>OU611863.1:15119473-16392467 GCA_914767755.1 Agrochola circellaris | reverse complement strand
TTTACAGCTTACATACAGTAGTTGAGTCGTTAGTTGTGGACGCATGTAAGGAGTTAGGAGCGCAGGAGCGCGCGTGTGATCCTTGACTGACGGTAGCGGATAGAGATGATGCGTAATTATCAGTGTGACCAGATTAAATTTTACGAAAATACCGAGGCACCTCAAAAAAATACTGAAATATACCGACTTACATAGGACAGATATACCAATAAAAATACTGATTTTCTTAACACGTTTTATTTATTCATACTCACAATAAATGTTAGAGTTATATTTTAACATCCTTTTCGAAGGATTAAAATTTACACAACCTCCTTCATCCCTAATACCTTGCTTTGTTTTTAAAATAGCTGACACATTTTTGTTTATAAATCTGTTTCTTTGGTCCGTTTTTATTAAATTTATCTGTGAAAATATGCGCTCGCATGCAGCATTCGACACCGGTATACATAGAAGAGATTTACTAAAACTAGTTATATTTTTGTATTTTAACATGCCATTACTGTTAGAAATTTTCCCAACTTCCACCCAAAATTGTTCACACGAGATGGGTGAGCCAGTGCTGGAAGATTGTGTCAAATCACTTACTTCGCGATCAAACTTTAGGGTTCTACCTATATTCTTCGTCAATTAACTGCATTTGTTCTGGCTGTACATCGCATGGGAAAGTTTCTATCACATTTCGTAAACTGCGAAATTCTTTATGCACGGCAGTGTGTGGGTCAAGAAATTTCAGTTCTCGAAAAACTGGATTTTCAAAAGGCAAACGTGATTTCAATTGCGTGCTCAACTCAATTAAAAATGATTGGCACCTTCTGAAAAACTCAGCAATCTGTTCTTTCATGTTTACATTTTCCCTGTGTTTGATTAATTCTTGGCCTACTTGAATACCTAAGTACATATCTTTCAATGGCAAATAATTTACATTAGACTTTGGGTCTAACGTAAATACATTGTCCGTACGTTTGATGTAATTAGCTTTCATGAAGCAACCCAAAATCGACAAGTACATACTAAATGCATCATCATACAGTCTATCAATGCACGGATAGTCGCCTTGAAAAATTATGTTAAATTTGTTTACAATCGGCAAAATGTAGTCCAAAAAGTAAAAGTACAATTTGTTTATATCAGTGGTAAAAGAATTAAATAAAAATTCTGATGACATATTGCGATCACTCAAGTATTGGTCTTGAAAGAACAATAATATTGCAATGCCCTCCACTGCTCAATTATTCTACTAATACAGGCATGAAGTGAAAGCCACCTTATGTCGTAATGACGCAAAATTCTATGATTTTCAGTGTCTGTGAAATTTTGGAACTCAGCAAATTCTCTTTGACGCTTGCTGCTTTGAGAAAAATATCCATATACTTCTTTTACTATTTGTTCTAAATTTCTAGGCAGTATTTTACAGGCGTGGCTAACACTTAATGCTGCAGAGTGACAAACACATTTTATGAAAAAGCACTTTGGGTTTACTTCTTTAATCTATTGTACAAAAATGGGCAAGAATGTAAAAAATCTCTCTACAAAGACATGTTTTGAGGTTGCATTAGATGTGCATATTATATCATTCCGTCTCTTGTTAGTATTGTCAGCAGTGTAGGAAAGCAACAATACTACAACGCCGACAACGGCCGTCTTTCTTGTCATATCTGTAACTTACTCATCTTTGCTCATAGATAACATGTATAAGTATAAACTAAATCCGGGAAAGTCAACAATGTTCGCGTTCCGGGGAATTCCGCAAACATTGTCGCAAAGACGATCACTCACTACGGTGTTGCCATAACTTCTACCAAAATATACCCAAAAATACTGACTGCCAGCAATATACCTAAAAATATACTGATGTTCGGAAAAATCGATGAAATATACTGAAAAAGTATTAAAATACAGAATCTGGTCACACTGGTAATTATATACTAACGCGTTTAGATTGAAAAAAAAACACATGGTATTCTTTTTGAAGTGAAGTCAAACTTTTTGACAATGACAAGGACCACAGACAAAACACAAGTTGTTTTACATCAAGTGTTAGCATTACTATAATAACATTATAAGGTATTAGGAATAAACTATTCTAAACAGTATCGATCATCGGATTATTTTTAATAAAATTATTACATCACTTTATAATATTATTCATAAATATAACTAAACGGTATTTATGTATTATTAAAAGAACACACAGGCTCTTTGTCTCCGAACCGGAGACAGTTTGCCAAAACCGTCAAACCCCACCGAATCGACGACGGTGAGTCACGCGGGTTAGATCTCGTACTTATCCACCTTATGTGCGTTTTTCTTATGCTCCTATGAGGTATCATGCGACATTCAAGGAAAAATAAAAAAATAAAACTAAAATGATAAATGACGTTTTTTTTATCAAATACTTCTCCCGCTCTAGGCGGAGCGGAAGGGCGTGTCAGACTCTTACTGACTAAAACCCACCTGTGTTCCTTCACTTGCCTGTACGTTGACGCTAACGCTAACTTGACAGTCAAAACGTCACAAAAGGGGCAGGACTTTATCTTTATTCATATTTATATTATTGTAATCGATTTGCATTATGCAATTTCGTATCGATATTATTTTATTTTGGTACCGGTATTGGCAACATTTCTTCTTGAAATTGTAGCTATGAAATGTGTTGTTAAATTGACAATTAGTTGAATAACTTTTTAAAATGAGTTTTCAGCGGTGTGCTTCTACAGATTTTATAAAAATTGTATAATTGTTACTATTTTCTGTTATGAATTATCATTATTACAGAAAGTCTGTCGCACGCTACATGATTCGAGCCTATTCTTGTCATTGTCCTCTATAAACTTAAAATAAAATATGGCCAGCAATTTTACTCTTAAAACTATTAATATTAGTTATTCCCAAAATCGATCTAAGATCAAACGCTCTTATATGGGTCTTGTCTTTTGTATTGTAAATATGTTGAACCAATATCACTCTAATACTGCTCTAATATCATACTTATCCAGTGGTATTGATCTTATATTTGTTTCAAATAAGATCATAAATACACGTACTCACAGTAGGTACTCTTATGCTATGCTGATATTAGTCTGACATCTTACAATAGCATTTAGCAAGTCTAATATAAAATCAAATGAGCTTAGAAAATACCCATATAAGAGCAAGTTTTTCTCAAGTGCAACTAGTCTTAGTAAATGCTCTTATATACACATATATGAGACTTGGTTAGAGACTGAGCATTCTTGAGGCCATACCGGCTTGTCTAAAAGTAATATAGGATCGATGGTATGTTCTAAATCAAATATAAGAGCGCGTTAAGCCTACTACTCTTAAAAAGTGCGAGTTCTGAGATTGTTTTGCTGGTTAGGATATTTCGTAGAGCATCTTTGTTAGGCCGCGTACTATTTAAAAGCGATTGCCGCTCGAATACGCGATCGGTCGCGTGTATACGACACTTTTTGTTCGGAAAACCGGAAAGCGCCCTCTGTCGGCGCGACCACGCGTTCGGGTTCACCGAACACAAAAGTTCGACCGATTGTGTATTCGCGCGTCAGTCGCTTTTAAATAAGACGCGGGGTTACAGCAAGCTTCGTCGTGTACAAAAGCTATACAATCAGTTAAAGAGTTTATCCGCTGCGTAGGGAGCCGACCGCGCGAATGAGCCGCGCGGCGGCTACCTATTTCATACATGTGCCCGCTGGCTAGCTACGACAGGGCGCGGCGCGGCGCGGCGGCGCCTTTTCTATGACTTTTTAAATTCGTAATATCTATTGAATGGAATAGCCGATTTGAAAAATTCAAAAAGTAATCTACATGAATTGAAACAGTCTTGAAATCAATATGATTTATTTGGATAAGGAATTAGGGATTTAAACAGATGTATGAATAACATGGTCTAATTTTGTTCGGTATTTCTATCAACTTTTAAAATGTAAAAAGTGGTTATTGTGACATAACGATAATAGTTGGACATATAGTATCGCGAAGTTTTTTGTACCTAGTTATTGATATGTTCTTTGTAGAACTTACTTTTGTTCTATCATCAATAGTTTCCGCAGCGCATGCGATGAAAGCTGTTTTATGGATTTTTTTTTACACCTTGGGTTACGTTACTAAAGTTTTAGTAAGGATCACTAATCTTTTCTAGCAATAAATATAGCCCCTGTTACTCAGGGTGAATGTACCTTTCTAATGGTGAAAGAAATGTTGAAATCAGTGCAGTAGTTTTTGAGTTTATTCATTACAAACATACACACACACACAAAAATACAAATTTTTCCTCTTTAGGTATAATATTAGTGTAGATTGAAATCTTACATGTTTTTGACGGTCAGAAATATTGAACTTACTAAGATATCAGTTCTCCGAGCGAAAAGACGTTTACACGCCCAAATAATAAAAATAATAGTAGTTTATGAAACTGTTGCTTAATAAGGTATCACATGAGTGTTTTAATAGAACTGTTTTGCATTAAAACAAAACAGTTATTATGTTATGAAAAACATAACATTTGATTTGAAGAAGCTGTCTTAAATTTTACCGATAATAAGCATAAAACGTACTTACAGGTGCCAAAAGTTACCTGTGGACCTTTCACTGAAGCAGGATTCGGCTGCGGGCTCGATCTGTCACTCATGACAAGTGTCAATCATAGAAGTCTTCAAAAATTCAACAGCAAGCAAATTGCTCAAATGTTATGTTTTTCATAACATAATAACTGTTTTGTTTTAATGCAAAACAGTTCTATTATGTTTCTTCAAAACATAACATTTGATTTGAAGACCTGTTTGGTATCTGCTGGTGAAAGAGTACCCGAAGGATGTACACGCTATGTGAATTAAATATTATATGGAACGAACGAATATTTCAGTCTGTATTAATTAAATGTTCCAATAAAACAATTAAGTGTTTTCAATATATTTATCTTAGTAGATGCAGAAATGAACACATCTTCCTTATGATGTTAAAGATTAATGGCAAATTTATTTGCCTTATTTAAGGTGAATATAAATTATAAGGCTACAGTATACTGATAATAGAAAATCAATGGGACTAAACTGAATAATAATCTCATCAATAAAGGAGAATTGGATCACTCATATCCTTAATTAATATAAGTTTAGTTACTTACTTGGAAATTATGAGATCAATCAAATGTACAGACATTTTTGAATGTCATAGTAAGCAATTTTATAAAGATGTGGAAACACAAACTCAATGTCATACATACATGACAAAGTTAAAATTTCGTTGAAACTGAAATTTAATTAGGACCTTTTATTAAAATGGTCAATAGGTTAGTCAAGTGGTGATGCATGTAAATGAAGTCTCATCATTTGTTAATTAAATTAACTTGAAATGTGAATCATGTACACAAACATAATTTTAATATTTTCTTAGGGGATTAAAAATTATCATATAATAAATCCTCTTCCTCTCTCACAGAGAGACCCTTTGTCCACTCAGTGGGAACATAATAGCCTGAGCATTATAATAATAATAATTCTTTATTTTTCGGACAACATACATACTCGTACATTATACATTCTCTTGAGAGGTAGCCCTCTCTTTTACTACATTACGAAAGTAATTTTTCTGTCTCTAGCGGCTCTTCCAGTTTCATTTCATCTGATAATCTATTTTCCAGCCAGCCTTCCGAAGGCTACCACAGACCTTATACTTCCTAGAGGCTCCTCAATCTTAGTTTGTTTAAAAATGAATCTAGTCCATTCTAAGGAGAGGCAGTGTTGTCTTTCAAGGCAAGCTTAACCACACCTGTTATTGCAAACCAAAATCAACAAGGATTATGGTAGCTTTTAAGTAAACATCTTGATTGTCAGTGTCTTTGAACCCTATTTTGGCCACACTATTATTCAAAATCTTGAAAGTTGTGAGATGTCTTATATTATTAGGTTAAGCATGTAAATCTACGCCAAGCAAGGGGTATCTTTTTATCCCATATGGGTGCCTGGGTAATGCTTTTGAAACTTACAAATGGACAAAATCTGTTTAGATGCGATCAGGTTATTAAGGGCTAATGCCATGCAATCTACACTATGACATTCACCTCTGAATAGGAGCTTTATAAGTAAGTAGTATGGATTATCTCCACATAAATTTTAGCAAGTACCTTGTTCCTCTATCGACCACTGCCCCTTGCAACCTGACTGCCCCCCTCCCCCAACTTTCCAAGCTAGGAGTTGCAGCTTGTCAGGTCTAAGAGGTTCTTACATGGATCCTGTACTGGTACTGGGTCTAGTATGGGGCGATTTATATATAGTACGTCCCCATCCCATTACCGACTTCAGATGGCTGAACACTCTGTCTTGAATTGGGCGAAGAGAGAACACCCATGCTAGTCAATGCTGTCACCTCTGACTAAAAGCATCGTAGAAGCATCGCAGAAGCTTGCCAAGCCATCGTTTGAGTCCCATGTGACGTACTGTCGCACAACGGCCGACTTATCTTACACGAAAAGGTCGTAAACGTCGAGGACGCCCCACTTTGAAACATGGCCTCCGAGGCCTGGGGCCTGGAGCAACAGGAGCCAATCAGGCTGGTCTGTTCTTAAAAGCGGTCGGCTAAGCCGTTATAACACTTAACATCCCCGGGAGGTAAACCGCTGACAGAGTGATGTTAAGCTAACTTCGTCGTTTTGCAAGATAGGTTCAGGAGAGCTAGGAAAATGTATCCCTCGCTCATCCTTGAATGTACGACAAATGGTCTGTTGTCGGAATGAATTAAATTACTAGAATATTTGCACTCTGAAGACTGGCTTTTGTGGCTGCTTATTACTGCGTATATGGCAAACATCTCTCGCAAATTCGAGTGCCACTTTTTTTCTGGTTTGGTCAAGTTCCTGACAAGAGTAGAATACTCTTTATAATTTACACCATACGAATTACAGATATAAATGTAGAAATTGTACATACGGTGACACAATGGGCGGTATTATCACTAAAAGCATCTTTTGGATGTATAGAGTGGCCCATTTATGTGGGCTTACCTTTCCTCCACGGCATGTGTGGACAGGAAGTGGGTTACCTTACCCTGTGTAGAGGAACTGAGCTGTGGTCTATCAATAGCCTTTGGCCACCACATTAACTCTTGGCAAACCAATGGAGCAACCTTTTTAATTTCTCTTGGTCTGCCCTTTTCAACTATTTTGCAGACAGGGCCAGTATCAGTACACAAAAAGGCCTAAATCTTCTAAATCCTGATTGAGATTTAGAATTTGCTTAGGAAATTTACTTCTCATCCAAGCTTTTTTAGGAGTTCCAGTCTCTGAGACATAGAAATAAAAAAAATACAGGCTCGCAAATTCTCTATTCAAACAAAAATCTAATTTTGTGATGGCCCAGTGGTTAAGGCCTCGACTCTCATGCATGAGGTTGAGGTTTCAAATTCAGGCAAGTACCAATGTGACTTTTTCAATTCATATGTATTTTCTGAGTTTATCTGGCACATTACTGACATTGGTGAAGGAAAACACTGTGAGGAAACCTGGACTTATAGTTAATATAAGTCTGAAATCGCCAACCCATCCCGAGCAAGCATGGCGATCAATGCTGGTGCCTTCTCTGTATGAGAAGGGGCCTTTGCCCTGCAGTGGGACAGTAACAGGCTGGTATTATATTATAAACAAAAAGACCTAACAAGGGAACTATTTCATGAACAGCTACCCTTCATTCATTAATAAAACATTGCTTCCATTTTACTTTTCAATTGTCATCATCTTACTTGAGTATAAACAATAGGCTATTTGATTATAATATCATAATATTAGAAAACCACATAGATTAATATTTTGCGTTTAATAGAAATTTGCAGAATTTTCTGAAACCAGAATTGTTCTGAATATTAATATTTTCGGTCTTTGACTTAGCAATAGAAAGGAGAATGCCAAAGTTTCGTACAAGACTCGGCCAGAACCGATAGAGATGAACTATATTTCATAAAAGGGGAAAATAAATATAGAATTTGATAATATAATTAGATTTATATTGGAAGTACACCAAAAAAAGTTATAGTGCTTTAAAGTTGACCACTTAATATTAGGTCCCCACCTATGAAATCAGCGTTTTGTATGGAGAATTTTAAAGAAGTCGCATTTTTCATACTAACGTTTTCTTAATTTTTATAACAACCATGAACACTAATGTTTTAAAACTTTTATGCACTAATGTTTAAAAACTAAGATAACGTAATATGCCACTTAGATTAACCGAAAAAAATAAGAAACGGCTAAGTTAAAACAAATAGTGGTCATTTCTGCTAACAAAATGAGGAGTCATTTTTAAGGTATTTTTTATGTTTAAAAACCTATAAGTAATAAGGTTTTTTTACTATTGGTAGTTGTCTATGATAGTCATTATTCGATATAATACCAAGCAATTGATGAATATTTTAAATCATAGAAGTGACGAGGATCTCTATTTGTGAGAAAAAAACGCCAATTTCATAGGTAAGGACCCAATACTTCTGATTTTAACGATAACATGAAATAAACTATTAAGTGATTAATTAAATGAATGACTTTTAGCAGATTATCGTGGTATATAAATGTTTTTATATTAAAAATATACATAAAACATACTTAGATTAGAATTTATGAAAAAAAAAAACACAACAACACGCCGATGAAGTGAAGTCAAACTTTTTGACAATGACAAGGACCACAGACAAAACACAAGTTGTTTTACATCAAGTGTTGCCACTACTATAATAACATTATAAGGTATTAGGAATAAACTATTCTAAACCGTATCGATCATCGGATTATTTTTAATAAAATTATTACATCACTTTATAATATTATTCATAAATATAACTAAACGGTATTTATTATTAAAAGAACACACAGGCTCTTTGTCTCCGAAGCGGAGACAGTTTGCCAAAACCGTCAAACCCCACCGAATCGACGACGGTGAGTCACGCGGGTTAGATCTCATACTTATCCACCTTATGTGCGTTTTTTCTTATGCACCTATGGGGTATTATGCGACATTCAAGGATAAATAATAAAAAAAATCTAAAATGATAAATGACGTATTTTTCATCAAATGACTTCTCCCGCTCTACGCGGAGCGGAAAGGCGTGTCAGACTCTTACTGACTAAAACCCACCCGTATACTAGCCCGATACTAGCACCGATACTAGCAAGAAGCAATTTAGAAGTTAGTTGATAGTGTTTCTGAGTAAGATTAGTGATATAATGTAGAAATTGTGTCATTGTTAACAGATTTAACACTTACTTGTCTACTCGTTCAATTGTAAATGCGTGGGCCCGACTTACAGGAAATCGTTTCGATCTCTTTGCCGTTGTTCGGCAGTGGGAATAGGTGCCTTCTTCCTCCGAGGATAAAGAGCATTCTTCACCACTATCGCACTTAGGAGAATCCGCAGGCACCGGTGACAATTTAGATTTAATGTGACCTTTCGATCTCCATTTCGGCATTTCGCTGGCTCAACTATCAGCGTAACACTATATATCACTTACCACAAGCACTATTATTCACTTTCTATAAGTTTTTTCTGAAACTACAATTTTCTTTAAAGAAAATTATCGAAAGAAAAATTTTCCGTACGTTGGCGGCAAAATTTTTAGACGCTATGATTGACACTTGTCATGAGTGACAGATCGAGCCCGCAGCCGAATCCTGCTTCAGTGAAAGGTCCACAGGTAACTTTTGGCACCCGTAAGTACGTTTTATGCTTATTATCGGTAAAATTTAAGACAGCTTCTTCAAATCAAATGTTATGTTTTGAAGAAACATAATACCTAGTTATGTGCAGTTTCATACACTACTTTATCTACTCTCATACATTGGGATTGAACCTACTAAATAAAAGATCAAAGTTTAAGATCAAGAATAAAAAATTCCCACGATATTCAGTACAACTTCACGTATGAATGGCGCCTGCACCCAGCACATCACCGCGCATGCGCTAGAGCGGTGCTGCTGTCCCCCGCTAACGTTCCATTACAAAAGTTGATGGAAACTCCTTGGTGATATTAACTTCCTGGATGTGCCCTGTATCGTAATTGAAAAAAAAAAAAGATTGCATTATTTTGTTACAACGCGGTCACATTAACTTGACGCTTGGCGTTGATGACGTCATTTTGGAAAAACGTAACAATAATGTCCAAAAACAATATAACAACAACAGAAATCTAGCCAAATTATCGACGCGCGTATCGGTAACAAAGATGCTGACCATATTGACTGACATGTGCTGGGCGAGCTAAGGGGATGCGGGTAGGGCTTGCAATCCGGATATCCGGATATCCGTATTATCCGGATATCCACCGATTTTCATATCCGGATTTTACTTGCATCACCATCCGGATTTTTCGGATTTTACGGATAGTTGTATTTCTCATTTAAATATTAAATAAAAAGCTGTGATCTGAAAAGTACATAACTTTTATTACGTTATTTATTATTTTGATATAGTTAATCACTCTTGCAATTATTTATTCACTTCACAAATCAAAATAAGTCATTAATATTATTTAGAGATAAATTTTGAATTTTGATTCTTGTTATTTTTACTTTAAATTGTATACTTTATTTCCATATTAATAATTGATTGTTTGATATCTTAATGCAAGCTGTGGTCTCCTATAATTGAAGATGCACAAGGATTTGTATCTTTTTATGTTTTATTTTTAGCATGTAAGGTGTAATCTTTGTTGGAGATCCAAATAAATAAATAAATAAAAAGAAAAGAAATAAAAAAATTAAAAAAAATTAAGAATTACCTTCGTAATAATATATTTTACGGGGTATTATATCTCAAAATAATATTATTTGATTATTTTGAGATTATTTTGTTCATTTTTGTTTTATTATATTTGATTTATACTATTGTTGTTTAATAATTAAGCTGAATTGCCAAGGAAAGTGATATTTAGATTTAATTGGGATGTTCCGATTTGTGATAAAGTAAATGTAAGATCTCATTTTTAGTTAGAATTCTTTTTAGTATGAGAAGAATAGATACAAATTATTTGTGCGGTATCGGTGTTTTATTGTATAATTTTAGAAAGGGAACTAGTTTTTTATGTGATTGTTACTTTAAACATTGGTAGGTATAGTTTATTATTTCTTTGTCATTTTTCTTGAGAGACTGATTAAAACGTGTTACAAACCCTTAATAGTTTTATTTATAATAAAAACTAAAAAATATCCGTATTATCCACATTATCCGGATATTCCGGATAGCAAAATATTAATATTCGTATTAACCGGATAGTAAAAATGAACGGATATTGCAAGCCCTAGATGCGGGGGGAAGCGGGCGGGGCGTCGTCGCATTCCAGAGATGCGTCAAGTTAATGTGACCGTGTTATAGAGAAAAAGTGTTTTATTATTATGACTCTATTTTTAAATTTCGGTATTGTTTATAAAGTATGTCAGTAAAAAATCGTTTTGAAGTTTATAATTCGAATATTACGTTAAGAGAGTAGATCAAATGTGTTACGCAATTACCCCGCAGTACAGCATTTTCGATTTATCTCGAAGAAGATTGATAAAATAATGCTTGACTTGTCCTGCTGATCGGTTGCTGTGGCGCGTACCCCCCCCTGCGTTAGTATGTTGGAATTGAGGAATCATTCCATTTTGATAAACGAAATCATATTAATTATTCTAACTACTAAAATCACAGATTAATCATTATTTGGCATGAAGAGAAAGTACAAGAATGTATCTGAAATATGGGAATGTATGTTGTACTTTGTCATGACAAATGATGATTACTTAATCTTAATTTTTAGTAGTAAGAATAATTGATGACTAACCAAAAAACACCTTTACGCCAATCCGGCTTCCGAAGGACCATGAACAGGATTTCAAGTTCCGAAGGTGGGAACACTCAATGAAACTCACAAACTGTTTCAATTCGGACAATTTAATTCACAAAGAACCGTCTCCAAAAAAAATCTTAAGCTGTACATACTTATATGGTTTTCTCGGTAACGAAACCATCTAAACGCGATTTATTTCGATCCCAACTCCATCTGGGGAAGCGTCAAGAAAGCTTTTGCACATATGAAATATTAGACATTATGACTAACTTTATAACTATACTTAATTCTGTTTCGACAAGGAATCTTCAGTGACGCGTCCATAGCCATTCGAGGCGCCTAGCGTGCACGGTTCGTGCTTAAGAGGGCGCCTAAAGGTCCACTAGCGCCACTCTTTAAAAAAAATATTATCTCGTGACTGAGAAGGAATTATGAATAACGGCTAATAAGGAACTTCGGTAAGTGTGTCTAGAATTTTCTAATACCTTTTATAAAGCTTTATATTGAGACACGAAGCAACAAAATGCGATCTAAAGAAAAGCGGCCACATTCCTCTAGATCGTATTTTAGTGGCGCAAGTGGACCTTTAGGCGCCCTCTTAATAAGCTACCTACGAGTACCAAAGAAGGCATTACGTGTTCCTACTACCCAAGGGCGTCGCCAGCCGATGGCCCAGAGGGGGGCAAGTTGATATAGGTAGGATGGGAAAAGTATGAAATGAAATGAAATTGTTTATTCTGTAAATAGGATATTGGAATCACTTTTAAGAGCGTTTACGCCACCCGTGCGCTGTTTTGCACAAAATCAGTACTTTTCGAACCAGTTAATATCCATCAAATTATATTTTAAAACCAAATTAATTACTAACAATTTTATTTTAGGAAATATTGTTGTCTAAATACTTAGTTAGGATTTTTTTTAGATTAATAGAGTATTTGTGAATTCTATCAAGATAACTGAACAGAGGTTTCGATAATTTCACTTCGAGCATCAATTTAGAAGCTACAAAAATCACTGATCAACCGAACTAAAAATATGTTATATCTGACTACAAATATCCTTAGGAAAAAACTTAGTTTAAAAAAAAATACATTTTAGGTTCCCTACATGAGAAATAAAAATCCAAACGAAACGAAATTATAAAGAAAATTTTGGTCAATAAAATGTTTTTTTTTACCAATATATCTTCATTAATTTAATATAATAACAGGTTACTGTAATAGAAGAACATCTTGTTAAAAACTTGCAATTTTAAATTTTGACTAAATTTGTTCTATTATTTTTCTAGAAATATTTTAAAACTACTCTAAAACTGCTATAAAACTCCACGAGCAAACCGTTTCAAATTAGTCCCGCATCCCGGCGCGCGTCAAGCTGAGCGTGTACAAAATGTACGTACGCCCAGTCTTGACGTACGCCGCCCCCGCGTGGCTCGCCCTCACAAAGGAGTCGAGCCGCAAGCTGCTCCGCGCGCAGCAAAGTCTGGCGCTGCGGACAATCGTTGGACGCTCCTCGCTTTGTGAGGAACGATGTACTCCACCGGGACCTCGGGATAGAGAGCCTGGATGAGTTTGTGGGGCGACTCGCGAAGGTGATGTTCGCGCGTGCCGACGCCTCTGCCTGGCCTCATGTCAGGCAGATAGCGCCATTGCACGCGCGCCCACCCGACGCGAGACCCCTGCCCCGCGACCTGGTAGCGGACAATTGACCCCATCGCACCGGACTGACGCCTCGAGTTAGCTGCACCCAGGTTACACGCGGCTAACTCGATAAAATAAGACTCCACAGATGTACTCATACATCCGTTGCGCGGCGTGTTCTAGGAACATAGGCACGCCGCGTAACTACCTACAGACAACCATTACTCTACAGACGCCTACACAACACGTGCGAGCGCGATGCGGATCGCGAAACACGTTGATTCTGAGCGGCGCTACACTACAACACAAGCCGCTCACACAAACACGACTGCTTATCCCTCAATCCGTAAACGGCTAGATCTGTGAGCGGGGCGAGGGAAAGCTACATATCTACCTGTAGGAGCGTCGAGTCGGCATCTCCGTCGCTGGTCGTCTTCGTCGGGCCTCCCCCAGGCAACTGGGGGTCTCACCTGGCGGGGACAGACCGCCGAGATATCGTGAAGAAGCGACGCTATAGGATATAGCGTCGTGGCGCGCCTACAGAAATATTCATAGCAACCAATTACACAGACTCACATTTGCTGCGTCACTTCCACAAGCCGCAATAAGGCGCACATAGTGAGGGGCCCGTTTTAGCGGGCCAACGTATGGCCTCCGCGGGCGAAGGGCGAAGCCCTGACCCCGCTCGCCACGCCCCCTTGCGGGGGCGTAGCGACATCTCGTATTTCAAATTAGTCGGCCGTGAGGCCTTCCAGAGAGTGGACGTATCGCTCGGCGCTCTGCCTGACCGCTGTTGACCTTTGTCGGGCGTACAACGATATTGCACGAGTATAGTATGATCGCCAAATCTTAGTACTTTAGTAAGTAAAACATTTTATTGAAGTGAAAACTAATTCAGGGTACAGTCAATAGTGGTGCCGATTCTCTTGTCACAAATAGTCTAAACTAGACTAAGAATCACCAAAATTTTGTTTATTTCTGTCAAACGACGATTTCCCATTCTGAAATAGACTAAAGTGACACAACATAACAATATTTTAGTTGACGTACGTGACGTTTTAGTAGTTAATTTGACGTTTTTCACCAAAAGTTTTGATTATCTAACTAAATCTGACTATTTTTAATCGCGATTAAAAATGGTGTAGAATAGAATTAGTTGTCATGACCTAAAATTCACACTAACAGCTCGACTTCAGGCACAAAAATAGTAATGTATCTTTTTATCTTTTCTTTTGCATATATCTCGAAAATTGTGTGTCCTATCGCAAAAACAATGAAAATTTCGACCCCCCATAAATCCCCAAAACTTAACATGTAGGTCATATTTTCCATAGAAAAAGTGATAAATTCCATTTAAACACGTCGAGGCTGCCCCCCTCTGTGCGCTTCCGGGTCTAAAATAAATTCACGGGGTAGGGCAAACAAGTATCACGTGGAGTCGCGATTGTCAAATTCATTTTTAGTTGTCAAAATTATTTTTAAATTTGGATTTTTTTTTGCAGAATAGCTTTATGATTCTCATAGTTCAAAGTAAGGAATTTTTGTGATAGTTTCGTTCGGTGTACAAGAGAATCGGCACCAGTGAGGTCGAAATATACGAAAAGTCTACTATCATATTACTATATGAACGACACAGTCTACTATTATACCTAAAGCATCACTTTTTAAGCTGAATCACTGTCTCTCAAGATACAGGTTTTCCTAGTTTGAGAGGCAGGGTTTTATATGTGCCATAATTGTGTACAGATTTCAGTTTTTAAATTAAACTGCATTGTGTTACTACCAAAGCTCATCTAAATTGTGTTTATTTATTTAAATATGTATGTAATATAAATTCAAGATTTAGGCTGCAAAAAAAAGTCATAATGAATATGAGTGTCGTTTTCACCTCGTTATACCCCGTTTACATTCAACTCACTTCCACGACGTCTAGAAGAGAATTGTTGAAGCTTTAGAAGTCGCTGATGGTCAAGTTCAGGCCTCTTTTGGAAATAAAAAATCATATATCCGACCTGGGGCAGGTACAGACGACATATTTGATCCGATAATGGTTTGCATTTGATGTTATGGAGAGGATCCACCATCTTATACGAAGATGAATTTTCTTTTTTGAATTTGTTATCTTTCTAAATACCTACTGAACATTATTTTGTATTGTAAAAAGGACAATGTAAATGCGGCATTCGTTTTCGTGGGGTATAAAGCCGATACTGAGGTCAAAATGTAAATCCAAGATGGCGGCTGTGTGTAATGGGTAACTCGCCGTCCGATATAGACCAGGCCCGGGTCGACGGCGCGTTGTGTTCCACGCGCAAAGAGATGTCAGCACCAACTGACGGGGTCCGGAAGGGCCAATGCCTGCCGGGGTTGCGGGTTTGTCCGAAAGGGATATCGCGACCCCGGCACACAGGCAACGGAAGGAACACGGGTGGGTTTTAGTCAGTAAAAGTCTGACACGCCCCCCCGCTCCGCCCAGAGCGGGAGAAGTTATTTGATAATTTCCCACCCTCAAAAAAAAAGGATGGCGGCTGTGAAAATTTTCTTTTTGTTTTAAATGATACGTGAGAACGAACTTTGTTCCTGACCGGGTTTCCCCGAACGCACACGTTTTTTAAAACAGTGAAAACTCCTTTAGGCGCATTGAGCGATTTTTGGTAGAGGAAAATATTATGGGCTCGCGTCACCGACATGCTAATGTTAACAGTACTCATAATGTACCTATGAGTATGACGTGTTGCGCTTGTTGTTGCTCGGAGTAATAATAAAATAAGATGAACACTTAAGAAATAAATATGATTTATCTAAGTAATTGTTATGCCTAATGTAAAATTAACACGAGAAGAAGCATAAGATAAATAAACTGTTTCATTTAACTATTATAAAATTATTATTTAGAGGAATTATAGGATTTAAATTCCAATTAAATATTTCTTACTATCAACCGTGTAGGTTAGTGTCTGAAATGGTCTTTTGAGAAAAGGACCACACAGATTTGAGTGGACCTGTCCAGTCATTGCAAGCATTTGTCAGTAATCGTGGAGCTCAACTCGACAAACAATACCAAAGAAAGGACATTTGGGTAGGCCGCATAAACTCCTCAAACTGCCAGACCTTAATTAAAACTAAGAAAGGAAAAAACTATTGTTTTTACCTATTATTTTAATTATTGTGAATGTGAGGACTATTTGGATAGTCTTTTAAATTTTTCGGTTTTTTCATTACAATAGTAATGAAAAAACCGAAAAATTTAAAAGACTATAAATTACAATAGTAATGAAAAAACCGAAAAATTTAAAAGACTATCCAAATAGTCCTCACATTCACAATAATTAAAATAATAGGTAATTAATACTTTACAAAGTAATCATGTCATTTTGTATGTTTCAATCATGTCAATGTTTAAATAAAAGTGGTACATTTTGATGATTTTACTGAATAATTATAATGTCAAGGGTTGAACTATGGATTGAGATTCAGTACCATAATTGCGTAATATACAGGGTGTCCAGTAAATAGCACGACATACTGCAGGGGGTGATAGCTTGGGTCACTACCTATCAATACAACACAATATATGTTCACCAAAATCTTACGGATTTACAGTTTTACAAAATTTTCCGAAATATCGAAAAATCTCTACCTTGAAACAGATTTTTAAGTATCTCGTAATGAAAAAATCCTTTTCTAGAACTTTTTTTACATCAAATTATTCGTGAATAGGTTACTCTACTCATTATTAGTTTTTTTTTAATCAAAAACAAGAAAGTTTTGAATAATAGTTTTTTTTGTTAAAATTTTCACAGAACGATTTTCTTTTCGCTTGTCGTAATGCCGCAAAATCCGTAAGATTTTGCTGAACATATATTGTGTTGTATTGATAGGTAGTGACCCTAGCTATCACCCCCTGCAGTATGTCGTGCTATTTACTGGACACCCTGTATAATCAATCAAATCTGAATCGTTTTGAAACAGATTGCTAATCCATTACTTCATAAGTCCAAAAAAATCTGCTCTACAACGTCAATAACGTAATGTTGTTAAGAGCGTTTATTCTGAAAGTTGGCAACGTCGTAAATAGCTGTCAAATATTTACCTGTTTTGATTAATTTGGAAATAATACTGTATGGAAATAAGAAATGTGGCTAACTAGGTTACTAGAATATTGATTATGTTATGCAACTGTAACATTGAATTTAATGTTGTACCCGTTTTTAACGAAATATTCGGTGTTACAATATGAATTATTGCATATCCTAATCAATATTCTAGTAACTTAGTTAGCCAGTAACACTATGCCAACCTATACTGTTCCGTGACTCCGACTGAACCGCATCGAAGCATGAATGTGCTCCCGTAGCAGCGGAGTACTGACATCACGTCAGAGGGGCGGATTGCTTGCTTCCTGAACCGATATGAATGTGTTTCAGTGTCGACATTTCAGTGCGGAGTAGGACGGTTGGCGATTGACGCAGCAGGGCCTCGGGGCTAGCTGTTGCCCTGGGGCTCGGGCAGTCTGTCCTCAGCTGACGGAGTAATCTCTCGACTGCGCACGAACAACTCTGTCTAGGCTCATCACACTACCTCATCGTTATACCTACGTCACGTTAGCCATAACTCTACTTAGTATTACGACCAAAAATCACTTTATAAGGCTGTCTCAAGGCCTCAGTTACAGAGTCAAGTCCTTATTGTTCTAGATATCGAAATCTAAAAAGTATGAAATGGTCTCAACCACAGTATTATTTTGTCTGATCATCGATGTCCAGACGAACTACAGCGTCTTGATCACTATGTGCCGCATTTGTAAGAACGGCAGCGACACGTCTGAACTGTCGCGTGAAACTGTTAGTGGAACGACTGGAACGAGTGGCGCTTCATGAGGCAACGCCTTTCAGCTCGCCGGTGTCGCGCGGTAGCACTTCGTCGTCCTCGGTCAGGTAGGCGTCGCTGTCGGCGTCGGCCGCGGGCGCCAGCGCCGCCAGCAGCAGCGCCTGCGTGGGCGCCGCGAACACGCCCGGCAGCCGGCTCATGCCGCGCGCCGCGCACGACATCGACCAGCCTGCCACAACACGCTCATTGTCAGTCACCTGACATTTGTTGGCGACACTTCACACACGTGGCGGGAATGGATATCATGAAGAACAAAAACATTTTCTTTTTACTCATAATAATTGCAAGTATCTAAATCAGTACGTGGCCAAGGTTCGCGAGATATTCGTAGGTAATAAAAATAATCAGGTGTGGCGATAATTTTTTATTGTTTGACCAAGATATTGATACCATCCACGTCTGTAAAGTTTCGCCAGCATTATTTATTAGACTGTATTCGGGAATAACACTCACGCGTGTCCAGCGAGTGCGGCAGTGCACAC
Organism: Agrochola circellaris; assembly: GCA_914767755.1. Taxonomy (NCBI): domain Eukaryota; kingdom Metazoa; phylum Arthropoda; class Insecta; order Lepidoptera; family Noctuidae; genus Agrochola; species Agrochola circellaris. Next base: position 16,373,649 of record OU611863.1, on the reverse strand, counting down.
AGCGCCACGAGGCGCGCCTCCGAGCGCGACAGCACGCCGACGCGGGCGTACAGCGCGCACCACGCCGCCGACACCAGCACGCAGCACACCTCTGAGGACACACGTGTGAGCAACGAGCACTGTGACACGCGGCCACGAGCCAGGCGGACACTCACCGAGCGTGAACGCCACCAGTACGTCGCTGAGGTAGAGGATGGCCTCCGCATCGCACAGCCGCTCGCAGCATTCGGCGTACAGCAGCGCCAGCGCCGCCAGTCGCACGCCGCGCGCGGACCCCGAGGGCGGGCCGGCCAGCCGCGCGCCCGCCTGCCGCGCGCCGTCCAGCCGCGCGCCGTCCAGCCGCGCGCCCGCCAGCCACGCGCCCGCCGCGTACGGCGCCGCCGCCGTGCATAGCGTCACCAGCACGCCGGCCAGCACGGGCAGGGCCGCGCGCCCGCACTGCGCACACACACTACACTAGGCACCACCTCTACACTTTTAAGGTGCCGTCCAACTCGCGACGAGAGCTCCAGCTACAGTCGGTCACCACACACAGATGTGGTCGCCGATCATTCGGCTTCCCTATGTCACAACCTTCCCTGTGACGAACGAGAGTTGGCGAGAAGATAACCATCCACCTACGTGCCCCTAACCATGGGCGTACCCAACCTTTGGCCCAGGGGGGGGTAAATCAGAAACTTCCCCCTACACATGTTTTACATAGTTTGATATTGCTCCTGCGTTCGCGTATTTTTTACCGACGTCAAAAAACCGGTCAAGTGCGTATCTGACCACGCACAATGAAGGGTTCTGTAGTTGGGATGTATAAAATTTATCCCAAGAACAAACTTAACATTGTAGTTGAAAAGCGTGTTCCCCCATACATTTGCAAATGCAAATGTAAGTTTGTACGCACAATATTGAGTGATTTACCATGTTATTTTAAGACCATAGACTTCTTATAAGTTTTCCTGTAATCTATAAGCATAGAACAATTCTCTGTAGGTTTTTCAAAATTTTAGGATCAGTAGTTTCGGAGATAAGGGGGGGGGAGAATGGTCAATTTTCATCTTTTTTCTTAAATATCTTTACAAAGTATTTATTTTAAAATATATTTGAGATCCTCGCAATAAGCCCTTTCATTTGATATGTTACACGGTACAGTTCGCAAAACTTTTTTTTTTTTCTGATGTGCCCCCTAAATTATATTCAAAATTCATTTATTTATTTTACACGTCCGTGTTTGGGACACAGAAATACATTTGTGTACCAAATTTCAACTTAATCGGTCAATTAGATTCGGAGCAAATTGCCTGTGACAGAAGCACAGTGTGTTACGAACCCGCTATCTAATTACGCAACACATTTTCGATAACCAATTGAGTGAAATTGCTTTCGATTTCATTAGAATTGCTTTCATTTTAAAACTTTCGAATTACGTAACTCTAAAATCTGTGATAACAACTGTACTCTGTTCCAGACGCTCAAGAATGAACGATAATCGTCTAAAAAGGCTATTATTCGAATTAAGTACGTAACCATTTTGACATTTGAAAATTTATTTCAAACAATGACAAATTGGCAACGAGGTATCAATCGTATCAATTTAAAGCGAAGGCAACCTACTGGTCGCATTCGATTTTCTTTACAATATTTTTGGGATTTACTCGTGTAATCTCCTTAATTATTACAACATTATGTAAGTGAACGTCGTCTTCATTAATTGAATGTGTTTTTGTGTAAAACCTCAATGATAAATCAATATTAGTGGTCTGTAAAATATCGAAGCAAAAAGGTGGATATTGTGAAAGTTTTCTTCTGTTACAAGTGCTTACAACCTTAATAAAAGATGTATAATATGATATTTCAGAAACGAGGTATTTTGGTGGCATTTTAAGGAAAGACAAATTCGGACCTCGTACCCTAACAAACTTGGACGTAGTTATGCAGAAATGTTCCAACCCACAAGTCACCCGAAATCGAGATAATGTGATCAAACTACCTTTTATGACACTTAGAGTCAGATTTGCAATAAGGTTCCAAATTTTAAGTCTTATATCAGAAAATATTTTTTTCACTTACGTTCCAACCCACAACCTTTATCAAATAATAACTTGTGTAAATTAACTAGAACGTACTATGAGGACAGGAACATTTAATGTTTTACGAAACAGTATATTTATTTTGTTAAAACGCCACAACAAACTTGTAACGTTTTAGCAAAACCATGTTAAACCATTTTATTTTGGAACAAATGTTCCATGTATATTTGGAACGTTTTTGCAAAATTACAATAGCGAGGCATAAACGTTCCAAAATTTGTGGAACGTTATGTTTCAGACCTAAATACCATAATTTGAAAAATTAAAAGGTTTCATGAATTTTGTACTATTATTTACCTAAATAAAAAACCTGTTTCGGAAAAAAAAATGTTTCAACTTTAAAGGGTTCATTTTTAACACGCTTTAATTAGCTTCATCCTTAACTGTTTGCATACACGACCACTAAAAATAAATATTTATAACAAGAAAAAGTTTATTTTCTTTGTAGTTATTTACCAATAAAATATTACTTGAAACTTTTAATATCATAGACAAAAAAAAAATACTAATGACATTAATCCGAAGTTATGCCCAACCGGGAACGCATCTTTCAATAACTTTTTACTAGTGCAAGCGAGACGGAGTATTTTCTTTTTGACATTGAATCTTATTTGAGTTCGCAACGGTCATTATTGAAACAAACGTCGTGGAAGAGGTAGTTTCCGTCGTCTTTTGTTTGCAATTGGACGTAGTTATGCTACAACGTTCCAATCCACACGCAGGTCGAACTGAGTAAATCGCGTTTTTGTAATTTTGTGGTACGCTTTTTTTTGGTAGCGAGTACAACTAAGTAGTATGTATCACTTCAACTAAATAAATAAACATTATTTTATTATAATTATAGTTGTCATTAAAATGTATTAATATTTCTCATACAAATTTTGAAAAAAATGCACTTGGAACGTTTTTGAAAAAAGGCTTTTTGTATGGAAGTAGCTTTTAACTTAATTTGCAAAAACGATCCAATATCTGAAAATTGGTATATTTTGGTAGTTAATATATATTTTTTTCTAAAACATAAGTATAACAATGAAACAACATTATTAAAAAAATATTTATTAAGAAATAGTTGTATCAAAGCATGGAAAATCATCACAATTTATTCATCATACAGATCGAAATCCAGCTCCTTACCAAATCCATCGACATCGTCAATGGCGTCATTAGACGCTTTCAATGTTTTATAAAAACTAAGGCAATCTGCTGGAATAAATTTGTAAACAGATCGTAAATCAGTCAATTTAGCTGGAGCAATGGGTTTCCCGTTAGGCCATAACTGTTTCCGATCAGATCTATGTATAGTCGAAATCTCTCCTTTTGTCGTTTTTTTAATGTTAAGTTCGTTATAATCCTCAGCAAGGGACGTTTTCATAAAAATAGAATATAATCTAGCTTTTTCAATCTTTATCTCCATTGCCAGCAGCCAGTTTAGTTTACTTTTATCTGTGTATTTCTTACGATTTACTATGTTTTTCTCAATATCTTCAGTGCTATAAAAGTCATTGTTGTCCATTCTATATACTTGAAATGGTTATTTTCTTCTAGCATTTTTCATAATTTCTATATATTCGTCAGCTGTATAAACACGTTGTTGCTTTTTAGGTAAGAAACTATGCCCTGACTCAAGATACCGAAAAGTTATCGTTTGAAACTGCGCTTAATTGACTGATTGATCCAGCTAAATTGACTGATTTACGATCTGTTTACAAGTTTATTCCAGCAGATTGCCTTAGTTTTTATAAAACATTGAAAGCGTCTAATGACGCCATTGACGATGTCGATGGATTTGGTAAGGAGCTGGATTTCGATCTGTATGATGAATAAATTGTGATGATTTTCCATGCTTTGATACAACTATTTCTTAATAAATATTTTTTTAATAATGTTGTTTCATTGTTATACTTATGTTTTAGAAAAAATATATATTAACTACCAAAATATACCAATTTTCAGATATTGGATCGTTTTTGCAAATTAAGTTAAAAGCTACTTCCATACAAAAAGCCTTTTTTCAAAAACGTTCCAAGGACATTTTTTCAAAATTTGTATGAGAAATATTAATACATTTTAATGACAAGTATATAATAAAATAATGTTTATTTATTTAGTTGATGTGATACATACTACTTAGTTGTACTCGCTACCAAAAAAAAGCGTACCACAAAATTACAAAAACGCGATTTACTCAGTTCGACCTGCGTGTGGATTGGAACATTTCTGCATAACTACGTCCACTTATCATAAGCCACAAGCTTAGCAACCCAGTCGAGCTTGTACTTCATTGGAAAAGCAAATATAATAGAGGAAGAACAAATATTATAATATAGTTTGAAGCATTTTATGTCAATGGATTCTGTAAGGACATCAATGAACATATCATCACACCACCATACATAGATCTATTTCCACATCATTGTCTGTTTAAGGTACCTACTTAATATCAATATTATTTTCTTTCTTAGTGTTGAACATTGAATGTGTGTTTTGCACAGCAACAATTTTACACACAATCATATTCTTTGTTGGTGACTATGAAATGCACCATCAAACATAAACTTACCATACATTTAAATAAAGTCAATTGTAGGCACCTAATTGTTGTTTATAGCAGAATATTGCTGTTCTATAAAGTAGATAGATTGTGCATTGAAGTGTTAATGGGAGAGGCCTATTAGACTTTGTGGATGGATGTAATGGATCATGGAATATTTTGAGGATATACTTAAAGCTTCATAATACATTTTGTTTCATTTTTGTTTATTGCTGGGCCAAGCTTGTATGGGACCGTTATCCATCTCCTTTCTAAGTCAACAAAACGCAAAACGCAAAGGTACAAACCATTTATACCGCATATTTTGAAACTCGCAACTACTCGCAAGGGAAAAAAAACCTAAAGGCTACTTCCCGTTGACATAGAATCTTGAAATTTGGTAAGAAGCAATAGCTTACAGCACAGGTAACAGAAAACCTTAAAATTTTAGGTAGTTATACCACCAAAAAAATTGTGATTAACATAATTGTAGTTACCGCAATGACCGCGACTTATCTCTATGTACGGGGAGGGGACAACAAATAACTTTGATAAAAGAAACGCAGGTCAGTCAAGTCAGGTAGCTGCCCTCCCCTGCCCCCCCCTGGGTACGACCATGCTCCTAACCCAAGTACCTGTCATGACTCAGCCATTTCGACATCAGCAGTCCGCGGTCAGTAATAGGTGGTATAGCACTAGTGAGATGCTCACGAGTAGCGCGGTGTGCAGCGGCGTGGCGAGCAGCGAGGCGGCGTACACAAACGCGCAGCCACCCGGCGCTGCGCCGCGCGTGGTCAGCGCTAGAGGCAACCACGCGCAGCCGCCGCCCAGCGACCACAGCATCACGCTGCGCACGACAAACGGGTCACTAGACGCTACACGACACGGTGCGACACGGTGCGACACTCCGATACTCACCCCTGTACGATCCGGTAGTCGACGCCGTCGGTGAGAGCGGTGATGAGCACGGCGGTGAGCGCGGGCGACACGAGGTGCGCGTGCGCGACGCAGGCCGCGTGCACGCGCGTCTGCACGCGCACCCACCCGCACCGCGCCCGCCGCCCGGCGCTGAAGTGCACGTAAGACACCAGCGCCCAGGACGTGTACTCCGCCCGCAGACTGCCTAGACACACACACGCGCACGTCAAACTACCGCACCGACAAGTTACCAACTGGGCGAATGCCGCCCGAGAGCCAGTGAACACTTCACACATGAACACAATGTGGATGTCCAAAAACAGGAATATGGCTGGCGCTACAGAGCAATACCTATTCATTATATTTTCCTATTGATAGTGTAAATTTGTCTGAATTTAAGGTATTATCCATTATGGCAAGTTATTCTGATTTTCCTTGAGCAATGGGAAGCTGGAGCTCATAATGTGCCGCTGGTTCACCCACCATCAGGCAGAGGGCAGCCGTCTGACAGCCAGCAGACTGCAGGACCTGATGCTCCACCAAGGAAGACAATGTATACCTTTCATTAATCACTATAAGTGGGGCAAAAAAAAAATGGTATTACTTACTTAATGTAAATAAACTTCTCTAGAGTGTGTCTTATATTAATGTGTTCAATCCAAAGAAATAAAAGATTTAGTAAATGTTTATGAATAATAAAATGTTTGAAACTAGTGACTATCAAAATGCTATATACCTGACTAGCAGCTAGCAGACACACTGTTAAGAGCCAAGGGGCAGCCTCCCTCTCTGCAGTCAATAGTGCTACCAAGCCGTGAGCTATCTCTAGATTTATTTGCTTTATGCAGTGTCATGATTTTTGACTCTGTCATGAAATATTGGGTATGCAACTACTGGAGAAATAAATACAAAGCTATTTATTTTAGGTAATAAAATAATAAACTGGCTTTGAATATTTTAGTTTTTAAAGAATTATAGTCAAGTAAATGCTTTGCTAGGCATAAGAAGTAACTTTTTTTGTGCATCCTACTTCATATTATTACTGTATGCTAAAATGTCAAAATTTAATGTAGGTATAGTTGTGTGCGTTACCCAGGCCAGATGTTGTCGAAAATGGTCATTTGAATCTAATAGATAATTTAGTTTTGCGGCTTCTGTAACTGTTGCGCACATTTTTAAATTTGTTGCGCTTATAGTTTTTTAATTATTCCACAAAAACATTTCCTGCTGGGGTAACGTTATCCCAGCCAGACCTTTTTCTTTCTAATGGGAATATTTAAATAAATACTAGCTATAAAATTAGTTGTCTAGATGAAGTAAATGTTGTGCCTTATTTTGTATTTGTTCTTTCATCGGTTGCGAAGTTATTCGAGATTTTGCTGGGGTAACGTTTTTGGTTTTGCTAGATCTTTGAAACGGTTAAGCGGATTCTTATCATATTTTGTACATGACTTCTTAGGAATTAGTTTAAATTTGTTCTGCAATAAAAAAACCAAAATAATGCATAGTTTAAAGGTTATTTCTTTAAATAGAAAAACACTTCAATTGGTTCCAGCACTCTCAATAAGAGGTCTAAAGACTTACTTTAAACGTTTTTTTAAAGCTTGTAACTGCCTTCAAATGTATGTGAAGTTTCATTAGTATCCTGTAAGTATTTAACAAGTTATGATGATATTAAGTTCTTCACGAGCACGGTCTTGATGCGCGCGGTGTTATTTGGCAACTGGATTGGATATATGAACTGAATGTTATGTCAATTATTAGTTGTTTTTTATTTTTTTTTGCGATTTCGCTTTTTCGTAACCACCTAAACTTGGTCGGGTTACCTCGGTCATTCACTTCCTAATGACTTTAATCGTATTATCTCATTAATTATCCAATGTACTACGCTGAAATTTTACTGATATACAACTGAACTAAACAACTAATAATTGACATAACATTCAGTTCATATATCCAATCCAGTGGCCAAATAACACCGCGCGCATCAAGACCGTGCTCGTGAAGAACTGAATATCATCATAACTTGTTAAATACTTACAGGATACTAATGAAACTTCACATACATTTGAAGGCAGTTACAAGCTTTAAAAAAACGTTTAAAGTAAGTCTTTAGACCTCTTATTGAGAGTGCTGGAACCCATTGAAGTGTTTTTCTATTTAATGAAATAACCTTTAAACTATGCATTATTTTGTTTTTTTTATTGCAGAACAAATTTAAACTAATTCCTAAGAAGTCATGTACAAAATATGATAAGAATCTGCTTAACCGTTTCAAAGATCTAGCAAAACCAAAAACGTTACCCCAGCAAAATGTCGAATAACTTCGCAACCGATGAAAGAACAAAATAATACAAAATAAGACACAACATTTACTTCATCTAGACAACTAATTTTATAGCTAGTATTTATTTAAATATTCCCATTAAAAAGAAAAAGGTCTGGCTGGGATAACGTTACCCCAGCAGGAAATGTTTTTATGAAATAATTAAAAAACTATAAGCACAAAAAATTTAATAATGTGTGCAACAATTACAGAAGCCGCAAAACTAATTATCTATTAGATTCAAATGATGACCATTTTCGACAACATCTGGCCTGGGTAACGCACACGGTATAGTTTGTAGGCAGCTATTCTTGTAATAGAGTAATAGTCACACAAATCAAGTGATATCTCAAATAGGAATCAGTGTATTTATTAATTATCTACCACTCTGTAGATGGAAGATAATATAAATAAGAGCCTCGCAGCAGGGGTTCTATCTTGTGCCTGTGCTGATTCAAACCTACATTGTGTAATGTGTGTATACCACTACAATTTTAATAGATGCCTCACGCTGCTAAAAAAATTTAGGATGCACAGTAACTGCTGCCTGCCTGCCTGCCAGTGTTCATGAACGAGGGACAAAATATTAGTTCACAAAAGATTGCAGTTCAAGTAAACCTGCTGTGAGAGTATAATGTAGTTATATGTACAAGCAGATAGCATGTCACAAACAAACCTAAAGAAAAAATAAAATGTATGTAATTAATTACATGAGGTGCAATGCGGTGTATGATGTCTAGCTAGTGAGCTCTGAGCATGCGGTAGTTGCCTCCGGGCGCGCCCAGCCGCGGCGCCAGCACGGCCGCCACCACCGCCGCCAACACGCCGCCCACCAGCCAGCGCCGCTGCGCGCCGCGCCAGGCACGCGCGCCCATCGCGCGGCTCCAGCCCCATGCCAATGGCGCATTTACACTCTTCATTATTACTCTAGATCATTTCAATATAATTACTAAATTCACGTGATATGCAGGAAAAGTAGGTATATTTAAACTACCTATAGTCTAAGTTTCACAAGAAGAACGACCAAATAATGTTCAACTTCAAATCAGCGACACATTAATAATGTAGCTGATTTGAAAATACGCGCAGAGATCTGCAATGCCACTAGCGGACAGGTGAATGACAGATTAGCACAATGTTATTGACAAACAAATTGAAATGTCAAATTGACATTTCTTCTATTGGGTGGGCTGCGTTCACTTCGCTCGCTCAAGTCAAACTGACATAATTGAAAGGTCTTACCAAAGGGTATCGTAATATAGAGTTGGGTAACTAGTCGAAATTTCAATAACTTAGCTAGCCGGCTATTTGTTGTGGAATAACCAGCTATTTTGGCTATTGAACAATCAACTAGCGTTAGCGGCGTGGCGGCGCGGCTTAGCTAGAGACTTGAATAAGTCATTGTGTTCCTCAGGTTTTTTGTTGTGGATTGTTTGCTATCCACGGACGTCGACACAAAGGTTCTAAATAGGGGTCGGTACAAACAGCAAAATATGTTTGCAATATTTTTATGCTTTGTTAGGTTTGCGGTTTTGGGTCTTGTGTTTTTTTTTCGCTTGGATGGTTGTGTTTCATCATGCATCGCACAGATTTTGTTTTTATGATGTATTAATGTTATGCTTGTTTATAATTGTCGAGTTTTACTCTAGTGCTTCGGTCTCTCTTTTTTATTTCAATTCACTTTATTCTCTTTGTGATGTATTGACAATTTAAGTCTCATATTTAATCAAAATCATTAATTTTTCGGTATAATTTTCGTACATTTTATTTTACAGTTCATATATATATTATGTAGTCAAGTTTTCAATAGTTATATAATATTGTAGATCGCCTAGTGAAAATAATCTGCCGTCTGACCACGGGAGCCTTAGAGGTCATGGCAGTAGTGGCGGTCGTGGTGGCCGTGGTAGCCGTAATTTAATTTTGGTATTTAATTTAAAAACCCAACCTAAAAACTCATAACTAACTTTTTTTTTAGTTGCGTAAATTCAAAGTGTGTAGGAGACCTTAGATAGGCGGCCATTTTGCTCATATTTTACCTTCGCGAGCGAGTCGAAAGCACTTGAGACATCGCGGTAAAATTACGAGGAGTAGGTGTTTTGTTTCGATTTTTTTAACTACTTAGAGTTATTTAAACACAAACATCTATGTCTCATATGAAAGGAAAATACGTCTAGTTTGTTGTGACATTGTTTTATTGGTAAAATATACAATATGTTTTCGATGTGATGTCAATTAATTAAAAAACATGTTTAATTTACTCCGAATTCAATGTTTACACCTGTTTTTAATATAATAAATTACATTTATAGATCTTAAAACATACATAAGTTTAATCTGCATTCTTCTATAAATTTTATGTAGTTTTTTTCTTTGCTCTAGCTAGTACAGTTCAGTAGCTATGGTGGTTTTTGTTACAACATGCGGGCGCAGTAGCACACGAATTACGGCCGCGCGTATCTCGGACGTACAAGGGTAGGATAGTCGCGCAGACTGGACGGTTAAGTGGAAAACCCTTAAACCCCTAAAACTCAACATGTTGGTAATATTTTTTTCATATTTTCCATACAAAAAGTGAAATATTCTATGGAATATTTCACTTTTCGCGCAGGGGGTGCTGCCTCGACGTATTTTATATGTAAAATACGTCGAGGCAGCACCCCCTGCGCGCCTCCGGCTCAAAAAAAAATCGGGTACCACGTGGATTCGCGATTGTCAAATTCGTTTTAGTCGTGTCAAAATTATTTTTTAATTTAGAGAATTTTATTTGCAGAATAGCGTTAAGATTCTCATAGCCAAAAGTAAGAAATTTTAGTGATTGTTTAGTTAGTTTAGTTCGGTGTACAAGAGAATCGGCACCTCAAATATTTAGTTATTTTCTTTACCTTTACATCTGACGATAACTACCTATCTAACTAACGTATTTCGTAAATTATTCGTTTAAGTACTGAACGAAATTGCTAAGTAAAATGCCTTCTCTTTCTTTAATCTATTGTGAGAAAGAGATGTGCGATGCGAATGAATGAAGTTCGCGATCGCGTCTCGCTCTCCTCAGCGCAGTGAGCGCGCACACAGCTATCGGTTATCGGCTACTCTGGCTAGAGTGGCTAGTGGCTATAGCCGGCTAACGGGGCGGGGGGCGGCTGGCGGCTGCAAAACGTTTGTCAAGTATACTCTGTGGCCGCTGCCCGCTTTGCGGTAACTTGTCGATGTCGAATATTCTAGCTAGCCAATAGCTAGCTATCGTGGTGACGGATATCATAGCCGTGGCTATTTTGTTAATAGCCGGTATTTGGCTAGTTATTAGAATAGCTACTCATCACTAGCACGGCGCACACCGCACGCGCGCTCTCTTTTTGCTCCGCTACTAGAGAATAGAGATGAGTCATACTAGGTACATTTTGTACTAGGTGCACCTAGTCCTAGTTTTGCGTGGATGTGACGCATATTTTCCCCCAAATTGTTTATTTTTGTGTTTTGTTCTTTCTTTGCGTCATGTACACCGCAAATAAACGTATTTTCTTTCTTTCTTTCTTCTTTTCCTATTCCGTATACTGGATCCAAATACCTGTTCCACCTAGTCAACGAAGTACGCATACTTTACAGTATGCTTAATGCTTAGTCTTCGCGTACCACCGATACGTTTAAGTAAGTACGTACGCAGTAATGAATATAGTAATCGTCCCTTCATACTTAACACAGGCTTAGGACTGTCAACGTAAAGATTTATCTACATTAAAGATTGTTGGCGTATTTAAAAGATTTCAATTCTTTTTCAGACTCATCGTTTTTAATGTTTTGTTTTTATATTTTGTTTTTTTTTAAATCGCCTGTCTACAGTCATTGTTTTTTTTATATATATACACGTTTTATATATGGTGGCGGTTACTCTGGGCTAAACGCCTTTCGTAAGTTAAGTTTAGTTAGAAGAAATGATCCAGCTCAAGTGATAGTGCAATCACTGGAGTTGGACCATTTCTTCTAACTAAAATTACGAATGGATGTTTACGTTTTATGTGCTTTGTACGGTTTGATACAGAACTTTTAAAACTCAATTACATTTTACTATAATTACACTCAGCTATTTGTTGGCCTTTGTCAGTAAAATGATCCCAAGCGACACTACTTCCTTTGGGAGCCATTTTTTTAAACAATTAAAACTAAAACTAAAATCAAAAGTTCTCCTACTTATCAAAACTTCGTTACGAAAACCGATTTCAAAATAAGTCCGATACGCGTATCCGATTACGACGGCGTCGAGCCGGGATCACATCCGCACTAGTCCGTACTTGATACTTCGACTAATAGTAGTATTAGTATTTACAATACCTAGTGTATAAAATCTGCCTAGTAAATTGGTTGATGAAGTCCCGACTAGTGTCGAGTATTGACAGACAAATATGAAAAGACTGCGGAATAGTGTAGTTAAAAAAGGACAGAATGTATTCTTGGCTACCACGAGTGCGCGTTGCACTACTTTTATGTCTATTGAATTATGGTTCAAATTCAAATGACTGACACACGAATGATTTAGGCAAACACGAATGCGCTTTGCATTATTTTTAATTGCATTGAAATATGGTTTAAATTCAAATGACTGACACACAAATTATCTGTAAAGCAAACACGATTGAGCAGTAAATCAGCCTTGCTATCCCGCTTCGCCGCGCCGATACTTTGAGGCCACGCGCGCGGGTGCCGATGCCGAGTGCGCCGCGTATACATAGTGAGACTAGGTGGATCGAGTATTTTAAAAGTTGGAATAGGTGCTACCTAGTCTCATTAAATACCTAGTCCCTGGATCTGTTCTAGTAAAGAAAAGAAAGAAAGAAAATACGTTTATTTGCGGTACACATGACGCAAAGAAAGAACAAAACACAAAAATAAACAATTTGGGGGAAAATATGCGTCACATCCACGCAAAACGGCCATCGCTCAGCTTAATGCTGCGACCCTATGCGAGACAGAGCCCCAACGCTGGTTTTCAGCGACAGCCGGCGTTGACGTGATGACGTCAACCGGTGCAGCATATAGTGAAATAACAAAATAAGACAAAAATAAAATGAATAAATACAATACTTAGTCCTAAATGTTTATATAAAATATAATATTTAAAATGGTAACATTTCATACCGTCGGTGACTCACGCGCCGCGGTCTTAATGCAGTCTGTGCGCGCAGCTGTCCTAGAAACTATGTGTTGACATAACCAATATGTCAAAACGTCAAGTCTAAAAAGCTGAGTAGATCAGAAATGTGAAAAAAAAAATTGTAGGTAGGTACACACGGCTACACATCAAGCATTTCCAGTAAGCTGATCTCGCATTGTACGGAAATCCTATACATTGCAAGATGAGCATAAACTGGAAATGTATAGTTTGATGTGTATACCTACGTTACATAGAAATTAAGAATTGAAAGAAATCTATCAACATGTTTTTGGCAAGTACGCGCGGCCACACAATGTAGTACTAGATAAAAAGGAACGTGATGACAAATTGAGTAAAACGCCATCTATTGCGAAGAGCTCTATACAAAATGATTAACAGATGGCTACTTTATCATTCTATGGGTTGGAATTGAAGTAAAAGGTTTATTTTATCTTTTTTGTTGAAAATACGAGATTTATGAGTTTAAATAGAAAAATCAGCATTAAACAAGGAAATTTAGAGTTTTTCTAGTTTTACTTCACTTAAAATCTGCCGTTTATCGCTTTTTAGTGTTTATTAATTTCATAATTGTTACCTATGCTGCCATCTATGATTCTTTTTCAAGACTAATTATAATTTGTTCGAGTTGAGACCCCATGGCTGGGTCTTGAAAAAGACAGGTAACTAATAGATCGGAGGTACCTAGTCGGGGCGACTACGGAGCTCGTCGCAGCGGGCGACTAAATGTTGACAGGAGGAGGCAGCTTCCTCGAACACACACACAGCAGCGCACGACCGTCCGCAACCGGTGCCGAGCGTAGAATTATAATTAATGCGCGATCGACGTCGGGACGTCGCGACGCCCCCGCAATGGGGAGTGGCGAGCGGGGTCGGGGCATCGCCCCTCGCCCGCGGAGGCTATACAGTTGCCCGCTGATACGGGCCCCTCAATTTGTGTGCCTCGAACGGCGATGGAAATGACACAACAAAGTTGTGTCTGTGTGTATGGTTGCTCTGAATTTTCTGTAGGCGCGCCACGACACTAAGTACTATAGAGACCCCAGTTGCCCAACGAAGACGACCAGCGACGAGGATGCCGACTCGACGCTCCTACAGGTAGATATGTAGCTTTCCCTCGCCCCGCTCACAGATCTAGCCGTTTCCGGATTGAGGGGACCGGCCCGCGTCGCGCTCGCACGTGTTTATGTAGATGTTTGTGGAGTTTAGGTTGTCTGTGTTAGTTACGCGGCGTGTCTATATTAACCTAGAACGCGCCGCGCAACAGATGTGTGTGTACATCTGTGGAGTCTCATTATATCGAGTAAGCTGCGTGTAACCTGGGTGCGGCTTACTCGAGGCGTCAGTCCGGTGGATGGGGTCAGTTGTCCGCTACCAGGTCACGGGGCAGGGGTAACGCGACAGGGGGGCGCGCGTGCAATGGCGCTAACTGCCTGACATGGGGCCAGGCAGGTGTGTCGGCACGCGCGAACATCCCCTTCGCGAGTCGCCTCACAAACTCGTCCAGGCTCTCTATCCCGAGATCCCGGTGGAGCACGTAATTCCTCACAAAGGGAGGAGCGTCAACAATGGTCCGCAGCGCAAGGTTTTGTTGCGCGCGGAGCAGCTTGCGGCTCGACTCCCCTGTGAGGGCGAACCAAGCTGGGGCGGCGTAAGTCAAAATTGAGCGCACGTACAGCTTGTACACGCTCAATTTGACACGCACCGGGATGCGGGATGAGAGCACAGGTCTGAGCAGGTTGCGGGCGACCCTACCCTGTGCGGCGACCAAGCGGGCATGTGGCCCCATCGAGAGCCGGCGGTCGATGGTCACACCCAGGTACTTGGCCCGGGGCGACCAATCGACGTCGACTCCATGCAGTTTCAAGGGAGGGGCGCGGATCCAGTGATCAGCGCCTGCGTTTTACCCACGTTAACCGAAAGCCGCCACTTAGACAGCCATTCCGGGAGCATGTTGAGGGCGCGCTGCATCTTGACCGCCGCGTACTTCGCATTAAGCGATGTAGTGATGTACGCGGCGTCGTCTGCATACAGCGCGAGAATTGCGTCTGGAGTGGTGGGGCTGTCGTCGGTGTAACGTGAGTAACACGCAGGCGACACGCAGCTGCCTTGGGGCACGCCCGCGGGCGCTAGATAGCGCCCCGTCGACCACCACCCTGAAAGTCCTGTGGGAGAGGAAGCTAGACATCACCTTGACAACGCGACGGGGCGCGCCTGAGGTGGAAAGTTTATAATAGGTCTTTACCTATGAAATTGCCGTTTTGTATGAAAATATTTAAACGAATTTTTTTCATGTATTTTTTTATTTGTATTAATCGAAGTAATCACCCATGCAATCAATGCATCTTTGCCAACGCAGTGGCAGTTTATTGATGCCCTTCTTAAAGAAATCAGCTGGACGGGAGGCAACAAATTCTTCAAAGGCATTTTGTACTGCCTCTCGGGTATTGAATTTTTTCCCGCCAAGAAGTTATCCAAATTCTGGAAAAAGTAGAAGTCTGTAGGCGCAAGGTCTGGTGAGTAGGGCGGATGACGGAGAGCTTCCAACCCCAGTTCTTGCAACTTGGAGACCGTCTGCTGTGCAGTATGAGGTCGCGCGTTGTCGTGCAGTAGCAGCGGAGACGAGCGATTGACCAATGCTGGTTGGAGATGTGCCAGCTTCTCCATCATTGTGTTCAGTTCTTCACAGTACACATCTGCAGTAATGCTCACCCCGTTTGTTAAGAAGCTGTGATTAATCACACCGGCGCTAGACCACCAAACAGTGACCATCACTTTTCTAGGGGTAAGTTTTCGTTTAGGGCATTGTTTAGGTGCTGAACCAGGATCCAACCAACTTGCTGAGCGCTTGCGGTTATCAAACAGAATCCATTTTTCATCGCAGGTAACAATGCGGTTCAAAATTCCTTCATTTGTGTGTCTGTTGAGCAGTGCAAGACACGTCTCGACGCGTACTTTGCGCTGGCGATCATTGAGTTCGTGGGGCACCCATTTGTCAAGCTTTTATACCTTGCCAATTTGACGCAAATGGACCAATATTGTTTTGACGCTAACGTCGAAAGCTGCTGCTAATTCAGCCGTAGATTGTGTATCATCAGCTTCCACAATCGCTGGTGCGTTGGTTTGTAGTATTAGCTCCGTAAACGTCGTTGATGTTGCGTGCCGCTTGTGCCGCGTTGTTGCCACGACGGTACTCATATTCCATAATTACTCGAATTTTGAATATAAAATAAGAGTCGAATTGTTGCAATTATCTTTAATTTGGTTTGTTAAGGATTTTTTGGTCGCCGAATTTCTTTGCACACAGAATCCTATAAGAGAATGTGAGTAATTGCTCCCAGGCACTTTGTGAGTTCTCCTGGGTCGCAAGACGGAGACATCGCGCCAAACTCAGTGCAACGGGCCTTCTCGCGCCCCGGAGAACTCTCTTTAAAACGGGAGTAGAATTTTTGAATTTTGCTAACGTTTTCCACAAACTTTGATCTGGAGGTGTTGATATGTTCGGGATGTGGCTGGGGGTCGCAAAGTTAAACTATGAGATTTGTGGATCTTGCCATAGTGTATCCTCAGACCCCGTTCGCCTTTAAAAAAACGTGCCTGTGAGCAATGGGGACATCTCACCAGCTGGACATCAAGCGATGTGGCAGGTTGACTGGCACAGTTTCCGGCATCGCTACAGCCGGCATTAATCATATAAAAAAGAGCACTTAAATTTACCTAAAAAAAATATATATAAACTATTTACAGACGCACTCACTAGAAACGAAAACACGAAAGATAAAATGTGAACAAAAAATATTTTTTTCTGTTTTTACAAAATGTCACGTATCCACTGTCATATTTTGTTGACGGCGGCGGCGCAGTCGCGCTCGCGGCCTGGGGCCACAGACTAGCCTGGGGCGCTGCGCATGCAGGGCGCCGCGCCGCCTTCTCAACCGTTGCCTAGGTTGCTGGCGATGGCGTCGCGTCTTCTTCGTTTTTGCCCCTTCCAGTGCCTTCGTTCCAATTTCTTTCTCGCTCAGTCGAAAAAATTTACTTCAATTTACTTGCGTTCTACGGCGTCTGGCGATATTCACGTTACGTGTTTAGTTTTGAGATGTTTTGCAAATCTGCAAGTTTTGTATACAAGAGCAGTGACTTTTCAGACGTTCTTCTTTTCTCAGGGATTAAAAAGACTCAGAATCAAGCATATATTTAATTATTTTTAGAATATTTGAATTGTTCATGTTGACAGCTGTTCAAACGCAGAATGATCAACATCGGCTTTGCTTGCCCTATCCAAGAACACCAAATTGGTGTTCTTTGGCAGAAGTCAAAAACATTGGTGTCACCAATGTTTTTGACTTCTGCCAAAGATTACATTTGTTTCTTCCACTTCCATTTTCATCCAGTTTTCTTCGGTTTTGGTACACGAAAAATAATGTTGTGAATTTGTAGTTATTTACTTATCCTCCACTCTTTGCAACACCAAGTTTAGTGCAGATCGTAGCGTTATTTCCTCAGTTAATTGATCTGGTGCCACAAATGTAAAGTTTAGTAGCAATCGACACGGCAATTGTTATTGTTTTGCTTTGTCATTCCATAAAATACAATGGTTTATGTGCGGCTGGTCGGCTGATTGGATAAACACACACAAAGCGACGCAGTATAACTGGTGAGATAAGGAGACGCGGCACGACGGCAGTGGCTCAGCGGGGGCGTCCGACTACACACCACTACACCGCTGCGTCCAGTCGCGATCGCGAGCCTAGATAGCAGCAAGCACTAAACTGTCGGCAGTGAGAGCGTGCACCGTCAGCACGCAGGTCAACGAACACACTCCAATCTGTAAGTACTACCTACCCACTTTAGCAACACGTTATTTCACTTGCATTACATGCGATAGATCACTCCTCTCCGTTTATTATTGTCCTGCTGGTTGAAGTCACAGTACATTTAATTAAATAGAGTAAAGATTACGAACAATGAGATTATGAGCGATAAGGCCGCCCATTGTATTTTTTGTAGTGTTTAATTTACTTTTTGTTAAGTTTTTTTCTAGTGTACAAAGTATATATAAATAAATAACTAACACTCCATGCTGTTGCCATTCTGTAGCATCAATCAATTTGTAATATTATTATTGCCAATCCATATTTATATTAGCAATCCATTATCACACTTTGACTACTAGCTGGACTTATATGTTGACATAAAATGAGCTCAGATGTACGATGCTTATGACAAGCACACAGCTTGTGCAAGGCAGTGACACACTCAACGACAAGGAGACAAGATTGATTAGGTACCTACTTATTGTATTTTGTGCACTGTGCTGAGTTTGTGATGAGTTCTTCCCTAAAAGGTGCATGTCATGTGCAAGTTGTTGTGACAATGTGCTAAGTACTCTCCAAGGCTAACAGATGATTTGTGGCTGTATTTACTACACTACATTTTGTTACTCATATTGATTTTTCTAATAATATGGCAAATAAATGTGAAACTATTGAATCCATTGATCAAAAGTTGTTTTCAATATTGAGTACCTTTTTGCTTAATTTATTTGTGGTTTACCTTATTCAAAAGTCATTTATTCAAACAAGGCTGAGAATCAGCACTTTTCGAATGTCAAAATTACATAAGACAGTCTCCCAAAACGCCCACCCTTCACCACTTCCTAGTGCGTTAGCTGGGAAGAAGAAGTGGTGCAACAAACTCCCCAGCAGCACAGCTTAGTCTGTTCAGTTAGAAAGAAAAAAAAAATATCCTACATAATGGTATTCAAAATAATTAACCTAATTTAAATTATTATCCATATGTTAGCTAGCACATGCCAATATACCAAACAAAATCATCAGAACTATAATCGGGCAGAAATAAAAACTAAACGTAAACAGAACTTAATATTGTAATAAAAGCCTCCAGGCATAAAGGGCGTGTCCGCTTACATAAAGCAGTAACTGGAAGTTATAAATCATAAACTATGTTATAAATCATATATAATCATTAACCATGGAGGTAAAATAAACAAACAGTTAATTACTAATAACAATAAATAATATGATCAATTGTCGAGGTCACTAGTTAACCACATATTGCAATACAACTCATTAAAAAAAACAATGTAATGAGTAGACTATGTCAACAATAAATTAAAATTAAATTAAAATAACTTGATTTAACAAGTCAAATAAAATAAACAATTATATAAACTCATATAACCTGTCAGTAGGTAAGCTAATTCTGGAGAAAGAACATAAACATTGTTTTGAGTTAATCACAGCAACCAACTATTGATTTAATTATTGTTGATAGAATAGTATGCCTTTGAACAAAGGTTTGATTTTACTTTCGTTTTAAACGCATTAAAAGGCAAATCTAGCAAAGAAGAGGGTAGCTTGTTATAAAAGGTTATACCAAGCCCTACAAATGAGTTATGAACCTTATGAAGCCGGTTTTCCTTATTTCTAGTGTTAACATTGTGAAAATCACTGTTTTTAGTGTATAAGTGTATATTTTGCCTTATTTATAAGATGTTGGCGAAAATGAATTGAGATGCCACTCTGTGAGGATAGCAATATCTTTGAAAAAATCTCTTTGAGAAACTCTGGCACCTAGCTGGTAAATAGCTCGAACAGCTTGTTTTGAATGACAGATATATGTTGAATATCAGCAGCTTTGCCTCACAGCAGAAGACCGTAGGACATAAGGCTATGAAATTAACTAAAATAGACCAATCGAGCTGTATCGACGTCAGTGTATTGTCTTACTTTCCTGACGGCGTAGGCGGCCGAACTGAGCCTTCTCGCTAGGCTCGATATATGTTGGCACCACTGAAGTTTGGCATCTATCTGTTATGCCCAGAAAAACTGTTGAATTTACAGATTCAAGCACCTCTTTATCTAAGACGATGTTGGGTCTTAGATTTCTAACTTTTGGTAGGGCGAACTGTACACATTTCGTTTTCTTGGCATTGAGAACTAGGTTATTTGTTGTAAACCAATCCGTAACCATTGAGAGTGCACTGTTTACGTCGTCAAAATCTTGTCTATTCCTGTCTACTTTTAAAATAAGAGAGTCTGCAAACAGCACAACTTCACAGATACCCTTTTAATAGAATGGTAAGTCATTGATATACACTAAGAACAAGAATGGACCCAGTATTGAGCCTTGAGGTACACCTAACTGAACTGGTAGCCCGGAAGATTTCACACCATTAACATCTACACATTGGGACCTATTATGTGAATAAGAATTTTATTAATAATAATAAGCCTTAATTCGGACATGATTGTTTAGGTTTTTACAATTGGTGGGTAATACTCGGCTCACCCAACGGTGGCTAGTCGGCTTGAGGTGCATTTTTTCTGGGTTGATTTCAATATTAACATTCTTTTTTATATTGCTCTGGCTGCCGAGGGCAGTTAATAGTTTTTTGGAGTCTGATAGCGAAGACGATCTTTGTCAGGCCGGACTCCATCAAAGTGGATAAAAACAAATGAGAAGAAAGGTTTTTCAGCTAGGATGTATCCACCGAAGCTGTGCGCATACAAATATGAGTGAGCTCCGCTCAGTGCTATCCACTGAAGCTGACTGGAGACACGATGTGTGAATAATAAAATTTGATTGGTTGTTTAAAACACATCTCCTCTCTTCTTAATTTTTTATCTGCTGTATAATTAAATTGTGTGCTTTTTAGTCTGTGCTAAATAATGTATTTTCTTTCTTTTCTTTCATCTCGTCTCTGCTTTAGTGGAGTCCGGTCCTCATGGTTAGTTTAATATATACTCCCGGACACCTGAATCAATCCACCCTGAATATTTTTGTTTAAAGATATCTAGTAAAAAGAAGAAAAAAAATGTTGTTACAGCCAGTCATCAATCAGTCATTATCATTTCCATTTGTCAAATGGCTAAATAGTTGGTTTTGGCTATGTGAAAAAATTCACGGCAGTAGTATATTATGTTGCAGTCAAAACTCTTAATCAGTCAAAAGTACTTTTGACTGAACAGGTTGGTCAAAAGTGGTTTTTGACTGAAAATTATCGGTTATTAGTACTTTTGACTGTAAATTTGCGGTTAAAAGTACTTTTGACTGAGGCTCTTCGTCAAAAGTAGTTTTAACTGCAATAAAGCATCAGTCAAAAGCAATATTAACTCGTCAGATGTGAATAAAAAAGATATATTTATTAAATGTGAAATCGTTTATTACGAAAAAGGACAATGCAACCGATTGGCCCAAAAATATGTAACCCAATGTGCATAATTGAAACCTATGCCAAACGTTAGTACTAATCATCCATGACAACTTTTACTATGGGGCCAAATAAATCTATCCCAGTAAAAAAACATATGCAGGGTAAGAAATGTTGAAAAAAAGTGTCGATTTTTATATGACTTAATTATACTTATTATTTAGAAATAACTCTGTATCTCATTATAAATGAACTGTTATATAGTTCTTATGGGAAATAAATATCTTTAAACCTAAATAAATAATAGGTCCCCCCCCCCCACCTATGAAATCAGCGTTTTGTATGGATAATAACAACCATGAACATGAATGTTTTAAAACTTTTATGCACTAATGTTTAAAAACTAAGTTAACGAATATGCCACTTAGATTAAGCGACAAAAATAAGTTTTGGCTAAGTTAAAACAAATAGTGGTCATTTCTGCCAACAAAATGAGGAGTCATTTTTAAGGTATTTTTTATGTTTATAAAACTATAAGTAATAAGGTTTGTATAGTACGAGTAGTTTGTCAATTCTGAATATATCCTACATCCTATTTGTCCATATGTTTACAATTGGCGATATTTTAAATGTTTAAAACAAACAAAACCTATAAGTAAGTGATATAAACATCGACACTTTTTCAAAAGAAAGAAAGAAAGAAAGAAAAAGTGTTTATTCTGCACAAACCAAACGCACATTACCAAAAAAATTAATAAACAATACCACTTTACAGATGAGCCAAAACGTTTGTTATCCTGTATATTTTTTTTACTGGGATAGATTTATTTGTCCCCATAGTAAAAGTTGTCATGGATGATTAGTACTAACGTTTGGCATAGGTTTCAGTTATGCACAACAGGTTTCATTTTTTTGGGCCAGCGGTCAAAGGAAAAGTTGCATTGTCCTTTGGCATTACAATCAATACAAAGAAAACATACACTTAAAAATTGTCATTCAAATAGGTAATCAGAAAATTCACAGGTTATAAAAACACAGTACCTATATTACGTTAATCGCTTTTCTTAAATAATTTTTAACTTTAATTGAAATTTAACAAAATCAAAACTTAATTCGTGATAGTATAATGAGAACCTTGTAAATTATATATATATTACTTATTACACATTATTTATGCATCGTAATTAACATACCTACGTGTTTTTTTTTAATAACTTTGCAACGCTATCAGTCTACAATGACGAATTATTTATTCATGCATCTCAAACTATTATGGCACATTGAATTACACAGAAATCCTTTTTCATAAAAGTTTATATGTGCGTTTGTCGTTATTTTAGCGACCACCTTAACTTTTTAAGAGTTTTGACTGATACAACCAGTCAAATCCACTTTTGACGGAATCACTTAGTCAAAAATACTTTTAACCAGCTCCATTGGGCAAAAGTACTTTTAACTGTTATTTTAGTCAAAAGTATTATTGACTAAAGCATACGGTCAAAAGTACTTTTGATTTTGCTAGTCAATATTACTTTTGACTGGTTAAGAGTTTTGACTGCAACATATATAACGAAATTAAAAGGAAAACTATCACTACTAAGTAGGCTTTACAAGTTAGTAAGTTTATAAGTTTACGAGTAATAATCAACCAACTTACATTTACAGTTGCAAAAACATGTTCATGTCCCTTACATTTCGTATGGGAGAACATGTTTTTCAACTACACTAGTAAGTTTGTTCTTGAGATAAATTCATCCCAACTACGGAACCCTTTATTGTGCGTGGTACGACACGCACTTGCCCTGTTTTGTATCTAATGATTTAACAATATAATAATAAACCTAACCTAACCTAACATTGTCAGAACTGAACAAACCAGGGACAGATTTTGATGCGCCTTGGCAATAAAGGGAGAAGTAATGTCTTCAAAACTACAGTGGTTTTAACTGTGGTGGTAGTGGGACTTTAGTGGCATGAGGAGCAGGGTGTAACGTTCGCTCATCCACCATAGAAAAGGGAGGATCCTCCGTCCAGACGGGTGTCGTGCCTGTATATATGTCCATCACGCGGTAAACTCTAATTGCGCGATGCAGGATTTGTGTGACCTCAGGATGTTGTGTGACGTCAGGTCTTTGATGCGTAGTTCGCCGTGCGATAGAAATTGCGATAGCCTTCCGTCTTCCGACTTTTTGAGTTTGACATGCATGCGGTCACGGTGTCGTAGGTATACAGCGGAGTAGCCCTGGCGTAATCCAGGGCTTCAAATTACGTTCTCTTCTTGGAACAGTATGTTCCCGGGTGTGGTTTGTGACAATAGAGGAGAGATTAACTATTAACGCATCTGTACTGTAATTTTGCCCATTTTTTTAAAATAAAATAACTAACAAATACCTACCTAAAAAAAAAACACTATTTAAAAATTAAACTATAATTATACAGGTACCTATTATTATTTACAAATTTACAATAAATTTTTGGCTCAGCCGGTAACAGAACTTAGCGGGGGTGGCGGGTTCGCAAAAATGGTGCCGTGTTATCTACGAATAAAATACAATATAAAATGACGTATTTCCGGGTAACCCAGCCTTAATTGTTATTTCCAAAGTTATTTTGACCGGTATTATATTAATCCATATCCAACCAAATATGTTATTTAAATTGGCCATTTAATTTAGATTAAAATATGCCGTTTGCATGCCATTTTGCATTATAATTGTTTTAGGTGTTAAAAAGGCATTTGGAAAGTTTCCAAATACTTTTTTACATCTAAAACTAACTATTCAGTGTTACGATATTAATTATTGCATTTCATAAACAATATTCTACTTCGCTAGTTAGCCACATTTCTTATTTCCATACAGTAATATTGCCAAATTATTCTATTTACGACGTTGCCCATTTTCAGAATAAACGCTCTTATTTATGACTCAATTTCAAAGCTAAAATGACCATCAAATTAAAAAATACTTCTTTTTAGAACGAAGTTCTTTAACGCGGCTTGCGGTTAAAGAACTTTACGGTTTTTTTGCTCGACTGTCAACAGTGTTAACGACAGGGGGTATTACTGATCGGGAATAATCAAAAAATATCCCGTAACGAATTTTTTTTTCCAGATCGTCACCAGTGTTGACGACAAGGTGTTACTCATCGGGAATATTCGTGAAAATTTACCATTATCCCCCCCCCCCCCCTATCTCCGAAACTACCGAGTGTAAAAACAAAATCTGAGAATGGTTCTGTACTAATAGATTACAGGAAAATCTATGGTCTTAAAATAACGTGGTAAATATCTCAATATTGTGCGTACAAACTTACATTTGCAGTTGGAATGGGAGAACATGTTTTTCAACTACAATGTTAAGTTGGTTCTTGGGATAAAAATCATAGTAGAAAAAAAAATTATCATACCAAACATTCACCACGCGAGTTCAACTCGCACATGTCCGGTTTTTTTTCAATGTTTTTTACTGCAAATTTGATTTTCAACATGACACTTGAGGTTCTGCACATCACTGCATTACCTGACTGAAACCTGTAGTTTGCCACCAGCATGTTTTGACTGGTCATTCAATTGTACATTATTTTGTTAGTAAGTATGGTAGTATGTACTCCGGCAGGTGCAGCGTGCTGAGCTCTTGTCGGCGATGGGTATTGAGCGCGTGGTGCACGGCGTGCGCGTGGCGGCCGTGAGCGAGGTTAACAGCGCGCAGTACGACGCGCTAGTGCTGGTGACTTCACCCGGCGTGGCGCCGCCGCAGGCGCTCGAGGACTTCGTGGCCGACGCACGTCAGCTCGACGCTGAACTCGATAAGGTGTGTGTAGCGACTCGTGCAGTGCTTCTGTGACTTGTTCATTGATTTGAATAAGTATGCCCTGGGAGTTGAGACTATGTCATGCTCAATCAAATGTCTCGCTTATGATGGCGCATTTGTTAGATCATTCGGTACCCTACTCAAAACGGTTGAGCTGGTGCTGATACATGCGTCATGTTCGTGAACAGGCAGGCGTTCATTTGGGACTGGTCATCTCTTAGCTGGCACGGCTAATAATTATTTTTTTAATTGTTTACTATGGACGCTTTTAACACGCACGTCCTTCTACACCGTTCTCACAGTATAATTTCAACTTGAATGATGTAACCGATATTTTGATTTAGAGTGGAGTTTATTGCCCGTTCTTCTCCATAGGAAACTACTACGCTTGGACTGGGCAACTAGTTTCATCTCTTTGATTGACCGACTCCTTGGCAATTCAAAAGTGCCCGTAATTGGTTTAATAGAAATAAATGCTTTGCGTTTCGAGTTTGAGTCGTCGCACACACGGCAAAATGACTACTTTAGGCGGCCAAAAAGCTATTTATTAACATAAAGATAAAGTCTAAATTCGCCTGTATTTTTCAAGTCAGATAGTCGTTCCATCACAAAGCGCATAAGTCGCCTTTGTTATGTTCACAACAAAGGAGTGCGAGGGTCCGGCAGGTAAGCGAAGTGATTGTGTACGGTTAGTTGCTTTCTAAACCGTCAAGTAACATCACGTATTTTTCGTTCGTGTCGTGTTTAAATATCAACAGTGGTCAAGAATATGGAATCTACAGGTATGTACATTTTATTAATACAGTAAAATTAAAAATAATGTAATCTTATTGTATTAAAATCTTATATTGCGGTTCTAGATAAATTTCTCTTTAAAATGTATGTTTACTTGGACTTACAAAAAAAGTTCCGCTAGGTACCGCTTTCTGACTTTGATATTTGCATTTAGTAGTTAGTTGGCCGTAATTATTGTGAATTTTGAGAACTCAAACCAACTCATTGTGACACTATCCTCTTTTATTTACAGGTAGTCGGAGTGATCCAAGTCACTCGAAATTACATGTTAGAAAAATGGATCTGATTTTAGTGCTACAAAATGAAAACTTTTATAAATTATCATCGTCTAAGTGTGTGGAACGATTAACTAGTTATATATTGGATAATCATAGTATTTATAAACAATCAAAAGACAGTGCTTTACAAATAAAATGTGTTCTCAAAGTGTTTGTTTCGAAACTGTTGAAAAAGTGGAAGAACTCGAATTGGAAGATTGAGAGATTCACCAAGTACAATTCAGCATGGTTAAAAAACGACTTGGTGTTGCCAGCAGTGAAACCTGTGAGCAACGTTTCAAACTTACAAAGTGTTAAAGGCAGACCATCAAAATCTTTCGAAGAGGGCTCTGTACGAACAAAAAGAAGACGAGTTCAACCAATTGTTGCCAAAACAAGTCCAGAGGTATTGTGTGCTGCTGCTCAAGCTAGCCTAGCAAAGAGTGGGAAAAGGACAGCTGCACAAATGGTGAACCTGGCATTGACCACCAGCCCACGCAGATACAAACGCATAAAAAAAATTCATGATACACCAAAGACTTCTGGTATCACACCTTACTCCCCTGAGGAGGCTTTAGCCTTCATCATTGACTCTGACATGGGTAAAGAAGATTACATTCACATGCAAAGAGGGGCGAAATCTCGGGGTGCCAATATATATCCTGCATACAATGTTATAGCGCAGACAAAGAAACAGTGCTACCCAGACAATATAAAAATATCAGAAACGGAAGTCCAAATCCCCGTCCAAGATATTCTTGACCACACGATACACAGACTTGCAGATGTACAGCAGGATGTACTTCTTATACACCACGATCACGAAGAGAACTCACCCATTGAAGTGGTGTACAAATGGGGTCTTGACGGGAGTGGCGGTCATTCCATATATAAACAATGTTTTGCAACGAACTCATTGTATGGTGACACTAACATTATTTTGTGCACTATAGTGCCATTACAAATGTCAGAGAACACAACCAATGGAAAACAGATAATATGGCAAAACCCTAGTCCTTCCTCGTCAAGATATAGCCGCATTATTCGTCTGCAGATTGAGAAGGAGACAAAAGAATCTGTGAAGCTGCATTACGATGAAATTGAAGCGCAAATATCAAGGTTACAGGTCACGAAAGTAACTTTTGGCGACAAAACATACACCTTCAAACATCATGCTGTATGTACAATGATGGATGGCAAGACTTGCAACGTTTTAACTGACACATCGTCAACGCAA
This sequence comes from Agrochola circellaris, assembly GCA_914767755.1. NCBI lineage: Eukaryota > Metazoa > Arthropoda > Insecta > Lepidoptera > Noctuidae > Agrochola > Agrochola circellaris. The sequence goes on along the minus strand of OU611863.1, from coordinate 16,346,353 downwards.
GCTTGCAACATATGTAAAGCAACACCCAAGGAGCTAAACAACATAGATTTGCTTTTGAGGAAACAATACTCTAAGGCTCCGTTCAAGTTTGGTATATCTGTGCTCCATTCGTACTTAAGATGTTACGAGTATCTACTTCACATCTCGTATAAAATAGAGTTGCAACAATGGCAAGCCAGGGGCACAGACGCCAAAGAGAAAATTAAAAAAAGAAAAAACGAGATAACAGAAAGGTTTTACAAAGAAATGGGGTTGGTGGTGGATCAACCAAAACAAGGAGGGGGGAATTCCAATGACGGAAATACGGCCAGGAAATTTTTTGCTGAGCCTACTAAATCTTCTGCTATCACAGGTATAGATACGGAAATAATCAAAAGATTCGCCAACATCCTGAGCGTATTATCATGCGGATTCAACGTAAATTACGAAAATTTCAAAAATTACACTATTGAAACTGCAAAAATTTGTATTAATAGTTATGGCTGGTACAAAATGAGTGCGTCTGTCCACAAACTCCTGATACACGGAGCAGATATTATTAAGGAGCTGCCACTACCTGTGGGTTTATTATCAGAAGATGTGCTGGAGACCAGCCAAAAGGAATTTAAAAGCGTACGGCTTTTCCATGCTAGAAAGACCTCCAGGATCCACACCAATACAGACATTGCGCACTGGATGCTTATAGCTTCCGATCCTATAATTGCATCGAAGAGGAGGAGCCACTATAAAAGAAGGAAACCATTTGCTAAGGAGGTTTTAGAAATGCTGGAAAATCCTTCAATAGAAAACATCATCAATAGAAATAATGATGACGAAGACGAAGATGATGACAATGAACATGAAGATGATGATGAAGCATCCTGATTATTAATTATTGTAAACTAGGTATACCTACATAAGTAGCTACCAATATAAGTATGTATTATTGTATTATGTATAGTGAAATATACTTACTTTTTTCATTTCCTAAATTCAATTTTTTTTATTTCTACGAGTATTAAGTTTTCTACTCCTATCAATTTCCCTTTTTAGGTAGGTAGGTACTTACATGTTTTTTTGGGTTCTAACACAAATAAAATAAAGCGTCGCTACTTAATGTAAATAAATAATACGACACACCGAACAACGGGCACAAACAACAAAATAAAAGTGCTGTGGGTAATAGAAACAGGCTTGCAGAGTGCCCATTCATTCTTATTATTGATAACGTATTGATCAGGAACCCTAAAAAGTACAAATAAAAACATTTTTTCATATCTATTATTTTTGGCCTCCTAAAGTAGTCCTTTTGCCGTGTGTGCGTCGTATGGTGTGTGAGAGCGGCGCATGTTGTAGACGACGTGCGTGCTGCGCTGCGCGCGCGTGTCCGGCGGGCGGCTGGTGCTGGCGGGCACGGGCGCGCTGTCTGCGTACGACGACGTGCGCGCGCTGGGCGAGGCGGCGCGCGCGGGCGTGCTGCGCGCGGCGGCGGCGGGCGCGACGCGGCCTGTGCTGGTGCTGCAGCCCCACCCGCGCTGGCCCGACGCCGACCTCGTGGCGCTGCTAGCCGCGCTCGAAGTGCTCTACGTCGTGAGTACGCTGCCCATATTTATTCCATAATAGCTGACCCGACAGACGTAGTCCTGTCCAAATTTCAATCATTCATACAAAAATCCCATAAAAAAGCACTTTCAGTTTTACCATTTTAAAAATTTTCTGTCCTAAAAACCTTATTCGGACTAGTATAATGAGAAACAATAAATATTAAAACAAATCTGTTCTACCGTTATCAAGTGATACGTTCAAACAGCATTTCATTTTTATATATACAGGTGATTTTTTCCTTTGATCCTGTTCCTTATAAGGATCAAAAACTACCGGTCCAACTCAGTTTTCTTGAGTAGGTACTATAAAATTCAGAAATCGGAAAAAACTTTTCCCATAGGTACTATTTATGTTATCTCATTCTCATTGTCATAATTTTTTCCTTATTATCTTAGGGTTCCGTACGTCCGAATGAAAAAGCGGAACCCTTATTCATGTCACCCATGTGTCTGTCTGTCCGTCTGTCACAACCAATTTCCTCCGAATCTAATGGACCGATTAAGTTGAAAGGACAATGGGTAATATGGTACGACACCGTAACAAAAAAAAAAAAAATGACTGGCATTATTAAACTGAAGGCATAAAAGACACATAGTTCGTCTGTCTTTTATGTCTTCAGGGACTAGTTTAATTGGAGAAGAAAGATATATTGTGAGGAAGTTATATTGATTTAATAAAGGGAAATATTTAACTTATCATCTAAAAACTTTTCGACCTTCTAATTGCACTTTTTGAAATACGAGGGCTGCACTAAAAGTATCGGGAATGGAATATTTCCACTGTTCCTGTCATATTAAAATCTTTTTAATTAAAAACTCCTTGGTTTTAAAAATCGAATACCATTTATTTATTTAAAAAAAGATACTCGGTCTTGTCACAAGGTTTTGTCAAACTTGTTTAGTCGTTGAGAAAATGGAATTGACTCGAGAAAATTCAAGAGCGATGATTTATTATGACTTTCGAAGTGGTTTAACACAAAAACAGTGTGTTGACCGGATGATTTCTGCATTTGGTGATGAAGCCCCATCCAAAACCACAATTTATCGCTGGTTTGCTGAATTTCAACGTGGACGTGTCAAGCTCAGTGATGATCACCGTCAAGGTCGTCCAAAAACTGCAGTCACCCAAGAAAACGTTGATGCTGTGCGTAAGCTGAATGAGGAAGATCGACATGTGACATACCGCGAAATTCAGGCAACTTTAGACATTGGCATGAGTCAAATACAAATAATCTTGCATGAACAATTAGGTGTAAAAAAGTTGTTTTCCCGATGGATACCGCATTCGCTCTGTGAAGAGCAAAAAGCGGCTCGCGTTACTTGGTGCGTCAGAACTCTCGAAAGATTCCACGCAGGATCCTCAAATGCTGTATACAACATTGTATCAGGTGACGAATCCTGGATATACGCGTACGAACCCGAAACAAAAAACCAGTCTCGAGTTTGGGTGTTCGAAAATGAGTTAAAGCCAACAAAAATTGTTCGTTCACGGAGTGTTGCAAAAAAAATGGTGGCCACGTTTGTCTCCAAAACCGGCCATGTTACGACTGTTCCTCTTGAGGGACAAAGAACGGTTAATGCAGAATGGTATGCTAGCATTTGTTTGCCACAGGTCGTTTCTGAACTCCGTAAAGAGAACTGCAACCGCCGCATCATCCTCCATCACGACAATGCGAGTTCTCACACCGCGCACAGAACAAAAGAGTTTTTAGAGCAAGAAAACATAGAATTATTAGACCATCCGCCGTACAGCCCCGACCTAAGCCCTAATGATTTCTATACTTACCCTAAAATAAAGAATAAATTGCGTGGACAGAGATTTTCATCACTTGAAGAAGCTGTGGACGCCTACAAAACGGCCATTTTGGAGACCCCAACTTCCGAATGGAATGGTTGCTTCAATGATTGGTTCCAACGTATGGAAAAATGTGTCAAATTTCGCGGAGAATACTTCGAAAAGCAATAAATACATTTTTAAATAGTAATGTTGTGTCACTTCCTTGATTCCCGAAATTTTCAGTGCCGCCCTCGTAAATTAACCTCTAAAAACTATTTACAGTTATAATGATGCACTTCTTTTTAACTTTCTGGCCCTTTGTCAGTGTGTGGCAGTAAATAAGTTAGGGTACCCCGACCAAACGGGTTAGGTTGGAACTGTAACCAAACGCGCAAGCCGTGGGAGTGGGTTTTCAGACGTACATTTATTGCAGAAATTGTCCATCATTAGCAGATCAATAAATTGGAAGATAAGTTAAATATTTTCCTTTTTTTAAATCAATTTAACTGCCTCACACATCTGTTTTCTCCAAGTGAATTCAGACATGTTGTCTTAGGATTAATTAAACTACTCTATGAGGGCAACAAAGATCGACAAAGTTCATAATGCTACAATTAACTTGGTGTCTGGGTACGCCTTTACCCATTCTCCTTTGGTAGGTACACATATGAATGTCTGTGTCCCAAACTCGGACGTGTACTTCGGGGCCACTTTTGGAAAGCAAACAAGATTATAAAAAAATAAAGTTTTGCGAACTCTGCCGTGTGACGTACAAATGAACGCCCACTGTGAGGGTCTCAAACATTTTTTTATCGCGATTTAGTTCTGGAAGTCGTAAGACGTGGCGTCTTACGACTTCCAGAACTAAATCGCGATAAAAAAATGTACATGTACTAAAATAACCATCACGTCCATAGAAATATCGTGCGGACACAGACACTCCCCCCTGCCACTTCTCTTCTTTCTTATATCTATGATCATATCCTTATATGAAACAGGATCGATTGACATCAAATAAAGTTTTTGTAACAATTGCTCATTTTCTTACTGACTGTAATTTTTTTTTAAATTTGTGAATCAAAATAATTACCTAAGTATCTGAAAAAGTTAGGGACTGTTTAAAAATACACCCTGTGCACATCTGATGGTGGACATACTTATTTATACAGAGTGTAAGGCCACCCATCACCGAGCCGAGTCTCATAACCCGGCATCGCGATTATTTTTATGTATTGACCATACTTATCTGAGACCTGAAACCGACTGGCTATATTATTAGCAATAGCGATATTGAATGTCCAAGTCTCATTTGATTTTTTTTGAAACCTAAGTTTAAAACGTCTAAACCTACCTTTAAATAACAATGCTTGGCCGTTTAAACAATTGTTTATTATATAATTGACACTGAAACAATGTATGGCAAGCTGCACCCTCATTGCGTAGCACATGATCAATCTTAATCTGAATAATTTTGAAGGATATTGCTAATCTATTGCTAAAAAGTATATGAAACACGGCACGAATGAACTACAAAACCGACTACGTTACTATGTTCGAAAGTTTGTTTGTTCAATAACGTAAATAACGCAATTAATGTTGTTGAACTGTCAACATGAAACATATTGCGATTGATTGTATGCGCAATAAGGGTGCCCATATTTCACTTTTATATTTCTTATAAGTATTTACGTTTGGATGATTATTTAAACAACAAAATATGAATTAACGAAAGAATACATTTTGTGATCACAAGGACATCATAGAGATAATGGTTTGCCCTTTCAGTATAATAATTGGTCATATAGTTTCGGAGGTAGTATAAAATTACTAAAATGCAAAATGTCACTAGAACATTCAAGGAACACTACTTTCATTCATATACGATATATTAATTTAATATCCGTGTTATGACGGATTAAAAATACATAATGTTATCACACCATTTCAACCCGAGGGTGTCGTAAAAGGCGACTAAGGGACTAACCATGAGCAGACAAGATCACTTCAAGATAAAGGAAAATTCTAATCAACACCGTAAAACAACCTATCTGGCCAGCGTGATATATTGAGCTAATTTGCCTCCACTATCTTTGGAGTCCCCTGCCCAGCATTGGGACGTTTATGGTTTGTAATGAACTAAAGATTTGAGTTAAAAGCTTTGGTTTGTCAAACATAACTACTTATGGCTCGATGACTTATGGTATTTTTATTTCGAAAGAGCCCAAGCAACACGTAAGTCAGATAATAGCAAAATTAAACACCAATTAGCAGTTTATAGTTTCATTACATCTTTAAAAAAGCTGACGTGATAGCTTTATCTTGAATAATACAGTATTTAAACTTTAATTACACTGAAAGCTTGATAAGTTCTGCATACAATTGTTTTTCTGTATAAAATTGTCTCAAATCTTATTACTGTATATTAACGTTATTCAAATAAAAGTGACTGAGACAGCTAGTAGCTACATAACAGCGGAAAATGCAGCTTTGTGCTGTACAACTTTGATAAATATTTCAATTATACAGCTTGATTCTGAATAGTTTATTGTTTGGTTTCTTTAAGCTGCACAACCCGGCAAACCGTACTCATTTATTCAGAATATGGACATTGATTACTCTTTTAGCGTTTAAGTAGCTAACTACTGCATAAATGAAGATGACTACGATCTTATGACCATCTTATAGCGAGAGAAGCGCACTAATCCTTTTTTGTGTAGCTCAAAGCGGTAAATATTATGAATAATAGATGACTAAGTATCTAATAACTGGTTATTGAAGAAATACAATGTTTTTATGCAAGAATGTCAAACCTATTTTATAATTAATGACAAGATGTCTAACAGTGAAACGTGTAAAAATGACTCAAATTCATGGAGAAAAAGAAAAAGGACAGGAGGAAAAAGAATGATGATTATAGAACCCTAATAATCTAAATAAGAGTACTGAGACGGGCAGCTTTAGAACCGTTTATCAGAACTGCGATATAAAACGTACTGTTAACCAAAAAATATCTGGATAAGACAGTTACAAGTGACCTGTTACGCAGAAATGTATAACAAATCGTCTGCGTGAACAGCTTATATTCAAAATCAACATCATCGCCATTAATTATCCTAACATAACCTCTCTTTTCTAAAACTAAACGATGTTATTACAAATAATAAATAGAAGTTTTTATTAAAAAACATCTGGGTAGTATTCAAGTACCTACCTGATTGTTTTCTACCACTTTGATTAGTAACAATTGAATAAAATATTTTATTCGTCGAAAAGGGTTATTATAAGTCAATTGTTATTTTTTTAAACTGGTTTTATCTTGTGGCGCTTAAAATTTTCTCACAGTAAAGTAGTATGCGTTGTAATAATTGTATTGTTAACAAAACATTTTACCAAACATATACTTACCAATATTTATAATTTCATCCAGAGAGATCCATCACTTAAATTGTAAATTTAACGCAAAATATATGTGATCACAAATTATTAATTATAAGAAACAAAATGCTGATATTGACATTTAATTACATAACTTCTTTATAAAACAACGAAAAAGATCTGAATTATGAATATTGTCTGAATGTCACAGTTTGATATTTTCATGTGCTTAATAGAGTTTTAAATTCTGAACAAAGGTTCGATCAGCTTTTATGCAGAAGTTAACCAACCTTTCTGTTTATATATCCAGCTGGTATGCAGCTATTAACAAAATGTTATTCAGATTAAAGCGATTTATTATGTGCCCAAATTGCTTGAATATTGCCTGTATAAGCGCTTATACAAACCTTATCCCTACATCTTTTATAGCGTTTAGTCATCAGAATTGTTATTATATAAAAGTTAATCAGCTAGTTTGTGTTGCTTGGGAGGACATTTCCTTCCTGTTAAAATTACGCGCGGGCGAAGTCGTGGACAAAAGCTATAATAGATATTATTAATTGCGACGTAGACATAATAATAATAGTGATCACAATAACCGGAAATGAAGTAGACACAGGCGGTTTTACCTATGGTGCAGGGTGAGCAGCGCACACGGGCGCAGGGTCATGTACATAATACATAGGTTTCGGCTTGGCGATGGGTATTGGTGCACCTATATGTGTGCACTCGTGTACTATGTAACGCTGCGTGTTGCGTGTGACAGCCTCTGCAGATCCGCGAGTCGTTCCCGGAGCAGGCGCACAAGCTGACCGCGCTGGGCGTGTACGCCGAGGGACTGCGCGCGCCACTTGACGACCTGCTGCGCGATGCCGCTGCGCTCGACATCGCCAGGTGACACAAACATGCTCAAACACACACACACCCGCCACTACACGACACAACCGACCAGTGGGACCAAACTTGCACTCCACCGCACCGTTCGCTGAAACAATTTATTTCCCAACTGTTAACTAGCGAAACTTCGCAGACGTGTTGGGAATCGATATCAAAACATGATAAAACTCTGATATCTGCGGCGCCGGTGCCGATCCGGAGCGATGACGCCGCTGCGCATGGCCGCGTAGCTGCGCGAAGTGTTCCCGGGTTCGGCCGTGTAGTGTGTACAGTGGCGGGGCAAGATCTAAGTTTGATGTGGGCGAGGTTCATTTTGAGGTCTTTCTGTGGCGCAAGAAGAAGGAAATAAAAAAATACTGTTAGTTGAGACTGTAAAATTTTGAGTGTGTATTATATGTATGTGTGGCGCTGCAGGGGCGTGGCGCGTGACATCGGCGGCGCTGACCCGGAGCGCATGACGCCGCTGCGCACGGCTGCGTATCTGCGCGACGTGTTCGCGGACTCGGCCGTGAGCGTGCGCGTGCTGGACGAGCGCGCCGTGCTGGAGCGCGAGTACCCGCTGCTGGCCGCTGTGGACCGCGCCGCCGCCTCCGTCGAGCGACACCGAGGTAAAATAAACTGCATGCGCTTAGCGTAAAATATAATTTTCTAATAAAATAATCCTAAACTGGGAAACGGATCAAGAGAAAGGCTCTGAAACAGGAATGCGCATCTGTCTTAAAGGCTCGTGCAGACTAGCGCGACTTGTCGTGCGACGCGACACCGGTAATTATTCTACCGTGAAGTTTTCTTAAAAATTGTTTTGTTAGAGTCGCATCGCGCCTGTCTGCACGACGCTTAATGCATTACAAACGTATATGAATATAGAGAAATATAGATATTGGAGTAACATAGTCACGAGCATTTCACGATTCATTCATAAACATCTGTTCTCAAGAAGACAGCAAAGCAAAATATGTGATCAGCATAAAAATCTTTTCGAGTTTTTTTCTTCTAAAACGCAGTCAGTGCCGCTCATATTGCAAAAATATGTGACATCCCACTGGAAGCATAAATATCCTACAGTAATGTTTGAAAGTAGATATGTCAATGGTAAACCATTTTTTTCCTTTTTGGTAACTGAATCATCAGGATGGCAACCAGTTGGTTATCTTTCAAAGTGAAGGCACGTGAACATAATTATTCGTAAACAGTTGGCAGAATGATTCAAAATTCGAAAGTCGTTTATTCGAACTAGGCTGAGTATCAGCACTTTTCGAACGTCAAAATTACATAAGATAGTCCCCCAAAACGCCCACCCTTCACCACTTCCTAGTGCTTTAGCTGGGAAGAAGAAGTGACGCAACAAACTTCCCAGCAGCACTGCTGTCTGTTCAGTTAGAAAAAAAAAATAACTTGATTCTATACAATAGTATGCAAAATAATTTACATTACTCAACACAAAACAGTAAATAAATTTATTTGCCATAATGACAGCTAGCACACTCCAATATATCAACAAAACAATCGAAATATATACTCAAGCAAAAATAAAAACCCAAAACTGATAATAAACTAGGACCATCGAAGTAAAAATAAATAATCAGTTAGGCAAACATAATATATGAACAATTGTCAAGGTCGCTAGCTAACCATATATTGCAATACAACTCATTAAATAATAAAATTGTAATGAGTAGATTATGTCAATAACAAATGAAAATAACATAAAAATCAATTGACATATACAGTCAAATAAAATTAAAATAAACAATTATATAACTCATATAACCTGTCAGTAGGTAAGCAAATTCTGGAGAAAGAACATGAACATTGTCTTGAATTAATCACAGCGACCAACCATTTTTATCGTTTGGGTAGTCGTTGATAGAATAATATGCCTTTGAACAAAGGTTGGATTTTACTTTGGCTTTAAACACATTAAACGGCAAATCTAGCAAAGAAGATGGTAACTTGTTATAAAAGGTTATACCAAGTCCAACAAATGACTTATGAACCTTATGAAGCTGGTGAAATGGAGCTCGCACTTTGTCCTTATTTCTGGTGTTAATATTGTGAATATCACTGTTTTTAGTGTATAAGTGTATATTTTGCCTAATATATAAGATATTGGCGAAGATGAATTGTGATGCCACCGTGTGAATACCAATATCTTTAAAAAGATCTCTTAGAGAAACTCTGGCACCTAGCTGGTAAATTGCTCGAACAGCTCGTTTTTGAAGAACAAATATATTTTGAATATCAGCGGCTTTGCCCCACAGCAGAATACCATAGGACATAACGCTAAGGAAATAACTAAAATAGACTAACCGAGCTGTATTAACGTCAGTGTGTCTTACTTACCTGACAGCGTAGGCGGCCGAACTGAGCCTTCCCGCTAGGCTTGATATATGTGGGCCCCACTGAAGTTTGGCATCTACTTTTATGCCCAGAAAAACTGCCGACTCTACAGTTTCAAGTACCTCATTATCTAAGACGATATTGGGTCCTAGATTTCTGCCATTTGGTAAGGCGAACTTTATACATTTTGTTTTCTTTGAATTGAGAACTAAGTTATTTATTGTAAACCAATCCGTAACCATTGAGAGTGCACTGTTTACGTCGTCAAAATCTTGTCTATTCCTGTCTACTTTAAAAATAAGTGAGGTATCATCTGCAAACAGTACAACATCACAGATATCCTTTAAATAAAATGGTAAATCATTAATATATACTAAGAATAAGAATGGACCCAGTATTGAGCCTTGAGGTACACCTAACTGAACTGGTAACCCGGATGATTTCACACCATTGACATCTACACATTGGAACCTATTACGTAAATAAGAATTTAATACTTTGAGAGCTTCGTTTTGGACACCGTAATGACGTGGTTTACGCAAAAGCGTGTCATGGTGCACGCAATCAAAGGCTTTGGAGAGATCACAGAAAACTCCAATAGAATTTTGCGAGTTCTCCCATGCGTTAAATATGTGTTTCAGCAGAGCAACACCCGCATCTGTGGTCGAACGACCCTTTGTATAGTCATTTTGTTTATCATGAAGGAGGCTGTTTAAATTAAAATGTCTTAGCAACTGCTTGAGTATTAATTTTTCAAATATTTTGCTAAATGCAGGTAAGACAGAAATAGGCCTGAAATTGCCAACGTCATTTATATCGCCTGATTTAAATAATGGTATGACTTTACTACTCTTCATGAGGTCGTGCAGCGCTGATTGGCTGATTTGTTTTCTCCTCTAGCTATCGTTATTACTACTGACAAAGTTTATTCGGTTTATATGTATGTATGTATCTATGTATTAATTTTCAAGTTATCTATCCCTTATGTTGCACCTGGCATGTTTTGTCTCTGCATCACCCTAAGGTTGACTGGTAGAAAATGCCTCAGGCATTAAGTCCGCCTTAGCACAGTATTTTGTACTTGTGAATGAAGTTTTAATAAATAAATTCCGCCATTATCAATTACCCATATTAAAGTAAAGCCCCATTTACACGGTGCAAGTTTATTCAAATAAAAGAAAAACCAGACCAAGGGATTCATATAGTGTTAGTATAAACTTAGTCTATGTTAGTAAACTCAATAACTTAAAAATACAATAATTATACATTAATTGGCTAAATACATATGTGCACGCACATCTGCCAGCCCGGATCCTGATAAATGGTCCATCAACCTTGTCCGCCAGTGTAGCTAAAATACTGTTAGAGCTACCCCTGAATCGCTGCAACATCGATGCACGCCGTTTGCGAATGATGGCATGAAAGTCATCTATTCGCGCTTCCGCAAACATGCCCGATGCACTGCACAAAACCAGCATAATGCCTGTGGCATACCAGAAAATTGAAGCAACGTCTAAACAACATGTAATTGCACGCGTGTAAACACTTGCACTTCTTGAATGGCAATAATTGAACGTGCTTGATGGCATGCGATTATTGCTCTTGAACGTTCCAGAAACGTGCACCGTGTTAATGGGGCTTATGTAAGTATTCCATTCATAGTCAATACAGTAGGTGGGCAAGAATTTTGTATGGAGAGCTCTCCGTCATAGTTTTTACTATACGTTTGGTGCGGCATGCACAACACATGTTGCAAGGTTGCGCTACCTGCCGGCCATCGAAATCGAACAGTGTTTATTTTGTTTTGATGTGGGGTGTGGCCTTATGTCAAAAAATATATTAAAGCAGTGCAAAAGGTGTACTAGGCCTACATGCGTTCTTGACCTCAAAACTCAAACTCAAACTCTTTATTGCATTCATGTGTACATTTAGGTGTTACACTTATGTAAGGAAGTTCCAACATGAAGCCCGGTTAGAGCACGGCAACATAATATACGTGGGTATATTATAAATTGGACAAAACAAGCACCCAGTGCAAGTTTGGTAAACAAGAACAAACGCCAACGCGTTTGTTTATTGTTTGTTTGTTATCTCAAGCAAGTGATCCAGGGCATACTAGGGACTAATTGCCTGCCGAAGGACCCAGTGCCCCTGAGCGAGTAAGCTTGACCCCGTCGTGGGGTCCCAACTCGAACAAATTATAATTAGTCATAGATGTCAGCATAGGTAACAATTATGAAATTAACAATCACTAAAAAGCGATAAACGGCAGATTTTGGCTGAAGTAAGATTAGAAAAAATCAAAACTTTCTTGTTTAATGCTGATTTATCTATTTAAACTCATAAATCTCGTATTTTCAACAAAAAATATAAATGCAATCTTTTAAAAAAAAAAACAAAATTCAAAAGTCATTTATTTTAACTAGGCTGAGAATCAGCACTTTTCGAACGTCAAAATTACATAAGACAAAGTTTTACTTCAATTCCAACCCATAGAATGATAAAGTAGCCATCTGTTAATCATTTTGTGTAGAGCTCTTCGCAATAGATGGCGATTTACTCAATTGGTCATCACGTTTAGTAGGAAAATCAAACATTATTTTTTATCTAGTACCTACGCTACATAGAAATATAAGAATTGAAAGAAATCTATCAACATGTTTTTGGCAAGTACCCTACCTACATTTTTTTTTTTTACTTTTCTTATCTACTAAGCTTTCTATAAAAAAGGTTTGCAAAAAACGTTTTACAAGTAGATAGCTGTTGGGTGTAGTAACCAAACATTAAAGTCATGCAAATGCAAGTATGCAGAAAATGTCAATAAAATGCAAGGAATGTCAATGTCAATGCTCAACGAGAATGAATCTAAATAAAATGCAAGTTGTCCGACTCAAATCACGTCTAATTGAACACTAATTAAATTATGTACAAAAATGCACCATCTAGGCTCCGCCGTGTGTCAATGCACTTCCAAATGTAGGTCGCGATCAAAGTGCACATACGCGAACCTACTAACTAACTTATTGCATCAAAAATACATATTTCAAAACCATGTACTTACACCGTACATATTGCCACCACAAAGAATGGTGACAGTAACTAACTGCAAGACATGTAAACAATTACAGACCGTAGAAAAACCAATTTATAAATGCAGAGCAGTAATAAATGTAAAATAATGTAAAATGTAAACTAAAATCATTAATAAGTAAGAATGTAAACTAAATTCCTATAATATTTAAAAATGTAACCAATAATCTATAAATAGAATGTCACACTTAATTAACACACGTCGCTATGTCTATCAGTGTCAAATTTCACTTCACTAGAGGAGGGGTTAACCTTTGTCACCGTATTCACTTCACTATGCACTTTCGATTCCCATTTGTTGATCTTGCTGTACCCGTCCTCGATGTCATCTTCTTCTTCTCGTCTTCCTCTGATCCTCCCCCTGTCTTTTGGTTGTCATCTTTCGCCAATAATACACCGATGTTACAAACAGTGCAATGCTAATAATAATAACCACACAGATCGCGATGTAGTGATGAACGTCATGGGGAGATAGGGTTTCTAACTTCGATTGTTCTTTAATCGACCGCAGTTCATTATCAATCTTCTTGAAAGACTCTTCCTGGTTTTCAATGTGTAAAGAGGAGTTACGAACAGAGGTGTTTATGATATTATTAATGGGTGAAATCGTGGGTATTATCATGGCATATGGTTCGTTAACAAAAATGTCGCTTGTGTGTTCCATATATGCGTGAAGCATGAATGAATCACCTTGCAGGTTACAACCTCGTTTGAGTGTTATCAGACCCGAGTGACGTAGCGTCTCCGATGTCATTTGAGCTCCGCACACTAGTTGCACTTCGCACGTGTCACAACAATAATAAAACCATGTGTTTTGCTTATGTAATTTTACCCACTTGTCAGCGCATACTTTTATTTCGATATGACAATATGCACTATGTTCTTCGTTGTCTCGAATCAGCTGTACTTCGCAAATAGACTTACGCCGATCGCCAGTGCTGTATATAGGATGATTTATTTTGCACATCAAGGTTTCTATGTTGTGGGGTTTGGTTTCCGCACTTAGTCCTACAGTGGACCATTGTGCGTGGCACATCAAGGTTTTTGATCTTTTGGCATTCTTGAATCTCGGATTGTTCTAGGGGTATAAACGAGTATTGTCATTTTCTCGTGGGTCGGTATTCTGTCGTTTCCATTTTAATCTTGCTTGTAATTGTTACAGGTATTCCTGCGACCATTTCTTCCAGAAATCCTTACTAAGCTTCTGCACAATTTGCCATCTTTTGCTTAAGTGGTAAGTGGTGTCAATGTCCGGTTCTGGAATTGTCATGAGCGATGTGCCGGTTAGAAAATGTCCAGGTGTCAAGCAGTTGATATCGTCCACGTTCTCTGTTACAGTGCATATTGGTCGTGAGTTCAGGCATGCTTCGATCTGGCATAACAGCGTGGTGAATTCTTCGTAAGTTAGGATTTGTTCTCCAATGACACGTTTTAAGTGGTACTTCATGCTTTTTACGGCAGCTTCCCACAGTCCGCCTGCGCTCGGCCAAACAGGAGCATTAAAATGCCACTTAACTACCATCTCTGACACCTTGTCCAAGAAGAAGTTATCAATAGTTTCTACAATGCATTTATATTGTTGCAATAGGATTTATTTATATTTTATTTATTTTTATTTATTCATTTATTCTTTCCAAATTTACATTTGTGTCGAACAGTGGTTACATAAATTTATTACAAAAATTAAATAATCAAAATAAAGCCAGGAAGATAATACAATAAAAAATAAAATAATAATAATAACTTAATACAAATTCAAAGTCAATATCAGTCAATTCAAGAAATGTATGTCAATAAAATTAATTAAGATATTATGTCACGATAGAATGTTGGTTATATTAAAGTCATTAAAAGATAAATCACATATTAGTTCAAACCACTATTATCTTTAAGAAACCCTTCTATGCTGTAATAACATTTCGTCAATAACAATGACTTCAGTTTTCTCTAAAATTCATTTGGATTCATAGCGTTTTTAAATTGTACAGGTAATTTATTTATTTATTTAAAACTCTTAAACTATCATTACAGGTTTAGAAACCTAATGCGATAGCTAAGACTACTTATAATATTAACTATTTTAAATAACACTATTACTAACAATTACAAATAACTACACAATTAACACCAAATTACTTATAACTAAAACAATACAACCTTATAATTATAACAATGCAATATTCACAGAAAATTAACTTAAGTATACTTTACATTCAAAAAATAAAACAATAAAGAAACAATAAACATAAACATAAATTACACTAATTGTTGCTTTCGTAACATATTATATATAAACTTACTCTTGCAAGTTCACTAAAGCAACACGAAAAAATGTCCAACCTATTCTGAATTACGTTAACAGTACGAATTGCTCGCGTGAGAGGTGCTTTGGCCAGCAGGTTGGCATTTATTGAACATAATTACTGATTGCACTCTAGAGGCATGTTTAACGACAATGAGTTTAGGCTGTATGAAATTAGGTAGATCCTTTCTTCGAGTTTTTATTTTGATGTCTCTGTTCTTCTGTCTCAAACTTATGGATATTTTTAATAAAATGACTAAGCAGGACCAGAATATAGAGGCATGGTGCTGTGAGAATGTGCAGTCTCTTAAAATGATCTCTACAAGACTCTTCTGCATAACGAAAGCAGCATTCATATTGTATTGGTAGCTGTTGCCTCAGAACTTTATGCTATATCTGAGTCTAGACTCTATGAGTGCAAAATATACTATTTTGAGGTGAGTAACGGTTAATTCATCTCTAAGACTCCTAAGAGCATAGCAAGCACTACTCATAGTATTAGTGACCGCTTCCAATTTAAAACTGAATCTATTTGTACCCCCAAAACTTTTACATTGTCTACCATATCTACTTTATTGCCTAATAAATGTACTTTGACAGTATCGTTATTCTTCAAGGTTGATTTAAACAATAGGCATTGCGTCTTTTTTAAATTTAGTTTTAGATCATTCATAGTGAACCACTTCTCAAGAGCACATAGGATAAAATTAATTTTCTTCTCTAAATTTTCTATATTGTCGCTAGCAATAATAGCGCTAGTATCATCGGCAAAAACTACAAGTTTAGTATCATCTGTAATACTTTTCATGTAAGCTATCAAATCATTTATAAATATAATAAAAAAACAGGGCCTAGAACTGATCCTTGTGGAACGCCTTTATTTATTATAACTGTGTCTGATCTGTGTAATTTTTTATACCCATCTTCTTGAACAGTTTTAATTTCCACACATTGGGTTCTATTACGTAAATAAGATGTAAATAAATTCAACACATTTCCCCCAATGCCATAGAAATCTAACTTATTCAGGAGAATAGAATGTTCCACTGTATCGAACGCAGAACTTAGGTCGAGGAAAAGTCCTGCTACTTTTAGTTTAGCATTCAACTTACTCACTACATCATCAATTAACATGTCAATAGCATCTATTGTTCCTACATTATTTGATATCCAAATTGTAATTGTTGGTTGGTTATAATTTTGTGTTTATTTAAATGACATACAAGCCTCACTTTCATAATTTTTTTAAATATTTTTGAACATACCGGCAACAAAGAGATAGGTCTATAATTCCCTGGATCAGTTTTAGAGCCTTTCTTATGCATAGGTAGGACTTTAGCTAATTTAAATTGCTCAGGAAAAACACCTTTATTTACATATTCGTTTATAGAATCGGCCAAAGGGCTAGCTAGTAGATCAATGTTTTCTTTTATAGTCTTGCTCTTGACTAATTTGAAAACTTCAGTAGGTGTTACAGGTTCAAAGACCATATCCTCCTCTACTCTTTTCCCATGATTTTGTAGATACTCTTTAGCTGTATTAAAGTCACTCATAGTGAAATTCCTGTTATTACCGAGGATCCGATTTGCTCCTACAAAATTCGTGCCGTGGTCGCTGTACATATCCCGTGGCGTGCCTCGACGCGCACAAAAGCGTTTGAAAGCCGATAAAAACGCTGTGCTCGTCAACTCTGTGACCAGCTCCAAATGTATAGATTTTGTTGCTAGACAGACGAATACGGCAGCGTAAGCCAGCAATGTTTTTACTCCTCGGCCCTTATTAGCCTTGGTCTCGATGTGACCAGTGAAATCGACCCCTGTATGTGTGAACGGGCGAAATACTGTCGCTCTCGGCTTTGGTAGATCTGCCATAATCTGATTAGGAGTTTTTGCATAAAATCGCTGACATGTTACGCATTTATGTAAAGCCTTTTTAACTGCGCGATGTCCTCCCACAATCCACAATCTTTGTCGTAGATGTGCCAAAGTTAGTTTGGGACCTCCATGTAATGTCCTTTTGTGTGCTTGCCAAATCAGTAATTCTGTCAGTCAGTGGTAGCAACATTGGGTGTTTGGTGTTATCATTTAAATTTGAGTTATGTAACCTTCCCCCCACTCGTAGAATGTCATGTTTGTCAAGAAATGGGTTTAAACTCAGGAGGTTACTTCTGGTGCTCACGCTTTTATTTTCCTTCAATCTCATAATCACGTCCTTGAAGACATGCCGTTGAATTTCTTTTAGTATGAGGTTTTCGGCGCTTTGTATTTCTGTTGATGTCAAATAAGT
Source organism: Agrochola circellaris (assembly GCA_914767755.1). Lineage (NCBI taxonomy): Eukaryota > Metazoa > Arthropoda > Insecta > Lepidoptera > Noctuidae > Agrochola > Agrochola circellaris. The sequence goes on along the minus strand of OU611863.1, from coordinate 16,328,703 downwards.
TAGTTAGTAGGTTCGCGTATGTGCACTTTGATCGCGACCTACATTTGGAAGTGCATTGACACACGGCGGAGCCTAGATGATGCATTTTTATACATAATTTAATTAGTGTTCAATTAGACGTGATTTGAGTCGGACAACTTGCATTTTATTTAGATTCATTCCCGTTGAGCATTCATTGTCATTCCTTGCATTTTATTGACATTTTCTGCATACTTGCATTTGAGTCGGGGAAAAAAATAAAAAAAATAATTGGGTGTACTAACCAAACATTAAAGTCATGCAAATGCAAGTAAAGTAAATAAATGCAAATAAATAGTATTAGTACTCCCTTTTGACATTTCTTCAGCCTCCTGGACATATGAGAGGAGTCTGAATTTTGTAAACTGAATTAAAAGAAAGTGAGGGACTTCCACGAAAAAATAATTATTGCTTAGCATCCTATAGCAGTCTATAGCTAAAAATAGGCCTCTCCAATTGCACGCAACTTTTTAACTCCATGCTTCTTAGTAAGGGCCACAAGGGCTTCTAATTAAGACTTACTACTGCCTTTTTACTGAAGGGAGCTACCTTCAAAATGGTTGAGCTGAATGGTGCTGATCCATGCGTCATGTTCGTGAACGGGCGCCGTCAGTTGGGACTGGTCAACTCTTAGCGGCCATGGCTGATTTTAATTTTTGAATTGTTCTTTGTTTTGTCTTTGTATTATGGACGCTTCTAACGTGCACGTCTTTCTACATTGTTCTCACATGTACAATTTCAACACGAATGATGTAACCAATACTTTGTAACAATTTATTTAATTTAAAAGAGTGTCCGTGGAGTTTCTTGCCCGTTCTTCTCCATAGGTACCTACTACGCTTTGGAATGGGCAACTAGCTTCATATTTTTGACTGACCGATTCCTTGACAATTCAAAAGTGCCTGTAATGGTTTAATTGAAATAAATGCTTTGAGTTTGAGTCAAATTCGATTTTAATTGTCAAAATTATTTTTAAATGTTGAGCTTTTTTTTTTTTGCAGAATAGCTCTAACCTCATAGGTAAGGAATTTTAAAAAGAAAGAAAGAAAGAAAGAAAGAAAGATAATTTATTTGTCAAACATGCGTATACATAAACTGACAAGGCAGACATGCAAGGTATTGAGTTAATATTTTGTTGTGAGCGTCCATGTTTTGCCAATAGCGGCGTACAAATGGTATAAGTTGTAAGTTATTAGTTAACAATTTCATTTAATTGGATTAACATTCATAATCATTTCATTAATAATTTATGTCAAGATTTAAAGTATATTATGGTCAAAAATAAATTAAATTATGTCCAGTATATATACATAATTATCAAATAGTATCATTATAATCATTTCATGTCACGTCATTTTAAATTCATTAGAAAATACGTAAGATAAACAATAAAAATTGATGTCACGATTTTAAAGTCCAAAATAAATTAAATTAACTATGTCCACTATAATTAACTGTGTTCACATTATAAAATTGTATTTTTTACCATCTACATTAGAGGTCGGAATAGAAAAGTCCTTTTTAGTGATAGTTTAGTTCGTTAAGTTTGTTCTTGGGATAAATTCATCCCAACTAGGGAACCCTGCATTGTGCGGGGTCCGACACGCACTTGGCCGGTTTTATTTGATGTTTTTAAAAACATTTACTATTATAATGAGTTTGGACGAAGAAGGCGTGTTTTCAGTTTTAGGGTTTTAGCAATAGGTAGTATAGAAATACTAAAAACCCATAAAGAAGCATTCGCAGCAGCGTGAAAATTGCTAGCTCACTCACACAGAAATGAAACTATTCCGCCAACTCGAGATATTTTTGTTGTATTCTTATTACTTGTCCGCAACGCACCGTGCCTTGTGCGATTTAAAGAATCTACCATAATAAAACAACGCCCTAAGTATCTAAGTTGACTCCTAGATGGCGCTGTAAAACTATTGTCTGTGGCAATTAGTGAGTCGCTGATGCTGCTATCTGTTGAAAAAATGGAGGAAGAAAAATAGCCAGCTCAATAGCCAGGCTTTAGGAGGTGTCATTTCTTTGTATGGGATTTGTATCTGTACGTAGTATTATATTATCTGTGACCCCGTGTAATAAATCTGGTGAGATCTTTCCATATATTCCAAGGATCTGCTTCTCTCTGCAAAACACACTTTATCAATGCGACCTGAGTAGGAATGCGCCTACAATGACACAGGGCTCACTACTACTTCATATACTACCTACCTACTTACTAATCACTCAGTCACTAAATCTAATTCCCATTTTTCAAGCTTACGGTTAACGTTAACTCCAACGGGCAAACAGTATCCCTGTACGCCTGTCGTCTATGGACAGTTCTGAGTCCTATAAATTCATACCCTAACTAAATGGACCGTGCCCAAAAGCTACACATGTTGCATTTAAAAGCACATTTGACCTAGATTTTGAAATAATTTTTTTTTTAGATTATGTCTTTTCGTGGACTTTTTTTTTTTTTTTTTTTAGGGTGGGAAATTATCAAATATCTTCTCCCGCTCTGGGTGGAGCGGGAGGGCGTGTCAGACTTTTACTGACTAAAACCCACCCGTGTTCCTTCCGTTGCCTGTGTGCCGAGGTCGCGATATCCCTTTCAGACAAACCCGCAACCCCGGCAGGCATTGGCCCTTCCGGACCCCGTCAGTTGGTGCTGACATCTCTTTGAGGCGCGCGTGGAACACAACGCGCCGTCGACCCGGGCCTGGTCCCTATCGGACGGCGAGCTACCCATTGCTCACCGTCCGCAAGCCCGCGCCTACGGTGGCCGGAAGTCGGCTCGCGACTCCCGACGCCCGGGGCTTCTCCTGCGGCGACTAGGGGCGCGAGGGCGCGCATTTTGCCTCTCCCTCGCGCGCTCCGCCTCCTCCTTCGCGAGCATTACTGCTTCGCAGAAGGAGGTGACGGCCTCCCATGCACTCTCACTCCGGACCATGGCCTGAACCAGGGCCGGACGCGAGAGATCGCCGCCGCCGATCGCCTCCGTGAGGACACGGCGGTGCTCCGCCCAAGCTGGGCAGACCTCCACCGTATGCACCACCGTGTCCTCCGGGCGATCCACACAGTGGTGACTACCGGGCGTTTCCTCCCGCTTTATCCTGAACAGGAACCTCCCGAAACAACCATGTCCGGTGAGGACCTGCGTCAGGCGGAAGGTGAGGACGCCGTGGCGCCTCTCTAGCCACTCCTCAAAGAGGGGACTTATCGCCACAATTGTGGCGTGCCCAGCGCTGGGTTGCGACAATCGCACTCTCCATGCCGCCATGAGATCCCGCCGGAGCTCTGTCCGCTGTGCCGCGATTTCTCGCGGTAGCGGAATTACGCCCCGGCGTTTCGCCTCAAACTCAAACTCAAACTCATCATTTATTTCAATTAAACCATTACAGGCACTTTTGAATTGTCAAGGAATCGGTCAGTCAAAAATATGAAGCTAGTTGCCCATTCCAAAGCGTAGTAGGTACCTATGGAGAAGAACGGGCAAGAAACTCCACGGACACTCTTTTAAATAAAATAAATTGTTACAAAGTATTGGTTACATCATTCATGTTGAAATTATACATGTGAGAACAATGTAGAAAGACATGCACGTTAGAAGCGTCCGTAATACAAAGATAAAAACAAAGAACAATTCAAAAATTAAAAATCAGCCATGGCCGCTAAGAGTTGACCAGTCCCAACTGACGGCGCCCGTTCACGAACATGACGTATGGATCAGCACCATTCAGCTCAACCATTTTGAAGGGAGCTAAATGATCCAACACACGCGCCACCATCAGCGAGACATTTGAGTGAGCATGACATACTCACAGCCGCCAGGGCACATTCAAGTCAATAAAAAAAAGTATTACCCGGTAAATGGTAGCTCTTTAGTACATAGTACTCACACCTGTGCTCTGGAATTATATAATACAAAGGAGATTGACTTTATACAATGCAAAGATGGTCTTAAAATCTTCAGCAGCTCCAACAGTATTTTCAGATGTTAATCAATTACTTGTGGTTGTGGAGCAGGACCAGCATTGAGCCAATCATTTTTATCAGAGATCCTCCTCGCGCAACTCCCACATGTGCGCGAGGACTTTTGCCTCCAGATCCCATTGCGGTAGTCCGGCAAGGAGGCTCGCCGCCTCACGGGAGACCGTGCGGTATCCTCGTACCAGCCTGATGGCCATGACCCTTTGGGACGCGTTCAACCGCTGGGCTGGTCGCAGCCTCAATGAACGCGCCCACACCGGTGCCCCGTAAAGGGCCATGGACCGCACGATCCCCGCGTAGAGTCTCCGGCAGGAGGCGTTTGGACCCCCTAGATTGGGCAGAAGCCGCTTCAAAGCAGCCCCTGCCCTCTGCAGTTTGGGAGCCAAACGTCGGAAGTGCTCCACGAAGTTCCACCGGCTGTCGAGGACGAGTCCCAGGTACTTCATCGTCGACTCGACACCGATGTGAACCCCTCCTGCCGTTATCCGGGAACCCGACAGTGGCGCGTTCCGAGGACCATTAAAACACATGGCCTCGGACTTGTGCAAGGCCACCTCGAGTCCCAATTGCCGGATCCTATCAACGATTATCGCAACCCAGCGTGTCGCCAGTTCGGCCGCCGCCTCATGCGACCTCCCCTGCGCCAGGACCAGCGTGTCGTCAGCGTAGCACACTACGCTGACGCCACTAGGGAGGTCGGCGCGCAGCACCCAGTCGTAGCCGATGTCCCACAGATGCGGCCCCAGGACCGATCCCTGTGGGACACCGCACGACATCTCTCGCCGGTTCCACTCTCCGTGGTGACCGGGGTAGATGACGGCCCTGTCCGTCAAATAGGCCTCGACCACTCGACAGAGGTAGGTCGGCATCCGGTGATACCGGAGTGCCTCCCTAATGCAACTCCAGGGCAGGATATTGAAGGCATTGGCGATGTCAAGAGACACCGCCAAGACGACCCCACCCCGGGCAACAGCATCCCCCGTCATGAGGGCTCGAACGCGCATGATGGCATCCACCGTAGAGCGCCCCTTGCGGAAACCAAACTGGCTCTCCGCCAAGTCCGGTCCCACTCGCACCAGCCGCCCGACAAGGCGGTCTGCAATCACTCTTTCAAAGAGCTTGCCCACCTCGTCGAGCAGCACGATGGGCCGGTAAGCGGACGGAGAGTCCGCCGGGCGCCCCGGCTTTTTGATGAGGACCAGTTTCCCCGTCTTCCAACGAAGTGGGAACTGGCCCCTTTCCAAGCATGCGCTTAGGAGCCCCCTTAGTCGAGGCCCGAGAGCCTCCAAGGCCAGAACCCAGGCTTTTCCAGGTAAGCCGTCGGGTCCTGGGGCGGTATTTTTGGCATTCAGCCTACGTACCGCCACTCTCAAATCTACCTCGGTCACCTCCGGAATATCGTCGTCGTCGTCGTCACTAATGTGGTCCGCATTGGGCACCGCAGGAGGCGGAGCCATGGGCGGGGGAGTATGTTCCCCTCGCAAAGGGAACAGAGCGCTCACCACGTCCTCCACGAGCTGGGGCCGGAGACTCTGTGTCAGCGGGGGAGCCCATGGGCGGAGTTTGTCTCTCGCCCATTTGTATGGGCGTCCCCACGGATCTCTGTTCAGAGTCTCCAGCGACTCCTCGCGGGCCAGTCCTCTGGCCCGCTCGATCTCCGCTCGGAGGGCGGTCTTCGCCGCTCTGTACCCGTCGTACAGCTCCGCCTCAATGGCTTCCGTATCCGGAGGGCGGATACGGAGCCTGCGGTGCCTGGAGTACCGGTGGCGCGCAGCAACGCATGCCGCGCGTAAAGCGGTCAGCTCACGCGACCACCAGCACACCTGGCGTCGAGCACGTCAGGGCTGGACCCAGGGCATTGCCACGTCACATATCTCGGGGTACCGGCGGCGGCCGACGATATAATGGTCACTGAGCCGCTCAGGTCCTCCACCCAGTCATCCCTGGGCGGGACAAAGTACGGCTCAGCGACCACGGCGATGTTAATCGACCACTGCGCCATGCTCTGGAGCAACAGATCCTGAGCTGCGGCGCAGTGGTTGATGTTCGCCTGGAGGAGGCGTAATGGGGCCACTATTGGCAGTCCATTTTAGCCTCCCCCCGAGCCCCGCGTGAGGCGGCGGCGACGACTGTGGAGGCGGCAGCGGCGGCGGCAGTAGAAGCGGCGGCGGCTACGGCGGTAGCGGAGGGCTTGCCCCTGGCTTTCGCTTTGGCGGGTTGGGGGCAGGCCTTGCTCCCAATCCGGTGCTCGGCCGGCTTGCCTGCCGCCGCACATACTGCGCAGTGCGGCGTGGCTTCGCACGAGCCGGCCTTGTGACCGGGCTGACCACAGCGATAGCAGTGATCGCTGCGGTCCACCTCCGAGGTGCATTTCGCTCCAACGTGTTACCCACAAGGCAGCGGAAGCACCTCAGAGGTTTGGGCTCTAGCAGTTTGACCTGCGCGGATACCCAGCCCACCTTACCACCACCCACCACCATCAGGGGCCACCTTTGGCCCTCCCCGGCGATTTTCCTGGCCGCCGACACGGGGCAGCTCACCGTTACGGCTCGCATCCCCTTGAAGTCAGGACGGATGGTGCCTGCCCTAACCTGCTCAGCAGAGCACCCCCCAGTCCTGACCACAGCGGCCACCACGGAGTCGTCCAGACCCGAGATGCGCATGTCTACGCACTTGGTGGAGAAAAGACTTCCTCCTGCCTGCCCGACGGCAGGGTTAGTGCACGTCGAGCCCGCTCCCACTCGAACGCTGCTCAACGTGTACTCTCAACGAGTACACGTTAGAGCGCTCGGTCCTCCGACAGGATATTGGCATACGGGCAACGAGACCCCTTAGGCACGCAGTACCTAATGGGGAGACATTGCCCGCACCCCAGGGTGCACCGTCCCGGAGACTGGACTTCCCCCCGGACGCATCCATAAGGGAACTCCAGCCCCCAGGCACACGGGGAGGTTTCCTGTCCAAGCACCCCCGACGCTTTCGTGGACATGGCCGTGTGTTTTACGTGAATACGTGTACGTTACAAGTAACGTTACAAGTTCTTTGAGACGAATTCCTTTAGCTATCGAGTGGTGTAATTAAATTTTGGATATATGTAGCTGCAGCATCAAACTGTAGTTAACATTAGAACTTTAGAAGGGGTCCGTCTTAGCCAAACGAATCATAAGACAGGCTTCTTCCTGAATTGTGGTCTTCTTTTGCCGAACTTTTCTAGTATCCGATGTTCCATGCAATTTGTAATGTGTAATGGCGTTAAATACCATCTTCACGGAACACTCGTAAGTGAGCGGCTATTTTTCTGTAAGCCCATTTTTGTTTGAAAATGACAATATTTTTTCTTGTTGCTACATCACAGCACTTGTTTTTACCCATTTTTTAAATAATTAAATCACTCAGAATGTAACCTAACCTAACCTTATTCATTTGAATAAGGGCTGATTTTACCAACGAAATTGAACGCAATCAGCATTTCTAAAACGCGTCCAAGAGCTGTCAGTGTCAAAATTGTTATGGAATATTGTACATTGACAGATCTTGAACGCGATATGATATGGTGAACGCGTTCAATTTCAAGCGGCGGCAAACTGCCTAATGTAACGACATTATGAATTTTGAAACTACAATACGTCTTGTATTGAAATTTCAAAATTCGTTTTTAGAACATAATTTACACTTTGTTTCTTATTAGTTGTCCGACTGCCAGTACTAAAGATTATTTTTTATTTTTTTTTCAATTGATATTAATTTTTATTAGCTAACAGAATGTTAATGATCGTTTTGTACTAGAGTTACGAGTGTAAATTTTAATGTGGTAGATAAATTAATCTTTTACCTCTTATTGCAATAATATCATCAAAAGTAATTAACACTACCAAGTGACTCGTGTGTTTCTAATTATATGACCACCACTGTATATGCCTTCCACAGATGATCACAATATGTTTGCCGTCTTCTTGAGAACAGATATTAATTAATGAATCATGAAATAAGATATTATTGCCGATCTGTCCATAGTAATATATTTATGTTCGTGACTGTACAGAAAGGGTCACTACCCAGTTTTGTACTAAGTATGTTGCTAAGGTAATTAATAGCACGCTAGTGCACAACGTATTTCTGTAATATCTTGATTATATTAAAAACATCACCGGTTTTCGTGTCGCAGGTTGCGTGATCTTCCTGGAGTACGTGCCGCAGAATTATGAACGCACCGTGATGCTGGTCGGAAAGGTGAGTGCCGCCGAGGTGTCGACAGATGGTGACAAGTGTGGGCGATGTGCGAGGTAGTAACGCGTGTGTGTCTGCAGGGCGTGACGTACGACACGGGCGGCTGCGACATCAAAGCGGGCGGCGTGATGGCCGGCATGTCGCGCGACAAGTGCGGCGCCGCCGCCGTCGCCGGCTTCCTTAAGGTGAGACCCTTCACAATTTATTAAAGGGTTTAATAGCCCTAGACATTGAAGGAGTGACGTCATAGTTGTGTGCCCGCAGGCGTGCGACGAGCTGCGGCCGGCGCTGAAGGTGGTGGCGGCGCTGGGCATGGTGCGCAACTCGGTGGGCGAGGAGGCCTACGTGGCCGACGAGCTGCTGCGGAGCCGGCGCGGCCTGGCCGTGCGCGTGGGCAACACGGACGCCGAGGGCCGCATGGTCATGGGTGACCTGCTGGCCGAGATGTGCGAGCGCGCGGCCGGCGAGCGCAGCCCCACGCTGTACACCGTGGCCACGCTGACCGGCCACGCCGTGCGCGCCTACGGGCGCGGCTACACGGCGCTGCTGGACAACCACGCGGCGCGTGCGCTCGGCCACGCTGGCGCCTTCCGCGCTGCCGCCGAGCGCCTCGGGGACATGGTGGAGGTGTCGACGATCCGGCGCGAGGACCTGGCCGCGCACCGCGGCAAGGCGCCCGGCGAGCACGTACACCAGGCCGACAACGCGGCGTCGTCGGCCCTGCCGCGCGGCCACCAGGCGCCGGCCGCCTTCCTGCTGCTGGTGTCGGGGCTGCACGAGGCCGACGTGCCGTACGCGCACCTAGACGTGGCCGCGTCGGCCGGCGACCTGCCGCACCCGCCCACGGCCGCGCCGCTGCTGGGCCTGGCCGCGCACTACGGCCTCGTCGCCAAGCGCTAGGGCCGCGCGCTACGGCCTCGTCGCCAAGCGCTAGGGCCGCGCGCTAGGGCCGCGCGCTACGGCCTCGTCGCCAAGCGCTAGGGCCGCGCGCTACGGCCTCGTCGCCAAGCGCTAGGGTCGCGCACTACGGCCTCGTCGTTTCCGGGATCGGTAGGAAAGGACGGTGGCGACGACTTTTTATAAAAAAATCAGGATATATGTATAATAAGGCTTGAAGTACTAACTGCATAATAATCATAATTCATTTATTTTTGGATATTTATCTTTTTTTTAATCTATCAAAGCATAATAATGATAGAATATGTACCATTTATATCATTATGTAGTTTTATAAATAAAGTTGTAAGTTATACAGCGTGTAGTTTATATTTGTGTTGGGATCTATGTCGAACCAAAATCCGCCTCGCCCCGTGGCGGGCCGCCGACAGGGCTCTGCAACGCGATCAATAAGGGTGCGTTTCCACTGAAGCGGAGACGAGCGAAGCTGAGCGGAGACGTGCAATCACAATGGTTGAAATCTTCATCGCGTCTCTCGTCTCGTCTGTGATTGGACGATTCCTGCACGTCTGCGCTCAGCTCCGTACGTCTCCGCTTCAGTGGAAACGCACCCTAAGCATGCTGCATGTAACATAAATAAACATCGACAACTAAATCCAACTAAGCGTAATACTGATCTTACTAGTAGTGTGCTTCTCAGGTGTTGAAGGTATCTCTTCTACAAGAGTGGCTGGGGGTTGCAATAATAACAAAAATTAGTTCACACCACACAACAAACACAAAGACAAAAAAATGTGCTAAATGATAATGTTCAGGCGACATACTAAGAACGTTTGCGCACTGCATCCAGTGGCGGCGCTAGACCAAACTTGGACGTCGGTGACATCAGCTGTGCGAGGCCACTTTCATTTCCCAGTCGAAAGAAAAACATTAAATCGAATGTGCTGAATATACTTATTAGTTTGATTGCTGATCAAATGATGATACATAAACAAACACAAATTAAAAAAGAGGAAATTTTCGGCTTTTAGCCTCACTGAATGTTTTTAAGATTCTGTCACAGCTAACACTAGCCGCTAATTCTAATGCAGAAGAGGGAGCAGTCGTAGATAGGCAAATTTGAGCATTTATACAAAAATAGGTTATTTTGTCGATCTTTGCAGATAAGTTTCAAAATGAAGAAAATGTACGATGGAAGAGCGAGCGCGTTTTGAGGCCTCCAATTAGAAACTGCCTCTTTGTTACTGAACATATTTTGGTCTTGTTTGGGATTTGATTAAAAAGTACTTCTCTAGATTCGGGGGACCCCATGACGGGGGCCGGGTCGAAACTTTGTTGCGAGGCCGTTCGTCGCCGACGACGCCGACGACTAGTGCCGCCACTGACTGCATCCGATCCGAATTCGACAGAGTTCAGGAAATGAATTCGGTTCTATACATGTGTATTGTGGATTTTTGAGATGGGACAGTAAGGACAGGTACCTTAATCATTGTCGCTACGAGAAAACGGTCTTAGGAGACTGTCCTAAAATTTTTGAAACATGTTGATCTGCATTCACAGATTTTGAAAAAAACGTACAGCCAGCAAGAAAACACAGTTTTAACAAAAACTTTTTTTGATGCCAATCGATCCAGTTTATTATGAGGATCAAAATAGTAGACCAACTGAAGTTTGAGTAGTAGAAAAGTCGGAAAACGCAAATATCTTTTGGAAATGTATAGGACATTTCGTAGGAAATGAGACTCGAGACAATGAGATAAACTGGCGGAAAATAAACAAAAAAAATTTACTTAAAATTTTGAACAAATACGCATTATAATTAGAATTGTTTTGAGGATAAAATTTATATAGGATTTCCCTACAAAGGATTTTTTCGATTTCTGACGATACAAGACTAAATAATTTGAGGTAATTTTTTTCTCAGCTTTTCCGAAATCACAAGCAGCAAGCTATCTTGTTCTTAAAGCAAATAAAATTATAACGCGTCATGGTCATGGATATTTCCTGCTACGGCTATGTTTAGAACAATAGGAGAGTAGAGGCTTAAAGTAGTGGCATACAGCGCTATCACCGCTGTGAAAAATTTCGAAATTTTAATTTTTGTTTCTTTTTGGCTAGTCTGTCATCATAAAAAAGTTTTTTACTTTCCTACCAAAAGCATGGAAATAGTTTTTTTGTGATTTCTGACTTTTCTAGTACTCAAACCTCAGTTGGTCTAATAGACGTTTTTGATCCTTATAAGAAACATGATCGATTAGCATAAAAAAACGTTTTTGTGATAACTGTTGGGGAGGTTTGCAGAACGAAAACAGGAAATACTGTTAAACATATTTTATTAGGAAGGTATAAGAGTAAAAGTGTAAAATGGAGTACCGTACAAAACTATATAGCTATTGTAAATATGTTTTAATAAAAGGACTTCTATGATAGGTTAAATCACTTTTATATAACACTAATAAATTAACTTTTTTGTTTTTTTTTGTTTTATTAAGTTTCTAAACTGTTTCTTAGTAATTTGAGGTCGCTGATTTCATATCTAACCTCAGTTTTTTTCTAGCAGCTTTAGTTTTTGTGATACAGGTACTTCTTAAAATTTCGTTACGCGGCTTACTAATATATTTTTTATTGCAAAAAATTATTAAATTCAATAAATAAATCTACATTCGATCGATCGAATCGATATGTATTAAGAAGAACTTGCTTAAGCGATCCAAATAGTTTTTGTGCTGTTTGTGGTTAATATATGTTTCGAGAATGTCGTTTAAGTGCGTCTGACTTTATAAAAAGGCCTACTTGGACTTCTTTGGGACGCCATTACAAGTGTTTAGTAAGCCATGGATCCCAAATTTTGTATGTGGTAGTTGCGTAACATCATTGCGTTTATGGGCTAGTAAAAAAATACCTACTTTGAAGTTCAAAAGTCCTATGATTTGGCGTGAACCAACTAATCATCACGATGACTGTTACTTTTGTGTTGTGAATATTACCGGAATAAACCGCAAAAATCGTTCCAAATAGACTTACCAGAATTTAAAATCAGCTATTAGACCAATTCTAAATACCAGGGAAGAACCTAGTACTTCTAATGTAACACTACAAGTTCTTTCAGAAGCCAGTGATGATGAGGACATTCTTTCCCGAGTACGTCCGAACCTAAACCATTCAACCAAAATGACCTAGATGAGTTGATTAGAGATCTGTATGACAGATAAAGAGAAATCTGCATGGATTGAATTTGTTTGGGTTGTGCAAAATTTCTTAGGAAATAAAAAGTCTCCAGACTACATCCAACACATTGAGCAGCTCATGTTGCACTTTCAAGGACTAGGATGTAACATGAGCATCAAGATGCACTTCCTCTTCAGCCATTTAGCCCGCTTCGCAGAAAATTTAGGCGATTTAAGCGAAGAACAAGGAGAACGCTTTCATCAGGACATTCGCACGGTGGAAGAGCTATACCAGGGTCGTTGAAATGCAAATATGATTGCTGATTACTGCTGGAGCATTCAAAACAAGGTCAGTCTTGATTTGAATTGAAGTTTCGATTCATACAAGAAAATCTTATAAAAGAAAGCTTTTTTTCATGTTAGGTTAGAGAAACAATTTTTTTCATTTGATATTTCGAGTATTTCGCTATAAATGTTAATATTTCAAAAACTAGAGCTGCTAGAAAAAAACTGACAACAGATTTGGAATCAGCGTGGAAGAATCATACAAAATCAGGTATGAACATTACTGTTTACCAGTGTAATTTGCCATGCTACGACATTGCTACAGTAGTTCCAGGATGCAGAGAGCGAGAGCAGATTTTATGATTCGGCATTTTACAAACGGCGCACACTGATCAGTTATTAAAAGTTAGCGTCCCTTAATTAATTTTGGTCAATATGTCGAAAAATAATTTTATTGAGATTTGAAGGTACCTAAGTTGTTTGCATTACACTAAAACTCCAACATTATGCAGTCAGCAGTATAATTGGAGATTAAACGAACTTACCTGAAGTGAAGTTCTATCCAAATTATACGAGTTGCTTCGTCCGAAGAGATTAGATAACATTGTAGTAATACGTCTAAGATATCGCCTTTCACCCACTAAGTAAGAGTTTTTTTTTTTTTTTTTTTTGCGTGGGTAGGTACTTCGTCTTCCTTCTCGTTGTGCCTGTAGTGTGATTCATTTAGTTGAAAGCCTGGAACCTTTTAATATTTCATTTAAGATATGGGTAGTTACAGGGTTGGGAGGGAACTAATCTCTTCGGACGAAGCAACTCGTATAATTTGGATAGAACTTCACTTCAGGTAAGTTCGTTTAATCTCCAATTATACTTTGTTGCTTCGTCCTTCGAGATTAGATAACATTGTAGATTTTGAAAGATGGTGAAATATTAAAACACTCATATTTAACTATTAAACGTATAATGAACAAACAATATTTATTATTAAGTATTGTTTTCTAAAACTAAAATGTAGTTTCTCATTAGATAGGGGTAACTTATAAGTAATTAAATTTTAATAACAATCTAACATAATGTATCAATCAGAGGTTAGGATAGATAAAGCAAATTGATCAGATTGTTCATATTGAATATCTCTATGATAGTATCTAGCGAAGACATTGGAGGTACCACTCCACCCAGCGGTCTTTCGTATCGTGTCAATATTGACACCAGCTCTATGGGCGGCTGAGGTGGCTGCGTGTCTGGTGGAGTGAGCAGAAAATATTGAGGTGTCAATTCCGCTAATTGATAGAATATTTTTTATCCACCCGCTGATGGTATTTGTGGATACCGGTTTATGTGGTTTTTTAATACTTAGGAATAGGCTATTGGCATTGTTTCTCAAAGACTTTGTTCTATCTATATAAGCTACTAACGCTTCAGCCGGACAGACTTCCGGACGGTCTTTATAAAATGGAATATTAAGACAAGGTTGAGCTGAACCTGGGCGAGATGTTTTTATAAAATCGTTTATCTTGATTAATATATGCTGACCATGCACAGTTATATTTTCTAGTGTTATTTTGCCAATCGTTCGCACTCTGTGTGCAGTTATTAGCATGAGCAAAGTTACGGTCTTTTTGGTCAATTGTTCTAAACTTAAATTACGGTTTGGGTACCATTTCGATAACGAATTTAAAACTATTGAGGGATCCCAAGTGATATTATATTTGGGTGCTGGAGGACGAAGTCTGTACAAACCTTTAAATAGCCTAGTGACACGGTCGTCAGACCCTACTCTCGATCCTAAGATCAAAGACAGAGCGGAGCGATGACTGTTTAAAGATCCGTATTGTAAACCAGAATTAAATAATTCTGTGAGAAAATAAATTACCATCGGAATTGACGCCTCATGTATTTCAATTTTATGACTTTTACAAACCCTCACCCAGCGTCGAATTGCAACGTCATATTGTTTTATTGAATTTTCAGAAAGGGAAGCTATCATAATATCTAAAGCTGACGGTGGTACTCTTCTATTCCGTAGCGCCGTCCTGATAACTTCCCTGCAATCAACGTGAGTTTCGGGAGACTATTGGAATTAGACAATAACACATTATCAGAAGGTCTAAACTGAATCAATTCGGAACAGATAAGTTTTTGAAACAGTGGAAACCAGGGTTGTGTAGGCCAAAATGGGACCACAACAATACCCTCGGCCTGATCGGTTATTATTTTTCTTACAACCTTTAGTATAACCGCAAAAGGAGGGAATGCGTAGAAAGAAAGATTTTTCCAGCTTAAAGTAAAAGCGTTCACAGCGAATGCTCCAGGGTCTCTATTCCATGAAATGTACTTAACACATTTATTATTTAATCTTGATGCGAAAAGATCAATTTTAGGTTGTCCAAAAGCCTGTACAATCCTTTCAAAAGCATGATCTTTGATCTCCCATTCGGTATCGGGGTGAGATTTTCTAGACTCCGCATCTGCTATTTCGTTATCTTCTGAACTTATGTATGAAGCGAACACAAATATACCGCGAGCCTCACACCATTGCCACAAAGATTTTGTGATTTCGGTTAGATGTGGAAATCTGACTCCACCCATACGGTTGATATACGAAATAGCAGTTGTGTTGTCAATACGTAGTAAAACTTGTCAATTTTTTAATCCTTTTGCGAATATTTGTAAGCCCAAGAACGCTGCCAGAAGTTCTAGATAATTTATATGTTTGACACATTCTGAATTCCTCCACTGGCCACTGGCGGTCTCCTCACCGCATGCTGCCCCCCACCCTTTTTTACTAGCATCTGAAAATATTTCCAGCGAGTAGCTGTCTTGTCTAATGGGATTGACTGCGTCATCAATTGATTTTAACCACCAGGAGAAATCGTCCCCCAGGTACTGTGGTAAAGACATGTGGCTATCGTAACTACTCGTTTCACACAATGCAAGGTATTTGCATCTTTCCATTTGCTTGGTATAAAGCCAACCGTACTGAATTGCGGGGCAAGATGAAGTGAGGAGGCCTACCAAGCGTGCAAAATTTCTTATTTTACAACGAGGTTTGAATTGGAACGATTGTAATTCATTTTTTATTAAATTTCGTTTATCTTTAGGTAGGCTAACATGAAATTGTTTCGTATCTATCACAAAACCAAGGTATTTGCAAACGTTACTCGGAATCATACAGCTCTTTTCTATATTAATAATAAATCCTAAGGATTCTAAAATAATTCTTGTTTGTAATATATTGTCTAGACAATCTTGATAATTGTTAGAAATAATACAAATGTCATCTAAATAAATAGATGACAAATAACCTAATGATCTCATTAAACAAATTACCGGTTTTAATAATTTTGTAAAAACAAATGGGGCTGTGTTTAGGCCAAACGGTAAAACATTGAATTGGTAAATATTACCCTCGTATTTAAATCGTAAGTACCTTCTGCAGTTCGGATGTATAGAAACGAGAAAATATGCATCCTTCAAATCAAGGGTGGCCATGAAACTGTTCTTTGATACTAGTTTTAAAGTTGTTCTCAGATCTTCAATTTTAAAATGTTCTGTTAAGATATGTTTGTTTAGAGACTTTAAATTTAATGTAAATCTGTTTTTACCATCACGTTTTTTAATCAGGAAATAACTAGACAGAAACTGTCCTTCACATGGTTTGCAATGTGAAATAGCTCCACTGTTTATAAGATCAGTGATGGCCAACCTGTATTGAAGGGATTCTGATGACGATAATGTAGGTAAAATAGGTTCGTATGACTGATAAACCGTTTCTGTAAACGGTATCTCGTAACCTCTTATCCACGATAATATAACAGGATCATTAGTTATCAATTGCCATTGATCATAAAAATATAATAATCGTCCTGCGGAACGTACCAGGTCTAGCGCCGGAGGGCTGGGCGCTGCTGCAAGCGCGGCGGCTGTCGCAGTTGCTGCTGCGGCCGCGGGCGCGGCGCCGCCGCCACCGGCTCGGTCCTCCTGGCTGCTCCCGCTTGCCGCGCCTGCGGGAACGGAGGCCTCTGGTTTAAAGTCTGAGTAGGGGCCTGTCTCGGTCTCTGCACTGGTGCAGGTCTTCTGACTGGTGTGTTTATTTTAATTTCCGCGCCTGATTTGGATATGGCTTTTGCGGCTCTAATAGTATCGGTCAGCTGTTCGCCAAATAAGAAATGATCGATTTCTGTGTTAAACAAATGATCTTTTATATCTTTTTTTATCGTAGAACATATAAAACTACGTCTTGTCATACACTCGTTGTATTGTGAGTCACACATCAGTCGACCCGCTTCGATCAGCAATTTTATTACTGTCTGGTCTTTGTGATCCGAAGAAAATAATGTATTGAGAGCTTCACTTATACAAGATATACTTGCTGCGACCTGCATCTGTTTATTTTCCAGTGCTTTGTCTTTTTTAATGAGCACATCTGATAAAGCAGCCTTTATTTCTGGATTTAACTTCGGAGCATCAATCTTTGTGCAGTTTTTTGGAACAAGATGCTTTTCTAGCAGCTCTTTTTTGGCATCCTTTGTCAAGCCTGTCGTTGCGATGTGTTCCCAGCGAACAGATAATTCACCTCTTATATCCGGTCCATATTTTTTGTCCTTTGCAGGTGTTTCACCTAAGAGATTCAGAATCTCATCATCCAGGTCAGGAGGATCGAGCGCTGCTTCAACGGGCAGTTCCAACTGCACTGTCTCTACCGCATCTGTAGCAGGGACATGTGTAGTTGAGGTGGACGTACCCGGTTGGGACTCTTCCGCATCCAAAATCGGAACTGACTCGACTTCGGGTTGAACTTCCATTCCATCTGGAATATAATAAGTACCAGATATAGGTATTGGAGAAAATAGCGCGGCGATAGTCCTTAAAAACTATCCACAACACTGAGTTCATCAACCATACCAATAATCAGAAATTAATGAAAATGAAACAATTTTTGGTATGCGAATGTGATCACTACCCCTGTGTAGGTATAGGTACCTAATAGGTTTTAGAGCGGTGATAGTCCTTAAAAACTATCCACAACACTATTAAATAAATTTAACCCATACCTACGTACCTACATAAGATTTAAGTAGGTCATTAACTAGTGTGACGGTAACATTCCTTGCAAATGTACACAATCACTAATATGTAGGTATGTATATAATTAACCCAATGAATTGGGAATCCAAAATTATGTGAAGGTAGCATCCCCCTAAGATGTACACAACACTATTTGGAATATGACGTCCTGTCAAATTATGATACGGATATAGTCCTAAAAACTATTCACAATATCTTTCTTTTGTTATAAAATTGATATGAAAATACTTCAGCTTACCTTCATGATCCGATAGCTCAGGCGACAGAATGATATTCGCCGATGAGCTACTGCTTTCGGAGCAGATTCGAACTCGCGACCGTTTGGTACGTTTAACGATTTTCTTTTCAAGTTTTCGAATCTTTCTTCTCAAATAATCACTGTCGTCGTTTTTGTGACTACGTTTCGGCATCTTATTTTAAATTTTCAACGAAAAGGAGAAAGTAAGTGGTGATCGGCGACGCACTAAAACGCGAATGAATCACACTACAGGCACAACGAGAAGGAAGACGAAGTACCTACCCACGCAAAAAAAAAAAAAAAAAAAACTCTTACTTAGTGGGTGAAAGGCGATATCTTAGACGTATTACTACAATGTTATCTAATCTCGAAGGACGAAGCAACAAAGTATAATTGATATGCCATTTCAAAGTTAGGTATCTCGAAAACAAAACTATTATAACAAGCAGAGATGTGACTTATTTTAGATACAAGTACCTAAGTAGTTAAGTTGTGTCACTTTAGTCTATTTTAGAATGGGAAATCGTCGTTTGACGGGAATAAACTAAATTTTAGTCTAGTTTAGAGGCATTTGTGACAAGAAAATCGGCTCCAATGTCTAGAGCTCATCGAGTAAGATACAAATATAATTTTAGTTGTTTTGTCTTCAAAAATTAACAAATAGGGGGCCATAAAAGTTGTCAGTCTTAGACAGTAGGAGCTCTATCGCAATAACTAAACAAGATAGGAATTTGAAACTTCTGTACATCATTGACATAAAATTATATTTTAGTGATTATTCTGCAAATAATATTCTCTAAATTAAAAAATAATTTTGACACAACTAAAATCGAATTTGACAATCGCGAATCCACGTGGTACCTACCCGTGGTTTGACCTAACCCGTGATTTTTTTTAGAGCCGGGGGCGCGCAGCTGCCTGGTGTCGCCTCGAAGTGTTTTATATGGATTTTTTTGTGTGGATAATATGAAAAAATATTACCTAATAAAGGGGGTCGAAATTTTCATTATTCTTGCGATAGGACGCACCATTTGAAAAACAAACCAAACGTGTATTAATTTTTTCCTTTCGATTCTTACGTAATAAATATTAAACAGGAGGTAAGTGGCAAGAAAAACGTATATTATGTACATAGAGGCTTACGGCTGACGTACAAGTGGCAGGCCGTTATATAAAAGAACGTTCTTTATTTGAAAGAATAGCTACCTACAGAATTTGTTATGGTACAAGCAGTGGAATAAGTTGATTTTTAAGTGTACTACGATATCGCATTGGGATTGGCCTGTAAAGATATTTGTATGTTTGGAGTAAATAAATAAATATATTAAGGATAAATTATTCTCTTTGGCCGCACCGCATTGTAAAATTCCTCCTACTTACATTACTTTCGTACATTTTCTATGAATTTTCACACAATATAAGTACATCATACATTTTCGTATGAAAATGCGTGGGGCCACGAGCCAATGCGGCTGTACGTGCGCGTACAAAACATTCAGGAAGTGATGCACTCACCGCGACCAACTCCACCAGGCACACGATGAGAATGTTCCTGTTCCACAACGCTCACTACTCCACAAGTGAGACCTATTTGTTAGCTGTGAAGCGCGCTCGCAACTTTCATTCGATCACAGAAACAATCACTTACCGAAACATTGTAGGTACCTACTTATATTTATTTTAATATATCGCACCTTTAAAACGACAATAATTATATCACTAGGAATAGAGACCAATTAGTTCAACCGGGTTTCAGGCTGGCTAAAGTGGACTCATCTTTCATGGGGTACTGTTTAAAGTGTTACAATAAAATACCTCCCCACATACACACTTCAACTGAATGAAACGAAATTTAAATCTCATATTAAACACACACTATGCAGCCAAGCATATTATAAGTTGGGGGATTATATCGCTGATAAAAATGCTTGGTGTAACGCTGGTCCTGCTCCACAAGGGCACATCAACTAATTGATTAGCATTTTGAAAATACAGTTGGAGCTGCAGAAGATTTTAAAAACTATCTTAGCATAGTATAAATTCAATCTATTAGCATTGTATAGTTGCATAGCACATGTGTGAGTACTATGTACCGACTATAAAGCTACCATTTAGGTACAGGGTATGTCTTTCATTGACTTGAATGTGTCCTGGCGGCTGAGAGTATGTCATGCTCACTCTAATGTCTCGCTGACGATTACGCGTGTGTTGGATCATTTAGCTCCCTTCAAAATGGTTGAGCTGAATGGTGCTAATCCATGCGTCATGTTCGTGAACGGGCGCCGTCAATAGGGACTGGTCATCTCTTGGCTACCACGGCTTATTTTAATTTAATTTAATTTTGTATTGTTTATTTTTTATTTCTGTTACGGACACTTTTCACGTTTTGCATCGTTCTCACATGTATAACTTCAACATGAATGATGTAACCAATATTTTGTAACCATATCATGATTTAAAAGAGTGTCCGTGGAGTTTCTTGCCCGTTCTTCTCCATAGGTACCTACTACGCTTTGGAATGGGCATCTAGCTTCATCTTTCTGACTGACCGACCCCCTTGACAATTCAAAAGTGCCTGTAATTAGTTTATCTTCTATCTATACTTATAATAAATCTGTAGAGAGGTCAATTCTGTACATGATATATATTTTCAAAATAACTATCAGGGGGTAATTAGTGATCGATACTGATGCCAAAAATGCAATCAGTAAAATTTTTGTCTGTCTGTCTGTCTGTCTGTCTGTCTGTCTGTCTGTCTGTCTGTCTGTATGTTCCTTATAGAAACAAAAACTACTCGACGGATTTTAACGAAACTTGGTACAATTATTCTTCATACTCCTGGGGAGGTTATAGTATACTTTTCATCACGCTACAATCAATAGGAGCAGAGCAGTGAAGGGAAATGTTGGGAAAACGGGAGAAGTTGCTCCATTTTTTAAGCTTCCGTCGCGTGTGAAGCCTTAATGGTTAAAGCTACATAGAAATCATTTATGACGGAAATGTTCTACATAAAATTATCTAAAAAATATCCCACAATAGCATATGTCTATCTTTTATGGTTGACTCACAATAACACGTGTAACTCCCGATAGCTTAGCAGTTCGGATCTTTCTGATTATATTTGTTTACTCTTACGTTTATAATACTCTCACTCATCCCTTATTAAAAGAAGTTAATATTATTACCTATTCAATAAAAAAATTATCATAGTAATCGGTATAGAAACAGCAAACTTATACATGAAATGAAATACTCTAATAAGCCATCGCGCCGTCGCGCGTGAATACTGAATCATGCCATAAGGTTTATTTTTGTGTAACAGTTGCCGCGCTCGACGCGGGTCGTGGCGGTAGGGTATAAAAAGGCGGGAGGTCCGAGCGAGCGCGAGCTTCATTCAATATTTGGCTGTTGATGCGTTCAGAGCGTTCGACCTTATTGACAGACAATAATTGATATTAACAAACCGTGCTTATCAGCGCGACTTTTAGTCTTTTAAATAGTTTATTTGAATTTCAATTGTTGTTATTTTATAAAATAGGTATTAGTTGTTTTGGTAATGTTTAAATATTCGTTCAAATTACAAATTATTAATAGTTTGCATTTTATTTCTTTTTAGGTGAAGTAGAAGTAGAAGTAGTACGCATAGATTTTTAGATACCGATAGGTAAGTTTTGGCTAATTTATGTTCAATTTTATTTTTGTATTAAGTAGGTAAAAGCGTAGATACTTTTATTAATTATAGTAGTTATAGGTATTTATTTTTAAGTGAAGTAGGTATAGGTAGATAGTATTGCACAGGCGTTTCAGCTTTATTTCATTTCTTTTTTGTTGTAAGTTGTACATATTTCTGGGTATAATTCTATTAGAATATTTTAGTTTAAATAGGCACTTAGATTTTAAGTGTAAGGTAGCTATAGTTAGGACCTCTAACGTAGGTTATTTTGTTAGGTAACTGACAGCCTTTCCGTTATCGTCGATTAAAAATAAAATACACAATGCCACATATGGTACTTTTTTACGAAAAACGACGGAAACGCGGACGAAGTCGCGGGCAAAAGCTAGTTTGAAATAAATGCTTTGAGGTTGAGTTTGAGTTTAATGACGTAAGTGCGAAAATATAATTTTAGAGAAAAAAGCTTTTGAATTTTTTTTTTTACTTAATCAGTTTTTTTTTTAATGATATTTATTATTGTTTTTTTTTCTACAAAAAGACATAAATAAGGATATAGGCTTATTAGTAAAATATTTTTGATTATTCTAACTCTGATATTTTAGTTGCTCTTAATATTATTTTCGGGGGGTGCCTACAGTTGCGTCGTTGTTCCAAATAAAATGTTTATTAACTTCAAGAATCCTCAAAGAACAATGACGTAAATGCAGAACATTAGCCTTAATATAAAAATTCATTTTTAGTTTGGTCTTCTACTCTTCACTATCCTCCCCGCGGGCAACTGACCAATGGGTCGTTTTCGATTTAAATTCCTTCTCCAAAGACTTTTCGAGCTGTATGGCCTTAAGCCTTATATTAACACGGAAACTTTGAATAAGTATGTTGCTACGTACTCTAAAAATTTTAAGAACTCTTGTAAGACAGCTAAAGACTTATACATTAGCAACAAGGTTAAATCAGCAGACAATAAAATACAGACGGTTTGGAAAATTATCAATAACGAAACGAACAGGAACAAAAAGCATAATTCTGATTACACACTGAAGACGTCATGTGGTGGTCTCATTTGCGATAGCAAAGAAGTTGCCCAAGAATTTGTAAATTTCTTTACCAGTATCCCACTTAAAACTACTGAAACCTTAAATTCCTCGCCCTCGCTCTCTTTTGATTTAGTAAGGGCGAACGTTTCAGCTTGCCCGATTAAATTTAACTTTAAGCATATTAAACCTATAACAGTGATAAAAGCTTTTCAGCAAATTAAGATCAAATTAACCGAAGATCTTTGGGGAATGTCCATTAAAGTCTGTACTTCCATAATTGAGACCATAGCGCCTTACTTAGCCTTAATATTTAATTTGTGTGTGGACCAAGGATTCTTCCCGGATTTAATGAAATACAGTAAGGTAATACCACTTTTCAAATCCGGGGACAGTAAAGACACCAATAATTATAGACCCGTATCCGTGTTGCCGGTTTTCAGCAAGGTCTTTGAAAAGGTAATGCTTAATCAAATGCTCAATCATTTTAACACAAATAAAATCCTTCATGATCAACAGTATGGTTTCACCAATGGACGTTGTACGACCGACGCCGGTGTAACCTTATTAAGACACATTTTTAACGCGTGGGAAGAGGCCCAAGACGCCATAGGAATCTTTTGTGACCTCTCCAAAGCATTTGATTGCGTCGATCACGAAACCTTACTCTTGAAACTTGAGCATTACGGACTTGGAAAACTTGCACTCAATTTAGTAAAATCTTATTTAAATGATAGACAACAGCAAGTCCAAATAAACGGTATCAATTCACTAGGTTTAAAAGTAAAAATAGGTGTGCCACAAGGCTCGATATTGGGTCCATTCCTCTTTTTAGTGTATATCAATGATCTACTCCATTTATTAAAAAATCAACCACAAATGGTGCTATTTGCTGACGATACTTCCTTAATTTTTAAGGTAGATAGACGTGCAACAAATTTTGACGACGTAAATAACGCCCTATTGCAGGTCCAAAATTGGTTCACTGCTAATAATTTAGTATTAAATGGAAAAAAAAACTAAGTGTATAAAATTTTCTTTACCAAATGTCAAAAGTAGTGATTGTGAGATAGTATTAAATCAAGAGAAACTAGAATTCGTCGATAAAACTGTTTTCCTAGGGATCACGCTAGACTCAAGGCTACAATGGGGTCCTCATTTAACATCTCTCGCAGGACGGCTAAGTTCAGCAGCATATCCTGTCAGAAAAATCTGTCAATTTACTGATGTAGATACCGCGAGGCTGGTCTATTTTAGTTACTTTCATAGTATCATGTCTTACGGTATTTTACTGTGGGGACGGGCTGCAGACATCGAGTCTATTTTTATTCTGCAGAAAAGAGCGATTAGAGCCATGTATTATTTCCGCAGGCGTGACTCTCTAAGGGAGCTGTTTAAGGATATTAACATCATGACGGTACCTTGTCAATATATCTATGAAAACATCATGTACGTAAGAAAAAACTTATATCTTTTTAGTAAAAGAGGTGATAGACATAATTATAGTACAAGAAATAGGGACCTATTAGTTCAACCAGGTTTCAGACTGGCTAAAGTGGACTCATCTTTCATGGGGTACTGTTTAAAATGTTACAATAAAATTCCTCCCCACATACTTCAACTGAATGAGACGAAATTCAAGTCTTGTATATAACGCACACTATGCAGGCAGGCATATTAAAAGTTGGGGGATTACATCACTGATAAAAATGCTTGGCTCAATGCTGGTCCTGCTCCACAACCACAACTAATTGATTAACATCTGAAAATACTGTTGGAGCTGCTGAAGATTTTAAGACCATCTTTACATTGTATAAAATCAATCTCCTTTGTATTATATAATTCCAGAGCACAGGTGTGAGTACTATGTACTAAAGAGCTACCATTTACCGGGTAATACTTTTTTTATTGACTTGAATGTGCCCTGGCGGCTGTGAGTATGTCATGCTCACTCAGATGTCTCGCTGATGGTGGCGCGTGTGTTGGATCATTTAGCTCCCTTCAAAATGGTTGAGCTGAATGGTGCTGATCCATGCGTCATGTTCGTGAACGGGCGCCGTCAGTTGGGACTGGTCAACTCTTAGCGGCCATGGCTGATTTTTAATTTTTGAATTGTTCTTTGTTTTTATCTTTGTATTACGGACGCTTCTAACGTGCACGTCTTTCTACATTGTTCTCACATGTATAATTTCAACATGAATGATGTAACCAATACTTTGTAACAATTTATTTTATTTAAAAGAGTGTCCGTGGAGTTTCTTGCCCGTTCTTCTCCATAGGTACCTACTACGCTTTGGAATGGGCAACTAGCTTCATATTTTTGACTGACCGATTCCTTGACAATTCAAAAGTGCCTGTAATGGTTTAATTGAAATAAATGATTTGAGTTTGAATTTACACAACGACGCAACTTCCCTCTAGCGGCAAATATTGCTATTACTTAAAAGTCGACGTCGCACACAAAACTTTAATAGTATTTAAATCGTTTCCCACTAAAAGGTCATTTTTGACATTTTTGCACTTACGTCAATGTCGTTTTAAAGGTGCGATATTATATTTTACGACTTCTCTGTAGGGCTACCACATACATTTCACTAAATGCCTTTACTTCATCATCATCTGCGTAGCGTTTTCCCAACTATGTTGCGGTCGGCTTCCAGTCTAACCGGATGCAGCTGAATACCAGTACTACACAGACTATGTACTGAATTCTTGTTTTCAATTAAAGTAAATTGCCGGAAGTCGTGTATAGTGCTCGATGAATTCCAGATTGAATATTAATTGAACTGAATAGCTTTCCTCTTTGATACATTTGTAAAACAAATATGCATTGTTTTGACTGTCTCGAACTGTCAAGTGGTAAACTAATCGGAACGCACCTTCTATTGTAAGTACCTTCTTAAAGCAGTCCACTTGTGCTATGTAACAGTCCACACGTGCTATGTAGCAGTCCACAAGGGCTATATAGCAGTCCACACGTCCTATGTAGCCCGGCTGCCCGGTGGGCGACACGTGTGGACTGCTTCGTGAACACTCGTCAGCTCGGTACGAAGATTCCGAAGGTGTCTATCGTGTGATGGTAGACGAGCGCAAGCCCTAGCGAACAACAAATCTATGCAAGTACTACCTAATAAAACAGCGGCGTATTGTCCAACTTTTTATTTCCTTACTGTTTATTTTATAATATTCTTTTCAATTTGCAATTTTACAGCTCGGCGGGCGACGCGCGCTCGCCGCGTTATTTCTATACAAATAGTTTATAACTCTCAATTTAAATCGAGTTTATCACTCACATATACAACTCATAAATACAACAAATACAATTAATAATAATAGTAATTTACACAAACAACAACATAATTTGACGCATCCTCTCGAGCCGGGCGGCAAACCGTTCCCTCCATCACAATATACATTATACTTAGCACCTCCAACATATTTTTCATCCGTCAGGATGTAACTGAACAGTTTTCATCGAAAGCCAAAAAGTGTTTTACATAACAAGTACTAGCTGCAATCGTGGACTGCGATAACAAACAAATCATTTACAAAAACAATGGAAAACAAAGTCGCCGCAGCGCACTCCTTCTAGCGCGCTCGCCGTGCCACAGCGTGTACCGCGACACCGCGTCAGTGTGCGGCGACACCGCGACTGTGACGCGACAGCATGACGGCGACACCACGACACTGACGCGACAGCGTGACGGGGACACCACGACACTGACGCGACAGCGTGACGGTGAGACCACGACACTGACGCGACAGCGTGACGGCGACACCACGACACTGACGCGACAGCGTGACGGCGACGCCGGGACACGCCGGCGTGCGCCGGGGACTAGTGCGAGCGGGCGGCGGCGTGTGCGTATCAAACGTACATAAAAAAATATACAGGACATGTACACACTAAACTAATCTCACTAGAATCGAACAGCATCTCACTGTGTGCGGCCAGCGAGCGTGCAACGAAATGTTCAGAGCGCGGGCTCGACGCACTAGGAGGGCACGGCCGGCACGTCGGCCGCGCCCAGGCGCCGCGCCGCGCACGCCAGCGGCGGGGCCCCGGGGCCCTCGCACTAGGAGGGCGCGGCCGGCACGTCGGCCGCGGCTAGGCGGAGCGCCGCGCACGCCAGCGGCGGGGCCCCGGTCCCCACGCGCTCTTCCTCTGCGCTCGCGAGCGCGTGCTTGAAGCTCTCGTAGGTGAGCCAGCAGATGGCGGCGGCCGGCATCTGGTAGAGCACGCGCGCCTTCACGCCCTTGAGGAAGCCGCGCGGGCCCGACGCGCGCAACACGTGCGCGGCCGCGTCCCACAGCCCCGTGGCGCGTGCCGCGCGCTCCTGCGTGTTGAGCACGGTCTTGCACACGTCTAGCGGCGTGGTGGCGAAGGCGGCCAGGGCCCCGCCCGCGGCCCCCGACAGCGCGTGCGCCAGCGGGTCGTACGCGCGCAGGGGGTTCAGCTTCTTCTGGCACGCCTCGTACGTCACGAAGTGCAGCGCCTGCGAACACACACTTGAGTCAGGCTTCTGGTGAATCTCCAATCTACTTTATATTAAAATTCATTCAATGACAGACAACGCACCGCCCGAACCGTTGCCAAGAGACAGCACCCAAGGTTGTATGAAGCTAACCGTTTGTTATGTGAAACATCTGATGCGCCGGGTCAGACCGGCTGTTGGCGTGGCCACGCGGCAAACAGACATCATCCAAACATAAGGAGGAATGTATGTGACGCGTCCCCAGTAGTTTTTAAGAACGTTCGCATTCTAATCTCATTTTCAATCTGTCAAAAATACAATCAATGTACCAATGTGCGTAACTCCAGCTTCCTCATGGGTGATACAATATTTCTGCCTATTCCAATATTTAAGGCATATTATGGCAGCAATCAAATTTCCCAGGCTTAATTTAGCAGCCACAAAAACTTCGTTAATATGAGCCGTTTACCCCACCCCAGCTTCCTCCGCCAGTGCAGGCAAACCAGTGAGGTGATACTATTAAAGTGTAATAGTAATATAATACATAAAAGTGTTGAAACTACAGTAAAAAAACTGGCCAAGTGCGTGAAAAATTTGCGCTTTAAAGCCTAATATTTCGCAAACGGATCCCTGAATTGGAAAATTAATTGCACACACCCTCCATATTTTTGAACGACTTTTCCAAAGATACCCCACACCATGAGATAGACGAGAAAAAAAACCACCCATCCACTTTACACATAGGGCAAGTACCTACTCTAAAAAAAAAAATTACCACTTTGTCGGCGTGATTAATATGTATACCCATGCCAAATTACAGCTTTCTAGTATTAACCGTCTGAGCTAAGCCGCGGAGAAACAGACGGATATGGCGAAACTATAAGGGTTCCTTGTTTACTACGGAACCCTAAAAACTGTGTGTCAGCCGGGGTGACGTCTCCCCAGCTCCTCATGTCGTATCTTCTGAACGCAAGAAGATTTGCTTATGTATTATGCCTCATTTACATTCAGCCTTACCACTGTTCCTCACGCTGGTGGCAATAATTCCCTAAATACTGCCGTACAGTTCGCGTCAAATAACTTTGCCACTCTGAAGTAGACTAATAAGTTAATTTGTTTTTGTTTTTCTGAAGTAAGTTAATTTGTTTTTGGGATAAATTCATCCCAAAAACAAATAAGCATTGTAGTTGAAGAACGTGTTCTCCCATACATCGATCAGTGTTTGTTTCAGGTACCTTACTGCCCCCCCGGGGCGTTCGGAACTTAATCAATAGCAAGGTTAGCAGGTTGCCGTTCGCTCTCTTTCGCGCGTCTACAGCAGATTTACGTATATTCGCGACGAATCCCTAAAATTTGGCAAATTATTTAAACCTGATATTATTTTAGAGCTGGAAACCCTTTATTGACGTGACGTGGCACTCAATCAGCCAATCAGGAATTGAGTAGTGCATGATATATTAAAGCAATATAAGTAACTCAAGATAAATCAAAGGGAGTGCAACATACTTTAAAATTATTTAATCAAAATATCCAAGGTTGCTCTTCCAAATTACTGGAAATATAATTGTTTTTGGAAAATACCAAGTTTAATGTCATTTGTCTAACAGAGCATTGGTTAAAAGATCAAAGTTATCTCAATTAATTATGAAAATTATTCTGTAGTTAGCCATTTCAGCCGAAAACGTATGATACATGGTGGGTCATTAATATTCATTAAAAATTCTATTAAATCGAAAGAAAGAAGAGACATCATCGGACTATCTGTTGAACACAATATTGAATTGTGCTGTGTTGAGCTTGATAAGCATGTTATAGTATGCGTATACAGACCTCCAAGTTACCAGAATCTATCCGTGTTTGATTCTGTAATGGAAGATGTATTAAAGCAACTTAGTACTAGTAGTAAGTCAATCATATGTGGTGATTTTAATATTAACTTATTAGAAAATAACTCGAATACTGCCAGATTATTAAGAGCGTTTACGCCATCCGTGCGCTGTTTTGCTCAAAATCAGTACTTTTCGACCCAGTTAATATCCATCAAACATTATTTTAAAACCAAATTAATTACTAATAGTTTTAGGAAATATTGTTGTCTAAATACTTAGTTTGGATTTTTTTTAGATTATTAATCTAAAAAAAATATGAGTATTTGTGAATTATATCAAGATAACTGAACAGAGGTATCGATAATTTCACTTCGAGCATCAATTTAGAAGCTACAAATATCTTAAATCACTGTTCAACTGAACTAAAAATATTTTTTATCTGACTACAAATATCCTTAGGAATAAACTTAATGTAAAAAAAAAACCACGTTAAGTTCCCTACACGAGAAATAAAAATCCAAACAAAGCGAAATTACAAAGAAATTTTGGTCAATAAAATGTTTTTTTTTACCAATATATCTTCATTAATTTAATATAATAATAGATAGCTGTAATAGAAGAACATCTTGTTAAAAACTTGCAATTTAAAATTTTGACTAAAAGCGTTCTATTATTTTTCTAGAAATATTTTAAAACTACTATAAAACTCCACGAGCAAACTGTTTCAAAGTCTTAGTACTTTAGTAAGTAAAACATTTTATTGAAGTGAAAACTAATTCAGGGTGCAGTCGATAGTGGTGCCGATTCTCTCGTCACAAATGCCTCTAAACTAGACTAAAAATCACCAAAATTTTGTTTATTCCTGTCAAAAGACGATTTCCCATTCCGCAATAGACTAAAGTGACACAACTTAACTATATTTTAGTTTGACAGCACTGAGATGGCACTGAGTTATTAATTTTGTGAAAATAGCAATTTTGCTATTCTGAATTTGACGTTTTTCACCAAATTTTTTTTTTTTTGTTTTTTGTTTTGTGACTGTCTGACTGTCTAAGTCTGTCTATTTTTAATCGCGATTAAAAATAGTGTTGAATAGAATTAGTTGTCATGAACTAAAATTCACACCAACAGCTCGACTTCAGGTGCAAAAACAGTACTGTATCTTTTCTTTTGCATATATCTCGAAAATGGTGTGTCCTATCGCAAAAATAATGAAAATTTCGACCCCCTTTATGAACCTCATATACACCCAAAACTCAACATGAAGGTAATATGTTTTTATATTTTTATTTATGAAAGCATCCTCCAAAGCGCTCCTCAATCGTGCATTGCATTGGGAACTCACAGATATAACCCTGTCATCATCCTCTTCGCCAACGTGGTCGGGTCGTGGTGTAGCACTGGGTGAATTTTGTAGTTGCACCGCGACCAGTGGCGAGGCAGGCGTAACACGCAGTGAACGAAAAAAACATGGAAGCATTCCTAGCTCTAAAAAATGACCCAAGGCAGATTGCGCCGCGGTGGGCGGGGCTTACCGATTGCGCCGCTCTCAAGCTTTTAATTTGCCCGCAGTAGGCAACAGCGGCGGTCGACTATTATTTACCGGTTTTTGCGTGTTAAATATTTAAAAATGCCTTCTTGTGCAGTGAAGTTGTGTATCAATAAATCCCATTTGCATAAAAAAGATGCTGGAATTAGTTTTCACGTGTAAGTACATCGCTATTTATTATATTTCTATTAAAAATGAAGTCGGTTTGAATTATGCCACGAAGACAATGGGGATGATGTAATGCCAACCAAACAATTTGTTTGTACCTGACAATGATGACAAATTGTATTATTTTCATTACAATCTAAGATAGGTACCTACTACCTTACTTTTTTTTTGTATGGGGATGGCATTACGCAAAACATACTAAACTATTGTAGGTTCATAAAAGTTCCATTAATAGCATGGAGAAAATAGATATCGAACATTGCTTTATTAAATAAAAATATTTTGGAAACTAAGTTCTTTAACCCATACAAATATTGTTATTTGCACCCCCATATACATAAAAGGTGCATTAATTCATAATTATAAAGTAGAGCTCTTCAATAACCTCCTCTTAACGGACATAAGAAACAATGAATACGCATATTTTTTCGATAGCAATAGTACCCTATCGCACGAAATGTTTTCGTATAATACTGGCAGAATAAATAAATACGGATGGAAAAACATATATGACCAGATCATGTCCAGGATAATGTTTGACTACGATTTGATCGGTTTTCAAGATATTGGTACTAACTTGGTGATCGAGGCTGATGACAGGTCGTCCACAAGCAGTGATACCGAGACTCCAACTGATCAAGATAACCAGTTTTTTTCTATTGTAGACACTTGAATATTGTGCACCAAAACATCGCTGGTCTTTTAAATAAATCAGATATGTTGACGTTGCACATACAAGAGTTGTCTACAAAAGAAAATATAGACGTTGACGTCTTATGCTTAACTGAACATTTCGTTACTTCAGGTCAGGAATCGTTGATAAAAGTCCCTAATTTTAAGCTCGCAGCGTGTTATTCAAGAAAGCAACAAAAGCGCGGAGGGTCGTGTATCCTTATCAAAAATAGATACAAATATAGGGAACTTCCTAACTCGTCTATCTCAGGTTTATTTGAATATTGTGCGATAAAGTTAGTTGAACAAGGATTAATAATTGTTTGTATCTATAGACCACCGAATTTGTCGTGCATAAACTCATTTTTAGATCATTTAGATACCCTACTAAAGAAAATTTGTACAAAACCTAATAAAAAAATTGTATTGTGTGGGGATTTTAATATTAACAGACTGAAAAGAAATAACTTCTCACTAGACTTCGAAAATGTACTACTTAACTATAACCTTAAATTAGAATTGAATGAACCAACCAGACCAAAAAGCGGCAGTTGTTTAGATAACTTTGCTCATAATTCTAAACAAAAATGTGAGAGTAAAGTAATCGATTTCGCATTGTCAGACCATACCTACTGCTCAAATCTTAAAAATTCAAGTTAAAAAAACATGCATACTGAATTCTTGGCACATTCAGAAACGTGATCTATCCAAAGAAAATTTAGTCTTATTTAAAAAGCATCTACAATGTCTGTCTTTTTCTGACGTTTTTGAATCCAATAACCCTAACGAGGCATACGATAGGTTTATTGAACTGTTTCGTTTATTTTATAATTTATGCTTTCCAAACCAATTAATTAATATAAAACCCGATAAGAAAGTAAAATGGATCTCGCGAGGTATTAGAATTTGCAGCAGAAAACAAAGAAACCTACTTTGGAAATATAGGAAAGCACCTTCATGTGAAAATAACTACATTTAAAAATTATTCACGCACGCTTAAAAAAATTATCAATCTCACACAAAAAGCTCAAAATAACTACCTAATTCATTGTTCTCAAAATAAAGCTAAGACGTCATGGCAGATAATTAATAATTACAGTCGGTTAAAAGAACCAATATTACAAATTAATAAGGAAGATAAATTAGTAACTAATCCTAAGCAAATTGCTGATTCATTTAATGATTTTTTCGTTGATCGGGTACAAAATGTAAATAGTAAATATCCGAGAAATACAAGTAGTAATCTCCGTGTCAGCAATTCATTATTCATGCCTCCAGTAATACCTCAAGACATTTTGCGTATAAAAAACACTTGAAAAATAAAAATAGTGTTGGATGCGATGAAGTTTCTACCACGGTGGTAAAATTTGTTTCGGATGTCATAGCTAAACCATTAGCCCACATAATCAATACATGCATAAGCTCAGGTATATTCCCTGATAAATTAAAGACTGTCATAGTAAAACCATTGCATAAAAAAAACGATAAGGGAGACATGTCGAACTATAGACCGGTAGCTTTCATTTCAGTTTTCTCAAAGATATTCGAGAAAATTATTTATGAATCTATTTACACATTTGCAACTAAAAATAATATTCTATGCGAAGAGCAAAAAGGCTTTCGAAAAAACAAAAATATTAATATGGCGATATTTGATCTATTAAAAGTGATAATGAACAATGTGGATAAAAAAAATCCTGTATGTGCAATATTCACAGACATGACGAAAGCATTCGATTATGTAAAACATGACATCCTCTTAAATAAACTTCATCACTATGGGATAAGGGGCAATGTCCTAAATTTAGTAAAGTCCTATCTCACGGATCGAAAACAATTTACAGAAATTTCGAGAATATGTCCCAAAATTAAACGCGAATTGAAATATCTATCCAATGTTAGAATTACTAAATTCGGAGTCCCACAGGGCAGTGTACTTGGGCCATTGTTGTTTTTACTTTATATTAACGACCAACCTTGTCAAATACATCATCCTATGACTTTATTTGCTGACGACAGCACAGCTATAATTGAATGTAAAAATAATACTCAATACGAAAGAGAGATAAAAGATACACTTGAAAAAATAATAGATTGGCTTAATAAAAATAATCTTGTGTTAAATCTACAAAAAACCAAAGTAATGCATTTCTTCCAACGACTGAACCAAACTATATTGTAACTAAATATAAAGACGAAATAGTAGATACCACTTCAGTTACAAAATTTTTGGGAGTACATATTGATGATAAATTGACCTGGAAAGACCATGCTGAAATTGTGTGCCAAAAATTAAGCAAAACCGCATATATTCTGTACAATCTCTCAAAAAAGTTAAATATGCTAGTGACAGCATATCATGGTTTGGTTGCTTCATTACTAAGGTTCGGTGTTATATTCTGGGGAAACTGTAGTGAGAGAGATAAAATATTTAGGGCCCAAAAACGTTGTCTTCGATCAATGACAGGGCTTAAACCCATAGAAAGCTGTAAACCAATTTTTAAATCACTGAAGATTCTAACACTACCTTCTTTGTACATTCTTGAAGTTGCCTTATTTGTTAAGATGAACAGTAATTTGTTTACATCAATGATTGATAAGAGAATACGCAAAGGACCAATGAGGTCTCAATATAAAAGTCAACTTTATACAGGCGGTTACAAAACGTCCTTACTTAAAAAAAATATTTTTTCTATGGGTCCTCTCATATATAATAAATTACCAATAAATCTAAAAGTATTACCCATCTCAGTATTCAAAAAACAGTTAACTAAATTGTTATTAGAAAAATGTTACTATTCAATTAAAGATTTTTTTGATGATAAAAGTTTTTCTTACTGGGAGTTTTGATTGTGGTACTATAATTAATATAAATTTGTGTTATTTTTTTTTTTTATATTTGATTTTTGACATTTTTGTTTTTTTTATTTACATTTTGATATTTGACATTCTAATTTTGGTTCTTGACATTCGAATTGTAATAATAATATTGTTAATTGTAATGACATGTCAAATATTCTAATGATAATAATTTATATATTTTCTTTTGTTACACATATTTTTTTTTTTTTAATTAATTTGATGATTTAAATAATAATTCAAAAAATATAAATTGATATACCTACCTAATTGTGATAAGAATGATATAAATAATCTAATCTAATTTTGCATGCCGATTGGTAAAATGTGGCTGAGCTATAATTATGTACTTAATTTTAAGACCTGTATGTATTACCCATATTTGCGAAATAAAAAATTCTATTCTATTCTATTAACGCGGCTTGCGGGAGGAGTTGGCGAAAGTGTGAATTTGGTCGAAATGAAATCATTGTAAGAAGGAACTTCGTTCCTGACGGTGGTCCCACACACGTTTTTTATGCTTATTTAATTCACTATATTTTCTTTTATATTTCCACAAGATCACGATCAGAGAGAACTATGGACTAAAGCTGTTCGTTTGGAAAGACAACAAAGTGAAAAAAAAAGTAAATAAAAACCCCAAGTAAAAAGACAAGGATATGCTCGGTTATTTTGTAAATGACGATTTTAATGTGACAAAAAAAGGATACACGAAGCTTAAAACAAACGCTATTCCGATTTGTACGGTAAGATTGGTTATTTGTAAAAACTGTATTTTCACCAATTAATAGCCTTAAAGACTTTGGTGGATTGGCGTATCCAGTCCATATCCAGTAACTTTGTTTAAAGTATGTTACCGTTCTGAGTGTATCCTTTTTTTTTTTTTTTTTTTGAGGTTGGGAAATTATCAAATAACTTATTTATTTATTTATCAACTCATCATCACTATCATTACAGGATTGTCCTAATTCAATAGTGTTGCTACAATTACAGTTTTATTATGTTTCTTCAAAACATAACATTTGATTTGAAGAAGCTGTCTTAAATTTTACCGATAATAAGCATAAAACGTACTTACGGATGCCAAAAGTTACCTGTGGACCTTTCACTCACGCAGAAATCGCGGCTGCCAGCTCGATCAATCATAGCGTCTAAAAATTTTGCCGCCAACGTACGGAAATTTTTTCTTTCGATAATTTTATTTAAAGAAAATTGTAAAGTTTCAGAAAAAACTTATAGAAAGTGAATAATAGTGCTTGTGGTAAGTGATATATAGTGTTACGCTGATAGTTGAGCCAGCGAAATGCCGAAATGGAGATCGAAAGGTCACATTAAATCTAAATTGTCACCGGTGCCTGCGGATTCTCCTAAGTGCGATAGTGGTGAAGAATGCTCTTTATCCTCGGAGGAAGAAGGCACCTATTCCCACTGCCGAACAACGGCAAAGAGATCGAAACGATTTCCTGTAAGTCGGGCCCACGCATTTACAATTGAACGAGTAGACAAGTAAGTGTTAAATCTGTTAACAATGACACAATTTCTACATTATATCACTAATCTTACTCAGAAACACTATCAACAAACTTCTAAATTGCTTCTTGCTAGTATCTACTTCAGAAGCGCATTGTTGTTTTCTAAACAATCCGGTCATGTCTAAAGAGACTTGAAACACTACAACTTAAAGGTTTCAGTGTAAAATATTGTGATTAGGTAATTCCTAACGCAAATACAGATTGTCTTGAGGAGGCAAAACTACTCAAGCAGTTTTATTTTTATTTTGACATCCCATCTTATAAAACAATCCGTTATAAGAAGACCTGTAGGTATGCTCACCCAGCCCATGTGTTTCACACACTGAATTAGAAGTAAATGAGTACTTATGCCACTAAATAAAACTAAAGACTATTTAGCCCCTGCGGAGGGGGTTTTGGCTGGGATCTCTAAGATAGGTCTAGTGCAGATGGAGCTAGCTGCTAAAGCAACGTCCACAGGGACTTGTTAATTGGGCAGCAACCTACCCACTGAGATAGTATCCTTCTTTCCATTTTGGAAATAGTCCGGACACACCCATCCAGAAGTGTATTTAAATTAAAATAGAGTGCAATACTCTCATGTGGTATGCAGTTGTTACATTAAAGAGGTTCAGCACCTCTTATGAACTCTAATTTGCATTCAGAACATTAAAATTACTAATTAAATATGACATTAAGTTCTATAACTATTAGGAAATACTAAATATTTAAACAACATTATAATTTATAATGTTAATACTGTATTTTTCTTTGCTGTATTTTGTAATAATTAAGAAAATCTTATAGTTATGATCATCAGGAGCTAGCTTGCTCTATCAAAATTAGAAATGGAACAAATACAGCCACTAAACAATTTAAAACTCACAATATGTATATTTAGTTAAAGCTGCTTTTATAAGAATTAGTTCTTTTATATTAAAAGACATGATAAACAGGATCATAGCAAGAATAACTAGGCCTAGATTAATATTGTTGACAAGATTCAGGCCGTCTAAAGAACCATGTAAAAGCTTGGGAATGATAAGATCCTAACAAGAAGTCGAATAAATAAATTAATAATATTCAGAACAATTCTATTTTTAGCAAATTCCACAAATTTCTATTGCTAAGTCAAAGACCGAAAATATTAATATTCAGAACAATTCTAGTTTCAGAAAATTCTGCAAATTTTTATTAAACGCAAAATATTAATCTATGTGGTTTTCTAATATTATGATATTATAATCAAATAGCCTATTGTTTATACTCAAGTAAGATGATGACAATTGAAAAGTAAAATGCAAGCAATGTTTTATTAATGAATGAAGGGTAGCTGTTCATGAAATAGTTCCCTTGTTAGGTCTTTTTGTTTATAATATAATACCAGCCTGTTACTGTCCCACTGCAGGGCAAAGGCCTCTTCTCATACAGAGAAGGCACCAGCATTGATCGCCATGCTTGCTCGGGACGGGTTGGCGATTTCAGACTTATAATAACTATAAGTCCAGGTTTCCTCACAGTGTTTTCCTTCACCAATGTCAGTAATGTGCCAGATAAACTCAGAAAATGCATATGAATTGAAAAAGTCACATTGGTACTTGCCTGAATTTGAAACCTCAACCTCATGCATGAGAGTCGAGGCCTTAAACACTGGGCCATCACAAAATTAGATTTTTGTTTGAATAGAGAATTTGCGAGCCTGTAAATTTTTTATTTCTATGTCTCAGAGACTGGAACTCCTAAAAAAGCTTGGATGAGAAGTAAATTTCCTAAGCAAATTCTAAATCTCAATCAGGATTTAGAAGATTTAGGCCTTTTTGTGTACTGATACTAGTCACAAGGCCCTGTCTGCAAAAGAAAAGGGCAGACCAAGAGAAATTAAAAAAGGTTGCTCCAATGGTTTGCCAAGAGTTAATGTGGTGGCCAAAGGCTTTTGATAGACCACAGCTCAGTTCCTCTACACATGGTAAGGTAACCCACTTCCTGTCCACACATGCCGTGGAGGAAAGGTAAGCCCACATAAATGGGCCACTCTATACATCCAAAAGATGCTTTTTGTGATAATACCGCCCATTGTGTCACCATATGTACAATTTCTACATTTATATCTGTAATTCGTATGGTGTAAATTATAAAGAGTATTCTACTCTTGTCAGGAACTTGAACAAACCAGAAAAAAAAAAAATGGCACTCGAATTTGCGAGAGATGTTTGCCATATACGCAGTAATAAGCAGCCACAAAAGCCAGTCTTCAGAGTGCAAATATTCTAGTAATTTAATTCATTCCGACAACAGACCATTTGTCGTACATTCAAGGATGAGCGAGGGATACATTTTCCTAGCTCTCCTGAACCTATCTTGCAAAACGACGAAGTTAGCTTAACATCACTCTGTCAGCGGTTTACCTCCCGGGGAGGTTAAGTCTTATAACGGCTTAGCCGACCGCTTTTAAGAACAGACCAGCCTGATTGGCTCCTGTTGCTCCAGGCCCCAGGCCTCGGAGGCCATGTTTCAAAGTGGGGCGTCCTCGACGTTTACGACCTTTTCGTGTAAGATAAGTCGGCCGTTGTGCGACAGTACGTCACATGGGACTCAAACGATGGCTTGGCAAGCTTCTGCGATGCTTCTACGATGCTTTTAGTCAGAGGTGACAGCATTGACTAGCATGGGTGTTCTCTCTTCGCCCAATTTAAGACCGAGTGTTCAGCCATCTGAACTCGGTAATGGGATGGGGACGTACTATATATAAATCGCCCCATACTAGACCCAGTACCAGTACAGGATCCATGTAAGAACCTCTTAGACCTGACAAGCTGCAACTCCTAGCTTGGAAAGTTGGGGGAGGGGGGCAGTCAGGTTGCAAGGGGCAGTGGTCGATAGAGGAACAAGGTACTTGCTAAAATTTATTTGGAGATAATCCATACTACTTACTTATAAAGCTCCTATTCAGAGGTGAATGTCATAGTGTAGATTGCATGGCATTAGCCCTTAATAACCTGATCGCTTCTAAACAGATTTTGTCCATTTGTAAGTTTCAAAAGCATTACCCAGGCACCCATATGGGATAAAAAGATACCCCTTGCTTGGCGTAGATTTACATGCTTAACCTAATAATATAAGACATCTCACAACTTTCAAGATTTTGAATAATAGTGTGGCCAAAATATGGTTCA
The DNA here is from genome assembly GCA_914767755.1 of Agrochola circellaris. NCBI lineage: Eukaryota > Metazoa > Arthropoda > Insecta > Lepidoptera > Noctuidae > Agrochola > Agrochola circellaris. The sequence continues at coordinate 16,289,856 of OU611863.1, read as the reverse complement.
AAGACACTGACAATCAAGATGTTTACTTAAAAGCTACCATAATCCTTGTTGATTTTGGTTTGCAATAACAGGTGTGGTTAAGCTTGCCTTGAAAGACAACACTGCCTCTCCTTAGAATGGACTAGATTCATTTTTAAACAAACTAAGATTGAGGAGCCTCTAGGAAGTATAAGGTCTGTGGTAGCCTTCGGGAGGCTGGCTGGAAAATAGATTATCAGATGAAATGAAACTGGAAGAGCCGCTAGAGACAGAAAAATTACTTTCGTAAAGTAGTAAAAGAGAGGGCTACCTCTCAAGAGAATGTATAATGTACGAGTATGTATGTTGTCCGAAAAATAAAGAATTATTATTATTATAATGTTCAGGCTATTATGTTCCCACTGAGTGGACAAAGGGTCTCTCTGTGAGAGAGGAAGAGGATTTATTATATGATAATTTTTAATCCCCTAAGAAAATATTAAAATTATGTTTGTGTACATGATTCACATTTCAAGTTAATTTAATTAACAAATGATGAGACTTCATTTACATGCATCACCACTTGACTAACCTATTGACCATTTTAATAAAAGGTCCTAATTAAATTTCAGTTTCAACGAAATTTTAACTTTGTCATGTATGTATGACATTGAGTTTGTGTTTCCACATCTTTATAAAATTGCTTACTATGACATTCATAAATGTCTGTACATTTGATTGATCTCATAATTTCCAAGTAAGTAACTAAACTTATATTAATTAAGGATATGAGTGATCCAATTCTCCTTTATTGATGAGATTATTATTCAGTTTAGTCCCATTGATTTTCTATTATCAGCATACTGTAGCCTTATAATTTATATTCACCTTAAATAAGGCAAATAAATTTGCCATTAATCTTTAACATCATAAGGAAGATGTGTTCATTTCTGCATCTGCTAAGATAAATATATTGAAAACACTTAATTGTTTTATTGGAACATTTAATTAATACAGACTGAAATATTCGTTCGTTCCATATAATATTTAATTCACATAGCGTCTACATCCTTCGGGTACTCTTTCACCAGCAGATACCAAACAGGTCTTCAAATCAAATGTTATGTTTTGAAGAAACATAATAGAACTGTTTTGCATTAAAACAAAACAGTTATTATGTTATGAAAAACATAACATTTGAGCAATTTGCTTGCTGTTGAATTTTTGAAGACTTCTATGATTGACACTTGTCATGAGTGACAGATCGAGCTGGCAGCCGCGATTTCTGCGTGAGTGAAAGGTCCACAGGTAACTTTTGGCATCCGTAAGTACGTTTTATGCTTATTATCGGTAAAATTTAAGACAGCTTCTTCAAATCAAATGTTATGTTTTTCATAACATAATAACTGTTTTGTTTTAATGCAAAACAGTTCTATTATTTATCATATTCATAACATATTTTGTACATAGTGATTTTTGTGAACTCACCCAGAGAACAAGTAAAAAGATCTATGCTGTCTGCTACGTCATTAAGTATACGCAAGTTACGCGTTATAGGGGCTTTACTCAGTAGATTGGTCCTACTACTGGGAACCGCCAATAGACGTTCTCCCGCTCTGGGCGGAGCGGGAGGGCGTGTCAGACTTTTACTGACTAAAACCCACCCGTGTTCCTTCAGTTGCCTGTGTGCCGGGGTCGCGATATCCCTTTCGGACAAACCCGCAACCCCGGCAGGCATTGGCCCTTCCGGACCCCGTCAGTTGGTGCTGACATCTCTTTGAGGCGCGCGTGGAACACAACGCGCCGTCGACCCGGGCCTGGTCCCTATCGGACGGCAAGCTACCCATTGCTCACCGTCCGCAAGCCCGCGCCTACGGTGGCCGGAAGTTGGCTCGCGACTCCCGACGCCCGGGGCGTCTCCTGCGGCGACTAGGGGCGCGAGGGCGCGCATTTTGCCTCCCCCACGCGCGCTCCGCCTCCTACTTCGCGAGCATTACTGCTTCGCAGAAGGAGGTGACGGCCTCCCATGCACTCTCGCTCCGGACCATGGCCTGAACCAGGGCCGGACGCGAGAGATCGCCGCCGCCAATTGCCTCACACGGCAGTGCTCCGCACAAGCTGGGCAGACCTCCACCGTATGCTCCACCGTGTCCTCCGGGCGATCCACACAGTGGTGACACCCGGGCGTTTCCTCCCGCTTTATCCTGAACAGGAACCTCCCGAAACAACCATGTCCGGTGAGGACCTGCGTCAGGCGGAAGGTGAGGATGCCGTGGCGCCTCTCTAGCCACTCCTCAAAGAGGGGACTTATCGCCACAATTGTGGCGTGCCCATCTGAGTGTATCCTAAGAAATATTATGAAAGTTCAATCAGGTAAATGTTTAACCGGCAAACATAACCTGACTGTAATATCGAACAAATGCTTTCAATACGTGACCAGCTATAATTATATCTTTACGTTTTTTTAAAAGCACCCTACTGATATCCCATCCCACGACATACCGTTCATCAAAAGTATTGTTCAAGAATTCCTTAAAATTCGTTTGCATTATATTGCCAAAAATTATTCTCTACTGCACTCATCACGGCAGAAATTGAATAAACTTACAATTTTCCGAGGCACATAACTTAAGGTCCGGCTTTTCAAAATTTGCAAAAGATGTAAACAACAATGGCCGCTCGAAATTGTCTATGATTAATGATGCGGTCGTATAACTTTTAAATTTTGGTGCTATCGATGTTACTATTTTTTTTAATTGTTCCATCAGTATTTTACAAATTTATTGTAATTCCATTGAAAAATTACCGTAATTTAAACCGTGAAAACGAACAAAGTTATAATAAACATACAATCATATTTTGCACTTTTTGCAAGAATTATACCTAACTATTATTGCCAGTGAGCCCCAAACTGGTGTTCTCCGTCGGCAAACCGGAAGCTCAAGCCGCTCAAACGCAAGCCTAAATGTTTCAGTTATATGCTAGCAATAAAGTTTTGTCAGGTGTTTGGATACTTACTATTAACCCTTAATTAAAGGGAAATCCGTTTTTTTTTTCAATTTTGTGTGTTTTGATAGAAAAAGACAGAATTTAAAGCTGGCGTGAAAGTGAGCCAGTCGAGAACCGGTAGGGCCGTTTGAACTTTAAGTAGCGCTCGCTGCTTTTTTTACAACTTCGAAGAAGAGAGTCTTGCCTGCACTGCTCCTGCACGCTTAGCATGACCACAATTAATTAAAAACGGGTTTTGCGGTCGGAAGAATAGACAAAATGACAGATAAACCATCACAATCAGTAATTTACTCTATTCTTTCGTCGACAAAACCCGTAGAAAACCCGTTTATAAGGTTGTCATGCTACGCGTGCATGTGCTGACAAACAACCAAGTACTTTGAACCAGTTCCGGAACCGGAGTTGGAATAGGAGAACCAGTGCACTTTTTGGAACAAAGACTAATCATCTTTAATGTCAGTGCGTCAGTCAAATTTGAAATTGGTGTTGGTTACCTACGTTACTTAAAAGAATGTCTTTAAAAATTAAAGGAGATAGAAACTCGATAACCCAGGCCTCAGTTATTCGCATCAGGACTCGATCATGTTGCGAAAAATATATAAGAAAAATAATGTAATATTGTAGGTACACACAGCAAAAGCCATGAAAATTCGACATAGCTAAATAACAGCTTTTTGTATTATTAACAGACTTCAAAAAAGGATTTTATTGTATTTTTAATGTATATTCATCGTTTTCTCCGTAATACAGGGCCGCATTATTTTATTAACTTTGCATGGGTAGTTTTTGAGTTAGCTTTAGATGATGTTGTAATAACTTCCTGTCAGTGTTGATATAATGCCGATGACACCTATGACATTATTTAATAAGGAAAAAAGGCAGCGTCTTTATTAAGTTGAAGGCGGGCTAATTCCAACAGCATCTTGAAGATCCTAGCCGAAAAGTATTAAATACTCCTTGTTTAATAATCGATATTTATTATGTCAATCACTAACATTTCAATGACAAGATAAACTTAGATGAGGTAAAACAGGACGAAGGCCGTTTGAAGTTTGAAAATTTTCAAAATCCTTCCCAGTTTTCGTTTTTATTGATAGATATAATAGTGTATTTAAAAGTTTAGAAACACGCACAGGATGTTAAAGTGAGTGTGATAATACGTATATCCTATTTAGTGCGTATTTAATCAGTGACACGCAGATATCGCGTTCAATTCCCAGGCAAGTTCAATGTTATTGCTTTTTGCAAATCGCGACCAAATCCAGATTAGGTAATAGTCAAATGTTAAAGACCAAATAATAAATAATAAGCATTGGCAGTATAATACGAAATAATTCGTAAAAAAAAACTGATATTAATGTATAGATACTTAAATTGTGAATAATAATAAATAAAAAAATAGACCACACTTTTTTTTAATTTACCCTATAATTTTAGCATACATACCTACCTATTACTCCCTAAACACGGCTCTATTTACAGACTTTATAACAACCGTTTCCGTACAGTTCATAAAACATAGGATGATTCAAAAACGAGCTGTTCGAGCTATTTACCAGCTAGGCCCCAGAGTTTCTCTGAGAGATTTTTTCAAAGATATTGGTATCCTCACAGTGGCATCTCAATTCATTTTCGCCAACATCTTATATATTAGGCAAAATATACATTTATACAGTAAGAACAGTGATTTTCACAATGTTAACACTAGAAATAAGGAAAAACTAAGAGTTCCTTTTCACCGGCTTCATAAGGTTCATAACTCATTTGTTGGGCTTGGTATAACCTTTTATAACAAGTTACCCTCTTCTTTGCTAGATTTGCCTTTTAATGCGTTTAAAACGAAAGTAAAATCCAACCTTTGTTCAAAGGCATACTATTCTATCAACGACTACTTAAATGATAAGAATAGTTGGTCGCTGTGATTAACTCAAGACAATTTTTATGTTCTTTCACCAGAATTAGCTTACCTACTGACAGGTTATATGAGTTCATATAATTGTTTATTTTAATTTAATTTTAATTTATTGTTGACATAATCTACTCATTACAATGTTTTTTTTTAATGAGTTGTATTGCAATATGTAACTAGTGACCTCGACAATAGATCATATTATTTATTGTTATTAGTAATTAACTGTTTATTTATTTTACCTCGATGGTCCTAGTTTATCATTTATAAATTCCAGTTACAGCTTTATGTAAGCGGGCACGCCCTTTATGCCTGGAGGCTTTTATTAAGACGTTAAGTTTTGTTTACGTTTAGTTTTTATTTCTGCCCGAGTATAGTTCTCGATGATTTTGTTTGGTTTATTGGCGTGTGCTAGCTAACATATGGATAATAATTTAAATTAGGTTAATTAAGTATGTTGAATACTATTATATAGAGTCATTTTTTTTTCTTTCTAACTGAACAGACAGCTGTGCTGCTGGGGAGTTTGTTGCGCCACTTCTTCTTCCCAGCTAACGCACTAGGAAGTGGTGAAGGGTGGGCGTTTTGGGGGACTGTCTTATGTAATTTTGACGTTCGAAAAGTGCTGATTATCAGCCTAGTTTGAATAAATGACTTTTGAATTTGAATTTGAATTTGAATTTTTGATGTTTTATCATAATTCTATAATTTAATACCATCAATATCACGATTAATTATTTGCGTTGAACCTTATTACATAAAACATCCCCGGCGAGGAATGGTGGCGTCATAGAAATGTCGTTAGCGGTATATACGTTACATGGTAATTTAAACCGAAACTATAGGAAATAAGGTCCATTTTTAACTGTGCATCCAGAGAAGTAATAATATTGTTTGTGTGGTTTCGCGAATCAGCGACGGCTTTTCGATGTGTGAGTTTGTTTGGGATTTTGTGTCAAGATGCGCACTTATTTCCCTTGAAGTAATGCTTCTATATTTTTTTCGTTCACTGGTAACACGGTTATTCCGTGATTCGAGTCGTAGTCGATCAAGTATGGCGTCGTCCAGCATATGGTTCCGCTGGATGACCCGCACCTGATCCGACAGTCGTTGGGCCGACACGTTGACAGCTGGCTCAAGCACTTGAAACAGAGAGAGCATCCGACCACGGTAAGCAGTCAAGTTACTTCCTCCCTCTGTAGCTCCAAAGTATGCGCGCATGAAATTTTCATTGACAGTTTGTGTCCATCTCATGCGCCGCACACAACCACCGGCAGCGGGGACCCGGCTCGGGGCCGGCCTCTCCCCTGCCGACGTACAGGTGTTGGCGACGTCGGCGGGGCGAGCACTCGAGCACTCGTCACTCGAGCTCGACGCAACTACCGCGGCCAGTGTCGTCACAGCGCTCATGATGGGGCTGGATACCGGCGGCGGCGGCGAGGCGGAGCTGAGCGACGAGTGCGGGGGTGGTGGGCGTGCTCGTCTCGTAGCTGATCTTGTCAACATTCCAATTTACTTCGGTTTTATTGTAGGCCCGAATTTGACAGCCGTCATTCTTGATGTTTCGATAATTCTTTGGTTTTTTTCATTTTGATGTTGTTTATTGTCTTTCTATTATTGTGCTGTTATTCCTAAAAGTTTTATTATAATTTTTCGAACTTTTGAGACTAAATGCAGCTGTGGGATAACATAAATATAAGATATGAAAATTCAGACGTTTGTTGACTTGCCAGTGTTGCCAGATTAATGGTATAATCCGTCAATAGTGAATAAAGGACGGATTTAAAGCGAGGGCCATGGATGAATCCTGAGCGACGCGAGTAATTCATGGCCCTCGACATAAATCCGTTTTATTCAAGAGTTGCATACTATACTTTATACCATGACTACGAGAAAAAGAAAGATTTAAGCGACAATAGACATTTAAGAAAAAAGGAAGGTTAAATTAATTAAAATTAGAACAATGAATAAATTAAGAGTACATAATTTTCTTATTATTTTTATCCTTTATTTAATTTAAAACACTTATAAATTACATTTTTAAATATTAGAATATAAAAAATATTAAAACATTTAAAAATATAAAAAATAGTATCCCACCGGTATCGGGAACAGGGTCCAAGCTACCGGCGGTCAGGGCTCCGGAGAGAGGAACCTCCTGACAACGCGAGCCGTGTCTAGGAGTACCGCTTTCTGAATCAAGCCCTTGATCCAGCCGCCCAACGAGAGCCTCCTTAGGTGTTGGTCGAGGCTCTTGGCAATTAAGCCATTGGCTGATACGACTATCGGCACAATGATCGCTGAGTCCACATCCCACATGTCGACAACCTCGCGAGCCAAGTCAAGATACTTGATTTGTTTATCTTTCTCGGCTTTCACGAGGTTCCCGTCATGCGGGACCGTTATGTCAATAATCATTGTGCGCCGCTCTACTCGATCCACCACCACTATGTCAGGTTTATTGGCAAAAATAGTCCTGTCAGTGATGAATTGATGATGGATCGATCCCAGTACAATGTGATATTTCAATTTTCGAGAACTGGGTCGGGCACATACCTGTAGTACGGCACTTCAGATTCCACAAGACTTTATTTCAGAGCAAGTTGCTGATGGATAATCCTGGCTACAAGGTTGTGTCTATGCAAGTTCTCTTCGTTAGCTAAACGAGAACACCTGGAGATAATGTGTCGGATTGATTCTCCCGGACGGTGGCATGCCCGACAGATGTCAACCGTCCCATCCTTTACAATGAATCTCCGGTAATTATTCGTCATCATAACTTCGTCCATAATTGCACAGACAAAACCTTCGGTTTCCCCAAAAAGGTCACCAAAACGCAGCCAGGCTACGGACGCTAGTAAATCTACATCGGCCTCATGTAGGGCCCGGAAGTAGCGTCCGTGAAGCTCCTTATTCTGCCATACCTCCTTGCGATTGTTAGTGTCAAGCACTACAGGCTTGCGCCAGTTCTCTTTAGCCAAGGAGACCGGGGTGAGACCCTTGTCCACCGAGACCACATCTCGATGCATCCCCACGTCGGCTTCTAAGAAATATTCCCTGAGACTGCATATCTCGCGATTGTGGAGAGTCTTGGCATTTAAAAAACCTCGACCTCCACACTTTCGCGAGATATATACAGTCTCATTACCGATGACCGTGGGTAATGCATTCGATATCCAGTCAGCAGCGTACGGACCCTCCTATCCAGGTCGTCGAGTTCGGTCTGAGTCCATTTAAGTACGCCGAAAGAGTACATCAAAACCGGCATGGCCCAACCGTTGAAAGCGCGCACCTTGTTCCCGCCTGATAGAAATGCCATGCCATGTAGGGCCCGGAAGTAGCGTCCGTGAAGCTCCTTATTCTGCCATACCTCCTTGCGATCGTTAGTGTCAAGCACTGCAGGCTTGCGCCAGTTCTCTTTAGCCAAGGAGAGCGGGGTGAGACCCTTGTCCACCGCGACCACATCTCGATGCATCCCCACGTCGGCTTCTAAGAAATATTCCCTGAGACTGCATATCTCGCGATTGTGGAGAGTCTTAGCATTTAAAAAACCTCGACCTCCACACTTTCGCGGGATATACAGTCTCATTACCGATGACCGTGGGTGATGCATTCGATATCCCGTCAGCAGCGTACGGACCCTCCTATCCAGGGCGTCGAGTTCGGTTTGAGTCCATTTGAGTACGCCGAAAGAGTACATCAATACCGGCATGACCCAACGGTTGAAAGCGCGCACCTTGTTCCCGCCTGATAGAAAACTATTAAATACTTTCTTCAGGCGGCCAAAGAAGCGCTCCTTCAACGATTGCTTCATGTCAGTGACATTGATGCCCAAGGTTTCCGACATACCCAAATACTTATAGGTTTCGGATGCGGAGAGGGCTCTAAAGTTTATGGAATCCGTGAGCTGTGTTCCCACGGATTCCACAATCTCCCCTCGCTTTACATGCATGACTGCACATTTGTCCACACCAAATTCCATCCTGATGGCTCTACTGAAAGTTTCAGTTACTTTCAGTAGCTCCATCAGTTGAAAATTGTTGGGGGCAAAGAGTTTTAGGTCATCCATGTAGAGGAGGTGAGATATAACTTGACCACCTCTCCTCAGCCGATAGCCTAGGTCTGAACCCTCCAGCAGTGTGCTTAGAGGATTCAGGGCTAGGCAGAACCAAAGCGGACTCAAACTATCGCCCTGAAATATGCCCCGCTCTATCCTTATCGGTTCGCTATTCCTCTGGATATTTCGACATCCTGGATAGCGAAGGACCGTCCTCCATTGCCCCATACACGACAACAGGAAGGTGCGCAGAGTTGAATCTACTTTATACAACTCCAGCACCCTCATGAGCCATGTATGTGGCACCGAGTCATAGGCCTTCTTATAATCTATCCAGCATGTCGACAGATCTTTTCGGGAACGGCGAACTTGTTGGCTAATGGCCATATCAATGAGGAGTAGCTCCTTAGTACCGCGGGACCCGTTCCTACATCCATTTTGAGAGGCAGACATGATGGAGTTGGTGTCTATATGTTTGTTAATTTTAGCTCTCAAAATGGATGTGAGGGCTTTTTAGACCGTCGGTAAGCACGTAATCGGCCTATAATTTTTGGGGTCCGCGGTGCTCCCAGATTTATGGAGCAGGTGGGTAACTCCTGTTGTTAGAAACTGGGGTAGCGAACCAGACTCCAAAGCAGTCTGGTACTGAGCCGCCAAGCGAGCGTGCGACCTTTTGAACCATTTATCCAGAAATTGTGCAGCCCGTCCGGCCCTGGAGACTTCCAGTTGGGTAACGGACGAACTGCACGAGCTACATCTTGGGGGCAGATGGTAATAGCCCCCATTTCTGGTATTGGATCGCAGGCTCGCTCGACTTCCCGAGTCCAGTCACATTCAGTGTGGCTGACAGGCGCCGACCAGATACTCCGCCAGAAAGAACACATGGCATCATCATCCGGAAGGCGCGCGTCAGCCACACCTTGGTCCGGTTGCTCCCAAGCCCTATATACCCGCCTTTCATCACTTTGGAAGGTGCGATTCTGAGTGTATCGCTCCACACGCCGCTTATACCTACGAATACGGTTCGCCCATGCATACACTTTCTGCTTCAGGAAGTCGATGCGCTCTGTGGCACGGGACACATAATCCTCAGGGCTAATATCAGTTCCTGAGAACGCCCGCCTCACAAAGCGCATCACTCTAGGTCTAGTATTGCCCTCCCTGAAGCAGATAAGTTTGCCGATGAGCGCTCTGGCCCCACCAATACGGCGCTCAATTCTGCACTGCCAAGCTGGTACGGCTGGTTTCGGTCGTGTAGCTCTAGAGTCATTTGCAAATTTTACGTGAGCTACACGACATGCCGCTACAGCCGCACAGTACAGAATCGAATGAGTATCGGTGAGGTCTTCGCAGTCATCAAAATAGTTTGATAGCTGCGAATCCAGAACAGCCACCAGCGCCCTATTTTTGTTATGCATGGGCAAACGAGGTAGGCGTGGTCTAAGTTCGGGCGACATGGAACGATATTCCCGAATCGCACGCTCCAAAGCACTCCTCAATTCCTCATTGTATTGGGTACTTACGTTTGTAGCCATGTCATCAATCCCCTCGTCAACCTGATTTATAGTGAACTGTGGTGCTACCATAACAGTCTGCGACGGGGGAGCGGTGGCATGGCTATTCCGCATTTCACTTTGTAGGCGATCAAGTACAGTGTCATCCAACATATGATTACGCAGAATGACCCGCACCTGATCCGACAGTCGTTGTGCCGAAACGTTGACAGCTGGTTGTTCTTATTATTATTATTAAGATGGTCAACTGTGTATCGAGTATGTTTTCGCAAGAGTAGTAGTAAAATATACACTTATACACTAAAAACAGTGATATTCACAATATTAACACCAGAGATGATGAGGACAAATTGCGAGCTCCATTTCACCGGCTTCATAACTCATTTGTTGGGCTTGGTATAACCTTTTATAACAAGGTACCATCTTCTTTGCTAGATTTGCCTTTAAATGTGTTTAAAGCCAAAGTAAAATCCAACCTTTGTTCAAAGGCATACTATTCTATCAACGATTTATTTCTCTGAATTTCTCTCGAAGGGAATCTCTTGGACCTAGGTTGTAAATGGCTCGAACAGCCCTTTTTTGTAGAACAAAGATAGTATTAATGTCCGCACAGGTTCCCCAGAGAAGAATCCCTTAAGACATAAGACTATTGTAATTTACCGTCAATCGTTATTACAAGAAAAACTGTTGACTCAACAGGGTCCAACTCTATTCCATTGACTTGAACATTGGTAGTTAGCTGCCTGACATTTGGCGTTGAAAATTTGATGAGTTTAGTCTTATTTTCGTTCAGGAGAAGATTATTTACATTAAACCAATGCACAACTTTAGAGAGTGCATCGTTGACTTGTTCAAAATTGACTAACTGACGTTTGATTTTAAAAGTGAGGGAAGTGTCATCCGCGTATAATACGATCTTGTGATTATCCCTTATGTGGTAAGGTAAGTCATTTATATAAATTCGAAATAAGAAAGGACCTAGAATTGAACCCTGCGGAACGCCCATGGTGACCGCAGATCCTGCAGATCTCTTGCTATTAACGTCGACCCTCTGAATTCTGTTATTCAGATAAGAAGTAGTACACCATAGTGAAAATTAAATCAAATGACAAAATATTGACAAATCCTGTAGAAATAGCACATGCTTTTAACAATTTTTTTGAAGATCAAGTGAAGCCAATTAATAGTAAACATTTGAATAATATTACACCAATAAATAGTATGAATGCATCTATGTTTATGTCACCTACAATACCACAGGATATTCATCTAATTACTATGTCACTAAAGAATACATCTAGTACTGGGTATGATGATATAAGCACAAAAATTTTGAAAAGTGTTTCAACAATTGTTGCGCCTGTGTTAAGTCATCTGATCAATATGTGCATAGTTAATGGTATTTTTCCGGAAGAATTGAAAGTAACAATTATAAAACCGCTTTTCAAAAAAGACAACAAAGAGAACATGTCGTGCTACAGACCTATAGCTTTAGTACCCATTTTTTCAAAAATATTTGACAAAGCAATATATAATAAACTAAACACATACTTTGAACAAAATAAGCTATTCGTTGATAACCAGAAAGGCTTTAGAAAGAACAAATCTATTGACATGGCCATTTACGATTTCTTACAAACAGTTAGCCGCAGAGTGGATAAGAAGCTACCAGCTCTAGCGCTTTACATGGATATGTCAAAAGCTTTTGACCGTGTTGACCATGACATACTTATGCATAAACTTAATGCATACGGAATAAGAGGCAACATTATATCTAATTTAATCGAATCTTTATCTTCGTAATAGGCAGCAAATAACAGTAATTAATAGAATATGTAAAAAAAACGAAATAACCTATAAATCTAGCCAGAGAACTGTATCATATGGAGTTCCGTAGGGCAGTGTACTTGGGCCTCCCCTATTCATTATCTATATTAATGACTTTCCAACGGCATCAACTTACCCAATGACAATGTTTGCAGATGATAGCACTTTACTCTTTAATAGTGACGAATTAAGCACCCTAGAGACGGAAATTAATTCTAACATAAAATCGGTCGTCGATTGGCTGCAAAATAATAATTTAATAATAAACTTAGACAAGACAGTAATCATGAAATTCCAACAAAGACCAAATCATAACTTAGTATTAAATATTAGATATAATGACAAAATTATTAATGAGACCAATGTGACAAAATTTCTCGGATTAAATATAGAAAACACTTTAAAATGGCATACGCAGATCGATAAAGTATGTAGTAAACTTAACCAATATTCCTATGCCTTGCATATGTTAAGCAAAACGGCAAATAGAGCAACAGTCTTAACAGCATATCATGGTCTAGTTGCCTCAACATTGAGGTACGGCATTATATTTTGGGGCAATGCCACAGGCAAAGATATCGTGTTTAAGTGCCAAAAAAGATGTATAAGAGCCATTTGTAATCTGCAAACCACCGACAGTTGCAAGCTTTATTTCAAAAACATGAAAATCCTTACTATGCCCTCATTATACATATACGAAACAGCTATGTTTGTTAAAAATAATATGAATAGATTTTCTCGCATTATCTAAGAAAAGCATTTTTGTAATGGCTCCAAAAGTGTATAATAAATTACCAAAATGCATAAGAAGTGTAGAGAAGGCCTATTACTCCATAGAAGATTTCATTTTAAATGATAATTTATGACATTGACATTTTTTTTTAATTTTATTAACGGCTATTGACATTTTTTGACATTTTTTGACATTATAATATTAGTAACTGACTTAAGACTTTTGAAATCAATTAACCGCTAAGTCTCCGAGCGCGCGATGACGTAATAACTGTCAAGTACCGTTGGGCAAACCATCTTTTTATGCATATTTTTTACAGAAAATAGTTTTGATGTTTTACATCTGCCAGGTGAGACAAGACGGCTCAATAAAAAATAAAAACGATGTATTTTTAACAGACCGGGTAATTCCTATCCTGGATAGGAGCCGAATGAGCCGACATTTTGCACTGAGTAGTTTGTTTTCACGTAAGGATGTCACGTGAGGTATGGCGATGCTATACAGACGGACGTATGGCGCGCCAATTGTATGTACCTAGCTTAACACTAGGAAGTGGTGCCGGCCGGGCGTTTGGGCTGTCTTTTGTAACAACGTTCAGAAAGTGGGTTTCACCCTAATATGATGAATAACTGATTGTTATTGGAATACCTGGAATGGCACGTTCATGGCGATCTGCGTGCCGTAGGAGCGGTAGAAGGCGCGCGCGCCCTCGGAGCGGTACACGTGCCGCGCGCACTCCCACACGCCGCGGTACGGCGAGTTCAGCATCTGCATGCGCTGCTTCACCACTGCAACCACAACACGGCACTTACTGGAGCTGTCAGTACAGTCACATCTGAAATGTGTTCTACTCCTAAGGGCTATTTTTATCTGCTCATTGCACGATAGAATCTGTTTTACCGACTCAGCAGTATTTGTGTTGTAATGTCAATACCGCAGAATGACATTCAGACATCGAGATATAAGTACTAACGTACTAGAGAAGACACCGTAAATTCCTACTTTGTCTCGTTCAACTGCGGCGATCGCGCCGCAGTTGTCGAAGAAAACGCGTAAGTGCCGTGATTTACATGGCGCTTAAGACCTTTTTGCCGAGAATAAATACACTTCCGCAGCAAATCTAGCGCTGTGGTAAATTCGTTACGGTTTAGACGAATTGTTATTATTTTAGCGCTGCAGCGAACTAAAGATTCAAATTACAAAGAATAGGACAATTCAGTTATTTGACGTAGCTTCTCTAGTACGTTAGTACTTATATCTCGATGCATTCAGACGTCTTCTTTACATATTAAGCCGAATTAAAAATAAGACTTTAATTAAATAAAAATTCTTTATTTCTATATTTCATAAGATGGCCAGGCCATGTAGGCGACAATAACCAACTTTTAATGTAGGTAAGTATACTGAAGATCACGTCTAAACGAGTAGTGTTAATTAAAGATTTGTAAAAAATATATGTTAAATTAAAACATTTTCTTAATAACTTAATCTAGGAATATTTTAGATTATGTTTATATTACATAGTGAAATAAATTTGTAAAAAACTAAGAACCACGCAAAATCTATCAAGCGTATTTTTCAGAAACCTTCACCATTGTAAAGATAATATAGCCTTTTGTTTTATGTACGTATAATAAATAATGCGTCCAATTCGGGACAGAGCTCCTTGGTGGGCGTGTGGTCCTATTACTGGCTGGACGTACAACGCGTTGCGTGAGCTCGGTACAGAATACGCAAGCTAACCACTCAACATCACTGGCACATATCTGCGTCTTAAAAAAATTTTAGGTTGATGTCAACTCGGCAATAGTCTAACTCTAAGGTTTATGCTATTTTGGTCTTTGGTTCAAGTAATTTAGTATTAAATCGTTTTTAACCGACTTCAAAAAAAGAGGAGGTTATTATGTTCTTCTGTTTGTTTTATTATGTTCGTGTGTTTTGACTATAAATATCAATGGTACTGTACACTGTAGTACCTACATGATAAGTGCATTTCGCTGGCACTGATTCCGTGTGGGGGATTTCTTGCACCGCAGCGCTGACTCACGCGTCGCCGCCGCCACATTTTCCTCATTGGAACGTGCCGAGAAATAAGATGACATACCGCAGAATCAACAAATGAAATAGGAAACCTGTAGTGCCCGTGAACTGACTCGCAGCAGCAGAAATAAAATATGAGAATGCTTGTCGCCAACGAAATCTCTGGTCATTCTAAATTATGCTCTCTGAATATTATGTTGGTTCATGACCGTCGTCAATTGAGTTAGCGGATCGCTCATTCATAACTATTACGCCTGAATGCCGATCGGCCTCAGTGGGAAATAGCGAGTACAACAAACAGATCGCGCCACTTCCGAAAACATCCTCTAATAGGAAAGGAAACCAATGCTGCAATTCTTGTTATCATTCATTCATTTTAAACCTATTTAAATGATAAAGAGAGACGTCTGATATAGAGCAATATATCCGTCAGGAGTTATATCGTGTTGTGCAGGAGCCGCGGGTATTGTTATACGGAGCAAGGGTCATGCCATCATGTGTAACGTTTCAGATACTTATCATATGTACGTAAAAAAACGGCGCTGAGGCTAATTAAATCGAAGGTTAGACGAGCGGACCATTTGCTGATATGGTAACACCTGAACACATCAAACTAATAAACGATCAAATATAATAAAGAATAACACCACCTGTACTAATGATCAAATATAATAGAGAATAATACCACCTGTACTAATAGCAGGCTGCGCTCAAATAACCTCCTCCATGAAAGTGACATGCAGAAAGTATTGGTTCCAAGGACACAATCTAACTAGCCAACATATAATATCGTTAGCAAGTGAAGTGACCGTATCCAGTAGGCTACCCGGTGCACTGTACTTAAGGCGACAAACGAATTATTCGCTAGTGCCATATCTGGGCGAAAAAAACGCATGGCTGCATCTTTTTCCGCCGTTTTTTCTTCCGATTTTGCATGTTGCCTGGCAAGCCGTTGCTACGCACCAGCGTACATGCTCACACAGCAGAAACACACACCACAAAGCCAGCAGAAAGAACTTGTTAGACTAACCGCGACTGAACCCAGCTTGTCTGCTCACCTAGTGAAGACTGTCCTCGTCCCACTCCCACGTGCGCTTCCCCGCGACGCCTCGCGTCCTGTTTTGTGGTCGTCAACCACAAAAACTAAACTATCTGCAATACATACGCATTCTATCATTTCTAATGTTTCATAAATACTTATGCCAACACTAACTTCGTGATGTATGAAAGCTCCGACACACTTTTGGCGAGCGGCACGTGCCACCGGCCTTTGCGCCTACATTTCCTTTGCGACCCTTTGTGCGGCATTGTGTGTAGGACCCATTATGTAACACGGATCGCATTATGAGCGCTTTATTGGCAGGGCGATTAGTGTTTGTGAGCAGTCTCGCGCGAATCCTTTGACCTATATACACAGGTTGTCTCAAACGTAGTGGTCCAAAAGGCAAATGGGGTAGAGTGAAGGTGGCCACCCATCATTTCAAAAAATTTAAGTTAAGATATTCTCAACAGTTCAGGAAAGTTCGCCAATTTAATCATATTCAAGAAATTTTACTTTCACTTCGATTTTCCGACCCTGTGGACAAAATTTTCGACGTAGCGCGTTCAAATCTGGCTGCAAGATTCCTTGAAAACAGGATATGTTCCTATTTACGTTAAGTGTGGCTCTGCACTGCTTCAGATTTTATTTTTCTTGTTTTTTCTAACTTTTTATTAACCTTTAACGAAACTTTCTAAGAACTCATTTAAAAAAAAATGTACTACCGTGTACAGTCACAAGCAATAATATGAATACACGTAGTAACTTTTAAAAGTGATTTTCTCCTACTGTGTTGATTGTAATTTTATGTTGTTACGAACATAGTATTTTGGAGCCCAAACTAATATGAAATAGGTCTTATCTTAAAGTTGCAGTCGTTATTCCATGAGAAAATCGCTTTTGAATTTTGCTAAGTGGATACATATTAGCGGTCGTGACTATACGTGCACATAACTTTGAAAGTACTTTAATTATTGATAGTTAGACAGAGAAAATTTCATAAATTTGTTAAATGAAAACCTAAAAAAAAAATGGGTTTCATAACAAGGTCGAAAAATCCGAAAAGCTTTTTGCTGTAAATGATTCTCTCTGCTTGACTTGGTTAAATTAGAGCAAACATTTTTCGGATTTTTTATCCGACTGCCAAGGAAGGGTTATGTTTTTAGCGCGTATCTTGTATGTATTTCTAATATATAAAATTCTCGTGTCACAGTGTTTGTAACAAAACTCGCCTAGAACGATTCTGATGAAATTTTGAGTGTATATTCAGTAGCTCTGAGAATAGGACGTAAACTATTTTTCATACTCCTAAGTAAGGGTGATCCACCTCTAAATTTTATTTTTTATTTTTTGGTAATTTTTTTTATTTTTTGTAATTTGGCATTATAAAATACATTCAAGCCTAAATTTTCAACCTTCTACCACCAATTCCTATTTTTTAATAGCGATATTAGTACTGTAGGTACTACCTACTTACATAGGTAGGTATGTAAGTAGGTAGGTATATAGATAGGTAGGGTAGGTAGGAGGTGTTGGTAGCTAGGTACCTATGTAGATAAAGCCTTTTAAAAATACCTGTAAGGTAGCTAAAGCCTTGTACATTAGCAACAAGATCAAATCAGCCGATAATAAAATAAAGACGATTTGGAAAATTATCAATGACGAAACAAACAGGAATAAAAGACATAACAATGATTTCACACTAGAAACTTCACGGGGTCTTATAAGCACTAACAAAGAAGTTGCTCAAGAATTTGTAAATTGCTTTACCAGTATGCCAATTAAAACTACTGAAACCTTACATTCGTCGCCCTCGCGTTCTATTGATTTATTAAGAGCAAACGTTTCATCCTGCCCGATTGAATTTAAATTCAAGCATATAAACCCCATAACATTAATAAAACCTTTCAAGCAAATCAAGATCAAATTAACCGAAGATATATGGGGAATGTCAATCAAAGTTTGTACCTCCATTATTGAGACTATAGCGCCGTACTTAGCCTTAATATTTAATTTGTGTGTGGATCAAGGAGTCTTCCCTGATCTAATGAAATATAGTAAAGTAATACCACTTTTCAAATCCGGGGACAGTAAAGACACCAATATTTATAGACCCGTATCCGTGTTGCCAGTTTTAAGCAAGGTAATGCTTAATCAAATGCTCAATCATTTTAACACCAATAAAATCTTACATGATCAACAGTATGGTTTCACCAAGGGACGTTGTACGACTGACGCCGGTGTCACCTTATTAAAACACATATTTACGGCGTGGGAAGAGGCCCAAGACGCCATAGGAATTTTTTGTGACCTCTCCAAGGCATTTGACTGCGTCGACCACGAAACCATAATCTTAAAACTTGAGTATTACGGACTTGGAAAACTTGCGCTCAGTTTAGTAAAATCTTATTAAATGAT
This sequence comes from Agrochola circellaris, assembly GCA_914767755.1. Classification (NCBI taxonomy): domain Eukaryota; kingdom Metazoa; phylum Arthropoda; class Insecta; order Lepidoptera; family Noctuidae; genus Agrochola; species Agrochola circellaris. Next base: position 16,271,352 of record OU611863.1, on the reverse strand, counting down.
AGACAACAGCAAGTTCAAATAAATGGTGTCAATTCAATCGGTTTAAAAGTAAAAATGGGTGTACCACAAGGATCAATATTGGGTCCTTTCCTCTTTTTAGTTTATATAAATGATCTACCCCATTTGTTAAAAACTCAACCACAAATGGTGTTATTTGCTGACGATACTTCCTTAATTTATAAAATTAATAGACGTGCATCAAATCTTGACGACGTAAATAACGCCCTACAGCAGGTCCAAAATTGGTTCACTGCTAATAATTTAGTATGAAATGGGAAAAAAACTAAGTGCATAAGATTTTCGTTGCCTAATGTCAAAAGTAGTAATTGTGAGATAGTATTGAATCAAGAGAAACTAGAATTCGTCGATAAAACTGTTTTCCTAGGGATCACGCTTGACTCAAGGCTTCAATGGGGTCCTCATTTAACATCCCTTTCAGGACGATTAAGTTCAGCAGCATATGCTGTGAGAAAAATCCGTCAATTTACAGATGTAGGTACCGCTAGGCTAGTCTATTTTAGCTACTTTCATAGTATTATTTCGGACGGTATTCTACTATGGGGACGGGCTGCAGACATCGAGTCTATTTTTATTCTGCAGAAAAGAGCCATCAGAGCCATAATACCTCCGCGGGCGCGACTCTTTGAGGGAACTATTTAAAGATATTAACATCATGACGGTACCTTGTCAATATATCTATGAAAACATTATGTACGTAAGGAAAAATCTACATCTTTTTAGTAAAAGAGGTGCAAGACACAATTATATTACTAGGAATAGGGACCAATAAGTTCAACCGGGTTTCAGGCTGGCTAAAGTGGACTCATCTTTCATGGGGTACTGTTTAAAGTGTTACAATAAAATACCTCCTCACATACTTCAACTGAATGAAACGAAATTTAAATCTTATATTAAACGCACACTATGCAGCCAAGCATATTATAAATTGGCAGATTATATTGCTGATAAAAATGCTTGGCCCAACGCTGGTCCTGCTCCACAAGGGCACATAAACTAATTAATTAGCATTTGAAAATACAATTGGAGCTGCTGAAGATTTAAAAAACTATCTTTGCATTGTATAAATTCAATCTCTTAGCATTGTATAATTGCATAGAACATGTGTGAGTGCTATGTACCGACTATAAAGCTACCATTTAGGTGCAGGGTATGTCTTTCATTGACTTGAATGTGTCATGGCGGCTGAGAGTATGTCATGCTCACTCTTAATGTCTCGCTGACGGTGGCGCGTGTGTTGGATCATTTAGCTCCCTTCAAAATGGTTGAGCTGAATGGTGCTAATCCATGCGTCATGTTCGTGAACGGGCGCCGTCAGTAGGGACTGGTCATCTCTTAGCTGCCACGGCTTATTTTGATTTAATTTAATTTTTTGGATTGTTTATTTTTTTTATTTCTGTTACGGACGCTTTTCATGTTTTGCATCGTTCTCACATGTATAACTTCAACATGAATGATGTAACCAATATTTTGTAACCATATCATGTTTTAAAAGAGTGTCCGTGGAGTTTCTTGCCCGTTCTTCTCCATAGGTACCTACTACGCTTTGGAATGGGCATCTAGCTTCAACTTTCTGACTGACCGACCCCCTTGACAATTCAAAAGTGCCTGTAATTGGTTTATTTGAAATAAATGCTTTGAGTTTGAGTTTGAGTTTTGATAGGTAGGGTAGGGTAGGTAGTGTAGATAGGTAGGGTATATAGGGCAGGTAAGGTAGGGTATGTAGATAGTTAGGTTAGGTTAGGTTAGGTTAGGTTAGGTTGGGGGATCCCCCACAGCGCATACTTCCACGCAGTATCCCCTGGGCAACGCCGTGTCTGACCACCGTAACGGAGTGGCAGACCGGTGGCTAAAGTGCGCTGTGACTTTTTATCTTACGAACACTGTTGCGGACGTTTCGTAAAAATGTCAGGAAAGCCGGCACGCGATGCGTCCGGCCGTTTTATCCCGAGTCGCTCTCCCCAGGGCGACTCAAACGGCCCTTCTCAGGGCCAACCCAACGGCCCTTCTCAGGGCCACCCCAACGGCCCTTCTCAGGGCCACCCCAACGGCCCTTCTCAGGGCCACCCCAACGGCCCTTCTCAGGGCCACCCCAACGGCCCTTCTCAGGGCCACGCCGGCGGCGTTTTGACGCCGAGAGGAGCAGACCGCCCACGATCCGCGGCCAGCTTGTTCCGCAGGCCGGGCGAGTCTTCGGACTCGGACACAGAGTCCAACATGGACACGTCGGCTGCGGAAAGCGGCGACCGCTTCAAGCGGAAGCGGTCCGAGGGCTCCTCGGAGTCGACCGCAAGCCGCAGTAAGAAGAAGTCGAAGCCCAAGAAGGCTTCGACTTCTTCTTCTCCGGCCCTCACCCACGACGTGGGCCTTGTCGACGCCGAGCGCCAGCTTAACCTGGCCAAAAGGGCGCAGCTTCAGCAGGACCTGGAGGAGAGGGTTGCCGCCAAGGAGCAGCAAGCGCAGGCTGCCAGGTCGAGGGCTGGGTATGGGGCATCCCACGTGCTCTATGCTGACCACTCCCTGGCAGAGCTGGCGCGCATGGCAGAGGAGGATAAGGAGGAGGTCCTGGAGGTCGCCTCCAAATCCTCCAACCTTAAGGGGACCTTTCAGAAGGCCCTCAAATGCCGTGCCGCCAGCATGCACGGCATCGTCACGGAGCTGGTGAAGCGCACGGCCACCGAGGAGACGCGGCAGCTGCAGGCGAAAGTGGATCGCCTGCAGGCGGAGGTAAGCCAGCTTCACCAGAAGCTGGCTGAAGCCACGGCCCTGCCTGCCCCAGCTCTGGTGACAGGAGGCTCCTCCTCCACCCCTGCCGGCCTCGAGGCAGCCTTGAGGCAGGTTGTGCAGGAGGAGAGGGCCTTCATAAGGGCCTGCTTCGCAGGCATCGAGGACCGGCTCCTGCCGGAAAAGCGGCTCCGCCCACCGCTAGCGGCGGACAAGAGTCGCCAACCGAGGGAGCCGGAACCTGCGCCTCAAGCAGGCCCGGCATCGGAGGTGCAGCCCTCAAAGGGCAAGGGCAAGGGCAAGAGGACCAAGGCGGCTCCTCAAACCCCCACCACGAGCGCGGGGGGAGCGTCAGGGTCCTCTGCCGCTCCAGCAGCCCCGGCCCCAGCCCAGATCTCGCTGGAGGAAGACGCCCTTCTTCCCTCCACCACCCCGTCCAACCAGTCGTGGACGGAAGTGGTCAAGAGAGGGAAGAAGGGCAAGAAGCCGGGCCCCAAGCCCGCTGCGACTGCTCCTGCAGCCAAACGGGCTCCAGCCGGCGGGAGGAAGCTGGTTCCTCCCAAAACCGCGGCCGTCGTGGTGACCATCACCCCGGAGGCCGCGGAGCGGGGCGAAACGTACGAGTCCGTACTGAGACGGGCTCGTACAAATGCTGATCCCTCCCAGCTGGGGATCAGCAAAATAACGTGCCGCCGAACTCTCACGGGAGCTCGAATTTTCGAGTTCTCGGGGGAGCAGCGCGGCACGAACGCGGACCTCTTCGCAGCGAAGCTGCAAGAGGTCATCGCGTCGGATGTGGCCAAGGTCGCAAGGCCCGTTAAGACCACAGCCTTGGAGGTGGCCGATTTGGACGACTCGGTCGCCAAAGAGGATGTGGTCGCGGCCGTCGCAGCGGCTGGAGGCTGCGACGCTGGCGCGGTGAAGGCTGGAGTCATCAGGCTCGGCCGCCGCGGCATGGGCATCATCCGCGTGGAGTGCCCGGTCGCCGCGGCCGGGGCCGTCCTTGCTGCGACCAAGGGACGGTTGCTGATAGGCTTCAGCTCGGCTGTGGTCCGGCCACTTGAGGCACAGCCTGCGCGGTGCTTCAAGTGCTGCGCGTTCGGCCACACCCGAGCCACGTGTCCCTCCAAGTCCGATTGGAGGGAAACCTGCTTCCAATGCGGGAAGGAGGGACACGGGTGGGCCGCGTGCACCGCCACCGCGCCACACTGCGCGGCGTGTGCCGCCAGTGGCCGCCCCGCGGGCCACCGGATGACGGGCAGGAGCTGTAAGCCCCCCGTCAAGAAGGGCGTGGTGCCGGCACAGGTTCGCCCTGTTGCCACCACCGCCGCCGCCGTCGTCGCCGCTGTAGCTCCAGCGGCGGCGGCGGCGGCTGAGGAGGGTGCGATGTCGGAATAATAATTTCCGACCTCCGCATCCTCCAGACGAACGCCAACCACTGCAGAGCGGCCCAGGACCTGGTGGTGCAGGTCATGGCCGAGTGGTTGGTGAACGTAGCGGTGGTCGCCGAGCCCTACTTCGTCCCCGGCAGCTGGCTGGGTGACGAGGACGGCTTGGTGGCACTAGCGGCGCGGTCTTCCACAGACTCCCCTCCCCTCTCGCTATTAGAGAGGGGACCGGGATACGTGGCCGCCGCGTGGGGAGAACTCGCCCTTGTGGGCGTGTATTTCTCCCCAAACCGCCCTCTCCAGGACTTCGAGAACTATCTCGGAGTCCTGGCCGCCGTGGTCGGCAGGGCGGCGCCGCGTCAGGTCTCCGTGCTGGGAGACCTGAACGCCAAGTCAGTGACCTGGGGCAACCCGGCCACCGACGCCCGCGGGCGGGCAGTCGAGCTGTGGGCTGCCTCCTCTGGACTCTGCCTCTTGAACAGAGGCAGCGTCCAGACATGCGTGCGGCGGCAGGGTGGCTCAGTGGTGGACGTCACTTTCGCCACCCCTGCGTTAGCCGCGCGCGTGCTGAACTGGCGGGTGAGCCTGGTGGAGACCATGTCGGACCACCGCTACGTGCGGTTCGACATCTCCACCAGTCGCCCCGGAGAGACGCGGTCTCTCCCGGGGCGATCACCGTTCCCACGGTGGGCTCTCGCCCGCCTGGACAGGGAGGCGGCGCGGGAGGCGGCGTTCGTCCAGGACTGGCTTTCGCCGCCTTCCGCCAGCCGGCTGTCGGATGTGGACACCGTGGCGGGGCAACTGAGGGAGTCTCTGACCGAGGTATGCAACTCGAGCATGCCTCGGTCTGGCCGACCACCACCCAAACGGGCCGTGTACTGGTGGTCGGCGGAGCTGGCGGGGCTTCGAGCAGCCTGTGTGGAGGCAAGGAGGGCATACACGCGGAGTCGGCGGCGGCGTCGACGGGACCAGGCCGTCGGGGACCACCTCTACGAGGTGTACCTGGCGGCAAAACTGGTCCTCGATCGGGCCATCACCGCCGCCAGAGACTCCGCGAGAGCCGAAATGCTGGAGGGTCTCGACGCGGACCCCTACGGGAGACCGTATAAGGCGGCGCGGAACAAGCTGCGCCCCTTTGGTCCCACGGTGGCCGAGACCCTGGAGCCCTCCTTTCTGGATGGGGTGGTTCAGTCCCTGTTCCCGTGCAGGGACGACTTCACCCCACCAGCGATGGCCCCACCAGCCCCGCCAGCTGATGATGAAGAAGAGACCCCTCCCGTCACGGAGTCGGAACTTGGCGCGGCTATTCTCCATATCCGCGCCAAGAAGACGGCTCCGGGCCCCGACGGTGTCCCGGCGAGAGTGGTGGCGATCGCCGCCACTCAAATGGAGGAGCGGTTTCGGGACCTTTTCAGCGCATGCCTTGCGTCTGGAAGGTTCCCGAAACCGTGGAAGGAGGGACAACTGTGCCTCCTTCGCAAGGAGGGCCGCCCGGCAGACTCCCCCTCGGCATACCGGCCCATCGTTCTGCTCGATGAGGTCGGTAAGATGTTCGAGGGGATAATCGCTGCCCGCCTGAAGAGCCATCTGCGGTGCATCGGGCCGGACTTGTCGGACGCTCAGTACGGCTTTCGGGCTGAGCGTTCGACGGTGGACGCGCTGGCCTGCCTCAAGGGGCAGGTGAAGGATGCGATGGAGGCGGGGGACGGGTTGTTGGCCGTGTCGTTCGACATTGCCAACGCCTTCAACTCTGTTCCCCACTCCACCATCCTAGAGGCACTCCGATTCCACGGAGTGCCTCGCTACATGCGCGTGCTGCTGGCCAGCTACCTGGAGGATCGGGTGATCCTCCTGGTCAACAGGGCTGGCCAGGTCCGGCGGTACGCCGTTGAAGCCGGCGTTCCACAGGGGTCAGTCTTAGGACCTCTCCTCTGGAACGTCGGCTACGATTGGCTCTTGCGGGGAACTCTCCTCCGAGGCACGAGTGTCGTCTGCTACGCGGATGACACTCTCCTCACCGCCCGGGGGGAGAGTTTCAGGGCGGCGGCCAACTTGGCCTCGGCGGGCGGATCCTTGGTCGCAGGGAGGATCCGCCGCCTAGGGTTGACGGTGGCGCTGCAGAAGACCGAGGCCGTCTTCTTCCACGGTCCCCGGCAGCGCCCCCCGCCACCTGGCGCCCACATCTTTGTGGAGGGCGTCAGGATTGAGGTGAAGGCCCAGATGAAATATCTGGGCCTTGTACTCGACAGCAGGTGGCGCTTCGGCCCGCATTTCAGCGGGCTATCGTCGCGCCTGCTGAAGACCGCGGGCGCTCTCTCGTGGCTCCTTCCCAACTTGGGGGGGCCCAGTGCGCGATGCCGGCAGCTCTACGCCGGCATCCTGAGGAGCATGGCCCTCTACGGGGCCCCCATCTGGGAGGAGTCCCTCCACAGACGGGAGAACGCCGCGGCCTTGCGGGCACCTCAAAGGGCGATAGCCCAGCGGGTGGCGCGGGCTCACCGCACGGTGAGCTTCGCCGGGGCATGCGCTCTGGCCAGCACCCCTCCTTGGGAACTCGAGGCGTGGGTGCTCGCCAGAGTGTACGAGTGGAAGGCGGGGCGGAGGGCGGCGGGTCAGCCCTTCGCCCCGGAAGAGCGGGAGGCCGTCCGGCGGGAGGCGAGGGACGCCATCGTCGTCCACTGGACGACGGACCTCGCCGCCGCAGTCTTCGGCCGCCGAACCCTCGACGCGATCGGGCCGGTCCTGCGGGACTGGCTCGAGCGGCCGCACGGGTTCCTCTCGTTCCGTCTGGTGCAGGTGCTGTCCGGACACGGTTGTTTCGGATCGTACCTGCATCGGATCGGACGGGAGGAGACGCCGTCGTGCCACCACTGTGGCGCGGCGGAGGACACGGCGCAGCACACTCTCGAGGTGTGCCCGTCGTGGTCCGAGCCGCGCCGCAGTCTCGTCGCGGCGATCGGGGTGGACCTCTCGCTCCCCGGCGTGGTTAACACCATGCTGAGGGACGAGGGGTCCTGGGCGGCAGTCGCCTCCTTCTGCGAGCACGTCATGTCCCAGAAGGAGGCGGCGGAGCGCGTGCGGGAGGACGATCCCGACGCGGCACCGCTCCGAAGGCGGAGGAGGGGTCGAAGGAGACGTCAGTTCGACAGTCATCTCCGACTCCTCCTCCCAGGTGGAGGCCAGCAGGCAACGGGTGCGGGGGCACCCTCGCCTGCATCGCACAGGCCTCCACCAGTGCCGGACGGGAATGGCCAGGTGCTCCCGGCCATTCCCGTAGCCCCCCACCATCCAGGTGGGGGGCATGTGGGGTCCGCCAGCTAGGCGGGCATGCGCCGGGAGGGCTGTGGATGTAAAGGCTGAGCCGGTTTCCCATGGCCCTCCCATCACGGCGATGCGGGAGCACTGCTGAGTTTTAGTGGGTATACTGCACTTAGACAGGAGTCCCACATACCCCGACTCGTCCCCCACGAGCCGGGGATGCGTAACGCATTTCTCAGCGAAAAAAAAAAAAAAAAAAAAAAAAAAAAGGTTAGGTTAGGTTGGGGGATCCCCCACAGCGCATACTTCCACGCAGTATCCCCTGGGCAACGCCGTGTCTGACCACCGTAACGGAGTGGCAGACCGGTGGCTAAAGTGCGCTGTGACTTTTTAAATCGTGATTTTAATTTTATGCGGACATTTGCGAGTATGACAGGCAAGCCGGCACGCGATGCGTCCGGCCGTTTTGTGCCGAGTCGCTCTCCCCAGGGCGACCCAAACGGCCCTTCTCAGGGCCAACCCAACGGCCCTTCTCAGGGCCACCCCAACGGCCCTTCTCAGGGCCACCCCAACGGCCCTTCTCAGGGCCACCCCAACGGCCCTTCTCAGGGCCACCCCAACGGCCCTTCTCAGGGCCACCCCAACGGCCCTTCTCAGGGCCACCCCAACGGCCCTTCTCAGGGCCCCGCCAGCGGCGTTTCGACGCCGAGAGCAGACCGCTCGAGATCAGGGAGCCTTTTTAGAAGGCCCAATGATACGTCGGACGACGAGTCCAACATGGACACGTCTGCTGCGGAAAGCGGCGACCGCTTCAAGCGGAAGCGGTCCGAGGGCTCCTCGGAGTCCACCGCAAGCCGCAGTAAGAAGAAGTCGAAGCCCAAGAAGGCTTCGACCTCTTCTTCTCCGGCCCTCACCCACGACGTGGGCCTTGTGGACGCCGAGCGCCAACTTAATTTGGCGAAACGGGCGCAGCTCCAAGCGGACTTGGAGGAGAGGGTTGCCGCCAAGGAGCAGCAAGCTGCCAGGTCGAGGGCGGGCTACGGTGCATCCCATGTGCTGTATGCCGACCACTCCCTGGCAGAGCTGGCGCGCATGGCGGAGGAGGACAGGGAGGAGGTCCTGGAGGTCGCCTCCAAATCCTCCAACCTGAAGGGGACCTTCCAGAAGGCCCTCAAATGCCGTGCCGCCAGCATGCATGGCATTGTCCTGGAGCTGGTCAAGCGGACGGCCACGGACGAGACGCGGCAGCTGCAGGCGAAGGTGGATCGCCTGCAGGCGGAGGTCAGCCAGCTTCACCAGAAGCTGGCTGAAGCCACGGCCCGGCCTGCCCCAGCTCCGGTGACAGGAGGCCCCTCCTCCTCCTCCTCCTCCTCCCCCTCTCCCTCCACCCCTGCCAGCCTCGAGGCAGCCTTGAGGCAGGTAGTGATGGAGGAGAGGGCGTTCATTAGGGCCTGCTTCGCAGGCATCGAGGACCGGCTCCTGCCGGAAAAGCGGCTCCGCCCACCGCTAGCGGCGGACAAGAGTCGCCAACCGAGGGAGCCGGAACCTGCGCCTCAAGCAGGCCCTGTATCGGAAGGGCAGCCCTCAAAGGGAAAGGGCAAGGGCAAGGGTAAGAGGACCACGGCGGCTCCTCAGACCCCCACCACGAGCGCGGTGGGGGCGCCTGGGTCCTCGGCCGCTCCAGCAGCCCCAGCCCCAGCCCAGATCAGTCAGGAGGAAGACGCCCTTCTTCCCTCCACCACCCCGTCCAACCAGTCGTGGACGGAAGTGGTCAAGAGAGGGAAGAAGGCCAAGAAGCCGGACCCCAAGCCCGCTGCGGCTGCTCCAGCAGCCAAACGGGCTCCAGCTGGTGGGAGGAAGCTGGTTCCTCCCAAAACCGCGGCCGTCGTGGTGACCATCACCCCGGAGGCCGCGGAGCGGGGCGAGACGTACGAGTCCGTACTGAGACGGGCTCGTACGAATGCTGATCCCTCCCAGCTGGGGATCAGCAAAATAACGTGCCGCCGAACTCTCACGGGAGCTCGTATTTTCGAGTTTTCGGGGGAGCAGCGCGGCACGAACGCGGACCTCTTCGCAGCGAAGCTGCGGGAGGTCGTCGCTGACGTGGCCAAGGTCGCCAGGCCTGAAAAGACCACAGCCCTCGAGGTGGCCGATCTGGACGACTCGGTCGCCAAAGAGGATGTGGTCGCGGCCGTCGCAGCGGCTGGAGGCTGCGACGCCGGCGCGGTGAAGGCTGGAGTCATCAGGCTCGGCCGCCGCGGCATGGGCATCATCCGCGTGGAGTGCCCGGTCGCCGCGGCCGGGGCCGTCCTTGCGGCGACCAGAGGACGGCTGCTGATCGGCTTCAGCTCGGCGGTGGTCCGGCCACTTGAGGCACAGCCTGCGCGGTGCTTCAAGTGCTGCGCGTTCGGCCACACCAGAGCCACGTGTCCCTCCAAGTCCGATTGGAGGGAAACCTGCTTCCAATGCGGGAAGGAGGGACACGGGTGGGCCGCGTGCACCGCCACCGCGCCACACTGCGCGGCGTGTGCCGCCAGTGGCCGCCCCGCGGGCCACCGGATGACGGGCAGGAGCTGTAAGCCCCCCGTCAAGAAGGGCGTGGTGCCGGCACAGGTTCGCCCTGTTGCCACCACCGCCGCCGCCGTCGTCGCCGCTGTAGCTCCAGCGGCGGCGGCGGCGGCTGAGGAGGGTGCGATGTCGGAATAATAATTTCCGACCTCCGCATCCTCCAGACGAACGCCAACCACTGCAGAGCGGCCCAGGACCTGGTGGTGCAGGTCATGGCCGAGTGGTTGGTGAACGTAGCGGTGGTCGCCGAGCCCTACTTCGTCCCCGGCAGCTGGCTGGGTGACGAGGACGGCTTGGTGGCACTAGCGGCGCGGTCTTCCACAGACTCCCCTCCCCTCTCGCTATTAGAGAGGGGACCGGGATACGTGGCCGCCGCGTGGGGAGAACTCGCCCTCGTGGGCGTGTATTTCTCCCCAAACCGCCCTCTCCAGGACTTCGAGAACTATCTCGGAGTCCTGGCCGCCGTGGTCGGCAGGGCGGCGCCGCGTCAGGTCTCCGTGCTGGGAGACCTGAACGCCAAGTCGGTGACCTGGGGCAACCGGGCCACCGACGCCCGCGGGCGGGCAGTCGAGCTGTGGGCTGCCTCCTCTGGACTCTGCCTCTTGAACAGAGGCAGCGTCCAGACATGCGTGCGGCGGCAGGGTGGCTCAGTGGTGGACGTCACTTTCGCCACCCCTGCGTTAGCCGCGCGCGTGCTGAACTGGCGGGTGGACCTGGTGGAGACCATGTCGGACCACCGCTACGTGCGGTTCGACATCTCCACCAGTCGCCCCGGAGAGACGCGGACTCTCCCGGGGCGATCACCGTTCCCACGGTGGGCCCTCGCCCGCCTGGACAGGGAGGCAGCGCGGGAGGCGGCGTTCGTCCAGGACTGGCTTTCGCCGCCTTCCGCCAGCCGGCTGCCGGATGTGGACGCCGTGGCGGGGCAACTGAGGGAGTCTCTGACCGAGGTATGCAACTCGAGCATGCCTCGGTCTGGCCGACCACCACCCAAACGGGCCGTGTACTGGTGGTCGGCGGAGCTGGCGGGGCTTCGAGCAGCCTGTGTGGAGGCAAGGAGGGCATACACGCGGAGTCGGCGGCGGCGTCCTCGGGACCAGGCCGTCGAGGACCACCTCTACGAGGTGTACCTGGCGGCAAAACTGGTCCTCGATCGGGCCATCACCGCCGCCAGAGACTCCGCGAGAGCCGAAATGCTGGAGGGTCTCGACGCGGACCCCTACGGGAGACCGTATAAGGCGGCGCGGAACAAGCTGCGCCCCTTTGGTCCCCCGGTGGCCGAGACCCTGGAGCCCTCCTTTCTGGATGGGGTGGTTCAGTCCCTGTTCCCGTGCAGGGACGACTTCACCCCACCAGCGATGGCCCCTCCGCAGAGGACAGCTCCGCCAGCTGATGAGGAAGAGGAGACCCCTCCCGTCACGGAGTCGGAACTTGGCGCGGCTATTCTCCATATCCGCGCCAAGAAGACGGCTCCGGGCCCCGACGGTGTCCCGGCGAGGGTGGTAGCGATCGCCGCCACCCAAATGGAGGAGCGGTTTCGGGACCTCTTCAGCGCATGCCTTGCGTCTGGAAGGTTCCCGAAACCGTGGAAGGAGGGACAGCTGTGCCTCCTTCGCAAGGAGGGCCGCCCGGCAGACTCCCCCTCGGCATACCGGCCCATCGTTCTGCTCGATGAGGTCGGTAAGATGTTCGAGGGGATAATCGCTGCCCGCCTGAAGAGCCATCTGCGGTGCATCGGGCCGGACTTGTCGGACGCTCAGTACGGTTTTCGGGCTGAGCGTTCGACGGTGGACGCGCTGGCCTGCCTCAAGGGGCAGGTGAAGGATGCGATGGAGGCGGGGGACGGGTTGTTGGCAGTGTCGTTCGACATTGCCAACGCCTTCAACTCCGTTCCCCACTCCACCATCCTAGAGGCGCTCCGATTCCACGGAGTGCCTCGCTACATGCGCGTGCTGCTGGCCAGCTACCTGGAGGATCGGGCGATCCTCCTGGTGAACAGGGCTGGCCGAGTCCGGCGGTACGCCGTAGAAGCCGGCGTTCCACAGGGGTCAGTCTTAGGACCTCTCCTCTGGAACGTCGGCTACGATTGGCTCTTGCGGGGAACTCTCCTCCGAGGCACGAGTGTCGTCTGCTACGCGGACGACACTCTCCTCACCGCCCGGGGGGAGAGTTTCAGGGAGGCGGCCTCCTTGGCCTCGGCGGGCGGATCCTTGGTCGCAGGGAGGATCCGCCGCCTAGGGTTGACGGTGGCGCTGCAGAAGACCGAGGCCGTCTTCTTCCACGGTCCCCGGCAGCGCCCCCCGCCACCTGGCGCCCACATCTTCGTGGAGGGCGTCAGGATTGAGGTGAAGGCCCAGATGAAATATCTGGGCCTTGTACTCGACAGCAGGTGGCGCTTCGGCCCGCATTTCAGCGGGCTGTCGACGCGCCTGCTGAAAACCGCGGGCGCTCTCTCGTGGCTCCTTCCCAACTTGGGGGGGCCCAGCGCGCGATGCCGGCAACTGTACGCCGGCATCCTGAGGAGCATGGCCCTCTACGGGGCCCCCATCTGGGAGGAGTCCCTCCACAGACGAGAGAACGCCGCGGCCTTGCGGGCACCTCAAAGGGCGATAGCCCAGCGGGTGGCGCGGGCTCACCGCACGGTGAGCTTCGCCGGGGCGTGCGCTCTGGCCGGCACCCCTCCTTGGGAACTCGAGGCGTGGGTGCTCGCCAGAGTGTACGAGTGGAAGGCGGGGCGGAGGGCGGCGGGTCAGCCCTTCGCCCCGGAACAGCGGGAGGCCGTCCGGCGAGAGGCGAGGGACGCCATCGTCGTCCACTGGACGACGGACCTCGCCTCCGCGGTCTTCGGCCGCCGAACCCTCGACGCGATCGGGCCGGTCCTGCGGGACTGGCTCGAGCGGCCGCACGGGTTCCTCTCGTTCCGCCTGGTGCAGGTGCTGTCCGGACACGGTTGTTTCGGATCGTACCTGCATCGGATCGGGCGGGAGGAGACGCCGTCGTGCCACGACTGTGGCGCGGCGGAGGACACGGCGCAGCACACTCTCGAGGTGTGCCCGTCGTGGTCCGAGCCGCGCCGCAGTCTCGTCGCGGCGATCGGGTTGGACCTCTCGCTCCCCGGCGTGGTGGGCGCCATGCTGAGGGACGAGGGGTCCTGGGCGGCGGTCGCCTCCTTCTGCGAGCACGTCATGTCCCAGAAGGAGGCGTCGGAGCGCGTGCGGGAGGACGATCCCGACGCGGCACCGCTCCGAAGGCGGAGGAGGGGTCGAAGGAGACGTCAGTTCGACGGTCATCTCCGACTCCTCCTCCCAGGTGGAGGCCAGCAGGCAACGGGTGCGGGGGCACCCTCGCCTGCATCGCACAGGCCTCCACCAGTGCCGGACGGGAATGGCCAGGTGCTCCCGGCCATTCCCGTAGCCCCCCACCACGCAGGTGGGGGGCCTGTGGGGCCCGCCAGCTAGGCGGGCATGCGCCGGGAGGGCTGTGGACGTAAAGGCTGAGCCGGATTCCCATGGCCCTCCCATCACGGCGATGCGGGAGCACCGCTGAGTTTTAGTGGGTATACTGCGTATTTAGTCAGGAGTCCCACATACCCCGACTCGTCCCCCACGAGCCGGGGATGCATAAAGCATTTCTCAGCGAAAAAAAAAAAAAAAAAAAAAAAAAAAAAAAAAAAAAAAAAAAAAAAAAAAAAAGGTTAGGTTAGGTTAGGTTAGAATCAAGAGAAACTAGAATTCGTCGATAAAACTGTTTTCCTAGGGATCACGCTTGACTCAAGGCTTCAATGGGGTCCTCATTTAACATCCCTTTCAGGACGATTAAGTTCAGCAGCATATGCTGTGAGAAAAATCCGTCAATTTACAGATGTAGGTACCGCTAGGCTAGTCTATTTTAGCTACTTTCATAGTATTATTTCGGACGGTATTCTACTATGGGGACGGGCTGCAGACATCGAGTCTATTTTTATTCTGCAGAAAAGAGCCATCAGAGCCATAATACCTCCGCGGGCGCGACTCTTTGAGGGAACTATTTAAAGATATTAACATCATGACGGTACCTTGTCAATATATCTATGAAAACATTATGTACGTAAGGAAAAATCTACATCTTTTTAGTAAAAGAGGTGCAAGACACAATTATATTACTAGGAATAGGGACCAATAAGTTCAACCGGGTTTCAGGCTGGCTAAAGTGGACTCATCTTTCATGGGGTACTGTTTAAAGTGTTACAATAAAATACCTCCTCACATACTTCAACTGAATGAAACGAAATTTAAATCTTATATTAAACGCACACTATGCAGCCAAGCATATTATAAATTGGCAGATTATATTGCTGATAAAAATGCTTGGCCCAACGCTGGTCCTGCTCCACAAGGGCACATAAACTAATTAATTAGCATTTGAAAATACAATTGGAGCTGCTGAAGATTTAAAAAACTATCTTTGCATTGTATAAATTCAATCTCTTAGCATTGTATAATTGCATAGAACATGTGTGAGTGCTATGTACCGACTATAAAGCTACCATTTAGGTGCAGGGTATGTCTTTCATTGACTTGAATGTGTCATGGCGGCTGAGAGTATGTCATGCTCACTCTAATGTCTCGCTGACGGTGGCGCGTGTGTTGGATCATTTAGCTCCCTTCAAAATGGTTGAGCTGAATGGTGCTAATCCATGCGTCATGTTCGTGAACGGGCGCCGTCAGTAGGGACTGGTCATCTCTTAGCTGCCACGGCTTATTTTGATTTAATTTAATTTTTTGGATTGTTTATTTTTTTTATTTCTGTTACGGACGCTTTTCATGTTTTGCATCGTTCTCACATGTATAACTTCAACATGAATGATGTAACCAATATTTTGTAACCATATCATGTTTTAAAAGAGTGTCCGTGGAGTTTCTTGCCCGTTCTTCTCCATAGGTACCTACTACGCTTTGGAATGGGCATCTAGCTTCAACTTTCTGACTGACCGACCCCCTTGACAATTCAAAAGTGCCTGTAATTGGTTTATTTGAAATAAATGCTTTGAGTTTGAGTTTGAGTTTTGATAGGTAGGGTAGGGTAGGTAGTGTAGATAGGTAGGGTATATAGGGCAGGTAAGGTAGGGTATGTAGATAGTTAGGTGGGTGCGCCGTAGATAGAATTAGAAAAGTTGAAAAGAATTAGACAAACAATTAACTATGATAGTGCAATGTTAGCGTATCATGGTTACGTATCATCCATACTTAGATACGGTATTATAATATGGGGTAATTCAGTAGAGTTTGACAGAGTTTTCAAAGCTCAGAAAAAATGTGTCAGAGCAATTTGTGGAGCTCATTTTCTAGACAGCTGTAAGCCACTATTTCAAAAACTAAAAATTTTACCTTTGCCATGCTTGTATATCTTTGAAATGTGTAATTTTGTTAAGAGGAACTATAATTTATTCGAAACTACCATTACCAGACCAAATTGCCGATCATCACGCCATAAAGATAGACTTCAGCTACCACCAATAAAACTAACATTATTTAAGAAAAATACATACTGCATGGCCATTATAATATACAACCATTTACCAAATAGTGTGCAAGACCTACCGCTGACAATGTTTAAAAAGTATATTTTCAAACTGCTTCTACTGAAAAGTTATTATACGATTAAGGACTATTTAGAAGATAAGTCAATAGAATCTGTAGTTTGTGAGTTAAAATAATTGACATTATAAGTACAGCCGTGCGAAGCCGGGGCGGGCAGCTAGTATATTTCTAAATGTCTCTATTACCTCGTATCTTCCAAACGGCTGGATGGATTTCGACAGTTAAGGCATCGTTATATTCGTCTTAAAAACCCAAGTCTCCTTAGAAAGGTGTTTGAAGCGCGAAATAGTAATACGTTATTAACAAAAAAATAAACCAAATCTGTCGAGTAGGGTATCAAAATAAAGGAAATTAAAAAAATATATAAAAGTTATATTATAGTCTCGATAGGTTTGGTACATCTAGTACACGTCTGTTATCATGACTGGTTAGCCGTCTGTCAAAGCTGCTTGAGCATGAGCTTCGCTTCACGAGCGCGGTGTTCCATGTGGTGTGGTGGTGCTCAGTCCAGTAGTAAAGTGCACGGGACCACAGTTTCCGGTCATTGTGGGTGCGGACGGTGCGCGGTGCGAGTGCGCCGACCTGCCACCGTCTGATGTTGCTCCAACACTTCCGGATCGCGCGTACAACATCGCCGGGATGTTGGTTCGCTGCGCGCCATCAACATACTCACAACAGCCTATCGTCAAGCTTACTGTCAATATTTACCTCTGCACTTTCATAGGTTTTTCCCATGTTCGTTCAAGTCAGCTACTAGTATTTTAGAAGGAACGTTCGCAAGAGAACAAACGATCGTTTGCATTAGATCAATCAAGGATAAATTCACAGCCGCTCAGCTGCGAGTAACATGCAGCTAAGCATAGTTTTCTATAGAAGCCGTCGCCAGTCGGGTAAGTAGGTACCTGCTGATCGTATTTATTCATACTGATAAATTAGCCAGTAAAAGAGACGCATTAATTACACTTGTACCGTATTTGCAATATATTCAAAGAACACTTAATGTAGATTAGCAGCTGAGTACTTGTGTAGTCAAGTGGGTCGTACTCGTATCATTTTCGTCAAGTACGGTACTTTACAAGCAACAAATAATTTATTAATAGTTTCAGCTGCATTTGAAGGCAACTATTTGATTACTTCGCTATCGACACGTTACTGCACTAATTGAGCACTGTCACCCTGCACGCGGGAGCATGACTTGGTATCTGCAGATTGGTCACCGAGCAGTGGGCGGCAGGTTCTGCTCACAATTACTCATACAGATACATCGGCGTGGTACTGCGCAGTGGAACACAGCCTCTGGGAAAATCCCTAGCAACGAACAACTAATATATTTTTTATTGTATCATTACGGAACGCTAAATTGTAGAATAATATTTTTGTTCGAAATGTCCCAGAACACCTATAAGAAGTAGGAAACGTTAACGAGTTGCAGATGAAACTATACATACTAATGCAGTTTAGGTCACAATCACAAGAGTCACGAACAACTAACAAGAACAGTTTTAACAAGAGTTGATATCGTCACTTGCGGGTGAAGAAACCAAGAAGACAGAAGAGGGTGACGGAACAAGTCACAGCACGACCACGGGAAAGCCTGCCCACTGCCACTTCCCAGTGTCCACATACGAGCCTGCCTCTGACCGTAGTCCAAAAGGTAAGCGCAGTGATTGATAACCTCGAAGAAGGGTGTCCCTCATGACATTCAGAAGTCAAAGAAGATTGAGTACTTTAAGTAGAGCCTACGGACTTGGCACAATCCTTACACTGCTAATGTACAACATGAACACGCAATGTCGAGTGTAATTAATTGCATCTGTACAGCACACTAGTATATTTATTTATTCGTATTACGTGATAGTAACAAGTGCAAATAAAACATGTTTTAGGGGCAACGATAGCGTCGCCAGACTATTGTGGTAAATTGATAACGCCACCTATTTGCATACTGATACTTCGTGTTTATACATCAGAATCATTGAACTCCGCCACTGCTCCTGCGGTATCTACCGCGGGGGTCGGCCTGGGACACACTTGACACAGACAGGTGCCTTGCTGCTGTAGCCGCAGCTAGAAACTTTTACCAAAATGGGATCATATCTCAGGGATATCCGTGTTTGGAAATCAATAACCTATGAGTTCCACTGGGACGTATTGCATAAAAATAAGACTTAATTGATTAAACCGTTGTATGGCGTATCTTTTGAGCGTCCGTTGAGCGGCTATTGTAGGTGGCGCTATCGCAGCAGTACTACAAACAGCCTTCGCGAATGTGACACGCTCAGCTCGTGACAGCAGACAGCGGACGTCTGATAAGACTACACGTTACAATTGAAGGCGTGTAGACCAGTCGGGTAGCTGTCGAGACACACACTGTACTGTTCGCCATTATCCACGCTGATAAAACATAACAACACTGACCAACTTGTGTGCATATGTCAATATTGTAAATTTCACGGACCACTAATATAACCGAACACTTGAATTCTTAAATGACTTGAAATAATTCGCGGAATTTAATTAGAATGTTATCAGTGCTCAGTGTGTGGCGCGCTCATCGCTTCATCCTGCATGACGTCATGTTTTCTTAAGACCTCTTTGAGTAATGTAATGGTAGAGGGCGAGAGCAGGCATTGTTGCTGTTATCAAGTATTATATACGAAGCATGTTCAGCAAACGAATATGTTTGATAGTCAACAGTCCCAACTTCACAAGCAGAAGGGTGAAAAGCATATCATAGGTTCATTTGCTACATAGGTTTAATTCACACGGCAAGATCAGGTGTTTCGGGTTTGATTGATGTGTTTAACTAAAAATTAATGTAGAAGTGGCGGTACTCACCCTCAGCTGGATTGGAGACCGCGTCGTGTATGAGCGAAGCGATGCAGCCCGACAACCCTGCAACAGTCAGCACACCGGTGTCAGCACAACATCACACTACAGCCCTTTTGCATTAAAATAGAGACAAAAGTATGTGTGCCACTCAGAGGAATGCCAAAGGAAGGAAGACGTAGACTGGCTGACTTACCGTGTGTGATGTGGTCGTGCCGGTGCCTGGTGAGCTGTGACAGCGAGTGCTTGCAATACTCGTAGGTGGCGAAGAAACAGGCGTGCGCCGGGCCCGCGCCCATCACCACCGCCGACATGCCGCGGATGGGCCTGCGGCAATACAAGACGGCAAGATGTTAACACCAGAGCTGCTACGCACTGCTGCTACCATTACCACCGAAATAGAAAAAGATAAACAAAAACAGAAAAGTGTTTAATTTGCTGACAACGTGGCGTGTTCTCGCCATCTTCCTTACAGTCGGCTCCTCAGATAATCTGGTACCAACAGATAACAAAGTTAAGTCAGAGTCAAAGTTACTCTAATTATCTAGTATGGTAATATCTGTGTGCTTATGTCGATTAATCAAAATCTTCATTGCTATCTGAGTGTAAAATGGACGAATGATTATCATTTATCAGAGGGTTGCTAACTAGCAGGACTACATTATGCTCCCGCGCGTTACAATAAAACACAACTATGCACAACCCGGTAGTAAACTTAGATACGGCGTATTGCCTGACATTTTTCACCGACAGGATTTAAATACTGTATGATGGCCATGTTTACCAGTAGGTACGTGTCCGGACTGATATGTGTGAGGTAAACATTAAGGCCAGGTTTTCCGGGCATGTAGGCCTTTGAAACGCTACCTCCGCCTCCCCCAAACGCGACGTATTTATTTACGATGCGCCGCTGACCATTTCGCGGAAAAACCATGCCACAGCATAAAATATTTTCAGTTGATCAACTGAACTAGTTTGTCTTAGGTTCGATTTTTTTCCATAAGTTTATTTTATGGAACCTAATGGGCGTTTTCACATTAATAACAGATAACGACACAAACCCGATACCAATATGTCGGTACGGACGTGTTTGTTTACGCTTTTACGGACGTATTTAATTACCTAGCTTACCTACTGACAGGTTATATGAGAATAGAATAGAATAGAATATACTTTATTTGCTTTGAATGCAGGTACATACAAATAGGATCGTAAATAACATAATAAAGAACCGTGTACATTCTGCCTTGTTGGCATGCAAACACAATAATTATTATACAAGTTATCAAAATAGGTTATTAAGATGTATCATTTAGGAAATCCTGAACAGAATAATAACATTTATCTACAAGTAATTCAGTAAAACATTTTTAAAATTTCATCAAGGGCAAGGTTTTCATATGATCGGGAATTTTATTAAAGACAACAGGAGCCATACAAATTACATTTTTTTTTAATAAACTCGTTTTAAATGTGCCTGTGTGATGTAAATTCTGATATTGTGATCTTAATGATGTACTCCGTTTTCTGGTTTATGTTAATGTGGCAAATAAATTACGGTTTGTTTTAACAAATATTGCTAATTCGAGGATATAGAGGCATGGGAAAGTTAATAGTTTCTGAGACTTAAATATAGGCACACAACTGTCAGTAACTTTGAGGCCAAATATAGCTCTCAAACAGCGCTTTTGAGCTTTAAAAATGCTTTCTCGTTCACTACAATAACCCCAAAATATAACACCAAATCTTAAAATAGAAATTACAAGACCATGGTAGGCCACTAGTATTGTTGACCGATTTACTTTTTTGGATAGGTTGTATAACATAAACGCGGCTGTGCTCAGACGTTTACAGATACCTTCTGCTTGCGGCTTCCATGTTAACTGGCTATCAATTAAGATTCCTAGAAATTTTGTGCTATTCACTTTATCGATAGTTTGGCCATTGTAGTTGATATCCATGTCACCTGTAGATATACGTTGGTGAAAATGCATAGTTTTAGTTTTTTGTAGATTAATAACTAGGTTATTATTGTCAAGCCATTTTATTAAACTGCTGATCGAGTTATTGATGTCACTTACGTATGAGTCTTTATTGGTACATGAAACAATTGAAGTACTGTCGTCTGCAAATAAAATCATTGGATTAGATATATATGGCGTGGCAGGTCATTAATATAAAGTAGGAATAGTAAAGGTCCGAGGACACTTCCCTGCGGAACTCCATATTTTATTTCTTTAAATGACGATAAAGTTTTTTGTTCCTTCCTAGATTTTAAACATAAGCGTGATATCTCTGTACATTGTCTACGGCCTTTGAGATAAGTTTTTATTAAGTTAAGAGCATTGCCACGAATACCGTACGCATCAAGTTTGGTTAAGAGAATATCGTGGTCCACGCAGTCAAAGGCTTTCGACATATCGGCATATATTGCACAAACCGGTATTTTGGAATCTACTTTAGGCATGAAATATCATGGAGAAAATCAAAGATGGCCATGTTAATATTTTTATTTTTCCTGAAGCCCATTTGTTCGTCACATAGTAGGTATGTGGTATTTAGTTAGGAAGTTGTCCAGAGATTCATAGATAACTTTCTCTCTGATCTTGGAGAATATAGAGATAAGAGCAATTGGCCTATAATTTACCATTTCTTCTTTATCGTTTTTTTTATATACTGGTATGACTATTACGCTCTTGAGACTTTCTGGAAATACGCCAGACTGTATGCTTACATTAATAATATGAGCAAGGGGTTCAGCTATACAATGTGCAACAAATTTGATAACTGTTGTTGAAATGCCATCGAGGCCAGAGCTCTTTTTATTTTTCAGGTTTCTAATTATACGCATTACATCTTGAGGTATAACAGGGGCCATAAATATTGTATGCGGGTTTATATTTATGTTAATGGTATCGCATAACGTATGTTTAGGTATGCCAGAGGTTTGTTCAATGAAAAAGTTATTAAAAGATTCAGCTATTAAATTAGGGTTTGATATTATTTCATCTCCTTTTTTTATTTGAGAAATGGGTTCTCTTACAATTTTGTTGTTATTAATAATTTGCCATTTTGGATTTGTTTTTTGAGTTATTTATTAAGTGGTTATTCTGCGCTTTTTGTGTAAGTTTAATAATTTTCTTAAACCTCCTTGAGTAAATCTTAAATTTATTTTTGTTTTCAGACGTTGGTTTTAGTCTCTGCTGCCATAATAGTTGCCGTTGTTTTTGGCTACATATTCGTATCCCGCGAGAGACCTATTTTATTTTTTTCTCTGATTTTACAGTAACTAATTTGCTCGGGAAACAGAGATCGTGTAACAGTAGGAAAATGACAAGAAAGTTATCACAGGCTTTGTTAGCATCCTCTGTATTATATACATTAGAAAATGATAGACTTTCGAGGTGCGATCGAAATTTAATAAGGTTTTCTTGAGTTATATCTCGTATTAATGTTCTCCATGTTTTTATTTGATTCGTTTTATTAACTTTTATCTTAATTATTTGAGCAGTGTGGTCAGATAATCCAAAGTCATTGACTTCATGTTGGCACTTCTGCTTAAGATTATGTGCAAAATTGTCTAAACAGGTATTACTGATAAATCTAGTTGGCTGATTAAATTCTAGTTTAAGGTTGAAGCTCCTGAGAAAGCATTCAAATTCAGAGGTGATTCTATTCCTGTTCAAAACATCTATATTAAAGTCTCCACATAAAATTACTTTTTGAAAGGGTTTTTTACAGACATTTTTTAAAACGAGATCTAAATTTTCATAAAACTTACTTAGATTACATAATTTAGGAGGCCTATATACACATATAATAATAATTTTTTGAGAAGGAAATTCTACAGCACAACATTCTATAATTCCTGATATCGAGTATTTCATTACGTCAGGTCGTTCTTTATACTCGTGTCCAACTCTTGCTAAGATACAGGCACCGCCACGTTTTTTATTCTGTCTAGCAAAGCATGCCGCCAGCTTATAATTAGGAATATATAATAACTTTTCTTGGCCTGACATTATAAAATGCTCGGTTATACATATTACGTCAACTACTTTTTGTTGACTCAACAATTCCTGAATGTAAATATTTAAAAGGTCTGATTTATTTATAAGTCCGGCAATATTTTGGTGAAGAATATACATAGAATCAAAGAAAGTTGAGTGACAAATGAGTTAATATAATTGTTTAGTTTATTTTATTTGACTGTATAAGTCAATTTATTTTAATTTAATTTTCATTTATTATTGACATATAAGTAATCTACTCATTACAGTTCTTTTTTATGAGAGTTGCCTCGAAAATTGATCATATTATTCCAGACTGAGCAACCGGCAGCGATTTCGTCATGCTCCCTTACATGATTGTCACTGCTTGCGGTAGCGTCGGGGGTCGGGTTGCCTTATTCCCTCAAATATGGCGAGGGGGATAGTGGCTGATCTTTGCGTTATGCTCGTGAACGGGTGCTGCTTGTGGTGACTGGTCGTCTTGCTGACCATGGTTTTGTTATTGTTATTAGTAATTAACTGTTTATTTATATTATTTATTTTTACTTCGATGGTCCTAGTTTATCATTTGTGACTTCGAGTTACTTACTAGGTTTAATAGCTATATGTAAACGGGCACGCCCTTTATGCCTGGAGGCTTTCATTCGGGTATTAAGTTGTTTACTTTTTATTTTCGCTTTAGAATCATCGAAATCTATACGATGATTATTGTTGGTATATTGGCGTTTGCTAGCTGAAATATAGGGAATAATTGAATTTAATATTTTGTGTTGCGTAATGTATATTATTTTGCATAAGTACTATTATATAAGATAAGATAATATTTATTTGCTTAAACATGTGTCATACATAAAATAAAATACATGCATGCAAGATGGTAAGAACATTATTAGGTACAGGCATGTTTGCCACATGATGTGACGTGCAAATTTCAAGGAATATTATTAATTAATTAAAAAATTCTCTTTGAATAACAATAAATTAAGTAGTTAAAGAGCAAAATAACAAAAATCAAACAGAACATTAATACAAAAATAAGTTAATAAGATAGTTATACAATAATCCTGTCAACAATAAAAATAATATAAAAATCCAAAAATTAACAAACACAAAAAAATAAATATATACAGTGTGTCCGGACATGGACTAGCGATATTCTAAATACTTAAATATAAACTATTTTAAAGTCGACCCCAAAAGATAACGCCATATCTGAGAACGGATTCAGCCAGACTGTAGTAAGCTAATAACGCCTCCCTATTGAAATTTCGTGACAGCAAGTACAATGCATACTACTTATTCTCTTACTCAGAGAATCTATGTGATACTTCCAATTTAAATGTCAGTCAATAATTAGTCCCAGAAACTTAGTTGTATTAACCGTGTCAATTGTTATATTATTGTGTGTTATGTCATGATTGGAAAATGTCAATAAACGCTGGCTAAAATGCACAATTACTGTCTTACTTAAATTAATTTTTAAATTATTATTGTCTAACCATTGTATAGTATTGATCAATGTATTATTAATGTCATATTTATATAAGTCTTTATTATTACAGGGTATATATATAGTACTGTCATCCGCGAAAAGTGTTACAGGACAGTCAATTGATTTAGGAAAGTCATTTATGTACAGTGTAAAAAGTGGAGGTCCTAAAACACTTCCTTGCGGAACTCCGTAGGTAACAGTTCGTTCCTCCGAAATAATGTTTTCTTCATGTTTGGTTCTACTGTTCAGAGTACTTATTTCGGTTATATGTTTTCTGTCATTTAAATATGATTTTATAAGTTCCAGAACATTTCCTATAATACCGTTCGCATCAAGACTTAAAAAAAAAAATATCATGTTGGACATAGTCAAATGCCTGAGTCATGTCACAAAATATAGCACAGACGGGAGTCTTTTTATCCATATTTGACATAATCGAGTGCAAAAAGTCATAAACTGCCATATTTATTGTTTTCTTTTTCCTAAATCCCTTTTGTTCGTTACCGAGGTCCGAGTATATTGTTCACTTCTAAATAACAACTAAGTTGATTATAAATATAGAATATATAGTATATGTAGAATCAATTGACGTCTTTCGGCTGAAATGATGATGATGACTTCACACAGTACAGGGCCCATTGTCGTTTGCGTTCCTGAGGACAGCTGATGATGCAGAATATCCCAAATGCCGCGCAGCCTGCGTAGCACGTCACCTTTTTGACGGTGACCAACACCGGGAGGAGGCCAGCGTCAGCTACAATCCCAGTAGTCTGCGGCATTTGTTTGCCATCATTTTAGTGTTTTGTGGAATCGCAAACCCAGTTCTGTTATGGGAAAAATATCGGCATCATCTATCCGAAGACTTTTTACGAACTTTGCGGCGTACTACTGAAGGTGACATTGAACAAAATGATGTTCTAAACAGCTGTTTTAATTCACATAACAAGACGTGGTAATTTCCATCGGTGGCAATCCACTGATCGAGTATGGGTTACCGGCTCCGCAATCATGGGCACATCAAGACCGCGGAAATTGGGAATACCCGCCGAAACTAATTATGATCCAGGCAGAATGAGTACCATCTTCTACGATAACCACGTGTCTATGTTCACCTCAGAGCAGAGGGACCTTTTTAACACCGTTCTCCAAAGCGTTGGGCTCAGTCAGGGTAAAATGTTTTTCTTGGATGCTCCTGGTGGAACAGGAAAAACAGGTAATACCACTGACATCATTGTAGAGGTCAGGAGACAAGGCAAAATTGCAATCGCGGTAGCGTCTTCCAGAATCGTTGCCACACTGCTTCCTGTTGGCAAAACAGCGCACACCATGTTTAAAATTCCCATCGATTTAGAGTGCCTGTTTGTGAGGTGTCACGCCAACATTGACAAGAGGTGCGTGCTTAGAGATTGCGCTTTCATCGTATGGGATGCATTGATCATGGCAAATAGGAAAATAGTGGAAGCTGTAAACAGAACCCTGCAGGACATCCGCAGGAACCAAGACAAGATGGGTGGTGTCACAGTTCTGTTTAGTGGCGATTTCCGGCAAACACTACCTGTGGCGACGCGAGGTTAGGGTATTGCAGATATTTATCGATTTAACTTTTTTAAGTAAATTAGTAGCTATATTCATGTATTTAGCTATTATTTAATCGTGTTTTTGTATTTTGTGCTGTCTTTTGTGTGCACCAAATAAACGATTTATCTATCTATCTATTATCATCACGCTATATTTTTATGGAGCTAAGCAATCAATCATGAAATATTATAAGAACGGCTATTTTAGCTAACTTTCAACAACAGCAAATCAGTAAGCGGTTGGACTATTGCTTTGCAAACCTGTTTTTGTAAGTTCCATTCCCAACTACTGGTATTTATTGTGATTCTTTTTTTTTACATTTTGTAATACTAATATATAATAGTTCGTAGAACTTATTAATTCAATAAAAAAGTAAAACTTCGTAAGCAATGGGAAATTGCTACAACACGTCACAAGCACTTTACAGTCACAAAACATTCAAGCTTCTGTACTGATCATTTTAGAGCTAAAGACTAGAAGAATAAAATGTTTTTTTAAAATAGACCTAATGAAAAAACAATATTATTAGTGCTATTTACTATAAAAAGCATAGTGTAAAGTAGTTTACATGCATACACTTGTTCACAAAAACAAATATATGCATGAAATATTTAACTTAATCTTTTGGTATTATTTTAACTTTTTTTTTTAACTTGAATGAAATTAATGTGGTGATCAGTGGAACTAGGGCTGTCTAGGTGAATACTTCGTTGAAAAGGTCGACTCTATGATTGCGAGTTCATAGACTGCGCTTGACCATCAACATGCGAGCTCGACATCTTGCGTGAATACACGTGATATAGTGCATGTGGTGTTAGCCTGTAAATAATTGTTGCACTTATAAATGTATATCGTGTACTTTTAAATGAAATGTTATGTGTAAACAGTTGTAGGCCAACCTATTAATAAATAAATAAATAAATAAATAATACCGGTCAAAATAGCTTCGGAAATAACAATGAATTTTTTATCAAATTCCGAAAGATAAAAATGGTTTCTGAATCGTTTGAAAATCCGTTCGGTAATTTTTGAATTTATCGCGTACAGACAGACAGACGTCTGGCGTCTTAGTTTTATAATATGCAAAGACACATAGATGTATACAATTATGGTTTAAAACATTAAGATAAGTTATTAAGTGCCGCTTACTTGTGTTATTACTATTAGCGATAAAACGTAATCCGAATCAACCGTATCACCAAAATGTTCGTCTAATAATAGACAACCGACCGAATTGAATATACTTTATAATAGGTAACCCTTTTTTTGGGTTCCGTATAGTAAACTAGGAACCCTTATAGTTTCGCCATGTTAGTCAGTCTGTCCGCGGCTCAGAGACGGTTAGTACTAGAAAGCTGAAATTTGGCATCGGTATATTAATCACGCCGACAAAGTGGTATAATAAAATCAAGAAAAATAATTGTATACTCAAATCAAATAATTTATTTGCTAGAATGCAGGTATACAAATAAGGTCGTGGAGAATTCAAGTTGAGCCATACATTCTGCCCAAGATTCGACATGCAAGATTTAAATGAATGAATACGATGCTATAATAAAAATAAAATAAAACATTTAAACAATTATCAGATAAAAATTAACAGTTCAAAATGACTAAAATCAATTCAGTCAAAATGCAATCAATAAATACATAATAGTCAAAATAAGATCAAGTGTCAAAATACAATTAAAATGTCACAATACATTTCAAAAGTCAAAATACATTTCAAATGTCAAAATACAATTCCAATGTCAAAATACTATTAAAATTTCAAAAAATACTATTAAAATGTCAAACATGGTGTGGGGTATCGTTGGAAAGGTCATTCAAAAATATTGTGGGTGTATGAAAATCATTTTTCAATACAGGAATCCGTTTGCGAAATATTAAGCTTTAAATAAAATAAAATTCATTTATCCACAGGTACCACATAACCCATTAAATCACACACAAATAAATTCAACGAATAAATAGGTACAACCTCAACACAAATTAAATAATTCAAATTCATAATCAATCAACCATCATAATCAGCTCATATTCATTAATTACAGTAGTCTCTTACGTTCGACACTATAATATGTAACTTGTCTGTCACAGCAGTGTCGCACATAAGGACAGTCCAACCTATTCGCTATCATATTCAGAACGATATTGGAGCTTTAAAGCAAATTGCTTACAAAGCTGCTTTTAAAAGCTTGCAAATTTTTGTTAGTCATGTCGTCGTCGTCCCCGCCAGCTAAATGGTTGTACTTGGATTTGTGAAAAAATTCACAGTAGTAGTATATAACGAAGTTAAAAACTAGCACAGCTAAGTAGTTTTTTTTTTATGTCAACGACGAATTATTATGACAGTAACAGGCTTCGCGTCGATGTCCCTGCTACCCTGTAAAACGAAATTAAAAGGAAAACTATCACAGCTAAGTAGGCTCGACAAGATAAAGAGCAATAATCGACCAACTTAAATTTGTAGTTTGAAAAACATGATCTCTCATACCTACATTCCGTATGGAAGAAAATGTTTTTCAACTACAATGTCATCCCATCTACGGATCATCATTGTGCGGATTTGTGCGTGATCCGACACGCACTTGGCCGGTTTTATTTTTTGCGTCGGGTCGGACAGACCTTGTTCAAAGGTTGAGTTTCGAAGACTGATCATTACGTAACTGTGGGTACTTTCAAGTAACTTGTGTGAAGCCAATCAAACACTTCGGAGTTATTTCAACTGGCTCATAATTTTATTTCTGTTTTATTAAAAGTTCGACGGACAACGATGTCGTAGCTGCCAAAATTATAGAGTTTAGGTAAATTCATTGCGATGCTATGTTTGTGTGCACCAAAGTCAAAGTCAAATCATTTATTTCAAATAGGCACTTTTGAACGCCAAAGTTTACAAAAAATTGAATTGATTCTAGTCGCCCCTTCCAAAAGGTAGTTTTCGTATGGAGAAGAATGGGCAAGAAACTCCACCTTTACTCTTTTAAAAAGTGTTACAATATTTTGTATATGTAGGTACATTAGTGTATACAGGGTGTAAAAAGACACATCACAAAGCCGTAAACTACGCATACTGTACGTATAGCTAAGTAGCTTTGCGCAAAAATTATTGCTGGGAACCGTAATTTTTTTTTTTTTAATAAAAAAAAACAAGTTTTTATTGCGCGCAATGTAACGCAAACCCACGCTTGAATGAACGGATTCAGTGTTAGTTAAGCTCCGCCCCTACGCTACGTAGGTAGGTACTTGTTGTTCATTGCGTTTTTGTAACTTCAAATGCGTAATCTGTTAAGATAAATCTAAAATTCAGGTAATGTTTGTTTGGAAAAAAGTTTCGTATTATCGCTTAGAATTCATTTTCGTGAAAAAGTTAAAAAAAAAATGCGACTTTGACCTTCAATATCTCCAGAACCAGTGGATTCCCAGGTATGGTCTAGTGGAAAAAAATGGTGCAAATAATGGGTAGAATATGTGGCTTTCGGCTTCGGAAAGTGTCTTTTTACACCCGATATGTTATTGATCTTCACTTTGACTCTCTTGTTAAACAGAAAGCCATTCTTGATCGTATACCGGGCAACCCCTAATCCTAATCAAGTATTATTATTATGAATTGTGTCAATTTTACCACTATTATAGTCTTATAAATTTTATCTTTATCTTTATATTTATATTTACCAATGTTATCAATTTTATTTAATTCAATTCAATTCAATCAATTAAACAAAAAAAAAAACAAAATGTTGATCAATTTTAACCATATTTCATTTATCTGAATTTTATCTCTGTGTGCCGATATTAATATTTTTCTATGAATTTACTTATTGCTATTAATGTATGAATTTATTTATATGTTATCAATTTTAATCAAATTTTATCAATTTATATAAATTTCTACCATTTTATTTTTGTGCAATTTTAATTAGTTTTACCAATGTCGAAGAATGCCAATTTTAGCTTTACCAATTCTATAAGTTTCAACTTTGTTAATATTTATATATTATTATTTTATAAAAAAAATACTTTTTACCGATGTTACCAAATTTTCTATATTAGCGCTTATTACTAAGTAAGTTAGCATAATTGTCCGATTTATTGTTTTATGCATGTTTACCTATAAGTAACTGATGCACTGTTATTTTATTTTTTAAATGTATTATGTGTTTGTATCAGTGTAATCAATTGTTGGTGAACCTAATAAAATAAAATAAAAATAAAATGAAATTAGTTACATAATTATATGTGAAGACGATGCACCTAAAAAAAAAAAATACGTTACCACAATAGGTAAAAAGGTGAATTAATAAAAATGAAGCAACGAAAGATAAATTAATTACTTATGTGATAGATACATGGTTCTCACATATTTACAAACATTGTAAAAGTAGACGATTTTCTTTAAATTTTACAATTAATAAGTCAGTGTGTGAGGAAGTAATTACAGAATGTAAAATAAATGTCATATAATAACCGTTCACGCACACAAGCCTAAAGACTCGATCTTTATACGTACGTAGTGATTGCTTCAACAGTTTTGACCCTCTAGCTAGATGATATTTTCTTAGTTACGTTGTACGGTTAAGAAATAAGTCTGGACTGTTTGTGTATATTCGTTTAGTATATTTATAACAATCAACATATAAATGCTACAATTTGGTGTTAGATGCATTTAGATAAATTTAGACATTCAATAACATTGACGTAAGCGTTTTACAAAAATACGAATAGGGTGCCGATTCTCTTGTACACCGAACTTAACTAACTAAACTTTCACTAAAATTCGTTACTTTTGGCTGTGAGAATCTTAAAGCTATTCTGCAAAAAAATTACTCTAAAGGACATGTCTAGTTTCTGCCCTCTGGTCGTGGTCTAAATCGTTAAATGTTCATAATGTAAGGTTTTACAGTAAGATTTAGAAAATAAGATTTAAATAATTATGGATTTATAAATTCAGAATAACTTGCGTAACTTAATTCTCAAAAAAACATTGCTCAATTATAGCTTCTGCCTCGCCATTTTTTACGGGAAGTACTAAAAATGTTTTTGATGTTTTATTAAATATTAATAAAAAATTCATTTATACCATTCCCCCTCTAAAAAGCTTATTTTATTCACTGAAAACAGTGAATAAAAAGCTCTTTTAATCACTGTTTTGGTGTTTGAATTTAGAACACATCTATATATGCGACCTCCATCTCAATGCTATACAACCTCCTTGCGAAAACATACTCTATACACAGGAAATAAATATCGTTTCACAAGTTGATTGTTATTAGTAATAATAAGAAAATTACTTTTGATTTTAGTAATTGTTCCAATTTTAATGTGCATTTTAATTAAAGCCCCTTGCAGAGTAGCGCGACGCGACAGCGCGACGACACCGGTCATTGTTATAATAATAATTTAAACATAGACTAAAATCCATTTTAAACACTCAATTGTACTCCAAAAATACTATTAAAGCAATAAATACCTATGCGATACCCGTCCTTACATATTCCTTTGGTATAATAAGCTGGACCAAAACGGAACTTAAAAGCCTACAACGAATCATTAATACCAATTTGACTAAATATAGAAAACACCACCCTCGATCTTGCGTGCAGCGACTAACACTACCCAGGAAAGAAGGAGGACGAGGAATAATAGATATAACGAACCTACACAATAAACAAATCAGCACCCTTAGAAAATATTTTAATACAAAAAGCACAAAATCTACCCTACACAAAGCAATAGTTTATAATGATCGAAAACTAACCCCGCTAAACATGTCTGATAAAACTACACAAATTAACGAGAAACAGACCGACAGACAGACTAAAATATCGGAATGGACCCAGAAGTCTCTCCATGGAAGACATCGCCAAGACCTTTGCCAACCGAACGTCGACAAGGTAGCGTCGAACGAATGGCTCAGGCGCGGAGATTTATTCCCTGAGACGGAAGGGTTCATGACAGCAATTCAAGACCAAGTTATTGTAACCCGTAACTACCAAAAGCACATCATGCGAGTCCCCCTTTCAACAGACATTTGTAGACGATGTCATAGTTCTTCTGAAACTATTCAACACATTACTGGAGCATGTAAAGCAATAGTTCAGACTGACTATAAACACAGGCACGACCAAATAGCCAACATAATTCATCAAAAACTTGCCATTAAATATAAATTAATAACTACACCTCCAGTACCTTATTACAAATATACTCCAGAAATGGTTCTTGAAAACACAACACACAAGCTATACTTTGATCGAGCCATCCTCACAGACAGAACAACACATTACAATAGACCAGACATAACTTTATTAGATAAAATTAATAAAACCGCACAAATTATTGACATAGCAGTTCCAAACACACACAACCTACAAAACACTATAGCTGAAAAGCTGTCAAAATATACAGACCTAAAAATAGAAATAAGCCGAATGTGGCGACTAGGCAGCGTTACCATTATTCCTGTAGTACTTTCAACCACGGGTGTCATTCCCAAACAACTGCATCAATCTTTAAAAACACTAGACGTTGCTCCCTCCACCTACCAAACCCTACAGAAAGCTGCCATTCTGAACACTTGCAGAATTGTTCGAAAATTCATGCAGAACGACAATGACGCACAAATATCACACGCACAGACATCACTCACCACTGCAACACAAAATCAAAACATAATAGCACCACGCCATATATTATCACCAATTATCACTTAATTTCAGTAGAACTCTCAAGGGTAGCACTTGGCTTTGGCCCGTGTTACCTTAAAATACCGGCACAATGTCGAGATACAAAAATGTATACCAACAAATAATAATAATAATAAATTTATTTCAGACCATAAGTCCATAAAACAACACACATTACAATTTTATACACAAAACATACATACATACATGAAAACACATACAAAAAATACAATAAAACAACTTATTTACAATAATGGAATGACGCACGATGAGTGGTCATCCATTGCCACATAATTGGACTGTCCATCCTGTCGGCTACTATAGCTACCAAGTTGTTGGAGCTGTCGCGCACTCGCCGCATCAGGGATGCTATCCGTGTCCGCATCAGTGCGTAAAAATCTGGCACGCCATTCTCCGCGAACATCCCCGATGCACTGCAAAAGCGCGGCAGCCCCAACATAACTCTGAAGGCATTATTGTATTGGACTCGCAGAGCACTGTACGAGCTTTTTGTATAGCTGACCCATAGGGCACACGTGTACATAGATTGGCAATACGCTCTAAAGAGTGTAATTTTCACCTCCCTAGTACAACGTGCAAACCTACGAGCCAGCATGTTACATCGAACTGCCAATGCTCTGCGTTCCCTCTCCACGTCCGCATCGTCGGACAGACTATCGGTGACCCAATGCCCCAGGTACTTGAATTTTGTGACCCTGGAAAGCTGAGCGCCCCCCAAGGTGACTGGTGGGACAGTATCATAACATTTGTTACCCGCTTTGAAAACCAGTAGCTCGCTCTTGGTCGCATTGTACCTGAGGCCGTGAGCCACCGCATAGTCTTCACAGATGCGAAGAAGCCTCCTAAGAGCACTAATCGATGGGCTCAGCAATACCATATCATCCGCGTAGCTGATGTTATTGACGCAGTACCCGTTAATGGAGCACCCGATATTGGTATTGCTGAGCTCACAGATCAGCTCGTTTACATACAGGTTGAATAGCTTGGGTGAGCTGATTCCCCCCTGCCTCACACCGCACTCCAACCCGTATGCATCCGACAGGACACCCGCCCACTTAACATAATTGTATTGGTTTTTATACCAATACTTTAGCATCCTAATGATATCGCTTGGGAGGTTCTCAACATTTGACAGTTTCTTCCATAGGCAGTCATAAGATACGAGGTCGAAGGCCTTGGAGAGGTCCAGAAAACACGCATACACAGGTGTTTTCCTACTTGCATAGTATTGTACAGTCTGTTTGAGGCATAGTATAGCTGTTTCCGTGGATAAACGTGGCTTAAACCCAAACTGCGCGTCGTTGAGTGTTAAGTGCTTATCCAGCTGCTGATCAATCAGACTGTCCAACACCTTTGCAATGATGTCTTCGGACGCCCCCAACACCTCCGGCCCGCCAGACGACGAACCTAGGGGAGACCCAACCTTAAAGGCTCTGCTGAATAGGTTGGCGATATCATTAGGATCACTAAGGCCCTCAACACTCACAGGCAGACCCGACCTGGGTTTCAACCTGTTCGTGGCTTTCCAAAAACTACCAAAATTCTTTGCGTCATGATGACTTGCAATGATGTTCATTTTAATTTGGTCCTTATTATTTTGACACCATTTCAATTTACTTTTAAAAACCCTTCTACTTTCCACCATTTTTTCATACAACTCACCATTTTTCGGCCTACCAAACAACGTCCAGGTTTGAAAATCAAGCCGAGCCTGTCCGTGTACGTCCTTTACATGTTTATTCCAGCCCGTTATGTAACGCTTTTTGCGCTGTATTCCGTTCTTACAGTTACTAGTGATTGCACCTTCACAGAGAATACGCACAATTTCCGCATACATATTATCTAAAATCGTTTCATGTTCCTTAATTCTACATCTACTTTTACTACATTCAGTAAACTGTAAGGGAAAGTCTAAATTTCTCAAGAGATCATTACAATAATTGCTATATAACTCAGTCTGCTGCACGTCTCTGTCACCCCATGTTACTTTGTTACATTTAGGTAGTCCAGGTGCAACTTTTGGCCTTAATAAGTTAAGATCACACATTACCATTAGAGGTAAATGGTCTGACCAAGACACGTCGTAGAGCACACTAGCGTCTCTAATAGTGCTCCACGCCGCGTCTGTCACTACGCAATGATCTAACCAACTAGTAGAACCATGTGCATCACTTACATAGGTATACGTGTCCGACTCACCACCAAGCAGGCAAACGTCAGCGCACCGCCACTGTACTTCAGCCGAAAAACTCAATAGTTCTTTACCGAATAGACTATTCGGTTGAGCATTAAAATCCCCCAGAATATAGACCGCGTCTACACCACTACTTTCTATCACTGCGTGAATCTCACTTAAACACTCGACAAATTCACTAAGATTATCCATCGACTCTGTCGGCATGTAAACCGAGAACACTAAAAGAGATTTACCGCCTACCGTTATTTTGATAGCCACAAGACGCACACTTTTGCACTGCACGAAAGACACATTTTCAAAGGCGCTCTTGCGCCACAGTATAGCAACTCCGCCATAAGGTCGCCCTCGTAGGATGCCCGACGACGTATCTACCGCCGATTTTCCCACGAAGTCGAACTGAGGGTCTATGCTGCTCAGAAAAGGAATGTCGTGAGGCAGCAACCAGGTTTCTTGCAATGCGATTATATCAGATGTTTGACATAATAGTCTAACATAATCCACCGATCTAGTAATAGATTTACAATTAAAACTCACAAATGTACTTGCTTTTGAATTAATATCATTTGAAGTTATACCGTGAAGTTTTCTTTGAAATTGTTTTGTTAGAATCGCGTCGCGCTGTCGCGTCGCACCAGTCTGCACGAAGCTTAATTCAACCTTCCTTTTTTCTTCAATAAATGTCTATTTTCGCTTAAATCTTTCTTTTTCTCGTAGTCATGGTATAAAGTATAGTATGCAACTCTTGAATAAAACGGATTTATATCGAGGGCCATGAATTACTCGCGTCGCTCAGGATTCTAAAACTTGAATCACTCGCTACGCTCGTGATTCAATCGTCATGAATCACTCCCTTTTTTTTTTTTTTTTTTGAGGATGGGAAATTATCAAATAACTTCTCCCGCTCTGGGTGGAGCGGGAGGGCGTGTCAGACTTTTACTGACTAAAACCCACCCGTGTTCCTTCCGTTGCCTGTGTGCCGAGGTCGCGATATCCCTTTCAGACAAACCCGCAACCCCGGCAGGCATTGGCCCTTCCGGACCCCGTCACTTGGTGCTGACATCTCTTTGAGGCGCGCGTGGAACACAACGCGCCGTCGACCCGGGCCTAGTCCCTATCGGACGGCGAGCTACCCATTGCTCACCGTCCGCAAGCCCGCGCCTACGGTGGATGAATCACTCCCTACGGTCGTGATTCAGTCGTTAGAATCCTTCACTTGCTCGTGATTCATCTATGGCCCTCGCTTTAAATCCGTCTTTTATTCACTAATTGCATAATATACTATTTATCCCGTAATTACCTTTAAAGAGTGTAAATAATAACTACAACCCGCTTATTTTAGATCAAAGGAATGTATGTAATTGTTGCAATGTAATTGCGTATAAAATACGACAATATTACTAATATATTTTTGTGTACACATCTAATCTAAAGTGTTTTTATTTTGAATACCCACTTCTTGAAATGAAGTTAAGTATTTATTATTTCCTTGACATGACATTGACATATTATTTTTATTTTCTGCTTGCTTTGCTTGCATTACAGTTCCAAGTTGCTTTTATGCGTTCCTTGCTAACTGTGCGATTATTTTGTAATATTGATATTTTCTTTTAACGACCTACCACACGGACTGATATCATCTAGATACGATTACTATTGCTGTTCATGTAGGATTCTGTTTTACTTTTCGATTTGGATATTATGATGAGGTGCATCAATTGTGGCATCGCTGTGCAGCGGATTCGCAGACTTATCATGGCAAGGCAGTCGGTACCCTTGCAAGTGTGATTCGCTTGATGGTTAGCAAATCAGGTACGCCTACTACAGCAGTCACGTAAACCATGCAGTGAAGGCAATAAATTGACCAATTGTGTTATAATTGGAAAAATACAATGATATTTACTATTGTCCCAGCACCCATTAGATGGATATGCTTGTCACGACTGTTATAATTAATTAAATACCGAAGCTGCTGACAATTTGAGATTGTTAGGTCATACAATGGTCTGCCGTGGATGTGGTACCTCATTCGGGCTCTGAAATCCAAGAGGCCGACGTTTCTGTACTGTTGCTGTGGACAGCCCTTTAGTACTCGTTATTTGCAATTATAATAATTATCTGGTAAATTATTTATTACCCGACTACGTTTTTATTTTAAGTAGGTAAAGTCTGAAAGGAAATGGCAAAATGAATGGGACGTATCCCTCAAAACTGGATAGACGAGCGATGGAAACGACGATCACGAAAGATGGAACGAGTGTTCTTCATGTAAAAACTCAACATGAACATAACATCACGCCAGCAATTCCTGAAGGATTTGGGCGTGGTGAACCCCACGTGGATGCCCCGTGGTGGATGTGCAGCACATTTCACCAGTTATGTCATGTCATTTGTAACAAAATGTATTTTAATAATAATTTCAGGATATGGCAACAATTTATGCATGTCAAGGCTGTTGGGTTCGAGCGAATCGACACCTGATTCATGACTCTTCAAGGGACTTACAAGAGGATGTTGTTACATCGGTTGAACATGGATCATCAACACCACCGCCACCACTGTCTCTACAACCAACACCGGTTGTAGCTGTCATGTCATGAGGCTAATAAGGTATCTTGGCTGGGCAATGCATCAAGATAATCTGCTAGCACCAGCGTAATTTTTGAACAATATTTTGGTGTCTCTAGAACACAGTTACTTTTTTTTATTTAAGTATATACCTACAATAAAAGAATTTGTTTGGCAATAATAATAACCCCACCGCCGTATATCTACGTTGACGTCGTGGTGGGGCTTGCGCGCTCCAAACTCTGGGTCTGTGCCGGTAGAGTTTACTTTGCCGGAACAGGTCTAGGATGAGGGGCCAGACCAAGAGACACAGAAACCCGCAGAGCAGCATGTGGCGAGCTGACCCTATCTCCCGGGAGAAATCTTGTTCCTCATCTCATTCTTGCCTTAATTGGCCGGCTTGAGTGGAGATTTGCAAGAGCAAACGTGCTCGGAGGAAGGAAGTATTCCAGTAAGTGCTCGTAGGGATCATGACCATCTTCCGGGCTCTGAGATTGTTCTGAAAGCCGTGGAATACCTCTACATTCCTCAAGAACCTTAGAACATGTTGCCCCCTTGTCGCTACGTCACTATGTGCTAGCGACAGTTTTCGGGGGCCATTACTGAGTGTGCAAGTCACACCCTGCCATTTTTTCCGTGTATATACAGGGTTATTGGTAAAACACCAACAACCTCTTAAGGGGTCATTCTACTCATCAATAGGAACAACTTTTAATATAGGACCAAACATGAAAACGCGAAAAAAAACAGCGATTCCCTACATTTATGTTCACAAAACTCGTCAAAATGTATGGAACACCAGATTTTTCTTTCCCGATTTAAGGCTTGGAACCAAAGTAAAAGTTGTTCATAATAATGAGTACAATGACCCCTTAAGAGGTTGTTGGTGTTTTACCAATAACCCTGTATAAAACATTGATCAGGCAGGGGCCATAGTTCTTCCATAGTTCCAGGTCACCAGTCAACTTAAGCCACCGAAACCCATTGTCCAATATCATTGTTACCATACCCTGCAATAGTCCTACACTAACCGGGGGTTGTCCTTGGGTGCACTTGCATAGTGCATACAAGGATAATCGTCGGTTGGTGCCTCATTTCATTAAAACGCCTAACGGGCCTCTGCGAGTTGGCTTCGGCCCCTCGTACGCCTTCCAAAGGTCCGGGACCCGAGAAATGTCAAAGACCAAATAATAATAAATTCTTTATTGCCATAAATAGGTTACAAAAAATTTGAGACCCAGGCTCCAGAGCTAGGTTAGAGTACTTGTATTTCAGGAGCCAAAAAAAACACGCATGCAATAAATACGTTTTATTTATTTGAATCCCAATTCAATACCAACAAGTAGGTAAATATAAATAATATTATGTGTATTGAGGATAGAAACCAAAATACGGAAGTAAAGATGATAAAAATATAATTTTATGTGTATTTATGTGTTCAATAAAGAATAAGAATACTTTATGATTAAATAAATAAAATGTTAACCACTTATTTAATAGATATACCTACAATAGGTGTTTTACATTTTTGTTACACAAATAGAAATATTTAAAAAACTGCAAATCTGATCATAGGCCAGCAAAATATTAAATCTTTCATTAAACTCGCAAAGGCATACCACCAATTAATACCTGTAGTCGCTCACAGATGGCATTATAATAAAAAAAAACGAAGAAAAATCCCCGGTGTATAAACCTTATTTTCACCAGTTTTCGCAAGTTACTGACTCCTGAAACTTATTAATTTATAAAATATAAAATACGACGATTATAATAATATAACAATCATTACTGAACATTGATTTTGATTATCTAGGCAATCGTCCATTGCCCCACCAGAAATATCCATAAAACTAATTTTGACAAAACTAAAATCGAAATTGACAATCGCGACTCCGAAAAAAATTCACGGTGTAAGGAAAAACAAGTACCACGTGGTACTTGATTTTCCTTACGTGATTTTTTTTTAGATCTGGATGCGCGCACTTCGTGCTGTCTCGACGTGTTTTATACAAAGTTTTAAATCGTAGATTTGCTCTCACTGTACTAAGTCGCACGAAAAATCGTCCATAATGAGAGGAGCGAGCTCACACATTAACAATGGCGTTTCCATGACAACCAAGTCAAGTCTCTGCGACACTGTCCGTCTCAGAGGTGTCAAACGAAACAGAAACCCGACCATCTTTTGATGCGGAAGGGCTACGATTGAAATCTTTGGTTTTAAATGAAATTTTTCACTTTTTGTACAGAAAATATGACTTTATTTTACCTTCATGTAGAGTTTAAGGGGTTTATGGGTTACATAAAGCGGGTCGAAATTTTCATTATTTTTGCGGTAGGACACACCATTTTCGAGATATAATCAAAGATACAGTACAGTAGTGTTTGCACCTGAAGTCGGGGTGTTGGTGAAAACTTTTAGTTCATGACAACAAATTTTATTCCACACCTTATTAATCGCGATTAAAAATAGTCAGATTTAGTTAGACAATCAAAATTTTAGGTGAAAAACGTCACATTCAGAATAGCAAAATTGCCATTTTCACTAAATTAATAACTCAGTGCCATCTTAGTGCTGTCAAACTGAAATATAGTTAAATTGTGTCACTTTAGTCTATTTCTGAATGGGAAATCATCTTTTGACAGAAATAAACAAAATTTTGGTGATTTTTTGTCTAGAGTCGATGCATTTGTGACAAGAGAATTGGCATTGGTATTGGATCGTTATATGGATCTGGGACACTTGGACGAAAGACATTTCCGCGAAAGACACTTGCACGAACCCACTTGCGTGAAAAAGTTGCAGAAATGAGATTTCTTCATAACATCACTTGTTATGAAGAAATCTCATTTCTGCAACTTTGAGTGAAATGTGAAAATTTTCGCGGCTGCTATCTTGGATTTACATTTTGCCTTCAGCATCCTCGAAAACTATCAAAACGACACCCATGACGAAACATTTGAAAATGTTCGCAGCCGCCATCTTGGATCTTTAATTTGAATTAGTCTTCAGTAGCTTTAGAGAACTTCGTTCCAAAAAATACTTCACTTATTATTACTACAGCATATGCGCAGGCATGTCGGTGACGCGAACTCATAAGTTTTTCCCTAAAGGAGTTATAAAGAAGTTTTCACTCTTAAAAAAACTATGAAACATACAGGCAAAATATAACTAGCGGACCCGGTAGGCAGACGTTGTCCTGCGAAAACAGCGCCACCCGGGTCCAACTATAGGTAAGAACTATACAAGTGACACAAAAAGATTTAAAAAAAAAATACATCTTATTCAGTCAAGCTGTTTTGGATAAGAACAATTACGAATACACGTACACCGGTATTTTATTTATTGCCAGGCAGACAAAATTTTTATGATTTTCAAAAACAAGCAAAGTACTTAAGGTTTGGCGTTTCAAAATTTGCAAAAGATGTAAACAACAATGGCCGCTCGAAATTGTCTATGATTAGTGATGCGGCCGTATAACTTTTAAGTTTTGGTACTGTCGATGTTACGATTTTTTCAAATGTTCCATCAGTATTTTTTATATTGAGTAACTTTCAAATCAAAAACAATTTTTATTATAATTTTATTGAAATATGTTCATAATTTTCAACCGCAAAAACGAACAAAGTTATAATAAATATACAATGATATTTTGCACTTTTTACAAAAATTATACCTAACTATTATTGCCAGAGAGCCCCAAACTGGTGTTCTCCGTCGGCAAAACGGAAGTTCGCCCAAGTCTAAATGCTAGCAATTAAGTGTTGTCAGGTGTTGGAATAATTACTATTAACCCTTAAACAATTGAAGGGAAAACAATTTTTTTTTTTCAATTTTGTGTGTTTGATAGAAGCAGACAGAATTTAAAGCTGTCAAGAGCCGGTAGGGCCATTTGAACTTTAAATAACGCTCGCTACTTTTTTTGCAACTTCGAAAAAGAGAGTCTTGCCTGCACTGCTTCTGCACGCTTAGCATGACCACAATTGAAACGGGTTTTGTCGTCGGAAGAATAGACAAAATGACAGATAAAACAATCACAATCATTAATTTACTCTATTCTTCCGTCGACAAAACCCAGCGTCTTGAAGATCCTAGCCGGAAAGTATTAAATACTCCTTGTACAAATAGTCGATATTTATTATGTCAATCACTAGCATTTCAATGACAAGATAAACTTAGATGACGTAATAACGATGAGGGCCGTTTAAAGTTTGAAAATTTTCAAAATCCATCCCAGTTTTCGCTTTTATTGATAGATATAATAGTGTATTTAAAAGTTTAGAAACACGCACAGGATGTAAAAGTGAGTTTGCTAATACGTGTATCCTATTTAGTACGTATTTAATCAGTGACACGCAGATATCGCGTTCAATTCCCAGGCAAGTTCAATGTTATTCCTTTTTACAAATCGCGACCAAATCCAGATTAAAATAAAATGCGGGTCAAAAGGTGGTAGCCGGCGTACTATTTCTGGAATATGTTTACATATAACACGTGCGCGCCTGCGACGCAAAGCGATACGTCCTCACGCTGGGACGTCCCGGTCGCTACTGACGGACGGGATGGGTTTTCCGCGGTCGTCAATATAGTTCACTTTGCCATTTATTTACGTAATGAAGTAATTGTTTATTTTTAAAATAAAATTTAGATTCTATTAAATGGTTATCTTAAGGACGCGTTTGCAAAATTGATAGGTATAGAATCGAACTACTACCTATATTAACACGGGTCACACACACAAGTGTACGCACGGTTAGCTGCGAGAATCAGTGAACTAATTTTGATACTTTGGCAGTTTTTTTTTTTTTTTCTTATTTCTTTATTGTTACCTACAAAAAATATTTCGTACTGTTCTTTATATTTTTACTAACCTCCGGACATGATGGAGTGACCTGAAAGTGTACTTCGGTGACTACTGCTGGAACTTCACTTGAGAGGGTTCAGACATGGTGGAGGACAAGTAGTCGGAACAGATAAGGAAATTCAACACAATAGACCTGTTTTTGCAGAAGCCATGTTGACAGTTATTAAGTGATTGTTTAATAGCATTATAAACTGAAGAGTAAACAATTTTTTCTAAAGCCTTTGCAAACAAGCCAAGCAAAGCTTACATTGGCCTGTAGTCCTCTACATTGTCTTTAGGGCCTTTTTATGCACGGGGGTAGTAAAAGCTGTTTTCTACATGTGTGGCACCACTCTCTCACTAAGAAAACGCCGAAATATTAGGGTAAGTGCTAAAGTTATTAACTTTGAGCGCACCGAATTATAAGTAAAGGAGTGAAGGAAGTGGAATACCATCAGACCCTGCTGACTTATTCACGTCAATAGCCTTTAGGAAATTCAGTATCTCTGTTTCGCAGACTTCAATAGAGCTTATATCAGAGGCAGACGTTTGAAAACAATGCATGTTGCTATCCAACTGAGTGACACCAGGGATAGTGCTCTGGAGAAAATTAGACTTGAAAAACTTCACTGAACATGTTGCATATTTCATCACCCTGCCCTGACGAGCTACGTCCATACTTTATATAACCGATGGGAATTCATATGTAGACTCTTGCTTGCTATTGACGAAAGACCAAAAAGCTTTAGGCGATTTATTAGTACTATTTTCTATTACTTCAATATAACTCAAATTTTTGTATAATATACTCGACAAGTTACTAGGCTTGTATAGTGCAGTGGTCGGCAAACCCAGCCTCGCGAGCCGCATGCGGCTATTTGACCTATAGAGTGCGGCTCTGCACTAATTTCGATGAGTGCGAGCGCAGATATTATACGCGCGGGGGTCGAGGTTTCGGTTAATGCAAGATATTCTAGTTCAAGTTTTATTCTAAATTCTAACTATATCTCAAAGATTTAATCCAAAGTATTTTCGAAAATTAAGAATTTTGTGTACCTTTCTCAAGGTTAGCTTGTTAATAAGTAAGATGCCTTCATTATATTATTATCAGCCGATATGCTGATGATAATGAAAGCTTCCTACTTCTTAGTAAGTTAATTTCAGGAAGCGTTGTGGAGTGGAAGGGGATGAATTTAAGAGGACGACTGAAACAAAAGAGGAGTTTTTAGGATTAAGATAGTTTGGACACAGAAAGGATTGGCTCTCTTAAGAAATTTTTGTCGTTGCAGTATTGATATTTGGCTTTATTGCCTAATGAGTTTGCAGACCACTGATAGTGTAAGTTATAAAGAAAATAGTTTATTGTTATCTGAATATTTAGCAATAGGTACTCAATTACACTTTTAGAAATTTTGGCATGATGATAATATTCCTTCTAATATACAAAAGTAGATACTTAACTTTTGTATATTTACATAG
Organism: Agrochola circellaris; assembly: GCA_914767755.1. Lineage (NCBI taxonomy): Eukaryota > Metazoa > Arthropoda > Insecta > Lepidoptera > Noctuidae > Agrochola > Agrochola circellaris. Next base: position 16,228,116 of record OU611863.1, on the reverse strand, counting down.
GCTAGTTATAAGATTGGTATTTATGTACTAACTAGCTGCCCGCCCCGGCTTCGCTCGAGTAGCCCTACCTACCCTACCTACCCTACCTACCCTACCTACCCTACCTACCCTACCTACCCTACCTACCCTACCTACCCTACCTACCCTACCTACCCTACCTACCCTACCTACCCTACCTACCCTACCTACCCTACTAAAAAGTATCCTATGTCCTTCTCCTGGTTCTAAGCTACCTCCCCACCAATTTTCAGCCAAATCGGTTCAGCCGTTCTTGAGTTATAAGTGGTGTAACTAACACGACTTCACGACTTTCTTTTATATATATAGATGTGCTTATTTTCGTAGTTGTTAATAGACTATTATTACATTTCCTTAAAACTTGAATGTCTCAATTAAATTGCGATGTAAAGTGAAAAGCCTGTGATTAAGGCCATTAAACCAGGGACCGAAACAGGTATTTTTTTCGGTTACAACATTTATTTATTTTCCCGGTATTTTTAAAGGTTACCTTAATTCTTAAATTGAGTACAACCGGTAGTAATACCGGTTACCAAAATAAAAATTACCTCTATCTTACACGTGCCGTCGGCATTAGTCAAAGGGCGCGCATCGCCTGTGTGTGTATCAAAAATTCGAGTCTACCCGCGCACCGGCAAACGCCGACCAATCACGGCCCTAGCTGGCACGGCACGGCAACGCGTCTTTCAAAAAATTTATAATCGTAAACAGTAAAGCCCGGCGCACACTGGATCGAAAATCACGTTTAGAAGACTTAGAGGTGCTAAGTTTTAAGTGTCGTTTTTACGGTCTGAAGTCAACAAGGAACCCTGATAATTTCGCCATGTCCGTCTGTCTGTCTCCTCCTCGGCTGAGCTCAGAGACTCTTAGTACTAGAAAGCTGTAATTTGGCATGGGTATTTTATATTAATCACGCCAACAAAGTGGTAAAAATAAAATAATGTTTTTTTTTTATAGGGTAAGTAAGTACCTCCGTAAACATGGGATGTTTTTTTTTTGGTCTACCCAATGGTGTGCTGTCGTTGGAAAGGTCGTTCAAAAATATTGTGAGTGTGTCAGAACCATTGGATTCAGGGATCCGTTTGCGAAATATTAAGCTTTAAATTGGTAATTTTGTTAGAGTCAAGTGTCCCCCCCTCCAGTCAGGTAAATGGTTTTGGATATGTGAACAAAATTACACAAGGCAGAAGTATATACAGGGTGTCAGGGACATTGACGAGAAAACTGTTACCATAGATTCAGTAAATGATTATGAACAACCCTGCGTTGAAAATTTTCGTAGGTTTTTAAAAACAACTGCTGTTTCATATAAAAGTGTAATACCTACGCGGTCAAAATGTATGGAACAGCTGTTTTTTTTTTATGTCAGCGACGAATTATTATGACAGTAACAGGCTTCGCGTCGATGTCCCTGCTAACCTGTAAAACGAAATTAAAAGGAAAACTATCACAGCTAAGTAGGCTCGACAAGATAACGAGTAATAATCGACCAACTTACATTTGCAATTGCAAAAACATGTTTTCCCATACATTCAGTATGGGAAAACAACTACCATGTTAAATTTGTTTTTGGTATAAATTCATCCCAACCACGGAACCCTTCACTGTGTGTGGTCCGACATGTACTTGGCCAGGTTTTTGGGCCTGAAATGGTTTCTATTAAGTATTACTATGGTCAAATATGTCACATTAATTAAAAATGGCTTGAAAACTGAGTACTAATAGTTTGTTTACGCAACGCATAATTTTTTTATAGTTTATAATCTAACGGAAATGACACCGATAAATTGTAAACAGCCATGCTATTCTGTCAACATCTCACCGTGAAAACTTGGGTGAAGTGAGCTGTCAATAGTGTCAATCCCTGTGGAATGACTGCTCACTCCACGCTCACTTCACCTGAGTTTTCACGGTGAGATGGTTACAGAATAGCACTGCTGGTATCAAACTTGCGTGCGACGTTACGCATCTCGCGCTAATACTAAATAGCCTGCCTAGCTGCGAGCAACTTGGATGTAGCGCTCGCCGGCCGCTGCCGCGGCACTTTTCGCTTTGCTCACTCGGCTCGCGCGCGCTTGTTCACAGTTCTAACCTACCTTAATCTATTTCATCCAGTTTACAATTTTTCGATTGCTTATAATCTAACAGAAATAATACCCATAAATTATAAACTAACGGTTCTCACAATTGTACGGTAATAGGTACCTGATTGCTGGAATAAAGTGTGATTTGTCCAACCTGTGTTTAATGATGATCGCGCTACAATAACAATAAACGTCGAAATTATAACAATTGAACGAATTACCAATTTGGCTTAGGCATTTTGCAAAACCGCCAGCATTTGTAAACGGACGGCGCCGTTTGTAAAATGACGAATCATAAAATTTGCCTGCGACAGTAATACACAGTAAAATTCTATAATCGACTGTAAGAATATAATGGGAAATTTTGCCGTTCCAGAGATATCCCTATTTTTCGTACAAAAATTATAAGTCCTTAGTTTTCAAGTCAAATTAATTCATGTGACATATTTGACTATATTCATACATAATAGAAATTATTTGAAGCCAAAAAAACAACGCTTAAAACTTAGCGGCTCTAAGCTCTAAGACTTCTAAACGCGATTTTCGATCCAGTGCGACGATCTCCCTGGTAATGTTTATTTTCTAATGCCAACAAACTGTCGGCATTGCGATATTCTATTTCTTTCTCGTAAGTCGTAATCAAGGTCATGTTTAGGTTACCGGTATTAAAACGGTAACTTAAATAGAGGTAACATGTTTTTTCTTCTTGGTTACCCAGATAGCGGTAACCTTAGTCGTAGAAGTGACCAAAATTCTTCGATACCGGTACCGTAATTTATAAAGGTTTTCGGTCCCTGCATTAAACACAGGTTTGTAACATTCTAACTCCGAACTATCATTACTTTCACCTGTAATAACTTTATTGTAGTTATGGTTGGTAGGTTGGTGGGTGGTGGGTGGTGGTTGGTGGTTTGTGTGGGTTTGGTGTGGTTGGTGAATGCAATAAAGAATTGAGTATTGGTTAATTTTTAGTCACTAATAAAACGTTGTAAGGGAAATATTACTACTGTAGCTAAATTAACTGTACTTACATGTTTATGAAAACATTTTTCTCACGTTCTAAAAATGTTTTAAATAAAAACATTGTTAATATTATATTAATATTAAATGATTCACGACTCAACCACACAAGGAGATCATTGGAAAAAATGGAACCAAGAACTGAACCCTGGGGGACGCACAGAAAATCAGTGTGTCGCGTAAAATGTCTTAAATTTTTATAAAGCAATTTTGTATGTTCGTAGTCAAAAGGGTACAAGCTTTAGCTTCTAAAACCTTAGTAAATATCTGCTTGATGGTGGGAGCTCATGGAAGACGCAGCCATAAGCTTCACACGGACTCTTCTCTCAAGCCAATCAATGCTGAAGGAAGTTTCAATATGGCAATAAAGCACATGTTTCAAATATTCCAATATGGTATGTTTATTTATATATGTGTTTTAAAAAGGTTGTCACTAAGGTTCTTCTTATTACAGAACGTTCCTCAAGTCCAGTTTGATCTTCAATCTGTCGATCACTGTTTAAGTATAGAATCAGTACTTGAGCTTCGGTCTTATTCCAGAACGGTAATCAATCTATACTAATTACTCAGATAAATCGAGACTCAGATCGAGCCTCAAGCAGAGATGTGTACCTATTGTCGTATGTTTGTTTATTACGTTTGATAATTAATCATATTATCACTATAAAATGGCAGGATGATAAAATAATTATAGTCCATTGGAAAAAACCTATTACTTAATAGAACTTCTAACGGATTTCGCGCATATTATCGAAAAAAAAAGAGGGTGAGTGACGCTAAAGGTTTAACCTTCTATTTAGATCATCGTTGAATAGATTATTGTAAAAGCCCGTGCAGACCAGCGCGACGCGACGGCGCGACGCGACACGAACAATACAATTTCTAAGAAAACTTCACGGTATAACAATAAACGGTGTCGCGTCGCGACGTCGCGTCCCTCTAGTCTGCACAAAGCTTAAGGCCAGGTTAACCCGAACGCAGTAGGCATTCAACGCTTACCCCAGCCCCCGCAACGAGTAGCGATACGAAACAAATTACGATGCGCGGGTGACCCGCGCGCCAGGCGCACGCACCGCTCATAAGTTCATGAACTCAAGTAGGTCACAGAATAGAGCAATGCAGTAGATCAACTTGTATTGATTATTATAAGTTTATTTTTTTATTAAGTATTTTTTAAGGTTGTAGATAGATTAGGTAGGTATTATATAAACTTAAACTTAATGAATAATAATTAAAAATAGGTATAAGTAGGTAGGTTCACAATGTTAACACTAGAAATAAGGAAAAACTAAGAGTTCCTTTTCACCGGCTTCATAAGGTTCATAACTCATTTGCTGGGCTTGGTATAACCTTTTATAACAAGTTACCCTCTTCTAAGCTAGATTTGCCTTTTAATGCGTTTAAAACGTAAGTAAAATCCAACCTTTGTTCAAAGGCATACTATTCTATCAACGACTACTTAAATGATAAGAATAGTTGGTCGCTGTGATTAACTCAAGACAATGTTTATGTTCTTTCACCAGAATTAGCTTACCTACTGACAGGTTATATGAGTTCATATAATTGTTTATTTTAATTTATTGTTGACGTAATCTACTCATTACAATGTTTTTTTAATGAGTTGTATTGCAATATGTAACTAGTGACCTCGACAATAGATCATATTATTTATTGTTATTTGTAATTAACTATTTTTTTATTTTACCTCGATGGTCCTAGTTTATCATTTATAACTTCCAGTTACAGCTTTATGTAAGCGGGCACGCCCTTTATGCCTGGAGGCTTTTATTAAGACGTTAAGTTTTGTTTACGTTTAGTTTTTATTTCTGCCCGAGTATAGTTCTCGATGAATTTGTTTGGTATATTGGCGTGTGCTAGCTAACATATGGATAATAATTTAAATTAGGTTAAATTATGTTGAATACTATTATATAGAGTCATTTTTTTTTCTATCTAACTGAACAGACAGCTGTGCTGCTGGGGAGTTTGTTGCGCCACTTCTTCTTCCCAGCTAACGCACTAGGAAGTGGTGAAGGGTGGGCGTTTTGGGGGACTGTCTTATGTAATTTTGACGTTCGAAAAGTGCTGATTATCAGCCTAGTTTGAATAAATGACTTTTGAATTTTGGTACTTATATTTTTTGTGAATAAGGTGGATTTAAAATCTGACTGACACGAAGATCATGAATACGGGTACGATTCAAAAGTGCGCGCAGCGCGCTATTCGACTTTCGAACTTCGACTTTGATGCGACATCTTCGTGCTACAGTCTATAAAATCAAGTAGTATTTAGGCACATTTAATTTAGGAGAATTGTATTACAATTTTTGAATAACAATATCAAGATTGTATTGGGGTAGGTGGGGCGTGTATTTAATTAATTTATGTATTTTTTATGGTGTTACAATAACGAGTGAGATGATATTTAAAAAAACCGGCCAGGTGCATGTCGGATCACGCACAATGAAGGGTTCCGTAGTTGGGATGAATTTATCCCAAGAACAAACTTAACATTGTAGTTGAAAAACATTTTCTCCCATACGGAATGTATGGGAGAAAATGTTTTTCAACTCTTCGTGTTTAATATGTATACATATGCCAAATTACAGCTTTCTAGTACGAACCGTCTCCGAGCTAAGCCGCGGACAGACAGACGGACGGACAGACAGACGGACATGGTGAAACTATAAGGGTTCCTTGTTTACTTCGGAACCCTAAAAACTTACTCGATATCCACCGAATCATTAGTTGATACATACGCTCTGCCCTTAGCCTGCAACTGCATTGCTCTAAAACATTGAAAACCGACGTAAACATTTCAAGCGAAATTTCTTTTTTCGCATGTGTATAACCCCCCCTGTGAAGGAAAAATTTCGGAGCCACCCCCCCATTTTTGAGATATGGTTTTTTAATATTCTAACCTAACTTTCGAATTTTCGGAAGGACTTTTTGTATAAGGGATTTTGCTACTTAAAACTTTGCGTGGAGGCTTCTAATAATATAATCTTTCTGTAAAAAAAAATATGGACTCCCAACTCGAGGGATGTTAATCTAAAACTTAGACACAGTTTTCGCGTCGATGTCCCTGCCACCCTGTATATGTACTTTTATTTTATTTATAAGCTTTTCATAACTTGATGCAGTGTTTTTAGTAAGGAGTGTACTTCGCATAAACGAATTTGTGCCTAAACGTTACCGAAAATAATAAATCATATTTTTGTAGGAAATGGTCATACTGTACATTTCTACACTATGGCACGAGTGTGTTGCGCGTATTAGGTACATGGCATAGACGAGACCTACACAAACGTTGCAGACACCATAAAATATTATTATTTTTTGTGTTGTGGTGGCAAAAGCAGTGTCAAGCTGGTCTCTTATTCTAATGAAACTCCGTACGTTGGGCCACCTCAAGGTCATAGTGTTATCACTTACCACAGACGCGTGACGTGTGGTAAACAATACAATACCTACTTACCTAGGCTAATAAACATTACAAAAACCACCCGGACCAACTCAGCGGGATGAACTATTTGATATTTGAAAATAGTAAAACATTATAACATTTGTACGCGTGGCGGCTTTATGCTCTGTGATATAGGGTTCAAATTCAACTATTTTACACACTTGATGCGGTTGGTAAATCTATTCCGGGAGAAAAACAAACCATTATAACTTTTGCGCGCGTGGCGTCTTTATTTACATTAGCATAGGGTTTAAATTCAACTGTTTTACACACATATTTGCGGTATGTAAATCTATTCCGCGTAGGTACTTACCTAGTTAATAAAGTAAAATATTATACATTTATATAATATAGGTACCTATGGTAATATTGTCAAAGCATCCTTACTTTTTTTATTTATTCAGCCTTCGTAGACCCAGCGACGACAACATTTTTTTTTTTTAATTTTGCCTATTTAAAAAAATAAAATAACTAAGAAGTACCTACCTAAAAAAACTCACTATTTAAAAATTAAACTATAATTATACAGGTACCTTTAATTATTTACAAATTTACAATATATCATAATTTTTGGCTCAGCCGGTAACAGAACTTAGCGGGGGTGGCGGGTTTGCAAAAATTGGCATACGTCCGACCTCCAAGACGTTCCGCTCGGGACTAAATGACACGGGGCGAGCGCATGAAAAGATGAAAACGCTTGATTTTGGAATTAGTGGTATAAGTATTTTCATATTTCACATTATGACGGCCGTTTTCTATCACATTTTTTACGACCTTTATTATGGTATAAAATTTATTATTCAAAGCCTAATATAACTCAAATAAAATGATAATTAGACCATAATTTAGACGTGTCTTTGCGATTTAATTGGATGCAGTAAAGTGCACGTAATCGTATATCGGACGGCCGAAATACCTAGATCGAAGTGTGAAATATATCATGTTTTTTTCAAAATTTTAATCCGTGTTATCTACGAATAAAATACAATATAAAATGACGTTTTTCGGGGTCACCTCGCCTTAACTTGTACTTCTCCAAATGTATCCATTTTGATAATCAATTGAGTAATCATTCAAAAAAACATCAATATTTAAAAACTCTACAGCGCAGATAGACTTGAACAGAACAAAAATTGACATGACAATCTATGATCAAGAGCGGTCTTAGCGAGCCGTATGCGGGCAGACCATCAGCAATCTCACCAGAGGAGAGCCCTACGCTCACCAAATACTGAATCAGCATTCCTAGCTATAGTTACCAAAAGTACGGCTATCTCTTATACCATAATTTTTTTTTTTTATTTGAATTCGATATCGGCGTCACCAACTTAGTTCATTATTGTAAGATAAGGTGGTGGTCTCAGAGTTAAGACGCAGATATATGCCAGTGAGCTTGCGTATTGTGTACTGAGGTCACGCAACGCGTCGTACGTCCAGCCAGTAATAGGACTGGCCCATCAAGGAGCTCTGTCCCAAATTAGACGTATTATTAATTTATTATACATAAAACACAACATATTTTAATAAAACACGTAAGTATACAAAAAGATAAATAATTAAATAATATTTAAAATGGTGAGTTTCAAAAAAATATGCTTGATAGATTTTGCGTGATTCTCCGTTTTTTATCCGCGTTAGACATAACTTTGCAAATGAATTTCACTATGTAATATAAACATAATCTAAAATGTTCCTACATTCAGTTATAAAGAAAAAGCACTAAATAAACATTTTTTTTTTCCAAATCATTTATACTACTCGTTTAGACGTGATCTTCAGTATAAAATCATTTAAAGTCGGTTATCGTCGCCAACAACGCAATTAACATGTACGTGACTTATTGGTAGCAAAATTTTAACGTTTTGATTTTAACGCAAACTATTGTTTAGTTAGATAAACGCTACAATAACAAGCGCAAGAAAAACGTTGACCAACAGAGCGCTGCACAGATCGTACAGCATATCATTAGTATCGAGTAGCTCGCACACTTTGGTGACGCAAACTTCTCTAATTCCTACAATTACATTTACATAACACGATCTTCGTAAAGGTCGGATCGTGAAACATCTTTTATGATGTTTATCTCATTGTATGGCCCCCGCAGCTAACGTTTATAACATTTAGTTCAGTGGTTTGGTGACGGACTGCGCTGCCTCGCGTATCTATACGTTAAAGCGTCACGTCATCTTCATCACAGTTCTTATTCGTTTAATCCAACAACAGGAAACTGCGACTACAGCCATGATTGGATTCACATTATCTAGTTTTTATAATTCATCGGATGATTCAAAGTCGTATCTAGTTAAAAACCTGAATACGTGCGCCGACTTGGCGCGGTGCGCGGTGGCAACAAGCACAAGTTCGAACCAATCTTTATGAGGAGGTCTGGTCTCTGGATCTTGGTTTTTAGCCTCGCTATTTTACGTAATTCATTTTTGGGAGATTGGGGGAGAAAAGAAAAAGAAATGAATATAAACTTTTTCCTTTGAGGGTAGGCATAACACTAACATATATTATCATGTGCAATTAATAAAATATATATTTTTAATAGTTATTTACATTAATAATCAAATAAATCAGCTTATTTTATATTTGACCCCCCCACACCCGCTATCTATTGTTATCAAATCTGTACCTGGTTCACATTATTTCACTGCACACTCACTGAACATGAACACTAACTTACTGCCAGTTTGGAGAACCTCGAGCGGTTGTTTGGCTTCCGCATGCAAGAATATGAAGCGACAATGCAGCAGGCTAGCAGACATTGCATCGGTCATTGCAGGGTTCACCAGACATTGCATCCACCGCACGTGAGTTCTCCGATTTAAAGCAAGTTAAAACCCAATAAAAAACAAATTGAGCTGCTTGCTGCTGGGTTTGATAGGCATGACCATCATGCGAAGAAATGTCCAGCTTTTCCATGGTGTTCCAGAGAAGGATAACGGAAAGTTAATTGATGTGGTTCACAACATCATATCCAACTAAATTAAATTGACTGACGTATGTAAGGACAAGAATATTGTCCATGTTTGTCATAGACTTGGATTCTCACAGCAGAAGGCCCGACCCATACTAGTATGATTCTTCAAAATGGAGCACCGGAAACTTGTATGGGAAAGCAAGAAAGCTCTCAAGGGTACCGATCTCCGAGTTTTTGACACAAGTCACATAGTGTTTGCAGATATGAGAATTATAGTGTGTTTTAACTGAAAATCAATGCTGCGTGGTGGTTCACTAATATTAATTAAAAGTTGTATTAAATCAAAAACCCGTATTGACATAGTTGAACTATCGATTGAACATAGCATTGAACTGTCTTGTATTGAGCTAGATAAGCATGTTATAGTGTGCGTTTACAGATCCCCAAATTATCAAAACTACTCTATATTTGAGTCAGTAATGGAAGATGTTTTGGCAAAACTTGCAACTGCTAATAAATCAGTAATTATCTGTGGTGACTTTAACATTAATATTTTAGAAAATAATTCAAATACCAGTAGTCAAAGTCAAATCATTTATTTCAAATAGGCCCTTGTAAGGCATTTTTGAACGTCAAAGTTTACAAAAAATTGAATTGATTCTAGTCGCCCCTTCCAAAAGGTAGTTTTCGTATGGAGAACAATGGGCAAGAAACTCCACCGTTACTCTTTTAAAAAGTGTTACAATATTTTGTATATGTAGGTACATTAGTTACATAATTATATGTGAAGACGATGAACCTAAAAAAAATTAAAAATTACGTCACCACAATAGGTAACAAGAAGAATTAATAAAAATGAAGCAACAAAAGATAAATTACTTATGTGATAGATGCACGGTTCTCACATATTTACAAACATTGGAAAAGTAGACAATTTTCTTAAAAAAAAATCAATTAATAAGTCAATGTGTGAGAAAGTAATCACAGAATGTAAAATCAATGTCTTATAATAAAAATAATAATTTATACAACTTAAATTAGCAACCAGTTTGATTTTAGATTGTCCTCTAGATCTAGATTCTAGATTGTCCTATGGAGCAGGACCAGCATGTTTCCAAGCATTCTTATCTTGGATATAATCTTCTAATTTGTAAGATGCTTGTTTACAAAGTGTACTTTTAATATGAGTTTTAAATTTTCTTTCATTTTATTGTAATATATGACAAGGTATTTTGTTGTAGCATTTAACACAGACATGTACCCCATAAAAGATGAAGATACTTTAGATAATCTGAAAAATGGTTGATCTATTTTATCTTTATTTCTAGTATTAAAATTATGTCTATCACTTATTTTGTTAAAAATATGTAGATTTTTTCTTACATACATAATATTTTCATAAATGAATTGGCGAGGTACTGTCATATTAGGTCTTTACCTATGAAATTGCCGTTCTGCAGTACTGGCCATATCAAATCAAAATAATTTTTGTTTGGCTAAGAATTCTAATTTCAAATTAATTTTATTTTAAAAACATGGATTTTTTTTTCCAAAAGTAGTCATTTGTTTATTGATTAGTGTTACATTTTCATCGCATTTCAATCTTTTTCGTCATCATGGATACGTTAAAAATTCGAGTAATTATGGAATATGAGTACCGTCGTGGCAGCAACGCGGCACAAGCGGCACGCAACATCAACGACGTTTACGGAGCTAACACTACAAACCAACGCACCACCTGTTATTGGTTTGCTCGCTTCCGTTCTGGAAATTTCGACCTGAAAAATGAACCTCGCGGTCGTCCGAAGACTTTGGTCGACAATGACGAATTAAAGGCGATTGTGGAAGCTGATGATACACAATCTACGGCTGAATTAGCAGCAGCTTTCGACGTTAGCGTCAAAACAATATTGGTCCATTTACGTCAAATTGGCAAGGTAAAAAAGCTTGACAAATGGGTACCCCACGAACTCAATGATCGCCAGCGCAAAGTACGCGTCGAGACGTGCCTTGCACTGCTCAACAGACACACAAATGAAGGAATTTTGAACCGCATTGTTACCTGCGATGAAAAATGGATTCTGTTTGCGCAGACAGTGACATTTCCATACCACTTACTTTACATGATAAAATCTATTCTCTTTTATCCAAAGACCCTAAGAATCTGCATATTGCTCAAATTACAAATCCTTGCGTAATCGCTGCAGTCATCTGTGATGCTAAGAGACGCTATTTCCACGATCAACTCAATAACCGCAGTTCCTCCGATGTATGGAAATTTCTCAAATCTGTAGGCATCGGCACGTCACATACCAACCAGTGTAAGGATATGAACCTCAATGATCTCAAGCATTTCTCTCTCCTTCCCTTTCCTCTTGATCCATCTGTCAAAGCTGCGACACTAGAGTCTTGCTGCTTTGCCGTTACCACAATGTTCTCATAAAAAATACAAGTTTTCTTCAAAAAAAAAAAGGTGGTAAGGCTACTGCCGAGACATAATGCTGTTACTTTATTATACTGTGTTCCGGTAGACGCTGGAGTGTACTCTGACGTCACGGTTATTACGTAACGTAGACAAAGCGCGCGGAAGCGAACGGTGCGTGCGGCGGCAGTCAGGCAGGCGCGCGGAGGGGCCATCTAGACCAGGGTCGATAATTTTTAAAACCAAAAAAAATAATAGTAGGATGAAACCCATTAGAAAAGGAGGGGAATATTATAAAAATGAAAGGAAAAATAATTTACGGGCGATCTGAGGTCGGGAAGGGGATGGGGGTGAGTTTTTAAGGGTAAAAAACGGTGTTTCTCGATTTCCGACAAAACTAAAAGTCCTATCGAAAAAAGTCAAATGGCAAAGTTGTAGGTAATAAAAAGATCAAAAACTTTTGTATTTACACTTTTTTCACATAACCTCAAAAAGTATGTGAAAAATTCAAAAAACCAAGTTATTGGTTTTTTATTTTTATCTTTTACAATTTTTTTTTTTTTTTAACGAAATTTGGTGAAAACTTACTTTTTTATGTCCCAAATACGCTGTAATTTATTTGATTAAAAATATTTATTTTTTCACCTTATTTTGAATTAATATCGAAAAAACACCCTAATTTTCAATCGAAAATTCACCCGTCAAAATATCAGCTTTTTTCAAAAAGTTGGTATGGTTTCTGTTCGTTGAAATCTCTACTTTCCGATGGTGAAAAAAAAAATATATGTTACTACAGTAAATCTTCTCAAAAAATGCAAAAAATAAAAAAAAACTAGAATTCGAAAAAATTTTTTTCATTATTATAAATAATTTTGAGCTATTTATTAAAATTTACACTTTAATTACTCGAAAAACGTTAGATTACATGTGACATTGATAACAAAAAAATTGCAAATAAAAATATACTACTATAATTAACAAACAAATAAGTTAATAAAATTAATATTTAATAAAACATCTACAATATTTGGAGAAAGTTGTCGAATCTTCTTTAAATTATATGCGTAGATGCCTATTTATAACTATTTTAAGATAAATTATATATACCTGAGTGACCTACGAAAAATTGTAGCCCATCAAAAGGTATTTCGTGGAGAAGTGGGGAAGGGGCTAGGCGGGTCTGGGTCTTACTACATACATACCTACTATTATATACTATATATTTCGTAGCAGCTGTTACAACCGTTAGCCTAACCAGTATTCGAAATACAGTACAGTATACAACATCGTTTATAAAAATACACGTGCACGCTGAGTTTCTTGAAGATAATTGTGACAAGTTTACTTAAAAAAACAAAAAACTTTTCGAATCTGCATAGGAAGGTAAATACTATCTCTATTTTTATCTGTATCAATCAACTCAAACATAAAAATCGTAATATTTTCTTTAAAAAATAGTATGCTTAACGTGACATAACCTAAAGATTGACATTAAATGATATTTTAGTACAAGATAAAAAAATAATAATCTCCTTAATTTTGCACAAACAAATTTAGTTAATCCCATGAAAAAAAAAATATTTCAAAATACACAAATTTACACAAAAAGAATTAATTCCGGAAATATTGCTCAAAACTATTTGCTGCAGCTGTGAAACTGGATATAACTGTTTAAAATGTGGTTGCCGAAAACATGGTTTAAAATGCACAAATTTATGTTCAAACTGTCATGGTTCTGAAAATAGCTCCAATATTGAAGAAGAAACCTACGGTGAAAAAAAAAAAATATGTTACTACAGCAAATCTTCTCAGAAAATGCAAAAAATAAAAAAAAACTCGAATTCGAAAGTTTTTTTTAAATTATTATAAATAATTTCATCTAAAAAATGTGATTGCTGCAATTTGTTTCAATTAAAAAGTTGATTTATTTAATGCTAATTACATTTATAATAATAATAATAATAATAATAATAAACAATTTATTTCAGATTCATCCTAAGATTACATCCATATTTGTTAGTAAAATTTTTGAGCTTAAAAACTAATGTTAGTAATAAAATAATAACACTAAGGGCAGGTCCGGGTGGACTTCCCGATGATGGTGGCAAATCACTAAACGACTGCGTGAAGCCGTATCCAGCGAGCCAGCATCGGAGAGTCCCACCGGTCCACCAGCGTGCGCAGGATGGTGTTGGGACTGTCGCGCGTGCGCCGCATGATAGATGCGCACCGTTTGCGCATGATGGCCGCAAAGCCGTCTGTCTCAGCCGCCGCGAACATCGCGGAGGCGCTACAGTAGCGCGGCAGCCCCACCAGCACCCGGAACGCGTTATTGAATTGAACGCGCAGATCACTGTATGTCCGCTGTGTATAGTTAACCCACAGGCTGCAGGTGTAAAAAGACTGACAGTACGCTTTAAAAAGCGCAACTTTGACAGTCCTCGTGCACCGTGAAAACCTGCGGGCCAGCATGTTGCATCGGACAGACAGCGCTCTGCGCTCCCTTTCGATATCCACACTGTCCTTAAGATCCTCGGTGACCCAGTGGCCCAAATACTTAAATTGCTCGACTTTTTTTAGAGCTGTACCACTTAGAGTGAAATTCGGAACGAATGTGTATCGCTTGTTGTCTGGCCTGAAAATCATTATTTCACTCTTTTTCGCGTTGTATTTGAGCCCATGAGCCACCGCGTAGGACTCACAAATTTTCAGGAGCTTTCGTAAGGCACCAATCGACGGGCTCAGCAGAACCATATCGTCTGCGTAGCTGATGTTATTCACGCAAACTCCATCTATATGACACCCTATCATGGTGCTGCTGAGCTCATCGATCAGTCGGTTGACGTACAGGCTGAAAAGCGTAGGAGAGGTCAGCCCCCCCTGTCTCACCCCGCATTCCAGCCTATACTCCCCCGATAGAGAGCCTGCCCATCTTACAAAATTCTTTTGATTATTATACCAATACATAAATAATAGCACAACTTCCCTAGGTAGACAAGTTTCATCCCTTAATTTACCCCATAGAATATCGTACGATACAAGATCGAACGCTTTTGATAAATCGAGGTAGCATGCATAGACTGGGGTTTTTCTACTCGTGTAATACTGTACAGTCTGCTTGAGGCACAGGATAGCACTCTCGGTGGAAAGCCCGGGTCTGAAACCGAACTGCGCGTCGTTTAGCGAGACGTGTTTATCCAGGTGCTGACCAAGCAGACTGTCCAGCACTTTGGCGACCACTGTGGCTAGAGAGATCGGTCTATAGTTGTTTACCTCTGACGTATCACCAGTTTTATTTTTGATAATTGGTACAACTATAGTACGCATTAGATTATCCGGCAGATGGGAGTGGCCTAAACACAGGGTAAAAAACATAGCGAGCACTCTGGGTAGGTGAACACCTGCGTGCTGCAGGTGCTCGATGCTAAGGCTGTCGTGACCCGGGGATTTACCCCTCAACATGCCCTCGATCACCGCACGCACTTCCTTCGTAGTGAACTGAACACTACGCTCACTACCTTCCTCAGCATCGGGCACTTGCCGCGCTGGCCCCAGAAGCGACTCCACCCTGAAATGGTGGGAGAACATAGTGGCGATCTCACTAGGCTCGTGCACTCCCGCCACGCTGACGGGGAGGCCCGGCTTATGATTCATTTTATTGGTGTTTTTCCAGAACTGCCCGAATTTCTTGTTTGTGTGAAGTTCAGCAATAATATCCATTTTAATCTGTTGTTGATTATTCTGACACCACTTTAATTTCGATTTAAAAGCGCGCCTAGTTTCACACATATCATTATAAAGACGGCCAGCTCCGGGCTTACCCCCATACAACCAAGCCTGAAAACATAGCCGAGCCGTCCCATGAGCGCCGCGGACGTGCCTATTCCACCCGGTAATGTATTTACCTCTACGCTTTTCGGTAACATTATAACTACATATAGCGGCCTCCGACAGTATACAAATAATCTCGTCATACATGTTATCTAACAGGATTTTATGACCTTTGTTACAACACATATTATCTGAGCAGCTTCTTAATTCTGAAGGAAAATCAATTTCACGAAGTCCAGAGTGACATACATTTTTAAATTTCGATATCTGAGTCGAGTCACGCTCACCCCAGACTATTCTATTTATACAAACTGTAGGTATACAAATCTTAGGCTTAAGTAAATTAAAATTACATCGTATAGATACAGGGTAATGATCAGACCAATAAGTATTATATAACACAGAGGCCGCGGACACGGAGTGCCGCGCGGCACTTGTCACAAGACAGTGGTCGAGCCAGCGCCGACAGCCGTGCGCATCACTAACGAACGTATGACTGTCCGACGGCATAAGTTCCAAGTCTACACAGGACCACGATTGTTCCGCACAAAAAGTTAAAAGTTCAGTAGCAAATGACTCACCGGGGTGCGCATTGTAGTCTCCTAACATAAACACCGACTCCACATTGTGACTGTCAAGTATAGCTGTCATTTCACTGAGACACTCTGTGAATTCCACTAAGTTTTCATTGGATTCGGTAGGCATATACACTGAAAATATCAAGATGGAACGATCACTGAGCTCGATTTTTATCGCGGCATTATATTTTATTTATGTCATAGAAAATCTCATTATATATAAATATAAATGTAATGTGATTCTGATTACGTTATCCATTACAATATTAGGTTAGGCTAACGGTAACGGTTGTAACAGCTGCTACGAAATATATAGTATATAATAGTAGGTATGTATGTAGTAAGACCCAGACCCGCCTAGCCCCTTCCCCACTTCTCCACGAAATACCTTTTGATGGGCTACAATTTTTCGTAGGTCACTCAGGTATATCTACTCAGGTATATATAATTTATCTTAAAATAGTTATAAATAGGCATCTACGCATATAATTTAAAGAAGATTCGACAACTTTCTCCAAATATTGTAGATGTTTTATTAAATATTAATTTTATTAACTTATTTGTTTGTTAATTATAGTAGTATATTTTTATTTGCAATTTTTTTGTTATCAATGTCACATGTAATCTAACGTTTTTCGAGTAATTAAAGTGTAAATTTTAATAAATAGCTCAAAATTATTTATAATAATTAAAAATAATTTATCGAATTCTAGTTTTTTTTGATTTTTTGCATTTTCTGAGAAGATTTACTGTAGTAACATATTTTTTTTTTTCACCATCGGAAAGTAGAGATTTCAACGAATAGAAACCATACCAACTTTTTGAAAAAAGCTGATATTTTGACGGGTGAATTTTCGATTGAAAATTAGGGTGTTTTTTCGATATTAATTCAAAATAAGGTGAAAAAATAAATATTTTTAATCAAATAAATTACAGCGTATTTGGGACATAAAAAGGTAAGTTTTCACCAAATATCGTTAAAAAAAAAAAAAATGTAAAAGATAAAAATAAAAAACCAAAAACTTGGTTTTTTGAATTTTTCACATACTTTTTGAGGTTATGTGAAAAAAGTGTAAATACAAAAGTTTTTGATCTTTTTATTACCTACAACTTTGCCATTTGACTTTTTTCGATAGGACTTTTAGTTTTGCCGGAAATCGAGAAAAACCGTTTTTTACCCTTAAAAACTCACCCCCATCCCCTTCCCGACCTCAGATCGCCCGTAAATTATTTTTCCTTTCATTTTTATAATATTCCCCTCCTTTTCTAATGGGTTTCATCCTACTATTATTTTTTTTCACTTTTTATTATTTTTAAAGGCTTCTACCCTGGTCTAATCGAGCGGTCAGCAGGCTCGCGGCTCAGTATAAATAAGTAACAGTATTATGTCTTCATAGAAAATAGCCGAAACGACGCGCTTCGAAATCTGTGTAAAAGTACGCAACAGTCTCGAGTGAGTTACGCACAGACGCGGAAGGTTTATCTACCGAACGACCGTAGGTAATTATTTCAAGGTCACTGCCGAGATATAATACTGTAACTTTACTATACTGAGCCCGTGAGCGCCCGATGCGGCCTTGACGCTCAAGGTCGCCGCGATTCGTCGGCGGCGACCTCTCCTTGCCTACAGACGTACAGACTTGAATCGATTTCGTCACTCAAACTCCATAATATCTATTATTTAGTGGTTTATAAATAAACCCCATAGAGACGTCTTTATTAGTTAAAATATCAATTTATAGAATAAGTATTTTGTTTTTTTTTTAAATTATTCTACACCATGACGGCCTCCCATCTAACATTTTGGGTACAACTCAGTAAGTTCCACCTTTTTAATGATGAAACGAGACGTAGAACCGGTAGAACTGATCTGCTTGCCGCGCGGCGGCGGCGGGGCGGAATCTACACGGGTATTTGAATTAAATGTCAACCTCCACGTCCAAAATTAACTTTATTTCGGAAGTCGGTGGACTTCTGAAATAAAGTTAGTTTTCACTTTGAAGTGTTTTTTTTTGGAAGATCGTTGTTTTTTTTTGTTAAAATGTTTTATTTTTCACTTTTTACTTTGGTATTTACCATAGAAATATAAATAACAGGAGAAGTGGCATGTGGTCGTGTGTGTGTCCGCGCGTCGTGATCACGATGCTCATGTGTCAGGCAAATGGCCGTCTCCGCTAACTAGTGCGCTTTCGAACGAGATCGTGATTACATTTAAGAATACCATGTTGTTCAGTGGTTTGTTGTAAAATTCGAAACCAAACTAGAAACTTTACAAATCATAGAACCACTTATAATAAATCAGCAAAAGAATTTCACTATATTATTTGTGTTGAAAAATCATGAAAAACAACAAATCGTTAAATATTTCTTGCCTTTACTACGTTATTTTTGTTTTCATATATCACAGCGACTATACTATTATTGTAGTAAATACATAGCTTCTTTACCACTACCAAAGTATGTCGATAAGTAACTGGACAAGCAATGTACAAATCACATAACGATACTTTCTTTAAGCGGTTGCATTGCGTGGTACGGCCGCTGTAACTTGTGACAAGTTAGTGATGTACTTGTAATAGGATATGTCGTGATGGCCCAGTGGTTATGGCCTCGCCTCTCATGCACGAGGTTGTAGGTTCAAATCCGGGCAAGTACCAATGTGACTTTCTCAATTCATATGTACCTACCTACATTCTGAGTTTATCTTGGACATTACTGACATCCGTGAAGGAAAACACCGTGAGGAAAACTGGACTTATAGTTATAAATAAGTCTGAAATCACCAACCCGTCTCGAGCAAGCGTGGTGATCCAATGCTCGTGCCTTCTCTGTATGAGAAGAGGCCTTTGCCCTGCAGTGGGACAGTAACAGGCTGGTATTATATTATTATTATAAATGGGAGAATCGATAACTTTTCGATTTAGCCAATCACTAGCGTATATGTAAAATAAATGGCTTTTGCATAGCACAACGATAGCGATCGATGTTTTCGTGTGAGTGCATTGTACGGGGCATGGTAAATGCACGCTGTGTTTGATGGGATAAGGTTTATAATTGATTGTGTAGTACGTTCTGATTTATAAATTGCAAGTGGCGAGTTCATCCATTGCATTTAAGACGACTGTATATTGCAATAATTTGCAGTCGGTTAGATTCTGCAAACTTTTTATACATATATACTTTATTGTACACCACAAAAATACATAACAAGAAATAATAATTATGCACTACAAAATATACAATGGGCGACCTTATCGCTTTCTGCGATCTCTTCCAGGCAACCTTAAAATGCTTGCTTGCTTGCTTTTGGCTTTTTGTTCGATAATAGCGCTAAGACCAATATTTCGAGATTAGACAAAATTCAAAACCAAACCATGAGAGTAGTTGGCGGTTTTTTTAAAAGTAGCCCAATCCACGCGATGGAATCGGAGTTATGTATGCCACATTGTTTATAAGTAAATATTTAAATGCAAAATTTTGTTGAAAAGCTACGTCTATTGACGGGGACACCATTTCAATGATATCGAAATTAACATCGATATGCGAGCAGGAATCATATTGGCGCAATAAGAAAAAACCGTTGCTAATTATCGTATACGGTGAAATGTCCAATCAAACTTTACATTGTTCTAAAGTTCTAGATGTTCTCACTATCGACATGGGTGGCAAATATTGATATTAAGTCACACATTGACCTGAATATTGATGATATGATAGGCCCTAAAAAATCACATACTTCTGTGGCACTTTTAAGGGAATCTGTAGAAACGATTGCACGAAATTATGACGGATTCTATCAGATTTACAGTGATGGGTCCAAGGACGATAACGGAACAGGAGCAGCCGTTTTTGATCCTCAATCTAAGTCGGGAGCTAGTTTCATATTGAATTGCAAGGTATCCATAATGGCTGCGGAATAGTATGCTATTTCGGAATGTCTGTCGTACTTGATGTCATGCAGTTGTACCTACTGAGGTAGTGATTCTTTGTGATTCAAAAAGCGCTTTGCAGCATATAGCTCGGTGCACCTCGGGCATACGAGGTCTGCCAGTAGCTTATTCCATACTAGATTTATATTTAAGATTGAGAGAAAGTGGCAAAACTGTTAAATTCCAATGGATTCCATCACATGTTAGTCTGTTTAGGAAACGATCAAGTAGATAATTTGGCAAAAACAGGAACCTATGAAGGAATATCTGTCAGTTATCCAACCTTCTTCACAGATATATTAAGAGATGTTAAAATAATTTGCAATAACATGTGGAAAGTATACTTTGACAAAAGATCTGAAGAGAAGGGTATATGGTACAAGACAATCCAGGCTGAACCACCAAGGATTCCTTGGTTCTCTAAAGTACAGATGAATAGACGGTTTTTAGTAACAAGCATGCGTTTGCGATCCGGGCACATTCCATTGAATGCGTTCGGACATCTTATGAAGGTGGTTGATACCCCAAACTGTCTGATTTGTAATATGAGGGAGGACACCTACCACGCTTTGGTGGAGTGTGCTCGGGTTGGGGCAGAACGGAAAGTTTTGGAATCAGAAGCAAGACTTTTAGATTTTGGGATGTTGGCGTGTGTAATTTGATCTTGTTTCTTTTTTTTTAAACCAACAACCAAATTAGCTATTAAGTTATATTACTTGGTTGTTAAATTAATTAACTTAAGATCTTAGTTATTACCTTCTTTCTATTTATTTTGTAAAACTACGGGGCTGACATAATCGCTTCGCGATTAAAGCCTTTATTCTAAATAAAAATTAAAAAAAAAAAGAAGTTGCAAGTGGAGCGTGACCTCGTATTTATTGGGTTTACTGATCTGCATGTGTAGTTGTGGCGAGGTAGTAGGGATGAATTGAAGAGATTGGGTTTCGATATATTTTCAACTACCAGGGCATATCTCCTTTCTTACATATATGGTAATTACTTACTTACCCCATTCAAATTCGAATACCATTACTTGCTATGTAAATAACAGTGACAGGAAGTTATTATAACATCATCCATAAAGTGGGAAAAATACGTACTATTATTGATGCTAACTTAAAAAGTATGTACTCGTATGTACCCAAGCAAAGTTAATAAAATCATGATGATGAGCATACCCATTCAAATAATAACTGTATATGGGACCACCTCGAGAGCATACCCATTCAAATAATAACTGTATATGGGACCACCTCGAGAGCATACCCATTCAAATAAAAAAAGAATACCTATTTGCAAATCCGTCTATATGTGGCGGAGTTATACATTTTTTTTTTTAAACAACCGAATTGTTAACCTCCTCCTTTTTTAGAAGTCGGTTAAAAATAAATTGAATACAGTAGGCTGATAAAATGTACACGCACTCCTAGGTGAACAATTGAAGAAGGTAAGGTCATACTGTTATTTATGGGCGAGCTGCTGGTATTGACAGTGACGTCAGGAATCCATTAGAAGCAGAAATGATTCCACGGCGTAACACGTGGTCGGTGCTAGTGAGTGATATTATTACTGCTTTATATACCTACGCTCATTTCAATAGCTTTTAGAGCCAGTTTAGGAATAATTAGATCTCGGAAAAGTCATGTATCGGCCGATCGATCAGTCGAGTCGGATCAATATTGCACATACACAGGTCTGTGGCGGTCGGACAGTGCGCGAGAATCGCGTGAACCGCTCCGACACTTGCACGCAATTTCTAATGACCGTTGAAGCACAAATCCCTTCATTAGCAGTTTCCTTTACGCGTTCCTTCAATAGTTTGTAATTTATCGACTTTCCGGTGGATCGTGATTTATTTTACGTAAGTTTAATTGTTATCATGATAATATCATACATACATATTCTTGGTACATATTGTGTGCCAAGAAAATCAGATATAACTGGTGAAGAAGCAGTGGAATAAGCAAGCTATGACTTGCTAAAGCAGCCGCTATAGTAAAGACGGCAAGCAGGCGGCTCGGTGATCGATAACGAGGGCAGCGCGACCCAGTCGACGACGGCGCCTCCAGAGCTCAGCACGACCACACATCACGCAACGTGAGCGTTGTGTCACAGATTACGTTGTGTGCATAATTGCACATCACCTTTTGTGTCCACCTTTACGAATCAAATCTTGATCTATCCGCAGTGAAATACGTACAGATCGTTGACATGACATGTGGTTGGGTGAAGTTGGGTGGCCTATTTCGAGCTGGGCATGACTACTGGGTGGGACTGTGGCAGTAGTAGCGACACCGCACGTCTAGCACATCCACATAGTTTTATCTCGCATGTCTCCGAGATGCGCACGACTCTACAAATATTGCATTTAATATATTACCATTTAATACTGTGATTTTACTCATTGATAACGGATCAAATTGTATGAGTTGCGTTAGATGCGTACCTAATACAAAATACAAAACTCTTGACGGGGTTATGTTACTAATTTATTAATCTGAAGTCACTGTATGCACAGCTTGCTCAAATGTAAGTCACTGTATGCACAGCTTCCTAAAATGTAAGTCGCTCGTGCACACACAAGTAGAACACTGCGAGAAGACTGATTTCAAGGTTGGCAACACGCCTGCAGAGACAGAAAAAAAATGACTGGGAGTGAACTGTCAGCTACGCCTACGTGAAAGGGTACTAAGACCGACACTGTCGATTCGGGCCCACGAACATGTTGAGTTGTATACGAGTGGCAAATGATTACAGCAACAAGGAAAATGTCATATTCCAAGTGAAGTATAGGAATATAATGAAACCAGTGGATGATATTGATAATCGTGTGATGATATTGACGTGTCGCGACTCAATCAAGGAGCCGAAAGCATATCGCAGCTATTACAACATTCTAGTATCGCCGGTTATCAGCCGCGCCTGGGTACCAATCTGTCTTGTGCTGCGCTATCGCGACATTATTCTTAATATTTATCATTTTTTCAACAAGAAGTTATTTCGAATACATAGGTATTTACACGCCGTCGCCTCCTTTGCCGGGTAATTGGTGTTTATTTAATTTATAACTCTTACTGTTTGTAAGTATGTTTGCACGAGAGTCATGTACCAACACTGATAACTGGCTGCTACTATGTAATTATGAGCGAGCGCAATGAATGAGTGTGTGCGAAGTAATCAATGCGTTGCATTGGTGGGTACTATGTCCCCGTCCCAGTGCGTCACGCACGCCTCGCGGACGGCGCAGGCGCGGCGTAGAAATTGTGTTTTATCAAACGTGTAATTAATTTAATCGTTTATATTTAGTAAGTTTGACAACTAGCCTGTAATTTTCCTTCTACAAGGACTCTCTTGAGACAACAATCAATAATCTTGACCTTGAAACTCCATCGCTTGCTATACGGAACGATACGATAGTGGCACATGAATAAAAGATCTCAATTCTTTTGTCGGCGAAGTGGACAACCACGCATTTTCTTAATATTGAACTCGGCTCCCATTTTCACATATTATTATATGTTTTTGATAGGATAGATAATTACTTGACAAGAACCTTTGGATACTTATACAAAATAAAATAAAAGTCAATCTGCCTAGCCTTTTCCCAACTATATTGGGGTCGGCTTCCAGTCTAACCGGATGCAGCTGAATACCAGTATTTTACATGGAGCGACTGCCTATCTGACCTCCACAACCTAATAACTGGGTAATACGATACCCCTTGGTAAGACTGGTTGTCAGACTTACGGGCTTCTGACGACCCGTAATAACTGTCAAAGATCCACGAATGACAGCCGGGACCAACGGCTTAACGTGCTTTCCGAGGCACGGAGGGTTCTTGGTATGATAACACGGTCACCCATCCACGAACCAATCGCGGCAAGCGTAGCTTCACCTAATCGATCGACCCGTGCGGCTGTGAGTTTGTTTGTTTGTTATGCTTTCACGCTAAAACTTACGGGCTTCTGACGACCCGTAATAACTGTCAAAGATCCACGAATGACAGCCGGGACCAACGGCTTAACGTGCTTTCCGAGGCACGGA
Source organism: Agrochola circellaris (assembly GCA_914767755.1). Classification (NCBI taxonomy): domain Eukaryota; kingdom Metazoa; phylum Arthropoda; class Insecta; order Lepidoptera; family Noctuidae; genus Agrochola; species Agrochola circellaris. The sequence goes on along the minus strand of OU611863.1, from coordinate 16,203,802 downwards.
GGGTTCTTGGTATGATAACACGGTCACCCATCCACGAACCAATCGCGGCAAGCGTAGCTTCACCTAATCGATCGACCCGTGCGGCTGTGAGTTTGTTTGTTTGTTATGCTTTCACGCTAAAACTTACGGGCTTCTGACGACCCGTAATAACTGTCAAAGATCCACGAATGACAGCCGGGACCAACGGCTTAACGTGCTTTCCGAGGTACGGAGAAGTCTTGGATGTAAAGATGCATGGTCACCCATCCACAGACCAACCCCGGTAAGCGTGGCTTAACCTGATGGATCAACCCGCGCGGCTGTTATTACTTAGCCACGAGCTCCTAAAAAAAACAAAATAAGATATATTAAGTAAAAATCTTTTTTAAACAAGCTTTTATTGAACTAAAAGTACTGAATAACAGTAACATAAACATAGAACTTTAATATTTACTAACATGCTTGAGGCTAGAACGTCCTTCTTACACTAAAAGATAAGCCTCTAGCTTTTAAGACAATAAAAGTGCTAGGTTTAGGTGACTTTCATTTGGTACTTTTTAGTTCAATAAAAGCTTGTTTAAAAAAGATTTTTACTTTTTTTTTTTTTTTGAGGACCTCGTGGATATGTGACTGGTATGGAGCCAATCCTAGGCGCAGCAGACAGTTCGTGGTGTATGAATGCTTCTATAAAATTTCTTGTCTGTACTGTTGACCATTGAGGAGTTTCGTGGTCTGAAGTCAATCCTAGGTGCAATAGCCAGGTCATAGTGGACTTAAGAACGGACTATCATAATTAAAGCGTACTTATATAAAATTTCGTGTCTGAACTGTTGACCGTCGAGGAGTTCCCTCGTCTGGAGCCAATCCTGGGTGCAGCAGCCAGGTCATGATGGTCTTAAGAACGGACTATCATAATTAAAGCGTATATAAAATTTCGTGTCTGTACGGAGCCAATCTGGTCATGCTTATCATAAAAATTCATTGTCTTCGGAACTGAACCACAGATTACCAGATAAATCACTCCATGTACTTACTTGCGCGCTAACTACTTACCGGCCGCCGGCGCCGGTTCGCACTCGACCCATTTCTCAGTTGGTTGCCGACAGCCGCGAGGCGCGTACGTACGCATATGTTTCGGTCGACCTGACGTACTTAGTTTCAAATTCTTATGATATGCAGTTGATGGATGTAAATCCAGCAAGGGAAGTGATAAAAACTTATCTTTTTTCAGTTTACCTGCTGATACAGAAATGTGAGTATCTAATTCGTTTTACTATCGTTTTTAGGGTTCCGTGCCTCATAACTCATAAGGAATAAACGGAACCCTTACTCGTGTGTCTGTCTGTCCGTCTGTCACAGCCAATTTGTTCCGAATCTAATCTTCTGGAGGGAGCTGGGCTGGTTGGAATTGCCACCAAACGGCCGCGATTGCCCACGCACAATGGTCCACCTGGCGGACTGAGTGCGGAAACCAAACCCTCTAACATAGAACACTTAAAACTAAACGTCCGCATCGTTAGCATCGTATCGCTGCCAGTGGGGTCAGTGGGCACACCCTATACTTTGACCCCTTAGAGCTGGCTCAAACCGGTTCGTACCCTACATGTCGCCGGCCCACAACCCGCGCGCCTTGTCAACGGATAAGCATTATTTCATTATTTTAAAAACTATACATTATACGTCATTATAATAATATACTTGGAGTTTGCCAGAAGCGTGAGACGTCAATGGAGTTTTTTAAGCAACGTTAATTGGTTCGGGTCGATCACAACAATCTCGACACTTTGTACTCTGCGACCTCTGAACTTGTACATAAAGATAAAATAAAACTAATTGCCATCTGATAGTTACAGTGCGGTGTGGTGCTGAGCAGATGACGCTAAGGTGCTCAACGTTCATAGTCGAGCATTACATCAGTGAGGGAAGAATACCGATCATTACAGTGCGCAACCTGTAACGATGCAATTCGAGCATTACATCAGTGAGAGAGGAAAACCGAGCATTACAGTGCGCAATGTCTGTAATAATATTTAATCTGAAATATTACTTTACAGACGAATGCTCGTCAGTCAGGCAGTATTGTAACGTAATGCTCAAAATCGAATCTGTAACATTACGCTCCCGGTGAGGGAGCACCTTAAGAGGTCGCCGGACTTACTAGTTAATTTATCATTTCATTTCATTATCATTATAGTTCACACTGCTTCTGAACCTTTTACTAGAACTAGAGCAGATACTAGATAACACACGTTTGATTCCCAAGTAGCCTCAATCTGCACAATTTAGCACGGATACACATTGCGGATGCTGTACAGTGCGAAGCACCTAACGGTTGAAAACTGGGACTTGAGAAAAGACGGGGATAAAGTCGGAAAGAAGACCAGATTGTCATTCTAGTAAAAGTTAGCTAAAGTATTATTAGAATGCGCGTAAGTCACATCGGAGACGCAGCGGCGATCGATCATTGATCATCGCGCGGCACTTTCACTGTCCGTATCGACGCACGCGACGTGATAATGTGTGATTATAAGATCAGCGAATACTAGACGAAAGCGGCTGCGAATCACACTCGAGATAACGCACTATGTTACGTGTGTGACCCAATAACCTGCACGACGTTCTCGCGCGCCTGGCTCGCGGGGGGCGTCGCGCGCCGCCAGCGTCACTGACCGCACCGCTACACGCTATGTTCCCAGAACCTCGCAGATCAAGGAATAATGTGAATCAGCATCCAAGCTAACGGTGGAATTTGTGCACGGTGCAGCCATCAGAAGTGGCAGCTCTCCTAAGAACTGGTTTGATATGGACGACTCTCGACTCGGCTACATCATTTGTACTTTACGAGGGACTAGGGTAGCATTACTTGGAATATTTTAGCACTAACTTGGTGAAGCTAGAGAAAGCGACCGAGATCGACTCATCTGGACAACCATTCGCACAACCTGCTGTAGGCCTGGCCATTGAAGCAGAGCGAGGCAGCGGAGTGGAGCGGAGTTGCGGACACTGTCTGTCCATTAACGCGTAGTGAGTTAAGGACTGTGCGGAGTGAGGTAGCGGAGCGAAGTTAAGGACTGTGCGGAGTGAGGTAGCGGAGCGGAGTTAAGGACTGTGCGGAGTGAGGTAGCGGAGCGGAGTTACGGACTGTGCGGAGCGAGATAGCGGAGCAGTGTTGCGGACTGTGTGGAGCTAGACTGAGTTCACACGACGAGTAATTTGTGTGTGTCAAAGTTCAGTGTTACTTTTAGGCCACATATATACTAGCCCAGCCGGGGCACGCACACACTGGCCGAACATCGCACAGTGGATCGACTCCATACAAACCGGCGGACATAGGACTATAAAAATATAATTACAAGATTTTTGAAAAACACATCTTGCCAATGTGCTGTCCTCAATAATCTAAATTGAAAGTCCTCTTATGGTTTTTTCGATTAAACCCTCATTTTAGGAGTAATGTGAATAAAACTGCAACGACCTTTACGTTGCGTTAAGAATACTGCACAAATATAAATGATCGCGGATGTCTTCGTGCTTCTGTAAGCGGAAATTAAGCTGATTAGGTAACTAAATATTCGTCGTCTACTGTATTTTTTAAGTTTACTTTTTCATTACTTACGCTTATAATAATAAGCGTCAAAACCGGGAATCGCAGGTTTTTTTTTTTCTATATTTTTCCATACATTGCAATAAATTTTACTCACATTACTCCTAAAATTAGGGTTTAATCGAGAAAACCATAGGAGTACTTCCAATTTAGATTATTAAGGAGAGCACATCCCCACAAACACACACCCCACCCACACACACACACTCCCTATCAAATTTCTGCTTACATCGCACTTTACACTTTTTATTTGTTTTTTTTTTATCTGCTATGTAATTATATTGTCTGTGTTTTAGTCTGTGCTAAATATATTTTTTTTCTTTCACAATGGCATCATTTGTTTTTCAAAAATCTTGAAAATATATTATTATAATGTCCGCCGGTTTGTATGAAGTCGATCCACTGTGCATCGGTGGCACACTACTCTCCCTCGACCGGGCCCAGCGACTGCAATACTTCGCGGCCGGATTTTTCCGCATCGCCTCTCCGCTTCCCGGTTTTGTATGAATTTTTAAACTAGCTCGCAAATCCCTGTCCACTGAAGCGTAGCGGAGATTTTATGCAATTCCATTGGTTAATATTGTTAATAGTTATACCATTATAGAATATTTTTTTAATAAATTATGGGCATAATATAAAATATTTTAAAATTCCAATGACACAACATTGTTGCATACTGGAAATGTCAACATTGTTTGCATTGTGTGTGTTATTTTTGGAAGTCGGTTATTTTTTTTTTTTCGTAAATAATTTTTATTTTTCACTTTTTTGGTTGTGGTACCTGCCCCACACAAATTCGAATAGGTACCACTCCCTTTTATACAAATATGCAGTGACAGGAAGTTATTATAACATCATCCACATAGATTAAGGCCCGATTTTTCAATCCTCAGATAAAGAATCGAATAGCATTTATTCCATAGATAGTATGATTCTTGATTTTTCAATAGTAGGTTAGTCAGTATCGGCCAATTAAAACCCGTAACTAGGGAATAAAGTGAACTGTTCCTTCAAGCCGCAGTTAATACGTTATTCTAGGGAATAAATAATGTTTTGGATTTTAATGTGCTTTTCCTCTGCGTATTATCGATGTCTTTTTATTCAATTGACATACTTTTTGTTTCTATTCTTGTCTAAGACGTTGCATACTGTATCTATGCATCTTGCTTCCACATGATAGTGTGAAGTTGGTTAACATAGACCACAGATAACTATTCTTCCGTTATAATACGATTGAAAAATTTAAAATATTTATTCGCCTGTTAAACAGCCAGATAATTTTATACGCTAGATAACTATTTAACGATTTAACTGAGGATTGAAAAATCGGCCCTAAGTACGAAAAAATAAAAGGTATCTATAAATAAACAAGACATCACAGACAGAAAATTTTAAAATCCGGAGTCACACTACACGTGTTAGGGCATACCTACACCGAACAGATTACGTATATATTCAAACATCCCGTCACATCATAGCCGCTAAACTAAAGCTGCTACATAAAAACCGCATGTATTTTTGAAATCAACGTGGAAAAACTATTCAGATTCATGAAAAAAAATCATGCAACAGACATGCTGTTGTCCTGTGTAATATGATGAAGGCATCCTACTTGTTAGCAAGTTAATTTAAGAGAGGACAGTAACCAAAATTGACTATCTTCAATTAGATTTTTCATAAAGTTGATAAGACTTAGGTATAAAATAATACGAGTAACTACATGATATTTCCAAACTTTTTGTGGAACAGAAATAAAAAATATTAAAATTTTCTCGATAAAAAAAACATCACGAAGTTACCTCTAATTTTCCCGTATTTTCGATTTGTTAATGTTTGCTAATGACTAATTGGATAAAAATGAGATGATTACTTGTACCTATAGTACTTTACAGGTTAATACAAGGCGAAAAAAATTGTGCAGGCTTTTTTAAAATTCCTTTTAGTTTTTGTTTTATTACAACTACAAACTTTTAGCATTTACGACGTTCTTAGTTCGTGGAAGAAGTCATTTTCCGTCGCTCTCTTGAGACGAGAGGACTGCGCTCAAATATTTGGCTGCGCTGTGATATAATTTATTTGCGTAAATAATATTTTCGTAATTTGTCACATTCTAGGAAAGAAACTGTGAAACAGAAAACATGAAAAAAACAATAACACCACTTCCGAAACGATCATTAAAAGCGTTAAGCTTTGTGCAGACCAGCGCGACTTGTCGCGCGACGCGACACCGGTTATTGTTATACCGTCAAGTTTTCTTAGAAATTGTATTGTTCGAGTCGCGTCGCGGCGTCGCGTCGCGCTGGTTTTGCTATGGTAGATATAAATAACAAAACCGGCCAAGTGCTTGTCGGACCACGCACAAAGAAGGGTTCCTTAGTTGGGATGAATATTTATCCCGAGAACTAACTTAACATTGTAGTTGAAAAACCATATGGAATATGTGGGAGAATATGTTTTTCAATCTGCATATTTAAGTTGGTCGATTATTATTCGTTAACCTGTAAAGCCTACTTAGCTGTGATAGTTTTCTTTTTAACTTCGTTATATACCTACAGGGTGGCAGGGGCATCGACACAAAATACTTTTCTATGAAACAGCTGATTCTACGGTTCAGAATCATGTACTGACCACATGGTAACCGGCTTCAAATCATCAAATCATTTATTTGCAATGAATGTAGGTTACATTAAAATACAGGTGGAATAGGAAGGAGTGAGCCATGTACATTCTGCCTGGAAATAGGCACGCAAAAATTATAAAAATTGTTACAAATTAAGATGTCACTTTAGAATAAAATTAAAAATTAATGTATTAATTTTCAAGATAATAATAATTATATTTATTTTACACATCGCTGATTAAAAAGTTTTGTCTATTAAAAAATCATTTATCGAATAATAACATTTTGCTGTTAAGAAGGCTACTAATTTCTTTTTAAAAATTTTAATTGTATCGTTTTAATGTGAAACATCTATAGCCGCACCCGCACGTAAAACCGATTTCTGGCGTGGCGACGCATGCCGTGGCGACGCGTCGCCGCGCTATATGATATTTTTTTATTTTTTTAACCTTATATTTAGCCCAATTCAGTTCTTTTCTGCATATTACTTTTACAAAATAATATCGATGTTTCACATCTGCCAGGCGTCCCGTGACGGCTCACATTTTTTTTTTTCATTACATCTGGCAATTTATTGTATATTGGAGGGACCCATACAAATAACACTTTTCCTCATTAATGCTGTGTTACAGGACTCGATTTGTAATAAATTTTTGTATTGATTTCTGACAGGTCGTTTTCTAGTTTCTGTCATCGTCGGAAAAAGGTTTTTATTGGTCTTTACAAACATGGCCATTTCCAGAATATACAATGACGGAAATGTGAGCACTTTTAGGGACTTAAACTTTGGTTCGCAACTGTCGGTGGTCTTCAAACCACACATCGCTCTAACGCAACGTTTTTGCGCCTTGAACATGTACTCCCTTGAGCTGCAATTGCCCCAGAAGATAATACCAAATCTTAGAACTGATGCAACCAGTCTTCCAGGGTTTTATTTATGTCCTGTTCATAGCTATCTGGATGTTTACATTTTACTACCGCGGTGCTGTCATCGGCAAATAACAGCATTGGATTATCAACATGTCGTGGCAAATCGTTGATATAAGTTAAGAAAAGGGGTGGCCCAAAGACGCTGCCCTGTGGTACACCATATTTTATTATTCGTTCTTCGGATCGGTATTTTCTTTCACTCTTCGTCTTAGGGCAAATTCTATTTATTTCTGTATACTGTTTACGATTACTAAGGTATGATTTAATAAGTTTGAGTACATTTCCCCTTATTCCATAAGCTTCTAACTTGTTTAGTAGAATGTCGTGGTCGACGCAATCAAAAGCTTTGGACATATCTGTGAAAATTGCGCAAACAGGTAGGTACTGTGTTATCAACGTTTCTTATGATAGTATTAAGTAGATCGAAAATAGCTGTATTAATGCTTTTGTTTTTCCGAAAACCTTTTTGTTCATTACACAAAATTTCATATTTAGATAAGAAATTGTTAAGTAATTCGAAGATTAATTTCTCCACTACTTTTGACAGTACCGGAATTAACGCTACTGGTCTGTAATTAACAATTTCTTCCTTTTTATTTTTCTTATAAAGTGGTTTAACTATAACATTTTTTAGGCTTCGCGTCGATGTCCCTGACACCCTGTATACTACTGCTGTGATTTTTTTCATAATTTCAAGTACAACCATTTAGCTGATATCGAGGGACACACACTATACTCTAACAAAAATTAGCACTTTAAAGTTAATATTTCGCAAACGGATCCCTAAATTTAAAAATGGCTTTCAGACACCAACAACATTATTGAACGAACGAGAAAAAAAAACATCGCCACTTTACGTGTTGGGGAGGTTACTCTAAAATAATTGTTTTCTTTGTTTTTATTATACCACTTTGTCGGCGTGATTAATATGTATCATCATCATCATCATTTCAACAAAAAGACGTCCACTGCTGAACATAGGCCTCCCCCAATCACCGCCAGCGGATTCCTGCGGCCTTCACAAAGTCATCGGTCCATCTTGTAGGGGGCCTTCCAACGCTTCGTCTTCCGGTACGCGGTCGCCACTCCAGAACCACTTTCCACTTTCGGCCCCATCGGCCATCTGTGCCATCATTAATATGTATACCCGTGCCAAATCACAGCTTTCTATTACTAACCGTCTCTGAGCCAAGCCGCGGGCAGACAGACAGACAGACAGACGGACATGGCGAAACTATAAGGGTTCCTTATTTACTACGGAACCCTAATAAATGAAAGGAATCGCCTTCCGAAACAGTTTCTCACAGAACACAAACGTATTATCATGTCTTGCACAGTCAGTATTTATTGTTTGTAAAGATAATTTTTGCGATATCAGCAGTCGGGCGCTTAGAAACGGCTATCAATAATATATTTATGGTATAACACGCCAGAGATAGCGAGTACAATGCTAAGGGCAGTCAGCAGATGGGTGCGCGGGGCGGCGCAGCCTCACGTACGCGGATAACAGATAACAGGGCTGATAGCGAGTGTCGTGTCATAAGGCAGGCGCCACGTTGAAGAAGGCTTGGCTGTGATTGCGCTGCAGCGGACTGTAGGTACAGGATAACGAGCGACGATCACGCAGAACATACATGAGACACGACGTGTATTGCAACTGCAACTCAGGCACGTCTGATATACCTAATTATCACAGTTCGCATCAGATGCAAAGGTTTCAGTATATTCCTATTACCTTTCTGTTATTCCTTTGATTGGATCATACTAGTCTAGAATCATCTTATCTTATTATTTATATCTTATCTTATACCTATCATACTAGTCTACATTCATAGTTAATTTGGTAAATAATTTACCAAAAACAGTTGAGAACCTGTGGTGTTGATAACCCGGGTTGTGGCGATACGAGGCAGCATTGACCCAAATGTGCATTGGAGATAAGATACACCTCGCGTGGGTAGTGAGAGTGAAGTTATCAAACACACCTATAACGGGCGTCTCCTCAATAAATAATGAAAGAGAATTAGCCTTTAAACTGTCTTGGTGCAGTACCTTCACTAATCATAGATGCGCTCGATACATACGATCTGGATGCAGGCTGGAAATGCCCACTAGTAGTGGCAACCTCTATTTTCAGATACATAACCTCCACACCCACACGCTTGGCAAACGAACTGATGTACGCAGTACGTTCAGTCATTACGCTGCTGCTTCCCATTCGGTTCTCATCTGGGCCGTGCCTAGCCCTTGCTCTGAGTGTTGCTACTGACTGGATTCCGGCGGAGACTCAGGAGTCACGGTCATCTGTATCTGATCATGTAACGTTGTCCAAGTCCTTACTTACAACATCAATTACAATTAGATGACCAGTCCCTTCTACCACAGCGGTGGAGGTTGTTCAGAGGAACCACTACACGCAACAGTAGAGGAGAATTCAAAAGTCATTTATTCAAACTAGGCTGATAATCAGCACTTTTCGAACGTCAAAATTACATAAGACAGTCCCCCAAAACGCCCACCCTTCACCACTTCCTAGTGCGTTAGCTGGGAAGAAGAAGTGGCGCAACAAACTCCCCAGCAGCACAGCTGTCTGTTCAGTTAGAAAGAAAAAAAAATGACTCTATATAATAGTATTCAACATACTTAATTAACCTAATTTAATGGTTGCACAGCTCAGTACGGTACAGTACTTATGCAAATAGTCAAATATTGAACAAGATCATTTGTAGTCAACGTTGAGTCATGGTCGAGTTGGTTGGTCGAAGCCATTAGAAACCGTCGGCTGAGAATTACAGAAGGAAGAGTAGTTGTGGCGAGTCCGGAGTGTGGCGACCTTGTCCGCGGTGGGCACGCAGTCGCGGCCTGGCGGAATAGGCACCAGCTGACCGAATGTGTGACAGGTGCACTCAGGAGTTCACCGTCATTTTGATAATGATGGTAACTACGATCAAGAAGGTGCAGTGCAACTTACTTGCACTTGCAGCTGCTGTGTAATTGTAAGAAATGGTATCTCTGTCCCAATTGATGATCTATAACCTGTCCTAGACACAAGGAGGATCCTATCCTGCATCCCTACTTTCACAAACAAAATGCCTCGTAGTCTTGAAGCATCCCAAGTTCTCAGTACAGGAACTAAACATTAGACCGCCACAAGAAACGAATACTGACTTTTTCTTTCTACTAAGTTATTGATTTTAGGATTTAGGAGCTTTTGGCTTTCACCAAAGATACGATTTTGACCCGACGAGGTCTGTATAGCGGAGTGGCATTTCTGTAGCTATGTTGAGTGCGCCGTCTGCTCAGCGCGTCAATATTGATACACACTTGTACACTCTTTGAGCCTTCACACTATTTATTTTCACTATAATGGAGTATCGCCCAAATTACAAACTTTTCCCTTTCTTTTATACTATGTTTTGTGTTCCCAACGGTCGAAATAAATAAACCGGGTAATTGGTTGAATGAAGTGAGCATGATACTGAGCAGTGGGCACCTTAGGAGAAAAAACACGATTCTTGTATGTTTAAAATTAAAGGGGGTCTCTGGGGGGGGGGCTCTAATTTAAAACTTAGGGGCTCTAATTTAACACTATTTATTTTTTTGGTTCCCAAAAAAATAAATAGTGTTAAATTGGTCGTAAGACCAGGTACGCTTTGAACAAACTCGTGACCAAGTGACCTCGAGTTGCCGTATTTGTGTTGTGGCAATAGTTTGGTGTGGCGACAACATGTTGGTGTTGGTGTAAGCGTGTTACCTGAGCAGTCCCTCCTTCTTCACCATGTGCCGGAACGTCTCGGAGATGGAGCTGTTGTTGGCACTCCGTAGAGACTGCATCCGTGTCTGCAACAACGTAACAACAGTTAATCAACGAATTGTACGAGAACCCGGGGACTTCCCCCCGACTACCAGTAACAAATGAGAACGAATGTTGCGTTGGTACGCATCAGGTCGCACGGCCGGCAGTTATGTAGTCTTCACAGTATTTATGTATTTATTCAAACCTCATGTGCAGTAGTGGTACATAGTCGGACTTAATGCAGCAAGGCATTCTCTATCAGTCACTATCCACACAGTCCGCCATTAGGTACCTACTAGTTATAACAAGCGCCTCGCGCTCGTCAAACGCAACAAGATTACCACATTTTGTTGTAACTTTTGAACCCTCAACATGCTCAGTATAACTGTTTATTTAAAGTTTATTACTGATGCACAGAAAACGACAAGTTTTTTTTTTTTTTAACGGACTTCCGTCCATGCGTCGCGGGCGCGCCAAGGGCGCCCTTGGATGGCAGCGCTTGATGTAATTCGTTACATAGAAATTCATCCAATTTATTGAGTGTCCAAAACGCAGCGTACGAATCGCGCGGCTTGGGCGCCTGGTATAACTAGGGCTTTATTATGTGTTTAACAGAAGTGACACCTCAAAATTCTGTTTTACCGACAAACCTACAATTGTTGGATTCACTATAAAAAAATAAATTATGTAGTCTGTCATTCTCTCTTTAGCGAGTCTGTAATTTTTTCCCATGATTCTACACATCGATGAAAAATTACAGTTTCCTCTACAGCAGTACCTACACTTAACGAACAAACAATATTTTTTTAATCACAGGATATTAACGAGGAGCGTGTAATTTAGGCATCACTCGGTCCATATGATCACCGCTCAGGTTGACATTGACCAGCTAGTTATATAAAGTGGTGTCACCGGGGCTGGATCATTTGTGTCCGCATTTCTCTACGACAATGTGTTTTCGGGCGCTAGTTCTGGTAGCGGCGGCGCTGGCGGCGGCGCAGGCGGTGGAGATGGACGAGGACATGGCGGAGCTGGCGCGCATGGTGCGCGAGAGCTGCGCGGACGAGACGGGCGTCGACGTGGCGCTGGTGGAGGCGGTGAACGGCGGCGCCGACCTCATGGCGGACGCCAAGCTCAAGTGCTACATCAAGTGCACCATGGAGACGGCCGGCATGATGTCGGACGGCGAAGTGGACATCGAGGCCGTGCTGGCGCTGCTGCCGCCCGAGCTGGCAGCGCACAACGCGCCGGCGCTACGCGCATGCGGCACGCAGCGCGGCGCCGACCACTGCGACACGGCCTGGAAGACGCAGGTGTGCTGGCAGAACGCAAACAAGGCCGAGTACTTCCTCATATAGTGCATCACACTCATTCTATCTAAATCAATATGTTACATAGATCGTTATTTTTGTGTCCAGACTTTAGTCCAGATAAATTACTTTTATTACCTATATTTTTTTATATATAACAATAAATATGCCTACCTATTCTATACTTACTGAATGGTTTAATTTTAATTACAATGGTACAGATTGGACTGCAAACACTTTTCCTTAAAGGAAAAAACATTAGATTTACTTGTGTACTTAACCTATAAAGCCTGTCCACTATTAGCCCACGTGCGCACGGACGTAAAAATATCGAGTGCGACCCAGCACGTTGTATTCTCAACGCTCGGCTCAACACTGAGAGTTGAAAATCCAGCGCGCTATAAAATCCCGCCGCAATTTTTTACGTCCGTCCGAACGTGGGCTAAAGGTATGATTCCGAATAAAGCTTTGATAGACTAGCGCGACGCGACACCGGTTATTGTTATACCGTCAAGTTTTCTTAGAAATTGTATTGTTCGAGTCGCGTCGCGCCGTCGCGTCGCGCTGGTCTGCACGAGCCTTAACGCCGCACTGCCTGCCACGTGATTCCGAGCACCGCGGCATGGCACTTTTGTGGTCTTATGTAAAGTTGTCAACATTCACGTGTTATCGCTGTGATGGGCGCCGCACTTACTTTGCTATTTAGTCATGTGCTATTAGTCCGCCCCGGCGGCAGGGCGATACTGCCACGCAGCAATGCCGTCGCAGCAATGACGCGCGGCATTGCTGCCATGCTCGGAATGTAATCAAAGGAATTCGAAAGTGAGTTTGTTTGTTTATTACGTTTTCACGCTAAAACGGCTGAACGGATTTGGATGAAATTTGGCACGTGGGTAGACCATGACCTGGATTAGGACATAGGATACTTTGTATCACGATATTCCCACGCGATCGAGATTTATGCGAATGAAACCGAGGGGCGCAGCCAATCTCATTTAAACCTACAGAAAATGTATGGGGACCAGTAGTGACGGGGCGGCAATGCCGCGTGCGGCGTTGTTCGAAATCATACCTTTAATAATGTCAAAGTAAAAAAATTACTATACCACAATAGGTAAAAAAGAATTAAAATGAAGCAACAACAGATAAATTAATTACTTATGTGATAGATACATGTTTGGTAGGTACTACATATATATTTGGTATACATGGTACTCACATTTACAAACGTTGTAAAGGCTTGTGCCGACCAGCGCGACGCGACACCGGTTATTGTTATACCGTCAAGTGTTCTCAGAAATTCTATTGTTCGAGTCGCGTCGTCGCGTCGCGCTGGTCTGCACGAAGCTTAAAGGTAGACGATTATCCTAAAATTTTACAATTAATAACTCAGTGTGTGTGTGTGTGAGGAAGTATGCATGCATGCATGCAATGCATGTAAGAGCGTGCATTCTGAAAGAGGGCAACGTCGCAAGTAGTCAAATATTTGGCTTTTTTGATTAATTTGGCAATATTACTGTATGGAAATATGAAATATGGCTAACTAGTGAAGTAAAATACCTACTAGCTTTTGCTCGCGGCTTCGCCCGCGTGGATGTCGGAAAATATCCCACAGAAACATGCTACCGGGATTTGGAGTATCCTATGTCCTAACCCAGGTCTGAGTTTCATCTAATTCCGTTCAGCCGTTACGGCATGAAAAGGTAACAGGCAGACAATAAATCTCTTTTAGGGTTCCAAAAAATTCAAACCCTTAAGGGGGATGCGCTAAGGTAGCCGGTGAGATTAAAATTTTCTTGAGTTTTTTCCATTTTGCAGGTCAGTGTCAGGTATGATGATTAAAATAAAATTCGCGACCGTAACAAATATGGCTTTACATAATTATAATAATTACAATCAGCAATACAACTTCAAAAGTAAGCATAATTGTCAAATGTCATGATTTCATGAAATAGTAATTCAATGGGATTACATGAATTTAGAGAGTTGTATTGATCATTTATAATTAGAGTTGTATTGATATTATGATTATAATTAAACATTTGATACGACCGCGAATTATATTTAGATCAACATAGAACATGGTACTGACCTGCAAATTGCAAAAAAACGTAAGAAAATTTGAATTTCGCGCTCTACCTTGACGCTTTCGCCTTAAAGGATGACTTTGCTGTCTGTCTCGACCCTTTCTTTTTCTCAGGAAACCGACGCATCAAGTTGAAATAGATAAGTATCAAAAACTTAGGTCTACGGTCTCTTGGAGCTGTAACGAAAATCAAACTTCCAAGCCAACGCAATAAATAAATACGGTTATTTATGCCGCATCTTTTGACACTCGCAAATAAACCCGTCTATTTGGTACTTCCCGTTGGCCCTGCAGCATGAAGAAAGGTCAAGTAAAGAGGAAAATCCAAAAATTGGTAATTTATGTACTATAGGTGCAAAGTTAAGTTTGTTCTTCAATCTGGGATCAAAAATTCATAGGCCGTGTCTTGAAGTAACATTTAGTCAGTATTTTATTAGTACTCTATTCAAAGTTTTTTTTCAATTGAAAAGCTAAGTTTTGTTCTTCGATCCAGATTTGGAAATTCGGGCAGCCGAGCGAGCACAGCTTTGAGACGGAACCCTCAGGGCGCTAGTCCTACTCACATTTATCCAGTAGTAAAAAAAAACTGGTTTATATGATTCTAAATGCCTTACTTAAAAACTAAATAATCATTTTACTATTATTATCACCATTAATTTGTAATACCTACTCTAGTGCCGCCATTCAACACATATTACCTACATGGTAGAATGGTTTGTTTTTGACTTTAACTTTTGACAGAGTGGGCTGATTTTAATGAAATAAAGTATAAATATTAATTCAAGATACGGACTATGACTATATTTCCAATACCTTAATGCACTTGAAAAGAAGACACAAAGAAATCAATATTACATGTGAATTTTAAAATCATCCCCTTTTTTACCCCTTTGGGGGATGATTTTACAAAAACGCTGATATGTGTCATTCTTTATTTCTTACCAAAGCATAAATTTGAATTTTCATATCTCTTACTTAAGAAATGCTAGATTTCCCATACAAACTGTCATCCCCTATATCGCCCCCCTAGGTTATTTTCGAGACAAAAAGTACCCTATGTCCTTTTCACGATACCATCAATCTCCTTGCCAAATTTTATCGAAATTCGTTCAGTGGTTCAGCCGTGATAAGGTAACATACAGACAGACAGACAGAGCTACTTTCGAATTTATAATATTAGTATGGATGAAATGCAATCATTAACGTAACACCAAATATTTAGTTTTAAGGGGACTACAGGACCTAAACGTGCCTAAACGCAAGTTTTATAATGCGTAAAAGTATATGATCCACTGCAGTAAACAAAATCAGAAAAATATATGATATTCTTCAGGACATATGGTAGTATGATAGTGTGTTGAAAACATAATACAACTAATTTGATACAATAGAAAAAAATCATGAAGATACCTCTAAAAATTTATTTTAGCTATTAAAAATCATATTTATTTACATGCAATCATTCTGATTTTTTGTCAGATTATTCTACAAGCTACATATTAGCATAATAGTGTTTTAATTTTCCAGTCCAATCAATAGATTTTTTGTAAATCGCTAACTGCTTCATATTTTGCACTAAATTACCTGCGTCGTGTCATCGCGCTTCTCTTTCATTTCTATGCAGTCCGACAGTGACCGCGCTTTAGCTGTTGTAAGCCTCTTAAGTGTAAAAAAAAGTATTTGGAAACTTTCCATATGCCTTTTTTACACCTAAAACGGTTACAACATCAAATTCAGTGTTATAATTGTAATTCATTATTAATAATTAGGTAACTAGTAAGCGGTATTTCATATTCCCATACAGTAATATTACCAAATTAATAAAAAAGGTACATACTTGTCCACTTTTTTTTAAATTGCCAATTATTTTTATGAACTCTCCTAAGACTAAGTTTAACTGCACATACAGGTTAATTACACAATGTGACCAATTATTACATTCATTCTGCGTAGTATTTCCTTTCTATAAATAAAACATTATTTTAATGCTATTCCTTAGTGAGATCACAAATTACAGAAACAGAACATGTGAACAACATGACATGTGTGTGTGTTCATGTGTGATGAACAGAAATTATTTTTGAACAGCAAACTATCATCATTACTTGCAAGTTTGTAATTATCAGAGGGTGTTGGAAGATTTGAAACACTACACTTGCTGTAGTGTTATTGCTTGGTTCATTCTGTGCCTTCTAGATATATTCTAGAAAAAAAAGCATTACACCTGTATTGATGGCCACAATGAGATAGACACGGTATACACATAACTCAAGTCAAAGAACCAAATAAAAACACTACAAACAGTAATTTCTGAAGAAATGTGATTGATTTTTTCATTATGTTTCAGTGTCTCATATTAAAAAAGATTGAAATCAAATAATTTAATATGAACTAAGTTGTAAAATATTAAGTACCTACGAAACTGAGCCAAATTGCTATCAGCTGAGATACTGATCTCACACAAGCCCTATATTTATTAACTCAAACAAGTACAAACTGCCACAGAAGCTTCCAAATAAAGAAAAGCTAAATACATTTAGTGATAACAGATTGCCTAATGACTCAGTTTGCCCAGTGAAGTCTTACTATGACAGATCACAGATAGTACATTTGTTTGAGCCATGGGAGGTACAAACACTAGAGGAAAACAACTATGTTATTATATATAATGACATAATATAATGTGTGCAATCATAAATGTTAACGACTGAGAGACCAGGCACACGTGCCAGTGTGTGCTCACAGGTTTAACATATCGTCCCTTAGCTAACAACACCGCTCAAGTCGAAAATTGGCAGTTTTTACATTTTAATGCCATTGGATGAAGCTGCGCATTGCGCGTCGAACCATTGGTCTCATGAAATAGATTTCAGTCAATCAGAAGCCGTAATTAAAAAAATAGTGACAGCGCTCAAGTCGGTTGGCGTCGCAACACCGCACAATTTTTTCCATCTCCTGTAAAGTTGGTAAAAATGACTTAAGCGGTGTTGGTATATTGGATCTCGTGCATATTTACTCAACAAATGCACAAACACCATGTGCTGAATGTTACACCTTTCTTCCTATTAGTACAAAGCAGTTTGCCTTTATTACCCAACAGCCCCAGAAAGAAGGTAATGTTTTACTACATTAATATACAGGGTGACAGGGACATTGACGCGAAAACTGTTACCATGGATTCAGTACATGAATCTGAAACCCCCTACATTGAAATTGTTCATCAGTTATATTTAAAAAATCTGCTGTTTCATAGAAAAGTGCAATTCCCATATGGACAAAATATGGAACAGCTGATATCTTTTTTAAATAACCAATGAAAAATTTTTAATGTAGTGGGGTTCAGAATCATGTACTGAATCCATGGTAACAGTTATGGTGTCAATGTCTCTGCCACCCTGTATTGTTACTTTAGATGTGCTACAAAAACAACTTATCCTGACAACTTGTAATATAACAACTCACTACATATTGGTGTTCCACAGATAATGACCACCATGCAGTAAGAACAACATTGAGACAGGCTCACCACACACGCTATCAGTCTCAGGAGACTGCTATATCATTGTAAATAACAAGCAATCATGTATCAAGGTCATGTTTGCTTGTCTCTTTAAACATGTGTTAAACTACAGATTTTTTGTTATTTCCTGAATTATTATGTCATTGCTATTATGTCAATTCATGGGAATCTCATACAGGCATGTCCATGTAGGTACCTACAGATGTACAATTAGGACTCTTATTGGACTGACATTATTCAATTAAAAGTGGTTACTAAGAGGTTTATGCTGGATAGTAATGTGTTTAAACATTGTATAACCAATGTTGTCAGACAGAACCAGTATATTGGCCATGTAATAGCCAATATACTGATAATAATATAATAATACTATAATATTTGTATTAACAATATAGTGAACATTGCAATCAAATTTGGAGTTAACATAATAACGTGTAAAGGTCAAAATATTGGGCTAGTCGGAACATTGGTTACTATGATAGATAGTCGGTAAATAGGTAATTGACACGTTTTTACATAACGAGAGAACGAAAATTGGTGGCGTAACAGGCCCAGCCGATAGAACTGTCACACTGATTAGGTTAGTTTGAATGGCAGCTAGCAGCAGCCCCTGCTGCACCGCCGGCTGCTGCCCGTGCTTACCTTTACGGAGTCGAGCGGGTACATTATGCAATGCTCCATCACCCCCGCTATTGCTCCGGCAGTCATGTGTGTGACGGAGTTTTGGGTCGGAAGGGTTTCATAGTCCTCAAAGTTCATAATACTCACTGAATACTGACACTCAGCACAAAAAAAAACAATGCAAGAGGAAATTTTACAGGGGCTACGATTTTGATTTACCGAATTAGAAGTATCATTTTCACTGACTATTTTTATCACAAGTCATCCGAAATTTAGAACAATCAAAATTGATTCCATAAATGCGACTCTCAAGCACGCGCGACTTTTGCGGTATCACAGAGTAATAAGAATTGTTATGTCATTCGGTCTTTTATAATCTGTGAGACAGTGATGTACATTACTACAGAAATGAAATCGACTACAGTGTATAAAGATAATCGATTTGAGGTATTAGTTTATGATGATGACGATAACCTAACAATTTTTAGCTAATATTATAAGTATTATCTGTATTATTTATTATCTATAATATCATAACATCCTGCAGACCTCATATTTTTTTTTTTAACTTTTAACCCTAACAGGCATTCTCATAATGCACCCGTCGAGACTAGAGATGATGAATATAACCATCAACCATTAAAATTAACTAATATTTAAAATTAACATGATATTCAATAAACAAAATTAACATTAATGAATAAAAATATCATATCAAATTATCAACTTCTTCGGCGCAAAATATGCAACGTCGATTAAGTAACAATAACAACGCACTTTCTCTATCTCGCTCTAACAACGCGCTTTCTCTCGGGTCGAACCGTCCCTTTATTGCCCATGGTCTAACTGAGCAGTCCTACTGATTGGACCATTGCCAATTTATTTATTCCGTGGTCTTATCTATTATAGTTGGACCACAAACCAAATATTTATTCCCTTGTCTAATTAACATTTTGACCGCCACTTATAAGTTTTGCAACATTAACAACAACAACATTTTTATTTATTTTATTTTATTTATTCATTTATTTACTTTAGTCAAAGAAATACAATAACATTTTTATTTATTTTATTTTATTTATTCATTTATTTACTTTAGTCAAAGAAATACAACAACATTTTTATTTATTTTATTTTATTTATTCACTTTTTTACTTTAGTCAAAGAAATACAATAACATTTTTATTTATTTTATTTTATTTATTCATTTATTTACTTTAGTCAAAGAAATACAATAACATTTTTATTTATTTTATTTTATTTATTCACTTTTTTACTTTAGTCAAAGAAATAACGTTTGGTTTTCCTAGTCAATTATAACAACTAGATAATCAAAATTATACCTATTCTCCTAAAATTAAAGCATTTCAGCAATCAAAATTATACCTATTCTCCTAAAAATTAAAGCATTTCAGCGTAATTTATCTAACGCATGTCCGACATTAATATCAGAATTTAAAAGTTCCAATTGTACTTGCATAATAAATTCGTCATTTCTCACAAGGGTCAAGCATCTTTTCCTTCGACTCCTTTGATTTTGTTTTGCAATTGCTTGTGCCGCAAATTTTTTTAGTATGTTTAGGAGTCGCAGTAGCGTCACTGTGTTTTTATTAATCATTTTATTTAACTTCGAATGCCATCCTTCGATAGCATTATTTGTTCGATGTCGCTGTGCGAAAACATTTAAAATTTTAAATAAATTCTTCTTTATCCAAAATTTTTCTATATATTTTGTAAAACTGTCAATTTCGGCTATTTCACTTTCAGTCTTAATATAGTCCCACCCTTCCGACATATATTCCTGTGGTAAGAGTGCTAATGCCACCGTCAGCGATATTATACGTTTCTGTGCTTTACTTTTTACAACTCCTAACATTTTCGCTTTTCGCCATAAAGCACGACTCCAATGATAGAAGCATCCAATTATTTGTACATCGGGTATAACATCTCTAATGGCATTTATTGCTGCTATTTCATAGTCACAGTGCAATTTTTTTGGTGACCAGTCAGGTAATTGTGACTTGATAAGTTGAAATAAAGTCTTGTAGGTGCTCTCTTTCTTATCAGGCAACAATGCAAAAATTAACGGCAGAACATTTGTGAACTCAGTCGTACTGCCTGCGTCACCGAGTACACTAAACAATTGCGCAAAAGGCTTTGGACAACTACTGAAAGTTGAGTCAATAAAATATTCGGTAATATTATCATTTTGTAACAACTCTCTTGCTTTCTCTGAGCAAAATACCAGTATACGTGCACCATCGTAGAAATAATCAGCCAAAACGAAGAAGGAAAATAAATCTGGAACTTCAACTTCTTCTAAACTTTTGAAGACCGTTTTGGTTACTTTCATGGACTTATTTCTTCTACTATACAGACCATGCTGGATATTTGGGAGAGAAGGTAAATTGACAACAAAATTTAAACCAGCATCTTCTAGAGACGATGCAGTTTCATTGTAAAGCTGTGGCACTGGTCTGTCTGATCTCGTTACCGTCTCCATCAACTTGGCTACTGCTTTGTCAACGACATTTTTTGCATAATTTGGTTCGCATACATGCGGTTTACTTTTATCTTGTTCATTATTCTCCTGGAAAATAATAATAATAAAAAATACAAAGTAAACGCTTTATATCTTAAATAAAACAAATAAAAATGCTATTTACATACCCTAGTTGTGATGGTGCCCGTACATTTATTTTTTTTGTAATTAGAACATCTCCAAACAACACATCCATTTTTATACTGTCTTAATTTATAATACTGATAATCACCAGATATAAGAACAATGCCGCCTTTTCTTTTAATAAATTCCATTTTATGAATTATTAAACAGAATCATGAAGACTAAGCAACAAAATGACATGACATATATTATTTATTTTCCTCAATGAGTATCATTGAATTGAAAAAGTTTACATTTCATTTCTAAAGGAAGTTGTATATCTTTAATTAATAAGACCACGGAAATAACATTTGTCCGTAATCCTATCAATAGGACCACGGAAAAAAACATTGGTCCATGGTCCTATCAGTAAGACCACGGAATAAATAAATTGGCAATGGTCCAATCAGTAGGACTGCTCAGTTAGACCATGGGCAATAAAGGGAACCGTCAGTACTCGGTCAGTGTCGTTTTGCATCCAGTAAGAATATTTATTCAGTTACGTGCATTCAATTGTATGCTCTATCTTTCTTACAATAAAACACATTTACTGTTGGGGATATTTTATTCTAAACAAAGTAAGTGATATTTTTAACAAATATTTCGGTCGGTTATTGGTTGATTTAACGTGATTAGTTAGTTTTGTTGTTTTATTCGAATAGCAAAGTCGCGTCGTCGCGTTGTTTTGGTTAATGTGAAGATTGTTTTTTATTGCCTAGCTATTCTCACTTGTTAAAAATATTCGAATACCTATCTAATCAAGATAAAATAAATGCTAGTCAGTCCTAAGCCTGTTAAATAATGAAGGGAAGTTTAATTTCAACATGCATTAGTTAATGGAATATTCAACTATTCAACACGTTGCCGATACTTGAATAAAAATATTAACTAATATTTTCAACCAATAAAAATATCGATTTTTTTTTTTAACAATTAACTCTTAACCAATAAAAAAATTCAACCAATATTCTCATCTCTAGTCGAGACCCAACACGGCTAAGAATTCCTTCACATCGAAGCACATTATGTCATAGAAATAGCTTTAAAACATCAATTAAAATCTTCAATAATATTCCAAAAGAAATAAGGGAACTCCCTCTAATACATTTTAAATCCCAAACTACACACATGGCTTATTGGAAATTGTTTTTATAGTGTAAAAGATTTTTTGATAAAAAAAAGTAACAGATTAATATGAGATAAGGTAATGAGTTTTAATTAAATTACTTTATATACCTATTTATTATTGTTAAGTGTTCAAATAGATACGAAACCCTAATAACCAATGTTAATAGAAATGTGTAAAAAAAATATGTATTGTATAAAATGTATAAATTTAACATGTTTAAATATTTGTATGCCAGTCCATGGCGAAACATGTAAGATCATTGCTATATTAAAAGACCTTAATGTACCTACCATGTTTTAAAGCCAATAAATATATTGTGTTTGTTTGTTACGCTTCCACGATAAAACGGCTGATCGAATTTGGATGAAATTTGGCACATGGGTAGTCTATGAGCTGGAGAATATAGGATACTTTTTATCCCGACATTCCCACGGGATCGATACTTATGCGGGTAAAACCTCGGTGCGCGTCTAGTCCTATCCTACTACCCATACTAATATTATAAATTCGAAAGTAGCTCTGTCTGTCTGTCTGTATGTTACCTTTTCACGGCTAAACCACTGAACGAATTTCGATAAAATTTGGCAAGGAGATAGATGATATCGTGAAGAGGACGTAGGGTACTTTTTGTCTCGAAAATAATCCTAGGGGGGTGAAGTCCCCTCTTTGAGGACTGGCTAGAGAGGCGCCACGGCGTCCTCACCTTCCACCTGACGCAGGTCCTCACCGGACATGGTTGTTTCGGGAGGTTCCTGTTCAGGATAAAGCGGGAGGAAACGCCCGGGTGTCACCACTGTGTGGATCGCCCGGAGGACACGGTGGAGCATACGGTGGAGGTCTGCCCAGCTTGGGCGGAGCACCGCCGTGTCCTCACGGAGGCGATCGGCGGTGGCGATCTCTCGCGTCCGGCCCTGGTTCAGGCTATGGTCCGGAGCGAGAGTGCATGGGAGGCCGTCACCTCCTTCTGCGAAGCAGTAATGCTCGCGAAGGAGGAGGCGGAGCGCGCGAGGGAGAGGCAAAATGCGCGCCCTCGCGCCCCTAGTCGCCGCAGGAGACGCCCCGGGCGTCGGGATTCGAGAGCCGACTTCCGGCCACCGTAGGCGCGGACGGTGAGCAATGGGTAGCTCGCCGTCCGATAGGGACCAGGCCCGGGTCGACGGCGCGTTGTGTTCCACGCGCGCCTCAAAGAGATGTCAGCACCAACTGACGGGGTCCGGAAGGGCCAATGCTTGCCGGGGTTGCGGGTTTGTCCGAAAGGGATATCGCGACCCCGGCACACAGGCAACGGAAGGAACACGGGTGGGTTTTAGTCAGTAAAAGTCTGACACGCCCTCCCGCTCCGCCCAGAGCGGGAGAAGTTATTTGATAATTTCCCACCCTCAAAAAAAAACAAAAAAAAAGGGGGGTGATATAGGGGATGACAGTTTGTCTCTTACTTAAGTAAGAGATAGGAAAATTCAAATTTATGCTTTTGGTAAGAAATAAAGAATTACTCATATCAACGTTTTTGTAAAATCACCCCCCAAAGGAGTAAAAAAGGGGATGATTTTAAAATTCACATGTAATATTGATTTTTCGTGTCTTCTTTTCAAGTCCATTAAGGTATTGGAAATATAGTCATAGTCCGTATCGTATATATATTTTAAAACTACTCGAATCCTATCTCTCCAACAGAATGCAATGTACAGAGATTGCAAGAGTATGTGAAACAAAGTTTGAAGAGAGTTTTTTTATCTCATTCGAGATTAATAAAGTTTGGTGTCCCACAGGGTAGCGTCCTTGGGCCACCTCTTTTCTTAATCTATTTATATGATCTGCCAAAGGTGACTCAACATCAAATGGTGATGTTTGCAGATGACAGTACTGCCATAGTGAAATGTATTGATCGCAATATTTATCAAGATGACATAAATAATACACTATTGGACATAATTAATTGGCCTTACAAAAATAATTTAATTATAAACTTAAAGAAAACCAAAATAATGCACTTTCACCAAAGAACTGAAGTACCAAAATTAAATATCAGACATAGTAACTGTGACATTGAAGACGTTAAAGTAGTAAAATTCTTAGGTTTATTCCTTGATAACCAACTTAACTGGAAGGCCCACATAGATGACCAAAGTAAAAAAAAAAAAAAATCAGCATACGCACTTTTCCAAATTGCTAGAAAAATAAATATGGATGCGCTACTAGTTGCATATCACGGCTTAGTAGCCTCAATTTTGCGATATGGTATTGTTTTTTGGGGCAATTCTACCGATAAAGATATCGTTTTTAAGGCACAAAAAAGGTGCATAAGATCAATGTGTGGTCTGAAAGTTGATGATAGCTGGGTACCATTCTTTAAATCGCTGAAAATACTTACTCTACCCTCATTATATATTTTTGAAATTAGTGTTTTCGTCAAGACAAACATGAGACTATTCGAAAAAGTAATTCAATCAGCGTTGTAAGACTGCCTTAGTGAGAAAGAGCGTTTTAGGCATGGCACCGCGCATTTACAATAAATTACCAAATGTCATCAAAAATTTGAAAGTAACACAATAAAAAAAAAATTAAAACTATTACATATTAATTGAAAAATGTTATTAAACGACTGATGAATTTCTGAATGATAAATTAAAGTAAACTTATTTATTTATTTGACTGGAGAAACAATTTTTAATTGAATATTGTGACTAATTGTAATTTATGATTATTTATTTATGCACTGATTGTAGAAATTATTTTATTGTTCTTATTTCGCATGCAACCATATTTGTACGCCTCTTGGCATAACATAGCGATTATGATTATGATTATCTTGAATTAATATTTATACTTTGCAAATCGGATAAAATTATGCTGATTTTCGGTACATTTTGTGACAAAACTAAACCGAATCAAATATAACTAATAACTACCACTTATAGGTTGGTTCTTCATCTTCAAATGATAGGAACTTTTTCTAAATTATAGTTTTTAATATTGTAAAAAGGATCTTCCGTTGCCATGTTCCACAAAATTAACGATACCGGGTTGTGTTTAGGTACATTTTTTGTACTATCATCAAAATATTTTAAGATTTCTAAAAATACTATTAGTAGGCAGACATATTCAATTCTAAACCTTAGAAAAAAAATCTTTCAAAATATCACAAATAGTCGCAAAAAAAAATAAAAACCGAAAATAACTTTTTCACATATTTATTATGTTGCTATTACGGATGAATCTTAATCGATTGCATTAAGGGTTATTTTATTTTTGGTCTGTTTTGACTGTCCGCGCTGGGCCGCGGTCGTAAGTGGAGCCCTGTGTTGCCTCTTTGCAGCGGCTCGTGCGGAAAAACATCGCTGTACAAATACAAAATATTCGATAAACCAAATTTGATACTTGTTACGGTATGATAATTTTGTATTCACAGATTTTTATTATAATAATAATAATTTTATTTCGGTAAAAGTAAGTACGGTTTATAAATGCCTATTCGTCTGGGACTTGATGGAGTGACCTGCAGGTGTACTTCGGTGACTGCTACTGGAACTCCTCGACGAGTAGAACTAGGTGTGCCGAGTTTGGGCTCGTTTTGTAAGTTATGATGAGACCTTACCTCCGGACTTGATGGAGTGACCTCAGGGTGTACTTCGGTGACTGCTACTGGAACTCCTCGACGAGTAGAGGTGTGCCGAGTTTGGGCTCGTTTTGTTAGTTATGATGAGACCTTACCTCCGGACCTGATGGAATGACCTGAAGGTGTACTTCGGTGTCTGCTACTGGAACTCCTTGACGAGTAGAACTAGGTGTGCCCAGTTTAGGCTCGTTTTGTTAGTTTTGATGAGACCTTACCTCCCGGACTTTATGGAGTGACCTGAAGGTGTATTTCGGTGACTGCTACTGGAACTCCTCGACGAGTAGAACTAGGTGTGCCGAGTTTGGGCTCGTTTTGTTAGTTTTGATGAGACCTTACCTCCCGGACTTTATGGAGTGACCTAAAGGTGTATTTCGGTGACTGCTACTGGAACTCCTCGACGAGTAGAACTAGGTGTGCCGAGTTTGGGCTCGTTTTCTTAGTTATGATGAGACCTTACTTCCGGATTTGATGCAGTAACCTGAAGCTGTGCTTCGGTGACTGCTATTGGAACTCCTCGACTAGTTGAACTAGGTGTGCCGAGTTTGGGCTCGTTTTGTTAGTTTTGATGAGACCTTACCTCCCGGACTTTATGGAGTGACCTAAAGGTGTATTTCGGTGACTGCTACTGGAACTCCTCGACGAGTAGAACTAGGTGTGCCGAGTTTGGGCTCGTTTTCTTAGTTATGATGAGACCTTACTTCCGGATTTGATGCAGTAACCTGAAGCTGTGCTTCGGTGACTGCTATTGGAACTCCTCGACTAGTTGAACTAGGTGTGCCGAGTTTGGGCTCGTTTTGTTAGTTATGATGAGACCTTACCTCCGGAATTGATGGAGTGACCTGAGGGTGTACTTCGGTGACTGCTACCGGAACTTCTCGAAATTTCCATCTTTCGCATATGAGATGGAGCCGAACGACGCCATCAAACTTAAAAAAGTTGATTTTAGGTTGCCTTCATTCGTAATAAATAAGAAACATAAATGGTCTTACCAAATCCAAGGGCAGCTGCGTATTACTAGGCAAGACACTTATGTGTTTGCTATTTGGACAGGCCCTGGCAAAATCAAGTACCAGTGCATAGAAAACGATCAACAACAATTTTGGAAGGAGAACACGGAAACCTACTTATTTAGGTTTTACAAAAATTGTCTGCTGCTGGAATTGATTGACCCAATACACACGAGAAATATGGAGCTTAGAGCACATTCGTCACATACTCAAACAATATTTTGAAAATAAAGAATTGATAACGTTTAATTTGTTGTTTTAATAATCATCGAAGTACACCATCAGGTCACTCCATCAAATCCGGAGGTCAGGTCTCATCATAACTAACAAAACGAGCCCAAACTCGGCACACCTCTACTCGTCGAGGAGTTCCAGTAGCAGTCACCGAAGTACACCCTGAGGTCACTCCATCAAGTCCGGAGGTAAGGTCTCATCATAACTTACAAAACGAGCCCAAACTCGGCACACCTAGTTCTACTCGTCGAGGAGTTCCAGTAGCAGTCACCGAAGCACACCTTCAGGTCAATCCATCAAGTCCGGAGGTTAGTAAAAATATAAAGAACAGTACGAAATATTATTTGTAGGTACCAATGTTTTATAAAGAAATATGCAAAAAAAAACATACTCCCAAAGTATCAAAATTAGTTCACGTGACTACTATTCCCGCAGCTAACCGTGCGTACACTTGTGTGTGTGACCCGTGTCAATGTAGTAGTTCGATTTGCAAACGTGTCCTTAAAATCAGCCCACTCTGTCAAAAATTATTACAATTTAAAGTCATAAACTAACCTTTCTAACACATGTAGCTTGTGTTGAATGGCGGCACTAGAGTAGGTATTACAAATTAATAGTGATAATAATAGTAAAATGATTATTTAGTTTTTAAATAAGGCATTTAGAATCATATAAACCTGTTATTTTTTTTACCGGATAAACGTCAGTGGGACTAGCGCCCTGAGGGTTCTTAACTAAAACTTAGCTTTTCAATTGAAAAAAAAACTTTGAATAGAGTACCTAATAAAATACTGACTAAATGTTACTTCAAGACACGGCCTATGAATTTTTGATCCCAGATTGAAGAACAAACTTAACTTTGCAGTTTATATATAAATTACAAATTTTCAGATTTTCCTCTTTACTTGACCTTCCTTCCCGCTAAACTTCATGCTGCAGGGCCAACGGGAAGTACCAAATAGACTGGTTTATTTGCGAGTGTCAAAAGATGCGGCATAAATTACCGTATTTATTTATTGCGTTGACTTGGAAAATTGATTTTCGTTACAGTTCCAAGAGACCGTAGACCTAAGTTTTTGATACTTATCTATTTCAACTTGATGCATCGGTTTCCTGAGAAAAAGGGTCGAGACAGACAACAAAGTCATCCTTTATGGGATTACATTTTTCGATTTGAAGTACGGAACCCCAAAAGAGATTTATTATCTGCCTGTTACCTTTTCATGCCGTAACGGCTGAACGGAATTAGATAAAAGGCAGACCTGGGTTAGGACATAGGATACTCCGAATCCCGGTAGCATGTTTCTGTGGGATATTTTCCGACATCCACGCGGGCAAAATCTAGTAGTATAATATATAATCTACTATCCACTATATATTATTATAAATGTGAAAGTTTGTATGTTCCGCCCCTAAGACGACCCACTGACCCAATTACGCAAAAACGGCTGAACGGATTTGGATGAAATTTGGCACATAGGTAAACCATAACCCGGGTTAGGACATTGGATACTTTTTATCCCAATATTCCCACGGGATCGACACTTATCCGGGTGAAACCGCTGGGCGCAGCTAGTAGTAATGAATAAATATGCATAGCTTGGTTATCTGCTATGTAAATCCAGTGCGGAAAGTATTTTAAGAGCGTTCATCCAAAAGTTGGCAACGTCGCAAATAGCTGTCAAATATTTTCCTGTTTTTGGGGGGTATTACACTATCAAATATCTAGGATGATTTATGAGTCATATTTATATGATAATGTAATACAAACATATGAATCAAATCGTCTTTGATCAAAGATTTGTTGACATTTGTTGTTAGATAGGATCATAGAAACTGGTCTTGCCACATTGAATATTATATACTGAATTTTCACATTTATTTTCATAATTTCCTGATACAAAATCCGTCCATAAAATTATGTGATTTTGCCTTTTCAGTTTTGCTACTGCCACATTCTAAAATGACGGTTTTATTGACGGATAAAAAGTAAGCACAACGAAATTTTGGCGTAAGTTCACAATAAGTATGCTTAATGGAATTCTAAAATTGCTTGCTGGCAAGACGGCTGTACTAAAAAAAAAGGAAGCTAGACTTGTTCTTGCTCGGTCATTGAACGGATCGCTCCGATCTAGTACAATCTGTGAAATAGTACAGTTTGGCCTTTTAGTAGTATTAGTACACTAACTGAATGAAGAGTTTTACGAGTGCTTGGATGGTAGCACAGGCTCATAGGTGTTTACAACGAAAAACAAAACTTTAAATGAACAATAAATAAATGTATCTACTATCAGTCACAGAGAATAAAAGTGTAGGTACTAATTAAGTGTACTTATTCGAAATGGAAACTAACTGGAAAGTAGGTAGGTACTTATTATTTTAAGAAATCAGAAATTAATTTGAGAAGTCAAAGTGCAACAGGAGTGAAGAGTGCGTCTCGTTCCTCGCTCCCTGGCGACCGGTCTGTTTCCGAGAATATGCGTGATCAACGTCCTTAAAGCTTGGTGCAGACTAGCGCGACGCGACACCGGTTATTGTTATACCGTCAAGTTTTCTTAGAAATTGTATTGTTCGAGTCGCGTCCCGCCGTCGCGACGCGCTGGTGTGTACGAGCCTTAATCTGCGGATCCATGTCCGAGGCGACCGACCGGACGGAACATGATCGAAACGAAGTACCTACTAAATGACCGAAGTACTATTAAGCTTACGGAATAGTTCATTCTAGTACAGTGTCGTGAATGAATTCTTAATAGTACATAGTACATGTACTACACAAGCCTAATTCAGTTAACTTTAGGAGGTTATTACACTATCATATATCTAGGATCATACATAGGATCCTATCTCATAACCTACATATCAGAATCATATCTGTGTATTACATTATCATATATCTAGGACCTTATTTTTTTTGTCATATGTGGTTGCAATCGTCTAGTAAAACAAAATATTGAAGCCTTTCGGCACACAATGTAACAAATAGAACTTAGAACAATAATGAAGCCAAAACAATGGATGCCCGGCAGCAGCTTGGCAAGCTGCTGCCGGGCATTCCTCCTAAAGTTAACTGAATGTCAGCTGTCAAATTTTACTTGACACCGAATATTTAATTTCAGATGGAAAAAGAGTAGGTATTTGGAAACTTCCCAAATGCTTTTTTTAAACCTAAAACGGTTACAACATCAAATTCAGTGTTGTAATTGAAATTCATTATTAAATATTCTAGTTCATTAGTCAGCCATATTTGTTAATTCCATAATGTTGCTAAATTAATCAAAACAGCGAAATATTTGACAGCTATTGGCGACGTGCCCACTCGTCATCTCAGTTTTACAAGGTTACATCAAACATTTTCTCAATTTAAGCCCACGTACGCACGGATGTAAAAATATTTTGAGCATTTATCAAATAGGCAAAACAACTTTATTCACATGCTAAATAATTAAATGCATTTCTTAGATAGTGACAAGTTTATATTTTTTGACACCAACATTTTTGTTGATAAGCTAAGGTCGACTAGGGATACTGTGTATCTGCCCATTAGTTTTAGACGTCAAATAGCTAGGCTATTAGCTTTTAATATTAACCCAGACATAATTAGTATGTCTAAGTCGTCTACAATTCGTACCACAGTTAGTAATAGTACTAATGTTAAGGTGGTTAGCTCAAATAGTTTAAACTAGTTTGTAAGACAACAGAAGGTACCTCTAACAGTTTATTTACACTTAATAAAAAAAAGGTATTTTCTAGCACTAACATAGTTAACTGTACAAAAGGGGCTAAGCAGAAATCCTTGAAATTATTTCATCAAAATATTCAAGGCTTTTCTTCCGAACAATTGGAAATTGAATTATTTTTAGAAAAAACAATGTTTGATATTATTTGTATAACTGAACACTGTATTTTCAACTCTCGGCGTTGAGAATCCAACAGAGTGCGTCCCAGCGCGTTGAAACAATACACGGTTGGATTTACAGCTCTCGGCGCTAAGCAGAGCGTTCAAATCTCAGTGCACGAAAAAAATCGCCCATGCGTACCTGAGCTAAGTTTATTTTTGTTCAATTTCAGTTTTTTTTTCCTTTCTATCTATATAAAAATCCTGTCAAACAACAAAGTTCTATCTACATTTTGCGTTACACTAAGTGACAACAAGGTTCTATGTAAAAAAATGTACTTAGGTTATATACTGTAGTTCTTTTAATTGGAAACAGTCTGAGCATCACTAAAAGGGACATAGTTACTGGTATTGACACCCTACTTAAATTAAAATACAATATACACGCAGTTATTATTGTTTTAACTGAGATTAGCTTAAGTGACGAAACAGTATTATCTAGTACTACTAATATTAATAGATTCTTTAAACTTTTAGAATCGACAAAAGAGAAGCATAATAAGAATATTTTACTATTTCACCAAAATATAAATCGCTTCTATGGCAAAATGCTAGACGTGAAAATGTTAATAGATAAATATATCATAAGGATATCTTATGGTTTTTGTGAAACCTGGTTAAAACCAGATAGGATGCTGTTTAATGATTTTTCAGTTGCCAGTGCGTATAACCGGTACCCTAATTACGCAATACACGATCAATCAGAATCTGAATCGTTTTGAAACAGATTGCTAATCCATAGCTTCGTACGTTCGAAAAAAAAATCTGCTCAACAACGTAAATAACACAATGAATGTTGTTGACCTGTCAAATTGAAACAGATTAGTCGGAATTGTCAACGAAAATGTGTTGCTTAGATAGCTGGTCTTCATTAGGGGATGGCACCTTGATATTATGTAATGGTTGTTTCAGATATAAGGAAAGGAAGGATATCACTGCTTGCTCTGTTGATTGCTTATGTGAGGTAGCATGTGCAGAGGTTGAAGACAATACGTTTTATTTTTATTTTTAATCATAATGGAGGAAATACTAACTAACCTTTTTAGAGATAATAAAATAGTTTTTGTTTGTGGTAAGTAACCTAAATATTGATCTATTAGTAAATTCACCGGAAAAATGTAAGCTTATCTCATTGTTAAAATATTTTAATTTAAAATGTATATTTAATGTAGCAACTACAAGAACAGCAATCTCTTGCCTTCAAAAGGTCTACTTATATCTTTTGAATCAGATAAAAAGGTACGTTTAGATAAAACTATTCAGTTAAGACCTCTCACTAAAAATAAATTGAAAATGTTTAAAAATAATGTTCTTAGCAATTTTTCAACAGCTAGTTTTGAGTCACAAGACCCCAATATAAACGACAGTAGGTACATTATGTTCTACAGTATGCCAAGAATTTAATAAAGCATGTCCTGTAAAAAAAGTAACAATTAATAATAAACCAAAATTTAATGAATGGGCACGGCTTTTATCAAATAACTTCTCCCTGAAAACTTCACGGTATAACAATCACCGGTGTCGCGTCTCGCCGGTCTGCACGAAGCTTTACTCTTACAGTCATACTGACTAAAACACATGATGTTCCTACAAACTACCTCTGACCTCTGTCCTAGAGGGATGGAGGCTGGATTGCTCGCGCAGACATCATCACTCCCGCCAGCTATGTACGGTCGACCTTGTAATTACTTTTGCACTTTTCACAAAAAGTACAAAAACTCCCAGTAAATTGAAACGAGGTCGACTATACTCGTTAGCAATGAACGCACAGGCAGACAATTAGGTAAGTATGAAATAACCACAAAATTAATCGGAAATGCAAGTTTATTACTTTAAAAGCATATAGTCTTCACGTTAAAAATCACTGATAAATTCCTCTCACACATCTCTCATATTCCGCATGAATATAATGTACGAAGTGATAGTCGTGTCGTCGTGCCATGCGATCAAGTACAGCTCGCGTGAAGACGGCGCGTCCCGAACGCGCCCCGCCGGCCGCCACGCGCCGCACGCGCGCCACACGCGCGCCACACGCGCGCCACACGCGCGACCCGCGTGCGCCTGGCGACCGGCGGCGCACTCTATTGTATAAAAAGCGACACATTCTCTCGAACCAGTTCGGGAGCGCACACCGGTATACATACATATAGCATTATTACAAAATAAACTCTATATATACATCTAGATACAATTCAATATAAATAATTTAACTCGTTCTCTCATTCGCATACATTACATTGAAAGCTGACATTGCTTACCATTTATTCAATAATAGTAGTTTCGTGAAGATATAATATTTCAAATGGTAATCGATGAAAGCGTGTCCGCCTGGGAGCCTGGGACATCGTCCGCTACGCCGGCGTCGTTACGTCTAGCTGTTAGCTCGGTGCCGACACTTTATTACGTACATAAGAAACTAATCTACAACCTTAGTTTTTTGTTTACCCTAAACCTCTTAAGGGGTCATTGTACTCATTATTATGAACAACTTTCACTATGGGACCAACGCCGAAATCGCGAAAAAAAATCAGCTGTTCCCTAAATTTCGACGAGATATACGAACATAAATATAGGGAACAGCAGATTTTTTTTTTGCGATTTCAGCTTTGGTCCCATAGTGAAAGTTGTTCTTAATAATGAGTACAATGACCCCTTAAGAGGTTTAGGGTAAAAAAAAAAACTAAGGTTGTATACATACAATATGAGACTTGGTAAGATGATTAAGTTCAGGACCGACTAAGTTAATTCGCACGCATATTACTAACATTAATGTAAAACGTTTGCAATTGACAATAATAAAGAGCTGCCACGTCTGCGTGTCACGTCACGTCACGCCAGGGACATTCGCACCTATGTACGTAATTACGATGTTGGCATTACTTCCATACGCGTAATAAAATAATGAAACAGTTACAAGTCCCGTAACTCGATCCTTTAACTTGTTACCTATTAACATAGGACTAATTGAACAGCTCATCTGTTCTAAAAACGATTGGATATTCTTTTATTATCTCGTGTAAATAATCTGAGGACTATTTAATTTAAACTTGATGGACTAATCCATCAAGTTTTTCTTATAATTTCTGATGATTGAATCAACGCACGTTGTAAGCGCAAAATACGAAAATAAAAAATAATGATCGCTTTGAATAAAAACTAGAAAGTTATGTCGTAGTCGTAGAGTAGGATTGAGATATTCGTGAAGATATGATAATGTTCGTAACAAAGCTATGCAGTGATAGTGCAGCCGATTGTTATAATATACATATATCACGTGGTCATCACAGTGCGCATCACGACAGGGTCAAGCGTTGCCGCGTCGTGCTGCCCTCGTGCGCAGTCGGCGAGTGGCGCGCGACAGTGCACTCGTCTCGTCATGGTAACAAATTAGGCATATCAATTGTATGTAAGCTATCTACTCTTACGCATACCTTATCATATACATGTTATCGGTAAGCCATCTAAATGCCGAATGAAAAACAAGAATACAATACTTTGAATATAATTTCGTCTATATTGCAACCAAAAATAATATCTGCCTAGAATAAGATTAAAAACAACGACGTAATTATAATTTATAAGAGTGCGGTGCGGCGCGCACTCGGAGTCCTGTGACGTCACGCCGCCCGCACGCACACACTCGGCCACAGTCCGTGACGCAGCGCTGACGTCACGCGAGCCCGCGCGCGCCGCCCGTGAGGCGTGTCATGTTGCTCACTCAGGCTCGGCGACGCAGAGGTGCGGCGGCGTGCGTTTGCTCGCGTCGTTGGCGGTGCACGTATTATGACATTTATTTGTGTTCTTATTATATAATCTAACATTATAATGATAGAATCACGTTCCGTTCCCGGCACTCACCTAAGCACAAAAGCTACACTTATAGCTACCGATACATAGCGATATAGTCATCTATGTCCCAACTTAGTCTAAATCAAAATATTTATCTTACATATCGTAATATATTTGGTTCTCACTAAAGTAAAATGAATTCCACGCGCCCACACAAAATCACAATATATATAATAACATATAGGTATACATCTCATAAACAAGGCATCGTCAGGTGAGCGCGAGAGCTCCATGAGCTCCCGCGCCGCCCGCGCTCGCTACGCTACGTAAATATATTATTATGTGAACGCTATAATATCATCGCTATCCGTACAGTAACATCGATATCGAAGTGATCGTGAGGGGAGCCCCAACAACGTCGTATAAATAATAACAACAAAGTACTCGCGCGACACGCGGCCGCGACCGCCTGCGGCACACACACGGCAATGTAAGGTGTGAGCGAGTCATCGACGGTTCATTCAATTGCAATATGTTGTAATGTCAAATGAACTCGGACCATTTAATAATAAATACGGCGTGTGCCTGTGTTGCAGTCGGATGGGCCGCGTGCGCGGCGCGCCTAGAACAGGCGCGCGCGCCGCTTGAGCTCGTTGCGGCGCCACTGCGGCAGGCGGTAGAAGTCCTGGCGCCCGATCTGCAGGATCGCCTCGAACTCCGCGTCCGACAGGTGCCGCTGAGAACAAACACACGTCTTATTATATTATAGAGGCTCCTCTGACCAGACGCGTGTTGTGTCTGCTGGGCAGAAGCGCCACAAAATGAACACCAACTATCAATCTCGATGAAACGTTTCATATAAAATAAAATATGAATATTTATTTTTTGTGTCGTTGACTATCAAACAAAATTGCACCAAATTATTATAAAAGATGCCCATTGTCGTAATTCTCTCAGTAATTTCTCTTTACTAAAAGTTCCTTATCGCACGTTATACTCGGCACACTTGGCGAATGAAAGCTACACCGAAGAACCGTCTCATTCGTCGAGTGTGCACAAGTGAAAGGAACTTCGTTCTAAGCGGGTGTACCGCGACACCTATTGAGAACACAATAACTATTACTACCTCGAGGTTGAGGCGGTCGACGTCGGGCGGCAGGCGGTAGTTGGTGATGAGCAGCAGGTGGTAAGGGTAGAGCTTGGCGGGCTCGTGCAGCAGGTGCGACGTGGCCATGTTGGGCAGCGAGCGCCGCACGCCCGTGCCGCCCACGCCCACGCCCACGCCGCCCGCGCTGGCGTGGCGCCCGCCCACGCCCACGCCCACCGCGCCGCACGCCGCGCTGCTGCCGCGGATCATTACGCCACCGTCCGTGGTCTGGACACACACTCACAGGTTACTCCATTGATATCATTATTTTTACTAAAAACACTCAATACACAAAATTATACGAGACTCTTGTGAGTTTTACCTACGTCTCGAGAATATTTTCAGTTAGGTGGACTGTAAGTGTAAGATAAGACAATTTCGAACAATTAAACTTTAGGTTCAACCAAAATAAGGAGATAATGGACTCACCACAGCACTTCGATCCACATCAGTTATGGAGCCGGCAGATACTGAAATGATAATATATAATTATGTTGTGGTTGTTGCCAGACGACCATACGATACGTACGCGTAGGCAATGAATGTGTTGGTAATAAACGGCCTAAGTTATTTGAAGCTAAGCGCGCATGCGGGCCACAAGTATGATGGAGACGAGCAACATTATAGTTCGACCAACAGGAATACAATGTGTGTGCGAGCTGATGACTAGGTCTGGTGGAGTACACGGGTGTGCGCGAGATGATGGCGCGACGGGAGCGACACGATGTAACGCCGCTCAACGATCACGGCCGAACAGTGCTAGATGATGACAATACTGAACTTACGTGCTGAGGAAAACAACATCGCAGTCGCTTTAGATAATATGCAGAATAAAAAACTCATATAGATGAATGATGAACGACAAATAAACATAAGGTGTGATATGGCTAGGCTGTGTGCGGTGAGGGGCTGAGGGTGAGTCGTAAGGCGCAAGCGGGCGGCGCTACTTACTGCACAGCTCCGTCCGCACTGCGCGCAAAACACACAACCACGCACGTCAGTACATCATACAGTAGCCGAACACACGCGGCGAGTAGCCAATCATGTCTCAGAGTTACCGCGCTTGGACGGCGCGGCCCGCCAGTCATTACATAGGTACTACAGAGAGGTGACAGTAACAGTCTGCAGCGCTATGTTGACTTGAGTTGTAATTACAGCTCAGATCGACGGGATCAGGGTTACTGTTCTGTTCGACAGAGTAGTGTATAATGGTATCTAGCTATTTCCGTTCTTAGGCTTGAAACTGCGTTAAGCAAGCGCCCGCGACGGGCACCCGCCGCGTGTCTACGCGCGTGGCCACGCAGGTGGGCTCCGTGGGAACGCGAGGGTCCCCGTCGCGGAGACCGGATTATTTTATTTACGTAGTGTCGCTAGTTCGATTTTAACGGTGTGCATGCACTAGTGTTGCCAGGTTAGATTTGTTTAAAATCGGGGCAGAAGGTAAAACAAATCGGGATTTAGAGTTGTAGATCGGGACAATAAACAAACAAGGTTTTTTTTCAAAGTAAATTTGATTTTAATGTTGTAATAATAGTCAAACTTGCTGGACTAGTAGAAATTACAAAATTTTACATTAAAATCATGAATGACGCTGTTTTTAAGATTTTTTTATTTTAATTTTTATAAAATAAAAAAAACTTAAAGTAGTTTATTTTTTATTAAAATTATATTTGTCGTTAGATTTTGGGGGTATTCCTCGAACAGCACCAACCAACTTTGGAACGCACCAAAAGTATTCCTCGAAACGCACCATTCAGGTGCGCTAGCAAAATCAAATTAAACATATTATAATTTTATTCCTCGAAACACACCAACGATGAAACATAGAGAAGAGCATGAAAGATTCGTAATAAATGATATCGATAGACGTTTTAAAATTCAACTGTCTTTTTTTTTTGTGTGTTGGAAATGATCAAATAACTTCTCCCGCTCTGGGCGGAGCGGGAGGGCATGTCAGACTTTTACTGACTAAAACCCACCCGTGTTCCTTCCGTTGCCTGAATTGTTAATTTATTAAAACTACCAGGAAAGCAGAAATGAACGGGAACTAGGTGCAACTAGGTGTTTAAGCGACTTACTACTTAGCTCAATAATGGTAAAAATTCATTTCTGCTTCCTGGTAGTTTTAATAAATATACAATTAGAACAATTGAATTTTAAAACGTCTATCGATATAATTTGTTATGTATCCTTCAACTCTTCTTTCTCTGTTTCATCGTTGGTAAGCTTCGAGGAATAAAATTATAATATTTTTAATTTGATTTTTTCACTACACCTAAATGGTGCGTTCCAAAGTTGGTGCGCTTCGAGGACTACCCCAGATTTTGCTGCCTTTAGGATTGCCTTGTTTTTTATAACGTAGTTACTGGAAGTAATGTTAAAGTTGGTTTATATTTGAATTTCTGCTTTGACATGCTCGAGTGTCAAACCTTTCTAGTTTCGCCTCTAGAGGCGAAATACCCTTTCCGTTGCCGCGTCAATACCGATATCAAACCGGTATTGAAGCTATAAAAGGAGACTTTTGAAGATTTGCAAAGTTTTGATTGTCTATAAAAATATTATGCCATTTTTCGAGCGGCGTCAAGTTTTTGTTTTGCACTGCTGCCTTCACTACTAGCGCTTTATCGCACTCGACATAGTGATGTGTAATTTATTTATTTTTGCTATTAATAATGGTTTTTAATAAATTTATTGATTTATCGGGACAATAAATGTCCCGATAAATCAATAAATTTGTGCAAATAATCATGTGCAAATCGGGACGCGTCCCCAGACCCCTGAAAATCGGGACGTCCCGCGCAAATCGGGACACCTGGCAACGCTAGCATGCACAGTCGTGTCGATGGAGAACTTAATATAGTTCATTCAATTGGTCACATATGTCAGGGTGACACTTGCACAATTAGGTACCCTTTCTGTATCGAAAGACATTTTCCTTGGTTTTTTCCGAGCGTGCGTGCGACCCGTATCACATAGCGTTATTGGCTGAACAAGCCCGTGCGTGTTACCGCTTGCGGGCACCGCGCGTGCCGCCGGGCGGGCGACCGTCGCACGAAGACGGGACATGTGGCGCGGGCGCGGGGCCCGTCTTCCTGCGACGGACGCCCGCGCGTGTCCCCGCAACGGAGCACTTTTGCATGGAACCGCGCGGACGTCCGCATAACGCAGTTTCAGGCCTTAGGGTTCCGTACCTCAAAAGGTAAACTCACTCGTGTGTCTGTCTATCCGTTCGTCTGTCACAGCCAATTTGCTCCGAATCTAATGGTATACATATGTATTTCTGTGACTCAAACATGTAACGTAAATAAATGAATTTTGCTTATGGGGGTCACTTTGCGGGGCACATAAGAAAATAAAATAAAAAAACTTTTGCAAACTGTACCGTGTGATGTGCCATATCAAACGAAGGGGCTTGTTACGAGGACCTCAAATATTATTTTTATAATTTTAAAATAAATACTTTTACTGATATTTAAGAAAAAAGATGAAACTGACCATTCCCTTCCTCATCTCCGAAGCTATTAAAACTAAAATTTTGAAAAAAATATACTTAGAATCTTCTTTACTCATAGATTACGGGAAAACCTACAAGAAGTCTATGGTCTTAAAATAACAGGGTAAATCCGTCAATATTGTGCGTACAAACTTACATTTGCAATTGGAATGTATGGGAAAACAGTTTTTTCAACTACAATATTAAGTTTGTTCATGCGATAAATTTATCCAACTACGGAACCCTTCATAGTGCGTGGTCCGACACGCCCTTGGCCGGTTTTTTTTTATAAAGAGGGTGAAAAGATATTTGTGATAAAGACCTCTCCTCTGCTCTCGACATAAGTCCATTTACCTTTGTTTTATAATTTAGGAGTATACGGAGCGCGGGCCCGTGCCGACAGAACAGACGCAACACACAACCCGTCATAGTACACATTGTGCTCCAGACCTCCGCTGCTCAGTGTTACAGTCAGCATAGTACATCGATAGAAAATAACAAGTATAGTAGTAGCACTAACACTCAACTTAACTGATGTTAGTCTAAATGTGATGAAGGTGTGAGGTATTAACATCGTTGTGGCTATTAGTTCCTTATACTGAAAGTGACACAGTACCTATATCTCATTGAGTGCGGGTGACGCGCCAGGCGGCTCACACCCGAGTGCGGCCCGCGTGGCGCGGCGCCCGCGCTCCCCGCCACCTACATGTCCCACCGCTCAGTGTGGCCTGAAGCTGACAATACAGTAGGGGATACTTACTATCTGACTTGCCGCTGCTGAAGTCGGTGCTATGCGTCTTGTCTCCCATTCCGCTGAATGTGAAGTCGCCCTACAATACATACATACATACGCACCGGTCAGTCAATGTTAATGGAACAAACAGTTGTGCAACACACCACAAGAAACGGTACACAACACTCATATATAGGAAGGTGGAGCTAGGGTTGCCAACTTTTTTCTAAAGAAAACAAGTATATTATCTTCTAGGGGTGGGAAAATAAATAGTATTTCGGGAAAATAAACAGTAAGTAGCACAACTTATCAATTTAGCGCTAATTTTAAAGGCTTCGTAGACCTCACCAAATAAATTAGGAGCCATTTTTAAAATTAATTGTTTGAAGCTCTATTTCTATCGTCCCACCACTTAGCATTCATCACTGAAAACACTCATGCTGTGAATACTGAGGTGGAATAATAAATTAAGGTAAAACAAAATATTTTTAAAATAGGTACTTGGTATGTATCTAAAAGGTTTCTTTCTTCATACAAATATAATTAACAGTTTCATAGCTGCTACTTAGGTATTAGATGAAACTTTTTATTTGGCTATTTCTTTGATTATCAACTTTATTTTTGTTGACACAGTACACAGCATAGTTAACAGTATTTTAGAGTGAAAAACACTATAATACTGTTTTTAACAGTATGGTTGGCAAGCCTAGGTGGAGCCCACAGGTTTTCTCTTCGCTAGAAAGTGATAGCCACACACTACAACATGTAGACGTACTGGCGCGCGAGCTTGCTGCGCAGGCGGGCCGCGAGCGGCCACAGACGCTCATGACACGGAGCCACTACGACTACGGGTGCAAGTCAACTGGACTATAATACACAGCTTCATTTATTTCGTTGGCGAACTTCACAGATGTGAGGGCTACCGATATCATGATGTAATGCCTTTTAGACATTCTAGACGACCTGCAGGCGTTGACCTTTGAAATGGACGGCTAATTTGAAATTATGAGTGGATTATGTTTTTTCTTTTATCATTCTGAGATATCGATACCCATTATGTCTGTTAAGTTTCGCTAACTAATCAAATGTAACCCTGTAACCAGGGAGGGAGAAGACCTCGAGGGTCACTCGAAGAGTAAACAAGAGAATGTAATGTAGGAAATGCAAACCATATTCGTAAGCTGTAGTCTCATTATATCAACACAAATAAATAACCAACTAAGTAGGACGAAATAAATACGAATTAATTATTATAATAAAAGTGTACATTTTAATTGAATTAAACAAACCCTTTCCAGCTGGACAAGACACCATATTAAAGTTGGAGTACCTACCTAGTAACATGTTCAGGATTAACTGAAATTTGCTTACACGTAATTGACATAGATACTTTCACTTTCAGAGTAAAAAAAAAGAGTGACAAAGCATTTAAGATTTAAAAAAACTCAGGACTTAATATTCCTTGAGACTGAGTGTTGTAAATGAGTGTCTTTATAGTATCTATACACACGTAACAGGTGTGACCGTGTGATACAGAAGAAAGGTATGTGCGACGCGGACCACTTGACTTAGGTACGACTAGACCGCGGCCGATCGACGCGGAGGGAGGCTGTCGACCGATCCAGTGTGTTTTATAGCAGGATTTATTTTATAGGATTACGATCATCGATGGATTATGGGTGGATTGTTTGCGGCGGTCAATATCGACTGGTCGACGTCGATCGACCGCGATCTAGTTGCATCTACCACCAAGACAATGCAGGAGACTAACGTCACATGTGAACGGTTTAGTGGCCAAGAGTTACGCTTATTTAGTTGGGAACCAACATCATTTGATTGTTGAGCGGCAGGCGTGGCTTACGAAACGAATTGAAGCAGTTTAGTACTGCAATCTCGTGTATTGTCCTGCTGTGTGTACTGTGTACTAGTGCGGTACTCACGGCGGTGGACGACGAGAAGGTGTGCGAGCGCGGCGCGAGCCCGTAGCCGGGCCGAGGCGCCGCGCGCAGCGACGACACCACTGCAACCAGCCACTGTACTGCGCCTGCCCTAGCCCCCTAGCGCCTAGCGCCCTACGACTAGCCTAGCCTACCGCGACATCGGCCGACCACTGATCGCCGCCCAGTATCACTTAACTATTATTTATATATGCGTCAGCCCAGGTACGCACGAGCGATTTTCTAACGCGCTCTGGTATTTCATGTTGAATTTCGTGTTGATTGTCGTGTTAAAAAATCGCCCGTGCGATCAGGTTCAGTGTGTTTGAACGCAGATATGTAGAACCTTCGGCAGTGACCGCCGTTTGACACGTTCGCTCGGGTGTAAGTTGTGTGGGGTGTGTAGTGTGTTGTCAGTACTCACGCGGTCGCGGCGACAGAGCGCGGCGGGCAGCGTGCTGGAGCGCAGGCCGTAGCCGGGCCGCGGCGCGCCGTGCACCACTACACACACACAACATAGTACGCACACGCGCTACGCCGCACACACGTACCGTGCTGACAGTTGGCCCGACCACACGCACACGTAGCCAGTTTTACGACCGGTTCCAGTGAGCTTATCTATACGTGTTTCTTTTGATATCTCATAACTCTAGGGTATTAATGAGACCATGTCAAACAATCAACTGGCATTTAAATTATTATTATTTTATTCCTTTTTCATACAAAATAATTCGACAGTGTCGATTATGTCAGTAAAACACTCTTACGTCAGATATATATAATAAAAGACTATTTCTGCGTATAAAAAAAAATATGACAACGTCGCATTTTTATTAAATATGAATGAAAATGATTTACTCGTACTTATCAATGAAACCTTTAGATACACACATCGAGAGTCTATGTTATCTTCGAAACTATGTATTTTTGGAACACTGGTTCTAGGACTCTAATTATTTTTATAATTTTTTATCTTCTAAAATGAAGAAATAGGGGGCTTTCAAAGTTGTCAGATTCAAACCATTTTTGTACGAGCTCTATCGCAAATTCGCAACAACTAAACAAGTTAGGAATTTGAAACTTCTGTATATTATTATTTTTACCAAGTGCGAGTCGGTCTCGCACCCGAAGGGTTCAGTACCACCGTAAAATATTTAACACTACATATTTTTAGGGTTACCAAAATAAAATACAGTAAAAATTTAAAGGGTACTCATACAAGAAACATGTTTTTTTCGGCGTTTTTTTGCTAAATATTGTACGGTGGTACGCAACCCTACGTGTGCGAGTCCGACTCGCACTTGGCCGGTTTTTTATTAATTTATGTCAAACAGGTCTTTAGACATAACAATGACAGATTTGGGATGATCTAAACTAAATTGACAACAGGACTTAACAGTTTTACTGTCAGTCTTCTACTGGATGATAATTGCGAAATTTTTTATATTTTTATTCATAACAGTTTAATAATATTTATTATGTTTTTTGTATTTGTTGTTTATAAAATTAAATAAAATTATTCGATGGAGTGCGTGTACGTCAGCTCAACTCACATAGATCATAACAACTTGTAACAACATTGACACGGAGGATGTGCACTCAAATTTGCATTTCCTTAACACGATATCATAATAATGATTTAAACTACAAGTACAATAGTATTAAATCAATGACTCTCTTGACTGCACATCGTCTACGATACGATGCACTCGCACAGTTTCTATTTAGTTAATTTTTATTTTTAATACTGTCATCAAATATAATTATATAAGAATTCTACGGTGACGTGAAACTGTGCGCGAGCTTCGACATGCACCATGCATCACAGTGGCGCAACACAACGGAAACATCGAACAGCGCGTCACCGCCAGTGACAACAGGACAAATTATACCGTACTTATATGTGCTTAGTAATAATATGAAACTAAGCAATAAATATAGATAAAAGCGATAGCATACATACTCATATTCATACGTAGCGATATATTTAATAGTAACGA
Organism: Agrochola circellaris; assembly: GCA_914767755.1. Lineage (NCBI taxonomy): Eukaryota > Metazoa > Arthropoda > Insecta > Lepidoptera > Noctuidae > Agrochola > Agrochola circellaris. The sequence goes on along the minus strand of OU611863.1, from coordinate 16,159,691 downwards.
AATAACGATGGGAACAGAAAGCCAGCCCGTGGAACATGCACAAGTTAGTAAGTTTAGCGACTGTGGATCAGAACTCGTTACAAGACGTGAGCTTTGAGGTCGAGGGATGCAAAATGTCAATTACTCAGAATATCTCTTTCACAAAATGACCACTTCGCAAAATGTCCCTAATTTCCAATGTACAGTCACGAGCATAAATATATTACTATGACTAGTTAGGCAATAATATCATTGCATGATTCACCCATTAATGTATGACGGCAAATATATGTGTGGCAGCACAAATATGTGACTTCGAAGGAACACCAAAACTATCTGGCGAGACAAGCGATACCAAAATATGGGATTTTGCATCGGCTTCAGAAATATGTGTCAATGCAATATTAACGGGCATTGTGAACGATAATATCTGCCATCACTTTGGCAGCATAAAAATCTGTAATTTTTTGTTACTGATAAAACACACACATTTTGCGAAGTGGTCATTTCGCGAAAGAGCCATTCTGAGAAATGGGCATTTTACGAAACTGACATTTTGCGAACTGGTCATTTTACGAAAGAGACATTCTGAGAAATTGACATTTTGCGCCCAGTAGAAATTTTGCGAAGTGGACATTTTACGAAAGAGACATTCTGAGAAATTGACATTTTGCGCCCAGTAGAAATTTTGCGAAGTGGACATTCTGCGACTGAGCTGTTTCTAGAAAACTAGAGTCTCGTAGTTATAGTAAACAAAAGATACGCAACATGTTTTTGTGCTGCTGCGTGTGTCGCTGACAGAAATAACAACACTATTGCCAGCAACATTGGCTGCTGCCGAAAATATGTTTAGCCAGTGTTGCTCAACTTTTATTTTCCATGAATACGTGGCTTCACAAAGCTCATGTCGGTCGCGATAACATATAGTAGGAAGTAATGAAAGAGAAGCGCAACAGTAACACATAGTGTAACACAACAAGCTGCAGCAACACGCCTCTAACTGCGCTGCAACGACAACGACGCCGACGCCGAGAAAGAGCTACGATCTGGGATGTTGAGCTTGATATTATGAAATTGTTGGGAAGCTCCAGTTTACAGTAGCAGTCGTCGGTCTATTTAGTGGGGGACATAGTCACGCTGCGTGGTGGATAGCGTTTAATAAGCTGTGCTATGCCAATGTAACTATCATTAGTGACTCACTAATGCTAGTTACACTGGAAAAGGTGATCCAGGATATATTAGAACTATCAGTGTAGCTTAACAATTAATATGACTTAGCAAACATACAATTCAGTGACTAATACCCAGATCACGGCCAATGAAAATTAAGTTTTGTTCAGGCAAAATGTTTTGGGCGCCGTGTAGCAGAAGCGCGTGTCAGAAGCCGGCGAGGGAGTGCGAACACAACTAGTAGCGAGGGAAAGCGCCTCACCTGCTCCGCCGCGCCTGCGCCGCGCCGCTCCACGACACGCGCACTAACGTCAGCAGTGTTCCGTCTTGTGGTCACTTGTAATCTATCTACTCAAATAGTGATACCCAAACGGCATATCCGATAGGTATATTTAACGTAGCTAAGGATCTGATGTCTCGCCATGAGATGACCATTATGATCTTGCGAGTGTACATCGGCGACACGCGGCTCACGGTAGTTCAGGAAGAGCGGCACTATTTAAGCGGATGGACTTCACCATCTTACCTTCACGACAGAGAACAATGCCGACGTTCGAGCTAGTGTCAGATGTTGTAAATAAATTGTTATCATATGAAAATAATATGTAATGAAAGACAAAGCGCTGATGTGTTACCAAGAGCATTACTGCATATGTGGCGCGAGAAATAAACGCGCATACAATCTAACGGCTTGTCAAAGGCTCAAACTACGAAATGTGTGCGTTACTCTTGAAACTCTGTCTGATGGGTAATGAACTCTATTCGTATAGACATAGAGTATGTATTGGTAGTAAACAGCAGCGTCGAGAGTAAGGCAGTGTGTGAAGTAGTTGATGTGACTCACCGTCGTCTGTGTAGTACGTGTACGTGTGTACTGCAACAGACTGAATGTTAGCAACGTGCGAGCGAGACAACAATACGTCCAGTATTGTACTGGACCATCGCTTTGTCCTTCATATACATACCGACAAACACACTAGTTCATAGAGCACTCATTCAATAGAAAATGCAAACAGAACTGTTTCTTTAACGACAAAACTATGCAGATTTTTCAAGAAAATTTACAGGTGAAGACTTCTCTGTTATCGTGAATAGAAACTATGAACCGATGTATTTGATTAGAAAAACAGCGCGGTATCGATTAGTAGGAGCACCTGTGTTAGCTAAACAAGATGCCGCGCTGTGGACAGTTCGTGGCACAAGTTAGTGTATGTAGCTAGCGAACACGACGGGCCCTGGACGAGGAGTCGTTAGTAGCGGTTAGTGGCCGAGAGTGATGACGTGATACATACGATGCGCAGGGCCCTTGTTATTCTAATGAGACGATGCGATCACGCCGCCAGTCCATATTTTAAAAGAAAGCGTACATTATATGACACGAATCACGCAAACGCTTCAATGTTTTATTTATTTAACAAAATATCTTATCTTTTCATTACGGTTTTTGAAGAAATAAGTCGTACAAAGGCATGTTGACTGGCGACCTTCGCAGTGAGTAGGGCTTGGGGCGGGCGAGCTCAGACATACGTACAGGACGGCCACGGTCACAACGTCGCGCGGCCGCTGACTCATGAGTTACATCTTACGTGTACCATCATTATGTAAAGAAAAGGTTTGGACCACTGTGAGAGAGTTAGTTACCGCACGACGACAAGTGAACATCCTGTACGTATATACAGCATGTTTTACCGTAATATTATTTAGTAAAATAGAGTAGTAACACGAAAACTTTTTAAGTTAATCTTCTTTCAATTTATGCGACAGACTCAGGTGCTCATGGCAATTGATTGAGTTTTGTCGCACCGCGATATGTAGCTCGAATTGAAATAGTTTCGTTAAATTCCAAAGCGATTTCCTAGTAGAATATGAATTCAAATATTGAAATAAATGTTAGTTACGGGATGTGTCACGGTAGCCCGCTACATTATAATTTTCTTACGTTTTTCTAAGTTGCAGGTCAGTGTTAATATGTGTCGCGAGAGAGTGGTATTAATGATTTAAATATTATAATAAATTTTTGTCACGGTCGCGAATCATTATTTATTTAACATAAACTCTAATACTGACATGCAAATTCCTAAAAACGTAAGAAAATTTGAATTTCGCTACTCTGACGCTCTCGCCTTCAAAGATTCCTCTCAATTTTAGTTTTAGGTTTAGAACATCGCTCGAGACGTTCGACACGCGCCTTACCGTTGTAGGTGGGGATGTGCGCGTGGTCCGTGTGCTCGTAGAAGGCGGCGTCGGTGTGCGCGCGCTGCTCCAGCGAGCGCGACGGCGACGCGCCCACGGGCGACGAGTAGCGCAGGCGCGGCAGCGGCTCGCGCGACGCGCTGGGCGTCCTGCGCACATACGAGATCAACTATCATTTTCACACCACCTGCTCGTTAATCGTCAAACTATATGTCATGCGAACCTGACCTAAAGTAAATCGTTAAGCCCCGCGGTCTAGCCGGGTACTAATATTGTACTGAATTTCATGAATACTTTGACAAAAAGTTATACGCGAAAATCGAATTGCTTTTTATTACCTCACAGAAAATGTCATGTGCGACGTGAACGTCGCAAAGAAACATAAATTGAAACAATTTGCCACATGCTAGCATACTTTAATATACCAACAAAAACACAGTCAGTACACTATACAGGGGGCTCACCACCACAGAGGCGCCTGCAAATGGCGGTTATCGTGTGTGTGCCGTCAACCAGTAGACGCACGGTCCTGTCATTACTTTAGTAGCTTCTGCCCGCGACTTCGTTCACGTGGAAGTCGTAAGACACCGCAATATACTACAATAACAGCCACATTTTTATAAAACTTCCCTGTATACTATGTTTGTAGTTTTGTTCTCAGCAGCCAAAATATACAGAGAGTCAGGACTGGTGACTCGGGAGCAAGCGACGTCAGTGTGAAAAGCAGCTCGCCCTGAGGTCGGTCGACTCCCGCAGCCTGTAGTAGCAATTTCTCATTGCTTGCGAAGATTTTCGTTTTAATTGATTGATTGCACGCCGTTGAGAATCGAACTTACAAGCACAGGTTTGCAAAGCAGTCGTTTAACCGAGCTATTTGGTTTATTGAAAGTTGTCTAAAATAGCCGTTCTTATACAAATTTAAAATGATTTAAAAAAAACAGAAATATACGCACAAAAAAAATTATATGAATTTTTGAAGCTCCACCGGCAGAGAACTCAAAGAAATTACAAAAAATAATAACTCGAAAACTACATAAAATCGCGGAACATACATTGGGTATTTTCGGACATGAGGAATCTATATATTTTTTTTTGTTCTCTAATCAAATAAAGTTTTAACGCGTATTCGTTACTAAAATTCATTACTTTTGGCTATGAGAATCTTAAAGCAAAAAAAAACTCTAAAATTTAAAAATAATCTTGACAAAACTAAAATCCAATTTGACAATCGCGACTTTTTTAGAGCCGGACGCGCACTTGTGGCAACCTCGACGTATTTTATATGGAATTTTTCACTTTTTGTATGGAAAATAAGAAAAATTGTTACCTACATGTTCAGTTTTAGGGGTTGATGGGGGTCGAAATTATCATTATTTTTGCGATAGGACACGCCATTTTCGATATAAAAAAAAAGAAAAAAAATGCAGTACTTTTTTTGCACCTGAAGTCTGGGTGTTGATGTGAATTTTAGTTCATGACAACTAATTTTATTTCACACCTTCTTAATCGCGATTAAAAATAGTCAGATTTAGACAATCAAAATTTGAGGTGAAAAGCCTCAAATTCAGAAGAGCAAAATTGTCATTTTCACTAAATTAATAACTCAGTGCCATCTTAGTGCTGTCAAACTAAAATGTGAAAAATTTTGAAAATGTTCGCAGCCGCACATTTTGATCTTACTATCGGCTTTAGCACCAATTTTTCGTCATGGGTGTCGTTTTCGTATGTTTTGAACATACGAAAACGACACCCATGACGAAAAATTTGTAAATTTTCGCAGCCGTCAACTTGGATTTACATTTAGACCTCTCTATCGGCTTTAGCAACCTAGAAAACGATAAAAACGACACCCATGATGAAAACTTATAAAATGTTCATAGCCGCCATCTTGGATTTACATTTTGACCTCACTATCGGTTTTAGCGCCCTCGAAAACATCAAAAACGACACCCATGACGAAAAATGAGAAAATTTTCGCATCTGCCATCTTGGATTTTCGTTTTGACCATATTTACACTTTCTCTATCTCTCTATATCGAATTAGAAGAAGACAGACACAAGAATGAAGCCGCGTTAAAAAACTTCGTTCCAAAAACCCGTTTACTATGTCACACTTTGAAGTCGCAACAAGACATGTCGTGTCATGGTTGTCCCGTGCTAGCATTTAAGACACACATTTTATCACAGTTTGGACGATAAAACCGCCCAAACTGTGATAAAACGTGTGAAGCCATGTCATAGTAGGCCGTGCTCACCCCGCAGCATATCGGCTCGGCCATGTCGGCGAAGCGAACCCATAAGTTTTTTCCCTACCAAAAATCACTCAACGCGCTTAAAGAAGTTTTCACTTAAAAAAAAACTATGAAACCTACAGTCAACATACTCGCATAACTAGCGGACCAGGTAGGCGGACGTTGTCCTTCGACAACAGAGCCACCCGGGTCCACCTATAGCTAAGAACCATCCAAGTGACAAAAAATAATTTAAAAAAGAACATCTAAATCAGTCAAGCCGTTTAGGATAAGAAGATTTACAAACACACACACACACTAGTATTTTATTTATAGCCAGGCATGCAAAATCTTAATGTTCTTCAAACACAAGCAAAAACTTAAAATAAAATGCGGGTCAAAATGTGCTAGTCGGCGTACAATTTCTCGAATATACGAGGATTTACATATAACATGTGCGTGCCTGCGACGCAAAGTGATACGAGTACGTCCTCACGCTGGGAAGGCCCGGTCGTTACTGACGGAATGAGTTTTCAGAATTCCGCGGTCGTTAATATAGTTCACTTTGCCATTTATTTACGAAATGAAGTAATTGTTTATTTATAAAATAAAATTTAGGTTCTATTAAATGGTTATCTTAAGATTAATAGGCAATTTAAAAAAATTCTTAAAAGTGTTTCTAAGTATTAGAAAAAAATACTAAATCTGTCTTGAAGTTTTTAGAGAATTACGTTATTTCAAAAAAAAAATTCTGCTGTATTTTGTATGGAAGGTGAAAAAAGTGGTTCAGCCACATGCAAGTAGACCATATAATGATGTTAATGAGATTTTATAATTTTCAAAATCAAAAGTAGTTTCTTGTAACCGATCAAACGTCAGTCTCGCGTCATTTTTCGGAAAACTTGTTGCGAAAATTAGTGTTTTTCCATGAATACGTAATTTATTTGAAAAATCTTTTCAAATCACAAATAATTTTGTTGCCCCTTCTCACAACGAATGAACAAAATTGATCAAAATCAGTCGATTTTGAGCACGGCCTCTTATCCAGTCAAAAGTAAAGTAAAAAGATGTTTTGGACATGTTTAAGTATACACAATTTAATTGTGTTTATTATTATTATCTATTATTATAGATTATTGTTATCTATTAAGGCGAGGTGACCCCGAAAAACGTAATTTTATATTATATTTTATTCGTAGATAACACGGATTAAAATTTTGAAAAAAACATATGATATATTTCACACTTCGATCTAGGTATTTCGGCCGTCCGATACACGATTACGTGCACTTTACTGCATCCAATTAAATCGCAAAGACACGTCTAAATTATGGTCTAATTATCATTTTATTTGAGTTATATTAGGCTTTGAATAATAAAACTTATACCATAATAAAGGTCGTAAAAAATGTGATAGAAAACGGCCGTCATAATGTGAAATATGAAAATACTTATACCACTAATTCCAAAATCAAGCGTTTTCATCTTTTCATGCGCTCGCCCCGTGTCATTTAGTCCCGAGCGGAACGTCTTGGAGGTCGGACGTATGCCAATTTTTGCGAACCCGCCACCCCCGCTAAGTTCTGTTACCGGCTGAGCCAAAAATGTATTGTAAATTTGTAAATAATAATAGGTACCTGTATAATTATAGTTTAATTTTTTAAAAGTGATTTTTTTTAGGTAAGTAGGTACTTCTTAGTTATTTTATTTGAAAAAATGGGCAAAATTAAAAAAAAAAAATGTTGTCGTCGCTGGGTCTACGAAGGCTGAATAAATAAAAAAAGTAAGGATGCTTTGACAATATTACCATAGGTACCTATATTATATAAATGTATAATATTTTACTTTATTAACTAGGTAAGTACCTACGCGGAATAGATTTACATACCGCAAATATGTGTGTAAAACAGTTGAATTTAAACCCTATGCCAATGTAAATAAAGACGCCACGCGCGCAAAAGTTATGGTTTATTTTTCTCCCGGAATAGATTTACCAACCGCATCAAGTGTGTAAAATAGTCGAATTTGAACCCTATATCACAGAGCATAAAGCCGCCGCGCGTACAAATGTTATAATGTTTTACTATTTTCAAATATCAAATAGTTCATCCCGCTGAGTTGGTCCGGGTGGTTTTTATAATGTTTATTAGCCTAGGTAAGTAGGTATTGTATTGTCTACCACACGTCACGCGTCTGTGGTAAGTGATAACACTATGACCTTGAGGTGGTCCAACGTACGGAGTTTCATTAGAATAAGAGACCAGCTTGACACTGCTTTTGCCACCACAACACAAAAAATAATAATATTTTATGGTGTCTGCAACGTTTGTGTAGGTCTCGTCTATGCCATGTACCGAAGAAATTTAGCATTATTTAGTCACTTTTGACATTTTGTCTCGACATTGAACGTTTCGTTTTACGAAAAATCAACACACTAAAATGTTGTACTTTATAATAATGATGAAATAAATACGTATATTTATGATTTAGATACTTTTTAAGCATATTTCATTATATTACCTATATTTTGCTGATTTAAATGAGTGCTATTAAATTAACACTTAAAATAATTTACCGACTATTGCCGTATTTGAAACCAAACGTAAAACGACGCCATTTTGTGTTGTTACTAATACTTCACTTAATCTGTTACTCTGCTGTCAAGCTCAAGCTTGGCCGGGATGCTCCAAGTCCCGACACATCTCGACTTAGTCAAAAGGCAATGGGAAGGTAGGCTGCAAGAGCGAGCGAAGCGAGCTCGGGACTTGGGGCACACCGACACGGACAGGTTAGGTTAGAAGGGGATGGCAGGGTCTTTAGACCCCGCCATCCCATCGTACTAGAAAGCTGTAATTTGGCATATGTATTCGTATACATATTAAACACGAAGACAAAGAGGTAAAATAAAATCAAGAAAAATATTAATTTTTAGGGTGCCTCCCCTACACGTAAAGTGGGTTTTTTTTTTTTTTCTCATCTACCCCATGGTATGGGGTATCCTTAGAAAGGTCGTTCAAAAATATTGGGAGTTTGTGAAAACCATTTTTGGATTAAGGGATCCGTTTGCGAAATATTTAGCTTTTAACTGAAATGTTTTGTTAGAGTCAACTGTCGTCGTCCCTGCCAGCTAAATGATTGTACTTGGATTTGTGAAAAAAAATACAGCAGTAGTATATATAACGAGTAATAACCGACCAACTTAAATTTGCAGTTTGATAAACATGATCTCCCCATACATTCCGTATGGGAGAAAATGTTTTTCAACTACAATGTTAAGTTTGTTCTTGGGATAAATTCATCCCAATTACGGAACCCTTCATTGTGCGTGGTCCAACATGCACCTGGCCGGTTTTTTAAATATCATCTCACTCGTTATTGTAACACCATAAAAATACATAAATTAATTAAATACACGCCCCACCTACCCCAATACAATCTTGATATTGTTATTCAAAAATTGTAATACAATTCTCCTAAATTAAATGTGCCTAAATACTACTTGATTTTATAGACTGTAGCACGAAGATGTCGCATCAAAGTCGAAGTGCGAAAGTCGAATAGCGCGCTGCGCGCACTTATGAATCGTACCCGTATTCATGATCTTCGTGTCAGTCAGATTTTAAATCCACCTTATTCACAAAAATTATAAGTACCTACTTATACCTATTTTTAATTATTATTAATTAAGTTTAAGTTTATATAATACCTACCTAATCTATCTACAACCTTAAAAAATACTTGATAAAAAAATAAACTTATAATAATCAATACAAGTTGATCTACTGCATTGCTCTATTCTGTGACCTACTCGAGTTCATGAACTTATGAGCGGTGCGCCTGGCGCGCGGGTCCCCCGCGCATCGTAATTTGTTTCGTATCGCTACTCGTTGCGGGGGCTGGGGTAAGCGTTGAATACCTACTGCGTTCGGGTTCACCCGGCCTTAAACCTTCAAATGAATATAAACATTATAATGTTTCTAAAATTGGCAAGCATGTAGCAGACAAATATAATTCTTCCTCCAAGTGCTATCAGATCCTAAGTTATTACTTAAAATCTTAAGTCATGATCATGATAAATTAGGAATGACACAATCTTTACAACAATTATGGATAGTTTGTAAAAAATCCCCCAAACAGTGAATGTTCAGCGACAGTTGACATTTCTAGAGACCTTACCTACACTAGCGCCTCTAGCGGCGAATTCAAGCGCGATAGCCGTCATTAGTTCCGCACATACGCTGCAAAGCTACATAATGCTGCCGATTGGGGTTCCTTGCTGAAAACGGAGCTAGCTAGCTGGTGTTTTGCACTTGTCGCATGTTGCTCGCTTTTGACTAATTAATTGAAGTATCCAACGAGGAGTATCCATATTTTGCATTAGTAGCTCACACGACATTAGGACAGAAGTATATTGGTTCAACAAGCGCATAAAAATAATACATATACCTGGGTCTACGCAATAGTAATAAACAACTCAGTCAACAGCAATGAAAAAAATAACCAAAGCATATCATCTCACCTGCTTGCATTTCTAGGATCTAGATTCTGTTTTTTCCACTGTTGAAGTTTTTCACGCTCTTTTACTTCTTTAAGGAATACCTGAAACATTAAAAAATAACCCACTAAATCTATATCTGCTCGTGTTGAACATTGACCTTTAAGGTTGAACTAGTCGCGGGCTCGAACTCACTGGTGGGCGAGGCCAAAAAGCACGCTGTCTCATCTGGCATCGCGTCCGACAGAGATAGTATCAGTGATGAGCAGTTAGAAGCTAGTCTACATGCACAACGTCTATGCTGCGTTCGCAATTTATTTGCCATTTAAACATACACGAGTTTTAGAAAAAAAAAAATTGTAATGCCTACACGTAAGCTTCAGTTTGCGCTACAACATCATATTTTTATTACTTTTTCAACAGTTACTAGTCAATCTAAAATCAACTTTATTTACACATACATAACGTTGATGTTTGTTTAAGTGGAATTAACATCACTTGGAAACAAGGATTTAAATAGACCTTAGTTCGCATGCACACAAACACCGTTCCGAATTATTTAAGTAAAACGAGCGCGTAAAAAATTACGAAAGGTCCTTTGGAAAATCGAGTTTTATGAAAAAACCCCTGCATAACTCAATTACAAATAAAACTTATTGAACTCTTGGATAATTGAGCTTTGTCGGTGCCGACTTTGTTTTGAAGATTTTACCCTTCTTTTTTTAGTTATTTACACCCAAAAATGCGTTAAAATTAGCAAGAAAAACGACAAACAAATTGTTGGCACATAACTTTTTAATGGCTGTTTATATTCTATTCTGTTTCCGCACAGACAAAACTAATAATGAAACAAAACGATATCATGTTTAACTTTGGATGTACAATGTCAAACAGTTCAGTAATACCCTCCCGAAATTTGTATGGATCAATATCGACTAGTGCAACCTTAACATTTTTTTGTATTGGGCCATACGGAGACACCGTATAAAACCCGCTACAAAAAAAATATGTGTGTGGTCGGGTGACCCCCGTCCAAAATTTTCGCAACCACCATCTTGGATTTTTATTTGGACTTCACTATCTGTTATAACACCCTCGAAAACCATGAAAACGATACCCATGATGAAAAATTTGAAAACTTTCGCAACCGCCCTCTTGGATTTTCATTTTGAACAATTTCACAATCTCTTTATGTTATATATAATAGAAAGAAAGAGAGAGAAAGTCGCATGGAGCGGGCATAACGCTTTTTCGTTACGTGACGATTTCTACCACTTTACTGCTACCACAAGCCGCGTTAGTGAACTTCGTTCGAATAATATCAGAATAACGAAGAATTGACGCTAGGCGCTTCCTTTAGCGTTTATTTCTTCCTGTTAACGGTGGAGAAGACGAGTCCTGGAGTTGAGAGCGCGTATTGGCTGCGTAGTGTGAGCCACCCAGTGACGATGGAGCAACAACCTTAAGAGCGTTTATTCTGAAAGTTGGCAACGTCGTAAATAGCTGTCAAATATTTACCTGTTTTGATTAATTTGGAAATAATACTGTATGGAAATAAGAAATGTGGCTAACTAACTAGGTTACTAGAATATTGATTATGATATGCAATAATTAATATTGTAACACCGAATATTCAGTTTTAGGCGTAAAAAAAGCATTTGGAAAGTTTCCAAATGCTTTTTTTACGCCTAAAACGGGTACAACATCAAATTCAATGTTACAATTGCATAACATAATCAATATTCTAGTAACTTAGTTAGCCACATTTCTTATTTCCATACAGTATTATTTCCAAATTAATCAAAACAGGTAAATATTTGACAGCTATTTACGACGTTGCCAACTTTCAGAATAAACGCTCTTAACGAGGTGGCGCAGAAAGACAGGTGCGGAAGGCGGAGGCCTATGTCCAGTAGAGGCCTGCGATAGGCTGAGGTGATTGATTGCTGTACCTGCGCGATGCCGGTCTCGATCTTGGCCAGCTCGCGCTCTTCGCGACGCAGCTTGGGGTCGACTCCGTTGCCGTTGACGTTGCCGTTCATCTTGCCATCCGCCTCATCGTCGCTGTCGGCCACGCCCTTGTACGTGTCCGACCAGCGGCGTCGGCGCTCTGCAACGTTGCAAACACGTCATGACATTCTCAACAGAAGGTACAGCATTCCAAAGAAAAATATTCACCTCGGGAATCATCGTCTATCATCGGAAATACAAACGCGCGATGGTGAGATCTAATATAGAGCTGTTACAACCATAGAAGTAATTTGCCTATTACCATGTTTACAAAATTGTAGATAACAACTCTATGCAATTCCAATGATATAGTACCTCATTGACAGAGTAAGTAGTTCCGCAATGGTAGAGTACAACACAAGGCCGCGCGGACTTGGGACGCGTTTTCGTACGAATTTCACTCGTGCAAACAAGTAAGAACACGCACGAACGATCCCGACCTTCCAAGTACAAAAGGGAGCGTGAAGACTGGGTGCGAGTTAGTCGTAACTATACGTACGTATGGTTCCGGTGTCCGAAAACAATCCGAACTTGTTGGGATTTTTCATGCGTTCAATGCGATATCACCGGAACACTACCTATTTAACGGAGAAAAACGTATTCACTGTGCACACTCAATTCGTACGAATTAAGTTTACGTAACAAATTCGTGTCCAAAGTGCGCACGGCCTAAGGGGGTATTACACTATCATATATCATATATCTAGGATCTTATTTTTTTGTCATATGTGGTTGCAATCGTCTAATAAAACAAAATACTGAAGCCTTTCGGCACACAATGTAACAAATAGAACTTAGAACACTAATGAAGCCCGGCAGCAGTTTGCTTTTTTTTTAGTACAGCAGTTTTGCCAACAAACAATTTTAGAATTCCATTAAGCATATTGTGAACTTACGCCAAAATTTCGTTGTGCTTACTTTTTATCCGTCAATAAAACCGTCAATTTAGAATGTGGCAGTAGCAAAACTGAAAAGGCAAAATCACATAATTTTATGGACGGATTTTGTATCAGGAAATTATGAAAATAAATGTGAAAATTCAGTATATAATATTCAATGTGGCAAGACCTGTTTCTATGATCCTATCTAACAACAAATGTCAAAAATCTTTGATCAAAGACGATTTGATTCATATGTTTGTATTACATTATCATACAAATATGACTCATAGATCTGTGATCCTAGATATTTGATAGTGTAATACCCCACTAAGAAGCATTGCCTCTGTGAGGGGTTACTCCGTGGCGCGACATTCATGCTAATTCGGAAACACGAAGATTACCGAAGTACATACGTTTCTTTGGAAAGCTGTATGTTAGTTGACATGGATCTAATTATCGGAAACAGTACAATTTTCTAAAATAAGAAACATAAATTACAATACGAAATCAATAGTTCTCATTCCAAAGAATCGGGCTTCGGAATAAAAGGTAAATTTTAGCTTGGCATCATTTATCAAACATACTACATGTTAACGTTATAAGCGTCCAAAATAGAATAATCCCTTTTTCTTGACATTTGTTTATTTGTTAATGTTTAATTTTGACATTGTCTTCTAATCCTTATTCATTTAAATTATTTTCAATATTTGTACGCTGGAAACAGCAGAATATTATGGACATCATATTATAATTTGTAACACCTTGTAAAACAATATTCTGACAAATAAATTATTATTATTATTAAAAAAACCAATGCCAATACCTGGGTCTGTGTACGGGTAGGGCGGCGCGGGGAAGTCGTCGCGCTCGATCTTGGACTTGGTGCCGGGCGGCGGCTTGTACGCGGCCGGGTAGTGCGACAGCTCGATCGGCTCCTGGAACACCACACCTCGTGTCACTCCCAGACAAAGGCCTTACAACGTACAACGCTGCAAAGTTATTTGGCGCCTGGTCAAAATCGGAACTAACGCCGCCATCTTGTTTTGTCAATACACAATGACAATTTCACAAATGTTTACCACCAACACGTCCCTGTCAATTTGATTCAGACATCAAAAGATCCTTTTTTTAAAATTTATTTATTTAAATAGAATGGCCGAAGCCAATTACACTATTTAAACATAATTTATTTAACACAGTCATGCATTCTTCTCACAAAAATTCAAACATTCTGACAGCATCGTCTTCCATTCATCCGCAAACATATCAATATCTGTGTTTGAGTTCAGGAGAGCGTTAATAGCGGCAAATGTCCGAGGAATAGGTGACTTGGAGTGTGCAACAGTACGGCAAGTTGGAACAGCCAGTAAGCGGTGTTTCCTGCCACGAAACTATCGTTATCGTCTATCGTGTAGTTTCGTTATGCAGATCAGCAACATCAAAAATCCCCCTAAGAATTTTAAATATGACAGTCATCTGATCGCGCGACCATCTTACTTCTAGAGAATTGAAACTTAAGCAACCCAACAGGAATTTAGTGGGATACAAGAGAGGATAAAACCCGTACAAGTGCTTGTAAAGGTATCTAAGGAATGCTTTCTGAACTTTTTTCCAAAGCTAACGCATACTGCGTTAGCTTTGGAAAAAAGTTTCTCAAAAGGGTTCCATACGCACGCACTAGACTCGAGTTTGCTACGGACCAATGCCCCAAAAACAAGCTTGATAACGTGGGGGTTGTGAAAGTCACGACAGTTCCTTAAAACAAAGCCAAGGTGCCTAAAGGACTCCTTTGCAGTTGATGTGATGTGGTCGTGAAAAGTGAGCTTACGGTCGAATATGACTCCCAGGTCATTCATGGAACTGCCGGGGTTGCGGGTTTGTCTGAAAGGGATATCGCGACCTCGGCACACAGGCAACGGGAGGAACACGGGTGGGTTTTAGTCAGTAAAAGTCTGACACGCCCTCCCGCTCCGCCCAGAGCGGGAGAAGTTATTTGATAATTTCCCATCCTCAAAAAAAAAAAAAAAAAAAAAAGGTCATTCATGGAATCAGTAATAATCAATTCTTGTAATTGCATCACCATTCAGTTTGTATAGAAACTTGACTGGGCGCCGCATTCGACCTTGTAACGCTCTAGCTTTCTTTATACTTAGCCGGCAGTTCTTGTTCCGCATTAGTGTGCCGGCGGCCCTTCAATGCGGCGCTCTTAGCGCCGGAACACTTTGAGAACAGTGATCCTTTTTACCCTACTGCATCGAAGCCAAAAAAGGAGGGTATGTAAGTGTGTGTGCGTGTTTATGTCCGTCTCTATATTCCTTCGTAACTACTAAACGGTAAAAATACTTCCAAACCTATCGAGTGGGGTATGAAAATGAAGGGTTTTAAAAGAAGATTACAAAAATATATACAAATTATATGTTTAAATGTAATTTGGAATGTGAAATGATAAAAAACTAAAAAGCTGAAAAAGGTTATTAAAAAATCTAGAAAACCCGACTGCAAAAACACATAACTGAAAAGAGTCAAACAAGCATTATAATCAATCGAATTTTGGTATCGCGAGCGCAAACATAAGTTACACCATATTCAGGTTATTGGTAGGTCGGCATTATCAAAGTTACACCATATTCAGGTTATTGGTAGGTCGGCATTATCAAAGTTCTATTGTTATTGGTAGGTCGGCATTATCAAAGTTCTATTGTTATTGGTAGGTCGGCATTATCAAACTTCTATTGATTATAATGCTCGTTTTTCTCTTTTCAGTGATGTGTTTTTTCGTCGAGTTTTTTATTGTATACTTGAAAACTCCAAAGTGCGCAAAACCGGTGCCGAGAAAAAAGTCGCCAGTTTCTTAAGGGATTTGCGGGATAGTGGGAGTATTAAGGTCGAGGACGATCACGTGGCGGGGCTAAATTTGTTGAATCTTTTGAAAACCAAAAGGCAGCGAATTAATCTTAACCAAAATAAGAAGTAACACTGACAATGCAATGCTTACGGCACTTTAACCAGTTTTAGGTAGCGCTACTATTACGGTGCAAATTGCGGCACTTTATCCGATATTGATAGAATGCCGCTAGCGGCACTCTATACACTTCCTTTAATTTATTGGCAAAACGTCACATACTTGATAGATAGGAATATCTCATAATTATAAAACAAAAAAAAAACCTTTTGAACAACAAACACGTCGCAAGCCAAGTGTCCCACACAGGTGATGTCGCTAGTTATCCTAACAAATATTATAAATGCGTGAGTTTGTTTGTTACGCTTTCACGTTAAAACGGCTGAACGGATTCGAATGAAATTTGGCACATTGGTAGACCATGACTTGGAAAACGACATAGGCTACTTTTCAACCTGGTCTGCAGACGAAGTCGCGGTCAACAGCTAGTATTTAAGTATTTGTAGTGATCTCGATCACGGGGTCAAACTTCAAAGCCTCCAATGTAGTATTACCTCGTTGTTCATGTGCGGCGACTTGGGGCGCGGCGTCTCGCTGCGGATGGAGTCGACGAGCGCGCGCATGCCGCCCGACGGCCGCGACGACGCCTTGCTGCCCGGCCGCGACGACGCGCGCGTGCTGGCCGACGCTGCACACGGGGACAACTAACTTACTAACCATATGACGTTATGCGTCTCATTTTGTATTAGTTAACACAATGTATAGTCAATCGTCCAATCGCTATAGGTACAGGCTGTTACGTCATGCCATGTAATTTACATTTCAATTTTCTTAGAAAATGTACAACTGATAGCAGAGATCGGAAATGCTTAAAGTATTTGCGAACATAGTTTTTCTTTAATTTTTTTTGCTACTGTTTCCTTTAAAAATAATGTTAGTATTGAACAAACCATAAACCTTTTAAAATATGGTCCATGCAGAAAAAAACCATGTAGGTACATTAAATACAATTTAAAATGTAGTAATCGCATTACACAAGATAGTTTTCAGTATGAAATTGGGTGAATGCATTATACAGTCCGGATTTCAGCAAGTATTATTTATTTATTTGGGGCGTGATATTCTTGTATAAAGTGAGGTGTATACGTACAGGGCGGGCGGTGGAAGTGCGGCGAGGTGGGCGGGCGGTCGTAGGGCTGCAGCGGGCGGCGCAGGTAGGACGGCTCGCTCGTGAGGTACGAGTACGTCGTGATGCGGTGCGGCGAGCACGCGCCCGCGTCGCGGTACTCGCGCAGCAGCAGCCCCGGCGACACCGCGCGGTACCCGTACTGCACACTCGGCCGCTCAGTACACACGCCCGAGCGCGCACGCATACGATCTCAGTCGAGTGCACTTGCACTCACTGTGTGTGCGTTCCGCTCGTTGTATTAGAATCTTGTTATCATAAACATAGCCTTCAGTACCTATCGACTTATTACTCGAAGCATTTAGTAGTGCAATTTAGGGTACATGACTTAATATTAGTATGGATACGTCAGCGCGATTCCAGGATTTATTGTCTTTGTTCAGGAAAATCTTCTACGCTTCTACCAAGCCAAAATAATATCGGCATTAAACATTGTAAGATTGTCGTATTGGTAATACCAGAATATTAATAAGTACAAGGCATGTCAATGCTAAGATATCGTCATCAAATGTCGCATAATTCCACTGTCTTTTCCGATTAATTACTATAAACAATTAAAAGCTACAAATTAAAAAAAACCGTTATCTAATGGAAGATAGGTACTGAAACTTACCAAAATAAACAGCGAGACAAACATAACAAGATTCTAATACCTAGTTTTTCGGTAATGTTTTAAGTAATTTAATATAACCATTGTTTTAAAAAAATTACATATTGTATTTTAAGTGTATTTTGGGCTTCCAGACGTCTTGACGGCAATCATACAATGTCGCAGGAAGTTTGGAAGCTACGCGATCGTAGCACGGCATGAGCTACGCCGTAGCTCCGCGCGTAGCAACGTGCGGCGAGCCGGCAACGCACATCCTGTTTTTTGTGAACTACGATGGTACAATTATATAATGAACCAAATTTCGTCTTCTTCATCTTTTAAAATGCAATATTCTTATAACCTTTTACGTTACGTGATGACCCAGTGGTTAAGGCCTCGCCTCTCATGTACGAGGTTGTGGGTTCAAATCCGGGCAAGTACCAATGTGACTTTTTCAATTCATATGTACTTTCTGAGTTTATCTTGGACATTACTGACATCGGTAAAGGAAACACTGTGAGGAAACCTGTTAATATAAGTCAGAAATCGCCAACCCGTCTCCAGCAAGCGTGGTGATCAATGCTCGTGCCTTCTCTGTATGAGAAGAGGCCTTTGCCCTGCAGTGGGACAGTAATAGGCTGGTATTATTATTAATTCATTTAAGTTTCCAATAATTTGCTATATCACATTCTACAATTCGTCTGAAAGTTCAAGATACATGTTGTAGGCATTGCCTACAGTTAGTCAACACATCCACAAGCTCGGGCGCCGTGCGCGGTGGGGGTCAGACAATGAACAGCATAACATTAAAAACAACAACCATAAATAACGGAACATTAACTGAAACGTGTAAATGTGTCAACTGAAAATAAATAAAAATGTGTGCCCTTGAAGTGAAATAATAGAACATTTACATGAGAGAGGAAACTATTCCAGACCGTGTCATTGTGTTATGGACAGAGAACGGAGTGAACTTCACCGACTACGGGATTATTTATTTTGCGATTTCTGACTTTTCTAGTACTAAAACCTGAGTTGCTTCAACAGTTTTGATCCTTATAAAAAAAGGTCGATTGGCATCAAAAAAGTTAATTTTCAAAAAAGACAATATTCTTGCTGCCTGTACTTTTCTTTTAAAATCTATGTCTCAAAAAAACCCTTTTCCTGTAGCTACAACGGTGAGGCTAGCTGTCCTTGTTGCCCCGTCTCACCAAGCCACCTGTGTACTGTACGGTGCGACTGAACTGCCTGTAGCGTACAATAAGTTGACGGAACAATAACAGTTGCTCCATCCAAACAGTGTTTAGAGGGTGCAAGTCATTTTTCACATTTAATGGTATGCCACAGGCAAGAAACTTGCACCGTGTAAATGGGGCGCGTTGGTCGCGTTCTGAGTGCGACCCTTTAAAATATTTCATCCAAGAGAAATAACACATCTTCAAGAGCACACGCAAAAAAGAAAAATAATAAAAAGAAAAAATAAAAGTGTGTGTGACGGACCTTCCTGGTCAAGCTACTGTAGGGGCTGCAGTAGGAGCCGTTGACGCTGGGCGTGCGCGAGCGCAGCGAGAACTGAAGACAACAAGCGACGTCACGCGCGGTCCGCGGCGCGGGCGCAGTTGCACAGTCTGTGGTGCCGACGTAACGTAACGTGCGCACATTACATGGACATGTTTGAAGCCTCGTATTCGTATTTAACAAAAGTTCAGAAATACTAAATATTGTTGCTACCAACATCAATTGTTGCTAGCAACATCAAATGTTGCTGGAAAAAATGTAGCGCAACTTGTTATCTACTCGAACTACTTGATAAGTACTCGAAAGTTCACGTTGCCGGAATATAAAAACAATATTGCTGAAACAATATTGTGCTACTTTTGTTTCCCATGAATACGAAGCCAGATTTCTTTCTAGAGAACTCATCGTCCACAGAAATAAAACGATGGAACACGTTACGTTACACTGTTGGAAGTCAACAAGTGGAGTGTAGCACCGTGCAACTGCGCCGCCCGCCGGGCTGCGGGACACAGGGCCCGCTCTCACGAGCAACAAGTGTGGAGCTAGTTGACTCGTGACAGTCGGCCCTTTTGCAAATAAACATTGAAAATTATGAATCATTTCACGTTTGTACGTGTATGCTTGTCGTTTTAGCTGTTTCTTACAAGTAGAACACAATATTTCATGGGACGACGAACATATTTCAACAAACATAGTTTTTCTTGTGATCTTTATCTCTCTTGCTAATATTACCAGAATTATGCTTTACTTAATAAACTAAAAACAGTTTTACAATATGAGAGTTTAATTAGAATATGAGATACACAAGCAAGACGTACCGAATGTAAAGACTTAGTAATTGAACACAAATATTTGGTTAATTGATTAAAGGCATTAGAAATTGTGTTTTGTGTAACGATGTTCACAGTGAGCACTGCAGTCTACACAACTATGCTTTATATTCACAAGTACGTGTGTTGAGGCGTCCGTGACAGTTGCATTACATTGAACTGATAGTAATCTGTGTATAAAATGCAAATGGCACAAAATATGTAAAATAAAACTGCTACTGAAAAAAAATTGAAAAAAATAAAATAACAAAAGAAATATTCAATCCTACCGACGCATAAGATCAATACATGTATGGCTATAACCAATTTATAAACGGCAGCGCATGAGAAATGAATAGACAAATACCTAAACCATGCGTCGGCAGGATCTGTGGCGGGGTGGCGGCCCTACCAGGTGACATATTTACAAAGAGTGTCTCCTGTGCAGGAGATATGCACACATCCTTCTAATGTAGATAACAGATTCGTTTAAACAGCTATTGTATTGCATATTGTCATTAAATAAAAATCATAATTAGTGCCCGTTCCCAAAGTATTGTCAGATAACCCTGTAGGATGTGTGTGGTGTGTGTGCGTCACCTGCAGGTCGGCGGAGGCGCGGTCGTGCGCGGCCTGGTCGCTGGCGTCCAGGTCGCCGGGGTCGAGCGGCGCGGGCCCGCAGCGCGGGTGCCAGATGGCGGCGCCCTGCAGGAACATCTCCTCGCCGTCCCCGAAGGGGTCGCCGCACTTGCTGCAGCGCGCGCACGTGGGGTGGAAGTGGTGGTTGTCGCCGGCCTGCACACGCGTACCACATGCTTACACACAGATATCCCAAGAAACGTATACACTTCGGGAATCATCGCCTATCTTCGGAAATACGAACGCGTGTGATTGGATCTAATGTAGAGCAGTTACGAAAGCTTTTAAAGATCGTAAAATTTAATTAACAGAAGATCTATGGGAATGTCTGTAAAAGTCTGTAGATCTATCGTCGAAACCATTGCGCACTAGTTAGCTTTCATATTTAACACTAGTGTAGACCGAGGAGTCTTTCCGGATCTCATGAAACACAGTAAAGTAGTTCCTTTATTCAAATCCGGAGATAGTAAGGAACCCAACAATTATAGGCCTGTGTCAATTCTGCCAGTTCTCAGTAAGGTGTTTGAAATGTTGATGCTCAATCAAATGTTACGTCACTTTAATAAAAATTCCATCATTCATAAACAACAGTACGGTTTCACCAAAGGGCGTTGTACCACTGACACCAACTCAAAAACTATCCAAGCAAAGTTAATAAAATTTATATGGGACCAACTTGAGAGCATAATACCCTATCATACAAAAAAAGATTTTTTTAAATCGGTCCACAATTGACGGAGAAATCGGTGGACATACATTAAAAAAATATATACATACGCTACGAACATAGAACCTCCTCCTTTTTGGAAGTCAGTTAAAAATCATGATGGTTCAATCCGCTCATCGATGTTCATCCGCGATGATTTCGTGATGCAACGGATGCATTAACTTGGCACTGACATGTAGTAGCGGCTAGGTATTTATGTAACAATACGAACTGCGGAACAATGCGTGCACACGTCACAATGCTATCAAAACAAACGAGTCCCGTTGTGAGACGTCACAGCTGTGAGATGACGCGCCACACGTCACGGCGCCTAGCAACGGTACTATTGTTGTTATCATTGTGAATGATGTCACCGAATTGATCAACGCTCCATAGAGGAAACACGGAAATAAAAGTATAAACATTGATCGATAGCTAATCAGATACGAGGAAACAGGGAAGTTTAAAGAACGTTTGAAATGCAAACAAAAGCTAACATATTATCATATCAAATTTTGAAATCAAAAGAAAGATTCAGATTTTCTTCTTTCATTTTCTCCTGGTGGAGAAGTGTGCCAGAGAAATAAACGAGACATATAAAGTATATTAGGATTATCTGATTATAATTATCATTCATCATTCACCGTGTCATTACTATAGTGGAGTACAAGATTGTAGATGAAATATAAACTATTCAGTCGTTTTTTAAATTAAGATATCCGTCGTGTGGATTAAGCATGTCGATAGCGATCGGCGATAAAGTACACAAACAGCCGCGTGTGACTCACAGCGCATTGTTATGCGTACGCGCATGTAACTGCTGCACAGATTGCTCTGTGATACCAACCAAGATGTGGATTTGGAAAATAACGATTCTACCTACGAGAGAATAAGTATGATTGTATTGTATTGGCGCTAAGGAAGAATTTAGTATAGTGGAGAAAATAATCATATGACGCTGACAAAGACGTTAAATGGTAAACGCACAAGGATAGAGCCTTGTGGGACACCAGGGCCCTATTTAATAAAACTTACAAATTGTAAATAGTAGATGACAAGCTACAATTTACAATTTTCTGTTTAATAAAAATTACAAGTTACAATTTGTCATGGCGAAAAATTTACGTACAATTTTACATATTTCTGTTTAATAAACATTTTCACTTTACAAGTGTAAGTTGACATGTTTGTAAGGAAAACTACTTTATTGAACACATAATTGAGACTACAAGTTTACATATTTTGTAAATTGTAATATAATTCTGACAGGTGGTCTCATGGTGTGTCAAAACTTTTCAATTTTGTGCTTCAACTAAAGAAATGTAAAAATTATATGCAAAAAAATGGTTCTAACAACGAATAGTGAAAGTAAGGAGATACTGATGTGATTGAATGACAACGGCGAATTTTTCGTAAAAGGATAGGTACATTTTGCTTTTAATGTGACAAATTTTACGATCAACGAAAAAATTTGGGTAAGATAACAAAAATAGGGCAATAACTTGAACACAACACGAAGAGAAATGTAGCCCTTACACCGACCGAGCAAATTTTAAAACTTACATATTATGTAAATTGTAACTTACAACTAAATATTTGTAAACACAATATTGTCATCGAAATCTACAGGCGTTTTCTACAATGTAAATGTTTATTAAACAGCATTTACAATTGTGATAATTGTAAGTTATTTACTTGTAACTTTCTTACATATTTGTAAGGTTTATTAAACAGCATATGTAATAAAACTTAACAAATATGTGACTTTTTTACAAAATTGTAGGATTACAATATTGTAACGTTTATTAAACAGGGCCTGGCGTTACTTCGGTAACATTTCACACCTTTCAACACGATTTTTTGGCAGTGGTTTCAGAAATACGAAACAAATCAGTGTTATAAGTTTTTTAGAAATAGAAGTAGAAATCATTTATTTGCCAATAATGTAGGTATACAGATATGATGGTAATTTTTTCGAATTCCATTAGGGACAATTTAGCAACAACAACAATTCATGATCCATATTGCTATAGGCCTTGCAAAAATCTATGTACTCGCGTTCACTCGCAGGGACCAGTAACGTATCAACGCCAGGAACAAAATATAGATTTGTGGTAACCGTGCTGTTGCTGTATGGTGAGGTGAGTACCTGCAGAACTTTGCCGGAGATGTACCGCTGGCAATAGGCGCAGCGCACGCCGTACATGCGCTGGTAGTCGCGCTCGCAGTACGGCACGCCCTCGCGCCCCATGTACTCGCCCTGCAGCACCGCGCCGCACTCGCCGCACGCGAAGCACCACGTGTGCCATTGTCTGCACAACACACCACGCACATCAACCAATCATTTCTACGTAATATATGGGAAATGCCATCGAAATAAGTCAACGGGGGGTGAACTTTGATTAGGCTTAAAATTGTACTAAAATTCTGCCTCCCTTAAAACTGTGTAGACGCTCACCAAATTATTTATGATGAGTCGTCATTAGCTGCCCATAATTCGGGACGCCGGGAGTCCATTAATATTTTACGAGGTTGACCGTCAGGTCACTTTGCATAAAGTAGTAATAAATAAATGAGTCCAATTAGGCACAGATATGGCGCGAACTTTAGCCCGCGTATCCCACCGCGCCGCCGCCGCGCCGCGCCGTCCTCATTCATTAACCACAAGTCACCGCCGACAGGAATGTTCTTTGATTCCAATTGTGACAGGAATCCATGACATCCACCCCGGGTTACCTAGTTACCATGTGTTACTTTTTTATTTACATATATAAAATATTGAAAAGATAGATAAACGGTGTATCACCTCACCTGTCTAATGCTACGAGTGCCTGTCCTTCCGATAACTCTTGGCCACATCCCGCACATTCTGAAATAAAGACAAAACATTACAAACTCACAATTTGCAAAAAATAACTCCACAAAAAGACCTTCATGTCGTACGTTGTTTTTGTCAGTAAATATTGGCAACACGGTAGATAAGTACAGAAGACCAACTCTAGGTAACGCACATGGAAGACCCATAGCTCATGAGAACTCTATTAAGCAGTCAATCACCACTTGTGCCCTGCACGCGATTGGGCAATATCCGATACTTTTCGTGGAACGTCTAAAAGTGCGTGAGTTTGACAGTAATTACCTACTTGACGCGGGGCTTCTGTACCTGTACGTTGTGAGGCGGGTGCTTCAATGTCACGGTCGCTCACGGTCAAGGGTCAACGTATGCGCGCCTTCTGCAAAGTCATGGAAAGTAGAAATCGTTCGCTAAAGCCCATACATATTCAAGTCCTTTGACACGGAATTCAGTTCCTTTGTTGTATCGCTCCACTTGACGACGACCTGTTCTGTCTAGCGGCTAACAATAGTTTCTCTTGCAGATCACAGGTTAATGACACATAAAAACAATTTCTTCAGAATGCACTCAATAGATATTCCATTGTACAGTGAAGTCTTTTATATTATCTTGTTCCGTTTTCAATTGTTTCCTTTATCAAGTCAGCTCTGGACACATAATATAATCTAAACCTTGTGAAGCTACGGCGCTGAGCAGACTATTGCATAGAAAAATATATTTAATTACTTGATAATAAAAATAACGCATTCATTTTCGGTAGTTTCTAATCTATCAATGTCAAATTGTGAACGAACCTGCACTTATCGATAGGGTTCAAACTGTTCAAAGTCAAAGAATTTATTTCAATTAGGCACATAAAAGGCACTTGTGAACTTGTAAATCGAGCAAAACAAACCCTTTAAAGATAGATTGTAAGTTTCACTTTTATTTTCGGTTTACAAGGGACGTGGCTAAATAATAACAGCTGCACATGAAGGTAAAGCTACGCTTGCCGCGGTCGGTTCGTGGATGGGTGATCACCGATTACATATCGAGACCCATCCGTGCCTTAGAAAGCACGTTAAGGGGACTACAGGACCTAAACGTGCCTAAACGCAAGTTTTATAATGCCTAAAAGAATAATATGATCCACTGCAGTAAACGAAATCAGAAAAATATATGATATTCTTCAGGACATATGCTAGTGTGTTGAAAACATAATACAACTAATTTGATACGATAGAAAAAAATCATGAAGATAACTCTAAAAATTTATTTTAACGATTAAAAATCATATTAATTTACATGCAATCATTCTGACTTTTTGTCAGATTATTCCACAAGCTACATATTAGCATAATAGTGTTTTAATTTTCCAGTCCAATCAATAGATTTTCTGTAAATCGCTAACTGCTTCATATTTTGCAATAAATTACCTGCGTCGTGTCATCGCGCTTCTCTTTCATTTCTATGCAGTCCGACAGTGACCGCGCTTTAGCTGTTGTAAGCCTCTTAAGGCATGATTTCTGCTAGACAGAGTAGGGCGCGAGCCGCTTCCGTGTCTGCTTAATTTGTCGGACGGGACACGAAAGCTGGACGACATAGCATTAACTGCTTCATATAAAATGTTCGTGAAGTTTTGGACCCGTGCCTCGCCCGCACCTCGGACAAGGCACGGCACAGCTCGCGCTCGTCACGGTCTATCATAAATCATCACTAGACCGTTGGACCCGGCTGTCATTCGTAGATCTTTGTCAGTCTTTACGGATACTCAGAAGCCTTAAAGTCTAACAAGATCTTACCGAGGATTATCTTGTTACCCAGTAACTGGGTTGTGGAGGTCAGATCTTGGTATATTGGCGTGTATTAGCTGATATGGCAAATAATTTCCTTTAATGTTTGTGTTTCGTAATGTTAATTACTTTCCATACTATTGTATAGAATCAAGTTCTTCTAACTAAACGGACTGCTGTGCTGCTGGGGAGTTTTTTGCGCCACTTCTTCCCAGTTAAAGCACTAAGAAGTGGTGAACGGTGGTCGTTTTGAACGTCAAAATTACATTAACCACTCCCCATGTTTTATGTAATTTTGACGTTCAAAAAGTGCTGAATCTCAGCCTAGTTTGAATAAATGATTATTTTGTTTGATTTTGAGATAGGTAGTTGCTCCATGTAAAATACCGGTATATATACGAAAATAAAGAAATAATAATAATTTGTATTGTCCATCAAGGATTGGCTAGGCCTAGGGGCTATTAATTTTAATTTCCAATATAAACATTGTCAGGAAGTCGTACCATTTTGGTCGAGCGGCGTGGCGGAGCCGGGCCGGGCGGGGTGTGTGGCGTGCGGCTCGCGCACGGGCGAGGAGGCCGCGACTTGCGCGGGCGCGGCGCGCGCCGTCTGCCGCTGCGGCGCCGCCACGCAGCCCGAGCACACCACCTCCGCGCCCGTGTACGTCACCTTCTCGCCGGACGGGAATGCGCGTCTGTGGGCAACGAGAACAATGTCAATATTTAACAAAACACGATCACATTGAAAATCCAAAACGTTCAGAACAATCCTCTACCAGTTAGGAATGAAAGCTGTGATAGAAATAGAAATAACTTATTTGTATAGGTATAATGTACTTAAACAGACAATATGGATTTTTATAAATATATAAAAAATCCATCTTATCAGTAAACATCTTATGTGTATAATAAACTGGTGAAACGATTAAAATGTATGGGTACACATTTTAACTAACTTCTAATTAATACAGACATGCTGAGTACCTATGCTCAGATGAGCCTTTTTAAGGAACGCATTTAGAGAGATGAAAATTGGTCCTATTAATAAACCCAATTTTCGTACCAATATTCAATTCTGTATTTATGGCACAAATCTTACACTGCGGCCAGGTGTGCTTATAGAACATAACAGTCGGGGCCTGCAACAAGGGCATTGATGGACGAAGACGAAAATGTGGGCCGAGGCGAAGACGAGGCACACATACGTGAGTCCATTAATACCTGGTTGCGGCCAAGGCTTGTATAGTAGTTTTCT
Source organism: Agrochola circellaris (assembly GCA_914767755.1). Lineage (NCBI taxonomy): Eukaryota > Metazoa > Arthropoda > Insecta > Lepidoptera > Noctuidae > Agrochola > Agrochola circellaris. The sequence goes on along the minus strand of OU611863.1, from coordinate 16,132,503 downwards.
CAAATAATGCGCGGAAATTCAAACTAAGTAAATCAAATATAAATTTCAGAATCAATGACGAACAACGATATAATTTTTCACGCGCCAATAAGTTTATTTGTTCTTTACTTTAAACAGCTCTATTTGCAAGCCAAATCGAAATATAAATTAAATCTTTGTTAAGTTACCTCCTTGTTTGATGTGTCGAACTGAAACAGTTCGTTCTATTTTTAAATTACACGACAGATATGGACATTCATACAAACATTGCCGCCAGGGCGCTCGCATGTATTCGACCCCAGTACAGCATTTGAGATTTATCTCCAAGAAGTTAGTCAAAATAATGGTCGAATTTCCAAGCATGTTTGAGAAATAAATATAAACGTAGTGATGTGTTCCCGCTAGGGGAGCACCGACTAGTGACACAAATTCTCGTCACCGTGTATGGAAACAGCTCCAGATTTGTATATAGCTATAATCAGTTGCCTATTCAGCATCAGCTATTTATTTATTTATTTATTTTTACTTTAACATAAAACGGCCAAAGGCCAATTACATTAGTTAAAGACACAACACACTATATTAGTACAAAAAAAAAAAAAAAAAAAAAAACAAAAGAATACAGCTACTCGACAGTCATACGCTCATCTCACAATACTCCAGACATGTTGACAAGATCTTCTTCCATTCATCCGCGAACACATCACAGTGAGGCTTAGCGTCCAAGAGAGCGTTGAGCGCAGAGAGCGTGCGAGGGACAGGAGACTGGGCTCGAGCGACGGTTCGACTCCAAGGCACGGCGAACAATCTGTGCCTCCTGCTACGGTTATAGTTCATGGGAGCAAAAAGACGGGACAGTTCGTCATGCAATTCAGGAGCATCTGTTTTTCCTTGAAGGATCTAACACATATTAATAATTTGGTCATTTTTTCTTCTAACCTCGAGAGAGTTATAACCTAAACAGCCTAAAAGAAAGTTCGAGGGATACATAAAAGGATAATATCCATTCAAACGTTTATATAGATACCTAAGATAAGCTTTTTGTACCTTTTCTAAGAGTAAAGTGTACTTCTTTTCGTGCGGGTTCCAGACGCATGCACTAGACTCCAGTTTGGTACGAACCAGTACATTAAAAATAGATTTAATAGCGCTGGTGTTGCTAAAATCTTTAGCATTGCGCAGAACGAAACCTAATCGCCTAAATGAATCATTTGCTACCGTTTCCATGTGATCATGAAACGTTAGCTTGTTGTCAAATGTGACACCTGGATCCTTCATTCCAGATGTTCTATTAATAGCGCTACCATTCAGTTTATAAGTAAAGGTGATAGGGTTTCGTGCTCGAGTAAAACTCATGACGAAGCATTTGGAAGAGTTAAATTCCATTTTGTTCTTCACACCCCACTCCACTATCGCCTCAATATCACGCTGCAGTGCCAGACTATCGACTTCAGAATTAATTTCGGAAAAGAGTTTTAAATCATCTGCGTATAATAAACTTCTGGCGTGATGAATAACTGAAGGAAGATCATTAATCATTATCAAGAAGAGAAGCGGTCCCAGAATTGATCCTTGACTGACTCCGGAACGCGTATGACAGGGCTGGGATTCATAAAGGCCCAGTCTGACAAACTGCTGACGATCGCGAAGATAGTCAGCGAGGAGCTGTAACAGCCCTGGGGGAAATCCGATGGCACATAGCTTTGCCAGCAGAATATCATTATTGACCCTATCAAACGCTTTCCGGAAGTCAAAGTACAAGACATCGACCTGACCCCCACGGTCTAATCGTTTAGATATGTAATCTACCAGGGTAAGAAGGTTAGTATTTACTGATCTTTTTGCTCTGAAACCATGTTGTTCATTACACAGATACTTTTCAACTTGGAAATAAATATAGTTATGTAGTATGTTTTCAAAAACTTTAGCTGGTGATGACAAAATGGCAATGGGACGGAATTCTTCTACTAATGTTTTATTCAAACTCTTGGGAATAGGAGTGACCCTTGAAATCTTCCATTGTGGTGGGTATATTCCGGTTTTTAATGATAGATTAAAAATATGAAATAGAGGCAAGCAAAAGTGTTTTTTACAAGTTTTCAAAATTTCTGGAGGAATGCTGTCCGGCTATGCGAACAGTCATCCGGACTGAACGAGCCTTTATATATGATACAAGCAAGGTAATACAATATACAATCATAATCTGGAACTGCAGAGAAGTAGGTATAGCTCGAGGAGTTAAGGTCGAGATTTGTTCATGTAATCATTTATATCGCGTTAACATCGATCTCGAGGCCATAACGGTCACACAAGATGTGGATTCTTGGGAGGGGTTCCCAACCTTTTAACATACCCCCCCCCCCCCCTAACATTCTTATGTAATCACCACGACCCCGTGTTACTTTGTCGACATAAGCAGAAAAGCATAAGAATGTAAAGCGAGCGTCAGTTGGAATATGTTTGAGCCTTGGAAAGGTTCGATTTTCTTTTGTTCTTTCAAACAGAAATTGCAAAAAAACTCAAGAATTATGTGAATGCATAATATAAGAGCGAACAAGGCCAGCTCGAAATTTTTTGTAAAATTTCAGATTCGGTAGAATAGATGAGCGAGCGAAGTGAGCTCGAAGTGAGCTCGAAGCTTGTAGGTCGCCGCCTCGGATAGGTTCAGTCTTCTTTATTCCAATCATACAAAATTAGGAAAACTAATTTTGTCGACTTATGCAGAAATGCTGAAGCTCATTTTACATTGCAGTACCTACCTACAATATAATGAAACGTTCGGGTATTGCAAATTACGTAGCTTTAACCTTTTCTAAATCAAGAACATAAAATAAATCTATACTCTATTATTGGAGCCGCCGCGCGCCCCCATGATTTACTCCACGCCCCCCGAGGGGGTTAGGAATCACTGGATTAGAGGAATGTAGGTAAAGGTAGAACTGAATATAATAATATAGTAATCTTGAAGCAATTGATCAACACGCGGCGATGAGCACGCACTGATTGTCCAGCGGGCGGGTAGTCTTACGTAGTGGATGCTTACAGAAGAAGATGACTTATACTCACTTGCATCTCGCACAGGTGAAGCACTTCTGATGGTAGGTGTTGCCGAGCGCGGAGACCACCTCGCCCTCCACGTATTGGTTGCAGGCGGCGCAGCGCGTGCCGAACGCGCGCTGGTAGTCCTGCGGGCAGTAGTAGTGGCCGTCCTTGCAGAAGAAGCCTCCGCGCGCCAGCGACGCGGCGCACGTGCGGCACGTGAAACATGCCGTGTGGAAGTACTTATCCGACACGCGCAGCACCTCACCGCTGCACTTGCCGCCGCACGACGCGCACACCACTTTACCTGCAGAACAAAAACATAAGAAACTATAAATAAATAGGTTCGTATTTGGCATTGATTGATTGCAACTTTAGGGTGCGAAGACCTGGGCACGCCACAATCGTGGCGATAAGTCCCCTCTTTGAGGAGTGGCTAGAGAGGCGCCACGGCGTCCTCACCTTCCGCCTGACACAGGTCCTCACCGGACATGGTTGTTTCGGGAGGTTCCTGTTCAGGATAAAGCGGGAGGAAACGCCCGGGTGTCACCACTGTGTGGATCGCCCGGAGGACACGGTGGAGCATACGGTGGAGGTCTGCCCAGCTTGGGCGGAGCACCGCCGTGTCCTCACGGAGGCGATCGGCGGCGGCGATCTCTCGCGTCCGGCCCTGGTTCAGGCCATGGTCCGGAGCGAGAGTGCATGGGAGGCCGTCACCTCCTTCTGCGAAGCAGTAATGCTCGCGAAGGAGGAGGCGGAGCACGCGAGGGAGAGGCAAAATGCGCCCCCTCGCGCCCCTAGTCGCCGCAGGAGACGCCCCGGGCGTCGGGAGTCGCGAGCCGACTTCCGGCCACCGTAGGCGCGGGCTTGCGGACGGTGAGCAATGGGTAGCTTGCCGTCCGATAGGGACCAGGCCCGGGTCGACGGCGCGTTGTGTTCCACGCGCGCCTCAAAGAGATGTCAGCACCAACTGACGGGGTCCGGAAGGGCCAATGCCTGCCGGGGTTGCGGGTTTGTCTGAAAGGGATATCGCGACCTCGGCACACAGGCAACGGAAGGAACACGGGTGGGTTTTAGTCAGTAAAAGTCTGACACGCCCTCCCGCTCCACCCAGAGCGGGAGAAGTTATTTGATAATTTCCCACCCAAAAAAAAAAAAAAAAAAAAAGGGTGCGAAGACCGCGGTCGAGTGATGACGAACCATAATATCGATCATATTATTCGAAGTACTCTAACATCCATACTAATATTATAAATTCGAAAATAGCTCTGTCTGTTTGTCTGTCTGTATGTTACCTTTGCACTGAAAAACCACTGAACGGATTTCGATAAAATTTGGCAAGGAGATAGATGGCCTGGAGAAGTACATAGGGTACTTTTTGTCTCAAAAATAATCTTAGGGGGGGTGATATATCACAATATTGCGTTTCATACCGAATCTAAACTATTGCTTCTAAAATGTCCAAAAATATAACTCTCTATAAAACCGCCTTAAGTGCGGTAGAGCTTCCCTAATTCGCAGTTAACTGTGTTACAATTAATTAACCCTAGTCGTAACGTGTCGACATTACCATAATGACTGACCCGACGCACTTCAATCGAGTCATCCAAATTAAATAGCAGCATAAAATTAGAGTTAGTGGAGTTACCCGATTAATCGATGGGATCGCTTAAGAGGTAAATACAGAAGGGTTCTATGCTGTCACATCCACATGAAGCGATGAACGAAAGCGTAATAAAAAGATGTTTCTCCTCACGAAGGTATGAAAGTAGCCCTTCTGTCACATCACATTAGATTGAATAAAGCGCGAGATCGCGGCGAGATAGGGGGAACCCCCCCCCCTATCTCGCCGCGGCCAATAAAAAAGCTATTGTAATAAATGAACAGCAGTGGGTGTGGGGTCAATTGGTTGACTCGAATCAAGGAGAAGGCAGAGATGCAGCAAAAGATGACGCCCACGGATGCAGCGGCACGCTTCGTGAGCTCACACACACACAGCGCTGTTACGGGCATCCTCCGACCACCGACATCGACCAGAAGGCCCGCCGGCGCGGCGACGGCGACGGCTACGAGAAGAGTTTTAAAACCGGGGTACAAAAAGGTTCAATAGTATCCTTTAGTAAACTTTAGAGATTGATTTCATATTTCGATGTAAAGAAACGTTAGAAGTACTTCTCCACGCTGTTTTTCAGCAGGTGCATTTACCACAAAGGTACCAGCAGAAAATAGCTATAATCGTAACGCTCAAAACGATGTAGACTTATAGCTCGAGCAAACATACGAATCACATTCTGAAGTGGATTGAAAGGTATAGTTTTGCGATTGGTGTGACAGTTGATGACTGTGTAGCTGTGGGAGTAACTCGGGGAATAAACTGAACAAATCGATCTCTTATATTATAATGTCACACTTATAATCCGCTAGGGGTGAGCAGAGGGTTTATTTGTACTTTGTACCTTATTGTCGGCCTATAACAATGCAGCAATGCGATAGGGAACGGGCTTATTAATTGTGATTGGACAACCTAATCCCGTTTATGGCTTAGAAATATTTAAAAAAAAAAACACGTTATACTGATTCACTCACGGAGAGCAGCCTAGCGTTATGTGATCTTTCTAAACTATGTTCTCATTATGCTAATAGAATAGAACCATATAATTCACTTGTTATTATTGAAGTTGATAGCTTAGAATAGTATATAATAGTAGTATGGGTACGAGTACCTACACAAAGCTCATATTCATTTATATCCCTGTTGTTAAGAACTCATTTCACTAATACATCAAATATCAACACTACACTAACCTACTTCTCTTAATTAACTCCAATCCTATTTTATTTTTCTTTAGTTCAATTTATAAAGAGGTAAAATTTGTTTGTTATCCTAACTCATCTGCCTAGCCTTTTCCCAACTATGTTGGGGTCGGCTTCCAGTCTAACCAGATGCAGCTAAACACATTTTACATGGAGCGACCGCCTATCTGACCTCCAAAACCCAGTTACTGGGTGATACGATACCCCTTGGTAGGACTGGTTGTTAGACTTTCGTGCTTCAGACGACCCGTAACGACTGTCAAAGATCTACGAATGACAGCCGGGGCCAATGGCTTAACGTGCTTTCCGAGGCACGGAGGGTTCTTGGTATGATAACACGGTCACCCATCCACGAACCAATCGCGGCAAGCGTAGCTTCACCTAATCGATCGACCCGTGCGGCTGTGAGTTTGTTTGTTTGTTATGCTTTCACGCTAAAACAGCGGAACGAATTTGGATGAAATTAGGTACTCGGGTAGACCATGACCTGGAATGGGACATAGGATACTTTTATCCCCATAGTACTTTCCCGTGGGATAGTTTGCAAGCGGGCGAAGCCGCTGGCAGTAGTAGTAGCTTATCAAAGACCAACGTGTTATAATTCTGAACTCCGCTCGGGAAATCCGCAGTTATACTCGTCCGTCAGTCAATAAAAGAAAAGACTTCATTATAGCGACATTCGGAACTCTCTCTCTTTTTCGCGAACTCTCGGAATTCAATTGAAAACATAAACTGAATGTATGAATGGAGTGGCGTATGCAATGCAAAACGTTGCCTGCAGTTATTTGCTCAAAGGTATCACGTAATTGGGTCGGCGGGGCACGCTGCCGGCGGGCGGCCAGGTGGCCTACCGCGGCCCCCGCTCGCTGCTGCATTGCACTCGACGTTAACATCCACATTCAACTGCACGCAGGGGACCACGACGTTACACATAGTGTCAGACATTATATATACATAACACTTATCAACAGCTCATGCAATATTCACAAGTTTGGAGCGAGGCTCCCCAGAGTCGTAGAGAATTCAGAACCTGACGCAACTCAAATAAAGAACTTATTTGAACGACATTATGAATGCTTGTGTAGTCCCACTTTGATGCGAATTTAAAGGAACATAATACTAACCAAAGTATAGATAGATACATTTTACATATTACAGTATAATGTGGAGGGGATCAACAACTGAGTTCGTGTACAATATGCATACTATACAAAGCTTTTATAGTGAAACATAACATTAAAGAGTGTAATGAACTGCGGCTGTTATAAGTTGTAGTTTGTACTACATTATGGCGTCGGTCACGAGACATGCGCCGGTGTGGCGACACAACTCCAGACATAAGCGATGCAGTGAGGCATGTGACGGCGCTTGCAATGCCTCGTTAAATAGACGAGAAGGCGAAATATGTACAATTAGAAAAGCATACACACCTGAGTGTACCATAGTTTCTATCTACCTACTTAGGTATTCCACTCACATGGTCAACTTGGCTGCATAAGATCAGACAAAGGTTTAACTTAGGATAGAAGGATGTTTTAAGGGGTTTGCAATCCAAAAACACAATTGACGGAGAAATCGGTGGAAATAAATAAAATATATATATATCGATACCTGTAATAAGAATTGACGTAAGGGACAAACCCCGGTTTGTCCCTTACGTCAATTCTTATTACAGGTATCGATATATAGGTACATACGTAACGAACATAATTATAACCCCCCCCCTTTTTGGAAGTCGGTTAAAAATGCTCACGGAAGGTAAAATTGCCTCATTGGGCGGTAATTAAACTTTAACAATACCAAAATATGGACGTTATGAACAACTTGATTCTTTTAGGATATACATAATTTATTGATGTTACCATAACCACAAGTTTCGGCAAGCAAGGCGGCGCCTACTATAATGATGTAATCTACTAAAGATACACATAAACTTGTGTAGGCAATGACATGTAGGTATGTGGTGTGTTCGGCACGAGCTGCTTGCATCTGTGGCGCATTAGGGCCGCTCGTGTGCGCGCGCGCCGGTGCGCACCCCACATGGCCAGCACTTCAGCGATGTGCACGGTTGACGTACCACTAACATTAATCAAACGCATTGCTTGCTGTTTGTGAGACGGAGCTTCGACTTAAGCTCAAACTGAATACCTATAGGTTGATGAACAGTTCTACAACAATGTGCCACACGGATACGGAAAGACAACATCACCCAAGGACCCTCCTCAAGAGTTCACATAAACGAGCGCCTGTCACAAAACAACAGAATGTTATTTCGTGAAGCGTATGCGAGCGCAGTTATACAGGTTTCAATTCTGCTGGGTACGCATTGGAACCATTCACGTGCGGAAAGCAGAAAAACAGGCATCCATCCCTATTCGGACCCTGCTTGACCTGGATGACAAAGTTGGTCGCTCCCAGGCCGTGGACTCCGTCTGCCTGGATGTTAATGAGGGCCTTCCCAAAACACAGATGCATTTGTGGTTTAGTATAATTTATCTATGTTTTAAAATTTTCCATTTATTTCTTACTTTACCTGTAATATTTAATTTATTAGTACTGAAAACTTTTTATATCTTGTTTTACTTTGGTAAACTGTGCAAGTATAATAATATGATACTTTCCTACACAATAGACACAGTATCTAATCTTTTATTAAATGCACAAACTACAGTTAGGTCAATAATGGTGCTGATTCTCTTGTACACCGAACTAAACTAACTAAACTATCACAAAAAATTCTTACTTTTGGCTATGAGAATCTTAGAGCTATTATGCAAATAAAAACCTCTAAATTAAAAAAATATTTTAGAGCTGGAGGCGCGCAGTGGGTGGAGCCTCGGCGTGTTTTATATGGAATATTTCACTTTTTTTATGGAAAATATGAAAAAATAATACCAACATGTTGAGTTTTAGGGGTTTAAGGCCTTTATGAAGGGGGTCGAAATTTTCATTATTTTTGCGATAGGACGCACCATTTTCGAGATATAAGCAAAAGAAAAAATAAATACAGTACTGTTTTTGCACATGAGATTTTGGTGTGAATTTTAGTTCATGACAACTTATTTTACCTTCTTAATCGCGATTAAAAATTGTTAGGTTTAGTCTGATTTGGTTTTTACAATCTAAATTTTAGGTGAAAAACGTTAAATTCAGAATAGCAAAATTGCCATTTTCACTAAACTAAAAACTCAGTACTATCTTAGTGGTGTCAAACTAAAATATAGTTAAATTGTGTCACTTTAGTCTATTTCAGAATGGGAAATCGTCGTTTGACAGGATTAAACTAAATTTTAGTGATTTTTAGTCCCAATGTCTCATGCCCGCAAACAGAGCAAACATATACTCAACTCTAACACAATGACATGTTATAAACATACAAGTTATTTAATATAATTTTTCTTAATCTGCTTTATTTTGTTCAAACACGATAAAATCAAATCTTTCAATAACGATCCAAAAACTTTACGCGTTCTAATAATACATTACAGCTTCATGACAAATAAAGTTATAACTCTGTCAAATATTGTCAACTCTACCTACCAAGTTACTGACACCAAATTTGCTTATAGCCCTATTCAATTATTTTTTTCAAGCACTAAAAAAAAATGACGAACTTTATAACCGATGAACTAGACAACAGTATTGACTTGGTGTGTCAGAAACTTGACAGAGCTGAAAACTGTCAGAACGTATTGACTGCGAATTATAACTTAAAATTTTTGACATTCAATATCCGCAGTATACAGCGTAACTTCAATACCTTTTGTATTGCGTTAAGACGGCTTAATATCAAGTATGACGTTATTGTTCTAACGGAATGCTGGTTATCAGATGGTTCTTTAATTGGACAGATTGAAGGTTACACCTCGGTAAATAATCTTAACCAGAGCGGAGGAGTTGTAACCTATATTAGGGACTGCTGGAACGTGACAGTTTCAGACCCCCGCTTTAAGACGCTGAATCTCTTTAGTTGTACTGTCTAACAGCATTTCTGTAATTGCTATCTACCGATCCCCATCACGCAAACAGGATAGCTTTATTACCTCTTTGGATGAAGTACTCACCTCAATAAGCAAATATCAAACAATAGTTGTGACCGGAGTTAATAATATCAATCTTTTATCGATGATAGACGTTTCAAAGTCGGATAATTTATCTTTAACTAGCTGCCCGCCCCGGCTTCGCTCGAGTAGCACTAAGTACGTATCTACGGCGCACCTACCTGCCTACCCTACCTACCCTACCTTTTCATTGTTTTTAAGATGTATTCTGCTATTCGGGGCGGAGACAAATCCAACAAATCAAAAACCATGAAAATTGGTCCAGCAGATCTCGAGTTATAAGTGTTGTAACAAACACGACTTTCTTTTATATATATAGAAGATGTCCGAACATGGACTGCAACAATTTATTTCAAAACCAACACGTCAAAACTCATGCTTAGATCACGTACCTATTCCTTAAATCAAGATATCAAACTGTTATAGGTTTAGTTTGTGATATTGATATCACCGACCATCGTATGGTAATGATGGGGTACAACATGCTCCCGCCTATCGGTTCGCTAACGCAGTTTAAATAAACTCAATTTCCCTGCCCTGATAGATGAACTTAAAGAAGCAGACTGGTCTGGAGTGGTGTCCGAAATAGACGTAAACAACGCAACCAATGAATTCCACAACATTTTAACTAGTGCAGTACAAAAATACTTGGTAGAAAAGACATTTGGCCGCTCTAAATACATCAGAAAACCTTGGATTACTACCGGACTTATTAGATATATGAACCACAGGGACAAACTTCATCGTGAATCAAATAAACACCATAATGACCAAACAAAAAAACGAATTTACAATCGTTACAGGAATTTCTTTACAAATATTGTACACAGGCTTAAATGCGAACATGACAATAAAAAAATGACAAATGCATCGGAATATTCCTAGACCTCGCAAAAGCTTTCGACACCGTTGCCAATTAACTCGAGCTTTTTTAGGAGTATGGGAAACTCCTAAAAAAGCTCGAGTTAATTGGTATTAGAGGACAACCACTTAAATGGTTTGAGTGCTACCTTACTAACTACCTACCTTACCTACAGAAGGCAATGTGTGAAAATTGGGGATACCACCAGTATAAATTAGAAACAAAGCAGCGTAGAATTTGGAGTGCCTCAAGGTAGTGTCCTGGGCCCGACACTATTTATCATCTATATTAATGATATTCATCACGCCATAACCCAAAATGCACGAGATTTTCAGCTATTATTTTTCACAGTAAATCTTGGGAAACAGTCAGCGAAGAAGCCCAAAATGGCTTAACTAGTATACAAAAATGGCTCGACCCTTCTTTCACTAAATATTAAAAAAACGAACTACATCTGTTTCCATAAAACACTTTCATCAGCACCAAAACTCCCTTTACGTCTTAAAATCCACCCTTCAACTTGCAGCACAGTCCCTTGCAACTGTGAGGAAATTAAAAAGGTCAGATCTCTAAAATACTTAGGGGTTCTGCTAGATCAACATCTTTCATTCAGACCCCATATAGACTTAGTAGCAAAGCGAATCAGAAAACTGACTCACGTAATGAAACTTTTACGTAACTCGGTCAGCAAATAAATCTTGCACTTGGTATAGGTGGCATTATGTGAGTCAGTTCTCTGCTACTGCATTACAGTATGGGGTGGGGTTGGTATTACCTCAATGATACAATTGGAAAGAGCCCAAAGATCAGTGCTAAACGTTATGTATAGAAAACACTTTCGTTATCCTACAGATCAACTGTATAAAGAAGCATCAGTGCTTAATGTCCGACAGTTATACATCCTTAAAATAGTACTAAAACAACACAAAATAACAATCCAATCCACAGAATACCACCATCTACTCAAACAACGAATCTTCAAATGTCCACTTACTGTAGTAAAAACCGCTTTTGCACAACGTATGCAAGAATTTATGCTCAGTTTCCTTTATAACAAAATTGCAAAAATCTGTGACATCAGAAATACAATTTCTGATGTCACAGATTTTTGCAATTTTGTTCCAACCAAGTAAAAAAAAAAATTAAACAATGGCTTTTAACTCAATCCTACTCAGAATCCGAAGGCTTCGTTCGAGTATTGTCATAACATACGAGTATATACCACAAACTCTCTCTCACTCTTACCTTTAATCACAACTTCACTCGCACACTACCACCTAAACCACTACATATACTCTTACATAATCATTCTCTCGCACGCACCCTTGCTAAACATCAAATTATAAATACCTACATTTGCATCTTATCATCTACACTCACTATAAAAACATAGTTGTTTTACGATTTTGTTTTATTTTTAAAGGCTTTTCTTATTGTTTTCAAGCAATTTGTAATAGATACAATACAGTATCGACCCTGAAATTTTAAATTAGTAAATACTCTTAAGGACTCCATGAGACAGGCTCGACCTAGTATGGAGTCCATAAGTTAAAATATTGAAATTATGTTTCCTGTAAGACAATAATTTTAGGAATTGTTTATTTGTATTTGAATTACTTTTAAGGAAATGTAAAGATTCTTTATTTGGTCAATAAACGATTTTATATTTATATTGTTACAACATTTAGAAAATTCAGGACAACATGGGTGACGCGCAGGATCAATACTTTTTCGAATTCCAAAATCCACGGCTCAGTTATATTTGGGGAGACTCAATAAATTAAAGGAGACAAAAATACACACATAAAACACAATCATAAATCAAACGAAACTATTTTTGAATCCGTTATAATGAATCTTAGCTGTTGCTAGAGCTCCCCTACTAAAGCGAAAGACATGAAAGAGTAAAAAACAAAAGCGGAACAAGGCGACATGGCGCAGGTCTGGAGCCATTAGCAGACTGAACGTTACAGTCACGTTTAGTCAAAAGCGTTTAGCTGGAATTCTGTGTAGTTTGGGCGCGGTAAATATAGGCGCGGGCTGGCGTGGCGCCAGCGGCTGGAATACCATACGTAGGACGCTCTATTGAGATAGGTTATCTGTGGCGGCGCTTCGCTAATTTGTGACCAGGAATGCGGCACACGGCGACATCGCCGTTCGCTACAGAGGACTCAAGGGATACTGCCAAAAGCAACAAAAGGCTTATTCCTAACCAGTGAGATAACAAATTCAGAGTAAGTATCATTCTCTTTATTAAATTGGAATAGTAGATACTTAATCTTACTATCTACCCAAAGCACTGGATTGAGAGCGACTGAGGTAGCCTTCACACAAATGGTCCTGCTGCATTTAAAGTTTTGCCAGTCAATGAAACCTAACCTGCTAATCTTGGAAAAGACGTTTTAATTTAAAGTCCTTTCTAAATCATATCGTTTATCGTATTAACGAGCGTTATATGGAATGGTTCTTTAGTTCATATAATTATCTGTTTAGTGTCAGGTCGCACCCGGGAGCTGGGCCCAGTAGTAACTCGCCGACCGTTAATGTACTCGATTAACCTTAATGTACATTGTGATTGTCATGAGCCACTGTTTCCAATTCATCTAGCCCGCGGTAAACTACTATTTCATTATTGAACATTCCAGCATTTAACAGCGCACGATGGTTAATTGACAGTGACACAGAGGCCCGATAATTCCGTAACCTGAACAAACCTGACATATTCAAGGTTCTTAAGCGGAGTTACGTTAGTCAGTGAATTGAGAGGAAATATGGTGTTCGGGAAGTCCTAGTAGAGACCTACCAGACATGCTGTTCGCAGTTTCTTCTCTATCTTGCATGTGTGTCTTGTGTGAATGAATAAATTAAATGTCTTGTCTGTTAAATCACTAGTAGCCGGGGCTAGCAACATACTGCCATACGAAAGTCCCCAGGCGAATATTGCCCAATGAAAAACTAAATGACTCAATTGGCATCGTCCGAGCGAGCTTAATTAATACTATTTAGTTTTATTTGTCGATTTCAATAGGTTAATTGAATTAGATGGAAACACCGATAGCCGGGCGGGCTGGCGCTGCGGAAGGCGGCCATCAGACAAGGCTATTATGACGAGCACGTACTCAGGTAGGCACTATGGACGAACAAATAAAGTTCATTATGCTAGTACAAATGCTACGGAACAGGCGTCATGTGATATAAAAAAACTTAAATGAGTGTTTCGTTTTGAGAACTCTTAAAAAGCGCATTGTGCTTGTATCTTGAAAAGTGTAGTATGATGCTCACACAATGTTCACTGAGCTCGCATCCAAAAAAATAATAAAAATTGTTGTTGCTTTTATACTAGAACTAAAGGCTTAAATAACATACTTATGGTTTAATTTAAAATAACAATGAACAGGGTTCAACATATTCGAACATACAATACACACACTCTTCAAAAGTGTGTGTGTATTCTATGTTCGAATTTGTTAAAAGTAACTAGAGCAAACTCTAGTTACTTTGTGACGTATGAGCCATAAAAACGGTCTCTCGGCCATAGACACGAGCGAGTCACCAGCACGGCCGCGGCATGGCGGTACAAGAACCCCGAGCATATGACCAGCAGGTGAGCACCGTCATTAGTGGCCTGCCATGATATCTGTGGCAGCTTTGATGTTGCTGCTCCCAATGACCGATTATATACACAACAAAAGCACGCAGGATAGTCAGAATTGATTCTAATATGGCCAAAATCTTCGACATAAATATTACTTCCATTTGTATTCAAGACCTCAACTGAAAGCTCCTACAAAGTCATCAAAGTACACCTAACAAATTCTTATTCCATGAGAACATCTAAGTCATGGGTACAGCTTGCGCAACGCAAACTAAAGCTCGTTCAGGCGACTGAGTCAGACATCTAAATCAGATGGCGGCTCGTACATCACGTCGTTATTGACGAAATGCTTCACCTCGGCGTCGATGGTCCAGTTCGATGTTACGCAACTACGTGGAGTGCCGAATCTCGCGCAATCCTGCTACTGCATCGTTTCGTCACCGGCCATGCAACCGTGTCAGTACGTCAATGACATAAATACAACATGGCTCGCTATTTACTATTTACCAGCTTTTCCACTTGTTGCATATTGGTGTACCGTTAACTTGTTTAGAATTGGCAAATGGAATGATAGAAAACACATGTTCGCATCAGCTTAATGCACAACATCGATCTGGGTTTCAACGTTTTCTTGCTCACACAACTTACAAACTTCTTCTACGATTTTATCTTACCGAGCTGGACACGAAGAGCAGACATGTTGCGTAGCGTTTTTATTATTACTATTGTATCGACAGTTTGCACGGAGTCCCAGCAGTGTTCGCTGCCGACCGCACGCGTCCCGTGGGTGTGATCGTCAAGCTGTGTTGGTGGCCCGGCGTAATCCGCCGGGGACCTGCCTTTATTGTCACAACACTGCATGCCGCGGGGAATATAGTACAACACAAAATAGCACAAAGACTTTAGTGGACTTACGAAACATAACGAGGTCTTAAGGTAGTTCCAAGCTAGAGCAGTGTGATATTATATTAAACGCAAAAGTTTGAGGCAATCAGAAACAGAAAGCTACTTCCAGTAGGTTTCATAGCCTTTCTATCGCAACAATTTCATTTAAGAAAGAAAGAAAAAGTATGTATTGAGACAAGCACAGGAGATCTCAAATTAAACTAAAACACACTCATTGAAAGATAAATATATAAAAAAAAAAAATACAGATACAACTTTACAAAATATATAATTGATAACCTAATCGACCAGACAACTGCGAGAAATCAAAAGAACGGCACATTGTGCATCAGATAAGCTAACGATATGCCATGAACAATGTTCTGTAGTAGAGAACAGACGACATCACATCGGCCCAGCCGCATCGCAATCTGTTCCGTATCTGTCGGACGAGGCGACAGCGAACGCCGACGAGGGCAGACCCGCTGGTCTCTGATCTGATAACGTTAACGACCAGTCGACTACTGTGTCCTACTATAATTGTTGCATCGTTCGGAGAACAGCCGACACCGGCACGGAACACAGATGATAGACATTTCAATTGCCAATGAATGAAAATCGTTTCGAGAAATAAAATTGATTGCAACTGAAGCTTCGAAATATACCATTAACCGTTCATCTGATACGATCAGCTAATCAGCTATCCAACGAATCAGGATACTAACACCAAATTTGTACGAGTCGTATTGTGTAGGCGGTGAAATTTTAGAAATTCAGTTCTGCAAAAGTATAACAGAAACCTAGACAACTCTTGCATAATGTAATTTAGAATGAAACAAGCCATTGATTCATTTGCAAGAATTGGAGATTGGATCGTTTCAAATGTTCAATGTTATGGCCACGGAATTGTATCAAATGATATTGAATCAGTTATAATTGGAAAGTTACGTAGACGCGAGACAGATCTAAGATACACCGCGTCGGTCGCGAGCCAGGCTCATCAGCGAGCGAATTACTTCAAATGATACGTATTAGTGCGGACGAGCTTTTTGTTCCAGCTCATTACTGCCATGCAAATACGTTGTTACAGTAATTCCTAGCATTACTCACAATTATATTCCGGATGTGCTTATTTGTTGAATGTTACAAAGAACAAAAGTTATTTATAATGTGTCTGCTCAATTGACCATACCAAAAAATCTAAGACCTCTTTATAATGATCGTATGATCTTTTCAAACAACAAGACCGATTACATTGAATTTACGTTCTATGTATATTAAGACATCGAAGTTTGCTCAAAGGAAGATTTTTATCGAAAGGTACTATTTCCATGAATAATGGTTTCCAGAAACGACACGTTGCGCACGTCACACCTGCGTGTTCTAACAGTTTATTTATTTTGTACCGGCTCTCTGATACTCAAGATATTCTCGAAACCATTCCATATCCATCTTGCTAAAATAAACAAGTAAATCATGAAATTATTAGCAAATTTTAATTCACGTTTATTGTAAAACAATTCTAGTCTAAAAAACATACAATCTATAAGCGAACAGAGTTACAAACGTCTATAGAATGTGCATGGTGCACAATAACTGTTCATTAATTTCAAGAGTCGAGATTGATCGGAGAGCATCCGATATTAGCTTGACATCAGCCGCCCGTCAGTAGCGCGTCAGAAAGCGAAGAGCTCGTGAGATGAGCATCAATCGCAAAGCTACACAATTACCGTCACTTCTTTGTTACTCACAAATTAGTATCGTGCGGTACCGCAGCTTTCTCTGAGCACGTCAGCTAATCTACAGCATCTTGATTTTAGCTCTTTGTACAACACGACAGCTACGGATTAGTTTCGGAATGTTTTCTCTTAACAATATCATTACTATGAAGCCTGTGACCTATGAACCCAGCACACAGCTGACAGGGCTCGACGCAAAGCAATGGTATTCATTCGGTTCATGTGTTTGCAGTTTAAGACTGAACACGACCCCCTGAAAACTTTATGAGCCAATCCAAGGAAAAGGAACTAAAGCCTTTTGGCTACATGGTGATTTTGCAGTTATAGAAAACTTTGTCTCGAACTAATAGAAAGATAGCCGCAGTGCGTATAAAGCATCATTGGTACAAAGTCAAAATAGCGAGATATTTTATGAAGAGAAATAAAATATGGTGTCCCGCAGGGCAGTGTCCTCGGACCTTTATTATTTTTATTATATATAAATGACTTACCACTTCATATACTTCATCCTATGATATTATTTGCAGATGATAGCACGTAAATTGTTTCATGTATCGATAAAGAATCATATGTAAATCATTAACAATACAATTAATAGTTTAATAAAATGGCTTGACAATAATAATCTAGTTCTTAATCTCCAAAAAACTAAAATCATGCACTTCTACCAACGACTATCTGCTGGAGATATGGATATAAACTACAATGGTCAAACTATAGAAAAAGTAAACAGTACAAAATTTTTGGGAATCATAATTGACAGCCAGTTAACTTGGAAGCCGCAAGCAGAAGATATATGTAAACGTTTAAGCACAGCCGCATTTATGTTGCATAATCTTTCGAAAAAAGTAAATTTACCGACAGTATTAGTGGCTTACCATGGTCTAGTAATTTCCATCTTAAGATTTGGTATATTATTTTGGGGTCACTGTAGTGAACGAGAAAGCATTTTCAAAGCGCAAAAGCGTTGCCTGAGAGCTATATTTAGTCTTAAAATAACAGACAGTTGCGTACCTATATTTAAGTCTCATAAATTATTAACCTTCCCATGCCTATATATCCTTGAATTAGCAATATTTGTTATAACAAATCGATGTCTATTTGTAACTTTAGTAGAAACTAGAAAACGAAGTACAGCTATGAGATCTCAATACCAGAATCTATTATACACGGGGCGCATTTAAAACTAGTTTATTAAAAAGAAATGTTATATGTATGGCTCCTGTAATATTTAATAAAATACCTGACCAAATGAAAAACCTACCGTTGCATAAATTTAAAAAACGTTTCACAGAGTTTTTTGTGGATAAATGCTATTATTCTGTGCAGGATTTCTTAAATGATAATTTTTTGTAATATCTTTAGTTTGTATCACATTTGCATGCTATATTAAGGCAGAATGTACTCGGATCCTATTATATAATTTAACAACTTATTTTTATGTACCTACATTCTAAGCAAATAAAGACCTATTCTATGAATGACGGTTATTTGTACAGTAGGTACTGCACGAATTTGTGGGAAGAAATAACGTCACAGTATATTTTAGTAAGATCAGTCATGATTGTAATTGCGTCCTACACGACGCTCCCAATTCTGGGAAGTAGGACGAGTCGCGGCGGACAGATAGCCGACCACTAACACAAACATACCAATCATTATCAGTTAAGGCGGACCAATTGGAACTTAAGATATGACTAATTTATTCGTCCTAGCTAGCCTGTTGCCTGCCAGGCTCCATTCAAATCGTATTTTTACGTCTGAAATGACGCAGATTTGTTTTCAGTCTCAACTCTCAATATTATGTTTAAGTTTAATGTTAAAGTTTTTATCATTATTTGAGGAATGCTTTTACGTCGCTAGTGGCTCACCCGTCTGTAAACATTGGAGCATATGTTTACGCGACCTTCACATTCTTCGCCTGATGATCATCAACATGACTTGCCGGAATTCTATCTTCACATAAATGTAGTTTCGCACAAGTGTGAAGTGAGTGCAGCGCGGAGTAAAATAAACAATATTGAAAGATAAGAGCGGCACGCGTCCTGAGCCACAACACAACAGATAAATGAGAAAGGTGTCGAGAACAAGTTGATGTATCTCAACTGAGTTCTGTGTAACTAATGGACAGATAAGATAACAGTTCAGACCGACACCGACAAAGGATTGCAACAAACACTGTTCTTTCGAAACATGAATGCACTATTATACGGTTAGTCTAAAGCTTCAAAAAAGACCTTGTTGGCTGAGGGGACTTGTACGTCGTGGAGGAGAGGGACCTACTTTTATTTTGTTATAATATGTATTTTATGTTTCACGAACTGTGTCCAAATAAACTTTTCACACCAGCTGCTCGACAATGTCAAATTATATGTCATGCAAACCTAACCTAAAGTAAGTCATTTAAAACCTGAGGTCTGGCAGGGCATTAATATTGTACTGAATTTCATTATGACCCGCTGGTCATTAATGTGATTTGAATTTGGAACATAGAGTAGAAATCGCATACGAACATTTACGATAGGTAGTAGGTACATACACTAAATAAAAATTAATAGTTTCAAAACACTAAAAAACACGCTTTCCAGTTCATATCTTCCGGCTCCATCATCAGATCAGCTCGACAGTACCATATTATTGTATTCAGACCTTGAAACCTAATCATGGTCAACGTTCATTACAAGACCTTTCTAACAAGTCCAAACACGGCTATGATACGATCATCCATCATGAAGTTCCAGTTCATATCTTCCGGCTCCATCATCAGATCAGCTCGACAGTACCATGTTATTGTATTGTCATCAAAATCACATACAACTGCCAATTTTCATAACGCTACGATCTTTAGAAGATGGTTAAATTAGTTTTCTTAGATTTGATTACATAGTTACATACATACAGGTCGACCTAATAAAAGCGTGTTAAAAATAATTATCTATTATATTATATTAGAACTGGCCACCAAGAGTAGAATATCAATAAAAGAAAAATAAAACACAAATAAGCTGCCGCATTGGTGACAACATCAAACTAAAAACACCGTTAATAATTGCTCAAACTCAAAGCATTTATTTCAAAGGCACTTTTGAATTGTCAAGGAATCGGTCAGTCAAAAATATGAAGCTAGTTGCCCATTCCAAAATGTAGATCTCTATGGAGAAGAACGGGCAAGAAACTCCACGGACACACACATTGCTTGTTATAATTTACTGATTCCATGTAGGTATGACAAGAAAAAACACAAATTTTAAGTAAATTAGCTGATCGCACGGTGTACCGTATGTAAATACTAGCAAACGTGCGACCAGTCAATGATACAGAGCCTCCTTGCCGCCCGTGATCCGGCGTTTCTACCGCTGGGACCGGGGCGGCAGGAAGGCTCTCGGGGGTCAAGCCGCTGGTCGCTCGGACCTCGGGTGGTGGGAACTAAAGGTAGTGATGCGGTAGGTGGTAAGTGCCGTATCTATCGATATAAGGTGATTTGTCTAAGGTTGATGAACATAGATTTGAAATTAGTGGGTTAGTAGTACTTAACAGTAATACTCAAATAAACTCTACCTCAACTTCAATAAATGTACCGAATAAAACCATAACTTTGTCTTTCCACAACTGGTCTAATGTATCAAACATTACCTTTAACATTTAATTTTTTTAAATAGGTCTACTAACTGTAATTGTAATTTTAATAAATACTTTAATTCTAGTACTATTGCTTTTTATTGTCCCGTAGATGGTGTGAGAAGTAGAGTATTCTCCTCGGGGATAAAGGTGCCTTCGTCTTGGGCGAACTTGAACCCCACGCTGCACTAGTATCCTTCGTTTTGCTCGGGATTCAATACGGCGCCCGCTACGTAAGACACTACTTTATCCCCTTAGTGCATAATCTACTATTATTCTTTATTTCTTTCTTTTACTCCATTTTCGCACATATTTACAATCGTTTTGTACTTCAGGGTTTGAAGTGGAGTCCAGTAGTAACCCTGGTGGCCCCGCTGCCCCTGTACCGCAGGATGGGAATAATTTGGGCGGTCTCACTTCCACATGGATTATAACAGCTATAATGATTGTAACGAACACACCGTTGCTAGTTTTATACCCAAAATGTTGGTATACACGTCAACGAATTTGAAAATGCGTTCATATTTACATTCTGATCAATATGAAGGGTGAAAGAATGCTATGGAGAACTCAAACAATCTAATTCTGATAAGACGTCATGAATGTTTGGAAACTGAGCAAGTATACACACGACAAACTGTAGGTACATAACAAGAGAAGAGAGACAACAGAAAGTTGGACTGTTTGTTCGTATCATAAGCACCGCTGTTTCCTCGATTTAAGCTTCGTGCAGACTAGCGCGACGCGACACCGGTTATTGTAATACCGTGAAGTTTTCTTAGAAATTCTATTGTTCGAGTCGCGTCGCAACGTCGTGTCGCGCTGGTCTGCACGAGCCTTGAATCGCCGCTATATATATAGCACTGCAAGCTCGCTGCTACCATTGTAGGAAGTCCAGAACAAACTTGTTTAAACAATCAACTATTTGTAGGGCAGCGCTCATTTCACTACGTTACCAAACGCATAACAATTGTTATAACTACGCGGAAGGTTTTTATGTTGTCGGTAGGACCACACGCATTTCCAATTTATTATAAAATGGCGGAGCTAGCATAAAGCAATTGAGCCCGTCTAACTAGACGGGCTCGATCTTCTCTCGATTACTGCAGAGCGCGAGGGAATGGAACCGTTTCTATAACTGAGATCTGTTGGCGAGGAAATGACATTCCGTCAATATGCAATTAAGTGGTTAGGTAGTTGGTCATTAGGGGCGGCGCGGCTCGTCATCAGTGCGGTCGCAATTACTTCTGACTTTAAAGTGTGAGGCTTTCACCGCGATTCACTGCGACTTTGCGACCGCGATGCCCGGGAATTAGGGGGGAGAAAGCTGGACTGATACATCGGAGGAAAACTAACTTAGCTTCAAATTTATTTTCAGCATCATCTTGTTGGACCTGATTTAGACCAACCAAAAGTGTTTTATTGTAAAAACTACCACAATACTCGCGAAACGCGTTGTTTCATGACTTTTTAATTAGTCGAGATTTTTAATTGATATTCTTTATGGCACCTCTTTAGGTCGGTCATGAGCTATCCTTATATACATATATGACCTAGGTGTTAAGGCGGGGGGGGGGGGGGGGCGGGTGAACGTTGATTCGCTGTTACAATGTATAGATTCTTCCATGGGAGAGAGTAGTAATTTAAAAGATTTGAATTTATAATATCAATGCTCAAAATGCAATGTTGATGCAAGGCACAAATACGATCCGAGAAACGAGTTTCGTACAATATAGTACCAATTTATACGAGTCAATATCAGCGATTATGTAAATCGACACGATAACAGTTATCGGTGGCATTGTGATTACATGTCCTTACACATACCTAATTCGGATTAATTTTGTGCAAGTGCAATGAAATAACAAGTCGTTTTAGAATAAGTCATACTTGATAGAAGCCGCTGATCTAATCCAGAAGCGTTCAGCGAGTGTTATGAATGTGTCGCGCATCTGTTGAGTGCGCGAGTTGTATCGACATCGGCATTGAATCGCTGGACACAATATAATCGTCCCAATGGGCAGGCTGCGGTGCACTCCGCGCGAGTGTGTCACATCGCGCGGCGCATAAACACGCGTTATAGCGAGCCGCAGCATGGACGAGCATTATATTTCTTACAATGATCATCAGTACGAATAACATAACTAGAGATTCATATGTTATCCCCGACGGGAACCGCTTAAGGTTTGGAGAGTGATGTAATACTTACTGCTATTGACCGAAGACGACATAAAATCCCAACGTGATAGGGAACTATCGTAATTGGGCAGTTTTCCAATTTTCCGCAAAGAATTGAGTTGTGTTAAAATATTTTTTCGAACGCCAGGAATTGATTAAAGGGTAATCAATACTATACCTGTTCGTATTTAGGTTAAGTAAAGCATACATGAAGGTACACGCCTGTGTGAAGAAATGCCTCTATCAGACCTTAGAAAGCTTGTGCTTATTAGGTAACTGATGAGAGGACACGACGTGGGCTCTAATGGAATATTAATAAAACGACGCACGATTTAAAAAGAGCTTGATTACAGTGACGAAAGTGAAGTTTATTTTATAGCAATAATTATAAAAGTCTGTGTCAATCTGTCTGTGTCCATTGTGTGGAATAATGAAGCTGAAGACAATCAATAACGCGCTCACTCCCGAACATGACAACAAGTCATTACATTACGTACAGAGCTTTCTAAAGCTGCACCGATCGCCGTCCACTGCGCGCTGAACTCCGGTGCGACCGCGGGTAAAGTGGATGCAACCGGCGACGGATAAGAAATAGTAGAAAGCGAAATACAAGCACGTGTAAGATGCAATCTAAGTTGCGAACTTACATTAGTTTGGTGTTGCCTTTCTCTGCACTTGTTTATAAATTGTGTTTTTGCTCAAAGCTTCCAAGTGGGGGCAACACTATGTCAAGCAATCATCAGTCTTTCTTATGCTTTAGAAAACAGGTGCATGTCCTTTCTTATCTGCAGCTTTCATTCGACAGTGCGTCACAACTCTCGATACCTATGCTCATCGTGACAGAAACAAAAACTGCAGCTGTGCATCACGAGCATGGGTCAAACCCAGTTTGGGCTCTTTATAAAAAACCGGCCAAGTGCGAGTCGGACTTGCGAACGAAAGATTCCGTACAGTATTAATATCGAGCAAAAACATGTTTCTTGTATGGGGATGGGGACCCCATTTAATTACTAAAGTTAATTGACTTTTATTATTTGTTCTAATAGCGACAATAGACATACACAATCTGTGAAAACTTCAACAGTCTATCTATTACGGTTAAGGTTGCCAACTTTATCAAATGTATTATCGAAGCCATTGGCTGTAAAAATATAGTAGATGGCGAAAATATTTAAAAAAATATAGTATGTAGGTATGTATGTGTGTGTCAAGGTTGCCTGGAAGAGATCGCAGTAAGCGGTAAGGCCGCCCATTGTATATTTTATAGTGTATTACTTTTTCTTTATGTAATGTATAATCTGGTGTACAATAAAGTATATATAAATAAATAAATATGTTTCAAAAAGCGTTAATAAAAGCTCCGAAAAAAATTAAAATATGAGCATACTCAAAATATGAAATTTACTGCTTTGTATACTAATTTTCCGACAACTTACAGATAATTAGTTTGAAATTTGCATGCCTAATAGGCAGAATGTACAAGGCCCTGTAAATAATATTCTAACACCAAATTGTAAATACCTGCATTCAAAGCAAATAAATTTATTTCATTTCATTTCATTTCATTATTTTCATCGTAACTCATCTATAATATAAAAATGAATCGCAAAATGTGTTGGTAAGGTCATAACTCAACAACGCCTGGACCAATTTGGCCAATTCTTTTTTTAAAATGTTCGTTGAAGTTCAAGGATGGTTTTTACGGCGAGAAAAATTTGAATAATCTATAATATAAAAATGAATCGCAAAATGTGTTGGTAAGCTCATAACTCAACAACGCCTGGACCAATTTGGCCAATTCTTTTTTTTTAATGTTCGTTGAAGTTCAAAGATGGTTTTTACGGCGAGAAAAATTTGAATAATTGCCGGAAAAACCGTAAAAACAGCCCTTTTCTTTTTCTCATACAAACGTTATCTAACTAAAACGTTGAGTCAATTTGAGCTCTATTGCTATTGTATAAAGTTAGTAGGGTAGGTAGGGTAGGTAGGGTAGGCAGGTAGGTGCGCCGTAGATAAGTACTTAGTGCTACTCGAGCGAAGCCGGGGCGGGCAGCTAGTCTATTATAAATTTAGAATTAACCTTACACATTTTATAAACTGTGGCGCTTGTTAAACTATCGTGAATTATAAAAAATACTTTTCTAAGTGATTCCATAGATACTCCTAAGAAATATTAAAATGTACTTGTAATCAATATCATTCATTACTTACACCTACTTACCTGCCACTCTGATGATTCGATAATTCGAATTTTTGTGAAAACCCGAGGGATTTTGCGAAACCACGGATGATTAGAAAATGGTGAAAACATTTCTGCGAGCAACTTGGAAGTATCGCTCGCCGGCCGCTGCCGCGGCACCGTTCGCTCGCTCGGCTCGCGTACGGTTGGTTCTAACCTAACCTATTTCACCCAGTCCAAGCTTTTTATAGGGGGAATGGTATGAAATACCATTAATTCAGCTTTTATAAGATTAATACTGGCCCGTTTTTTTTTTTTTTTGACGGTGGCAAATTATCATATAACTTCTCCCGCTCTGGGCGGAGCGGGAGGGCGTGTCAGACTTTTACTGACTAAAACCCACCCTTGTTCCTTCCGTTGCCTGTGTGCCGGGGTCGCGATATCCCTTTCGGACAAACCCGCAACCCCGGCAGGCATTGGCCCTTCCGGACCCCGTCAGTTGGTGCTGACATCTCTTTGAGGCGCGCGTGGAACACGACGCGCCGTCGACCCGGGCCTGGTCCCTATCGGACGGCGAGCTACCCATTGCTCACCGTCCGCAAGCCCGCGCCTACGGTGGCCGGAAGTCGGCTCTCGACTCCCGACGCCTGGGGCGTCTCCTGCGGCGACTAGGGGTGCGAGGGCGCGAATCTTGCCTCTCCCTCGCGCGCTCCGCCTCCTCCTTCGCGAGCATTACTGCTTCGCAGAAGGAGGTGACGGCCTCCCATGCACTCTCGCTCCGGACCATGGTCTGAACCAGGGCCGGACGCGAGAGATCGCCGCCGCCGATCGCCTCCGTGAGGACACGGCGGTGCTCCGCCCAAGCTGGGCAGACCTCCACCGTATGCTCCACCGTGTCCTCCGGGCGATCCACACAGTGGTGACACCCGGGCGTTTCCTCCCGCTTTATCCTGAACAGGAACCTCCCGAAACAACCATGTCCGGTGAGGACCTGCGTCAGGCGGAAGGTGAGGGCGCCGTGGCGCCTCTCTAGCCACTCCTCAAAGAGGGGACTTATCGCCACAATTGTGGCGTGCCCAATTAATACTGGCCCTAATGCGATCATCTCGCCACTTTGTATTGAAATAAAATTATAGTAGTTTCGCCTACTATATTTTTTCTTTACAAATATAGTAATGAGGCCTCTAATATAGCAGAATACTATATTATAGTAGGGTTGGCAACCCTAATTACGGTTCATGACGGACGGACGGACAGCGGAGGCTTAGTAATACGTTCAATTCTAATTTCCTTTCTAGGGTTCCGTACCCTCTGCCAAACTGAACCCTAAAAAGGAAATTAGAATTGAAAAGAAGTAATTAGACGATAACGGTTAGTTTATGTTGATTGTTGCTATGTTGTGCTTTAAAGAGTAAGGGCACTTGCAGGTAGGGCTGCCATCCGTCCGGGTTTCCCCGGATTTGTTCTAGTTTGGGGGGCGTCCGGGGAGCGTCCGGGCGGGGTCTTTAAATAGTGTCCAGGTCAAACCCGGACACTATTTGTGTCAGGGGAAATCCGATTAATTGAATTATTATTATTAAATTAAATTAAAGGGGCTATCACTGCGGATCCATCTTATTTGAGTGACGTCAGGATGTTGTGTGACGTCAAGTCTTTGATGCGTAGTTCGCATGTGGCGGTGTAGATGTAGCCACAAGTAGTTAGCCACAGTGTAGGTGGCCACAAGTAGTTTTATAGAATTTACAAGCTTATAAGCAATACTTTACTTAGTCTACCTAGACAATTTATAATTTATTTTTGACATAAGTTTATTTTTTTTGATGCCAAAATGACGACCGTTCCTAAATTTTATTTTTGTTACCATAATACCTCAGATAGAGAATAGTGTAAGTACAATTGATTAGTAAATTCATCCTTTTATTTGTATTGTTGAGGCTTAAGTTGATATTCTATTAATAAAAAAAAAAATATGATACCTACAATTGTAACGATCGATGGTTAAATTATATTGTAAAAAAAAAACCGAGGGCGTCCGGAGAAAAATCTTCATTTCACCCAAATGTCCGGGGTATTCGAAGTTTTTGTCCGGGGTCCGTAACTTAGGTGATGGCAGCCCTACTTGCAGGTGAAGCGACCATTACCAGCTATAATGGGGCAACGCACAAAAAACAAAACAACGAAACCGTACGCTAGGAAATACTACACAATATTACATAAAGACTATCTGCATGCAGTAATGGTCACGATTCGTCTTCATCGCTTGATGCTCTGCCTAATGTAGTGAAGTGATCGGGCTTACACGGAGAGAGTTTGTGTCTGAGCTTGTAATAATGCACTTATAAAGGTCTATTGCAGGGTCAGCTAGCCACATCCGGCTTCCATAAGCTGGTCATGCAGAACAGCACAGAGCAGAGTCACAGGGCAGCTTCACTGTGCACACCTGCGGCTTTGGCCAATCTTCAGAAAGACTCTCGACAGAAATCAGTGCAAACGTGGTCATCAGACAGAGTACGGACAGCTGCGCAGTGATTCATGTTATCAATAGGACACAGCTGTATATTACCAAATCCTGGAACAAACGACCTTTGACTCGAACCATTTGTGCTCTTCGGTATGACGCATGGGCTATTACTAAACAGATTCGAGATTTTCCTGTCAGGAAAGTCCATACCACCATTTCCTCCAAGATCTCATATAAATCTAATACACGTTTCTAGTTTCAATGATGCTAGAAGAAAATATTTTTTCTCGTTGCTTTTACCTTACGCCTTGAATATATGCAAACTGCGTTCACCTTGACATGACGTCTTACCTGGAAATAAACAAACAATTTTATGAATACAATTATAGTTTCGAATGATATTATATTACGAAGGCAGGAACTCTCAGATGACCTTCCTTACCTTTAGTATTGAATATAACATTTTCTCAAACATTGGAAATTCGAGCATTATTTTGACAACCTTCTTCGAGATAAATCGAAAATGCTGTACCTACTGATCAAATACATGCGAGCGCCCAGGCGGCAATGTTTGTATGAAAATCCACATCTGCCGTGTTTAGCGGCTGAATAAACTACTATGAAAACTCATATCTGTCGTGTTCTTTAAAAAAGGAACGAATATTTTATTTCAACACAAATGGTAACCAAGGAGATAGCTTATCAGAGATTTTATTTAAATTTCGATTTGGTTTGCAAATAGATGAAATAGAGCTGTTTGAGAGCGATATTAGACTATCACAGAAATATAATCAGATATGTATGAGTCATTTTTATATGAAGAACCCATGGCGGTATAATAAGTACCTACATATGATTCATATCGTATATGATCATAGTTAAGGGATCCTATTTGACAGCAAGCGTACAAATATGATCATGTCCGTCTAGCCTCAAAAATGGCTTAATCAAACACGGCTAAATCGTTATACATCTTGATTAAGTATGACGTTAATATGATCATATAAGTTAAATATGTAAAAATAAAGAATAGCATAATTTAACTATGATGATAGAATTTGACAAATACGAAATCATATTTGTATGATAAATATATGATAGTGTAATTGGGGCCTAAAGTAAAGAAAAAACAAATGAACATATTGGTGCGTGAAAAGTTATCGTTGTTCGTCATTGATTCTAGAATTTATAATGAATTTACTTAGTTTGAATGTCCGCGCATTATATGAGAAAACTACTATACAAGCCTTGGCCGCAACCAGGTATTAATGGACTCACGTATGTGTGCCTCGTCTTCGCCTCGGCCCACATTTTCGTCTTCGTCCATCAATGCCCTTGTTGCAGGCCCCGACTGTTATGTTCTATAAGCACACCTGGCCGCAGTGTAAGATTTGTGCCATAAATACAGAATTGAATATTGGTACGAAAATTGGGTTTATTAATAGGACCAATTTTCATCTCTCTAAATGCGTTCCTTAAAAAGGCTCATCTGAGCATAGGTACTCAGCATGTCTGTATTAATTAGAAGTTAGTTAAAATGTGTACCCATACATTTTAATCGTTTCACCAGTTTATTATACACATAAGATGTTTACTGATAAGATGGATTTTTAATATATTTATAATAATCCATATTATCTGTTTAAGTACATTATACCTACTTATACAAATAAGTTAAATGTTAAATTACTGTACTACAGTCATATTACCTATTTCAATATAATATAACATTTATATAAGTTGGAAACTAAGACTAAATAAATCAATGAATGGCGCAGGGCACTATTTCGTCTTGCAAGAAGCATCACTATCAGAAGACAATCGCAATAATATTCATGACGTGAGTCAGACGACAGTGTACGCACGTATCAGCCATGTGACTTGTTATTTTTTACGCTGCAAGTACTCCCATCAGCAGTACCGAAGCAACTTGCATACAAATACCATCAGTGGAAGAGTTTGTTTTGAGTTTATACGGTAAGGCATTGTTAATTATTGATGGAAGTATGTTATTATTAGATACACAAGACAACAATAATATCATTCAATAGAAATTCCTGATGGATTAGTCGTTGGCATTTTATAGAAGAGTTCCCGTGAGCATCATATTCTACGCACCGCCAGTTAATGTTATTGTTTACTATGGTCCTCTCGCTAGCAAACAACGCGAAGGATCTTGCAGGTCACTGCAAGTCGATACTGTTGATCGTTTAGCATGGGCTTTGAGTGTCATGAATGCTTGGTAGTGGTTCTACTTAATGATGTTTTAGATTCTTCCGGACTGGTAAAAATACCTAAATAGGGTATTTCCCCGACGTAACTGAGAATACGCCAGCCAACAATTACTAATCGGAAGTCATAGCCGTAAAGTTTCATTCAGACAATCACTGCACACAAGCACAAAGCGCAGCGCAGCGGCGCGGCGCGGCGCTATCTCAGATCTGCGTCGGATAGTGGTCCGTGTGGACACGCCATTATGCTGCACAACCAACACCGCTTTTAATTAAATTATGTAAACTAAGTAGAGCGTGACGCGTGTGACAATAACATTATGCAAAAGGTTGGAAAACACAAAAAAGAAATTTATCAAAATGGACACAATGTATTGGATCAGGATGCAGCATAATATCTTGCATAAATTGATCAAGCGAGCGAAGCGTCTCTGCTTCAAGTCTGGCAAAATTTGCTTTCGTGTGTCAATTTGTGCATTTTACAACCACTGGACTAAGCTTGGTATATACTTATAGAGGTTTTACGACTTTATATAATTTTTTGACGTCGTCGCGTCGGGGATTTTTGATTGGAGTAGTACCTATTAGAGGAAGTACCCCTCCTCCAAAAAGGGACAAAGTGGGGACTACTGGATATCTCCGCCTTATGAGATTCCATTACGATGGTCCTTTTTTATTTGAAAGGCAGTAAATAACTTTAGGTTTTTTTCATAAAAATTTGGTGAAGATCAGATGAGGATCTTCGGCGTGATGAACAGAATAATTCCTCAAATTGCAGTAAATTGCTCACCTTTAGATTTCTACCAGTGAAATGAAACCATTTTAACTACTAGGTAGGAATTGATGGAGCACCTGGGACCACTTCATCACAAAACTAGAGTTCTGAAAATTATTTTCAGAATGCTAACTTACAGCCGCAGTTAGGTTTTTTTTAAGTTGGATAGGTATTTTAATTATAGAATTTTAAACTGAGATGGTTATTTTCATTGTTAAAGTTATTTAAAACGGGATACCATGAATTTCATTTAAAAAAAATGGTACTTATCCTGTTAAAATAACTTTAGTGGTAGGTATATTAATTGTTGCAAAAATGTTTGTGCTCGAAAGGTCTACTGTTCCCAGGACTACTAGCATGTAGATGTATCATAATAGGAGAGAAGTAGCAACTTATGCATTTTAATTTAATGTATTTCCTATAATGATATTCCTTATAATAAATTATAGTTAAAAATTAACTCCGAATGCCCATAAATTCGTTTACGTTACGTTACGTTTCGTAGAAAACAAGAAACCTATAAACCACCTCTTTATAGTAAAAGCCCCGTAACATCCACGATACTGTTCGCAGAACAGTAAACGTTATGCTCCAGCGCATGACATGACAACAATGTATTGTGAGCGGTGACGTCATCCGCTTTTGTAGCCAAACACCGTGTGTGGCGATGTTGCGCAACAGGCGGCACACTTGTTTCATTCATTACCACACTCCGCTAGAACCAGCAGCACGATGAGCGCTGTATGTAAACAATGCTCCTGTCGCGATTGTGAAACGTTGGCCAAACATTACCTCACCGACCTTGTTTAGACTCGCTAAGGTCGAGGATAACAGTACCGTTATCTCAAGACAAATGGCACAACATGAACTAACAAACACACGAGTTATTAATAAAAAAAACCGACCAAGTGCGTGTCGGACCACGCACAAAGAAGGCTTCCGTAGTTGTTATGAATTTATCCCAAAAACAAACTTAACTTTGTAGTTGAAAAACATGTTCTCCCATACATTGATATTCGTCACGGTCATTCGGTTTTGAATTATTTGCGACTATCAAAATAATGTCACATACATTGCCGTATTTTTTTATTGCGTTAACTTAGAAGCTTGATTTTTTTAGAGTTCCTAGGCACCATAAATAGATATATAGATTTGATATTAATTTCAACTTGATACCTCCACGCGTTCCTGAGAAAATAGTACTTGACTTGAGTCAAGACCCCTTTTCTCAAGACCCTTGAAAGACAGACGAAGTGATCCCATAAGGGTTCCGATTTTCTTTATGGGGTACGGAAACCTAAAAACAAAACAAATATCTTCCTGTGTGGAAAAAGATGTCATAACTGAACAACCGGCAACAGGAAAATGACGAGAACGAATAAATTGTGGAAATATAGGTAGGTACGTAATACTCAAGGAAAACCACAAAATGATTATACTAACATCTTAATTTGAATGCTACGAGTCAAGATAAATAACAGGTAAAACATGACCGCGATAAATGTTGAAAACTTCGATCTTACTGCCAAGGTCCGAAAGTTAGCACGGCACTGAGCCCGGGGTTTTCAAAATTTCTGTTAAATATTATCTTCGTAACTTTCAGTAATCTGAAAGTTTTAATAGGTAAACTTGTTCCAATGTAGGTATTCTAAAAAGCTCAGCATGTTTTCGACTTTATATAACGACCCTTTCGGGTCCGAAAGCAATTTCTATGTGGTGCCAAGACCTCGGGTCGCCGACTGCCTCCGCTGAACTTGGAGCGCGAGAGCTTGGTAGTACAGCGAGCACGTCGGTGCGTGTAATTCGCGGCGGTGCTGACAAAAGAAGCCACGGGCCATTGATCGCCGTCCCGCATCCCGCACAATGGGAACATTAAACGGGCCGATCACGATCCACGACAACATTCGATAATATTGCCGGTTATATATGCCTTTCAATGTCCGGAACATTGTCATAATGTTCAATCATCGAAGTTTACTAGCTATGATTACTCAGTCCCAAATGTAATTAAAATATGTTTCAAGGGAAACATTCTACCCTTGGCTGGTATGAGAACAGCAAGAGGCATCAGACAGTGCAAACCGATGGCTCGACAATCGTTATGCTAAGGTTTACTGCAAGTTCGCACACCACTATTAGCTCTGTTAACACTCCAGTAAGTTTGCAAGGAGATGGATAGGTCTCATTATTCACTTAAACGATGAAAATACACAGCAAACTTATTTAACTTATTGTGTGCAATTGAGGGGTAGATTTGAAGAATACTCGGAGAAAGCATCCAGAAACTAGGACATGATGAGCAGTATCACTTTGTCACATCTGGATTAGTGAAGTATAAAATCTAGACTAGATATAATAAATTTGAGACACTTTATTATCGTATCCTGAATCTCAGATATCATGTTTGTAGCTTCTGAGAACTCAAACGAGATCTGAGATAAGACAACACGGTAAAATAATGTGTTTCGTGAAGAAGCGGTGAAGCTCGGGGGAAACCTAGGTCAGCGCAGGTTAGATTATATCAGTGAAATTAACACCTGCCGTGATATTTCATAGAACTCGTCACTCGACATGATCGTTGCCATTCGCAAGGACTTCAACGAGTTGCTGCAGAAAATCAGTATTCAGTCCCTTCTTTAGAAGAAGTGATTAGTTGATTACTGTCTGACATGCACGCTCTGCATCTAACTGAATGTGGATTCACTCGCAAAGCTCAGCGCAGATGCCGCCAGCAGCGGGATTTGCTTTGTTTAGATCAGTGTTTTTTTGCAATTTTTTGTGTTGAAACCGGTCCATGATCGTTATTGATGACATGTATTGTACCAGGGCCCCGTTTAGCAAAGCTGACAATCCGACAAGTCCGACACATGTCAAAATTTTTAAATTTTTCTGTTTGATAAAACTTACAGAACGACGAAATTGTCAAGGTGGAAAATTCACAAATATGTCGGATTGTCGCGTCAATCTGAATATACATATATATATATATATTACATTTGATATTACGTTCTCGAAAACGGCTCTAACAATTTCGATGAATGTTGCAATATAGGGGTTTATAGGGCGAAAAATCGATCTAATCTGAATTTGATCGCTTTTTGCAAAAAGCAATAACATTGAACTTGCCTGGGAATTGAACGCGATATCTGCGTGTCACTGATTAAATACGTACTAAATAGGATACACGTATTAGCAAACTCACTTTTACATCCTGTGCGTGTTTCTAAACTTTTAAATACACTATTATATCTATCAATGAAAGCGAAAACTGGGATGGATTTTGAAAATTTTCAAACTTCAAACGGCCCTCATCCTTTTTTACCCCATCTAAGTTTATCTTGTCATTGAAATGCTAGTGATTGACATAATAAATATCGACTATTTGTACAAGGAGTATTTAATACTTTTCGGCTAGGATCTTCAAGATGCTGGGTTTTGTCGACGGAAGAATAGAGTATATTAATGATTGTGATTGTTTTATCTGTCATTTTGTCTATTCTTCCGACGACAAAACCCGTTTCAATTGTGGTCATGCTAAGCGTGCAGAAGCAGTGCAGGCAAGACTATCTTCTTCGAAGTTGTAAAAAAAGCAGCGAGCGCTACTTAAAGTTCAAACGGCCCTACCGGTTCTTGACAGCTTTAAATTCTGTCTGCTTCTATCAAACACACAAAATTAAAAAAACTGATTCCCCTTCAATTGTTTAAGGGTTAAAGTAAGTATCCCAACACCTGACAACACTTCATTTTATTTATTTATTTATTAATCACCACCTTGCACTAACAGTAGTAAGACACCAAACATACAAGTTATAGGCTAATAAGAGACAGTCATGAAATTAAATTAAAACAATACAAAACTAGATTTACCCGTAATTATAAAAAATTCCATAAAATTATACAAAATTTAATAGTATTAAACAAATAAAATAGAACTATACAAAATTAAATAAAATAGAATTAGGATGGAATTATTAATAGTGTTTAATTAAAATTTGCTAGCATATATCGGACCATTTAGGCTTGGACGAGCTTCCGTTTTGCCGACGGAGAAGACCAGTTTGGGGCTCTCTGGCAATAATAGTTAAGATATAATTTTTGTAAAAAGTGCAAACTATGATTGTATAAACAAACAAAGTTATAATAAATATTATAACTTTGTTCGTTTTCACGGTTTAAATTATGAACATATTTCAATATAATAAAAATTGTTTTTGATTTGAAAGTTACTCAGTATAAAAAATACTGATGAAACATTTGAAAAAATCGTAACATCGATAGCACCAAAACTTAAAAGTTATACGACCGCATCACTAATCATAGACAACTTCGAGCGGCCATTGTTGTTTACATCTTTTGCAAATTTTTAACGCAAGACCTTACCTAGGTCTCATATCTGGGAAAATTAGTTTTCCCGAGCAGAGCTCGGTCGCCCAAAGTTTAGAACAAGACAATAATAATGACATGGCAGCATGGAATTAATAAATACCTACTGTCATGGCAGCATGGAATTAGTATGTACTATCCTATAAGAATAAATGAGCATTTTCTATTGAGTCACCCGAGCAGAGCTCGGTCGACCAGGTACTAGGTACCTACTAAAGTTAGTTGATGCTGGTGACACGTCTGGCATATACAATGGCGCAGCGGTGGAGCACGCTCTCGCCGTAACGGTGATCGGAAATAGACTGCGCGATGGAAAAATAACTGCAAGTGATCAAATTCAAATTCAAATTCATTTATTTTGTGTACATAGGTTAGAAGATGTTAAAATATAGATATTACAGAGTCCGTCTATGTCCCGCCGATAGGCATACAAAAATTCACAATTTTCAAATAAAATTAAATCATGTCATTTATGAATTCACAATTAATTAGGTCTACAATTTATAATAATAACATGTCAATTTTCAAATAAAATTAAATCATGTCATTTATGAATTCACAATTAATTAGGTCTACAATTTATAATAATAACATGTCAATTTTCAAATAAAATTAAATCATGTCATTTATGAATTCACAATTAATTAGGTCTACAATTTATAATAATAACATGTCAATTTTCAAATCAAAATCATACAGCAAATTCACAATTAATTAGATAAGTATACAATTTCTAATGATAACATGTCAAATTTCCAAATTAAATTAAATCCAACACTAATAAATTACATTACATTCATACTGCATTCACATTAATTAAATTCTTTTTCAGACAGAAAGTCACTTATGGAGTAGTACGCTTTGCTCACTAAAAAATTGCGAAGCCTTTTTTTGAATAACAATACCGGCAATTCCCTCCAAGATTTGGGTATTTTATTATAAATGACCGGAGCCATACAGTAAACACTTTTGCGCATTAGAGTTGTCTTACAAGAGTGAAGACATAGCAAACTATTATCGCGTCTATTACGTGGAATTACATCATTTAATCGTTTAAACCGATTCGGATTCGACCTCACAAACACAGCTACTTCCCATATGTACAAACAGGGCAGTGTCAGTAGTTTATGTTTCTTGAAATATGGCATGCAACTATCCGTACTTTGGAGCTTGAGCATCGCTCGTAAGCATCTTTTCTGTGCTTTGAATACAGTATCTTTTTCAGTTGAATTACCCCAAAATATTATTCCATAACGTAAGTTGGATTCTACAATACCATAATAAGCTGTAAGAAGTGCATCAACATAGATTATTGAGGATAATGTATGCAGAGCGTATGCCGATGAACTAATTTTTTTGCATAAACTATTAATATGTGCCTTCCAATTAAGTTTTTTATCTATTATAAGACCCAGAAACTTGGTGTGTTCAACTTCTTCCACCACATCATTGTTATAGTGTACGTGAAGGTTCATGCTAGGCATTCGTTGACTAAAATGTACAAGTTTTGTTTTTTTCAAGTTTATTTTTAAATTGTTTGCTTCTAACCAATGCACAATTAATGTTAGAGTATTATTTATATCCTTTTCATAAGTTTCTGCACTTTCACAAGATATTGTCACTGTACTATCGTCCGCAAACATTGTTAACGGATGTTCAACGCATCTTGGTAGATCATTGATATATAATATAAATATAAAGGGGCCGATTATGCTCCCCTGCGGTACTCCATACAATACCTCCCGCTCGGATGATCTAAATATCTCTTCACGCTTACTTACTCTATTTATTTGAAGAATTTCCGTAATTTGTGTTCGGTTTTTTAAATAAGACTCAATTAGACGAAGAACATTACCTCTAATACCGTAAGCCTCGAGTTTGCTTAAAAGTGTTGCAAAATGTACGTGGTCAAAAGCCTGGGTCATGTCACAAAATAAACTACATACAGGTGTTCGGTTATCGACATTCTTAATAATATTATAGACACAGTCATATACAGCCATATTGATAGTTCTATTTAGTCTAAATCCCTTTTGTTCGTCACATAGAATATTACTTTTCTCAATAAATTTATATAATTCCTTATAAATGTATTTCTCGAATATTTTGGAAATTACAGGTATAAGTGCAATTGGACGATAACTTTCCATATGTTCTCTACTCTCCTTTTTAAATAATGGCTTTATGGTTGTTTTTTTTAGGGCATCCGGATAAATACCGGCACTGATACTTAGGTTAATTATATGGGATAGATGACCGCATATTTGCAAAGATACATGTTTGAGGACTTTCGTAGAAATATCGTCATATCCCACGCTACTTGTATTGTTCAACGACATTATTATTCTATGTATATTTAGGGGTATACTAGGGGCCATAAACATTGATTTATTGTTCGAGATTATTTTACAGTTTTTAGTTTTAGTGGTGACATCAAGTTTGGGCTGAATTTTATCTATGAAGTAATTATTGAACGCTTCAGCAATGTTATTAGGATTTAATAAAGTACGGTTTTTTTCTTTAATTACATTAATATTATGTTTAGGCATATTGCTTCTTGCGCTGTTGATAATTTGCCACGTAGTTTTAGACTTATTTTTAGATGATTTTATTTTGTGGTTATTCTGAGCCTTTTGTGTCAACAATATAATTTTTTTGTGTAGCCGGGAATAGTTAGTAAAACTAGTTTTATTACTATTGCTAGGGTTTAATCTCATCTTCCATAGAAGTTTTCTCTTCTTTCGACTACATAATTTAATTCCTTTAGATAGCCATTTAGGTTTGTTGATAGTATTAATTTTAATAAGTATAATTGGAAAACATAATTCGTATATTAACTTGAATAGATCGAGAAATGAATTGTAAGCTACATTCGGGTCATTGGTGTTATATATTTCAGAAAAAGTTAGATTTTTTAAATAATTTTTAAACTTTCGTAAGTTTTCCATACTGTAATCCCTTTTAGTTCCCTGTTAATCATAACGAACCATTTAACAGTTCGCACGATACACTATGAGGTATCAGCTGCACCACGGCTCGTGAAAAAATTTAATCCAGTTTCATTCAAGGTATTCACAATTTGTGTGCGAAGATAACAGTGCGCCATCGACGACTTACGATCAATTAGTGTCGTGGGGATTGGATGATAGTCATAAAAAATACTATATTAATATTATATCAGTACCTGACTATAATATAAATGCTAATGTCTAGCGGAATCGCTTTGGCGTTATTACTTAAACGGAGTCTATGAAAAATATATTTATTTATTTTGCTTTAACATATAAAACGGAAGAGACAACTTCTCTAGTAATGGTAATGGATGTCCAGATCAATGTCGAGAAGTGGGGTCCTAGATACGGTCGGGGGTACGGTTTTTCTGTGGGGACGGGCTGCAGATATTAATTCTATCTTTATTCTGCAACAGAGGGCTGTCAGAGCCATATATAACCTCTGCAGATACGAAACTCTAAGGGAACTCTAAGGGAACTGTTTTAAGAAAATTAACATCATGACGGTACCTGGTCAGTATATGTATAAAAACATTATGTATGTTCGAAAAACTACATCTTTTTTAGTAAGATAAGTGACAGGCATAATTTTAACACTAGAAATAGGAACAAATTAGATCAACAACGTTTCAGATTGTCTAAAGTACACTCTGCTTTTATGGGGTACTGTGTAAAATGTTATAATAAAATACCACTCGATATTCTTTATCTGAATGAGATGAAATTTAAAACATGCATTAAACGCACACTATGTAGACAAGCATAATATTATTTGGTTGATTATATCGTAGATAAAAATGCTTGGCTTAATGCTGGGCCTGCTCCACAGCCATTTGGGCTCACTAGTAAAAAAAATTGAATATTTGGAAGAGTTGCTTCCCCTTTTATTTTTTCTGACATTACGGACTTAATGTTTATTTTTTATTTAAACAAGTTTTAATTGTTAAATACTCCAATAGATAATAATGATTTTCTTTCTTTTTGGTAGTAACATTCTATTAAGTTTTCTAATAAATTGCAAACTTAAAAGCATTCTTTTAAATTGTTTTAAATGTGTATGGAACCGTTTATGTTCACTTGAAAGACCATGGCAGTTGAGAGTATGTCATGCTCACTTAAATGTCTCGCTGATGGTGGCGAGTGTGTTGGATCATTCGATTCCCTACAAAATGGTTGAGCTGGATGGTGCTTGTGTCCTTGGAGTTTCTTGCCCGTTCTTCTCCATAAAGATCTACGTTTTGGAATAGCTTCAACTTTCTGACTAACTGACCGACTATTTGACAATTCAAAAGTGCCTGTGGTTTGAGTTTGAGATCTTTCTTCACTTCGTTCTCATTTTACTACAAATGACTATTATTTAGATTTATTTAAAAACTGGGCGGTGCTCGAAGTAGCTGATGTAGCGTGCGATGCTAAGAATAGCCGGTGTCGAACGCGACCTTTGACTGCGCGACGTGCAGTACCGTGCGTGGAGTTTACTTCGCACTATAGCTAGCCGGTAGCCGCAAAACATAACTTCGCACGTTTCGCAACCACTGCAGCTGCCTTGAGCTGCCGTCTATTTACACAGATCTTTGCAAAAGAAAATATGCGGTCACAGATATTAATCTCATGGTAATAGACAGTGACAAGGTCTGTCTCCAAGTATAAATTATGTATTTATTGTTGAACAAATGCAGTGATTTTACATGTCTGATAGGTATTTAGCGGCAGCTATCATATAAACAGAACTTTGGAGTTTTGCAATATTCACATTTGGGAGTATAGTAAGAGTTACCTGCAGTTAATTAGTAGTTGCCTATCATCGCATTAGTCCGCTCCGCTAGATGAGCGGGCGGCGCGCGGCGGTCGGTGCGGTGATGTCACCGGCTGATAGCGCGCTCGCTATTAATGCCAAGGGCAATCACGTCACCGGTGCCACTACTTCACACACGCAGCATCGGCCTCACTCCGTGGCGCCGCCGCCGCCACCGCACGGGGACGCGGTACAAAAGACCCACTGCTACGGACTACGGTCCGTAGAACAGGGGCTACGGCGCGTAGCAGCTGCTCCACGCTGCTGTACGATTTATGAAACTACACACGGCCCTTCATTCATGAGGTTACTAGTAAATACGTGAAGTATCTATTCGATATTTTATATACAGAAGCTGTTGGTGTACCTTTATTAATAAATAAATAAATAAATAAATAAGTATCTAAGAGCATCAGAAACAACGCATTGTTACTAGTAGCAACCCGTTCTCCCGTTCACTGTTAAATTGGTGACACACTTACATATAATCCTAACCTCAGAGTGCACAGAGCCTTCGCCGGAGCCTTGTTAGTCCAACTGTTTTAAAATATCGGTATTCATTCACTTGAATAAAATGGATTTTCTGTTCATACACATTATGTCATAGGGACTTCAAGAAATTATTTTTTATTTTCTGTTTAGTTATCAGTGTGGTTGGCCTGTGATTCATTTTATTGTGCGCAAGCGTGGCCGCACACAATTAAATGATATAGTTATTGTTGGGTGTACTTACTTCACTATTTCTTATGCCCTTAGTGCCTACTGAGAAAAAACCAACTGGTAGGTTTTCACCGTAGGTAAAACCTATTTCTTCGATGATTAACTGACCTTTTAATGTTTTGTTATAAGAGTCAACATTTTTACCATTTTCCAAGCATTCTTTTTTAAACATGCTTGAGTGTTTCTTCAACAATTAAAGACACAATAATTATGACAATAACACAAACAAAATAGTTTTCGTGTAAGATTTAGATTTTAAATTAGATTTTAAATTCTTAAAAATACCACACATAAGGTTATTTTTAAGAATTAGCAAGGAAAATCCAAATTAAAAATTAATTTTACACCCCACACACAACACCTTCGAGTTCCTTGACACAACATTATGGCATTCGCGAAACTACAAAAAAAACACAGGCTGTTATTTTTTCGGATTTAGCCGGTTCGATTCCTGAGTATGGAAAGCGAATTTTCGAAGATCTTTGAATGCAGATTTATTTCTTTAAAAAAAATAATGGAATGTTACATTTGAGTAAAATTTGCAATCTCCAGTATTTAGAGTACTTTCCCTCCAGCTAGCGTAGTATGACCACCGTAGAAACGGGTTTTGTCGACGGAACAATAGACAAAATAACAGATAAACAATCACAATCCGTATATTATACAGAGTGGAATTTTTTTAGCTCACCCAATATCTAGTTAATGTATCATATTGACTAGATATTAGGTGATTTTACGCAGACTTCACTATGTTGGTTCAGATCATAAATACTTTTTTGAATAAATAAAAACCTTTTCTGTTTTTTTTTTCGGTTAAACATGGAAATCTATAGACGGACAAAGATTTGTTGAAGGAGATAATATGGTACCATTTTAATATTTTCGTAATATATGTTTAAATATCATTGAAGCACCAGCAAATTAATTTAATATTAAATTAATCTAAGGTAGTTCCGTTATGAAACCCACTATTTTAATAAAATCGATATTATAGATTTTTTTTCAGAATAAGGATATGTCGGAAGTCTCGGAAGACATGCAATTGTTACGACAAGGTCAATAATTTTGGTTTTGACCCATAAACAGCGTTATCTTACGCAACTGTTATTTAAATTTAATGTTTATATGTAATGAAAACACTCATTAATCAGCTACTGAGAGAGATAAGTAGACGCAGCTGCACGCGTAGCATGACCACAATAGAAAAGGGTTTTGTTGACAGAAGGGTAGACAAAATGACAGATTCACAATCAAAATCTGTCATTTTGTCTATTCTTCAGTCGACAAAACCCATGCTACGGTGAAGATAAGTTCATAGTTCGAGATCAATTAGTACGTGAAAGGGTTAATTAATTTACACAAAAACAAATATTTAGGAAACGATCTGATTCATCGTGATTCATTCATTATGAAAATATGAATCTACATCAGTGTTGTTATTGCTCAATTCAGCTTCGGCTCCGTGCTGGCGGCTGCAGCACACGTGTTCCGAATTCAAGTAAATTACTTACATTACATAGGCCAATTTATGTTTTGATTATCAAAACCACATTACGTAAAACGGAAACGATATACTGCACACAAGCATAACAGTTTCACGCGTGGATGTAGTACGAGAGAATCGTTCACGTTATTATTTACGGGCATCCGGCAACATAATGAACGAAACAATTGGGTCACACCGTATGTAGTCGAACATTTGTAACAAACACCTACCACACTACTCTTCTATGAGAATGTGCGAATTCGTGCCACACCCACGAGCCACGTTCATATAGTAATGAACAATACGCGAAGAAATGGATCAATGTCACTCGTGTTATAAGACGTTATCCTTAGTTTGTATTCGTGATACTGCTCCTACGTCAAAACATTTTTTAACTTGGACGCAGTGGAACAAGTTATGCAACATCTGCAAAAACAGCGATTAAATAAACGCCGCCGAATCTAATATTAGTTTTAATTAGTAATTATTCTTGAGGAAGCGATAAAAATAATGAATTTCGTCAGAACTTGTTCACTGTAATCCCGATTGTTTTCATTATTGTTTGAATCAAAGCAGCAAACATACTACTGCTCTAAATAAGACTGACATCAAACAATTAATGAAAAGTAAAAATCTATTTCATAGGTACCCACATTAGATGCCAATGTTAATGTCAAGTATTATGATTATTAATGAAGAATATAGATAAAACAGGTTTTGATTATTTTAGGGCTCCGTCAAATATTTCGTTTTCCAAAAGGGTCCGTCGCCAAAAAAGTTTGAGAACCGCTGCTATAAACAATCTCATGTAGTCGGAGGGTCTTGTTAAATTTAAGAAGATGCCTGCGACTGCTTGAGATTTTTTTTAAATATTTAAATATAGCAGTGATACTCGCACGATCAACACGAATCTAACTACATATTATTAATCAAAATCGTTTCAGCCGTTGAGTAGTTACAATGGAACATATGGACGGACATACATACATATAGTCAAATACATAACCCTCATTTTTTCGCCGCAGTCGGGTAATAAGTAGAAGTTCTACAGATTGATAAAATAAATGCTTTGTTTACTATTTAAACCGGCGCAAGAGTTGTTTTGCATTGTGGTTCAAAGCAAGCAATAATAATTTTAGTAAATAGCTGATAAAATGTAAGAAATGCATGGATGAAGTACTTTATATATTTTGTATTACTTAGCATAACCAAGAACGGCCTCGGTATAAATACGCATTACTCCGATATAAAATGTACTGAAAACTGTAACCCGACGCTATCGAAACAAACGCGTGTTATGTCGTCCTCCGTTCCACATTAAAACTACAATGATCGAATTACATTGGAACAAAACATTGTCGAATACATTCGTGACTGAAATAAAAGTAAAGCTTGATTATTCGCGCAGATGCGGCAGAGGCGCGGCGACGGCGCGTCGGCGGCGCGGCGCGACGTGTCGCGGGTCGACGACCGCCGCGACCGAGGGGCGTTGCAGACGGACAACTGCACGCGATCATGCGGTAAAACTACCATACACCTAGCATTTATGCCACATTCAATGTCATAATTTTTATTGAGACTAAACGTTAACGGAAATCAGCTATATCTTAACCGTCTGAAGAGACAAACTCATGGGAATTAATGAAAATACACGCTCTCGCGCGGGCGGCGCGGCGGCGCGGTTGAGAAACCCACAATTATGTGTCGCGCATGAATGTTATTAGGAGGCGTGACGGATGATCAGTAATGATCATGATTGTGACGGATGATGTCGCAGCTTTCTGTAATTAGATACGTGTAGCGCCTAGATCGGTCTGAATTAATGGCGAGTGGTACATTAGACAACAGAGAAGAGACTACATACTCGTTCCAAATAGTCAACAGCTGTTCTGCAAACCCATAACATAAACCATGCTAAGAAAATGCCTGGAGGGAATAGAATCGTCCTCCTAACATTATCCGTCTCGTCCCTTCACATCTATCGTAAAGATACCGTCTATTTCAACTACAATACACAGTCAACACTCAACAGGTCACGATCTGGAATCACGAACTATCCATCAAATTCTTTGTTAAGTGACTTCAATTTCCTTTTCTTTTGGATTAACGTAGATAAACATCTCTAGTTTTACGTGCAAACTATGTCAGTTTTATTTTTGAACGGAGCCCCTCCCTGCGGTCTTCGGTTAACCTAGCCACCCTTCACAGGTGTTCCTAGGAGATGGGACTTGAAATGCTCGCGATGATGTAACACAGTATGAAAGCTAGCATGTGACAGAACGGTCCAGGTACACCGACTGAGCAGTCGGTTGGAGTGCGGTGTACCGGATGTGTTCCTATTGCGTTTCCGCGAAGCAATGCGTCTGAATTATTAATAGTTTAGTACACCTGCCACACTCTGTGCGCGCGCGGA
The DNA here is from genome assembly GCA_914767755.1 of Agrochola circellaris. Classification (NCBI taxonomy): domain Eukaryota; kingdom Metazoa; phylum Arthropoda; class Insecta; order Lepidoptera; family Noctuidae; genus Agrochola; species Agrochola circellaris. The sequence continues at coordinate 16,088,279 of OU611863.1, read as the reverse complement.
CGTTGCTTCCGACTATTGCGATAGACGCACGAGTAGCTGTGTAAGCCGTGTTATATCATATGCATGCCCTCATTACGATACCAAACATTAAGAACTAATCAAAAGTATGAAGCGGGAACGGCAATAAATGTGCAATTTTCTTTCGACGTCTAAGCAAGAACCATTCACATTGAAACTGGAAGACGGCATTAGTGAACTTGGAGTAAACAAAGGTTCATTACCTACCAAAGTTTAAGTCTATATGAGGAACTGGGATCAATACGGAAATGGAGCACAAACGTGTCTGGAGCTTTAGGATGCGAGTACTGTCTCGGGTTTATTGTGAAAATGGGTAAAGGACGTCAAGATGTCGGATTTCGCCCGAAAATTGTTTTGTTTCCTGGGTTTGGATAAATCAAGATTATTATTGTTCGGTGGCTTTATAAGACTATGATGATCATAGCATATGTATACTATAAATCAAGATTTATGAGACAATAACCCTCCAATACCGAACTTTTTTAACAGCACTGACGGAGGAGTAGCACCAGATGAACATGTAGCACAAGACCTCACAGGCTCACGGTAGAGTCAATTAATGCCCAACACCGTTCCTGTAATGTAATAAAGTAACGGTACGGAAGTGGGTACAGTGTACGCACATCGGTATCCAGTGCTGTAGCCTGTAGCGTTGTGTATTTATTACATAAGTGCCGGGACGCGCTCCGCATGGTGAACTACAATACCGTGACTCACGCGCGGATAATGTACCATGTACACGACACGCTGCAATACATCTTCAATGTGTCAACAATCATTGCTAATAGCTACACTTCTATTTCAAACACGATTATGAGCTGTCATTTTCATGCATGCATTTCGAAGTACATACAACGTTCAAATGACACATGCCATTATCGTGTCCTTTGTGAGATAATTGGTTAATACATTATTTATCACCAAATTGTGTAGAACAATAAGTACCTAGCAGAACGGGTGCAACAGCTGTTATTAAACGTATCAATCAGGTTGACATACACAAATAACTGGATGACTACTACAGGTAGGTACTTAAAAATATCCATATCTCTCAGATTAAATAAATTCTATCATTTGTTATCAACGAAACACATCATTATCTAGGAAAAAATGTACACAAACTGTGATATTACAACATTAGTAGAGCTGTCTGAAATCATTTAGATAGTGAGACTGTAGTGAACGTAGTTTGGTATTCAATGCATTAGCCGTTAGAGCCGCTGACACTATCGGCAGATCAGACAATTGGTCGAATGTAGATACCGTGTCACGTCTGCACCACAGAAGTTTTACTCATGCGTTTTGTCGATTGTCGTATAAAATATAATAGGTATATTAATAATATATATTATAAAATATATTAAAGCTGATTTTTCAATTTGTCAAATAGCCTGGTTAGAAGACCGAAGTGAAATCTTGTTTTATACTCATTTTCCTTTTTCATAATGTTGAATTTTTTTGATTTGGTTAATATATTTTTTTTTAGCTACGTATTGTTTATTTATATCATCTTATTATGTGAATATCGTTTTTTATTTATTATTTTTTCAGGAACTCCAAAAAAATGTAATACAATAATAAATGGGAGAATCGATTACTTTCCGATTTAGTCAATCACTAGCGTTTAAGTAAAATAAATGGCTTTTGCACAGCACAACGACAGCGATCGATGTTTTCGTGTGAGGGGGAGTTGTACGATGCATGGTAAATGCACGCTGTGTTTGATGGGATAAGGTTTACAATTGGAGACATTGGGTTTTGATACATTTTCAACTACCAGGCATATCTCCTTCTTCCTTATATCTATGGCTATCACACTGCGGTATCCACAACTTCAGCCATCATAACGCGTTTACCTATATAACATAGAACTGAAGTTATAGGTAGATACAGCATCAGTGAGTAGTCAGCGCGCGGTCGCACAGGACCAGTGGCTGTTGGTAGAGATGGACGCCTATTAGCCATATAGACTAAAAACTGAAAGGTGATGAACATAGAATTTTGTTTCAGCTGATTAAACGCCTTCAATAAAAATAAAAACCGGGCAAGTGCGTGTCGGACCACGCACAATGAAGGGTTCCGTAGTTAGGATGAATTTATCCTAAGAACAAACTTAAGATTGTAGTTACAGCCAAAAGATTCAGAGATATACAAGGCCATTGTACACCAACTTCTTTACACACAAACCCAGACATGAACGGAGCTTTAAAGTGGTTCTCAAACACATGCATCCCTCAACTGACCCTGAGGAAATCAAAACGGCTATAATTGAAATAGGGCATACAACTACCAATATATGGAACATCAAACAAAGACCGAGAAAGAAACCATTGCCACTGTTCATAGTTGAACTAAAAACAAATGACAACAATAAGTGCATATATGAGGTTATAAACCTAATGAACTCCATCATGACATTTGAACCTCCTCGGCAAAACGTGAACTACTTAAATGTGCCAAATGCCAACAATATGGACAAAACGTATTGTCGCCGCAGCCCTAAATGCATCAAATGCGCTGGTGACCACCTCTAGATCGATTGTCTAAGGAAAACAAGATCAGTGTAAAATGTGTCCTCTGTGACAGTACCCAAATAAACATTATTCTTTCTTTCTTTCTTTTACCCACCCAGCAAATTATAAAGGTTGTAAAATCTACAGAGAACTCCAAAATCTGAAGTTTCCAAAGGCACCAGACCGCAGAAAAACCTATAACCCAATAAGGAACAGAGAACAGATTCTTTATCCGTAGATTTCTGGTTTCCACCAGAAATCTACGGATAAAGAATCTCGAAATAGCTCAAACTCAAACTCAAACTCAAATCATTTATTTCAATTAAACCATTACAGGCACTTTTGAATTGTCAAGGAATCGGTCAGTCAAAAATATGAAGCTAGTTGCCCATTCCAAAGCGTAGTAGGTACCTATGGAGAAGAACGGGCAAGAAACTCCACGGACACTCTTTTAAATAAAATAAATTGTTACAAAGTATTGGTTACATCATTCATGTTGAAATTATACATGTGAGAACAATGTAGAAAGACGTGCACGTTAGAAGCGTCCGTAATACAAAGATAAAAACAAAGAACAATTCAAAAATTAAAAATCAGCCATGGCCGCTAAGAGTTGACCAGTCCCAACTGACGGCGCCCGTTCACGAACATGACGTATGGATCAGCACCATTCAGCTCAACCATTTTGAAGGGAGCTAAATGATCCAACACACGCGCCACCATCAGCGAGACATTTGAGTGAGCATGACATACTCACAGCCGCCAGGGCACATTCAAGTCAATAAAAAAAAGTGTTACCCGGTAAATGGTAGCTCTTTAGTACATAGTACTCACACCTGTGCTCTGGAATTATATAATACAAAGGAGATTGACTTTATACAATGCAAAGATGGTCTTAAAATCTTCAGCAGCTCCAACAGTATTTTCAGATGTTACTTAATCAATTAGTTGTGGTTGTGGAGCAGGACCAGCATTGAGCCAAGCATTTTTATCAGAGATGTAATCCCCCAACTTATAATATGCCTGCCTGCATAGTGTGCGTTTTATACAAGACTTGAATTTCCTCTCATTCAGTTGAAGTATGTGGGGAGGAATTTTATTGTAACATTTTAAACAGTACCCCATGAAAGATGAGTCCACTTTAGCCAGTCTGAAACCTGGTTGAACTAATAGATCCCTATTTCTTGTACTATAATTATGTCTATCACCTCTTTTACTAAAAAGATGTAAGTTTTTTCTTACGTACATGATGTTTTCATAGATATATTGACAAGGTACCGTCATGATGTTAATATCCTTAAACAGTTCCCTTAGAGAGTCACGCCTGCGGAGATAGTACATGGCTCTAATCGCTCTTTTCTGCAGAATGAAAATAGACTCGATGTCTGCAGCCCGTCCCCACAGTAAAATACCGTAAGACATGATACTATGAAAGTAACTAAAATAGACCAGCCTCGCGGTATCTACATCAGTAAATTGACGGATTTTTCTGACAGCATATGCTGCTGAACTTAGCCGTCCTGCGAGAGATGTTAAATGAGGACCCCATTGTAGCCTTGAGTCTAGCGTGATCCCTAGGAAAACAGTTTTATCGACGAATTCTAGTTTCTCTTGATTCAATACTATCTCACAATCACTACTTTTGACATTTGGTAAAGAAAATTTTATACACTTAGTTTTTTTTCCATTTAATACTAAATTATTAGCAGTGAACCAATTTTGGACCTGCAATAGGGCGTTATTTACGTCGTCAAAATTTGTTGCACGTCTATCTACCTTAAAAATTAAGGAAGTATCGTCAGCAAATAACACCATTTGTGGTTGATTTTTTAATAAATGGAGTAGATCATTGATATACACTAAAAAGAGGAATGGACCCAATATCGAGCCTTGTGGCACACCTATTTTTACTTTTAAACCTAGTGAATTGATACCGTTTATTTGGACTTGCTGTTGTCTATTATTTAAATAAGATTTTACTAAATTGAGTGCAAGTTTTGCAAGTCCGTAATGCTCAAGTTTCAAGAGTAAGGTTTCGTGATCGACGCAATCAAATGCCTTGGAGAGGTCACAAAAGATTCCTATGGCGTCTTGGGCCTCTTCCCACGCGTTAAAAATGTGTCTTAATAAGGTTACACCGGCGTCGGTCGTACAACGTCCTTTGGTAAAACCATACTGTTGCCAACATCAGTCTTACAAAGGAGCACTAGCCAACAAAAATCAACCCGAAAGTACTACAACAGAGACAAACCACACTAACCAACACGACATGCATGAAATAATGAGCTTGATGAAACAAATGATGCAGCTGACCACCTTGACAAACGTAATAATAGCCCTCACAACAAAACTGTCAACTTCGCCTGCTTAAAAATTGCCCTATGGAATGCCAATGGGCTGTCACAACATACTCTTGAAGTTAAGGCATACCTAGAGACACAAAAAATGTATATTCTTCTAGTTACAGAAACCCATTTTACCAAGAAGAGCCACTTAAATATTCAGAATTACAAGACATATCACACGATGCACCCCGATGACTGCGCACACACTGGAAGTGCGATACTAATAAAATAATAGGTCTTTACTCTTTACCCTATGAAATTGCCGTTTTGTATGAAAAAATTTAAACGATTTTTTTTCATGTAGTTTTTATTTGTATTAATCGAAGTAATCACCCATGCAATCAATGCATCTTTGCCAACGCAGTGGCAGTTTATTGATGCCCTTCTTAAAGAAATCAGCTGGACGGGAGGCAACAAATTCTTCAAAGGCATTTTGTACTGCCTCTCGGGTATTGAGTTTTTTTCCCGCCAAGAAGTTATCCAAATTCTGGAAAAAGTAGAAGTCAGTAGGCGCAAGGTCTGGTGAGTAGGGCGGATGACGGAGAGCTTCCAACCCCAGTTCTTGCAACTTGGAGACCGTCTGCTGTGCAGTATGAGGTCGCGCGTTGTCGTGCAGTAGCAGCGGAGACGAGCGATTGGCCAATGCTGGTTGGAGATGTGCCAGCTTCTCCATCATTGTGTTCAGTTCTTCACAGTACACATCTGCAGTAATGCTCACCCCGTTTGTTAAGAAGCTGTGATGAATCAAACCGGCGCTAGACCACCAAACAGTGACCATCACTTTTCTAGGGGTAAGTTTTCGTTTAGGGCATTGTTTAGGTGCTGAACCAGGATCCAACCAACTCGCTGAGCGCTTGCGGTTATCAAACAGAATCCATTTTTCATCGCAGGTAACAATGCGGTTCTAAATTCCTTCATTTGTGTGTCTGTTGAGCAGTGCAAGGCACGTCTCGACGCGTACTTTGAGCTGGCGATCATTGAGTTCGTGGGGCACCCATTTTTCAAGCTTTTTTACCTTGCCAATTTGACGCAAATGGACATATATTGTTTTGACGCTAACGTCGAAAGCTGCTGCTAATTCAGCCGTAGATTGTGTATCATCAGCTTCCACAATCGCCTTTAATTCGTCATTTTCGACCAGTCTTCGGACGACCGCGAGGTTCATTTTTCAGGTCGAAATTTCCAGAACGGAAGCGAGCAAACCAATAACAGGTGGTGCGTTGGTTTGCAGTGTTAGCTCCGTAAACGTCGTTGATGTTGCGTGCCGCTTGTGCCGCGTTGCTGCCACGACGGTACTCATATTCCATAATTACTCCAAATTTTAACGTATCCATGATGACGAAAATGATTGAAATGCGATGAAAATGTAACACTAATCAATAAACAAATGACTACATTTGGAAAAATAAAATAAAATAAATTTGAAATTTGAATTCTCAGCCAAACAAAAATTATTTTGATTTGAAATGGCCAGTACTGCAGAACGGCAATTTCATAGGTAAAGACCTAATATAACATTACACATCATGAAACAATACATTATTGCTCAGAGGAAATTCAAGCAATGAATGTCGTCATTGAAGATTGGGCAGGACCATTCACAATATCTGCTGTTTACAGTCCACCAAAACATAAAATTAAGCTAAAAGACTACGAAAAGTTCCTTTCCACACTAGGTCACAGATTCATAGCTGGGGGAGATTATAATTTCAAGCATCATTACTGGGGCTCACGTACAATAACTACGAAAGGTAGACAGCTACTAATGGCCATAGAGAAATTAAAACTTAATGTAGTTTCCCCTGGAGAGCCCACTTACTGGCCTACAGACAGGAGTAAAATACCAGACTTGCTTGACTTTTGAATAACTAAAGGCATTGACAATAGTCTTTAAGTTATCATAAGTTATTAAGTTATACTAACACTATGGACGCATGTCTGAAATAAATTATTTGAATTTGAATTTGAATTGCTGATAATTTTCTAACAAGCAAAACGAGCACCAAAAATCCTCCGATCACTCCCCATTAGAAATAACATTAAAAAGAAAAGTTACAATAACACCTACGCCATGCAAGCTACACACAAATAAAATTAACTGGGAGCTCTTCAGACAGCTACTGGTAGAAAGTTTGGATACAATTTTTTTTTCTAAACACGAATAACGACATAACAGAAGCAGTTGAACAATTCAATAGCTGTGTTCAACAATCTACTTGGCTTGCTACTCCAGTTTCCACAGATAGTTTCGCACCATAAACAAGAGTGTCCTAAATCTGTTTGAGAACTACTAGCTAAATAACGAAGAGTTCGCAAAAAACAGGTTATCCTGCAGATAAAAAACATATGAACTATTTACTAACATAACTAAAAACACTGCTACAAGATAATGACAACCAAAATTCCCAAACATCTTTAAAAAAACCTAGACACAACAGCAGAAACAAATTGTTCTTTATGGAAAGTCACAAATAAACTTAAGCGTTCTGTTTCTAACCAACCTCCTATCCGTAAGGGTAACTCAGAATGGGCTTCCAGTGATGCGGACAAAGTAGACACATTCGCTGATCATCTTAAACAGGTCTTTATACCAAATCCAGATGTAGGCTCTTCTAAAATTCATGAAGTCATCCAATTATTAACCCACCAACTGGATCCTCCCATTACTAAGTTCACAAAGGAAGAAGTAAAAAGGCGCTAGACCCTTCTCCTGTATACGATCTCATAACAGGCAAAATCCTAAGAGAACTGCCAAAGGAAGGCATTCAATTTCTCACTTTCCTATTCAACGCTATCCTGCGAAGGGGTATGGTTCCATTTGAATGGAAAGGAGCCCAAGTTATAATGGCGGTCAAGCCGGGTAAGGATCCTGTTGAGGCACAATCATATAGACCTATTAGCCTGCTGCCCATTTCATCGAAAATCATGGAGATACTTATCCTGCGTAGATTGTCTCTGATTATTTCCTTGAATAAGTTGTTACCTGATCACCAGTTTGGCTTTCGCCGAAAACACAGTACCATAGAAAAAGCACACAGATTAGTGGAACTAATTTCTTTCTTTCTTTTCTTTATATCAACAAAGCTCTTGAGTTAAAACAGTACAGTGCTGCAGCCTTTTTGGACATATCTCAGGCATTTGATCGTGTGTGGCATGACGGACTTCTGTTCAAAATAAAACGGGACCTGTCTATTAATTTCTAAAACCTTATAGTCATATCTAAGCGACAGACACTGTTTTGTGAAACAAGGAGAAAAGTTAACTTCCATACGTACTATCCAAGCTGGAGTACCTCAAGACAGTGTAATGGGTCCAACGCTGTACCTACTCTTCACAGCCGACCTCCCAACGACCGAGGGCGTTATCACTGGAACATTTGCTGATGACACAGCAATTCTTTAGGTGGACACTTCAACGGACGTTGCAGCACAAAAGCTTCAAACAAGTCTCGATCAGGTATCTAAATGGCTCAAAGACTGGCGAATCAAAGCCAACGAAACTAAATCCGTCCAGGTGACTTTCACTAACATGAAAGGAACATTAAGACTGACAGGGGGACCCCTGTCAGTCTTAACGGAATACCTCTCCGCAAGGGGTTTACGCCAAGTATCTTGGACAATATCTGGATAGACGCCTAACTTGGAAGAAGCACATATTCACCAAGCGGCTGGCTATGGGCCAACAGTTACGCACAATGTACTGGTTATTAAATAATAAATCACAACTCTCACTCCAAAATATATTATGTATTTTCGCTAAAATCTTGGAAAAAATAATATACAAGTAGCTTTATGCTTGTCTTAAACTAAGCATCAGTGACCACCAACATGGTTTCCTGCGGGGTCGGTCCACAACCACCAATCTCATTCTTTGTGTTGACTACTTGACTGAATGGCTGATGGCTCATTGCACACAAGTAGATGTAATCTACATAGATTATTGCAACTGTTTTGATGGCTTGGATCATGCTACACTTCTGCGTAAGCTTTTGGCTATAGGTATCAGTGGAAATCTCTTCAGGTGGTTCTCATCTTATGTGGCCAACAGATGTCAAACTGTTGTTCTTAATGGATATACATCGAGAACTATGATTACCCTCTCAGGGATCCCACAGGGATCGATTTTGGGACCCTTGTTATTCAACCTCTTTATCAATGACGTCTTTTCATGTGTCTCTAACTCAAAAGTTATTTTGTTTGCGGGCGACTTGAAGATTCTAAGTGAAATCAGAAGTAATGAAGATGCTGAACGTCTCCAACATGATCTGGACAGATTCCAAGAGTATTGTACGGCCAACCACTTGGATTTAAATGTCTCGAAATGTTATAGGAATAAAAGACATAATAATGATTTCACACTAGAAACTTCACGGGGTCTCATAAGCACTAACAAAGAAGTTGCACATGAATTTGTAAATTTCTTTACCAGTATGCCAATTAAAACTACTGAAACCTTACATTCCTCGCCCTCGCGTTCTATTGATTTATTAAGAGCAAACGTTTCATCCTGCCCGATTGAATTTAAATTCAAGCATATAAACCCCATAACAGTAATAAAAGCTTTCAAGCAAATTAAGATCAAATTAACCGAAGATATATGGGGAATGTCAATCAAAGTTTGTACCTCTATTATTGAGACTATAGCGCCGTACTTAGCCTTAATATTTAATTTGTGTGTGGATCAAGGAGTCTTCCCTGATCGAATGAAATATAGTAAGGTCATACCACTTTTCAAATCCGGGGACAGTAAAGACACCAATAATTATGGACCCGTATCCGTGTTGCCAGTTTTAAGCAAGGTGTTTGAAAAGTTAATGCTTAATCAAATGCTCAATCATTTTAACACCAATAAAATCTTACATGATCAACAGTATGGTTTCACCAAGGGACGTTGTACGACTGACGCCGGTGTCACCTTATTTAAACACATATTTTCGGCATGGGAATAGGCCCAAGACGCCATAGGAATTTTTTGTAACCTCTCCAAGGCATTTGACTGCGTCGACCACGAAACCTTAATCTTAAAAATTGAGTATTACGGACTTAGAAAACTTGCGCTCAGTTTAGTAAAATCTTATTAAATGATAGACAACAGCAAGTTCAAATAAATGGTGTCAATTTAATCGGTTTAAAAGTAAAAATGGGTGTACCACAAGGATCAATATTGGGTCCTTTCCTCTTTTTAGTTTATATTAATGATCTACCCCATTTGTTAAAAACTCAACCACAAATGGTGTTATTTACTGACGATACTTCCTTAATTTTTTAAATTAATAGACGTGCATCATATCTTGACGACGTAAATAACGCCCTACAGCAGGTCCAAAATTAGTTCACTGCTAATAATTTATTATAAAATGGGAAAAAAACTAAGTGCATAAGATTTTCGTTGCCAAATGTCAAAAGTAGTAATTGTGAGACAGTATTGAATCAAGAGAAACTAGAATTCATCGATAAACTGTTTTCCTAGGGATCACGCTCGACTCAGGCTTCAATGGGGTCCTCATTTAACATAAGGGATGTTTAAGGACGATTAAGTTCAGCAGCATATGCTGTGAGAAAAATCCGTCAATTTACTGATGTAGGTACCGCGAGGCTAGTCTATTTTATGTCGTACGGTATTCTACTATGGGGACGGGCTGCAGACATCGAGTCTATTTTTATTCTGCAGAAAAGAGCCACCAGAGCCATATATGGCCTCCGCAGGCGCGACTCTTTAAGGGAAATGTTTAAAGATATTAACATAATGACGGTCCCTTGTCAATATATCTATGAAAACATTATGTACGTAAGGAAAAATCTACACCTTTTTAGTAAAAGAGTGCCCCTCTTTTACTAAAAAGGTGTAGATTTTTTTAGACACAATTATATCACTAGGAAAACGGACCAATTAGTCAACCGGGTTTCAGGCTGGCTAAAGTGGACTCATCTTTCATGGGGTACTGTTTAAAGTGTTACAATAAAATACCTCCCCACATACTTCAACTGAATGAAACGAAATTTAAATCTCATATTAAACGCACACTATGCAGCCAAGCATATTATAAGTTGGGGGATTATATCGCTGATAAAAATGCTTGGTCTAACGCTGGTCCTGCTCCACAAGGGCACATATACTAATTGATTAGCATTTTGAAAATACAGTTGGAGCTGCTGAAGATTTTAAAAACTATCTTTGCATTGTATAAATTCAAACCATTAGCATTGTATAGTTGCATAGCACATGTGTGAGTACTATGTACCGACTATAAAGCTACCATTTAGGTACAGGGTATGTATTTCATTGACTTGAATGTGTCCTGGCGGCTGAGAGTATGTCATGCTCACTCTAATGTCTCGCTGACGGTGGCGCGTCATTTAGCTCCCTTCAAAATGGTTGAGCTGAATGGTGCTAATCCATACGTCATGGTCGTGAACGGGCGCCGTCAGTAGAGACTGGTCATCTCTTAGCTACCACGGCTTATTTTAATTAAACTTTAGATTATTTATTTTTTATTTCTGTTACGGATGCTTTTCACGTTTTGCATCGTTCTCACATGTATAACTTCAACATGAATGATGAAACCAATATTTTGTAACCATATCATGATTTAAAAGACTGTCCGTGGAGTTTCTTGCCCGTTCTTCTCCATAGGTACCTACTCCGCTTTGGAATGGGCATCTAGCTTCATCTTTCTGACTGACCGACCCCCTTGAAAATTCAAAAGTGCCTGTAATTGGTTTATTTGAAATAAATGCTTTGAGTTTGAGTTTGATATATATTGCCTTAGAGTGAAAAGCTCGGGCCAAAACCTATTTGCCTAATTATTTCAGCCGCTGCAGGAAGTTTCACATTATTCCACTAATTGAGCGGAGAAAAAGTGCCGACATGGTATTCTTGTTCAATTTGGCAAATGGTTCAACCGACTGTTCTGAATTGATGAGCAAAATTGGGCTGCGTGTTCCATCCTTCACCTTATAATATATATAATCATCAGCCTCTGTATGTTCCGTCTGTGCGGTACATATATCGACAAAACTCTTATATGATAAGAGCTAGCAGGGCATACAACTCGATGTGTCAGAGTGTTGACGATCTTGATTTATTCACCACCAGTGTTCCTAAACTTAAAAAATACACTGTTCCCAAACTTCTTTGAAGATCACTAAAACCTGTTCAGTCTTTTCTTAATTCTCTCCAAGTGCTTACTTATTCTTACTTTCGCTTGCCTGTGTGCTGTTTCTTGTGCTACTCTAATATTGTCAGTGAAAACTGTTAATTGGCCTTCTTTCACTAACTGTCAACTATCTGTGTCCTAGCTGTAAGTTTTCTTAAGAAATAAAATAAAACAAATTGTTGCTACATAAATGCATAATAAAGCCTATATGGACATATGGCAACTATGGGGTTCAGCGGCAAAATCAAATATAGAAATAATTTGGAGGTTCCAGACAAAAATATTAAGAATGATAACGAACACACCTTGGTATGTCTCAATAAGAGACTCCATCACGACCTCTGCATCAAAACTGTAATAGAAGAAATTTTAGAAAGGACAAAAGCGTACAAAGTGCCAATCACAAATCATCCAAACATCCTTGCAGTAAACCTGATGAACACCCAAACAGCCGCTAGAAGACTAAAGAGAAAGACCTCCTCAAGACCTTTTTTAAGAGGCTGTAAGAATAAACGGTGGAGTCACTGCACAGCTTCCGTACAAACCCGTTAATAAATAATATTCAAACATATTGCTGAATATCTGCAAGAATAATAGATTGAAATAAAAAATTAAAAAACGTAGTTGAAAAACATGTTCTCCCATACGGAACGTATGGGATCAGATCATGTTTTTTAAGCTGCAAAATTAAGTTGGTTGATTATTACTCGTTAACCTGTACAGCCTACTTAGCTCTGATAGTTCTCCTTTTAATTTCATTATATAGGTATACTATTGCTGTGATTTTTTTTCAAAAATCCAAGTACCATTTAGCTGGCGGGGAGACACTTGACTAACAAAAAATTTCCCCACTTTAAGTGAAGGGAAGGTACCCTAAAAAAAAAAAATTTTTTTAGGGTACCTCCCCTAATGATTAATATGTATACATATGCCAAATTACAGCTTTCTAGTACCAAACGTCTCTGAGCTAAGCCGCGGACGGACGGACAGACAGACAGACGGACAAACAGACATGGCGAAACTATAAGGGTTCTTTGTTTACTACGGAACCCTAAAAAGGTATAATGCTTGAATCGATGAGCCTTCTAGATGTTCTCAATGTCTCAAGTTCTCTGTTCTCAAGCATTGTATCGCCGACTATCAGCTACAATAATCATCGCGAGGGCACCGCGGAGACGCGAAAATGTGGCGATACCATCGCCGGCTCAACGCTGTCTGTAACGAGAAGTCCTTTCTACGCCGCAATGTATCAACCGCCATCAATTAAGCCACCAACGTAATTATTTATTGGTCGAAGATTACATCTGGTATTACGTTCACAAGTCCCCTTCAAAACTGAGAAAGCAATGAGGCAAATATAACCAAACGAAATACTACCGAGGATACTTGGAAAGATAATGTGATAAGATTACGTTTTATCATAAGCATAACAAACCGTTTGCTTCGATACTAGCTAGGAAGTACCTAAGTGCTGCACGCTTCAAATACTTCCTTTGTACAGCAGTAATGACACCATTACATTTAATTAGCTAAGAGACAAGTATTTGGGGCAAGACAGTTGAGTGAACAAAGAGCCGGCGCAGTGAGCGTTGGATCACAAGAACAAAGCATGCGCTGGTACGGGCCCCAGGCCCCTCGCGGACACAAAAAAGGCGCGCCCGCGCCCGCCTGCTTGTCCGAGTGCCGACAGGGCCGGCGCAACGCTAACGACCCTGTGCACACGCCATCACACATCACTAGCTGTATAGCTTCATTACGTGCCGGCTCACCTATATCTACTTCAATTGAAATAACGAGGCAGTCACAAGGAAAGGACGAATGTTAAGGAGTCCAAACCTCTAGGAAGGAACATAAGAATTAGTTGGTAACATTCAGCTGGACAGAATATCATATATATCATAGCTCATACTCTGGTATATTGTAAACTTGATCGAACATCTGGCTAGCACACACATGACTTATTCAGGGGAAAACTTGAAGCGGCCGCAGAGATCTATGACTTGGATAGTTTCCTTCGCGAGGTGCGTACCTGCGCACATGGTGTGCATCCATGTGATAGCGGTATCGTAACGAGTTATGCTAACGCGTCGAGCTCACAATGCAGTAATCATTTATTTCCCCGCGCCGGCACACAGCGACAGGTCGAAACGCGCACACGGGACTCAGCTGAACGCAAGTGACAGTGGTCCTTAATGTTACATAACTGGTCCAATTGACCCGGATGACGCGGCCGCCCGGGGAACATACTACTTAATACATAATGTTCACAGCTACACATTATTGCTATTACTGTATTATGCTGTGTGACTCATGGCTGGTTTAAGTTCCGCACACGTATGATTTCGCTATTGGTCTTAGTATACCACCTTGTGGAATTCTCAACATTTATTAAGAAAGCATTGAAGGAGCTTGTGATAAATTAAACGTTGAAGCATGCTTTCTCAAGCATGTTTCTGTTTTACTTGATTTTCTACTGAATAGAACGCTCGCCGCTCTAATGACAGAAGATAAATGGCAGCGTTTAAACAATTCCAAGAGTAATGTTTTAACTGCAATAGTATAATGAACGTTTGTTTTGTTTAAACGAGCGGCAAACCGTTCTAGTCCAATACAAAACAAGTTTTTGAAAAAAAGAAGGGAAAGGTCATCCGCGTAGGTTAGTGGAATTCAATGTCAAACGGAGAGTTTATCACGTAGCTCGCCGTGGACGGGCCGACAGGGACTGTGCGGACGCATATAGCGGATTACGTTATGAACGGAAATATGTTATCAAAGCGGAACCCTGTGCGTAGGGCGCCGCAGCTAGGGCTGCCCGATACACCAGAGACTACTCACAAGTTTCCAGTCTAGAGGATTTATAGCGTCGTCCAATCACGAAGTCCAAATGAACGTACGAAGAATGTTTGTCACATCATCAGATGCTTTACTACAAACAGACATAGAGCTGATAAGCGATAAGGAACAAGGAAAATGTCCCACTAATACTCAGGTGTGACAAATGCTACCTGCGATAGGCGAGATGAAATACACTGAAATGCCTTGGCTAAAAGAAACGAAACTATTTTAGAAGAACTAGATACTAAAACTAGAACAGTAAGTTGATTTTACAAACCACTTTGTGGAGCTATTTTAAGATAACTCGCTATATAGTCAACCCTACGCGGGTCACATCTGCTCGATTGGTCTGGGAGTCGGATCAAAGGGGGCCCGCGCCCAGACGCACATTCATCAACGTTGGGTCATACAGATAACGACGACCGACAAACGCTACATTCAGAAGGTTCATACACAATAGTGAACAAAGAACGTAATAGATGCAGCAGACTTAGCAAAGATTGTAAAATCTGTTAAGTTTAATATTATCAGCTGTATGTTGGAGACTGCAAAAACAACAAACTTAAACGCTCAATAAATACTTCTAAGTTTTTATTGAGCGTGTGAGTGAGGTAAATCAAAGTTAATTCTGATGGCATTTTGTAAATCAAAGTTAATCCTGATACATAGCTTAGATTTTTTTTTATCGTTGGTGTTTTTCTTCAGTCCACTAAATAAGGTAAACGTGTGCAGATATTGTTTTCACGAACAGCTTTTACTTTGGCACTGCACCTTTCTCTTTGTTTCCTGTGTATAAGTCTGCGTTTTCACTGAGGCGGAGCTGGGTGGTGCGGAGCGGAGAAGAGCAGTGAAGAGTGGTGAGTGTTTCCACTGAAGCGGAGCGAAGTGGAGTGAAGTGGCGTTGAGCGAAGATGCGTCGACTAGTTAAACTCAATCTCTCAGAGAAATCATTCATCATGTTGTCGTTAAAAAAAAAGAAAGCAGCGCTGTTTATACATCTGTCTCTACTAGAAGACGAAGTTAACGAAGCAGATGAAATAACATTGACCGCCACGCTGCCCTCCGCTTCGCACCTTACCAACCCGCTCCGCTACCCTCCGCTCAACACCGCTTCGCTCGTCTCCGTATCCCACTCGCGATCGCGTGCTCATAATATTGTATGTGAAGTCCGCTCAGCTCCGCTCCACTCCCCTTACACTGTTTCCACTGAAACGAAGCGGAGATTTCGAGAATAGTGATTGGTTAATTCATGCACCAGCATTCATGCATTCAGCTTAACAATTGTGTGTGGTGTTCTTAAGCTGCGTTTCCATTGAGGTGGAGCGGAGCTTGCGGAGCTGCATGAATTAACCAATCACTATAGCGGCATTAGACCTTCTTAACTTGTAACTTGACGGTAACTACGTATGAACACATGGCATAGCACTGCACGATCCTAATAAAATTAGCTGACGGCTTTACCTCCAGCGATAAGATAAACAGATTAGTGGTTCGGTGTCATCTAAATTCGATCTGTCATGTATTAATTAAACCCAAAAATATTCGATTGCTGAAGTAATGATTGAGTGTCGCTGTCGCTTGCCCAAACGTACTGAATTACTGACACATACTATTCTTACACACAATTGTACGTAGTTAAGCAGAAAGGATCCAACCCACACAGAGTTTTGAGATATTCAAGTTTTAAGATCAGATCGTGTTATGTGATCGTATGACCTGCCATACATACGGGTTGGTAATGTATGTTCATAATGACATATTGCGTTGGAATTGTTTTTGTGATATTAAAGTTTTAACTACAACGAGTGTTTTGGTATACATAACTCATTTTCGCCCATAGTGTGGGATGGATCCTTTCCGCTTAACTACGTCCAATTTTGCAATACGAGTAGATTGATGGTGGCAAAGGATACATATCATGTGAAATAAATAAATAAATAAATTTAAATTATATTGAAGAACACTATGATCTAAACAAAAAAAAAGTTTGAAGATAAAAATTCCCGGTGTCAATAATTACTTGTCAACGTGCAGTCACGCTAGCGAATTAGCGATATCCTGGATGATTTAATCCAACCAAACTATACCTAAGTTAGGAATAAAGATCGTTCGTAATATAATTAGCAAGAAACAAGGGGCTATTGTCCAATCCTGCATTTCAATAGCCCATTTTCGATAGCGGCAAATTCAAAAGGCTTACACCAAGACAAAGTTCCGCTCCAATAGAAGTGGTCTATACGTAAAGATACGAACACTCACGAAGCGGGAAATGAAATTCCCGTAGCACAGCGCGCCGGTTACGTAACACGCGCCGCCTGCTCTTATTAGCTCCTATTCCTATTGGAGCACAGAGCTACGTGCCGCCGACTGCGCCGCACATGCACAGCAACCAGTACCGTTTGATCCGATATTCCAAACCTCCGACAGACCTTTTCATGTGAACTTGAATAAATTTATCATGTTTGTAAGTAAATATTATTTAAAACATTCAACTTAATGATATTTTGTAGGTACTTCTGTATGATAATTTCCGACCTAACATTTACATTGACCTACATAACATAGCTAATGAAGTAATGAAGCAAACACCCCGCTAATGTGTCCATTAGTTAGGCACACACGGCTGTCCTTCCTATCTCTTTCGACTGCTGCCTGCCTGGTACTTGTGGCTGTTACCACTATATTACACTAATGCGAACAAAACTAAATGTCTTAAGTTCTCATTACCAAATGTACCTCAAGCAGGTCTAAATTTAAAACTTGACGGCAAGAAACTAGATGCTATTACGGAAACTGTATTTCTAGGAATTACTTTAGATTCGAGATTGCAATGGAGCTCTTTCAGGTAGATTAAGTTCAGCTGCATATGCAGTAAGAAAAATAAGGCAGTTGACTGATGTAGCCACAGCTAGGTTAGTATACTTTGCTTATTTCCACAGTATTATGTCTTATGGCGTTCTGCTGTGGGGATCGGCAGCTGATGTAGATTCAGTTTTCATCTTACAAAAGAGGGCAATTCGCGCGATCTATAAAATGGCTCCTCGTGAGTCGCTTAGAGATAAATTCAAAGAAATTGATATACTTACTCAGCCTTCTCTTTATATTTTAGAAAGTATTTTGTATGTTCGCAAAAACTTAGGACTTTTCAAAATAAGAAGCGATTTCCATAATATAAATACACGTAGTAAACATGAAATTGTGATACCCAAATTTAGATTAACTAAAACTAGTAAGTCATTTCTTATAAACAGTATTCGCTTTTATAACAAGTTGCCAAAGTCAGTTACAGAACTTAGCGATGGAAAGTTCAAAGCCCACATCAAACGTGTCCTTATCAAAAAAGCATATTATAAGATTAAAGACTACGTTGAAGACAAGGAAGTTTGGCAATAATTCCTTCTGCACATGTGGCTTCCCTGGTGCCTCATTAACGGCATAACTATGTAAATGTCTATTAACTGCTCCCAAATTACGATAATTATTTTAATTTACTTTTTAATTTTATTTTAATTTACAAATGACATAATCTTTTTATTATTTGACATTGTATATTTACAATATATTAAATTTGATTTGTTACAGCAGTAGTGGCAACCATTATCATTTGGTTTAAATAGGTTTTTATTTTTATTAGGAATTTAATTTGTCTTTTATATAGCTTATTTTCTTTTAAATTTTGTGAATGAGAGAACGTTGTAGACATAACAGACTGTAGATCGGTGGACCATTTAATATTTTGCTAAGTACCTGGTACTTGTTGATGGGCCTACACTGTCCTCTCATACCTTTTAACACTGTAACTTGGAAACATTGTAAAAACCATTTACTTTTAAAAGAGTAACCGTGGAGTTTCTTGCCGGCTCTTCTCCATAGGAAACGACCAATTGGAACCGTGCACCTAGCTTCTGACGTTTCATAAGTGCCCTTGTAGGTTTATGTGAAATAAAAATATTTTGAATTGAATTTTTGAATTTTGACCACGTGAGAATATGTTTGTGCAAGAGTATGTACAGAAAGTTAAACGCCCTCAATAGGTACCTCAAAAGGCGCAAAGCGGATAATTTCGCGAAAACGCTAAATCATCTCAACCATTGGTCCCTGGGGCCCAGCCAGAGCGTTTTTCAGCAATCAATATCAGGGCGGAAATTTTATATAGCTGAGTAGGTGGGGCATGATAAGAGACCACCGAAAATTAATCTGAAAAGTGTCTGAAAGCGGCCCCTGTGCATGAGGCACAGGGGCCGCTTTCAGGTCCAAAAAGGACAAAAATAATGTGTTGTTCAGTGCTATTGAAGTTCATCTCATAATTAGTAGTTCTTCATAATGACATTTATAGGCAAATCTGACGAAGAAATTGTAGGCATTCGCTAAATCTGACGACACAAAATCTGAAAATTCCACTAAATTTAAACTGAGACTAGGACAATTTTTAAAAGGATTTTCAAGGCGTATCAAGCGTAACATAATGGCAGAGGTTACAATCAGTGGAAGTGGTTCAAGAACTATACTGTTGTTAATGAAGTGTGTGAGTGTGACAGAGTAAGTACTTAGTTTATAATTAGCCTTCGGCTGCTTAGGCAGCTTAACAGAGTGTGGTGCGAGTGGGGATAGGGGTTGAGTGGCAGCTGTGATTGAGATCAGACGCCGCGCTGATGGATGAGCATCAGATATTACACGCAATCGAGGACTGCACTAATAGAGAAGTATTCGTGGGCAAATAGCGTCACGCGTGATTTATACGTTAAAGAATCTCTACTAGATAATTAATAAATTAAATTTAAAAAAAACCTGATTTAAAGCACGTTACACTTAATGGCGGAAATATGGAATTATAAGCATCATGGCAATAAAACCAGAACAACCATCATCAAAAATATCAATTAACCCATAATAAGGAAATAAATAACGCAAAAATTTAAGTACCTATTTATAAACACAAAAAAAAATATCTTACTACAAAGACGTCTCACTGCTCCCACGATATTATTTTATTTGCTTGTAAACTACTACGAGAAGCACGTAAGAACACAAATACGGTGAGTTCATGTGAGAACGTCACGTGGTCACCTAACAACACCCAGCTACCTCCGCTCTCCGCGGGGAAGTGCAGGAATCAACGCAATTGATGGAGGAATCGACCTCGAGCACCAGTTAGAGACTAAACGCAGGGGCCAGGATCCTCCGACAGACGAAACAATTCGCCAACAAGGTCGCTCACTGATTATCTGAATGAATGAGTTCCACTGTTCGGTACATAGTTGGCAACACTAACGGAGCCAGCGACTCCGCAGACGTCGATGGCTTATGTGAAATATTAGCGCCCAAACAAAATATCCGTTACCGAAATACTGCGCGTTCCACTCAAGCTGCCTCGCGCGGTCACACCCACATGTAGCTCAGTTAAGAGGAAACGAGCCGTCTTCACGTCGCGTGCACTGCTCACTGTATTTATTTGTACGCTTCACTCCACGGTAAACTTAAGAGTCTATAATACCTCAAATTGCTTAGCATGGTCCTCCTATATCGAAAATACTGCAGCATTAATTTTGAAATAAATATATGGTTAGGTTGAGGATTAATGTTCGGTACGGTACTATGCATGTTTGACGAAAACTCGACTCCATAAAGTTTTCTCTGTACAAAAAATATCCAAAGTTACTTCCAAACCGAACAATATACCGCTAGTAATAAAAAAAATACTTCAAATTAGATCGTGAAACTTTGCATAATAACTGAACTAACTAAAACTATTTTCACCGTAAAAATAAATTACCTAAACTATTGGCGCCTTGGCGCCTTCTCCCCTCAGTCTCGCTCTCACTCAGTCTGCGAACAGTATCGTGCGAACGAGATAAGGAGTGAATTCAAATTTCGCTATAAGTTAAGTTATTCTGGACTCTTAATTTAAACATTGCAATGAACGCGAAGGCTCTCGAATGCAAATAGCGGGCCACACATGGCAGACGTGAGCGTGTTCGTGCATCGATGCAACTAGTTAGTAGAAAATTTACAACTGACGGCAGCATCGCACATACGCAAGCAGGTAGTCATGTATCGCAGTAGCGCTAAACGTAACCTCGATACGTAAGCAGTAAAATCGTCTTAGACGCGAGATTTAATTGACCGTCGTTAGATGTCATTCGTGTCACAATAAATGACGACTCTCTCTAAACTAATACGATGGCATATTTTTCCATGCGATTTTTCACGGTTTGATTGGTGAAACTGTGATAAGCTGGAGTGATGATAGTTCACCGTTGATCTTGGCACGCCATGCGCCTGCGCCACAGTATAACGTGTAACCTAATTCTGGGGGCATTGATTTATGAGTTGAGATATAAAATATCGCATTCTGGAGTAAAAGTTTATTGCTTGCCTTCAGAACATTCCTAACCGAAACAACACCGGTGTCCAAGTCCGATAAATGATACACTTAAGTAACACACACACAAGACAACCTACAATATTAATATCGACGCATTATTTCGTTTCGACACCCTTTGCAGATCTCTTATTACAATATTTTTTCCAGAAGGTTAAACTGACACTCCCATTCATTTTGTTTTACGGAATTACTAAATTAGTCATGTTTTCTTTCTGCAACTTACAACCAACATCATCTGTCAGTATTATATTCTTAAACCATGCTTCATTGCTTAAAAAAGTACAGTAAAGGGCAGTAAAGGAACCCATAGTGTCATAAATCTGTATGCAGATAGTTGTGCTGGCAAAACAGAAACAATGTGCAATTATATGTTAATTCATTTTTTGAAGACAACAACTTCGTTTACTACAATAAAAGTAACTTATCTCCTACCTGGACACGCTATGATGCCTGTTGACTCCATTCACAGTACAATTGAAAGTTTTATCCGTAATAAAACAGTGTGGGCTCTTTCTAAGTGGCCAACTATGATCACCAATTCTAGATCCAATCCAACACCTTCAAAACATTAACATAATTGGTACATTTTAAAAAGGACAATCCAGTAATTACACTCCAATACGGTTTTTTCGAAGATAGCAATAAATAAGAATTAAATATGGACCTGATTATTAGATCAAGAGCCAATACGGTAACTATAACATAGTGTATATACGGCAACTATATATGGACCAGCACCATGCGGAACTAAACATTTCAGCTGCTAAGTACAAAGATCTTGTGGATCTGTGTAATAAAGATAGTATCATAGATACTCTTCATGGTACCATGCAGGTACCATGAAGATGAGGCATAGTGGAGCAGTTCCTGATGTGTTACCTGAGACTGATGAAGATGATAGTGATAAGGAGAATTAAAGGTTTAATTTTAATTTCAATTGCATTAATTGATCTCAATGCTGATTTAAATGTAAGATTAATGAGAGATATTAGCTGAAACGAATGCATCTTTAGTTTCCTTGATCAAAGTTTTCTTAATTCTATTTTCAGTTTAATTCATTGATCTCAGTGTTAATTAAAATGTTAAAATTATGAGAAATATAAATTTATATATTTTAATTTGTTTCATTTAATTTATTTTTTAACAAAGTACCCATTTATTTATGAAAATTGATGCATAGTTAAAATGGCTTATTGTCCCTTGCGTTAAAACTTTAACCAGGTAATTTTTATCCCAAATGTTATCTCAATGGCCCGGAAACCCAAGAAGTCGTTAGTTTGAGACAGCAAAATTATTGTAAACGCCAAAAAAGCCTCAAAACCTATAGTTATTTCAAAATTTTCAAGTGTTACACCTAAAGCTTCTGCTAACTAGCTGCTTGCAAGCTATGTTCAATTTCAATTTAATAAATAAATAATAGAGAAAATATTAATTTAAAAAAAAAAAAAAACTAACACGGCGGTAATAGCTCGATTATCATCCACATATATTTATTTATTTATATATACAAGTGTGAAAAATACGTATTATTGAAGCTTCCAAGCAAAGTTAATGAAATTTATATGGGACCAACTTGGGTGCATACCCGTTCATACAAAAAAAATATTTTCAAAATCGGTCCACAATTGACGCAGAAATCGGTGGACATACAAAAAAAGAAAACACATTCGCGACGAACATATAACCTCCTCCTTTTTGGAAGTCGGTTAAAAAGATACATCATGTCAGTCAACACTAAAAACGGCCAGCCCAATAACATTCAGAAATAACTTGCTGAGTCAATGCGCGACAAGATGGCGCACATCGGCTGCACTTGACAACAGCCGCACTGAACGACTTCGAGTGCGGCACCTTGACCTTGAGATTTGGACACGGCGCGACCCTCCAAGGATCGCTATCTCATCATATTCCTCGCGTTCGATAAAGACGACGTATTTCTCGGGTTTACCTCAAGCCATGACATGACGTGTTCACTTTGTCCTCGGCCGAGGCTAAATAAACAGCACATGGAAATAATACTCGGCCTATTGAATAAATTATATTTGTGTACACTTTTGACATTCATATTCTTTAATCTTTTCTGCGACTCGTTTCTGTTGGACACTGAGCCATTCGACAAATGCTGACGTCCAGTATGACTTCGATGATACTTATCAGGGTGGCACTATCATAATAAAATTAGCATAAAAAACGTAGAAGCCGCGCTGGCCAGAACCGTCTATAAAAGCAGAAAAAATATTGTGAACATAGGTACCTACAAGAACCACATTAAGATTCCTAACAGCACATTATTTGTATTCCTCTCGTGGATTGTTTATGTCTATTTTCCTACTGATTATTCAAAGGTAGTAATTTTTCCATAAAACAACAGAAGATGCGTCATCATACCATCTACGATTGGTATGATGACGCATCTTCCAAGGAAAATCTCACGTAAAGAAAGCGTAAGTAGAAACGTACATCTATTAGTAAACGTTCATCATCTGGTGAATTCGTGACACATAGTAGAGTAACGACAGATGTGGGGATTCACGCAATATCATTGATGTTAACATTTGAGGGCAATTAACTTAGGAATAAAACTCCTTCACACATGAAATCGTTCGGTTTCCAAACGCTAGGGATCCTCTCCAGTTGGTCTATAAATATGTACATGTGGCTGTGCAAGTGTTCAATGGGCGACCAGTGATTTAAAACAGCTGGTGTATATACACCGAATTTGTTCGATCTATCTGGGGTTAGTGCTTCAAATACAATATTTTCAGATCAACAGCACCATGCCACTCAAATATTCAGAAGATAATCGATGTTTGACTCTGTAGAGCATCTAGGTGTTTTCTCGTGACCAAGTTTTACAGGAAAATAAATGGATTTTATCAAACGCAACAAATCAAGATTTGTTCCTGGAGAGTAAAACAGAAGTGGTAGTAGTAGTAGTTTGTGGTGGTTGTGATTCTGTGATAAAATATAGTTTCCGTATTAAAGATTCCTATAATTTACAGACCGTTACTGGTTAATATTAAGACTCTTGAATCTTTATCAATAAAGAAGCAAAGACCTCATAGCTTTGCATAGTAGACCCTCCCATATGGAAGTAGCTACCACAGGTAGCAGTAGTAGCTATTCAAATTAGCTTACGAGTCTATATATGCCCAGTTTGGCAATAAACAAAAGTTACCATTGGTATGCAAAACATATTCGTTTTCGTTTTAGGAACCGAGTATAAGTCAACCTATATACTATTGGCGGTAATATAAGAGGTAGACAGTCCGACGGCGACCCACTTGATTGAAAGTGACCTGACTACCGTCCATACACTCCCGCAACACAAAAGCATTTGCGACGCGTCGGCATTCACGTTAGTCAAAATGAGATGATGCAATTCTACTAGGTGGAAGAAATAGGCAAGGTAGTACTGCTCCCGACCGACCGCTCCTCAACGCGCTTTACTATAAACAACTGCCTGGTGACTAATGAAAACTCACTTCGTGAAAAGCCTTGATTTTTTAAGAGATTCACGGTTAGCGATGAATAGCAAAAAGCCTCTAATTAAATATCAACTAGTTCTAAACGTTGTCATCGATGTAATGTACCTAAACGATGTGATCAAAACAGCGATACGTCGCTCGGAGGTCAGGCGCCGCCGATAGATGCGCGCCGCGTGGCGCAAGCGCTTGTGCAATAAACTGACTGACGGTTCAATGTCGCCGCGCGTTATCATTGCAAGAGGCTGATATAAACCCAAAATCTTACGAGTGTTGCTAAATCGGAACAACGTTAGTGGAGATTTGGGAACAGAGTGTAACTCTTCCCAATAGTTGAGCTGAAATTCCGACTTCTCCTGAACTACAATAAACAAATGTGAATGGAACGACATTTGGATCTATTTTTGCGTTCCAAACAACTTTACGATTACGACTGGCACCCATTACGTTCTTAAATTATTCATTATATTTTTATTACGGGCTGATTATAGCGTGCTCCGTAAGATCCGGTGGAAAGTGTGATGGATATTGTAAACACGGCTCGGCTCTGTGATTACTAGAATTATTCACGGCTCGTGAAATAATAGCCAATTTGCTAGTGATTGCAAGAGCCAATACAGATTAGTCGTTATAGTTCATTATACAATTTTATTGATGCTGGATCTATTAAAAATTCATTGGACTGATTCAAATAGGTACAACACTTATACTATAACTTGTAGCAGCCACAAAAGGCATCCTACGAGAGACTCAACTCTTTTGAAACTGATAACTCTCCGGAGAATTATTACAATTATTTTAGAACCATTGATTGTCTAACTGATTTACACTTTAGCCTTGGATCAGAAGATACTTATCCTACGTATGCATTACTCTACGTATGCTTTATAAAGCCTAACATAGAGCATACGTAGAGTAAATGATTTCCATAGTATATCCTAGTAAGCTCCTTAGTAAGTCCCAACTCCCAAATCATTAGGTTATTTTAAGCCAAGTCACGCGCACCCTCCCGAGCACGTGGCTTACCAACCGCCCAGCTGTGAACAGAACGACCCCCTCGGCTATAAGTAGTGCGCGACAATCATTGGGCACGGAGCATCCGGCGGTTAAGGGGTCGTGCACGAAATCGACTGATTTTGATCAATTTTGTTCATTCGTTGTGAGAAAGGGAAACAGAATTTCAACAAAATTATTTATGATTTCTAAAGTCGAGTTCTTTGTCTAGCATGTGGCTGAAAGGGATTTTTCAAATAAATTAAGGATTCATGGAAAATCACTAAGATTTTGAAAACTAAAAAATCTCATCAACATATTCCAGAAATTGTACGCCGACTACCACATTTTGACCCGCATGTTATTTTAAGTACTTTTCTTGTTTTTGAAGAACATTAAAATGTTGAATGCCTGGCAATAAATAAGATACCGGGGTGCGTGTGTTCGTAATTCTTCTTATCCTAAACGGCTTGACTGATTTTGATGTTTTTTTTTAAATTCTTTTTGTGTCACTTGGATGGTTCTTAGCTATGGTTGAACCCGGGTGGCGTTGTTGTCGCAGGACGTCTGCCTACCGGGTCCGCTAGTTATATTTTTACTGTAGGTTTAAGTTTTTTTTAAAAGTGAAAACTCCTTTTAGCGCGTTGAGTGATTTTTGGTAGGGGAAAAACTTATGGGTTCGCGTCACCGACATGCCAGCGCCGATATGCTGTAGTCGCATTAAGTGAAGCATTTTTTGGAACAAAGTTCTTTAACGCGATCTTCAGTAGAAGACCACTTTAAGTCGAAATAAAGATCCAAGATGGTGGCTGCGAACATTTTCAAAATTTTCGTCATGGGTGTCGTTTTCATAGTTTCCGAGGATGCTTAAGCCGATAGTGAGGTCAAAATGTAAATACAAGATGGCGGCTGCATACATTAAAAAATAATTCGTCATGGGTGTCCTTATGTCTTTCACGCAAATGTCCCAGATCCATATATGGATCCAATGCCAATTCCAATTCAATGCCAATTCTCCTATCAGAAATGCCTCTAAACTAGACTAAAATCACCAAATTTACTTTATTCCTGTCAAACGACGATTTTCCATTCTGAAATAGATTAAAGTGACAACTAAACAATATTTCAGTTTGACAGCACTAAGATGGCACTAAGTTATTAATGTAGTGAAATTGGCATTTTGCTATTCTAAATTTGACGTTTTTCACCAAAAATTTTGATTGTCTAACTCTGTCTATTTTTAATCGTGATTAAAAAGGTGTGGAATAATTAGTACTCATAAAGTAAAATTCACACCAAGAACCCAACTTCAAATGCAAAAACAGTATGTACATACTGCATATATTTCTTTTCTTTTTTTTTTTTTTTTTATCTCTAATATTGTGTGTCCAATGTGTCCAATCGCAAAAATAATGAAAATTTCGACCCCCTTTATAAAACAACAGGTAGGTAACAATTTTAGATATTTTCCATGCAAAACGTGAAAAATTCCTTATAGAAACGTGCGGCGTGCACCGGCTCTATAAAACGGGGTAGGGAAAAACAAATATCACGGGGTAGGGAAAAACAAGTACCACGTGGAGTCGCGATTGTCAAATTAGATTTTCATTTTGTCAAAATTATTTTTAAATTTTGTTTTTTTTTTTTTGCAGAATAGCTTTAAGATTATCATAGCTAACAGTAAGGAATTTTATTTATAGTTTAGTTCGGTGTACCTACAAGAGAATCGGCACCACTTCTCGTATTTATGTGAAACGCTTACCTCAATGTTATTGAATGTCTAATGTTTAATGTATCTACCTAAATGCATCTAACACCAAATTGTAGCATTTTTATGTTGATTGTTATAAATATTCTAAACGAATATAAACAAACATTCCAGACTTATTTCTTAACCGTACCTACGTAACTTAGAAAATATCATCCATAGGATCAAAACTTTTTAAGCGATCACTACGCTCGATCTTTAGGCGTGTGTGAACGGTGCACATAAACAGCATCGCAATGAATTGCAATGAAAACTCTGTCGAGTGAATTTTGTGCACGGACTATTAACGGGACGACGAGGCGCCGACTCCTTCCCTTGCCAACCAAGCAATTAATAGTGATTGTAATAATCTTTCACACCTTCCACCATAAAGTTAAGCCAATTTACTGAAAGTTTTCAGCACAATGATTACGATTGATGATGAATTGTTTTCCATTAATGAAGAAAGAAAAAAATAATTTAGCTAAAGGGATTTGTTTAATCGAGCTTTCGCGACTGTCTTCCGTCTCCATCATCAGATCAACTCCAGGTCTTTATTATGTGGTTGTGTCATCAGAACTACATAAATGTGTGCGAAATTACAACAGAATCGGTTCACAGTTGAAACTTCAGTAGGTGAAAAATCAATCAGCTCCAATTTTTTTTACCCTTTGGGGTGGTGTTTAGTTTTTAATTTTACATGGGAGCAACTTCGAGGTATAGCCTCCCCAATAAAACAAGAATCGTTCAAACAAGAGTCGTACTCAGTAAAAAGCTATGAGTGCTCATGAGTTGAGAACCTCCTCCTTTTATTTTCGATGGTTAAAACACAAAAAAGTGACAAATAACATATTTTCGGAAGTCGGTGGCAAAAAACGAAAATTCAAAACCAGACTTTTTGTAAAAAGTTTTTATTTTTCACTTTTTAGTTGTGGTACTTACCCCACACAAATTCGAATACCACTACCTGCAATGTAAATTACAGTGACGGGAACTTATCATATCATCCATATAGACTAAGTGGGAAAAATATGTATTATTGAACCTAACTCAAAACCTACCCTTGAGAGCATACCCTTTCAACCTTACAAACAAAAAAGAATTTTCAAAATCGGCCCGAAATCGGTGGACATACATACGCTACGAAAATAGAATCAATGCCTTTTTGAAAGTCGGTTAAAAACGTGATTTGTAAATGAATGTTTGCTTGTGTGATACACACAGGTCCTGGTCGCTGATGCACGGGGACACGTACATTCATACAGAAAACAATAATTGTCTGGCTGCGGTCCGCCACGAGTCACAACCGCGAGTACTTGCCATCCTACCGGCTCCCGTGAGAAACAACTTACGTCCTTATACTCAATAAAAACTGGATTTACGCACGTATTCAATCATTACAACCAATGATGACGAGAGATATTCAATTACAAATGGATACAGCATTCGTATCAAAGCTGTCTTCACATCTCTGGGTCGGTCTACATGTCAGGCACTGTCCTCAGCGCGTAGTTAGTACTGATGTTTCATTATCGAGTTTAATGTGAGTATTCATAAATCTAGTGTACAGCGTTCTAAAATCTGTGGAAGTGCGCGAGAGTCACACGTGCCTATGCAGTTCAATGATAAGTGTAATTTATTCACTTTTTTATTGTTAGTTGTGTACTGCTAAAGAGAGTGATGATCGCATACAAAAGGATTAGTTCTCCCAAATTCATTCAAAATGATGGTAAGCCGACACTTCGTTAGTTGATTCTTATTAGTTTAATTTATCACAACTTACGAGAAAGATGTGAGGGTAATTTTATGTCTTTTTTAGATGACGCTATTCATAGACATGACACAGGTCATAAAGATTATTATGAAATAGAACAATGAAAATTATTGTCTGAGTGACCGCTAGGTCGAGTCGCGAGAATAGACAGGATCACCGACATTCCAACATGTGACAAAAAGACGACTACTTGTAGACAGCGCTGCAACGGCACCCCGATCATCAACAACTGCCTTAAGACGACGCCACCTTTTCGATATCAAATTGGAGCTGTCATCGCACTTCCTACTAATATACAGGATATAAGGGTAAACACCGTTGTCACTCAAACCATAGTAAGTTAACTTAATATAAAAATAAAAGAATGAGTAAAAAAAATTAAATACGTTATTTTCATAAAAATATTTTAAAAGATTTTTATCAAAATTCAAAAGTCATTTATTCAAACTAGGCTGAGAATCAGCACTTTTCGAACGTCAAAATTACATAAGACAGTCCCTCAAAAACGTCAAACAACGCAAATCTATAGATATGCGCCCGAGTGAAGTATGTAGTTACCGTAACGATCGCCGGTCGCCGCCCGTTCTACCTACCTACACAACACATGAATAAATACCTACACAATACACAAAACCTCAGATGGAACTTTCCCTTCATACTTTTCCTGGCTTAGGAAAGGCAAAAATACCAACCTTGGGTGTTGCATGACTTGACGAGTCCAAATGTAAATTTGATTCGACAACAAAGAAATTGTCGATAAGCCACTGCGAAAATATGGTATGTGATCGTTGTCATTCAATTCTTGGACCGGTTGAAAATGATACGGATGTTGACGGTCGATGTGGAGAATTCTCCATACTGTCCAGTGGGAAACATTGAAAATACACGCCGCCCTCCTGGTACTTTCCTCTGGGTGCTCCGCGAAGACATTCAGAATACGTACTTGAAGATCAACTGGCAGCTGCTGGTTGCCACAACCCTGAGCGTGGGCCGCCACGGTGAACTGGCCGTAGGTACGCATCCTTTGTGTGGCCACCAACATCGTTTCACGATTTGACACACGTTGTCCAGGTAACAATTCTGCGTACATCCTACGAGCCTCATTCAGGTTATCACCCGCGATAGCGTGAAGCCATACCAATTCGGTCCACTATTCATTTGTGTAAGACATAACTACAATTATTTACGCGCGAGAAATGAGCGGCGCTACGACGACGCGGCGATACATGCGCTCGCTAGTGAGACAGCTGACTGACTGGGGTGAGGGAGGGGTCGCGTTCGCGACCGGTCGGGTCACGTGGCGCGGCGTATTCCCCACGCTCTCCTCCCGTGTTGAGACGCGAGCTTGACGCCCCTAGCGCATATGGTGAAATACTCTTGTGGTAAATTTAGATATTCTTAAAAAAAAAAAAAAAGTTGTTAGTTTCCATTGATTTTACGTTCTATAAATGAAACTAAACTACTGGTTTCAAGGATAACGGTGTTTACCCTTACACCCTGTATATGTATATCCTACTAGTTTGTTACTCAATCACGTAAAAATGGCTAAACGGATTTGGCTGAAATTTGGCATGGATAGTTCATAACCTGGATTAACATATAGGATACTTTTTATCACGGTAGTACGTTCCCGTGGTATATTTCCCGAACTCCACGCGGGCAAAGCCGCGGGCGAAAGCTAGTTATAAAATAAACTCACTTCACCATGCCTCGTGGTCGTGCACCAGCTCACCACAAGTGAGTCCAGTCGCTAACACTAACTGTCTAGTACAAACTGTTCCGCTGTTAACATAGCGCCATCGTCAACGACTGAGATAGTCTTTCGATGGTCACTACTTGACAGCTGTTGTAAACCGAAACTGCGTACCTAAGCCGAACTGCATAATATTTGCGGCTGCTTGGCTTGCAGTTTTCCCTCAATATTTTTTCGGATGTATTTATTGCAAATTCTCCTTCAGCTTAGCAGATTACGCAGAACAATGAAAATATTTTAGACGAAAGTAGAGAGTTAGCTATCCTCTGGCTTATTCTAAAATAATTCGACTATCTTCCATGATATTCTTGTAATTCGTCTGTTATTATTGGTGAAGTAACTCCAAATGAACGGATCGAGAACGAGACGACAAATGACATCATAATGGTTATGAATGTCACCTTGTCGTAAGAAGTAAACCGGCATCATAAGCTACACAGCTGCTTTGTAGCCTGCTGCGCTAAAAATGAACGCATTGACATTCATTGTATAGGCAATTATAAAGAGATACATCGTTGAAATCAGACGTTAGTCGAAGTCATTTCATTAGACATTTGGTAAAAGTAATCAGAATAGTAGATTGATATTAATTAAATTGTGTGCCGTAAGCAATAAAATTGCAAAGCTTACAAAGGATGTAAACAACACTACAATGAAAAGCACCTCAATTACTTAGTATTTAAATTCTTCATGTATTGACAATACAACGATAAAACATCTATGTATAATAACTACAGTAACAACAACTATCAGTTGGACAAAAATTGTGCAATACGACGGACCAATAAGGACGGATGTTGTAAACGAGAGTTGTAATGAATAACATAACGCAACAGGTGAATTGGGACAAAATAATAACGTTATGTACGCGGTAGAAACGATCGTTTTCGGAGGCACCGGAGCGCAGCGACGATGTGCGGTAAATATCCTGTGATATAACTCACGCCGATTATAAACGTTCAATATTATTGCACACATAGCTAGCGTTCACTAGCTCGCACTCAAAACTAAATCACTCTTAGTTAATACAGGCCGAAATCGTAGACTAGAACCACTTTGTTATTGTTAACTGCTTCAAAGCATTTGTGTCAAAATACACAATGCAATTTGTAACCGTTTCTCACTGAGTCAAGTAGTTAACTGTACCCTAATTGTGTAACACACGATCAAACATAATCTGAATCGAAGAAGGATTTGAAGGATATTGCTTATCCATTACTTCATATGTTGGAAAAATTTGTCTGCTCAACAACGTAAATAACGCAACGAATGTTGTAGAACTGTCAAAATGAAACAGATTATGATTGATCGCGTGTTACGCAATTAGGGTGCTGGTTAAAATCAATTGCAAAATAATAATATTAAAAATAATAAGCCCTGAGCAATGTGAGTATACGTAGTACGTATTGCAAACTATAAAACAGGTGACAGTAATAAAAGACCGATCAAGGTTACAAAACACAACTAACATCCAATAAAAATTAAATCTGAAATAACACTGGACAAGTGAAACGATTGCTATTAGTAGCGGTAGGCAGGTGAAAAGAACCGAGGAAAACGAAAACTACAAATAATTCATGTACAGGAAACGAACGAGTCGACAAGAAAGCTGTTTCGCTGTAAACTGACCAAATAAGTAGCGGCAGTAACACGGACAGGCAATCAATGGCTCCGGTGGACTCAGGAGTCATTTCTCTCCGGTCGAGTTACGAGCAGTTGTAATTCATTGAAGTGCAGGCAAAATCGTGACGGCCGAGACTTTTGTATGCAAAGCGTAAATAAATCTCATTGAAATCGACGCATTCGCTGACGTGATCATGCTCTGTGCTGTTCCAACAAATAACACTGAATTCATAAAATAACGTAAATGTGTGCAAGCAATTGACCGCGAATTCGCGAACCATTCAGTGCAATACATGCACGTTACGAGTGTGAGTGAAATGAAACTGAAGCAGGATCGTAGACTGCACGTAATGTACTGTCTATACATGACAGCAATGTTATTGTTGACTCTACTACATTAGGCTATAAGGAGGATATGTTAGCGGAAAGCATCAGTCTTGATATTGTCAATTGATCTGCAATAATAATTGCATTTTGCGTAAGTAATCAATAATAATTCTCATAGATGCCGTTTGTGACAAAATAAATTAATGAATAAACATTCCGAGAAATCCGTGAAGAAGAGTGAGTGCCAAAATGTCACCGCAACCAACACAAGTGTGGCATGATATTTTAGGAAAACTCAATCTCTAAGAATATAAAGGTAAACGACACGAAGACGACGCTACCGGCGGAATACAAAACAAACTCATACATAAGACTCCAAAACCAATCGATGAAAGAAGTAATATAAATCAATAAGCTATACAAATCAATAGCAAATTATAATAACGTGAATAACCACAGCTATAAAAACGTCCGTGTGAATAAAAGCTAAATCTTTGTTTATTCAAACCAGTTTCAACGATTCGCAACGCGGATTAATTTGGACGCGCACATTAACTATTAAATGTGGATGATTGCGCCTGCGACTTAGCATTCGCACCAAACCATTACTTTAAAAGCGTAAGAAACATTGTAGGAACTCTATCATTGAGAAGTCAGCAGTCAGTCCGTATTATTAATACTGAGTAATCAGCGAAAAATATTTGATAAATGACGTCAATCAAGGTCAAGCTCTAATGATGTAACCGCAATAACAATAGACATGGATTAATGTGTGCGTTTTTAATAACCAACTCTATTACCAGTGGGCTGACGTCTAACGCAGCCTGCAGACCTTTAGTAAAGATGACATCATGATAACGTGGCTAAGAGATAAGGCAGGGCCTCCATACAATCTATCAATGTTATGATATAAGTACTATTTATATGCTAACCTCTCTTCGATTGCTTCTCTCGTTCCTTTTCCTTTTCTCTCGCCTTTTTGTCTCTCCTCTCCCTCTCCTGTTTCTCCTTCTCCAGGCGCTTAACCTCCTTCTTCATTTCCTTCTCACTTTTCTTCGACTTGGTGTCGTCGATCTTCTCGGACAGGATGAAAGTCCCCGTCTGGACCTTCGTGTCCACCTCCTCTTTTGGTCTCATTGTGTATCACAACGCGACACTATCAACTCACACAAGGATAATGTAATTATAGCAACAAAATCCCCTGTAAATGCACTCTCTTAGAATTTATCTCGACGTTTCGTTAGCGTAAAGAATTTCAATTCGGCACAGGGCGGGCGCGCGGCGGCTGCCGACGCTTTATCGTACACGTAGCTACGACCGATGCTCGCTATTGGCGAAACGGTATCGAAATTATCACTGGCACTCTTGAACGATTTCAAAAGCAAAGTGCGCGATGATACGGAGATCGATCGCGAGCGACGACGTGCGGTGTGGCCGAAACGCGCGACGCACCGACCGTGACTGAGCGGGCGCGAGCACTGCGCCCCCCTGGCCTCGGCACTGACGCTGACGGCGACGCCGGCGCACGGCGCACGCCGCACCATGCGCGACCGACGCGTGCCTCAAACTCTATAAATAAAGCCTCACTTCCTATATAGTATAGAATCAGAAGAAGATTTATGGCCGTTGAACCCATGAAAGCATTTCGCGGCCGATGACTAACACTAAAAAACGATTACAATTTTGATCCAAATGTTTACATTCGCGAGTTTAGATGTCGAGACCTTGGCATCTAAACTCGTGATGTGTTTCTCGATGAAAGTGCATTAGACAAGATTAATACAACTTAAGATACTTGACTTGATTTTTTACGTTTGAATGTCACTTAACCTTAAGCAACGTTTATAAATAAAACCCAAAAAGCAAAGCGGCCGCTCTCCGCAAGGAGCCCTTAAAATTTCTCAACGAGACTCCGACAGTCCATTACCAAACATGGTGCGTTGGCCGATAAACAATGGATGCAAAAAACGTTTTCGAAACTCGACGAAAGATGCGACAAGGGTCCCATTTGAAAGTACATGAAATAAAGGTGACATTAAAATAAAATCCCAATCGCAAATCGATGAAGCTAAATCATTTACAAAGCAGCAAGGTCGTTATGATGATAAGCTAATCCATGTTTCACTTATCTTTACGAAATTCCGGCTGCAAAATTTAGTATCTAATAACAATGAGTATTGACATAATCGATCAATTGCTTCACGGCCATTATCCAAAAAGTTAAACCCCTTTTTTTTTCTTTTTTTTTTTGAGGATGGGAAATTATCAAATAACTTCTCCCGCTCTGGGTGGAGCGGGAGGGCGTGTCAGACTTTTACTGACTAAAACCCACCCGTGTTCCTTCCGTTGCCTGTGTGCCGAGGTCGCGATATCCCTTTCAGACAAACCCGCGACCCCGGCAGGCAAAGTTAAACCCCTGGCATGTGAATTTATCTGCACTCATAAAATCGAATAAAGTGCATGGAAATAGCCTAGTTTCCGTGAAAAAATCGGTTCCCAGCAGGCCGAGCGTGTCGGGCGGTGGGCACTGGGCCCGCAGTACCGCAGCCGGGGAGAAAGCGGCCCGGCCTGGTAATAACTTAACAGATTGGAGAAACGCAGCATCGGAAGAATAGATTAATCACTGCGAAACCAACTGTAGGCGGGAGCTGGGACTCCAGTCTATGTATAATAGGAGTTGAGACGTTATGCATCGTGGCGGCAGAACTCATCGGGTTCCCGAATCTAATTTTTGATCTACGAAAAATATCCTCATGTAACATCTAAGAAAGTACGCGTATTAAGGGGGATGCGTCCCGCGAGATTAAAATTTTCTTGAGTTTTTTCCATTTTGCAAGTCAGTGTCAAGGTGTATGTTGATTAAAATATAATTCGCGACCTTAACAAATTTGGCTTTACATAGTTATAATCATTATTTTATTTTATTTTATTAGGATCTCCAACAAAGAATACACCTTACATGCTATAATATAAAGATAAGAACAACAATATATGTGCTCCCTCAATTATAGGAGACCACATCATGCAATAAAAACAAGTAAACAGTATATGAAAAATGGAAGTAGCCCTGAAAGTGAAAATTATTCATAGTAAGTACAATCAGCAATACAACTCCATAAGTTAGCATAATTGTCAAATGTCATGATTTCATGAAATAGTAATTCAATGGGATTACATGAACTTAAAGAGTTGTATTCATAATTTTTATGATTATAATTCTATAATTAAACATTTGATACGGCCGCGAATCATATTTGGATCAACTTAGAACATGATACTGACCTGCAAATTGCAAAAAACGTAAGAAAATTTGAATTTCGCGGGCTGCTTTGACGTTTTCGCCTTAAATAAAGCTTAATATGCAAGGTGCATCAAATGAGAATCCGCTGGAGCACCATCCAATTACGGCTGCATTGTTGAGCGAAGCTTTTATCGTTGTTAACATAAAACCTCGAGCAAATTGGCATACCGATAGGCAACCGATGTCACCACGACTGCGACGCTGCATTTGACACCGGCCTTGCTCAGAATAACCAGAGACAAGTTGGAAGATTAAAAAAGAGGATGCTGAATAAAATTTGTTTTTGGGTAGGTTATGTCACCAAAGGCTTTCTAAGGGAGTAGTAGAGCTTTAACTTATTCTTTGTCTTTTGTTCTATGAGTTAGCTATAAGCTGTAAAAGAAAATTCAGTGGGAATTTTCTTTTTAAAATAAATCTGTGAAACTTCTGCTAGATATCTCAGTATTTTGATCTCTATAATTAAATTTCCCACAGATGTATGCGTAATCGAAGTCCGCACTTGCACCGCGGCCGGCTATGCGCTCGTTAGGAATGACAGGCACATAACGAGTACCCACCGCAGACGTGATTAACTCCCATCACCTTTGGCGATAGCTCGGCGATAACATTTGTAAACGCGTAGCAATAGGCAAATGGACAGATAATGTTAAAAGAAATAGCGAAACTAATCTGCACAAACGTTGCGTATATTATATCGTTATACTGTATGACTACAAGCAATATTTCGCTCTACAGATCTCATAAGTTTGTAGCAAGGATTTCGATTAGTAGTTCTCCATTGGTTCAGACTCGCACACGCTCGAGTA
Organism: Agrochola circellaris; assembly: GCA_914767755.1. NCBI lineage: Eukaryota > Metazoa > Arthropoda > Insecta > Lepidoptera > Noctuidae > Agrochola > Agrochola circellaris. The sequence goes on along the minus strand of OU611863.1, from coordinate 16,051,218 downwards.
TTCCATTGGCTGTCCACTCCTTGTCGTCGCAGGAGGCCGCCGAGACACCGCGAGAGAGCGTTCAGCTCAGACCTTAGATTAAGCGTGTAATTAAATCTGACTAAGGAAAGTTCCTTTCCGGATAAGCTTGATAGATACTTTATAGTGGCTTAGTGCAGCAAGACCCACTTTAACAGAAAGTTCGTTATTAAGATTGAATTACTCTGCTCGGAAATTGGATCCGAATCAAGCGCGTAATTGAGAATTTTCAAGTTGTGTTTTCAAGGCGCTTCATTACCGATAAATCATCAGGAAATGATCTTTCGCTAAAACATTAATAATCCGGACCGTTACAATGATGAAGGAGTTTCTCTAAACACACACACAACCAAAATTACCACTTTTCTTTCAGCGACATATCAATTTCAGCTTCATCTCATAAGCTTCCATCTTAAAATGTCTCGCAGTTAGGCTTTCAAGCTGCCTTAAGTTATCTGATCGAACAGAACCGCGGCCGTGTCCAAGTGTCTGCGAGAATCGCTGACGTCACGGTAACAAGTAGGTGCAGCTTTATGTCCCGCAGACTCGGGTCACGTATAGCTTCGCTCAGCTCTGCGCAGACTCGCCTTCGTTCAATATCGTGAACTGTGATGTCAATGCCTTAAAAATTGTCTCATTTCAAATGACTTAGTTTTCGTTGGTCTAATAAAAGGATCGACTTAGCCTGACATGTAGGATCACGAAATAACATGGTGATCGTATTCTACTCTATCAAATAGATGGTGCATCTAAACAAGTCCCGAATAGTCTCGATCGTTACTGAAACCTTTATCCTTCCCGGTGGTGGTGGACATAATTTGCTAGCTGTTCTCTTGATTTAAGTTTGGTTTGTTCTAGTAGTTCAGGTTTCATGACTCTATCATATAGGTGGAAGGTATATAGAAAGTATAGTGTCAATCGTTTCGATAATAAGTGTATGTGTAATGAATGGTGTTGGCGGCGCCGCAGCGTGCTATATACGGCCCGTTTCCGGGATCGGCGACCTGCGTCCCGGGACATTTCGCCGGAGACACTACGCACACGTGCCTATTACACGCTTTATTGTCTGTTACACCGCAACACCGACAGATGGCAACACCATGTAATGGCTAGCCCTCATATACAACATGGATGGTGGCTACGTAGGAAGTGACTCTGTTAAGTATAGGAGAGGCACATCTAGCACATAGCAAGGGCAGATATAAGCCAAGTAGTACAACCGCGAGTCCGCGACAGAACAAGACCGTTTTTAAAGTTTATTTTATCATAATATCTAGTTAACTTTCGCAATGTGAATGTTTTCACGCTCGATACCTCGAAAATAAAGAGATTTTACGCGTGAAAACTACAAATTAATTGAAACTGGACCGATTAACAAATTAATTGAAATCGAACCTGAACCGAAACCAGTCAGCCTCGATCACGCTCGGTCCTTTCAATAACTCGATTATGACGATCTAGCCTAGACGCAGCACTTGCACGTTCATAGCGAAGTTTCTAATGGTGTCGTGTGACGACATGTAAGCGTAGCAAGCATTGAATGTAACTCAGAGGCACCTCACCATGCGACGTGATTGCACGGTACAGATGGCGCAGGTTATCTTATCATGAAGCAGAGTATGGTTGGTCGCTGATTGCTAATCGTATAACTTTTGTAAAAACATATGGATCGTATGCGAACTACATAATTACATAAAGGGTTAGTTTTGTACGAGTATGTCACTTATTTAATATACGGTTCGTGGCTCTTATTTATTCATGCGTCAGTGCCATCAACTTCTCTGAAATGTCATGTATGTAGGCAGTTAGTGTTGTGGACGCTGCTCGTTATTTCATCGTGTCTCATGTAGGTATCCTAATTCTAGTTTTGCTCGCGAGTGGGCGAGGCGACTATAAAGTATTCAATATCCTATACCTCAGACTGCACTTGTGTGGAATAAAGACATTTTGTAGATAGATATTATGTTAAGAGAAACGAAATCGTTTACTCTACGGACAATTAAGAGTATCGCTCTAGTCGAATTACAAAGGTCTAAAAGGTCTAATTGACACAGGTTCACAGGAATGATAGGACCACCGACTAATATAGGCATGTGATCAAGTTCGTTGTAACAGTAATTTGACATGAACATCTGATTAGTGACACCAGCAGTGCTATTCTGTAACCATCTCACCGTGAAAACTTAGGTGAAGTGAGCGTGGAGTGAGCTGTCATTATACAGGGATTGACACTATTGACAGCTCACTTCACCCAAGTTTTCACGGTGAGATGTTTACAGAATAGCACGGCAGATCTTGAAAAAACACTTTTGGAAACACCCTCTTATGAATCAGCTGTGGAAATCTCCTAGAATTTATATGGATCGTGCGAGAGCCGGTGCGGCAGGCAGGCAGTATACAGTTGATGTGGGACAATCTCTTCTAATCCTTTGAGTATTGCGAACGTATGTAGAGGCAGCGTTACATCAGTTAGTTACACGTAATACTGTGAATAACTGTAAGTGTTATTGGGCAGTCACGTTTCGGTTGCCTCTTAGCTCTCGAACGGTGCTCAGGTTACATTGCATAACCCGTTTACTATAGCGATACTCTGCCGTGCGCCATGCGGGCTGCGCGGCTCAATTGTACATTATTACAATAATTTCATGGCCTTTCTTCATTGTCTTCAGAAATGTGTGCACTTCGGTTTTGTTTCATTGTTTTTGATATAATCTGTGCCCAACTGTGACCCAAAGTACTATCATAAGGATATACTATTTATTGCCAGTGATTTGTAGAAATAATATGATAAGTGAATATTCTTTCATGTATAATCGCTACTGACTACTTATAGAACTCAGGTCTTACGCGCAAACTGTCGTTTTCATCAACATCCATTTCGTCTCTTGCTCAACAATAATTTGCCAAAAACATTTAGTTAGTTCCCTTGCAAATCCAATCAAAGCCATACAGCAGGATGCCAATCCGTTCTCATTTGATTGTAACAGCAATAAAGCTATTCGCTCAATACGAACTCAATACTCATAATGAGCCGACAACAGTGGCCCGAGCTTTACGTAAACGTGTGGCTCGCCTTCACCTACTTATTGAAATTCGTAATTAAGCAGCGTCTGACTCATCGTAACATTATGGCCCATAAATCCTCGACCACCGTCCACACGTAAACCTGATCGTGGCTCTAGCGACGGCACGAGGCGATGGCGACCGGCGCAATGGCGGACGAAAGCAAAAGTGTCCAATTAACGTTACGGTACGCACACGCTCGTCATACATCAGATAAACTTGTTCCTCTCATTTATTATGAAGATATAATGCTGCAAAGATTAGCGTCAATATCCTAGATATCACCGAAATCCGGGAAAATATAATAAGAAACACGCAAGACCGAACATGTGAGGAGGATCAAAAGTATGAAATGAAATGAAATTGTTTATTCTGTAAATAGGATATCGGAATCACTTTTACACGTCATATAAAAAAAAAATTAAAAATAAGCTAGATGAGGTCGGTGTTTCCTATCTGACTACTCTGAGAAGAAAGGCCGAAACAAACTCAGAGGTCGTAGTCTCTTTTAAAGTCCAGACATAATCTTGGTCAAGTCATATGAGGACCATGTGGATCAGTGTCTGAAATGGTCTTTTGAGGAAAGAACCACACAGATTTGAGTGGACCTGTCCAGTCAGTGCAAGCATTTGTCAGTAATCGTGGAGCTCAACTCAAAACTGAAGGAGCTCAACTCGACGAACAATACCAAAGAAAGGATATTTGTCTAGGCCGCATCAACTACTCAAACTGCCAGACCATCATTAAAACTAAATGAGAAAGAAAAAAATAAATGAAAGAGAAAACATAAAAATAAAATATCCACATAGTCCTCACATTCACAATAATTAAAATAATATGATACTTTACAAAGTAATCGTGTGCAGTTTGAATATAATTTTCAACAATGTCAATATTTACATAAAACTGGTTTATTGTGATGAATAAGCAAAATGTCAAGTTTTATGGTTTTCACAAGGCTTAGCAGAGCGAGCAGCTCAATCCCAAGCTTTTTTATCTTCTAAATAATCTGAAATTTTATAGTACTTACCCTTTTTTACAAAGTTTGGTTTTAATACAGTTTTTAAATCGTTTAATGGGTAAGTTTCGAATGTCAATGGGAGTTCGTATGCCAGTTCGTATCGCTACACTATTATTTGGTCTGGCGTACATATAGCCAATGATAAAGTCACGGAAGTATTATGTTTCTTATACACACATCAAAACTGTCTAGAGATCAAGGTATTTTTGATGTGAAACATCTATAGCCGCACGTAAAACCGATTTCTGGCGTGGCGACGCATGCCGTGGCGATGCGTCGCCACGCTATATGATGGTATATATATACAGTCTATATGCAGTAGTGTGTACGGTGTGGCGACGCGTCGCCATGCGCAATCGACTGTGCGATTCTGTCCCACTCGATCCGGCGTTAAGACATTATCATTATGACATATTTAATTCCTATCACAATCTGTTCTTTTCTGCATATTACTTTTACAAAATAATGTCCATGTTTCACATCTGCCAGGCGTCCCGTGACGGCTCACATTTTTTAAATAATAGTATATTATGCAATTAGTGAATAAAGGACGGATTTTAAGCGAGGGCCATAGATGAATCACGAGCAAGTGAAGGATTCTAACGACACGAAGCACGAGCGTAGCGACTGATTCAAGTGTTAGAATCCTGAGCGACGCGAGTGATTCATTGGCCCTCAATATAAATCCGTTTTATTCAAGAGTTGCATACTATACTTTATACCATGACTACGAGAAACAGAAAGATTTAAGCGAAAATAGACATTTAATGAAGAAAAAAGGAAGGTTAAATTAATTAAAATGCACATTAAAATTGGAACAATTCTGTAAACTTCTTGGTTTTCCTGTAATCTATAAGTATAGAATTACATACAGTATTTTTTTCAAAATTTTAAGCTCATTAGTTTCGAAGATAAGGGGGAATGGTCAATTTTCATCCTTTCATTTGATATGTCACAGTACAGTTTGCAAAACTTCTTTTTAATTTTTTCAATTTCATATTTTTCATATTCAAAATTCATTTATTTTCTTTACACGTCCGTGTTTGGTACCTTTCAAATTTATTTGTGTACCTTTCAACTTAATCGGTCCATTAGATTAGGAGCAAATTGGCTTTGACAGACGGACGAGTGATGCTATAAGGGTTCCGTTTTTTCCTTTTGAGGTACGGAACCCTAAAAATATAATTTATAAACCAGATTTTTTGTAACTAGCAAAAACGTGTTTGATCCCTAGACACTTTTGATGTGTGTAACTGTGTATGTGCAATAACCTTAACAAGTTTAATAAGTACAAACTTCTTTGCTCCCAGACTGTAGTGCTCGTGGCAACGTGAAATTTTGCGAACCGCTTACATAATCACGTGTTGAAATGCACAAAACATACACATCGAGTGGAGTCAACGAGGTGGTGCCATTAGTTCGGCGCCTGCGGCTTATTGTCTGCACAGTCGCAGCGACCCCCTCTCCTGAACATACTGACATTACGATACTACGTCTTGGTATTGAGTAAAGAGGAAGGTTTGGAAGGACCACTCCTAATAACCAGAAGACACTAACTTACACCTGAAATAGTGTCTAGTTAGCAATGTCAACAGCTGCTTTTAACAAGCATTAGACTAAGCGTATGCTGAGACGCAGGTCCACGCAGCGCAGGGCAGAGCAGTTTTTGTAATGCATGAATGTACTGACAGCTGCGTACGCTGCGGCGTAGGCACGTGCGACGCAGACATGTATCTGTTCTGATCTGCGTCTCGTTGTAGAGCCGGCACAGATTTCTGCGCGACACGTGCAGGTCTTCACTTGTTTTTTGCTGAGACGCAGGTAACTCAGCACAGCCGTATGTTGTTTGTACTAGCTAGAACGCAAATGTGTGTGTGTAGCTGCGTCGCATTATGCACGCGACCTATGTCTGCCTCGCCTGCCCTACCCTGCAAAATCTGTTCCGTATTGTGCTGCGTCACCTGCGTCTCAGCATACGCTTAGCCAATCTTAAAAGTTTGGTATCGCAGGCGGGACAAACAAAAGATACACCATGTTTTAGGTTGTTCGCCTGCAATACCAAAATTCTTTAGTTTTTGCAGTCGGAATTTTGTATTTTATTTAATTAAGTATTTGTTTTATTTCAAGATTTATAGTTTATATCAGGGACTGAATTACCCAAATATTAAGGTACCTTTCAATAACGGTATGACGTCATACGGTTAAATAAGGGTTACCACAATATTTCGATTCCGTTCTTTTTTTTAGTAGCGGAATTTTGAGGTTAGAAATGCATACCGGTATATTTCGGTAGAAGTATCGGTACCTTTATAAATGTATCGGTAGCAGACCATAACCTTTACAAATGTATCGGTAGCAGTACCTAAACCTTCATTTAGATTAACTAAAACTAGTAAGTCATTTCTTATAAACAGTATTCGCTTTTATAACAAGTTGCCAAAGTCAGTTACAGAACTGAGCGATGGAAAGTTCAAAGCCCACATCAAACGTGTCCTTATCAAAAAAGCATATTATAAGATTAAAGACTACGTTGAAGACAAGGAAGTTTGGCAATAATTCCTTCTGCACATGTGGCTTCCCTGGTGCCTCATTAACGGCATAACTATGTAAATGTCTATTAACTGCTCCCAAATTACGATAATTATTTTAATTTACTTTTTTATTTTATTTTAATTTACAAATTTCCTCGACATAATTTTTTTATTATTTGACATTGTATACTTCCAATATTCTATATATTTTATTAAATTTGATTTGTTACAGCTGTACTGGCAACCATTATCATTTGGTTTAAATAGGTTTTTATTTTTATTATTTCATTTATCTTTTATATGGATTATTTTCTTTTAAATTTTGTGAATGAGAGAACGTGGTAGACATAACAGACTGTAGGTCTGTGGACCATTTAATATTTTGTTAAGTAACTGGTACTTGTTGATGGGCCTACACTGTTCTCTCATACCTTTTAACACTGTAATTTGGAAACATTGTAAGAACCATTTACTTTTAAAAGAGTAACCGTGGAGTTTCTTGCCGGCTCTTCTCCATAGGAAACGATAAAATTGGAACCGTGCACCTAGCTTCTGACGTTTCATAAGTGCCCTTGTAGATTTTATGTGTGGTATCTGTGTTAAATGTCACAATAAAATACCTTGTGATATATTACAATTAAATGAAAGAAAATTTAAAACTCATATTAAAAGTACACTTTGTAAACAAGCATATTACAAATTAGAGGATTATATCCAAGATAAGAATGCTTGGAAACATGCTGGTCCTGCTCCATAGGATAATCTAGAATCTAGACAAAATCAAACTGGTTGCTAATTTAAGCTGTATGAATTAATATTTTAATTATATGACATTGATTTTACATTCTGGGATTACTTCCTCACACACTGACTTATTAATAGTAAAATTTTAAGAAAATCGTGTACTTTTACAATGTTTGTAAATATGTGAGAACCGTGCATCTATCACATAAGTAATTAATTTATCTTTCGTAGCTTCATTTTTATTAATTCTTCTTTTTACCTATTGTGGTAACGTGTACGTACATATACAAAATATTGTAACACTTTTTAAAAGAGTAACGGTGGAGTTTCTTGCCCATTCTTCTCCATACGAAAACTACCTTTTGGAAGGGGCGACTAGAATCAATTGAATTTTTTTGTAAACTTTGACGTTCAAAAGTGCCTTACAAGGGCCTATTTGAAATAAATGATTTGACTTTTGACTTTTTTGACTTTATGTGAAATAAAATATTTTGAATTTGAGAATTTGAATTGAATTCATAAATTACACAAGTTCTAACGTGCCCCCGCGCACCCGCACCGCGCCGTCTCACATGTTTTCCGGTAACGAAATCGTGTAAAGGTTAAATAACGGTTTAGCCCAACCTTTATTTAAAAAGGTATCGGTATAGCTCAACCCTTATTTTAAACCGGTACCGGTATATTTTTCAGGTATCTTAACCTTTAACCGTAACCGTTTTCAGTCCCTGGTTTATACTGGATGAAATTTTTTACCGTCTCGAGAATAATATGGTGTGTTGTGTAAGTGGAACAGAAGCCATACCCGGGAATATTTTCTTAGTACCATTGACATACGTTCCAAATATCCTTAAAAATCATGAAAACTATCCTACGACCCTTGCGTAAAACTAATAATAGCCAAAATAGGAGATAGTAAACGGCGTAGGCTACGATCGCGAATGAATGAAAGTTGTACGTGCGAGCGAGACGCACGCACATTTCTGTCGCTAGGTAGGTACTATGCGCTCGCATGGTACAGTCGTGTTTAAAACGTTTTCAAAATTTAATTCAAAATCAACGCAAAAACATTAATATCCCACTTACTAAGAAAAACCAGATCCACAAATAAAATGCAACACAATACCCAAACTTACAATTTTACAATACAAATACCCAATTGACTTTTAATTTTTATTGGATTGATTGACTCAGACCAAAAGAATAAGTAGGTAATAATAACCTGACACAATAATAAGAAAACCTAACCTACAATAATAAAACACAACAAACACTTACAAATAAAAACCTCACCATTTTACCCACTAATGAGATAACGTGGCCATGGACGACCGAGCTTGGGTGCAAGCTACTCTTCCCATTCGTATGGGAGGCCTCGGCGTCCGCAAAATTTCTAGTATTAGTTTACCGGCTTTCATACCCTCTGTTCACGGCACTGAGAAATTAATCAGGAAAATTCTAGCCTCCACACTGATTAATTTTGATGTGCCGTGCTTCACCGAAGCTATGGATGCCTGGAAACTCGCTTGCCCGAACTCAGATCTACCCGATTATCCATCTTCCCAAAGACGGTGGGATGAGCCGCTCTGCAGAGTAATACAGAACTATTTACTTAACACGTCTTCTATCACTGCGGAGCGTGCGCGCCTGCTGGCTGTGGGTAAGTGGGAATCGGGTCTGTGGCTTCATGCACTATCGTCGTCAAACATTGGTACCTTGTTCGACGACACTACATTCGACGCGACGCGACTCACGCGACCTACCGTCGCGGCGACGCCGACAGTAAAGTAGGTGTATTCGCGCGCACCCGCACGTACTGAGTGTTAGGTACCTTTCAGAGACTATGATTATCCGTGGCGAGGTACTTTATCCTTTGTAAAAATGTAAACAAACCTATTTAGATAGAACTCTTACACAATCACTAAATGGAATTACTTAGTCAAAATTGCACCATTGCTAGGTATTCTACATTTATACATTATGTTTAGGTACGATAGCTATCACCGGGCGGACGATGCACACGCGGAAACAAACACCGTGACGTCACACCGCCGTGATTAATCGCAGGTGACTGAAGCGCGGGACGCGGGCGCGCGGCGGTTGCGCGAGCGGCTTGTGCGCCTGCGAAAGGATATCAAAGAGGCCGACGGCAAGTGCGGCGACTACCTATTCGACCGCTAAGCAAACCTACCAATTCATTTATAAATTCCGCGCATTTAGTAGGGTGCGTATGATTTGAATTTAGTTTTTTTTTTCTGTTTCTAATGTTCTGGTATGAAAAGTTCACTTCATATGCTTGGTATTTATCGATAAATCAATTTCATTCTAGGATATTGAAAAAAATGAAAAAAATAATTTTCTATGCTTCTATTTCTAGGCTTCTAATCCGTTCACCTATTATACCCTATTTTTTTCGAGACGGTAAAAATAGTCATGCTGTATACATTTTTGTTTTTTTATTTGAGCACAATTATGATGGATTTGTCGATAAAATTGATCATATTGCTTCGCCTTAACGGATCGAATACCGGTGACCAGACACACTGTATATGTATTTGGAATTGACTCATAACTGGCTTTTATTTGATGGTACCTATATTGTTGTAATTTATTTCAAATGCAAAATTATATACAAAGCCTATGTCACTCTTACAGTTAGGACAAATCTAACAACATTAAGTACCCTCGTAGGACAGTCAGGTAACTACTGAACAGATTCCATAAGTTGAGGAGTTCTATCACTATGGGTTCTCTACAACTTTCAAGTTTATTTGGTGGCTGGATCATCACAGGATAAATCTATCAGACCAGAGCGCATCGATACGGGTATGAGACCTTATTCGTTTGAGTTTTGTCGAGCCAAAAACCATGCGTTAACGAGTGGTTGTGAGCTTGCGGTAAACATTGTATCTGCACGTAGACTGGACCATCTGCAGCGTCACTCTGTCGGACGCAGTCATCTTCTAGCGAACTTATCTGAGTCGCTCCTCAGTTTATGAAATTACACACACTCGTTATCTAACCATTACTTAGTGTTGTTTCTAGTCTGTATTTTGCTTCTACTACTCAAATTTGTTACTTCCATTGCTTAGTGTTGTTTCTAGTCTGTATTTTGCTTCTACTACTCAAATTTGTTACTTGTTGTTGTCTTTAGCCTACAACAACAGGTCGTACACTCGCGTTGCTTTGTCTCGTCTAGTTGCTTTTGTTAAATTTTTTTATATTATTATTTTTAAGGCGCTCACGCGATCTAGACCTTACGGTTTGCTGACGGCACTCGTCATGGATAAAATCGATGTTTTTCCATGAGGCTCTACTATTCTCTCGAATGACCCTAGAATGGAGGAAATTATTATCTACGATAGATAAGATATGATTCATGATATAATATGGGAGCCTATAGATGACCAACTTCAAATTGAGTGGAGCGCCTGGGGGTTGACCTCGGACTGTTGTAACAGTGAATATGTGTTTTAGTATAAATGCAAAACAGAAACGTCATGAATTACACGAATCAGTAAAAGTATTTAAAAATGTCAACGAAGACTCCAATAATATTATTTCAAATGGGTGTAGTATGTATTTTGGGTTTATAAGGAGCTCCATCAAAAATTTAAGATTTGAACACAGGTTAAATTTTTTCATAAAAGCAACGGCTTTTAAATAGAAGTGTTCTTTTGTCATCATAACATCTTTTTAGTAAAAGAGGTTGTGGCGGCATCTACACCGCCACATGCGAACTACGCATCAAAGACCTGACGTCACACAACATCCTGACGTCACTCAAATCCTGCATCGCGCAATTAGAGTTTACCGCGCGGTGGACATATATACAAGCTCACGACTTCAACCTCTGGGCATGACGCACTTTGCTGCGTCACTTCCGTCAGCCGCTATAGGCGAACATGAAGAGGGGCCCGTATTAACGGGCCAACGTATGGCCTCCGCGGGCGAAGGGCGAAGCCCTGACCCCGCACGCCACGCCCCCTTGCGGGGGCGTAGCGACATCTCGAGTATAACCTCTGGGCAATTGCCCGCCAGACAAGACACCCGTCTGGTCGGAGGATCCTCCCTTTTCTATGGGGGGATGAGTGAACTTTACACCCTGTTCCTCTTACGACGAAATTTTTTAATAACCAACGAAAAATTTCAACGCAGGGGGGCTCAGAATCATGTACTGATACCCATGCCCATGGTAACCGGCTTCGCGTCGATGACACCCTGTATTGTAGTGTAGCATGTCTACAGTGCAGCGAAAATAATTGTTTCAATACTCCGCCTATCATTCAAATAAATGAAGATGAAAAAAATATTTGATATTATGGACACAAATGTAAAATGTATATAATCAAATATATTATTAATATTTTTTTAATTTAATTATCCTATTTCACTTCTTATTCCCGATTTCTAGCCAACCGTCTGCCGAACACCCTGTACTTATATATTATTAGCTAAACATTAAATTAAGGATTTTTAATTTCATTCACTGTAACTGAAATCCGCTGGATTCGAGAAGCACAGAACCGGTCGAAGTGGCGGTGCTTAGAGGAGGCCTATGTCCAGCAGTGGCCGTCTTTCGGCTGAAATGATGATGATGAATAATACCTAGGTCTTTACCTATGAAATTGCCGTTTTGTATGAAAATATTTAAACGATTTTTTTTCATGTATTTTTTATTTGTATTAATCGAAGTAATCACCCATGCAATCAATGCATCTTTGCCAACGCAGTGGCAGTTTATTGATGTCCGTCTTAAAGAAATCAGCTGGACGGGAGGCAACAAATTCTTCAAAGGCATTTTGTACTGCCTCTCGGGTATTGAATTTTTTCCCGCCAAGAAGTTATCCAAATTCTGGAAAAAGTAGTAGTCTGTAGGCGCAAGGTCTGGTGAGTAGGGCGGATGACGGAGAGCTTCCAACCCCAGTTCTTGCAACCTGGAGACCGTCTGCTGTGCAGTATGAGGTCGCGCGATGTCGTGCAGTAGCAGCGGAGACGAGCGATTGACCAATGCTCGTTGGAGATGTGCCAGCTTCTCCATCATTGTGTTCAGTTCTTCACAGTACACATCTGCAGTAATGCTCACCCCGTTTGTTAAGAAGCTGTGATGAATCACACCGGCGCTAGACCACCAAACAGTGACCATCACTTTTCTAGGGGTAAGTTTTCGTTTAGGGCATTGTTTAGGTGCTGAACCAGGATCCAACCAACTTGCTGAGCGCTTGCGGTTATCAAACAGAATCCATTTTTCATCGCAGGTAACAATGCGGTTCAAAATTCCTTCATTTGTGTGTCTGTTGAGCAGTGCAAGGCACGTCTCGACGCGTACTTTGCGCTGGCGATCATTGAGTTCGTGGGGCACCCATTTGTCAAGCTTTTTTACCTTGCCAATTTGACGCAAATGGACCAATATTGTTTTGACGCTAACGTCGAAAGCTGCTGCTAATTCAGCCGTAGATTGTGTATCATCAGCTTCCACAATCGCCTTTAATTCGTCATTGTCGACCAAAGTCTTCGGACGACCGCGAGGTTCATTTTTCAGGTCGAAATTTCCAGAACGGAAGCGGGCAAACCAATAACAGGTGGTGCGTTGGTTTGTAGTGTTAGCTCCGTAAACGTCATTGATGTTGCGCGCCGCTTGTGCCGCGTTGCTGCCACGACGGTACTCATATTCCATAATTACCTCGAATTTTTAACGTATCCATGATGACGAAAATGATTGAAATGCGATGAAAATGTAACACTAATCAATAAACAAATGACTACTTTTGGAAAAAAAAATCCATGTTTTTAAAATAAAATTAATTTGAAATTAGGATTCTTAGCCAAACAAAAATTATTTTGATTTGAAATGGCCAGTACTGCAGAACGGCAATTTCATAGGTAAAGACCTAATATGAACTGAAATCCTAGGTTTTCATGTTTTTAACGCTCCAGGCGCTCCACTATGCGTTCAAGACAGAACTCTTGTCCTTGAGACTTGAATGTATTTCGTTTTAGCGGGAAGCGGACTGATGAGGCAGTAACTAAAGCGACACAACACCATCACAATATCTCGGTTGCACGGACGAGCTGCGAGTACCTGTGCGAACTCATAAAGATCTCTCGATTTCCAAACGTATCACATTTTTTTTTTTTTATCCTTTATTAAAAAGAACCTGGTTCTTAATAATTAATTACAATCTAGCCTATAAGACTAATAAGCAATTTTAATCTAACTTAACTTTTTACGTGATAATTATTTTAAAACTATAAACGTATCACAAGACGAGGTGGACGCACCACAGATATAGATAGACCTATATCTGTGGGACGCACTTTCTTAAATTTTAGGAAAGTGCAGCGAAGGCTTTACAATGTAAATTCGCAGCTAAACGTATCTTCTAACGCACATTTGATTCTTAATTTAATCAATTCACTAGGCTTGCTATGCCGCCTTCTACATATCTCGTGAGTCGTGGTTGTGAAGGCTACCAAGCTATAGGCTATATAGTTATATTGTGTCGAGGTGGGCAGCATAACATCTTCACTATTAAGGCTCGTACACACCAGCGCGACGCGACGGCGCGACGCGACTCGAACAATACAATTTTTAAGAAAACTTGACGGTATAACAATAACCGGTGTCGCGTCGCGCTAGTCTGCACAAAGCTTTATGCTTTGCTGTAGGTAATTTAGGCACCAGATTTTCAAACGCGTGGTAGGAGTTTATTGTTCTTGCTATTCGTCTATCGGTCTGTCGGTCAACTAATTTTCGTAAGTTCTGTGCAATTGTCCGTAACATTCTGATCGTTACTTAATTTTCGTAAGTTATGTGCAATTGTACATAACATTCTGATCGTTACATAATATTTTAATGACGAACAAAGCAACTCGGCCTTCGAACAATGCGATAACTGTGATTAACAAATTAACCAGGATAATTTGGTAATTATGAATGCGTCATCGATTTGTTCAATCTGCTTAAATGATTCATTTATTTACGCAATTATGCGTAGAACTCGTGTACAAGTCGCTAGATGAGTGTTCTCATGAAACATGCAAACATTCCAATAGAGATCGAATTGCCAGCAAGCTGTTTGTATAATGATCACTGTACAGTGTCAGTATCCACTGCACATAAGGTCTGGCGTTTCAAAATTTGCAAAAGATGTAAACAACAATGCACAATGGCCGCTCGAAATTGTCTATGATTAGTGATGTGGCCGTATAACTTTTAAGTTTTGGTGCTATCGATGTTACGATTTTTTTTATGTTCCATAAGTATTTTGTATATGGAGTTACTTTTAAATCAAAAACATTTTTTATTGTAATTCCATTGAAATATGTTCATAATTTAAACCGTGAATACAACAATATTTTGCACTTTTTACAAAAAATATTCCTAACTATTATTGCACGAGAACGCCAAACTGGTCTTCTCCGTCGGCAAAACGGAAGCTAGCCCAAGCCTAAATGGTCCGGCTATATGCTAGCAATGAAGTGTTGTCAGGTGTTGGGACACTTACTATTAACCCTTATGCAATGGAAGGGAAGGGGACTCAGATTTTTTTTATCAATTTTGTGTATTTGCTAGAAGCAGACAGAATTTAAAGCTGTAAAGAACCAGTAGGGCCGTTAGAACTTTAAGTAGCGCTCGCTGCTTTTTTTACAACTTCGAAGAAAAGAGTCTTGCCTGCACTGCTTCTGCACTCTTAGCATGACCATAATTGAAACGGGTTTTGTCACAGAACAGATAAAAGAGGTTAGGAAGGAAATAGTTCCTGATTTGTATTAGAACGAGTGTCGCCGCTTATCTCCCACTCTTTAACTCACCTGCAAGCAAGAGACCAATCGGACGCGCATTACGCACACAAATAAACCACACGCACTTAGATCGCGAGTTTGCTATTGGTTGTCACACTAACGCAAACACTGCGCTTGACGTACACTCACACACACGCAAAAGCAATTTATTTCTCATACATGTTACAGCAACCAAAAGGTCGATTATTTATATCGATAAAATTACTGTAATTTTTAAGTTTTGAAAGTAGCTATAATTTCGGGAAGGGGGACAATTAGTGTGGACTTCTTAAATACATATAAATAATAATGTTAAATTAAGGGGAAACATCCGATATAGCCGTCTTTAGTTTTTTGCTAATTGCAGCTCTGTTTTACGTCATTTATTCATATAAAGACATGCTATCTAATATACGCAACACATTTCCGTAAATGATTACGACTAATCAGTTTCATGTTGACAGTTCAACAACAATCATTGCGTTATTTACGTTGTTCAGCAGATATTTTTGATGGGTAACATCTTTCTTTTCGCTGTCCTGCAATCTGTGGGAGTGATTTTGTGAAAAGGGACGGATGTGTGTAACAGGAAGCCGGCGAAGCGCGCGCTATTTGAATTGACCAATGAGCGCGCGGTGCTAGAGTTGGCCGTCAGATGGTACCAGGTACCAACCCATTTTCCGAGAGGTTGCTTCTGTCAGGCAAGATGTCATATGTTACACATCTGCTTCTACTGTAAGGCTCACTCGTTTTTTTTTAACTTATGAAGCGGTGAGTTAGCAATCTGTTTCAAAACGATTCAGATTCTGATTGATCGCGTATTACGCAATTAGGGTAATGGGCTACATCTAGTAAGTAAATAAATGATACAAGTAAAAAGGATTTTCAGCTTTATAGCTGCATAAACCCAATAAACACGACCTTTTAAAATAATAATCACAAAATTTGATTTAGGTGCGGTCATTTTATTTTAAGATAATAAATGGTACGCAATTCAAAATCTGCAATAAAGTTTTATAAAATATAAATTATACACCACTTACTGAAAAAGGCATAACGATATTTTTGTGCGGAGAAGCTTCTGATTTTAAGAGGGCGCCTAAAGGTCCACTAGCGCCACTCTTTAAAAAAAATATTATCTCGTGACTGAGAAGGAATTATGAATAACGGCTAGACAGGACCCTCGGTAAGTGTGTCTAGAATTTTCTAATACCTTTTATAAAGTTTCATATTGAGACACGGAGCTACAAAATACGATCTAGAGGAATGTGGCCGCTTTTCTTTAGATCGCATTTTGTTGCTTCGTGTCTCAATATGAAACTTTATAAAAGGTATTAGAAAATTCTAGACACACTTACCGAGGGTCCTGTCTAGCCGTTATTCATAATTCCTTCTCAGTCACGAGATAATATTTTTTTTAAAGAGTGGCGCTAGTGGACCTTTAGGCGCCCTCTTAAGTAATTTTTCCCTGAATTTTTGGTTATGTAATCATTTTCTGCAAAATGTTGCGAACACTTGTTTGTGCTACATTGAGTAGGTATCCATTCAATTCTACCAGTTGCTTCAATCCACAGTTTTCTTGTATCAGGATCTGCTGGAAACCTACGTTTTCATTATAAATGAGGTTAGCCACCTAATACAAATTTTAGACGAAAAACCCACTCAGAAACTAAATTAATAACCCACAATAGACAATAATTGGTAAACAAAGTTATTTTAATTATAATATTACTGATAATAATCATTTAATTTGCGGTTAAATATAATGACCACCATAAAAATATATACTTGACACCAGAAAAATTAAGTCTAAAATTACAATAGTACTAGCTATTTTAGTCACAACTGCACTTCAAATTGTATTCGAACACCAAATGTAGTAAATGGTCACCAAATCTTAGCGAGCAAATTAATGCGCTGTTTCTGCGTAAATAAACCACTGTGATTGCCATAAAATGTAGGCTTATTACTAAATAAAGTATTATGATGTCATATAATTTAAAAAAGGATTATTGAAATTGTAAGTTTTATTTTTTATCTTAGGCATAGCATTTGGTTGAATAAACGAAACGCTTAAGAAATTTTTTTTTGGTAGTGGTTAATCAATTTGGAGACAAAAAGGTTAGGAGCTTATTTACTATGTTTGGCAAAATATTTTTTTTGCCGAAGGTAATTTCGGCAAAAAAATCGGATAACGAGATGTTATTTTTTTGCATGTCATTTTATATTGAAATGTCGTTAATAATTTGGTATTCATTAACTATTTTTGGGTTAACAATGATTTTTTTGGAGTCATTTTGCTTAAATGGGATACCTTGACAATTCAAAAGTGCCTGTAATGGTTTAATTGAAATAAATGATTTGAGTTTGAGTTTGAGTTTAAAAACGTTGGTTATAATTTTACATTGAAATGCTGGTTTAATTTTGGTGATCATTTACTACTTTTGGATTAACAATGATTTATTTGGAGTCGTTTTGCTTTAATAGGATAGCGAGATGTTAAAACTTTGGTTGTAATTTTATATTAAAATGCGGGTTTAATCTTGGTGATCATTTACTATTTTTGTCTGTTATATGTTACTATATCTGGTGGTAAGTTAAACATAAGCCATTTAATTTTGTATCAAACACACATACTTATCGACATTGTTTACAACTTAGTACAACACTATCGATACTCGTGGATTTCGCGGAATTTCAACTTTGGCTCGGTGCACGCGACGTTCGTAGTGAACGCAATATATTGCACGATCACTCATTTAACTACAAGATGGTACCCATGCATTGCAACCAATGTATAATTTTGCATCTGTTAGCGATTGTATCGATTGTGTCTACAAACTACATAATACTATTGTAATAATTACAAATATTACTTGTATTTTAAGGTTTTTGCACTTACCGGTGAAAAGAAATCCCTTCCCGGGCTACACTACACACCTGGCTTTTTTCCGACACATTATGATAGCGCACGACGCCATAATTCTTTTTTTTTTCGCGGAGCTTCCCACGTTATCACAATATGAGCGCGACTGTTGGCCGGTGAACCAAATTTCGGTTAACAGCGAGCGTTTGCTCTTATGTGCGGCGCGCCTGCCCCGCCCACAAGGCCCTTCTAACCTCTTTTATCTGTTCTGTGGGTTATGTCATCGGAAGAATAGACAAAATTACAGATAAACCATCACAATCAGTAATTTACTCTATTCTTCCGTCGACAAAACCCAACATCTTGAAGATCCTAGCCGAAAAGTATTAAGTAAATACTCCTTGTACAAATAGTCGATATTTATTATGTCAATCACTAGCATTTCAATGACAAGATAAACTTACTCGTAGATAAAGTAAAAAAGGATGACGGCCGTTTGAAGTTTGAAAATTTTCAAAATCCAGCCCAGTTTTCGCTTTTATCGATAGATATAATAGTGTATTTAAAAGTTTAGAAACACGCACAGGACGTAAAAGTGAGTGTGATAATACGTGTATCCTATTTAGTGCGTATTTAATCAGTGACACGCAGATATCGCATATATATTTTACAAATCGCGACCAAATCCAGATTAGGTAGGTTGCACAAAAATTGTTGCATCCCTGTTGTTCTGAATTCATGCAAGTAGTCGTGAAGGTCCTTTGTCTTTGAGGAGTCTTTGAAGCGACACAGTATTCGGCAGAAGTGGATGTAGTTTTGGGGTCGTGAAAATGTGATCAAATACAGCAGCTAGAACAGGATGACAAAATGATCTGCGAATGATACGAATATTGCCTTGCAAAGGGTTGAAAGAGGCCAAAGTTGGGCTAATTTAACATTCGAGTAAAGCCGGGGGGCGTGCTAGTTATTATAATCATAATAAAATAATAATAGTGAGTATCGGGTGTAACCGAAGCAGGCGGTGGAGCATGCGATCCGGCGACACCGCCGGACACCGGACACCGTGTCGCTCCACCGGATACAAATGCAGCCGCCGAACCGAATACCTCCGCGCCCGCGCCAAGCGCCCTTACCTACTTACTAGACTTAAGATACTGCTACTTGTTCTCAATGCTAGGTTAATGACAAAAACAGGCACACGAAGAATTGCTAAAGTATAACTCAAGAACACGGTTTGGGAATGACAAAACTAAGTGAACATTAAGAGATTCCTGGATGATTAAATTGCATCCTATCGTCTTGCCAGTTAAATAAAATTAATTAACATAATTATCGGTTGATGTTGTAATACAAGTATTGTGGCTTCAGTGTTTATCAACACTTATTGGATGTGGTCTGAAACTCTAATATACAAATTGAGCTACATATCACACAGGAAAATATTCCAGTGTCATAAATGAAATGTTTGAAACATTGGTAGTAGACTTAGGTGCAGTCAAACATTTGCATTAATTACCAAAGTGACCCAGTTCTACACTGAGCTGCATTAGGTAGATAAACAAGCTATATGTTCTTCTGTACCACTCACATGATCATACTAACCACCAGCAATTAGCAGACCTCAAGCCTACATTTAGGCTATTTATATTTACTAGTGGTCGCCCAGAGTTTGAAATTCAACCATAATTAATTTAAATGTCATGATTCTAATTCTTGTGTCAAACGCATGGTAGTGTGTGTAATGTTTTTTTTATTAATTGTATTTATTTCTAATTTAATATTTATCTATAAACTTCATAGCCAAAGAAATAAAATTTGCCATTATGAATATGTCGGAAATGGGTCCACCCTTTATAGCAGAACTTTTTATGTCATAATATTATTTTGCATAACAGCGGATAGCATAAACTTCATTTCGCAGAAAATCGTTTGACATACACTCATTTATCATACATTCAAAACTCATAATTTTGTAAGTCAGAATCATCTTTTGGCATTAATTTCATATCCATAATCTATATATATAAAAGAAAGTCGTGTTTGTTACAACACTTATAACTCGAGGTCTGCTGGACCAACTTTCATGGTTTTTGATTCGTTGGATTTGTCTCCGCCCCGAATAGCAGAAAAGGTAGGTACCTACCCTAGGGTAGGTAGGGTAGGTAGGGAGGGTAGGTGTAGGTAGGGTAGATAGGGTAGGTAGGGTAGGTAGGGTAGGTAGGGTAGGTAGGGTAGGTAGGGTAGGTAGGGTAGGTAGGGTAGGTAGGGTAGGTAGGGTAGGTAGGGTAGGTAGGGTAGGTAGGGTAGGTAGGGTAGGTAGGGTAGGTAGGGTAGGCAGGTAGGTGCGCCGTAGATAAGTACTTAGTGCTACTCGAGCGAAGCCGGGGCGGGCAGCTAGTTATTAAAAAGTAGAACCATCATATCGCAGAAAGCCTACAGTCAGAGTCGTCTTTTGGCATACATTTCGTATCCATAATAATTGAAAGACTCATCTATCCTTAGAGCATATGACACTGGAAAAGCCTTACGAACACTTCCCCTCTGTAAAAGTCACAGAACAGATAAAAGAGGTTAGAAGGGCCTTGTGGGCGGGGCAGGCGCGCCGCACATAAGAGCAAACGCTCGCTGTTAACCGAAATTTGGTTCACCGGCCAACAGTCGCGCTCATATTGTGATAACGTGGGAAGCTCCGCGAAAAAAAAAGAATTATGCCGTCTTGTGCTATCATAACGTGTCGGAAAAAAACCCAGGTGTGTAGTGTAGCCCGGGAAGGGATTTCTTTTCACCGGTAAGTCCAAAAACCTTAAAATACAAGTAATATTTGTAATTATTACAATAGTATTATGTAGTTTGTAGGCAAAAACGATACAATCGCTAACAGATGCAAAATTATACATTGGTGGCAATGCATGGCAACCATCTTGTAGTTAGATGAGTGATCGCGCAATGTATTGCGTTCACTACGAACGTCGCGTGCACCGAGCCAAAGTTGAAATTCCGCGAAATCCACGCGTATCGATAGTGTTGTACTAAGTTGTAAGCAATGTCGATATTAAGTGTGTGTTTGATACAAAATTAAATGATTATTATCAGTAATATTATAAATAAAATAACTTTGTTTACCAATTATTGTCTAGTGTGCGTTATTTATTAATTTAGTTTCTGAGTGGGTTTTTCGTCTAAAATTTGTATTAGGTGGCTAACCTCATTTATAATGAAAACATTGTAGGTTTCCAGCAGATCCTGATACAAGAAAACTGTGGATTGAAGCAACTGGTAGAATTGAATGGATACCTACTAAATGTAGCACAATTTGTTCGCAAAATTTTGCAGAAAATGATTACATAACCAAAAATTCTGGGAAAAGATACTTAAAATCAGGAGCTTCTTCGCACAAAAATATCGTTATGCCTTTTTCAGTAAGTAGTGTATAATTTATTTATATTTTATAAAACTATTGCAGATTTTGAATTGCGTACCATTTATTATCTTAAAATAAAATGACCGCACCTAAATCATCTTTTGTGATTATTATTTTAAAAGGTCGTGTTTATTGGGTTTATGCAGCTATAAACCTGAAAATCCTTTTTACTTGTATCATTTATTTACTTACTAGATGTAGCCCATTACCCTAATTGCGTAATACGCGATCAATCAGAATCTGAATCGTTTTGAAACAGATTGCTAACTCACCGCTTCATAAGTTAAAAAAAAACGAGTGAGCCTTACAGTAGAAGCAGATGTGTAACATATGACATCTTGCCTGACAGAAGCAACCTCTCGGAAAATGGGTTGGTACCTGGTACCATCTGACGGCCAACTCTAGCACCGCGCGCGCTCATTGGTCAATTCAAATAGCGCGCGCTTCGCCGGCTTCCTGTTACACACATCCGTCCCTTTTCACAAAATCACTCCCACAGATTGCAGGACAGCGAAAAGAAAGATGTTACCCATCAAAAATATCTGCTGAACAACGTAAATAACGCAATGATTGTTGTTGAACTGTCAACATGAAACTGATTTGTCGTAATCATTTACGGAAATGTGTTACGTATATTAGATAGCATGTCTTTATATACATAAATGACGTAAAACAGAGCTGCAATTAGCAAAAACTAAAGAAATTTTGGATTTCGCGGCTATATCGGATGTTCCCCCTTAATTTAACATTATTATTTATATGTATTTAAGAAGTTCACACTAATTGTCGCCCTTCCCGAAATTATAGCTACAAAGGAGACGGGGATTTCTGGGCCTGATTGTAATAAGTTGACGTATGGTTAAAAAAAAAGGTTATATTTTTCTATTACAAAATGTGAAATATCAGCCCATTTTACAATGTGGAAATTGAGAAATCCAAAAATTAAGTTATGGCTACGAACAAAATGGAATATCGATTAAATTATAATCGACTATCGTGACCGAGTTCATACTATTTAAAAGATGCTTTTACCAGATGATTAATTCAAATACATTAATTATTAGAATTAACGTATTAAACAGTTTAAACAAATTAAATATCTATAAAGATAAATGTTAAAATCGATTTACGTTTGCTAATCGATTATTGTATTTTTTAGTCTATGGTGACATGTCAGTCAGTCACTCATTTCGTATCGTTTAGTGCGTGTGCGTTTTGAGTGTTTCCTCCCATAGTTTTATTGATATTTTCTTCGACACCTGCTTTCTTTCTACGGACTTCTGAGCTTACTTCTTGTACGACCCTTGCTGCCACCTATGCTCCGTTTAGGCACAAGAGAATGTAATGTTTTCTTCGCCGGTAGTTTTACCGGCGATTTTCCTCTAAAGCCATAATGTTCTAGTTTGGCCAGAAGTAGCTCGTGATGTACTGTGTCAAACGCTGAACTTAAATCAATAAATAAGCCAGCTACCTTCACTTTGTTATTCAATTTACTAATAATGTCATTAACAAGATTGTCTATGGCATCTGAGGTGCTTATCTTTTGGTATCCAAATTGTTTAAAGTTAATTACTTTATTTAAATGTAAGTGGGTCATTAACCTAGTTTTCATTATTTTTTCAAAAATTTTCCATAGAATTGGTAGTAAGGATATTCGCCGGTAGTTTTTGGGATCCGTTCTGGTACCCTTTTTGTGTATCGGAACCACCTTTGCCAATTTAAGTTGTTCAGGAAAAACAGACTCTTCAATACATTTATTAATGAACTCAGATAGGGGATACGCTAATATTTCTATATTATCCTTGATCACCGATATTGGCACGTCATCGTGCCCACAAGACGCTTTGCTTGTCATCTTACGTACAATTTTTATTATTTCCTGTGGTGTCGTCATACTGAATGTCATCTCACTTTCTACTCTCAATGTTGAGTTTCTTAGGAAGGAAATCGCTCTTTCTTCTTCTGTTTTTAAAAGTGATGATTTATACACAAATATATCAACAAAGTATCTGCTATTTCTTGCTGATCGGTAACCACCTTGTTGTCAATATTTAGAACAAGTTTTCTTCTAACTTTGTTTTGCTTTCTCTTTGTATGATCATTTACAAGTAACACCAAGGCGTTGCTGTCCTTCTTTGAGGATCTGGTGTGGTCGATCCACACCAGCTCCTCAAAGAAGGCCAGATCGAATAACCGATTTTCGCACCCGTACGCAAAATACGCGCTTGGACGTGGAGTTGCAGATACCAGCCCGTATTACCTATTACCTATTATTACCCTCTCTGTCAAATATATATTAAAAAAACATCACAACACATATATCATTATAGACTCATACTCACAAATATAACATGTAAGACACTTGTGCACCACCAGGAATTCACACTTGATGCAGTTTGTGAACTAAGTAAATTAAAATAATAATATGTGATAGTAATTTATTATTTAAAATGATGAAAACATGAAATAAAATATATATATATTTTTATAACTGTGCACCAGTCAACATCAAAATATTACAGTGTATGTGGTTTAAATAATGACAACACCAACTTAACTAATAATATGACAGAACTGTGGAGACGCCATGAGTTGTGTAGACTGTATCAAGAGGCATCGGGCACTGAGGAGGTGACCAGACGGGTGAGTTCAATACTAACAGCCTACGACTTTGACAGCTCCAAGCACACAGTTATTTATATCGAGTTATATTCATAAGCATTTTAGTAATAAACTGAATAAATAATAACATACAGTTTGTGTTGTACAAGTGAAGTAAAACACTACAGTGACATTGAAACCTTAATTATTTGACATATTCTAGTCACCATTGTCTCAGAGCTAAAGCAAACAATGTGGAGATTTTCCTCTTATTTTAAACTAGGCAGCTAGCCAGTGTAACAGCTATTAGTAGGTAATGATAGTCAGCTTGTAAGACACAGTGGAACATTACCTATCAATTGTGTAGCTACTCAGTATTTTTTGCATTACAAAAAGCTACGAATAATGTGTCGGGTACAAGGACGCGGCGATTAGCGCCCGCCGCGCGCGGCACCACCTGGCGAGCCTCCGCTAAACACCGCCACTTAGCACTGCCGCGCCCGCGCCGCCGCCTAGCACACAACACGCTCATCGCTCTGTTTCTAACCAAAATATTTAGAATCTTAGCTTATCTTCATTTTCTATTTAGTTAGAGGCAACACGTAAATATTTTCCCATAAATTACTAGTACATACCTACCTAAGTATGGCAAAAACGTATCGAACGTGACTTACTAAGTGGCGCAATGGGACCTTAAATAAATGTTTAAATTGACGTAAGTAACGACGGCACAAGAAAGCAATTATTTTAACCTCACCGTCGAAATAAGCGACGCATGAAAAAAATCGATAATTTCACCAATAAACAAGGCGCCGTCCAACTATTTCGATTCTAATTAAACAACAGCTACGAAAATTTAGTGGTATCCTACTGATGTCGTAAAATACTGTTCTTACATTCAACAACTGGAGCAAATAAAAGCAAAACCAATAAATTGCCGGCGTACTCACCCATTTTGTTACGCTTGCCTGCAATGACCGCTAAGCCGACGACGAATTACATTTATTACATATTTTTCATTATCACAATTACACTTATTATGCCACAAACACAAATTATCCGGTAATTTATCTTAGAACTTAAAAAATCCTCATTAAAGTATATAAAATAAAAGTTCGGCTGGTCGCGCAGCGCAACACTCCCACTGCCTTGCATATGACAGAAAGCGCGCGCGTTCGGAAATTAGAAACTGAGAACGTATTCGATGCGTTCTGAAATTTACTTCGTTTAAACAAGTACACCCGTTCCGTTTGAATCAGCAGATTAAAACTGAATCAATTACAGTCATGAATACAAGATCACGCTATCCGGCTCGCCTGTGGTATAATTAGGTGATATATATGTAGAGTGGTAAGAATGATAATTTGTCTCGCAACTTGGGCATACTTAACATTGTAATATGTCATTATCATAATTATGATCGACATTGTAAGTAATTTGAGACCTTGTTGATCATGAATGCATAATAATCATTTATTTCTTTGCAAACATGGGTACATAATACATAGTTGTTGTTTCCTTATAATTAGGTTCTCCACATTTTACCGACATGGGCATGCAAATCGTGTACAGTTTTAGAAAAATGTATCTTAATTATGTACATAATAAGAATACAATAAAATATTAAATGTCAACTAATCGGAATCAAAGTTAAAAAAATAAAAAATGTCAAATCAATTAAATAATAATAAGCATGTCAATCAGTAAGTGAATCATCATTAAGAAAATTGTCAATCGTATAATAGCATTTTGTAAGTAGAATTTCATTAAGCGCCCTTTTAAATTTTAATACAGTCATATTTTTAATAACATTTGGAACTTTATTATATATGCGAGGGGCAATACCAAAAACACTTTTTTGCATTAGTGCAGTTTTACATTTCACTTGACATAATTTATTCACGTACTGTGTCCGTATTGGATTTTTTCTGACTTCCGATAATTTTTGAAATAATTGCGGGTTACATTTCACAAACAAGGCCGTTTCCAATATATATAAAGAAGGCAAGGTTAAAATCTTTAGGGACTTAAAGTGGGGAACACAGGTATCAGTCATCTTCAGACCGCACATTGACCTGATGCATCGCTTTTGTAACTTAAACACCAGTTCTCTATCAGTAGACTGCCCCCAGAAAATAATGCCATATCGTAAAACAGAGGCAACTAGTCCATGATAGGTTGTTAAAAGAGCCTGACTGTTAACCTTCTTTGAGAGCTGATAGAGAGCGTAAGCGGATTTGCTAAGTTTTACATAATTCTTCTAAGTGAGGCTTCCACGTAAGTTGATTATCTATAGTAATACCTAGAAACTTAGCCCTATCCACTTCTTCAATATCACAGCCCTTGTAGAAAATATTTATCTTTGGGTTTTTGCACCGTTGATAAAAATGCATGATTTTTGTTTTATTGAGATTTATAACTAAATTATTATTATTAAGCCAATTTACTATGTCATTTAAACAAATATTGATGTCATTCTTATAATTATTCAAATCAGTACATTTTACAATGGCTGTGCTGTCATCTGCAAAAAGAACCATTTTGTTGGTTGTTGTTTCCGGGAGATCATTAATATATATCAAAAAAAGTAGCGGACCCAGTACGCTACCTTGTGGGACTCCATATTTTACCTGCCTAGGTTTTGATACATATACTGTTTCTAATTTACTTTTTGGACATATCCTACAAATTTCTGTGCACTGGAGTCTATTACTAAGGTATGATTCGATTAACTTTAAAATGTTCCCCCTTATACCATAACTATGCAATTTATGTAACAGAATCTGATGGTCCATATGATCAAAAGCCTTGGTCATGTCCTTGTAAATTGCGCAGACTGGGTTTCTTTTATCTACAGATGACATAACGCTGGCTAATAACTCAAATATTGCCATATTAATCGTAGTGTTCCTTCGGAAACCCTTTTGTTCTTTGCAAAATAGTTTATACTTTTCGAAAAATGCATATAGAGAGTTATATATTATTTTCTCAAAAATCTTTGATAAGTATAATAGGAATTTTTGCGATAGGTCTGTAATTTTTTAAATTTGCTTTGTCATCTTTTTTATACAGAGGTTTAACTATAACTTTTTTGAGCTTGTTTGGGAATATTCCGTTGGCTATGCACAAGTTGATTATATGAGCCAATGGAGGTGCAATAAGTTCTTTGGTATATTTTAAAACTTTTGTAGAAACTCCATCGTATCGTACTAGTGTTTTTAAGATTACTAATAATTTTTTCTATATCGTCCGGTGTTACAGGTTGCATAAATAATGAATTTAATGTGTGTTTGTTTGAACTCGTATTTTCAATTATTATGTCAGCTTTTATATTATTCTCAACTGTATCAATAAAATAATCGTTAAATTCATTTGCAATGTCCACGGGGTCTGTAAATGTCAAATTATCTTTATTCACACACATTATCAGCTCCTGTGGCAGACAAAATTTTGATTTATTTATTATTTGCCAGGTTGCTTTCGACTTATTTTGGGCCGTATTTATGAAATGGTTATTTTGTGCTTTTTGTGTAAGATTTATAATTTTCCTATAAATATTGGTGTATTTTTTAAATACTAACTTATGTTTTGAATCTGAATTTAACCGATATTCCCAAAGTAATCGTCTTTGCTTGCTGCTACATATTTTAATTCCGTGTGATATCCATTTCGTTTTCTTGCTAGTTTTAATGACGATAATTTTCTCCGGAAAGCACAATCTATATAGAAGAGAGAAATCGTCCGTGAAAGCGTCAAAAGCTTCGTTCCCGTCTTCAGCATCATGTACTAGCCTAAAAGATAAAGATTTAAGATGTCTTTTAAATATAATTAAGTTTTCCTTGCATATGTCCTGTTTTTTTGTTACCCAATATTCAAGTTTGCAAGTTTTATTTATGGGTACTTTAAGTATCTGAGCTGTATGATCGGAGAGGACTGGATCTATAACTTCAGCTCGGCATTCTTTCTGATAGTTATGAGCAAAATTGTCAATACAGGTGTTGTTTTTCAACCTAGTGGGAGTATACAGCGCTAGTTTTAAATTATATTTCATAAGAAAGTATTCAAGTTCTAAAGTCGTTTTGTTTCTTTGCAAAACGTTAATATTTAAATCTCCACACAGAATGATTTTCTTATTCGAAGATAAACAAATCTTATTTAAAATATAATCCAATTTGTCGTAAAATACTTCGTATTTGTATTTTGGGATTCTATAAATACATATTATTATAATTTTTTTTTTATTTTTAATTTTATTTCTACAGCGCAGCATTCAAAAATGTCTGAAATTGACTGTTTTGCTATGTCTGGTATTTCTCGAAACTGTAATCCCACTCTTACGAAAATACCTGTTCCCCCTCTTTTTGAATCTCTAGAGAAGAACGCAGCTGGACAAAAATTTGATATGTGCAATAAATTTTCATAACCTGTTTGCACGAAATGTTCAGTAACACATAAAACGTCTATAATAGTTCCTTTATCGAATAGTTCTACTAATTTAACAGTTAGTGCATCGGATTTATTAATAAGACCAGCTATGTTCTGGTGTAAGATATTGAGGTAGTTAACGAAAAAACTGAGAACTCAATATTTGCGAATCTGTAGAACATTCC
This sequence comes from Agrochola circellaris, assembly GCA_914767755.1. Classification (NCBI taxonomy): domain Eukaryota; kingdom Metazoa; phylum Arthropoda; class Insecta; order Lepidoptera; family Noctuidae; genus Agrochola; species Agrochola circellaris. Next base: position 16,022,561 of record OU611863.1, on the reverse strand, counting down.
TTTTGATTTTGAATTTCTAACTGTGTAGCATTCTGGGCACCTATGTATAAGACAAGATCTTGAAGATCTGATATAACAATATTTAATCCTTTATTGTTCAAAGTCCCATAACGGCTATACGTGTCGGAAGTATAAGGCAGATTAAAATTTGAGTCTAAAATATATGCATAATTATATGTTTCTACATCCATGCAGAGTAGATTATTGAAAGTTTCAATTCGGCTGTTATACATCACATTACTATTAACCATGTATTTAAATGTTGGCAAACATATTATAAAGTTTGTATGATTCAAAGTTATTAGTTTTTCGCGAATAGACGACACAAGTTCAATATAATTATGCGTTTTTTTTAAATTGACTTCGCCATTATTGATAACACAGTAATCAAAACATGTAAAGTTTCTTACTTTTTTGTCAATATTATCTAATAAACAATTCAAACTACAATTAGGTTTACGATGGTGACATATTTCATGTAACTGAGTTCTCTCAATGATTTTGTACATTCTGTTGGAAGTTTCACAACTTAGTAGACATATTTTGTGTTTCAGAGATGAGATAGTTTGATTTGTAACCGATATTCTTTCTTGAGTAGTGCTTGAGAGACATAATTTATCATCCTCTTCCCTTTTATTCTTCAATTGGACGCAGTGTGTAGAAGGCGCGGGTGTAGGCTTATAGTTTGTCGTCATATTTTCCAATGTTTGAGTCTGTTTTGTTTTCGCGCTATTATTATCTATATTTTTGTTCGGTGTTTGGTTTTGTCCGTGCGTTGTTGATTTTGTCCCTGCTTCGTCTCTATGTGGTTCATCATCGTCATTCTCTCCATATAGTGCTTCATCTCCATATAGTACTTTCCGTAGTCCCGGTGTCTTATTAGTATTTTGTTTCCTTTTAGATTTTGGTCGAGATCTAGGTGTAGCTTTATTGTTGTCTAATGTATTTATAGTTTTATAAGCTTCTATAACTTTGAGATATTTCTGCAGATCGGATTTTAATCGAAAGTTTTCAGAATTGAGATTCTCAACTTCCTGGTGAGCTATCAATAAATCGTTCGATAATCGGTTAAGTTTTTCGTTAAGATCTAGTACAGTTTGGCTGGTATTCAATGATGTGTTCGGCAGACTCATCATAGTCGCATCAAATAATGTCGAACTGTCTTTGCTGATGTCATTTAATGAACTGGTTCTTTGTATTTTACGGTATGTAATATTATTGCTTTCTTCCATTATAATATGGAATAATATGGTATTTGGTATAATATGCCAAAGTAGTAATATCAAATATTGCAATTTAAATTTAATGCAGATAATTGATAACGTGGTTCCAAGCCTCTCTCCAAAAACTTCCTGAAACATCCCCATGTTTGTTCAGCGATTATCTACTTAAACCATAGATACTCGCTGAACATATGTACCTACCATCAAAGAAGTTCATAGAAAAAATCCCGTGAACACGATGACCACATCTGAACCACATCTGTTACCGGCCCGGTTCTATAGCCGCCGAGCTGCAAGCAAGAAGAGTCCTTAGGGTGGTTAGAAATGAACTTATTTGATGGTACCTACATGTACAAAAATCTGAAGCAAAGTGAGAGTTTCCCAAAAAACCGTCTAGCTCCTAAACTATAAATAATCGCTGAACATACATAGGAGTGTTTCGGGAACTTAGAGTATATTGGAGTACATTGGAGAAGCCATACGCACAATATTCCGAACAAAAAAATCTGTCACTTTTAGCGAGGGACGCGGCAGCTAGTAGTAGCTACCGCGTCTCTCGTTCCTCCTCACTTCAATGGACATATAAAAGTTATAAATGTCAAAGGTACGGAGCGGGTTCCAATCGACTTGTATCATCCTCCGTTAGATATTGCGATTACCACCGCAACGCATAAGGACGGGGAAAAATTGAGCGCCAGCAACATTGATCGTAGTAGGGATTGGAACTTTGTCAAAGGGGACTACGCACTTTTTAGAGATCAAATTCGTTCTGCTCATTAACAAGACGTTTTTTGCTGCAACGACGTACACGTACCCTCCGCTGCGGGTAAGTTTTACAAAATAATTTATGACCTATTTGATTCTTCTATTCCAAAGAAGAAGAGAAAGATCGCTGGAAATAGGTGGTATCCAGTCTGGTTTACTAGGGATATATAGTAAACGATACTTAGCGTAAAACTAAACTGTATTTATAGCGAGTGACGTTCTGCAGCAAGCAGATCTGCAGTCAGAATAGCAGTACAGTGAATAGTGATGGTTTGAAAATAGTAATCGGAAGGTGGAAACTTGTTAAGTGACTAAATAGTTTGATAGTGTGGTTAAGTGCTGAATAGTGTTGTTTTCGTACAGTATACGTTTTGTTCAACAGTTTCGTGTCGTGCGGTCGTAACGTGACGTTCCGCTTCCGTTTCATCGTAATAGTGTCGCCAGAAGTGCTGAATAGTGTTATATTCGTCCAGTATAAGTTTCAATAGTTTTGTGTAGTGTAGAAATAAACGTAGCCGGCAACGCATAACTTGTTAACAATTTTCTAGAATGAAGAGAACAATAGACAGCTAGTTTCGAGCCACACCGGCGGCGGCACCTACAAAAAAAAAACGTGTGGCACTCGAGGACTGCCGCGGTAAAGCTATTGCATAGCATATATTCAAAAATAAGAAGATAATATTGTTGATTTAAAATATTTTTTTAAAAAAATACCCCTATACCCCCCCCCTAAATCGCAGAATTTACACAACCGTCAATGACGTCTGCCCTCACGCGTCTGCCTGCCCGCGTTCGGGTCGCGCACTCGGCGATCGCGCGTCATTGCCTATCCCGCCCCTCCACCCTCGTTCTGCGCGCCCGCCGTCGACTCATCGCAGGTCATTCTTATCGTTCTAACTTTTAAAATATTAGTCCAAATTACTTAGTGTAAAAGACAAATTTTATCTACATTAAATACCGAAAGCGATGAAGGTATTTATTTTGATACGAATTAACTAAATACTCTAAAATATGCAACTTAAAAAAAGTATTCAATTTAAATGTATTTATAGCTCACTATTTTGGCTATAATGGCTTCCACATAAAAGGTAGATATATGCTGTCGCGGATTTTTATTTAGAACTCTTTAAGACAAACAACCCCACAATACATTCTTTTCATGTAACTCCAGCGGTTTATGCAGCGCACGCAAAGATAGATCTCAGAGGGCAGGATTTTTTCCGACTTACTGGATACTTATCGTTATATTATGGCTAAATCACATACAATCTTTATAAATTGTAGCCTATGTGTTATTCTGATATATAAGCCACATTACTGTAAAGTTTCATTAAAATCCGTTCGGTAGTTTTTGCGTGAAAGAGTAACAAACATCCATCCATCCATCCTCACAAACTTTCGCGTCAGGTTTTTTTTTCGTTACGGAATTTCTACATTCGGTCGCCGCGCTCAGAGTCTCCGATAAAAGCTATGCAATAGCTTAAAAACAGAAAGAAGGATGTGAAGCTGGACCATCCTTTCATCCTAATAAACCACACGTGCTAAATACAGATTCTGGGTCGTCTAGTCTGAAACCATCAGGAGATAATAAAAATATCATAAAGGAGAACGGTACTATAATAAACAATGGGAACAAAAACATAGTTGGCTAGTTTACGATATCGAAAGTGGAGGTGCATTTTGTAAACTAAGTAGGCATTTTTTTATGAAAATGAGCCAAAAGTTTTGCAGAAGACAGGTGGGGTGTTTATAACAGTAGTTGAGTTCAAATCATTCAAAAAGGCTTTAGGAAAGGACGGAACATTACAGAAGCATGAGCATTCATCAGCTCATACTATAAGTGTAGAAATGGAAAATCTCAGAAGGCAGGTCATGAAAAAACCCATTCATGCTCAAATTATTCAACAGAGTGATAGTGAAAAAGAGTTGAATAGGAAGGGCTTAAAAATACTTTTGAGAGGTTTGTATTTTTTAATAAAGGAAGAAATTGCTCACACTACTAAATACGAGTTTCATTGAAAGTATTCTTGACAAAATGAAAGGCGAATTTAAAGCATGGAGACTTGCGCTAAGTGAGTGGTCTAATTATAGTAGTAAGAAACAGCTTATGTAGGTACTACTAGAATGTGTGCGTGAAGTTTTAAGAGATGAGTTGAAGGAAACATTAAAAAACAAGAAGTTCTCCGTTTTAGCTGATGAAAGTACTTCTTTAAGAAACGAAAAACGCTCACAGCAAGAATTAGCAAGCAGTACATACATAATCCATGATGATTTTTACAGAAATCCCAAATTCCATTAATCCTTATAATATATTTGTTCCTATTTCTTTTTGCCCCATGTCATATTTCATAATAATGTGAAGAAATGCTATTGAAGATATAATAAAGGTTATTTTTGTTTACCATAATTTATTTCTCTCTATTTATGTTACCTAATGAACGAAAACGACAGTTAATTTAGGCAAATACTTCTAAATAGTTAGTATCAATATAATAATCAATTGGCTGTTTATAAAAATCATAGTATTCAATTCTTAAATATTTCTTAACAAATTATTTTTATTTGTACCTCTAAGTATAATTCATAATTAAAACACTTTATTAAAGTTTACACTGTTATCAATTAACAAAATAGGAACACACATTTATATCGCTGTCGTAAAAGACTGAACAGTAGAAAAAAAAAACGATGATTATTGTTCATTATCAATCTTCAGTTTCTACTTTAGTTCTTGAGAAGCTTGAAAACTGAAGTAGCAGAGCAACAGGACAACGCAGCATGGGCGACATCATTCATGCTGCCTAAAAGACTACATAGGTGAAACGCCCCAGGAACTCTAGATTTAAAACAAAATCTTATTATTTTCTGCTCAAATAATAGTTATTTGTTATATAAGAGTGCAAAGTTGCTTTTTAACCGCGTGTTCAATTTTGATGACCGAGCAAGCGAAGGATTCTAAAATTGATACACGAGCGCAGCGAGTGATTCAAAATTAGAATCCTGAGCGTTAGCGAGGGAATCAAAAGAGCACGAGGTGAAAAATCTTTGCACTCGAGTGCAACACGTAACTTTTCATTCCACCTCAGCGAGGAAATGACTAAATGCAAAAAAAAACGCTTAAAATCACAAGATAGGTACACTTTTATTTCAGTTTAGGTATTAATTACTACATTATGACAGGTAAGTATTACAGAATAATCTTTAAATTATAACAAAATAATAGGTACTAAGGTATAATTAAGAAAATTTTAAAGTAACGTTGCTACAGTTATTTAAATTGAGTGTAATATTTTTGTTTGGTACTGTAATATTGGTGTTAGTCACTTGTGTACTGTTTTTCGGTAAACTATCTGTCATACTTAATAGTTGTACCGATTCATCGGATTCCCTTGGCGTGAATGTTGGAGAGAGAGGGAGATGGTTAGGTGTTTCATAACGGCTTATTTTTGATGTAGAAGGGCCAGTCCAAGGATCCGATTGAGGCTCTTTCAGTGTAATGGCTCCTACGATGCCTTCACATATTTTAGACTTATTTTGGATGGAATCCTCTATGTATCCCTCTACAACTGCATTGGACTTCCAGCCTCCGTGGCGCATAAGGGACAGGAGATCAGCCAAAAGTGTGGCTGAAGTTCGTCGGAAACAATGACCCGTGTACAACAGGGGTTCTGGAAGTTTAAGAAATGTTGCTATTTCTCGTGGGATACTGCCAATTTTATTAGTACCCATAGGCTGTCTAACACACTTTCCATTGCGATACTGTAGAAAAAATCGATTGATTGGAGTGTTAGGCGGGCGTAAGGCTTGATATTTCTCAACAATCGTTAAGTATTCCTTGCGAATGACGAAGTTGCGGTCTCTTTTTGTCTTTGTATTAGGTAAATTAATTAATAGTAAGTCATCTGAATGTTTCTCAATGTTTTTGACATTAAGTTGTGTTAGTTCATTAGTTCGACATGCTCCGTTTATTCCAATAATAAGAACAACCTGTAACGTAAAGAGTATTGTAGTAGATAAATGAATAAAATTGATATGAACGCATAATTATGCCTATCAACATCTACTAAGTATACTATTTAATTGAGATTAATATACTTAAGTAGATACTGAATGTGCAACTGACTTACTTTTGCCACCAAATATACGGAATCGGGTGCTTCGTTAAGAAACTTTTCAATATCAGATACTGTAAAAACCTTCGATTTTTTTGGTTGATGACCAGATGAGGCTCTTTTTAAAAATGCCACTAATTTAGGATAGGTATCGATATGTTTGTCTTTTTTCATCTTTATTGTTGCTTTTAGCATCGAATACGTACTCCATAGAGTGCTTGCTTTCTTGTTCTCGGATAATTCTATAAAATATGCCAGCAAAACGTTTTCTGAGAAAGTTTTGGCTCCTTTTGCTAGTCGCCACCTGTTGAACATATCGTACTGTTTTAAATACTTCTCGCGTGATTGTTGAGGGAGAAAGCTCATTTGCGCATTATTAACAGTTTCAGTCAATTCTGTTGGCGTCAAGCAAACTTCCTCGTCGCTAGAATCACTCATTTTAGTTTTTTCACTTGTTTTCAAGTTTCTTGTTTTTAATATAAGGTTTAACAATGACGTGAAAAAATGCCGCGTAAAGAACCGCGTACAAAGCAAATTGAAAAAAGAACACCAAGAAGGTTCCGAGTCAGAGTTTTTAACAAATTAAAAAAAAGTTGTATGATATATTCGGCACCATAGAGGTAGCAGTAAATAGGTTTAATGTTTTTTTTAATTCACAAACTTAGTGCACACGATGTTCTAAATTCAATTTACTTTATCCTCTAGAGAATAAAAACGGCTTTTCCACTCAGATATTGAAGATTAAAAATACTCTTTCCGAGATGGTGGGATGAAAAGTACTTTAATTAACATTATGTGGCAAATTAAAGTAGGCATATCAACTAGCTATCTAATTACGCAACACATTTTCGTTGACAATTCCGACTAATCTGTTTCAATTTGACAGGTCAACAACATTCATTGTGTTATTTACGTTGTTGAGCAGATTTTTTTTTCGAACGTATGAAGCAATGGATTAGCAATCTGTTTCAAAACGATTCAGATTCTGATTGATCGTGTATTACGTAATTAGGGTTCTGGCCTTCATTAGGCCCATGGCTGGGCAGAAGCCATCAGCCTAGTCAATGCTGCTGGTTGTATAATTTCTTCTTTATTTAGGGCTGATATTTCAGTCTCCAGATATTTTATAATACAAAATTTTTGTAGTAGGTAAACATTAGTTAGGTATACACAAAATATATATTATGATGTGTCTATGTAGTAAGTTCGGCCATGGAAATATATTCATAATTTTATAATTAAGTCACTTGCTGTGCTTGATTCTTAACTATATATCAAAAAGCTTACCTTCAATGATTAATACAGAAGATTGGTTATCCAATCCATGTTTGATCAACAAGATTGATGTTGGGTAGCGTTCTATTCTTGTATTTTCAGCTCTAGCACCGCCTGTGAAAATATTATAAATATGTTTTGTAGTTAGTTGTTATTTGCTTAGTAGTTATAATAGTTTATTTCAAGATCTACTTATGTACATAAATATCAATTAAAAATTTCATTTAGAATGTGAGGTTGACGGACATAGTAAAGATAGGTACTTAATAATTATTTTAATCACAATAAATAGTTAACCTCACTTAAGATGCTTTTGTCTACGCAACAAAGGAATGATTGTCCATAGGTAGATTCACCAATAATGTACCTTACTACAGCTACAATAATCTAATGAGATACGAAGGTACCTACTCTCTTACACAGGTTATTCCTATTTATATTGGCTTACAACACGGCCAACGTAACTTGGCGGGTCTGAACATAGGCACAACGAACTTTCGCGCAAGTTCTCTCACTCACACTCGCCTTATGTCACCATTACGTTCATAAAAAACGTTATTGCGCAACCTTCTGCGCGATGTTCTCACCCGCCAAGTTACGTTGGCCGTATTGTACTTGTAGTGATACTCGTAACATCCACTTAGGTACTTTTCGCTATTGAGCAAAACAGCCTATAAAAGTCTTAGTACAGCCAGTAGAAAACGAAAACAGAGCACGCAGTGTCTTGAACGAGAGATTTTTCCGACTTCCACAAACCATAAGAAAAATGTCCCACAACTGCTTAGCATAGGCCCATGTTTCTGTAAGAGAATAGTAGATAGATAGATAGTAAATATAATTTTGTATGTTGAAAAATATAAAACATTCAAGGCAAAACAATGCATAAACAAAAACATTACCGAAATCAATAAAACCAAAATGTAAACAAAGGCATCGCTATGATTGATAACATATCCTCCACAGACTTCAAAGAATGATCATTCCAGCGCGGATTATTTTCCAATGTTTAACATGTGATGTTATATACCCGTCCTGTTCTTTTCCCTACACACTGATAAGGTTAGAGCAGCAAAGGTATACTTCAGACAGGCAATATTTCGCATTAAATTCGACTCTGAACACGTCGTTTCAATGAGACGGCAGATCGTTCAAAAGGATTTCAACTTTTACTCAGTGCTGCCAAGTTTTTTCCCTGAGTCCATTATAAGCATGCGTCAGATACATCAAAACGAATTTATAATCCGATTTGTGTCGAATCGATAAGTGTTAAAGTATCGATTATCTGAACTAGACAAACCGATTTCACAAAACCACGGCAAGAGTAGCTTTGCGTAAGGAAGTATTTGTTTATGTTTGAATAGTTTTGATCGATGCACTTACAACCGAATAATATTACTTTACTAAGGTCGATCGAGACTGCGAGCCGGAGCCTCTCCTGAAATCGATTTCTAAAAACGATTTCAAAATCTGAAATTGGATATTTAACCGTTTTCGTAAAAATCCAGAAACGCCCATGTCTAGTCCACTAGCGGTATTTCTTCAAACCACCAAGAATAAACTACTTATACTCTATTAATAAAATAAGATTAGACATTTAAATTAACCTTTTTTACAGTCCGTTCAACCGATTTTGACTTCTATTGCGTTCGTGGCATGACAAATGGCAGCCGCAGTATAATTAATGAAAAGATGTTTGTTTTCAAACAGCTTAACGGCAGATTTTTTTATCCCGTTAGTATGTTGGGGTGGGATATTTTTTTTGAAATGACGTTGTTTTTCGATCTCCACTCGGGTGGAGCCTCTGGGTGGCTTCAATATATTCGTCATGCTGTGTCAGTCTTTCCACATCTGCGTTCGAATCCGCAGTGGTTCGCGGCATTTGAAAGAAAAAAGCAAAAAAAACTCTAACAATAATTATGATAATTACTAATTATAATTATGTCGTAACTCTATGTATTTTACTGTGTGTACATAAATAATAAAATAAATAAATAACACAGGTTTTACACAACCAATAAAACATGCCATTATCGTGTTATTTTAATATTTTCTCGAGTAAAAGTTTTAGTAATTGATTGTATTGTTTTCTACAAGTTGAATAAACTAACCACTAGATAAAACCACCGGCCACTGAAAGCAAAATTTCTCCGCCAGAAGGGGTGTCCAAACCCCCAGGTTTAGTGGAAATCCCACTAAGTTGACAACACTGCTTTTCTACGATTTTGTCATTGGCCACAGATAATAAAAACGTGAAAAGGAAAACGTTTTGTTACGCATTGCAATTATGGTCGTTTTTGGTAGAAAGTGTTTTAAAAATTGGTTTTTCGGCAATCATTGTACATTTTCATTTGTAAGCACTAGTAGAGCATCAGTTGTAATTAAAACCAAATTAAATTATAGCACAATAATTTGAAAATTAATCATTCATAGATGGTGTAACAAAAGACATCAAGCAAATAAATTATAGCCAATTGGTTAGAACAACCCTATCCAATTTCCGTCGATTGGTGAAAAATGTTTATCGTAATTCGAATGCGTTTAAAATTGGACTTGCTTTCGATTCAGAATTGTAATCAGAAATAAAATGTGTTGCGTCTGCAGGATAGTAGACTGCAGGATAGTACCTAAATGCTGTTTTTAGGACCCTTAAGTCAATTATAATGGCTTGTGAACATATTCACAAAGAAGGCGCAGATCGTGCATCACTGGCAGGGGTCATCTTACTGGAAATAAGAAATGAGTTTCATCGTCACCTGTCACGTAATGAATGAACTTCTCAGTGTACTTTCTTACCTCAGCAATGCTTTGCAATCGAAAGACTTCTGTCTCGCCAAAGTAATTCCTCTAATTACCACCAGAAAATTACACTTGCAGGATATTACAAAGCAGTGCGAAGATGTCAATAGCCCTCTGCAAATAAAAGTTCAGCTCGAAATAGAGAAATTAAAATCGTAAGTGCACCTGGTTGCTGATGAAAATGCAACTATAACATTTAAAGGGATTAAGATGCATTGTGAAAGCGTAATTAATGAAATAGGAGACAGATTAAAGAAAGAGAAGAGAAGAAGAAGAAGAAGAAGAGCAAGAGAGCAGAACAGAGAGAAGGGGAAGAGCTTAAAATAAATCCTCTCACAATGAAGGAAGCTAAAAGTAAGGTTAAATCATGGCTACTTACGCATGACTACGAACAAACCGAACTCCTTTTAAAATAGTATATACTTTAACATCACACACCACATACCTACATTACACATTCACACACCACAAACACTACACACCATATTCATACACTATACCACTAACACTCTTTTAAATAACTCCACGTTGGGAAATGTTTCCGTGTTTATAATTTTCTGTTTTATCTTTTATTTTCATTTTTTTTATTTTTACTTTAATTTTTGTACTTGTGTTTTTGATTAATTCTTATTGCATAAAACTCGACTCATAATTATTGGGAGAAGACACTGGCTCCTGTAACACAGGTACTATACCTAGCGCAGGGGTCAGGGCCTCACTACTTTTGTTGAAAAATATTTGTGTCAATAAAGAATTATTATTATTATTCTTGTTTTTTATACTTTTACGTATCTCGGCGTTGCGCCGGCTTTATGGGATAGTACGGGCCGAAGCCAAGTGCTACCCCTGGAAATTGGTTAAATTATGATGAGATGTTGGTGTGTTCGGATTTTGTGATGGTGAGCGTGTCTGTCCATGAGACTGTGTTTGTGCGGTGGTTGCTGCACTCGTGTGAGAGGTGAGGATTGATGTATGGTTGTCATTTTGCAGAAATTTTCTGACAATCCTGCAAGTATTCAAAATTGAAGCTTTCTGAAGAGTCTGATATGTGTAGGGTGGTAAATCGAGTGTTTTTAAAGACTGGTGGAGCTGTTTAGGTATTACACCTGTTGTTGACAAGACTATAGGAACTATGGTGACATTGCTAAGTCGCCACATTCTGCTAATTTCTATTATTATTAGATTCAATGACAAATCAATTGATATCATGACATTTTCAAGTAGTTTTGAGACCTTTCAATCATTAATACCTTTACAAGACACAGAAATAAGAAAGTTTTGTGACAAATTTCCTACGCTTAATGCGGAAAATGTGATAGCAGACCTTAATCATTTAAATTTTACATCAAGTCAATGCTAGAAAGCGGAATGTACAAGGACACAGGTGAAAATCCAATCGCAAAAATCTTAGAAGCAGACTTAGGGTACTGCGAATTACGAAAACTTTGTGAAATCCTTCTTGTCATTCCCGTAACCACTGCCTCCGTCGAAAGATCGTTTAGTACCATGAACAGAATACAAAATAAGGCAAGCAACAGAATGCTACCTGAAACTTTGATACAATGTATGATGATTAGCATCGAGGGACCAGAGACTCCAAAAGAAGAATTTCTAGAAAAAGTTGTTAATTTGTACGCAAGAAAAAAGCCACGAAGAATAAGATTTTTGAAAAGAATATTACTATAAAAGAATATTTCTTCGTGGCTTTTTACAATGCTACTTTGAAAATTTGGTTCAGCATAAAGCATCTTTTATTATTTAAAATATTAATAATAATTGAAATTGATTTTAAATATTACTTTGTTTCCTTTATTTACTCTGCCCGCCCAGATCTGTTAACCATCCCGGTGGAGAATTTTGCCTGAAAGAAACACTGTGTAAGCAGTGTTTCTTTCAGGCAAAATTCTCTTTCTATGCGGAGTTTAGTGCTCTGTGATCGGATCTAAAAGCAAGAACACAGGTCGCCAACAGATTGTACTGTAATTCCTTAGAAGATAAATCCGCGACAGTTCTGGCAGCACGTTTCTAGCCTGTGATTAAAGGGCGGTTTCGAGCCAACTGCGTATTCAATGGTGATATCTTTTCGGGTGTCAAAGCGGCCGAGGCATTTGCTCAATATTTTGCCAGCGTGTTACTTCCCGATTCACCTAAATTGAACTCAAGAAACTTAAGTGTGACCAGAAAGGCAGATAACATTCCTCTTCCCGTTTTAACCCCATCGAAAGCAGTTAAGGGAATTGGTAAACTCAAACCCTGTAGCTCGGTTGGCCCTGACAACATTCCCTTTATTTATCCTTAAGGGGTGTCATGTTATCTTGGGAGCTCCTCTATGTCATGTCTTTAACCTAGCCGTTCAGGCGTATACCCTGTGCAATGAAAACTTCGGGAGTCACTCCCATCCCTAAAACCAGTGACAAAACATCTGTAGAGGAACACAGGCCCATTGCTATCCTGCCAACCATTGCAAAGGTTTTCGAGCATATACTCCACTCCTTTATTTACAAACGCCAGAATATGTCTCTGTCTGATGCCCAACACGGTTTTCGCTCTGTAAATTCGAATCTATTGATTCATGTAGACTACATATCTAGTGGTTTGGACATTGGTATGCGGGTCGACGCTCTGAATTTTGATTTTCGGAAATCATTCGACAGAGTTGACAACGATGTGCTCTTGACAAAACTGGGGGCCATCGGTTTCTCGTCGGGTCTTCTTTACTTCTTTTGCGACTACCTGCAGGATCGCAAGCAGTTTGTCAGACATGGCTGCTTCGAGTCCAAGCCTTATAACACATGCTCGGGCGTAAGTCAGGGATCAGTACTGGGGCCGCCTCTGTTCCTGATAATGATCTCATAGTAAAAAAAATCAAATGCCTTCTATATGCCGATTACCTAAAGCTTGTCGCACACATCAGAACAGACGAAGATTGCAAACTCCTACAAAGGAATATTGACGCCGTTTTTGAGTGGAGTATCGTGAATAAGCTATTCATCAATCCTAGCAAGTGCTACGTCATGACTTACGTTAGAGGGCTGCGACCAATTCATTATGACTATAGTTTGGGTGGTGAAGTAATTACTCGTGTCACCAACATAAAGGACTTGGGAGTGACTTTCAATCGCTGTCTTACTTTTAGAGATCACATTTCTTCCCTTGCGAAGGATTCTAGGCTCACCCCTTATTACATGGGACTTAAAACATAACTGGCGAAATGTGGGTGAACTAAAGGTACATCTCAGCCCAACCTAGGCGGCCAAGGCTGAAACAAGGCGTGATGTTATGTTATTTATATGTATCACATTTTTGGCGGTAACAAATTTTCTACCAAAATTGCTGCTTCAGAACGAAATGATTCCGAAGTCAGTGGTATTCAGTGTCTCATTTTCGTCACTGGAAGAACCATAGATCTAAGAAAGAAGGAGATATACCCCGTAGTTGAAAATGTATTCAAACCCAATGTCTCCACTAGATCCCGACCCTAGATACCTCTACCTTGCCACAACTACACATGCAGATCAGTAAACCCAATGAAATGAAATGAAATTGTTTATTCTGTAAATAGGATATCGGAATCACTTTTACACGTCATATAAAAAAATATTAAAAATAAGTTAGATGAGGTCGGTGTTTCCTATCTGACTACTCTGAGAAGAAAGGCCGAAACAAACTCAGAGGTCGTAGTCTCTTTTAAAGTCCAGACATAATCTTGGTCAAGTCATATGAGGACCATGTGGATCAGTGTCTGAAATGGTCTTTTGAGGAAAGAACCACACAGATTTGAGTAGACCTGTCCAGTCAGTGCAAGCATTTGTCAGTAATCTTGGAGCTCAACTCAAAACTGAAGGAGCTCAACTCGACGAACAATACCAAAGAAAGGATATTTGTCTAGGCCGCATCAACTAGTCAAACTGCCAGACCATCATTAAAACTAAATGAGCAAGAAAAAATAAATGAAAGAGAAAAAATAAAAATAAAATATCCACATAGGTAGTCCTCACATTCACAATAATTAAAATAATATAATAAGTACTTTAAAGTAATCGTGTGCAGTTTGAATATAATTTTCAACAATGTCAATATGTATATAAAACTGGTTTATTGTGATGAATAAGCAAAATGTCAAGTTTTATGGTTTTCACAAGGCTTAGCAGAGCGAGCAGCTCAATCCCAAGCTTTTTTATCTTCTAAATAATCTGAAATTTTATAGTACCCTTTTTTACAAAGTTTGGTTTTAATACAGTTTTTAAATCGTTTAATGGGTAAGTTTCTAATGTCAATGGGAAGTTTGTTGTAAAAGCGTATATATTGACCCATGAATGAGTTGCCTACTCTGTGGAGACGTGTGCGATGTACAGAAAGGTTGTGTTTATTCCTGGTATTTAAACTATGAAGATCGGACATTTTCTTAAAATTTGATATATTTTTGTGTACATACAATAGGTTTTCAAAAATATATTGTGAGGCTACAGTCAGAATATTTATTTCTCTGAATTTCTCCCGAAGGGAATCTCTTGGACCGAGGTTGTAAATGGCTCGAACAGCCCTTTTCTGTAGAACAAAGATAGTATTAATGTCCGCACAGGTTCCCCAGAGAAGAATCCCATAAGACATAAGACTATGAAAATAACTAAAATAAACAATTCTAGCTGTATCTACGTCAGTTATCTGTCTAATTTTTTTAACAGCATAGGCGGCGGAACTGAGCCTACCTGACAATTTTTCTATGTGTGGGCCCCATTGTAATTTACCGTCAATAGTTATTCCAAGAAAAACTGTTCACTCAACAGGGTCCAACTCTATTCCATTAACTTGAACATTGTCAGTTAGCTGCCTGACATTTGGCGTTGAAAATTTGATGAGTTTAGTCTTTTTTTCGTTCAGGAGAAGATTATTTACATTAAACCAATGCACAACTTTAGAGAGTGCATCGTTGACTTGTTCAAAATTGACTAACTGACGTTTGATTTTAAAAATGTGGGAAGTGTCATCCGCGAATAATACGATCTTGTGATTATCCCTTATGTAATCCCTTAGAAATAAGAAAGAACCTAGAATTGAACCCTGCGGAACGCCCATGGTGACCTGCAGATCTCTTGCCATTTACATCGACCCTCTGAATTCTATTATTCAGATAAGAAGTCAGAAGGTCAAGAGCCTTGTCCCTCATACCATAGTGGTACAGTACACAAGTACACAATAAATATGAGGTCGCGCTCACACTTGCAATTTATAAATCAGAACGTTCTCTACAATCATTTTAAACCTTATCCCATCAAACACAGAGTGCATTTAGCATGCACCGTACAACTCACTGACACGAAAACATCGATCGTTATCGTTGTGCTGTGCAAAGCCATTTATTATGTTTCTTCAAAACATTACATTTGATTTGAAGAAAGCTGTCTTAAATTTTACCGATAATAAGAATAAAACGTACTTACGGTGCCTCTTTTGTTACCTGTGGACCTTTCACTCAAGCAGGACTCGCGGCTGCGAGCTCGATCAGAAGTGCTATTCTGTAAACATCTCACAGTGAAAACTTGGGTGAAGTGAGCTGTCAATAGTGTCAATCCCTGTGGAATGACAGCCCACTCCACTCTCACTTCACCTAAGTTTTCACGTTGAGATGGTTACAGAATAGCACTGCTGTTACTCATGTCAAGTGTCAATCATAGCGTCTAAAAATTTTGCCGCTAACGTACGGAAAAAATTTCTTTCGTTAATTTTCTTTAAAAAAAATTGTTAAGATTTAGGAAAAACTTTATGGAAAGTGAATAATAGTGCTTGTGGTAAGTGATATATAGTGTTACGCTGATAGTTGAGCCAGCGACATGCCGAAACGGAGATCGAAAGATCACATTAAATCTAAATTGTCGCCGGTGCCTGCGGATTCGGCTAAGTTTTAGATTACCATCCCACGAGTTGGGAGTTCATATTTTTTTTACAGAAAGATCACATTATTAGAAGCTCCCACGTAAAATTTAAAGTTTCGGAGATAAATAGTTTACGACAAAAAAATTAAACAAAATCGTAAAATTTTTGCAATACTTTGTCACTTTTGACATTTTGCCAAATAAATGTTTATTTACAAATTAAATATTTGTTTTATTTTAAAATATACTATCCTGTTAGGGCGGATCCGACATGGTTAGGTTAGGTGAGAAGTCTAGCATTTACGTAACCTAACCATGTCGGATTCGCCCTTACCCACATTTAGCCTTCTAAGAGAACTTAGGATGCAAGAGCGAGCGAAGCGAGCTCGGGACTTGGAGCACCCCGACTCGGACAGGTTAGGTTAGAAGGTGATGGCGGGGTCTTTAGACCCCGCTATCCCCTTCGTGGTTATTTTTTTTTAAACCACTCATAAATAGGAGCCCCGCAGAGCGGGGCTCCGTCGACTATACGTTACTGAAAAAAAAATATGTACCCTATCAAATAGCCATAAAGTTCCTCAAAATAAGATCGTTAAGTATTTATTTTTTTAAAACTATGCGTTTTCTAAGCTTTCCCCATGACGGTGGGGGGTCCCCGACCCCCCTCCACAAGTATATATATATGTACCCTTTTATAATAGTCCTTCCGAAAATTCAAAAGTTAGGTTAGAATATTAAAAAAATCATATCTCAAAAAGGGGGGGGCTCCGAATTTTTTCCTTCACAGGGGGGGTTCTACACCTCACCCCCCCCTCAAACCCCACTCCCACCTCTTAAATCGAGGGATGATAAACTAAAGTCGTACCGCGGATTCTCCTAAGTGCGATAGTGGTGAAGAACGCTCTTTATCCTCGGAGGAAGAAGGCACCTATTTCCACTGCCGAACAACGGCAAAGAGATCGAAACGATTTCCTGTAAGTCAGGCCTACGCATTTATGTACAATAGAATGAGTAGACAAGTAAGTGTTAAATCTGTTAACAATAACACAATTTCTACATTATAGTTATCACTTATCTTACTACAACAAACACAAAACACTATCAACAAACTTCTAAACTGCTTCTTGCTAGTATCTACTTCAGAAGCGCATTTTTGTTTTCTAAACAATCCGGTCATGTCTAAAAAGACTTAAACACTACAACTTAAAGGTTTCAGTTTTCAGTAAAATATTGTGATTAGGTAATTCCTAACGCAAATGGGTAAGGCTCAAAATTTTTGCGCAGTCGCACAATGGAAAATACAACGGAAAGTGTCACAAACGAAAATACGTTGCACAACGGAATTTGTAAAGCATAGTGCACATGGATTGTAAAATATATTAGTTTATTAATAGTTACTATTATTATCTCAATAATAATAATTAATTAAGTATACATCCCTACTTCTACTTGGACTTCGAAATAGTGAGAAAAATCAATCTATACCCATAAAAAAAGTTTTGCAAACAATGTCGTGTGTTATAGGTATCAAATGAAAGGGCTCGTTGTGATGATCTCAAATATTTTTTATTTTATAATTAGAACATTGTAGAATTAATGAAAAATGAACGAAATTTGACCATGCCCACGCATTACCGGCTCAGTATCGCCCCCCATTGGATCCAAGAACTGTCACATACATACTATATGTCGTATGTGACAGTTCTTCGATCCAAGTGGGGGCGATACTAAGCCAGCGGAGGTTTTGGTGTTCGGGTCCAATCGTAGGTGTTACCGAAATAAACGGTTAAATAATATTGCCATCGTATCGAAACTCAACAAAATTAAATAATCAACAATTAAACTGTTGAGACTGTTTAAGTTTTTCGCGGTACCTTCGACACCTTTCCGCAGCAGATAAAGGCATCTGAAAAAAAAAAATTAAGTACTAAGCAATTCAAATCAATACATACGCGAGTACCTAGGTACTTTATCATGCTTTCATAAATATAGTAAAAAGTTGATGGGTACACAGCTTTACAATTTCCGTTGTGACACGTCGCACAATTTTGTGTCATTCGTCGCACAACGGATCAAAAATTCTACATAACCTATCATAAAAAATCTCGTAATTCATAAAATGTACAGTACAACTAATAGTAAGCGTTATATTTTATTAATTAAGTAGGTAATATATACAAATAAATATCACAAATCAAGAAAGTCATTAAAATTTCGAAAATATAATAAAGTAAACTTACAATTTCTTAACGCCACACAACACGTTCCGTCACGATCTTCCGTCTGACACAAAAACAAAATGGCAGAAACACGCTGAAGTTAGTTGGATATCATGGATCTGTGTTGCCACTCCAAAATAATTTGATGCTCATGGTAGAATGTCAATTAATCCAGAAATATCGCGTTGCACAATGGAAGTGTCACAATGGATTAAAATTTAGGACATTTTTAAATTACCTGATATAATCAAAACGCTTTGATAAATATTGAACTTATTTTACTATGAACTATACAAATAATATTCTGAAGCCCATAAAGTATACGAACTAAAAAAAAACCATGTGTTTCCTAAATATATTGAATGGACTTTGAGAAGTGTACGTACACGGACATCAACAAATTGTATGGAAGACAAACATGGACCTTTTTATTTTCAAGTATTAAATAGGTATATAATTGGAATATTTAAACGAAAAAAATGGACATGATGACAAAATAGTCATCTTTCTTGCAATATTATTATAAATAAGTATTTATTATTTTTGATATTTTATTTCTACTCTTCAAATTCTGGGACAATACATTTTTAGAGAGTGCGCGTAAAATTTGAGCCTTACCCAAATACAGATTGTCTTGAGGAGGCAAAATTACTCAAGCAGTTTTATTTTTATTTTGACATCCCATCTTATAAAGCAATCCGTTATAAGAAGACCTGTATGCTCACCCAGCCCATGCTTCACACACTGAATTAGAAGTAAATGAGTACTTATGCCACCAAACAAAACTAAAGACTATTTAGCCCCTGCGGAGGGGGTTTTGGTTGGGATCTGTAATATAGGTCTAGCGCAGATGGAGCTAGCTGCTAAAGCAAGGTCCACAGGGACTTGTTACTTGGGCAGCAACCTACCCACTGAGATTGTATCCTACTTTCCCTTTTGGAAGTAGTCCGGACACTCTTATCCAGAAGTGTATTTAAATTAAAATAGAGTGCAATACTCTTATGTGGTATGCAGCTGTTACATTAAAGAGGCTCAGCACCTCTTATGAACTCTAATTTGCATTTAGAACATTAAAATTACTAATTAAATATGACATTAAGTCCTATAACTATTAGGAAATGCTAAATATTTAAACAACATTATAATTTATAATGTTAATACTGTATTATTCTTTGCTGTATTTTGTAATAATTAAGAAAATCTTATAGTTATGATCAGGACTAGGATCATCAGGACCTAGCTTGCTCTATCAAAATTAGAAATGGAACAAATACAGTCACTAAACAATTTAATACTCACAATATGTATATTTTGTTAAAGCTGGTTTTAAAAGAATTAGTTCTTTTATTTTAAAAGACATGATAAATGAGGATCATAGCAAGAATAACTAGGCCAAGATTCATATTGTTAACAAGATTCAGGCCGTCTAAAGAACCATGTAAAAGCTTGGGAATGATAAGATCCTAACAGGAAGTAGAATAATGAAATTAATAATATTCAGAACAATTCTATTTTTAGCAAATTCCACAAAGTTCTATTGCTGAGTCAAATACCGAAAATATTAATATTCAGAACAATTCTAGTTTGAGAAAATTCTGCAAATTTCTATTAAACGCATAATATTAATCTTTGTGGATATCTAAGATTATGATATTATAATCAAATAGCCTATTGTTTACACTCAAGTAAGACGATGACAATTGAAAAGTAAAATGGAAGCAATGTTTTATTAATGAATGAAGGGTAAGCTGTTCATGAAATACTTAGTTCACTCGTGAGGTCTCTTTGTTTATAATATAATACCAGCCTGTTACCCTCCCACTGCAGGGCAAAGGCCTCTTCTCATACAGAGAAGCCACGAGCATTGATCACCACGCTTGCTCAAGACGGGTTGGCGATTTCAGACTTATATTAACTATAAGTCCAGGTTTCCTCACAGTGTTTTCCTTCACCGATGTCAGTAATGTGCCAGATATAGGTACTAAGAAAGTACATATGAATTGAAAAATTCACATTGGTACTTGCCCGGATTTGAACCCACAACCTCATGCATGAGAGTCGAGGCCTTAACCACTGGGCCATCACAAAATTAGATTTTTGTTCGAAATCATGCCCTTTTATGGCATTTATTCAGTTCCAGTGCAGTGCATTTGCAGTGGCAACCAACTGAGTGGTAGAGAATTTGCAAGCCTGTAAACTTTTATTTCTATGTCTCGGAGACTGTGGAAGTCCTAACAAAGCTTGGGTGACAAGTGAATTTCCTAAGCAAATTCTAAATCTCAATCAGGATTTAGAATATGCAGGCCTTTTTGTGCACTGCTACTAGTCACAAGGCCCTGTCTGCAAAATAGTTGAAAAGGGCAGACCAAGAGAAATTAAAAAAGGTTGCTCCATTGGTTTGCCAAGAGTTAATGTGGTGGCCAAAGGCTATTGATTGACCAAAGCTCAGTTCCTCTACACATGGTAGTGTAACCCACTTCCTGTCCACACATGCCGTGGAGGAAAGGTAAGCCCACATAAACGGGCCACTCTATACATTCAAAAGATGCTTTTAGTGATAATACCGCCCATTGTGTCACCGTATGTATAATTTCTACATTTATATCTGTAATTCGTATGGTGTAAATTATAAAGAGTATTCTATTCTACTCTTGTCAGGAACTTGACCAAACCAGAAAAAAAATGGCACTCGAACTTGCGAGAGATGTTTGCCATATACGCAGTAATAAGCAGCCACAACAGCCAGTCTTCAGAATGCAAATATTCTAGTAATATAATTCATTCCGACAACAGACCATTTGTCGTACATTCAAGGATGAGCGAGGGTTACGTTTTCATACCTCTCCTGAACCTATCTTGCAAAACGACGATGTTAGCTGAACATCACTCTGTCAGCGGTTTACCTCCCGGGGAGGTTAAGTGATATAACGGCTTAGCCGACCGCTTTTAAGAACAGACCAGCCTGATTGGCTCCTGTTGCTCCAGGCCTCAGGCCTCGGGGGCCATGTTTTAAAGTGGGGCGTCCTCGAAGTTTACGACCTTTTCGTGTCAGATAAGTCGACCGTCGTACGACAGTACGTCACATGGGACTCAAATAATGGCTTGGCAAGCTTCTGCGATGCTTCTACGATACTTTTAGTCAGAGGTGACAGCATTGACTAGCATGGGTGTTCTCTCTTCGCCCACTTTAAGACCGAGTGTTCAGCCATCTGAACTCGGTAATGGGATGGGGACGTAATATGTATAAATCGCCCCATACTAGACCCAGTACCAACGGTTTCTGAAAGCCGTGGAATACCTCTCCACTCCTCAAGCACCTCAGGACATGTTGCCCCCTTGTCGCTACGTCACTATGTGCTAGCGACAGTTTTCGAGGGCCCATTATTGAGTGTGCAAGTCACCCCCTGCCATTTTATCCGTGTACATATAAAACATTGATCAGGCAGGGGCCATAGTCCTTACATAGTTCCAGGTCACGAGTCAACTTTAGCCACCCAAACCCATAGTCCAATATCTTTGTTTCCATACTCTGCAATAGTACTGCACCAATCGGGGGTTGTCCTTGGGTGCACTTGCATAGTACATACAGGGATAATCGTCGGTTGGTGCCTCATTTCATTAAAAACGCCTAACGGGCCTCTGCGAGTTGGCTTCGGCTCCTCGTACGCCTTCCAAAGGTCCGGGACCCCAGGGTCCCGAGATATGTCAAAGAATTTTAAATAATAATAATTTATTTCAAATAATCAGATAACAGAGATCCGTAGTGTTAGTAAAGTACCTTATACCTAGTGTTAGTAAATACATAAATTAAAATACATTTTGGGTATGAGTCACTTTGTAAAGAAGACGAACCCAGTTTCTCAGCCGGTCATCCTATCCACAAAATGCCTCCTAAAAGGGGAAAACACATTCTCACTCACTGTTTCCAGAATGCTGTTGCCACTAGCCCGGGTTCTAGCTGCCACCGACGCAATTTTCTTCCGCAAAATTGAAGGAAGGCGTCAGTACGGTTCTGCGTAAACATCTCTGACGCACTACAGTACCGGGGCAGTCTCAAGAGCATTCTAAAAACATTGTTGTACTGGACGCGCAGGACATCTAGCGACCTTTTGGTGTAGTTGATCCACAGACCACCCGTGTACAGACCCTGGCAATACGCTTTGAAAAGCGTTATTTTTACCTGGTCCGTGCAGCGAGCGAATCTACGAGCCAACATATTACCGCAGCTGCGCTCCCTCTCAATGTCCACATTGTCCTTCAGGTCGTCGGTAAGCATATGTCCCAGATATTTGAATTGTATAACTCTTCTTATGCTCAAGCCATTTAGGGTAAAGTTAGGTGAATAATCTGTACACCTACCGGCGACCCCAAAGACCATGTACTCACATTTCTTCACGTTATACACGAGCCCATGCCTAGCCGCGTAGTCCTCGCAAACTTTCATCATATCTCCAATAGAACCTGCAGTCGGGCCCAGCAGCACCATGTCATCTGCATAGCTGATGCTGTTAATATTAACACCACCCACCCGACAGCCAACACGCATACTGCTAAGCTCGACCATAAGGTCATTCACAAATGGGTTGAAGAGCCTGGGTGAGGTCAACCCTCCCTGCCTCACCCCGCACTCCAACCCATAAGCCTCAGAGAGACTGTTGGACCACTTCACATGATTCGTTTGGTTAGTATACCAAAATTGCAGAACCTTACGAACTTCCGCCGGTACATTCCTGTCCCCCAACTTCCTCCAGAGCACATCATATGACACAAGGTCAAAAGCCCTGAAAAGATCCAGGAAACAGGCATACACGAGGACGGGTGTCGGGTGTTTTACGATCTGTATAATATTGGACAGTATTCTTGAGACTTAGGATTGCACTTTCAGTGGACAGCCCAGGTTGAAACCCAAACTGAGAGTCGTGCAGGTCCAGATGTTTTTCCAAGCACGAATCAAGCATATACTGTCCAATATTTTAGCAATGGTAGTTGCAAGAGAGATTGGCCGGTAGTTTCCCTTGTCCGAGATATCTCCTGTCCTGTTTTTGACAATCGGTACCACAATCGTTCTCATTAGCTCTGTCGGTAGGTACGAGTGACTAATGCACATTGAATAAAACAGAGACAGGACCCTCGGCAGGTGAATACCAGCATACTTAAAATGCTCGATGCTGAGTCCATCGTGTCCGAGTGATTTACCTCTACTCATGTTTTTCACTACCGCCCTGACCTGTTTCGTCGAGAAATACATTACCGGTTCCACTCCCTCACGGAACGACCCAGCACCGGTCATCGTACCTGAGGGGCCAAGGGGTGATCGCATTTTGAAATGTTCCATGAACATATTATTTGCAATTTGCTTTGCATCATTCATTCCACCGACGCTCACCGGCAGCCCAGGCTTGGTATCTAGCTTACCTGTGGCCTTCCAGAACTTACAAAAGTTGTTTGCGGCTCTTTGCTCGGGTAAAAAATCCATTTTTAGTTGTTCCCTATTTTTTTGGCACCATTTATGACGACCCTTAAATATTTTCCGGGTCTCCCACATTTCTTCATATATTACTCCAGAGGTTGGTCTATTATGTATTACCCATTCTTTGAATTTAAGCCTGGCCTCTCGGTAAGCGTCTCGAACATTCTTGTTCCAGCCACACAACACTCTGCCTCTCCTTGGCTTGGACCTAACCTTCTCGCTCGTCATTACGGCTGCGTCACTTAAAATATCTACAATAGTTTTATATAAATTATCCAGGATACATTTATGTTCGACCACATTGCAAGACCCATAACTACACTTTTGAAATTCATGAGGAAGACCGATGTTGCGCAGCCTGTCATTGTATAAATTACGATATTTTGTAATTTGCGAGTCATCCCTCTCACCCCAAGTCACATCACAATAGCGAAAATGTTGCATCGTTATCTTCGGTCTAACTAAATTCAGGCCACACTCAATATATAGTGGTAGGTGGTCAGATAAAAATACATCCTCTTCTATGCCTACCCTAACAATAGTTTGCCACGCTGATAACGACACAACACAGTGGTCCAGCCATCTTCTGCACCGGTGTGCTTCGCTAACAAAAGTGTAGTTGCTGGCTGCATAGCCCAACTTCTCTATATCAGCACAAAGCCAGGTTTGATCAGCACAGAAACTTATGAGTTCCCTAAAAAAACAGTTCATGAGGATGCGCATAAAGTCACCCAGAATAAATACGCTTTATCGCGCGATCTCACCTAGGACTTCCGTGAAAATAAGCAAGTTGTCGGAAGAGTCAGTTGGCATGTAGACTGTAACTATAATAACGGAGCGACCGCTAGAAATAGCTTTGATAGCTGCTAGACGAGGGCTCGTGCATTCTATTATGAACACAGATTCAAATATTCCCTTCCTCCAGAGAATGGCCACTCCCCCATACGGCCTCCCTCCCTCCCCGAGTAAACCCGCAGACGTGTCAATAGCCGATGTACCGGTATACTCAAATTCATCACAGATGGTTCCTAACAAAGGAATGTCATGAGGGAGAAGCCACGTCTCTTGGAGGGCTACTATATCTGACATTTCACAAATATTCCTTACACAGTCAATTGAGCGTTTAACAGACTTAGAATTAAAGCTAACTAATTTACAACACTTATTATGGTTATTGTTCATAGTGTATATCATTAAGCGACTATAACCGATTTTCTTTCTCATTCTTTTGATACGTAAAACGCACGAAACGCCTAAAAGTTATGCCATCTGGCCACAATTCATTAATTAAAAACAAGTTAAGTTCCGTTTTAGAGACATACAACTTATAAGCATTATATATTTTTGTAGCTTTTATATTTATTGTTTTGAGGGTAACACTCTCATTCGTTTTTTCTAGTATGTAGCTAATTATGGTGATGGTGGTGGTGATTATGGTGCCAGCTATTTCGCTCTGTAAGTTCATTCTGACTCAAATAAATTGGTAGCGTGCATAGAAAGGAACGTCTTATTGTAGTCCCGCTTCCTCGTCTGATGATTGGCTCGGCGATTTGTGCATGGAGTGGAGTTGGCAGAAACGAAAATGTGAATTAATACGAATAAAGAAAATAAAACAAAAAATATCGAACAGCTTCATAAAATAAGTGCTTTATTGATTAAAAATTAGTAGGTATAGGTACATAGTTTGAATAAATCGTAACGTGACTGTTAACAAAATTAGCTCAAATAGTGTCTGTGACATGTACCTATAAACTTATTTACAGAATTTGGGCGAAAATGAACGAAAACAATGAATTAGATCAAATAGTCTTATTAGTTGCAAGCTTTCTAACATCCCACGTCATTCAGTTGTTTCAATTTGCTTGTTCTAGCGCCGGCGCAGCGACGGTCGCGTCCAACGCGGATACATTTTTATGTCTATCACATACGACTACTGTGCTGCCTCGCACGAAGGCCGAGCTCACCAGCAGAACTAACTTAGTAAAAGCGCCACTCGGTGTGATCTCGCGGTGAGCTCGGCTCTCGCCCACGGCTCTCCCCTGACTTAGTACAATATTCGGTAAACTGCAATTTCTCCATTCCTAAACGACAAGGCGAACGAATAACTCGTATGCACTAAGCAGAATAATAAACTATACATCTATTATAATTATTACTTTTAAACCAATTTCTTTTTATTTACAACCGAGAAACTATAATAATATAAATATTAGAACCTTATACTCTCTGTACAATGTCGTTAATTTTAATAGACTCTTCATTTATCTCTTTTATTTGCATATGTTTTTAATGTCTCGTCTGACATGTTTCTAGTTTTTACATCGTTGTGAGCGTTATGAGCGAGCGACACCCGCTCGGAAATGATTTCATATAATATGCATATACACAAGCTTAGTTATCAAACCGAAATAATTTGCCTTTAGTCTATACAGCCCTCTTCAAACTTATTTTATAATTTATTAAACAAATAATAATATACAAAGCGTTTGATAATAGTTGCAATACACAAGTGTCAATGCTGGCGGAAACGAATCGGATGGAAAGTTAATAACACTAAATACTACCTACGACTAATTGTTAATAGATTCAAAGCTTTCCGAAGAAAATGTTACGTAGTGTT
Source organism: Agrochola circellaris (assembly GCA_914767755.1). NCBI lineage: Eukaryota > Metazoa > Arthropoda > Insecta > Lepidoptera > Noctuidae > Agrochola > Agrochola circellaris. The sequence goes on along the minus strand of OU611863.1, from coordinate 15,996,208 downwards.
ATTAACGTTCCATCGCTGAGCTAGCGGTACACACGTGCCGCTAGCGGCCGCAGGGACCCGCGAGCGGCGCGACAATGGGTAGCTGCGCGTCGCGACCACTCACGTCATGGGTGGAACCGACTATATTTACATGACCTTTGAAATATCCTTCCTTATTGCTACTGCTGCTAAACACGGAACAGTCGCAGACATATTGTTACAGACATATTGTTACAATAAATCTAAGCATGTTTACATATTGGTCTCGTCGCTGCAACAATTACAATAATTCATAAAGGTTCAGGTTCAGTTTTGAACGAAACATTTAATAACAGCAAGGTAACGTTTTCGGCGACTCTCCACAACAAAATTCATTTGCATAAATATAAATAAAATTAGATCTTGACCGGAATAAAGGGAAATGATGAAAAACCACTAAAATATATCACTGCAATTCAATAAGTGCTACTAAAATAAGTAAATTCAACTACAACCCGGCGGCGCGGTCTGACGGACGACGCGGCGAATTTGAACGCCTAACAATGTCATGAGCGAACGTGCGAACTGATTGACTCGTCACACTCTTTTAATTTGGCCTCCCCCGCACTAAACTGTGCAGGACACAGTGGACTGACGAGTTACAGAGCAACCGGAACTGAACTACACGACTCAGTCACGAGCCGCGGTCTAAGCGAGAAAAAGGTAAGGACATTAAGGCGAAAGCGCCAGGGTTACCCGCGAAATTAAAATTTTCTTATGTTTTTTGCAATTTGCCGGTCAGTTACAGGTTGTTTGTTGATCAAAATATGATTTGCGACCGTAATATATATATACTTATAGAATTAAGACCGTAAAAGTCATTAATACAACTCTTAAAGTTCATATCCTATTGAATTCCTGCGTCATGAAAGCATGATTTTTGAAACCAATTCTAACTTTATGAGTTGCGTTGCTTATTCTAGAAAATTTGAATTTCGCGGGCTACCTTAGCGCTTCCGTCGTCATCTTAACGTCGAAAATTGACGAAGATTACAGGGAAATGACGTCACTATTACTATAGGGAATCAAGGAGGACGTGTGTCGGCTCGGCGTGGCGCGGCGCTACTCCTCGTCCGTGTCGGCGTCGCTGCAGCACGCGTGCGCGGGCGCCGCCAGCCGCGGCGGGAAGGGGCCGCGCGTCTGCTGCCTGCGGGGAGCCGTATGACATCACCCGTATCGCAACGAGGCGCTTTTTGTGAAATCAAACGCGGGTTTAAGGGTTATAACCAAAACGTAAATACTACATTATACATTACATAGAGTTGCTAACAACAAATGCATTATCTTGACTTCGGCTTCTCTTGCATAGCCGCTATTTTGAACATTTTAGTTATTGAACAGATTGCTTTCAAAATCGATTTATGATTATCCCAAACCCGAATTTGATTTCTAAAATGAGACGTTGAAGCTAAAATGTCTGCTGTAGTAGTTTGGAGCCGTAAGTGTGTACGTACGCGAGGCGGCGGTAGTGGTTGAGCCACTCCTCCAACATCTGCGCCTGCAGCAGCGGGCGCGCGTGCAGCGTGCCGCCCTGTGTGTGAGTGTGTGTGTACGTACGCGAGGCGGCGGTAGTGGTTGAGCCACTCCTCCAACATCTGCGCCTGCAGCAGCGGGCGCGCGTGCAGCGTGCCGCCCTGTGTGTGAGTGTGTGTGTACGTACGCGAGGCGGCGGTAGTGGTTGAGCCACTCCTCCAACATCTGCGCCTGCAGCAGCGGGCGCGCGTGCAGCGTGCCGCCCTGTGTGTGAGTGTGTGTGTACGTACGCGAGGCGGCGGTAGTGGTTGAGCCACTCCTCCAACATCTGCGCCTGCAGCAGCGGGCGCGCGTGCAGCGTGCCGCCCTGTGTGTGAGTGTGTGTGTACGTACGCGAGGCGGCGGTAGTGGTTGAGCCACTCCTCCAACATCTGCGCCTGCAGCAGCGGGCGCGCGTGCAGCGTCTGGCGCGCCGCCAGCACGCCGCCGCCGGTCTCGCACGCCGACACCCAGCGCCGCACCACGCCCTCCTCGTCCGACATCTGCACACAACACCATTACAACACTCACACCGAGACATAGGACAGGGCTGTTACCTACACGCGCGTGTAGTTTATACATTCTACAGTATGTTAACTAACAGAGGGCGTTCCCGTTAACCCGCAATAGTATAGCGTCCATACATGCAAAAAATAATATTAACATAGAAAAAAAAAACAATTATGAATAAAATATTCACAAAACATTTTACATTGATGCGTGAAAGAAACACTGCACACGCGCACTTGTGGCACTTATCTTTTCACGTAATGAGTGTGGTTTTGATGGTTTTCGAGGGCGCTGAATATGCCTATGACGAGGTCAAAATGAAAATGCAAGTTGGCAAATACGAATATAAAAAATATAAAAAATTGGTGTCGTTATTATAGTATTTGAGGGCGCTGAGGCCGATAATGAGATCAAAATTAAAATCCAAATTGGCGGCTGGGAAGATTTTTAAAGGAGAATGTTCTTGGTCCGTACCAACTTGCGGGAAAGCGGTTTGAAAGAGTATACTTCCGAGATAGTCCCATTGTCATCAGGTCAGGATCTGAGAATGGGATCCTGGAGAAATCGAGGGAACTCTTCAAATATTTTAGGCACACCTAAGTATTTCACGGGTTGCGATTCGATTACTTTAATATGGTTGCCAAGCAATTTATGCTCGTCACAATGCAAATGGCGGAGTGGACCTGATGGTGAATTACCATGAGAACTCCTCAACGATTCAACGTCCCTGCATCGGGAAAAGAAATATTTTGTAAAAGGTCATGAGCAGTTGTCTTTAGGCTATTGTAACTTAGATAAATTACAAACTGACTCACTAAAAAGCGAGAAATAAAAACTCTACAAAGCGAAAAATAACTTACATTTCGGAAGTCGGTGGCAAATAACGAAAATACAAAACTAGAGACACCCGACTTCCGAAATTGAAGTAATTTTTCGCTTTGTAGTGTTTTTTTGGAAGTCGGTTGTTTTACAGTCTGGTAAAGTGCAAAAGTTAAGTAGAGTACAGGATATACCCACTTCGCCACCATATTTAAGTTATAGGCTTCTTTTAGAGAAATAGAACAGAAATAACCACGCATGCCAATACATGTAAGATAACGTTGAAAACAGAACTAATATTTTCAGAATAGTTCAGAATTACTTTGAAACGATTTTACATTTCGCTATAAAACTGATTACGAAATAGATCAAGAGTGGGGAATGAATGGATGCAAAACGGTATTATGTCATTATCAGTACCTTAAATGTTTTTTTCCGTGAAACGTTTTTTTTTTGCGTTTTGATTATTACGAGAATGGAATCGAACACACAAAAAGTTCAGTTAGGCTGAATGTGATATATTATTCTTAATAGCCCACTGTTTTACATTCTCCCGCGATTCATTGTTTTTTTTTTTTTTAATTATTGTTGTCATCAATAAATTCACTATCACTGCTTCCGCTATTATTTTCACTATCTTCTTGATTATAACAAATATCAAAAGAATTATCTTGGCAGTCTTCTAGGTCTATTTTGATTCTTCGATTTCACGTTGTACGGAATCATCACAAACTTCACCAGACTCACTTTTATTAAAGAAGAGTTCCAACCGGTAATCCGACCCCGATTTCATTTAAAGGATCTTTTTCAAAACTCTTCTTCGATAACTGCCACTTCGCTTAATTCGTTTTCATTTGTTTAAATTAATTTATATTTTCTCTTTTTTCTCTAACGAACCAAAAAATAAAAACAAAATGGCTGATTACTCCAGTAATAGCGAATGAAGGACACATATAGTAGAATCGTACCTATAAATATCTGAAGGCATGCTAGTTTGGGTCTAACAATCTATTAGAAGTCACGGCTTAGACAAATTAATCCTATAATATCCTTGACCTATAGCAGCTATATCTCAGATGTTTATAGAAGTGTCTTATAGAAGAATGAAACAAGACGTTAACAAGAGCAAACAATCATATTAAATGCATTTATAGGATCAAAAGCGGCACTTTCCTAATTAGTTTCATAACATGCGCTTATAATCAAACTGCTTGTAGTACTTCCAATGAAAACAACTTGGAGACGTCTTACGTAAGTTATTAATTTCATATGTATTAACATATGAAATTAATAACAGTTGTATTGTATTCACTTTATTAAATTATTTTGCACAACAAATAACAACTCTAAAAAAAATGTTTTCTTTTTAGAACTCCAAATATGAAGAACTAAAACCATTTCAAGTTTCAGGAAGAAGGATCATAGAACTGGATTATTATATGAAACAACTTCAAGAAATTGGGAATCATAGTTCGTTATTCAATTGTAATTTAAGTTCTGTTGTACTGTTAAATGAAAAAAGGATTGAACTAAACTCAACTTTTTATATGAAGTGCCAAATATGTGGTGTTAAATTTATGTTAAAAACTTCAAACGATTCGGAAAATAAAATGGATGTGAGCGAGGAAGTAGTGGCCGGTATAATGACTATTGGTGGTGGGGATACGCAGCTAAATACTGTTCTATGTCATGTAAATATGCCACCTATGTCGGTACGATTGTACCAATCTAAACACGACATAATTAGTCGATGGTGGAAAAAAACTGCGCAGCACTATACAGGGTGTCAGGGACATCGACGAGAAGCCGGTTACCATGGATTCAGTACATGATTCTGAACCCCGATGCGTTGAAATGAACAGCTGTTCCATACATTTTGACCGCGTAGGTATTGGACTTTTCTATGAAACAGCAGATATTTTTTTTAATAACAGACGAAAAATTTCAACGCAGCGGGGTTCAGAATCATGTACTGAATCCATGGTAACCAGCTTCGCGTCGATGTCCCTGCCACCCTGTATAGTCGAGGCTGGTAAGGATCATGCTTTATCTATTGGGAGCTCTAATGTTGATGGAATAGCGATGATACCTGTATCGGGTGATGCATGTTGGTCCAAGCGTTCGTATGGAACTAATTATAGTGCCTCTTCTGGAGTTGGTGCAATTGTAGGAAAGCACTCAAAAAAAGTTCTATACTACGGAGTGAAAAATAAGGTGTGTAATATCACGAGCAGAAACAAAAGGAGTACAACCACCAAAACACACTTGTTTCAAAAAACTTCAAGGTCCTTCTACTGCGATGGAAGCAGTTATAATAACAGAGGGTTTTAAAAAGTTATGCATGGACTTATTTACAACCAGTACGTCGCAGACGGTGATTCAAGCACATATGCTAGTATCCGGAATGCAAGGCCATATGTTAACGTAACAGTGGATAAAATTGAATGCAAAAATCATTTATTACGAAATTACTGCAAGGGCCTGTTATCAATTTCTAAAAATACTCCTTATTAAATACGTGCCAGGAAAATCCTTAAAGAAAACTATTTACGGATACATTGGGGCATTGATAGCAGCGTCAAATATTGGACCAGCAAGGACATTACTTTCGAAGAAAAAGTAAAACACATTAAAAATTACATACTGAATGGTCCCTACCATATATTTGGTGACCACTCCAAATGCGCATCGTATTTTTGTACCGATGACATTAAAAAACGTATTGTGAATATGGTACCAGAACTATCAGCATACGGCGTCTTTCAAAAAGTTCAAGATTTGGCCCAACGTCTTTCATAGCATGCATACAGTTTTGTGTACAAGGAAACGAATAATGCGGTGGAAAGTTTTAATGCACGAGCTGCAAAGTTTATAGGAGGTAAAAGAGTTAACTTTTCCCAGAGGGGGTCTTATCTTGCCCGTTGTGCTGCAGCCGTCGTTTCTTACAATACAGGTGTCCTACAGTCGGCTGTACACCGATTTATTATTGACACAGAGGCTAATCCCGAAATAGTCCACTTAGAAGAAATACGGCGAAACCGAAATCAGTAGGCACCACATGCTGGGCCGGCGAACTGGTGCATGTCGCGAGAATTCACTGCACGCGAGAAGCACGGAACGGTATCATAATACTACGTATAGATTATTGTATACACGTAATGAAATATGAATAAAAGTAATTTCTTATTAAGCTTTTACCCGCGGCTTCGCCCGTGTGGATGTCGCAAAATATCCCACGAGAACATACTACCGGGATAACATACCTAATAGCCGAGGAAAAGGTCATAGACTCCTACCGCTGCGTCCCACTCAGTTATAATATAGCATTCTACTGCTGAAAGAACTTTTAAAATCGGTCAAGTAGTTTTTGAGTTTATTCATTGCAAACAAACAAACATACAAAAATACGAATCTTTTCTCTTTATATTTTTTATTTTTTATATTACCCTACCCTGTCCCACTCCTGGGCAAAGGCCTCCCTCCCTATTTGTTTAGAAAATCTTCCTTATGAATCACTCCGTCCATTGGTGAAAACCTTTTTAAAATCCGTTCGGTAGTTTTTGAGTTTATAGCGTTCAGACAGACAGATGCGGCGGGGGACTTTCGTTATATAATATGTAAGGATAAGGATATCAACATCTTTCATTTCTAAAATACCTTAAGCCACGTATTCACGAGGGAACAGTCGCGCTAAATAAAAGTCGCCACTTGTTCTCGATCCTAACCTCGAAATAGTAGGTCTATACTAATTCTCGCAAATCAATGTACAATATACACTCACAGGCACAATTAACCGCCCACCTATATAATTTGTCACCCTGTTTGTTTACGTAAGCTATGGCTTATCTATTGTTGAATTTTTTGTCAAGTGGTTACTTTAGCAATAAGTTAAACACTTATATCCTTACTTCGTCTCCTAAATTTGTGTCACCGACGGGTTTTTGGCATTTAGTCGTTAATTGATATTGTTGCCGTTGCGTTATCGTGTTTACATTTCCTGTTCTTTTCTGCCATAGTGTGTGAATATTGGTTCATTTGAGTTTGTAGTGTTCGCTTATTGCGTGTGGCTCAAACAAATGCCATACGATGCAACTGGTGCAGCTAGGGCAGTGGCTTTAGCTGATGCTAGATATAGCCATCGTCGCATCGCTCGTACACTCGGTGTACCTCGAACCACGGTACGGGATGCCATCAGACGGTTTCGGGAGACAGGCTCATATACCCGCAGGCCAGTGAGTGAACGTACGATTAGAAGACTAGCAGAAAGAAGTCGGCGGACTTTTCGTCCAGCTCGCGCCCCACAGCACTGTAGAGCTAGACTTGCGTTTGCGCGAGAATTTGCTGACTGGACTGTGGAGGAATGGAAGGACGTACTGTTCTCAGATGAGAGCAGACTGGCCTTAAGAGGTCCAGGTGGTCGTCAGCGTGTCTACAGGCGCCAAAATGATAGGTTTGCGCCATAACCAAGTAGATACAATGAAGTAGATACTATTAGGGATCTTGGAGTTTTATTAGATAGTAGTTTAAGTTTTAGGAGTCATTACGACCAAATGATTAGTCGGGCATCTAAATTGTCAGGCTTCATTGTCAGGGAAATGAAAATTTGAACAGAACCAGTTCTGACTATTTCCATTTACAACAGCGTTATTCGAAGTATTCTGGAGTATTATAGTACGGTATGGAACCCATTTTATCAAGTGCACTCGGATCGGATGGAACGCGTTCAAAAAAGGTTCTTATACCACTTATGTTTATCGGATAACAGGTGTCGTAGTCTGAACTCGTATACCTCCAGGCTGAGTCATTATGAAATCTTTAAGTGCACGTAGGAAATGTTTAGATTTTATGTTTTTATTTAAGCTGATAAATGGAGTAAAAGATTCTCCTGAGCTTTTAGAAAAAGTGAAACTTAGTATCCCACGTAGTAGTAGCAGCTTAATTAATCGCAGGACTTTCTTCCTGCCTCATAGTCGAACTAATATAGGTAATTTTTCACCCATTTGCCGCATGCTTTCTCTTGCCAACTCCATTCGTGGCGAAATAGATATCTTTGCTGGTTCTGTAGCCTCAGTTAGGACTAAACTTAAAGTCTTAATTGTATGATATTTTAATTGTTGTATATTTTTTCATATTTAAGTTTTTCTTTCCCAAAACTTTTTCATTATTTATGGAAAAGTTTCCATAAGTTTTGTTTAACTTTTTTTTTTATACAATGGTAAATAAGTAAATGTTTTACATAATAATGCATGCTAGATTCACATCTAGTAGATGTCAATCAGAAATTTTGTGTTGTAAATTTTTTATTGCATTTGTGATTGTACATCAGGATTGTGAATAAAAAAAAATTAAAAAAATAACCGAAACAGGTTACCAGGGAGGGTCCATAATAGTTTGGGGAGGTATCTCTTACGAGGCTCGTACCGATCTTGTTGAGTTTGATAGAGGAAGTGTGAACGATCAAAGATACGAGTACGTGGATGAAGTTGTTCAAGACCATTTCATGTCTCTCGCACAATTCATTGATGACAACTTTAGATTAACGCATAACAATACACGTTGCCATACCGCAACATCCGCCACTGAGTACCTTTATGAGGCCGGGATGCGAGTTTTACCATGGCCGGCACGCAGTCCCGATCTTAACCCAATTGAGCACATTTGGGACAACCTCAAAAGACATGTCCGAGCAAGAGTACCAGCCCCTACGACCCTAGGGGAGCTCGAGACGGCTGTGGTAGTGGAGTGGCACAATATCCTCCAATCGGATATCCAAGATATCATGGATGGACTGCCATCCGGCTCCAAGAAGTTATTAGAGCCAGAGCCGTCAACACCCATTATTAATTAAAAATTTATTTTACTACTCTCAGGGGACTTAACAACATATAAAAAAATCGTAGTTAGATGCTCGTTTGCGACGTTTGCATTTTTGTGTGTATATATTGACTGGGTTAAAACTGGACGGTACATGGTTAAGTCTGGAACAATGCGTTCTTAATGTTTAGACGTGCTTTGATAGCGACACAGTTATATCATCGTTCCTATTGTAATTTTTTGCAGAAAAACAATTTGTTGTTGATCTAAATAAAAAAACTTTCCAAATGTACTAGGTTTGGCTGTATCAGCGGACTTGTCGTTCGGAACAGGGCCTCTTTATTGTACGACATTATTCTTTCTTGTCATGGACGTCGAATATTAAAAGAGCGATAACGCGAATGTTTTGAAAATGCTACAACGCGTTGAGGTCGGATTTCGGCCGCTCAACGAGCGGTCTCCGTCTTAGAGCTTCAGATATAGACAAGCGTGTGTACCTCGTCCTGCGTGAGGAAGTGCACGGGCAGCAGCTTGCCGTCCAGGTCGGTGAGCGGCAGGAAGGCGCAGTCGCCGATGTAGGCGGGCGCCTGCAGCGGCACCAGCGCCGAGAAGTGGCCGCGCGTGTAGGCCAGCGCCAGCGGCGACTTGCTGCAGCCGTCCGGCTCGCACAGCAGCGGCAGGTACAGGCCGCGGAAGCGCGCGTAGCCCAGCGCCTCGCCGCGGAACGAGTTCACGACGTCCACGCCGTACACCAGCAGCGGGCGCCGCAGCACGTGCGCCAGCGCGAACACGTGCAGCTGGTGCAGCGCCGCGCCCGGCCGCGCCGCCGCCGCGCACAGGCGCGCCCACTCGGCGCGCAGCTGCGGCTCCTCGGGCGCGTACTGCAGGCGCGCGGCCTGCGCGCGCTCCCACGCGGCCCAGCGCGCGTACAGGCCGCGCGCCGCGTGCGCCAGCGCGTCGCCCAGCGCGCCGCGCAGCGTGTTGTGCCGGTCGAACACGCCGTAGGCCGCCTGGCACAGCGCGTCGGGCAGGCAGTCGCCCGCCGAGCGGTTCCACAGCGCGTACAGCCGCGACCCTGCACGGTACGAATGTTACCATTTTATATTTTGTTAAGAGTCTGTGCACAAAATTCACTCGACAGAGTTTAGGTAAATTCATTGCGATGCTTGTATGTGTGCACCGTTCACACACACACGCCTTAAGATCGAGCGTAGTGATCGCTTAAACAGTTTTGATCCTATAGATGATATTTTCTTAAGTTACGTAGATACGGTTAAGAAATAAGTCTGGAATGTTTGTGTATATTTGTTTAGAATATTTACAACAATCAACATAAAAATGCTACAATTTGGTGTTCGATACATTTGATACATTTAGACATTCAATAACATTGAGGTAAGCGTTTTACATAAATACGAGTAGTGGTGCCGATTCTCTTGTACACCGAACTAAACTGTCACTAAAATTCCTTACTTTTGGCTATGAGAACCTTAGCTATTCTACAAAAAAAAAGCTAAATTTAAAAATAATTTTGACAAAATGAAAATCGAATTTGACAATCGCGACTCCACGTGGTACTTGGTTTTCCCTACCCCGTGATTTTTTTTTAGAGCTACAGGCACAGGGAATTTTCCACGTTTTGTTTTATTTGTTCATGTTTAGTTTTAGGAGTTTATGGGTTTAATATAGGGGGTCGAAATTTTCATTATTTTTGCGATAGGACACACCATTATCGAGGTATAAGCAAAAAAAAAAAAGTCACTTTTTGTATGGAAAATATGAAAAATTGTTACCTAAATGTTGAGTTTTATGGGTTTACTGGTTTCATAAAGGGGGTCGAAATTTTCATTATTTTTGAGATTGAACACACCAATTTCGAGATATAAGCAAAAGAATAAAATATATACAGTACTGTTTTTGCATCTGAAGTTGGGGTGTTGGTGTGAATTTTACTTCATGACAACTAATTATTCCACACCTTTTAAATCGCGATTAAAAATAGTCAGATTTAGTTGGACAATCAAAATTTTTGGTGAAAAACGTCAAATTCAGAATAGCAAAATTGACATTTTCACTACATTAATAACTAGTGCCATCTAAGTGCTGTCAAACTGAAATATTGTTTAGTTGTCACTTTAGTCTATTTCAGAATGGAAAATCGTCGTTTGACAGGAATAAAGTAAACTTTGGTGAATTTTTGTCTAGTTTAGAGGTATTTCTCGGCTCTCAAAAATACTGGAAAAGATTCTTAACAATAATCTTAGAAGTTTTCTGGATAAGCATAAACTTATAGCAGACACTCAGTACATTGTAGGCTTCCACGTACAATATAGGCTTCCGATCTAGGGTTCCCACTGAAGACGCTGTTTTGGACCTGACCCAATCTATTGCTCGACTATGGACAGCAGAACAAAGTGCCTTGGTATATTTTTTTCTGAACCTTATTCGTCACAATAAAATATTGATTTATTTTTCTGTGAATCTCTGCTGGAAGAGCCAACACTGGAGGGGGCAAGTTAGGCTGAGGCTGAGGGAGTAGTGGTTGGTTGGCACAGCTGCATGAGAGGTTCTTTGTCAGAGACTCATACATCTCAGTATTGCACTTCACCAAGTCAAGTAGTTCCCCGGCCTCAAGCAAGCGGTCACTTAATTGCTGTTGTGAAGTCTCATATTTTTCAAAAATATCCTTCAGCAAGTGCTCCTTGTGTAGTATATCATTATGTAGGAGCTGGATATCAGTGTCATATTTTTCCCTACATTTATCTAACTCAATAGTACAAGTATTTAAACTTTTTGATAAGACAACACGTTCCTTTCTAAGTGAAAGATTTAATTTTAAGAGATTTTGTTTTTTGATTGCTCTCTGTGACCGTTTAATTAATTTCTTGATTTTAATGTATTTTTTTAATTTATTGTGACTCACAACAATAGGACATCATGGTATGGTGTCATCACCAGTCAAATCTATTGTTACAGCTGGCTCACACTCTGATTTTAAATTACTACCTACCAACCCATTAAATAGATTACTGGTACTAGCTACCTGTTTGCTAACCTTGATACACTCTGAGAAAGATAGTGCATTTCGGGCTTCACACAATTTTTGTTCAAGTTCTGTAATTCTATTCTATAGATACCCTACAACGCAATTATACGCTGACTGTCAAGTTCTGACGGTCCGACAGCTCTATGTTCTTCGATCTGTTCTCAGGATACATGGCTGCTTACCTCCGTCTGATCCAAGGAAGCGAACATATGTTCCGCCACATGTTCAACACAAAACCTCATTTGCAAAACGACAATACTTCGTTCTTAGCTTTCACGTCTTTAAAAAAATCCAGAAGGAAGTAGACGTAATAAACTTAAATAAATTTAATGTTCAATCTAAAATACCAGAATGGCTCATTCAGCAGGACTATTTTAAAACAGAATCGTTATTAACTTACATTGCTTCAAATATAACTAATAAAATTAACATCAACACAAACATCCACATAATAATATATCTAATATATACATACACCCACTGACACACCCTCATACCAACACACACATATACCCACAAACACATACGTGTGTATGTGTTTGTAGTGTGTGAGGGTAGGTGTGTGTACACCTACCCTCACACACTACAAACAGATTTAATTAAATTGAATCACAACTGCAGGAAGTTTTCACTTAAAATGTTAAAGAAAAATGGGCAAAAGTGGTCCAAGATCCTCCACTGATGAGACTTAAGGGAAATGGAACTGCATAAGTGTCTTATGATTTTGGCAAAAGTCTATAAGATTCTGTCCCGGGGTTCTATTGTTATGGTCATGTTTGTCCTGACTATAAATAATATGACCTACTTATTCTCGGCTACCAAATACGTCGAATGCTTGTATGTTTTTTGGTTTGGCGGCAACCAAGAACTCGCCATCGCCTTTCAGACGCTACAAAGAAATGTTTGCTGATGGATAAAAACTATTACGTTCCCGACGCAAAAACTGTCAGTTTCATTTAGAATCAAATATTTGGGAAGAATTATTAGAAGCACCAAATCTTAGTCACAGTTTTAATAGTGAACAAATAACTGACATTATTAACGTAGTGAAACAAGTTGCAGAAAGTAGAAAAAGACATGATTTTGAAAATCTCGAACAAATGAATGATGACGAGTTATATTATTGGACCGGTCAATCAATCTTACATGAGACTCCGTCAGTTAGTGATTGCGGTCAACCCAAAACAGCCCTTGCAAAGCTAACGACCGGACAACCGAATGAGAGGTTAGCATTGACTTCCCACATGAGTCGCAGGAAACTTGAGCGATTAATGAAATCTGCTAAGGAGGCATTGACTCACGAATATGTCACACGCCATCAGCTGGGACCACTTTGAAAAGAGAGGCTGCTGCAGCGGAACTTATTGATACCAAATGCACGTTTTGGAATCGATGCAAATAACAAACTTATTACTGTCATTGATGGGTCTTATGTTTACATATTTAAAAGCAGCAACTTCGGGTTTCAAATCGAAACATTTAGCCCGCACAAGTATCTTAACTTATTGAAAGTGTATATGATAGAGTGCGAGTGCAGCGATGGCTACATTATTGACGTAACTGGACTCCATGGAGCCAAAATGTCCGATGCAAGCATAACTTTGGATATATTGAACAATGAGGATCATCCTTTTCGTGTTTTTTTTTTATCCACGTGATATATTCATTCTCGACTGAGGGTTCAGAGACGCTATGATTGACCTCGAAGCGTTCGGTTACGAAGCACATATGCCAGCAATGTCGCGGTCGGTCAGACACAAGGTATGTGCCCGACCCAGTTCTCGAGAAAGGTCATGCCACATTGTACTAGGATCGATCTATCATCACTGGCAGGACTATTGTAGCCAATAAGCCTGATATTGTGGTGATAGATCGACGAGAGCGCCGTGCAATGATTGTTGATATCGCTATCCCTCATGACGAGAATCTCGTGAAAACTGAGAAAGATATAAATATCAAGTATCTTGACTTAGGACACGAGGTTGTCGACATGTGGGACGTGGAGTCTGCAATCATTGTACCGATAATCGTTACGGTTTATGGCCTAATAGCGGAAAGCCTCGACCGACACCTCAAGAGGCTCTCATTGCGCGACTGGGTCAAGGGCTTGATTTAGAAAGCAGTACTCCTAGATACAGCACGCAGTGAGGAGGTGCCGCTCTCTAGAGCCCTGACCACCGGCAGCTTGGACTCTGTTCCGGATGCCGATGGGCTACAATTTTTTTATGTTTTTTTAATAAAAATATTTAAAAATGTAAACAATATGTAATGAAAATGAAATAAAGGATTAATAAATGTTATTTGTTCCCCCAATATCTTGTTTTATTAATCCAGCAACTACCTTCCTTTGAGCTTATGATGATCCTTACTCTTCGCATTGCATTGCTATGCTTAATCACAACAGGCGGGGGTGGAGGGAGGAAGAAGATATTTACGTTAAACTTAAAAGGATATATATAGTCAGGATTAACATGACCATAACAATAAAACTCCGGGACAGAATCTAATGGACTTTTACCAGAATCATAAGACATATAAGTACTTGCATTTCCCGCAAGTGTCATCGGTGGAAGGTCTTGGACCAAGTTCCAAACATCTTTGCCCATTGTCCTTTACAGATAATGTTGTTCCACGTATATAGATCGACACTATTTCACTTTTAAAGGGTACAACTTAATTTACGCAACCATCTGACCGAACACTGTCTCTTAAAATACAGGTCTCCTAGTTTAAGAGACAATTAGGTTTATATTTTGTCATATAGATTTTTGTACCCTTTCAACGTTTGTATAAACAATTATGTATAAGTTTAGTACATCTACTACTATGTTCAACCTGTGTCTATTATTTGTGACAAGAGAATTGGCATTGGATCCAAATATGGATGTGGGATACGAGTGTTCGTATTTGCGTATTCGTCTTATTCGTCAAGAATAGGCAAATATAAGCGATTAGAGTAACTTCACATCGTCGTATTTGGGTAAATAAGACGAATACGCGAACACGAATAGCGATGTGAAGTGGCACCATTATATATCTCTGAAATATTCATATTTTGAGGTAAATACACCACAAGGAACATTGCCAATCAAATATTGATATGTGCACTCACCCAAGCGCACGGTCAGCTCCAGGCTCCAGTTGATGAGCGGCGGGTCGGCCTCCAGCGTCTGCTGCGCGTCGCGGTCCAGCAGCTCGGAGAACAGCTGCTCCTGTATGGGCGCGGGCAGCTCCTCGATCTCTGCAACCGTCGGCACGAGCATTCTATCACATGTCGCACAACTTACAGCTTTACGAGCAGCACGCACTTCATTATCGAATAACGAATAAGACGTCATGTTTGACAACATTGGAGAGCGAAAAGATTTAAATCGTTAGATTCGCCCGACCGCGTCATCAGATTGTCACGTGTCTGTTTCGTTGACTATGACATTGGATAGTAGTGAAGCAAGTCAATTTTGCTTACTCATACCGAAACTCGTACTTATCGTTCCATGTAGGATGTGTGAGATTTAGAATTCGCGCGAAAAATGGTCCATACTGTGAAGAGTGAGTCTTCACAGTATGGGCGATTTTTCGCGCGAATTAAGAACGGTGAGGGCAAATCTAATCGTGTCGCTAGATAGAGTGCGGTAGTGCACTAGCTTGTGTTACCGGCGGGCAGGTAGAACGTGCAGAACTCGTTGATGTAGCGGCACGGGAAGCTGCCCTTCTTGTAGCGCACGCAGCTCGCGATGTGTCGCCGGATCGCCGACGCTAAGTCCGGCGCTAGAACACACGAAATTATCATCTTGGTGTCGTTAGTTTTTCCGGGACATAAGTGATATATTATTCCCCGAATATAGTATCTATATGCAAAAAATCCGGCCAAATGTGTCGGACCACGCACAATGAAAGGATCCGTAGTTGCAATGAATTTATCTCAAAAACAAACATAACATTATAGTTGAAAAACATGTTCGACCAACTTCATTTGCAGTTGGAATGTGCCCGTACATTCCAACTGCAAATGAAGTTGGTCGACTATTACTTATTAACTTGTAAAGCCTATCTAGCTGTGATAGTCTCCTTTTAACTTCGTTATCTGAACTACTGCCGTTTTTTCACATACCTAAAAACAACCATTTAGCTGGAAAGGGGGGAGAGACACTTGACTCTAACAAAAATTTTCACAGTAAAGCTTAATATGCAAACGGATCCCTGAATCCAAAAATGGTTTTCACACACTAACAATATTTTCAACGAAAATTATGCTTTTATTTGATACCAATATTGTTATAATTTATTTAAAAAAATCCTTTCCCTCCCTTTTTTTGTATTTGCAGATGCAATATATAAATATTATATAGCCTACCTGTCACTCCCACAATTAAGACGAATCTAATGACAGCTCATTTGAAATCTAGCAAGCCGTTTGAGCTACAGAAGAAATAGACATACATACATACTCTCGAAAAACATTACCCTCCTTCTGGGGTAGTCGGGTAAAAAGTAAACACGTAAACAACCTTACTAACATCCACGCATCTCCTGGTCTGACATTGACGCGAACACGTTTTAGTTTAATAACTTCTTAATTTTAGATGCTTACGATACAATACTACAACACATTGAGTAACATTTTAATTAATAAAACACTAGAATCTCAAACTTTGAATACACTTCAAGAATGATTTAGTTAAATTACAACTAATTAATTTAATTAATATGGATAGTGCAAAAATACAATAATTTTTATTATGACTTATCCTTTCACACATAATGCATAACAACGTCCACGCATCTCGCACTGTAGCAGGAGCGCGAACCAATTACCATTATCTGTACTGCCGAGAACCAATCACCGCGCTTGTCGGAATGCAACGCGTTACGCGAGCGCAGCTCATTGGCTTATTTGCATGTGTGTTCCTTCGTTCGAATACTCGAGATAATTTTGTCAATGTAGTGATGTTTGGAGCTGAATTTTTCGTTGATTTTGTTCACAATGCCGCTTCCTGACTTTTATTATTCGTAGGGTATAAACTACTTCCAAAGGACCTAACAAACAACATATAAAAAGCTCGTAGTTACATGCGAGTTTTCCTTTTTTTTGTCGATTTTGATTGGGCTACTTAACCGTTGTTGCTACAGAAAACCGTTCTAAGGAGACGGTCCTTAACTTTTTGAGATATTTCGAACTGCATTCATAAATTTCGGAAAAGTACAGTCAGCTAGAAAACTGCCAAAATGGTAATAATAATTTAGTATGCCAGGAAAGTATATATTTACCAATGTATGAAGGAGATCTCTTGAGGCCGGGCCCGCCGCCTGATATCCGCGACAAAAGCGTCGACAGAATCTCCTGTCGCTGAAACCTGAAACACAACACATGTTATTGAACTTGCGTCAACACTGGGTCAGTCAAGTGGATGATACGGATTCAAATGTCAGGTACAGTAGCGGTCATAAGTGCAGTAGCAACCTCACAAACGAATAGATTGACACTTCGCTTTAACTTACGACCTTCTTATAATAAGTCATTTCTATACTATAGACACACACACTCTCATTAGTTTACAAATTATTGTAGTTCATAAATTCAAACATTCTGGTGTATGGCATGATAGCTAATCGGTTATCGAGTTTGGGTTGGCGCGTTCATGTGTAGCGAGTCGCGCGTTCAAATCTCACGCGCGGTGATAGTTTTTTTTAAGTTTTAAAAATCACTCGTCTAGTTCCTTGTAACGTTCGTCTTGTTCACTTAACTCGTAAAACTTTATGATTATACCCACAGAAACCTAAATAAACAATGATATTAAGGTAGACAGATGCAGTTAACTTACGACTCATTCACCGCGACTAAATAGAACGTTGTTGGTTGGTTGTTATTGTGGGTTAGTGACGTGTATTTAATATATTAGCGGTGTTAAAGTTCATATCGAAATGCAAGCAAATATAAATATTGAAATGAAAGCGAATATTATTGCGCTGCGTAAAAGCGGACTTAAAATATCACAAATATCTGATGAAACCGGACTGAGTGTGTGTATTATGATTTAATTATTTTATCAATCATCTAATTAAAGTATACCTAACTCCTGATCCTAGTAGTTATTTTTTTTAAACGTTTTAATCTACTAGTATTTTGCTAAATAGCTTAACACTACTCCTTTTTCGTTTTAGAGAAATACTGTGAGTCGGTGGGTGAAAAGACATGAGGAAGAGGGTAGCCTTGCCAGTCGAAAGCGAAGCGGAAGACCCCAGCTCATAAAAGAGGCGCAGCGACAGCACATGGTCAGCGAATATGAAACAAGTGGTTTCATACCGACAAGACGTTTTGCCGAATTATTCGACACGTCTTTACGAACCGTTCGCCGTGTACTCCACGCAGAAGGTTTACATCATCGAAAACCAGCTCAAAAACCATATTTGACGGAAAAACATAAACAAGAACGTTTACGTTTTGCCCGCGAATACTTAGACTTCAACTGGGACACGACTATATTTTCAGACGAAAAGACATTTAAATCCAGCCAAAAAGGGAGACTTCATTTATGGCGTAAGAATAATACACGATGGTGTGAAGAAAACATAGTCCCCAATACAGAATCAGGTCGAATCACAGTTAACATGTGGGGGTGGATGAGTGCAGCAGGGCCAGGGGAACTTGAATATATTCCTCCTCGCGCCAACAGCTCGACTTACGTTGACGTATTAAGTGATGTCATGTTACCCACTGTGCGCAACGTTTACCCTGCTGATGAGTTTAAGGAGATAACTTTTGTCCAGGACAATTGCCCAATTCATCGGGCGAGCACTGTGCGTGAGTGGTTTAATAAACACCCGGACATAAAAGTTATTCCTTGGCCAGCACGATCTCCTGACCTCAACCCAATAGAAAACCTATGGGGATTGATGATACAGCGATGGGAAGCACGGAATGAGCGATCTGATGAGCAGTTGAAGTTGCATTGCATGGAAATATGGGAAAATCTAAGGGGAACAGATATATGCTTCAATATTGTGGGATCCATGCGTCAACGATTACTTAATTGCATTGATAATAATGGGGGTTATACCAAGTATTAAGTTATAAAATACAAAATAAATATTGGTTTTAGTAATATTTAAGTTATATTGTGTCTTAACCGTAATAAGAATTATTTTGAGGTTTAGTTTCAATCTTCTTTTCGTAATGAAAATGAATACTTAAGCTATAACCTCAATAAGTCCTTTGTTAACTTTGAAGTTTGAAATAGAACGAACTCACTCGCAGTAGAATAAAAAAAAGTATTACTGAGTAATTTAATTGTATTGTGACAACGAGTCCGCACTTGTTATATTTACGTGGGTAGATTTGCTAAATTTGTGGTATGTTACCCACACACAGAGTAATTAAAGCACAATATTATTATATTACTAAGATACAATACCTATTTTAAGCCTATTGTCATATTTCATTGATTAGCTACTTTACTTCAATAAATCAATTGTTCTTTATGAGAAAATGAACTGTTTTAACTAGCAGTTTAATTATTTATACTTCTTATAATTACATCGAATAAACATTTTGTAATCACTCATTGAACATTTTTATTCTTAACCCCATAATTCAATAACAATATAGTAATTATTACATTATTATTTTCGTTTTAATAAACGAGAATACTAATATAATATTGATTATATTTATCTAATAATAAAAGAACAGATGAAGATTATTGTTGAAAAGAAAAATAAAAACCTCATCTCGAGATTGGAACCCCGACCTATGTGTCTCACAATCCAAAACGGTACACTATCAGCTATTGGACCTTAATAATGGGTCGTGAATTTTAGCAATCATAATTATGAACCTACCAAGGTCACACGTAATTACGAACTCTTGGGTGTGAAAGCGACGGTATGTTTTTTGTTTCGGTCGACGCCAGTTTGTGAACATCACACAGCTGTAGGTACCGCACACAGACGTAGGTTCGGCCTACGCGTGTTCTAAGCAATGTAATCCTTAGCGTGCTACTGCAATTATGACCGCTTACTGTCAGATATATTAATTGTTAACCAAATGGAACTCTTCGTCTATTTGCCGTGCATCCACACCGAAGTTACTTTTTGTAGACCAATGTTTGCTAAAATACTTGGGCATCAACGGATAACAAAACGTTACAGGAACGAAGTTCTTTAACGCGGCTTGCAGTAGGAGTAAACTTGTAGAAATCGTCACGTAACGAAAAAGTATTATGCATTATGTATTAGTATATATTATTAAAACGCTCATGGAAGGGTCCATGAGCGTTTTTTTATATATATTAAAAAGAGACAGAGAGGGAGAAAGTGTGAATTTGGTCAAAATGAAAATCCAAGATGGCGACTGCGAAAAGTTTCAAATTTTGCGTTATTGGTGTCGTTTTCATGGTTTTCGAGAGTGCCGCTAGTGAGGTTAAAATATAAATTCAAGATGGCGGCTACGAAAATTTTGTTTTTGTATTAAATCATACGTGACAAGTAACTTCGTTCTTGACGAAGGTCCCCCGACCGACCGCACACGATTTTTTTAGTTAACTTACTTAATGATAACATGTTGCTCTTGTTGCAAAATGTTGGCTGCACCTATATTGATAGCCATTTCAAACAAATCATACAACTGTCAATGAATGACAGTTATGATTTGAATATAATGACAATTTAAGTTACTAGTACAGGACTGTGGGCAAAATACACCCAGCTCCTCCAGTTAAAACCAGTGTAGTTTTGAA
Source organism: Agrochola circellaris (assembly GCA_914767755.1). NCBI lineage: Eukaryota > Metazoa > Arthropoda > Insecta > Lepidoptera > Noctuidae > Agrochola > Agrochola circellaris. The sequence goes on along the minus strand of OU611863.1, from coordinate 15,975,754 downwards.
GACATTACGTCTTCCTTTACTCAGGCCAAGGCGCATCAAAATCTGTCCCAGGGGTATTCAGTTCCGACTAGTTAGACAAGTTGTTTTTTTTTTTGTAGTTAGTCGGAACTGAATGAAAGGTTAGGTTAGGTTTTATATCTCACAAATTTTTCTAATCATTATTGATTGAATAACATTGTTAAATTGTATACTTTTTCTATTTGATAAATTATCCAATTATCCCACGACATATACAGCAGTATAGTAGACTGCTGTGTATGTCGTAGGATAATTTGATAATTTGAATTTTCGCGAAAATGGTGAAACATTTCTGCGAACAACTTGTTTGAATTAGGTTAGGTTATAACTGTGACGAACCGTGCGAGCAGTGCAGCGGCAGCGGCCGGCGAGCGGTACTTCCAAGTTGCTCGCAGAAATCTTTTAACCATTTTCTAACTATCCGTGTTTTCGCAATATCCCTAGGGTTCTCGCGAAAATTCTAATTATCAAATCATCCTACGACATGTATAATGACAACAAAAACAATTTAGTTTATAATCTTTTCGTAGCGTTAGTTTTCGCAAAAGTATCAATGAATTCGATTAAATCTAGGCTTGATGCAGCTTTGTTTTCGATTGCTAGGTATTAGCGGTAAATTTCAGAGTCGAGCTTGGCCCATAGTATTCCTTAAATATTTTATTATTATTCTTAATTTGCTTTCAGCTTCTGCAGAACTGACAGGAATTGTATGGAACAGTAGCATTGCTGTAAATATTTATGTTAGATCACATTCTAGCACTTCATATTTTCTCATTATTTCTTTACAGAAGTAGTGATAGTCCATACCTTAGTTAATTGGGCCCGGCATACAAATATTTTAGATCGACTGTCGTTCGACATTATCGATAGATGGCGGTAGCAAACCTATACTATAATGTACTAAAGACGTCAAGTAAAAATATTATTATTCTTGTGTATAATTATATGGAACTCGAATACTTATTTTTTCAAGTAACAGTTTACAGAATAAAGAAAAGTTGAAAATAATATAAAGTTCTCTTTAGAAGATTTTTTTGGAATAAAGTTTTAATTTATTTAATGGATTATTTTTATAGACCGTTTCCTTATTGCCTTAACCCGCTCAATGTGGTGGCGAATGTTTCAAGTCGGCTACACACACTGCACAAAAAAGAGAAAGAAAAGGGGAATTCCCCACAAGTTTCGAACAGAAGTCGAAACTTGTTGCGAATTCCCCTCCCCTGTATTCTTTCAAATGAGTTGCTATTATTAAAGTCGTGTTGCTAACTATTGTATTTACATTCTGAAGATGAGAGAATTTTTAGCTAGTTCAATATGCGGTTTGCTGGTCAGGGTCCGACGGCCCCCTGAGCCTGGGGGCCTCGGGGCGCTGTCCCGTCTAGCCCTGTGGTAGCTACGCCACACTACTCAAGCTTGTGATTGTTTTACTACTTTAACAATTATTTCCAGCAAATTGAAACTATACTATTTAGTACTACGTGTGGGATGGCATGCCGTGTCATCTTGTGATTCGATAATGTGCTACAAACACGACGTGACTTTATTGGTATATGTTATAGCGTAATTAATTAGTTGCCGACTGTCCGCCACCTAGTACAATGTCACAGTCACATCCAAAATACGTTCGTCGCCTTAAAGGCAAATTCTGTCTGCTCATTGCAAGATGGAATCGGCTTTACCGACTCAGCATTCTTGCGTCGTAATGTCAATACCGCAGAATGACGTTCAACCATCTTCTTTACATGTCAAGCCCATTTTTATTTATTTTTTAAATGTAAGTCATTCAAAAATAAAACTCTAAACTATTTCACAAAATAGCCAAGCCATTAAAAATGTTTTAAGTACGTTGATGTCAACTCGACAAAGGTGTATTCTATTTTGATCTTTGTTTTCAAGTAATTAAATATAGTTTTCTATGCAATATTATAGTCTGCTCAGTGTCGTAGTTAAAAAGGTCTCGAATTTATTAAGGAAAGAATTTGAAAATTAACGAAAATAAGACTAGACTGCACAACATCACACTACGAAAATATTGATCACTTTTTTACTTCGTCACATTAAATTAGTTTTTAGTCTGTACCTCAAAGGAAAAAACGGAACCCTTATAGGATCACTCGTGTGTCTCTGTCTGTCCGTCTGTCACAGTCAATTTGCCCCGAATCTAATGGAATCAGTTGAAATTTGGTCCACATTTGTATTTCTGTGACGTAAATAAATGAGTTATATACTTTTAAAGATATTTAAGAAAATTGATGATAATTTAATGTCCCCCCCCCGTTATCTTTGAAACTACTAAGCCTAAAATTCTGAATGAAAAAAATAAAATATATAACAGGAAAACCTATGAGAAGAAGAAGATGGTCTTCAAATAACATGGTAAATCACTCAATATTGTGTGTACAAACTTACATTTACAGTTGGAATGTATGAGAGAATATGTTTTTCAACTACAATGTTCAGTTTGTTTTTGGAATTCATCCTAACTATGAAACCCTTCATTGTGCGTTGGTCCGACACCCACTTGGCCGGTTTTTTGTTGTACTGGTATTATGAACTGTATTATGTCGTTAACGTTTGAATTTTATAATGACAAGGTTCTATGTCTGGGTAAGGCGAAAGCATCAGGGCACCGGGCGAAACACAAATTTTCTTACAGCGAGGGCCCGCGGCGTGTCACCTCACGAGTGCTACGTTACCTGATGGCGAGGTGCACGAGCGTGTGGCCGGCGTCGAAGGCGGAGGCGCGGTTGAGCAGCGCCACCTCGGCGGCCGTGAGCGCGCGCGCCGGGTCGCCGCCCGCCGACAGGTACGCGTCCACGCAGCGCGCCTCGCCCTGCGCCACGCCTGGCGAGGGCCCGCGGCGTGTCTCCTCACGAGTGCTACGTTACCTGATGGCGAGGTGCACGAGCGTGTGGCCGGCGTCGAAGGCGGAGGCGCGGTTGAGCAGCGCCACCTCGGCGGCCGTGAGCGCGCGCGCCGGGTCGCCGCCCGCCGACAGGTACGCGTCCACGCAGCGCGCCTCGCCCTCCACCACGCCTGCGAGGGCACGGAACTACTGTTACGTATGATTGACCCCATGGATTGGTGGCTCAAAAATAGATGATTTTTTACGAATTTCTTTCCGATCAATACCCGTTTCAACTAAGGGACTTCAAATAGTAATAATACTTCTTCTTATAAACGTATCGATGGCAATTTATATATCTCAGCCCAGAATTTCTCTCCACTGACAGTCCTGTATTCGAGCCTGTATAAATAAGACAGCTCACCGAGACAAGCCTGCAGCCAAATCCAGTCGGTGTTGTTGTTGCGTCGCTTGGATCGCCTGTTGTTCGGCTCCAGCTCGTGGATGGACGCGTTCTGACTGTTGCAGATGTCATTTATACCTGTAAGTCACACAACATTCCGTATGAGAACACTATAACGGGTGTATAAAGACGCTCAGCAAAGCCGACAGTCACTTGTATTCCCCGTCCTTATGGTTTTTCTTTTGTACTTTGCCTTACCTGGGATCTTTCTGGTTACGGAGATATTGAAGGTCAAAGTTCCAACTTCTTTTTAGCACTTTAATTTTGTCCCTGTTTACGAAGAATAAACTAGCTCTTTTTGAATAGACGTGATAAAAAAAAAGTGCATTTACACGTAAAGCAGGGACCCTCGCTGTGGGGTGTCGTTGAAAATATTGTTAATGTGTGAAAACCATCTTTGGATTCAGGGATCCGTTTGCGAAATATTAAGCTTTACCTCTTTAATCCACGACTACAGGTGATTTGAATTTGGAATGTGGATATTGTTAGTAAAAGTTCCAATCATACCATTGTATGAACAAGTAACAGGCTGATGAAAAAGAAAACCGCGCGCGAGCCCAATAAAAAAAAATACAGTTTGTGAATAAATAAAAAACGCGCGAAATGCATTCCGCCTTCATTCGTAATTGTTTACTCAAATTCGGAGTTTACGTTTTATAAAAAATGAATGTGCCGTCCTCAAGTAGTAATAATGAAATAAATAAATGTAGGTACTAATCTTATTCATAAGTTGCACTTAATTATTTTCTCATAGAGGGTGATAAAAAGTTGAGTGTGGACACTCAACTTTTTATCACCCTCTATGAGAAAATCGGGAGCAACACTATTTTTAGGCTCGAGTTACGTACTTTGAATCCGTCGCTGCGCTCAGGCACAGATAATATAATAAATACTACGTACTCAGGATTCTACTCTAGAATTCTTCGCTCCGCTCTGGATTCAAAGAAACACCAACGCCTTTAAAATAGTTGTTTGCTCTGTAGAGGCAAACAACAATCTACTATTTTTTTTAGATTTTATTTTACCACTCTGTGGCCGTGATTAATATGTATACCCATGCCTGATTACAGCTTTCTAGTACTAACCGTCTCTGAGCTAAGCCGCGGACAGGCAGACAGACAGACAGACACGACGGACATAGCAAAACTATAAGGGTTCCTTGTTGACTACAGACCAATAAAAACGTAAGAAAATTTGAAATTTCGGTTTTTGCTACCGACTTCCGAAATTAAAGCAATTTTTCACTTTTTGCTGTGGTACCTAACGCACACAAATTCGAATACCACTACCTGCTATGTAAATACCAGTGACAGGGAGTTATTATAACATCATCCACATAGACTAAGTGGAAAAAATACGTATTATTGAAACTAACTCAAAAATTAGCCAAGCAAGGTTAATAAAATTTATATGGGACCTTCGCGCAAGCTTCCTCTACCAATTGAAAAAAGAATCTACAAAATCGGTCCGCAATATTGACGAAAATATCGTTGGACATACATTAAAAAAGTCATACAGACGAACATAGAACCTCCTCCTTTTTGGAAGTCGGTTAAAAATAAGAGTCGTATCCCATCAATAATGTTTGTTCAATGTTACTTAGTTTGATGTGCAGAATGTGTAGATAACGGTTACCGATTACCTAATATATACCTTTTTACACGCCGTATTTGAATGTCTGTGTCAGATGCTACAATGAGTAATAAGAAAGCGTGTGCTAATACAAGCTAGGTATAAGAGTAAGAGGTCGTACCGAGCGAGGGCCGCGCGGCCGCGGGCGGCGGCGAGGACTGCGGCGCGGGGTTGCTGCTGCCGCACATCGCGCACTTCAGCGACTTGGGCCAGTTGTCGTACGTGCACGTCTGCCAACACACTCACTTGTTAGTAGGAACTTTATTAAATACATGCCAAATAACAAAGATGTTTAACGCAGCGATGTTTGCGGGGATCGATGCGTAACACACTTTCTTTCACAATCCGAAGGATTTTTGAAGGAAATTCCTAATCCATTGCTTCATATGTTTGAAAAATTCGTCTGCTCTACAACGTAAAAACGCAATGAATGTTATTGTGTTACGCAATTACCCCGCTGGTCCACTCCAAAGTTATTTTATCCATGCATTTAGTATTAGGCTTCAGGGCTTCATTTTAACGGGTTTTATAATTCGTGGGGGATAAGGGTCTCCTCTGCACGTATTAACGTGAATCTGCTTGACAGACACACTCAATCATCATAAGTATATTTTTCAAAACAACTGAAACAAGTGCCAGAATTTCACAGTTTTTCGAGCACCATCGGAGTTGCACAAGGTTTTCAGGGTTGCAAACTTGGGTGTAAACTACTCTCAGGGGGCCTAACAACATATAAAAAAACGTAGTTACATGCGCATTTGCGACGTTTGCATGTTTGTTTGTCTGGGCTATAAGGGTCTCATATTGACTGGGCTATAAGGGTCACTCCACGCTTAATAAATATCTCGACATTTACGGATAAAAGAATCGTAGTTACATGCGATGTTAGATGTTGATGTTGATAATGACTGGGCTATTAATCATGATCTGTTCTTAAAGTATCTGATGAAAATGTAAACAAATGGACGTAAGGTACCTGTGGATGCCAATTTGTAATGCCACTTACAATTTGAGTGCTTTGATTTGAATACTTAAACCCGAGATTCGAATTTATAAATCCTCAATTTTCATCGATTATATTTCAATTACAATTTAATCACGCTGTCTATACTAATAATAATAATTACTAATAATTCATGTATTTTTATTCTTTTTATATTTAAAATATTTAAAAATGTAATTAATATGTGTACAAATGTAATAAATAAACTAATAATAATATAATAAAGAGGTAAAATTTGTATGTTTGTTGGTTTATTTGTATGTAGGGGGTAATCGGAACTACAAGTCGGATTTGAAAATTCTTTTTGCATTGGATAGCCTAATTCTTGAGGTAGGTTATAGGCTACGTAACATCACGCTACGACTCTTAGGAGCCGAGCAAAAAGAAACAAAAGTCAGAAAGAATGCTAAGCAAAAACGAAGTAATAGCGCGGGCGGGCGATGGGATGGGGCGCGGTGGGTCGGGACCCGACATTTCACGCGGACGAAGTCGCAGGCAGAAGCTAGTTCAAACAATAATTTAGGAAAAAGCGGTGAGATATAAAGTTGAAACCTTTTAAATACAGATGAATGTGTTACTAATTGCCATTAGTGAGTGACTACGTAAGAATTTAACCTGAACAGGGTTTGTCAGATACACTTTTATCAGATACTTTTGGAACAGACTATAGGTGCACTCGTGTGGTATGCACTGACCGGACAGGGCCACTTGGCAACGGAGGAGGCGCTGGCGCCCTGCGGCGACGATATCCGCAGTGGCTTCAGGCGCTCTGCCACTGCCTCGGCACCTAAGGACCAAACGATACATGGACACGAGCCCCACGCACTATAATAACAGCTCTTGTCACTGACCGACACAGCTCTTACAACACTTTTGTGGTGCCATAATAAACACGAAAAATTTACGCATTAATAACATAATAGAAAATTATGAACACCATCTGCCTCACAATTGATACTTTTTGGAAAACTTGTTGTTGTTTATTGCCTTAGCTGGGCTAAGGCAATGAACAACAACCTATCACGGCACGGCAATACTGCTAGGCGTACTGCTTTAGGGGTATGAGGAACAGGGTGTAAAGATCACTCATCCACCATAGAAAAGGGAGGATCCTCCGACGGTTGTCTTATCTGGCGGGCAACTGCCCAGAGGTTGATGGTGGGAGCTTGTATTGTCCACCGCGCGGTAAACTCTAATTGCGCGATGCAGGATTTGAGTGACGTCAGGTCTTTGATGCGTAGTTCGCATGTGGCGATGTAGATGCAGCCACACTGCTACGATGCGGGCGACGATAAATTAGCGGAGCAGGGAGAGTCAGTTTCGTTTGGTTACGTATATTCCAACCGCCGGGAGAATGCGTTCCTGACACCTGTCAGTTAAGAACAAAAGAATACGTGTTTTACGAATTTATACTTTATTTGTTCCTAATCATGTCCAACTGAGTGTCGGGGGGCTTACTCCCTAAGCGAAATCCATAGTTTCGGCCGTCGGTACGGGCGCTTCGCTCTCCTTCTCACTTACGGAATGTCTTTGCCGTGGAGTTTCTTGCCGGCTCTTCTCCATAGGAAACGACCAATTGAAACCGTGCACCTAGCTTCTGATGTTTCATAAGTGCCCTTGTAGGTTTATGTGAAATATTTTTTTTTGAATTTTGAATTTTTTAAGTAGTAGTCCAGGAAGGGATTCTCTCGGCGGCCGGAGTTTAGTAATTATTAGTATCGTTTTGGCAGAGGGGACTCGAGTTCATTGCTATAATTATCTGGTGGTAATGATGCTACATAACATGGTAGCAGGTACAGAGAGAGATAAGGTAGAAAGGCTAAGACACATTGAGAGGGGCCGCGTCGCAACGCATTGCAAAAACCCTGCTTCATCAATTTCATACACTTTCTATGAACCAACGCACACTACAGGCGGACCGCAACGTACTTTTTTGTATGAAAATGCGTTGCGCTGCGGCCCTTTGCGGCTGTAATGCGCACTTGGCTGTAGGCTACGTTACCGCAGATGTCCGGCGAGGGTAGCGCACTGGCGCCGTCCTGCAGCCGGAAGATATCCTCGTTGAGCACAGACTTGGGGCTGCGGCACATTGTGCACTGCAACAATTTCAAACTCCACATGTTTCATCATCATCACTAACATCACATATAATAATAATAATAAAAACGTTTATTCTCTCCACCACATAATGAAAAGTTAGTACAGTACATAATAATTATGAGTACATAATATTATTCACAATTATTGTGAATACAAAAATACATTAATGTTGTGGAGACTGGAGCCTGTACTAGGAATACCTGTGTTACAGGTCTCCAGGCCTCCATACTACACGGACAAGTCACACAGATACCAACGTCTACTAACAGATGATAATGGGATGAAAGATAAAAAACAAAAATAATACAAAAACGAAAATAAATGTAAAGCAAACTAATAATTAACTAATTAGACAGCAAAGTAGGGTGTATGGGTGTGAGTGTGGATGTGGGTGTGTAAGTGAGGGTGTGGGTGTGTGGCTGCGGATGCGTAGTGAGTGTGTATACGATATTCAAAACTTGTCTTAATATGGTATACTTAGGACATGCCGAGCCGCTTTTTATGAGTTGACTTCTAAGAGTCTCTCAGTGGCTTTATAATCGTGAGATTGAAGCCAATTTTGGACTTTAGTTTTACAATTGAATAGGGATAAGGAGTAAATGGAAATGGCTTTATTGACTTTGTTGTAAAGGTAATCTCCTAGGAAACAAAAGAATCTACGGCTGAACCTGGTATTAAAGGGCCTCGATTTACAGACTGAGTGTTTGCGTCTCTTGGTAAGGATTTCGACTGGATTGTATGGAAGTAGAGTATGCCTACGAATGATAGTGCTTAAAATGTATAATTGGCGAACTGTCAGTACTTTGCACTGCTGGTAAAGTTCTTTCGTTGGAAAGAAAAAGGGAAGTTTACGACTAACTTTAAGAACAGCTCTCTGAGCTCTCTCCAGCCTTAGCAAGGATGTCTGAATTGGCAATATCAGACCATACAGCACAACTGCTAAAATGTCGTGTAAAAAAAACCTGCACATTCTCTCATTGGTTTATCTACAACCGTGACTATAGTAAAGAAAATATTAGAAAGTTTAGAGAATGCCTGCAAAATTTATCATTTCATGATGCCTATAAATGCTCAGATCCAAATAAAGCATTTAATGAGTTCCATGACCTATTTAAATTATTCTATGACCTATGTTTCCCAATTAACAAAATAAAAATTTCGGTAATTAAAAAACCAATGTGGATCACAACAGGACTGAAAAAATGTTCCAAACGAAAAAGAGACATGCTATGGGAATATAGAAAGTCACCAAGTCTAGACTATAAAAATAAACTTAAAACGTATATGTACTAAAAGATTAAAACACATAATCAAACAGACACAAAAAGCACAAAACAATAATTTTATAAATACTGCTAAAAACAAAAGCAAAGCTACATGGAGCATAATTAATAAGCAGAAATCAAACTACCCTAAACAAGGTATTGATAGCATACAAATTGACAGCAAAATTATAAATAACCCTGAACAAATAGCAGAATCATTAAATAATTATTTTATAGACCAAATTGAATCTCAAAGTGACATTAATCTTAATCTTAATAGTAAACCAACAATAAACTTTCATCCTAATTCAATATTTATGACACCCACAGTACCCTTTGACATATTTGAAATTATTAAATCCTTGAAAAATACTAAAAGCGCTGGATATGACGACATAACCACCGAGGTAATAAAAACCACATCTCATATCGTTGCACCAATACTCAGCCACATTATCAATGCTAGCATTGAAACAGGCATATTCCCAGAAAAATTGAAAATCTCTGTAATTAAACCATTACATAAAAAAGGCGATAAGCAAGATCCTAGCAACTATAGACCAATCGCGCTCATTCCGGTATTCTCTAAAATTTTTGAAAAAGTAATACATAACAGCATATATTCTTTTCTAGAAACTAACAAAATCTTGGTTAGCGAACAATATGGTTTCAGGAAAAATAAAAACATTGAATCTGCTATGTACAAACTTGTTGAACATGTTCTAACTAGCGTTGACAATAGAACTCCTGTAGTTGCATTATTTATGGACATGTCAAAGGCATTTGACTATGTTAACCATAAAATACTGTTAAACAAGCTGGAAAAATATGGAATTAGAGGCAATATCCTTGAACTTATGAAATCATATCTGACTAATCGAGAACAAATTACATACATAAATAAAATCTGCCCCTATACAAGAACTGATAAAACTTATATATCTACACATAGAAAATGCATATTTGGTGTGCCGCAGGGCAGTGTTCTTGCTCCATTATTATTTATTATATATATTAATGACATGCCTAAAACTATTAATAATCCAATGATTTTATTCGCTGACGACAGCACAATACTAATCAAAAGTAAGGATGATGTGACATTCGAAAAAGAAATAAACGACAACTTAAATGATATAATAACTTGGCTAACTGAAAACAACCTAAAAATAAATCTTGAAAAAACAAATTACATTTCATTTGAACAACAAACAAACAATAAAAAACCGGATATTCATTACGATGACAAAACTATTAGTGAAGCAGAACATACTAAATTCTTAGGTATTTGGATAAATAAAAACATGAGCTGGAAAACACACGTTGAAAATACATGTAAAAAACTTAGCCAGTATTCGTATGCTCTCCATAACCTAAGAAAAGTGTCAAATCGTGCAACATTATTAACGGCGTATCACGGGTATGTTGCATCTACTTTACGCTACGGACTTATATTTTGGGGGAACTCGCCAGACAGAGAAATGGCATTCAAAGCCCAGAAACAGTGCATAAGGGCAATGTGTGGCATACAACGCACAGAAACTTGTAAGCCACATTTTCAACAGTTCCAGTTATTGACATTTCCGTGTCTTTATATATATGAAGTGGCGATCTTTGTCAAAGCGAATCTGCAACTTTATACACATCCAAGAAGCACACGACACAAAAACAAAATATGCGTGAGACGTCATAAAAAAGCAGTATTTAATAAAAACATTTTGGGCATGGCACCCAAAATATACAATAAGTTGCCAAAACTTATCACAGACCTACACAAAATGGACCAATTTAAATTAGGTTTGCACAAATTCCTAGTTACAAAATGTTACTATTCAATTAATGACTATTTAAATGAAAGATGACTGATTTTATCTGAAATGGCACCACAACAAGTATAATGATTATTGAAATTTTGATTTGACTTTTTATTTTTGCGTTTCTATATACTATGTTTTTTTTAAATTTATTATGAAATTTTAATGTTGGGATTCTAAGTATTTGCATCAGATATTAATAAGATATTAATTTGCACACCTCATTAGGTTATAATACAATGTACCTTTTATACCTGTAACACCTTTTTAACATGTATTATGCAAATAAATTATTTGATTTGATTTGATTTGATGTCTTTGGGGCTCCACCCCATGCCGTTATGCAATATGATAAGATTGACTGAACTAGTGCATAGTATACGGTGTCAATGATCTTAGTTTCAGCCACATGGCATAGATTCTTGAAAACATATTTAAATTTTCGCGTTCTCGCTGTAAGTGCATCTACGTGCGGCTGAAAACTAAGACGATCGTCAATCTGAATGCCCAGATATTTGATAACAGCCGTTTTTTTGAGAGTAGGACATAAGCAAGGATTGTCTTGCAGGAAAGAGCAAGTGTGTGATGTTATTGTAAAATTTGCACAAGATGGGATCGAGTAATTTTTCATGGTAAAGGGAATATACATAGTTTTAGATACGTTAAGAGTGAGTTTATTATTTTTTAACCACTCTGCGACCATGTCGAAACCGAGCTGAGCATTTGAAAAGACTTCCTCCCATGAGTCCGCGTGAAAAAGCAGAGCTGTGTCATCCGCAAAGGTGATGATCCTGCCACCACGCAATTTAAGGTTACAAAGGTCGTTGATATATGTCAAAAATAATGTAGGTCCAAGGATACTGCCCTGTGGTACCCCATACGTGATGTCAAGATCATCACTGCACATATCACCAACCCGTACCCTCTGCACGCGATTTGTGAGATAATCAGAAAATAATTTAAGTTGCGTGCCTCTCACTCCAAACCCCTCCAGCTTCTCGAGGAGGAGCGGGGCAGAGACTGTGTCAAAAGCTTTTGCTAAATCCAGAAAGATCGCCAGCACCTTTTGTTTACCATCGAGATTTGTGGAAACAAAGTTCACCAGTTCTTGGACGGCATCATTAGTTGACTTTCCGGATCGGAAACCAAACTGAGAAGGTGATAACAGTTTGTTTGACTCGAGATATTTAGTTAATCGTTTATTTATTAACCTCTCCAGAATCTTGGATACCGTTGGCAAAATGGAAATAGGTCTAAAGTTGTCGACACAGCCCCTGTCCCCCCCCTTATGTATCGGGTGAATTTCGGCAAGTTTCAGAGAGTTTGGGAAAGCGCCAGTTGAAAAGGCAAGATTACAAATATAAGTCAAAGGTGGAAGTACAATCCCTCTATAACGCTTCAGGAAGATAGCAACACTTCGGGAAAAACTGCTAGTAAAGCCCTGTTTTAGGATGGAATTCCAGGATTATCTCAATATCGTGGGTGGATCATATTCTTATTGCATCAACATCAAACAGTCAGTCCTCAGCTCATAATTATAAATTCCGGTTTTTTTTTCATGGCGTTCAACCTCCAGTTTGCGTAGAAAGCCCGCACGAATACTTCGCGAATAAAGTCGACTGTTTAGCGACGCCGGCGCAGCGCAGTTTTTTCCATTTTTTTTTTTGAGGGCGGGAAATTATCAAATAACTTCACCAAATAATGACCTGATCGGCGATTCCCGTAATTTTAAAGAAACTTCGCATTTTCATCTCATTAGCAATCTGTCTCAAATACAATCAATTCAAATTCAAATTCAAATAACCAACAATCAAAAAAAAAAAAGAAAAAGAAATCAATTTAAGTACCAACATTTTGGACAAGTTTGACAGATTGCGACTTGAATGTGAACGTTTTTTAAGTAAGAGATTGTTGTAAGAACTTTCGCCGGTTAGCAAAATTATTTACATTTACAAAAGTATAACTAATCAGACTCAATATTAATTAAGATTGTGCCTTATATCGAGATTATCGACGCCGCAGACTGAACGAGATCATGCATACTCTCGTGTCAGACGAGCTCGAACCGCTTAGAAAGTGAAAGTGTGAGCAATTAGATAAAGGTGAACACTAAATAACTATCTCTACCGGGCCCAGATTCGCACGGGTAGCACTAAGTACTTATCTACGGCGCACCTGCCTACCCACTGGACCACCCTACCTACCTAACTACCCTATCCTCCCTACCTGACTACCTACTTACAACCTACCCTACCTACATAGCTTATAAATAAAACTGATGAATTAACAAGCCTCCTGAAAACTTATGATGAGTGCCTGTTTTTAGCTCAGTTTGTGGACAACATGTGACGGGGTAAATTGTAACGACGATTGGACAATCGCTAGTTGAAACATTAATTGTATGTACGAGTATCTCTTACGCTTTACGCGGCGCACGGTAAAGCAGTAAAAAAAATCATGCTGATTGGACATGGTTTTTTCGACATCTTCAGCAATAGTCGTCTCGTCTCGTCTTAATGAATTATTATACACCTAAAAATTCCTCATGAATCACTCCGTCCATTGGAGAAAAGCGTTTGAAAATCAGTTTGGTAGTTTTTGAGTTTATCTCGAACAGAGACGCGGCGGGGTACTTTGTTTTATAATATGTAAGGAAGTATTGCAGACACAATATTCAATCGACATGTTATTCTTATCGTCACCTAGTTTATTCTAGACAACAATCCAATCAAAATAGACGAGAAAAAAAGTAAAGTCATTGTGAATATGATAAGCGTGAAAACAAAAAATGTTTTTAAAGAATACAAAATTTTAACACTTCCGTCTATGTACATTTATGAAACTGCCTTATTTGTTAAGCTGAATTCACACCTGTTTCCCAACCTATCAGATACAGTAAAACGTAACAGGCGAAATGATATGTTGCGTGGACGTAGAGCAAAAACAGCTTTAATGTGGAAAAGCATATTTTGTTTAGCCCCGCAAGTTTTTAACAAAATCCCAAAGCAAATTAAACAGTTAAATTTAAATGGGTTTAAAAAGGAGCTTAAAGAGTAACTATGTAAAAAGTGTTATTATAATTTGAACGACTTTTTGAATGATACTTTGACATCTTAATCTAATTGTGATCTCTCTTTTATAACAAATAGCTTGACATTACATTTTGAAATTGAAATTTATTAATTATTGTACATTTTTTTGACATATCTATTGACACTGAAATGCCTCTTATTGTATCGATTCTAACCTAATTATTTATATTTTTGCGTTTGTAATAATTCATTATGTAGGTATACCTGATATTTGCACGCCCCATGTAGCAGAATGTGATGAGACGTTTATGTTATTTGAGACCTTGTATTGTACCATGTTCGGACAAATAAATGAATTTGAATTTGACCCCTTAAGAGGTTTAGGGTAAACAAAAACTAAGGTTGTATAAACTCACGCCTTCTTCCCGTGGTGGCAGGCAGAAACTAAGGTTGTATAAACTCACGCCTTCTTCCCGCGGTGGCAGGCAGAAACTAAGGTTGTATAAACTCACGCCTTCTTCCCGTGGTGGCAGGCAGAAACTAAGGTTGTATAAACTCACGCCTTCTTCCCGCGGTGGCAGGCAGAAACTAAGGTTGTATAAACTCACGCCTTCTTCCCGCGGTGGCAGGCAGAAACTAAGGTTGTATAAACTCACGCCTTCTTCCCGCGGTGGCAGGCAGAAACTAAGGTTGTATAAACTCACGCCTTCTTCCCGCGGTGGCAGGCAGAAACTAAGGTTGTATAAACTCACGCCTTCTTCCCGCGGTGGCAGGCACTACAGCACGCCACCCGATCCGATCCTTACCTTATGCTCCATTTGTTTGTCTTACATCGAAGCATGTGTCCTGTCCAGTTCAAATGGTCTATGCTAACCACTATACCTTACTTTTTTTATTATATCTGTGTTTCTGATTTTGTCCTTTAATTTCACTCCTAGCATGCTTCTTTCCATCTACATTTTACTCGTTTTGCTCTATGGTTGTCAGCGAGCGACCAAGTTTTGCAGGGAAGAATAACAAGTGTTGAAAGTTTTCCTCTTGATATGCATGCCTTAGTCTTTACTCTTCATTATTTCCTTTAGAGACCAGTATTTTTTCCATCCACAGGCAATTATTTTATTGACTTCCATAAACATTGAGTCATTAGGGCAGTAAATTATCTCTAGGCTATCTGCCCTAAAAATTGCTATTCCATACATTTTGACCGCGTAATTGTTGCACTCCTCTATGAAACAACATTTTTTTTTTTAAATAACCGACGAATATTTTCAAAATTTTAGTTCAGAATCATGTAAGTACTGAATCCATGGTATCAGTTTTCGCGTCGATGTCCTTGCCACCCTGTATAGTAACTCACATATTCTAACCTGCTTCCATAAACTTCTATGTCGACCTCTGGGGAGTTAGTCATCACCTTTGTTTTGCTCGCATTCATTTCTAGCCCTACTTCTCTGCTATTATTTGTTAGGGTTTTTACCATGAGTTCTAATTTCTTGGGATCTTCTTCTAACAGGATATCTTCAGCGTATCTCAGATGGTTTAGGCGGCTAGCGTTGATGCTAAGACCGTATTCTCCTCAGTCTATTTGTCTAAAAATACGTTGAACGTATTTTTAGACAAATATGTAGATGGCACAGCATTAAACAGCTTGGGAGATAAAGGGTATCCTTGTCTCATGCCTCTGTTTATAGAAAAAGGGTCTCCTCTCGTTTCCAGTTTTATGCGGCTTTTCTCCTACTATAGATGGTTTTTAGGGTTCGTTAGTCAACAAGGAACCTTTATAGTTTCGCCATGTCCGTCTGTCTGTCTGTCCGTCCGCGTGTCTGTCCGCGGCTTAGCTCAGAGACTCTTAGTACTAGAAAGCTATATTTATATGTTTTTTTTGGATACCCTACAAGTAAAGTGGGGGAGGTATTTTTTTCTCGTCCTTCCAATGGTGTGGGTGTCGTTGGATAGGTCGTTCAAAAATATTGTGAGTGTTTTAAAACTATTTTTGGATTTTAGGATCCGTTTGCGAAATATTAAGCTTTAAAGTGCAATTTTTTGTTAGAGTCAAGTGTGTGTGTCCCTGCCATTTGATTGTTAGTTTTTTGATATGTGAAAATAATTAAAGGCCGTAGAATATTATAATATAACGAAATTAAAAGGAAAACTATTACAGCTACGTAGGCTCTACAAGTTAACGAGTAATAGTCGACCAACTTACATTTGCAGTTGCAAAAACATGTTCTCCCATACATTCCTTATGGGAGAACATGTTTTTAAACTACAATGTTAAGTTTATTATTGGGATAAATTCATCCCAACTACGGAACCCTTCATTGTGCGTGGTCCGACACGCACTTGGCCGGTTGTTTTATTAGTCCGATATAGGTATTTTCCACTCCTTGTTCTCTTAGGCTTGATCAGATATATGTGAATATATAATAGGTTTTTTTACCTATGAAATTGCCGTTTTGTATGAAAAAATTTAAACGAATTTTTTTCATGTATTTTTTATTTGTATTAATCGAAGTAATCACCCATGCAATCAATGCATCTTTGCCAACGCAGTGGCAGTTTATTGATGCCCTTCTTAAAGAAATCAGTTGGACGGGAGGCAACAAATTCTTCAAAGGCATTTTGTACTGCCTCTCGGGTATTGAATTTTTTTCCCGCCAAGAAGTTATCCAAATTCTGGAAAAAGTAGTAGTCTGTAGGCGCAAGGTCTGGTGAGTGGGGCGGATGACGGAGAGCTTCCAACCCCAGTTCTTGCAACTTGGAGACCGTCTGCTGTGCAGTATGAGGTCGCGCGTTGTCGTGCCTATTGTGGTAACGTATATATTTTTTTTTTTTTAGATGCATCGTCTTCACATATAATTATGTAACTAATGTATCTACATATGCAAATATTGTAACACTTTTTAAAAGAGTAACGGTGGAGTTTCTTGCCCATTCTTCTCCATACGAAAACTATCTTTTGGCAGGGGCGACTAGAATCAATTCAATTTTTTGTAAACTTTGACGTTCAAAAGTGCCTTACAAGGGCCTATTTGAAATAAATGATTTGGATTTGACTTTGACTTTGAGGGGCCGCCCAAACTCCGCAACGCCGGAGCCTTGACAGAAACAATGCTCGCTGCATGTTGCATGCCTCCTTGCATGTTGCACGCTTGTTTGCACGCTGCATGCTTGCTTGCATGCCGCATGCCTGCTTGCACGCTGCATGCCTGCTTGCATGCTGCATACTTGAAGCAAGCATCCTTCCTTCACCCATCCATACCTTGTGGTATAATGAATGTTCGGAAACATAATACTTCGAACAAGTGTTATTTCGGGTAATTGTAACTTCGGGAAAAAGTTTTTCGACTAAAAGAAACGTCGGAGTAGCGAAAAAAATCGAATTGATGGTCAACTGGTACAGTGGCAGACGTAACTTCGATGATGAATAAATGATAAAATAAGATGATAAAATGAGCCCTCCCGGAGGGCTCATTTTAAATATTGTTTTTTTTTTGCGACAGTTTGTGACTTTTTACTTACTTTTCGTAGGTTTGCGGTTAAAAGGCAGGCAACTAAAACTAACTTCTCGTTATTTTTAGTAGAATCATTTATGTTTGTCGCATAATCCAGCCTTATTGATACTTAAAACAGATATCTTTGTGTCGATTGTAATGACTGAAAAAGCAATAAAAGCTAGTAAAATTATAGCGCTGCTGGCTATAATTTTACTAGCTTTTATTGCTTTTTCTTACATCATCGAAGTTACGTCTGCCACTGTACCAGTTGACCTATTATCAATTCGATTTTTTTCGCTACTCCGACGTTTCTTTTAGTCGAAAAACTTTTTCCCGAAGTTACAATTACCCGAAATAACACTTGTTCGAAGTATTATGTTTCCGAACATTCATTATACCACGAGGTATGGATGGGTGAAGGAAGGATGCTTGCTTCAAGTATGCAGCATGCAAGCAGGCATGCAGCGTGCAAGCAGGCATGCGGCATGCAAGCAAGCATGCAGCGTGCAAACAAGCGTGCAACATGCAAGGAGGCATGCAACATGCAGCGAGCATTGTTTCTGTCAAGGCTCCGGCGTTGCGGAGTTTGGGCGGCCCCTCAAAGTCAAAGTCAAATCCAAATCATTTATTTCAAATAGGCCCTTGTAAGGCACTTTTGAACGTCAAAGTTTACAAAAAATTGAATTGATTCTAGTCGCCCCTTCCAAAAGATAGTTTTCGTATGGAGAAGAATGGGCAAGAAACTCCACCGTTACTCTTTTAAAAAGTGTTAAAATATTTGCATATGTAGATACATTAGTTACATAATTATATGTAAAGACGATGCAACTAAAAAAAAAAAAATATATACGTTACCACAATAGGTAAAAAGAAGAATTAATAAAAATGGAGCAACGAAACATAAATTAATTACTTATGTGATAGATGCACGGTTCTCACATATTTACAAACATTGTAAAAGTAGATGATGAAAAATTTACAATTAATAAGTCAGTGTGTAAGTAATCACCGAATGTAAAATCAATGTCATATAATAATTCCCTCGCGAGCTTATCGTCGCAGATGGTTTTAATGCTCACCACCGCAGCTTCGGCTTGCTGGCGAGCCTTTGAACCACCTGCTCCTCAGCTCGCGCGCAGCCCCACACCTCCGCGCCTTCGCGGGCTTAAATTACACTCTAGGGGTAGGGCAGACAAGATTGCGTGAAGTCAGTTTTGCAGCAATTAGTTTCTGTCACTAAATTTTGTAGCACAACATATTAACTTTTTATGACACTATTTTAATTTAATATTGAAAATGCTACCATGTAACCGGCTATATATTTGTAACCAAATAATATTCCGTAAAATGTTGTTGTGGTGTGGTGAAAATATAGCAAAATAATCATTTGGCAAATGAAAAAACTTCAAAAGAGGCTTCGGCCAATAGCAAAAAGTTATTTAGTAAATCGGCGAAATATAATTCGGTTAAATAATACCTATGACACATGATACTTCGATGATCGAAAAATATGTCAAATCCGTATGGATTTAACATATTTTTCGATCATCGTAGTACTAATATTAGGTCTTTACCTATGAAATTGCCGTTCTGCAGTACTGGCCATTTCAAATCAAAATAATTTTTGTTTGGCTAAGAATTCTAATTTCTAATTAATTTTATTTTAAAAACATGGATTTTTTTTTCCAATAGTAGTCATTTGTTTATTGATTAGTGTTACATTTTCATCGCATTTCAATCTCTTTCGTCATCATGGATACGTTAAAAATTCGAGTAATTATGGAATATGAGTACCGTCGTGGCAGCAACGCGGCACAAGCGGCACGCAACATCAACGACGTTTACGGAGCTAACACTACAAACCAACGCACCACCTGATATTGGTTTGCTCGCTTCCGTTCTGGAAATTTCGACCTGAAAAATGAACCTCGCGGTCGTCCGAAGACTTTGGTCGACAATGACGAATTAAAGGCGATTGTGGAAACTGATGATACACAATCTATGGCTGAATTAGCAGCAGCTTTCGACGTTAAGGTCAAAACAATATTGGTCCATTTGCGTCAAATTGGCAAGGTAAAAAAGCTTGACAAATGGGTGCCCCACGAACTCAATGATCGCCAGCGCAAAGTACCCGTCGAGACGTGCCTTGCACTGCTCAACAGACACACAAATGAAGGAATTTTGAACCGCATTGTTACCTGCGATGAAAAATGGATTCTGTTTGATAACCGCAAGCGCTCAGCAAGTTGGTTGGATCTTGGTTCAGCACCTGAACAATGCCCTAAACGAAAACTTACCCCTAGAAAAGTGATGGTCACTGTTTGGTGGTCTAGCGCCGGTGTGATTCATCACAGCTTCTTTACAAACGGAGTGAGCATTACTGCAGATGTGTAGTGTGAAGAACTGAACACAATGATGGAGAAGCTGGCACATCTCCAACCAGCATTGGTCAATCGCTCGTCTCCGCTGCTACTGCACGACAACGCGCGACCTCATACTGCACAGCAGACGGTCTCCAAGTTGCAAGAACTGGGGTTGGAAGCTCTCCGTCATCCGCCCTACTCACCAGACCTTGCGCCTACAGACTACTACTTTTTTCAGAATTTGGATAACATCTTGGCGGGAAAAAAAATCAATACCCGAGAGGCAGTACAAAATGCCTTTGAAGAATTTGTTGCCTCCCGTCCAGCTGATTTCTTTAAGAAGGGCATCAATAAACTGCCACTGCGTTGGCAAAGATGCATTGATTGCATCGGTGATTACTTCGATTAATACAAATAAAAAATACATGAAAAAATTCGTTTAAATTTTTTCATACAAAACGGCAATTTCATAGGTAAAGCCTATTATTATAAATTTGAAAGTAACTCTGTCTGTCTGTCTGTATGTTACCTTTTCACGGCTAAACCACTGAACGGTTTCGATAAAATTTTGCAAGGAGTTAGATGGTATCCTGGAGAAGGACTTAGGGTACTTTTTGTTTCAAAAATAATCTTAGGGGGGTGATATAGGGGTTGAAAGTTTTTATGGGAAATCGAGCATTTCTTAAGTTAGAGATATGGAAATTCAAATTTATGCTTCTAATAAGAAATAAAGAATTACACATATCAGCGTTTTTGTAAAATCATCTCCCAAAGGGGTAGAAAAGGGAAAATTTTAAAAGTTACATGTAGGTAATATAGATTTTTTTGTCTTCTTTTCAAGTGCAATACTGTATTGGAAATATAGTCATAGTCCGTATCTTAAATTAACATTTAGTCTTTATTTCATTAAAATCAGCTCAATCTGTCAAAAATTATTACAATGTCAATGTCATAAACTAACCTTTTAGGTGTTATGTGTTGAATGGCGGCACTAGAGTAGGTATTACAAATTAATGGTGATAATAATAGTAAAATAATTATTTAGTTTTTTAAGGCATTTAGAATCATATAAACCTGTTTTATTTATTTAAAAAGCCGGACAAGTGTGAGTAGGACTAGCGCCCTGAAGGTTCCGTCGCAAAGCTGTGCTTGTTCGGGAAACCGAATTTCCAAATCTGGATTGAAGAACAAACTTAAGTTTTAGTACACACACCCTCACACAAAAATTCACTCGCATCCATCACACAAGTGCGCTCCTTTCTTCTTTTTTTGTATTTTCTTTTTACTTTATTACTCTGTTTTATATTAATTTGATTTTCTTTGCTTTTGTTCTTTTTTTTTTTTAATTGCATACTTTTATTGTCGTGATATGTGGAAGAGCGGATTTCACCTAACACAAGCATCTTTTTGCTTAAAAGGTGATCTCCAACTCATGTGTGTCAGCAATGTATGTAATTGCAATAAACATTTTTTTTTTTTTATTTTTTTTTTTTTATTTTTTTTTTTTTTTTTCAATTGAAAAAAAAAACTTTTGATAGAGTACCTAATAAAATACTGAGTATATGTTACTTCAGGACATCGGTCTATGAATTTTTGATCCCAGATTGAAGAACAAACTTAACTTTGCAGTTCGTATATAAATTACCAATTTTTGCATTTTCCTCTTTACTTGACCTTGCTTTCCGCTAAACTTCATGCTACTGGGCCAACGGGAGGTACCAAATAGATTGGTTAATTTGCGAGTGTCAAAATCAGGGATCGTACAACTTTAACGTTAAGCTTTTCGAAGGAGTAAGCCGTTTATGAGGTTACCTTTATCATATGTAACTCCTTGAATGGGTTCTATGCTTGAAACCCAGTAAAAGGGGTTATCTCTTCAATATGGATAACCCATTGAATGGGTTCTATATTTGAAACCCAGTAAAAAAGTTACATGATAACCCATTGAATGGGTTCTTTACTTGAAACCCAGTGAAGGGGTTACCCCTTCATTATGATAATATAAGGGTTTTGATTGGGTTACCATATGGTTAATCAATAAACTTGTGCTGAGTAGTTGGTGGGTTGGGTTGGAGAGAATACCACGGACCATCCACAATCGCTGGCGCACAATGCCTTTTTTCACTAGACATCGTAGACTTGTAGACGAAACACGTGCTACCTACATTTTAGATGCCTATATAGTAAGGTGGTGTGTGTCCTGAGTTTCTGACAATTGTTGTCTTGTGACCCGTGGTATCGTAGTCAATTGAATGAGCAATGGGTAAGTAAGAATTTGGTCTGTCTTTTGTTATACCTATATAATGTGTACCCATACATATAGGTATACAAACAGTCTTAGTCTTAATAATCGTCTAAGAAAATAATGGTATTTCGAAAGAATACGAGTTATAATTTTATTTGATTTGAGGACAAAATTTATTGCTCTTGAAAAACCTTTTTAAATTTTCCCTTCAAAACATTTTTGCGTTTTCTGACTTTTATATCGGACAGTATTTTTTAACGTTTCCCATACAAGTCTGAAAGTTCAGAATTATTTTGACAGCAATTGTACGGACCCTGCAAATGCCTGCAATAAGGTAATAAACAAGTACAGACATGAAAAAAACATAATATTATGTAATTTCGATATCCGGCCAGCAAAGCTAAAATAAACTCTATATTACTTGCAATATGTAATGATCATAGATCCCTGTTTAGAACCCGCTCGGTATGTAGCCACAAAGGCGCCGCCGCGGCCGCTTAAGGGTGCGTTTCCACTGAAGCGGAGACGTACGGAGCTGAGCGCAGACGTGCAATCACAATGGTTGAAATCTTCATCGCGTCTCTCGTCTCGTCTGTGATTGGACGATTCCTGCACGTCTGCGCTCAGCTCCGTACGTCTCCGCTTCAGTGGAAACGCACCCTAACGCGTGCTATTCCATTTTGCAACGTATGCCCATCATCGAGAGATTATATTACATTGCTCCGAGTCGGAATGTTACGCTGTTATCGTTTAGAGAGTTGAAAGTGTAACCCTTTTGAATGGCTTAATTTAAGCCGTTTAAAAGGGTTACCCACATCGCTCGTATGGGTTTTTGATTAACTGCTTCAAAAACCCTATCGAAAACCCTTTCAATGGGTAACCAAAATGGTCCCTGGTCAAAATATGGGGCATAAATAACCGTATTTATTTATTGCATTGACTTGGAAGTTTGATTTTCGTTACAGCTCCTAGAGACCATAGACCTAAGTTTTTGATATCTATTTCAACTTGATGCCTCGGTTTCCTGAGAAAAAGGGTATCGACGGACAACGAAGTCATCCTTTAAGGGTTTAAATTTTTCGTTTTGAAGAACGGAACCAAAAGAAATGTATTATCTGTCTGTTACCTTGTCATGCCGTAACGGCTGAACAGATTTAGCTGAAAGGCAGACCTGGATTAGGACATAGGATACTCTGATTTCAGGTAGCATATTCCTGTGGGCTATTTTCCGACATCCATGCGGGCGAAGCCGCAGGCAAAAGCTAGTAATGCATATAGCAAAATAGACGTCGGTCAATAGTTTGCGGTAAAATGAAATTCGAACAAAAAAAATCGGAATAGTGATCGGTTCCCCTCAGGGGCGTAGTGATTTTAAAACAAAGTTACGGGCGCGCGTATGTTAAAACGTTGGGAACCCTTGGTTTATGAGTATACGTTGAAGTGCAATTGATTATAAATGTTAATGTACTAATAGCCGCGGATCCACTGAATCAGTTCACGATACTAAACAGATACGCAAATGCATAGCGTCGGCAACTGCATTTGCGTATGTATGCAAAGGCAAAGGAGTAGGGAGTCGAGTTTCTATATAGAATGCAATCTGTGATCGAAACGTACCTAGGTAAATGAGCCTTCTACACATGTTTCTGTGATGACCGCGGGTTTAGCAAGTGATGTGAACTTGAAAAAGTGCTACAATGGAGTAGATGGATACCTTTCGTGAGAGTGGGAAGTTTTCGTAGGTGCACACGTCGCAGCACCACTTGCCGCCCTCTGTCGCCGGCACAGAGCTTGCTGTCATCTGAAGCAATTATTATTTTGCTGATTACGTCATCGCGACGAGACTACTGCAAAGACTACTATAAGATACCGGACTACTGAATACTTGTTGATTGTACTGCTTACAATACGCGCGCATCGTCCGAAAGGTGGCAGAACTCTACTATGTCTTACACCTTAATGATTTATTCTAGTTATAATAGAGATCTGACCAGGCACAATCCTAAATCTCACGCTGCTTTAATTATATGCGAACAAAAAAACATGATTAATATCACGACTCATTCGGACACGGATTTTTAATTTAAAATAAAGTGAGGCTATTTAGATTTTAAAAGTAAACACATAATGGAACCAGCATAGGCCATGCTTAGAAATGTATGTTCGGTCAGCAGGAGATCATAGTAAAACCGCTCCTACTACTACGAAATAAAGACACTTTCATTACTTATATACACTTCTACTAAAACTTAAGTTAATGTTGAAATAATGTTCAACACAGCTTATTTGTCACTGCTTTTTCAAAATATGATAACAATACATGTCATAATAGGTATGCACACAGCTATGTTATATGTAAATATTATGTTGCGTAATTTAGCACTAGGTACTTTAAGGATAGTTGTGACCATTATTGTAATGTCAGAGTGCTGTGACATCTGGGCAGTGTGCAGTTGTAGCCAATGTTGTGCGACCGAAATTAGACAACTAGAGCAAGCAATGAAAGCAATCCATACATTATTGGCATGCATACATTAACAGCGTGTCAATGTGTGCTAACACAATAGGTAGGTATCTCTAATATTTTAAATCAAAAAGTTTGATTGCATATTTCAAAATAATACTGCTTTATCCTGAGCTAGTAATTCTTGTACAAAAAGTAAGCAATCAACACCATGTGCAATTCCATAGGCTGGCACCTTGTGGAGCCATCAACTAAGTTGATTTACTTTATCTCATAGACCAAGAGCCCGCGACGGCCAGACCTTCGTTATTTTATAAAAGCTGAAAGTTTCTCTGTGTACGTCTCCAACATAGGTAAGAACGACCCGCGAATATAGAGTTTCGATTGTGGTTACTTTGGCAGGTAACAGGTAGTAAAGGTGTATAAAATGGCACCTTAAATTCGTTAAAGTATAAAGTTCAATTTTTTTATATTTTCTCCAGAATATCATTTAGAAATCACGTCATCCATTGCCGGACACTTTTAACAGTTGCTACCCCCTGCCGGACACCCCTAAACTTTAATAAATTTTAATTATACTTTCGTTATAGTATAAAAGCTAAATTTTATATATGTTACTTAGGGACTAATAAAAATATGTTACCTCAAAAGCCAGACAGTTTTAATGGTTTTTACATCTTGCCAGACACCTTGAAAGCCTGCTGTAGGTGCGAGCGCGAGGTAGCAACTGTTCAAGCGGGTGCGAGTGAGATAGAGTGCTTAGTCTATTGCGATCTTTTAAGATACCCAATAAAAAAATAAAATAATGTCTTTATATTTTAGGTTATGTTTTTTTCGGATTTCCAAAACAGTTCGACATTTTTTCAACGATTCCTCCGAGAACAATATTACTTTACCCTCACTTTTTTTTACAAACGAAACAAATGAACGTATCTCCCATGATAACACTTTTTACTAAAATTTCAATTATATTTCACAAAAAAACTACACAAATATCAAATGTTAAACGTTGGTTGTACGCATAATAGATAATAGTTCAATACATAATACACAATACCCCATAAATGATAGCTTTTTTTTTTTTTTGATTGTGGGAAATTATCAAATAACTTCTCCCGCTCTGTGCGGAGCGGGAGGGCGTGTCAGACTCTTACTGACTAAAACCCACCCGTGTTCCTTCAGTTGCCTGTACATTGCCAGGGGCCACGGTATCCCTTTCGGACTTTCCCGCGACCCCGGCAGGCATCAGTCCTAGCGGACCCCTTCCGTTGTGCTGACATCTCTTTGAGGCGCGCGTGGAACACAACGCGCCGTCGACCCGGGCCTGGTCCTTATCGGACGGCGAGCTACCCATTGCTCACCGTCCGCAAGCCCGCGCCTACGGTGGCCGAGAATCGGCCTGCGATTCCCGACGCCCAGAGCGTCTCCTGCGGCGGCTAGGGGCGTGAGGGCGCGACATTTGCCTCTCCCTCACGCGCTCCGTCTCCTCATTCGCGAGCATTACTGCTTCGCAGAAGTAGGTGACGGCTTCCCACGCCCTCTCGCTCCGTACCATGGCCTGTACCAGGGCCGGACGAGAGAGATCACTGCCACCGATCGCCTCCACAAGGACACGGCGGTGCCCCGCCCAAGCCGGGCAGACCTCCACCGTGTCCTCCGGGCGATCCACACAGAGTGACACCCGGGCGTTTCCTCCCGCCTTATGCGGAACAGGAACCTCCCGAAACAACCGTGTCCGGTGAGGACCTGCGTCAGGCGGAAGGTGAGGACGCCGTGGCGCCTCTCAAGCCACTCCTCAAAGAGGGGACTTATCGCCGCAATTGTGGCGTGCCCAGCACGGGGTTACGACAATCGCACTCTCCATGATGCCATGAGATCCCGCCGGAGCTCTGTCTGCTGTGCCGTGATTTCTCGCGGCAGCGGAGTTACACCCCGGCGTTTCGCCTCCTCGCGCCACTCCCAAATGTGCGCGAGGACTTTTGCCTCCAGATCCCAAGGCGGCAATCCGGCAAGGAGGCTCGCCGCCTCACCGGAGACTGTGCGGTATCCCCGGACCATCCGGATGGCCATGACCCTTTGGGACGCGTTCAACCGGCGGGCTGGCCGCAGCCTGAAAGAACGCGCCCACACCGGTGCCCCGTAAAGGGCCATGGACCGCACGACCCCCGCATAGAGCCTCCGGCAGGAGCCGTTTGGACCCCCTAGATTGGACAGGAGCCGCTTCAAGGCAGCCCCGGCCCGCTCCAGTCTGGGAGCCAAACGTCGGAAATGCTCCACGAAGTTCCACCGGCTGTCGAGGACTAGTCCCAGATACTTCATCGATAAATGACAGCTGATGCGCAATAAAAGATCGCAATAGACTAAGCACTCTATCTCACTCGCACCCGCTTGAACAGTTGCTACCTCGCGCTCACACCTACAGCAGGCTTTCAAGGTGTCTGGCAAGATGTAAAAACCATTAAAACTGTCTGGCTTTTGAGCTAACATATTTTTATTAGTCCCTAAGTAACATATATAAAATTTAGCTTTTATACTATAACGAAAGTATAATTAAAATTTATTAAAGTTTAGGGGTGTCCGGCACGGGGTAGCAACTGTTAAAAGTGTCCGGCAATGGATGACGTGATTTCTAAATGATATTCTGGAGAAAATATAAAAAAATTGAACTTTATACTTTAACGAATTTAAGGTGCCATTTTATACACCTTTACTACCGGTTAACTGCCAAAGTAACCACAATCGAAACTCTATATTCGCGGGTCGTTCTTACCTATGTTGGAGACGTACACAGAGAAACTTTCAGCTTTTATAAAATAACGAAGGTCTGGCCGTCGCGGGCTCTTGCTCTATCAGTAAATTAACCAAAGTTCATAAATTATCTTTAATGAGCAGTTAGCTGATACCACTGACCACTCAACATTCTGCCTTGTGGCTCCATGCTTCAATTACTTTTGGCAGTAGATCAGTCACAATTTGCATTAAATAATATACATACAATCATGAGCAATTAGCTGATACCACTGACCACACAACATTCTGCCTTGTGGCTCCATGCTTCAATTACTTTTGGCAGTAGATCAGTCACAATTTGCATTATATAATATACATACAATCATGGTAGAGTTCTTCATTTTACTTACTCTTTTAATCAATTATCCAGCTAGATTTTCAACAAAAGAATATTTATTACAAATATTCCTATCATAATTTGCATTTAAAAGGCAAATTCTGAAATAGTTGATTTGAACTAGAAATGTAATCTTGTAACATGGAAGCTGTTCGATAATTTCATTACAATTGCAAGGTCATTATGATAATGTGACTACTTATTAGGTCATACAAGCAGCCCATGCTTTACCTAAGTCATTGTACATGACACGTGACCTTACTGCTTTATTCCTACTTCCATTGAGTTTATGTTAATGAGAATAGTAATGAGCAAATTTCAGTATACTGTACATTGACATGATCAAGAACAATCTTTTAAAAATATAAATCTTTCTTGTGTATCATATGAAGTGCCTTCATGGGAGAAATTAAAAGGACACAAAAGGCCAGACAGATTTCACCAAAATTTAGCAAATCCCCAGAAATAATAAATATGATATTTATTATTTCTGTGGATTTGCGATGTTGTCCTTATGAGGAATAATGATAAATGATGATAATATCCCATAACCAGCAGATGCAAAAGCTTCCGGGTACCTCTGCAAGAACCCTATTTAATAGAGAATTAGCAGCTCACAAGGTATCAACACTATGTGAACATTGAAAGTTTTGTTCTTTGTTTACAAGAGTGGATATTTTAAATTAGTTTTATTTATTTAGGATATTTGGTCGAAACAGATATAGCATTTATTATATCCTCACTAAACATAACTGTTCTGTTTATTATATTATAGGTAGAAATTGGTATGACTCTTCTAACAGTAACAAAGTTCAGTCACACTTTGACATATTGCAGTGATTTAAAAGTATATTGAGTTCTATCCTAGACATCGGCACCATTGCCATAAAGAAAAATAGAATAGAATAGAATTCTATGTATAGAAGTGATAGAAAAACATGTTCAAGTGACTGTAATGACTTGTTGGCACGCCTGTGTACTGTGTGTAATGTAGTGAGGGGTTGTGCTGTGTGAATCACCTGGCTGATGGTGGTCTGTGAGACGTTGGTGGAGGCGTCGAGCGTGGCGCACTCGGCCCCCGGTGGCGGGCCCGGCTCGCCGAGCGACGCGCTGTTCCTGCTCCCGTCATTCTGCCCCTCCTCACTCATCTTACCATCAATTATAACATTGAGAATACAACTTCACGCGCTACACTTCACAATCAACTACTATGAGGTTCTCATCATACGAGATTCTTAAGTATTGCTAAGCTTCTATTTACACAGGTGTGACGATTGTTTCTTTACGTGCGCTTGTAGACAGTTTCCTGTGACCTAAAAACAAACGTACACCATGAACTGACCACTGTGAATACCAACACATACTCACGGATTGAGAAATAGAAAGGAGAGTGATAATTTCACCTCAAGAATTTCTTATTGGTATCATTGACAGATCGCGACACAACATACGTGAATGCGAAAAGTATTTATTATAGATCCGAGGTTGTTGATATGAAACTTGGCATCGTTCTTCCTAGAATTTTGGCGTCGTTACACAACATAAAACATCGAGAGTGCGATGGCATAAGGTCAAGACTACTAGAGCGATTCGATTTACTACTCACACTGTGCTGACGTTGTGACGACCAACTTAGATCGGTTTTGCTCGTCAAAATTGCCAAATAATGGATAAAACAAACCCGGGGGAGACGGAAGAAAACATAAAAGAAACAATGGAGATAGAGGCAATTATGTTTATACGGTATTTTGACAAATTTTGTGTCAATTTTGGTGTCATTCAAAGAAACGAGATGGCTCACTCACTCACCGTTTGTCAAAATTGTAATGTAGTGAACTGTAATTGGATAAAATGATTTGGGTTTTCACAATACGCTCTTTTCTGCCAATGAGAAGCATGATTCTCAGAATGTAACAACGAGGCTACCAATAATATTATAGTATGTTAGTTTATTCAAAATGGCTACCTTAAAAAAAGTAAAAGTTTTCTGTCTGTGGTTATGCGTTCCGTTTCAATTTCACGCAATGAAAATATTGAAACAAAACATTCAATGCGCACACAGTGAAAATCTGTGGTTCACAAATGAAGAATAGTGTCATGTAAATGACAAATTTTTGGTACAACTGTTTTCCGCATTTACAAAATAATAGTTTTTTACTCCAAGCTAGAATGTTTTTGATTTAATACTAAGTAAAAAATTTAGTTTATGAATTCGAATGAATTTTAGACGCATTTTGTCGAAAAGTTCGTTGAGGTCCTCGTCATCTTCGGGGAAAAGTCAGAAGAAGCCAGAGGAAGTAACGAAATTGCAGAGTGAATTAGAATTACTCAAGCAAACAATCGATTCCTTAAAAGTTTCTGTAGAAAGTAGAGATGCAGCCATAGGTACGCTAGCTCGTGAAAAAGAGAAAATATATGTTGAATTGAAAAGTGCACAAAGAACAAATAGGAACTTACATCAACAGCTTGTAGATGAAAGGTGAAAAAATACCTATTCTTTCGTGACATCACCCGGCACACCCATATCCGCAAGTGCGGGTAGGCAGAATTGAAGTAACGCCATTATTCTTCTTCACGTCATTACAGAATTATTTTGTAAAATATTAACCTCAGAATTCGGTTTCCTAATTATCATTACTTACTTAAACACTTTGTAGCCATCAGTCTACGTCATCTTCTATCAGGAAGCTGTTCTGTTTGTGTTAGATTTACCGACATTAGTAAAAAATCTTGTATTCTTGAAGGACTATGGTTATAAAAATATTAGGTAAGTAGGACATATTTTGGCATTGGCCGAAATGGGACTGAGCAGGTCACACATATAGGATGCATCCAAACAGAAGGGCCATGATCGCTACACAGTGGATGCCTGATGACGGACGTCGCCACCGGGGCAAGCTTAAAAAGCGCTGGCGCGACGATTTGGGCTCGTTCCTGACCGATTGGCTGGAGAAGGCACAACACAAGGAAGTCTGGAAAAATATGGGGGAGACCTTTGCTCAGCAGTGGGACAATAAAGATTAGCAAAAAAAAAAGAACATATTTTTACCAAAGTATTGAAAGTTATTGATTAAACAAAATTTTAGGGACATTCATTCTAAGGAAAAGGAATTTTTTATCAACGAGATTAAGAAATTGCCTAAACGAGACGAAAACGAAATAAACGCTCAAGAATGTAAGGAGGTAAGTAACTAATAATACCTACTTGGGTAGGGTTCGGTTTAGAAACGTGCCGACTTGCTAGAAAGTATATGAGGCTATTTGAACCCCCAAATAGCCAATAGGGTCTTCTGAACCCTCTTCGACACTTTTTTATGGCGGAGACGGGTGTAAAAAAAAAAGTAGTATTTTTTTTAGGTTATAAACGTAAATATTTGCTCAACTGTACTTTATAGACCGCGCTTGATAAGCTTCAATTTAGATGTCTTCATCTAGAACGATTTTTTAAGATAGAATTCTATCACAGTTAGCAAATGCCTAGTTTTCGAGAAAAAAAATTAAGTGAAAACGCAATGAGAACTGAAGCGCCGCGCGGCCATCGCTAACGCGATGATGCGATGCAATTTCATCGTGCGATGAAATTTTGCACGCTTTTCAGATTCATGTGCGTATTGTATTTATTATCACTTGCTTCAAAGACGGTGAAGGAAAACATTGTGAGGAAACCGGCATGCCAGAGAGATATTTCTCGACGACATGTGAAGCCAAATCAGAGGCCCATGGGCGGTTTTAAAACTCTGACACCATCACAGTTAGTCACTAACCACACGAAAAGAATATTTGAAAAAAAAAATGGCATGATCGCGCGACCGTCAAGTCAATTAGGACATTCCGTACAGCTTGGCAAAAAAGAGTTTGACGCGGTGACAAATGAAACTAAATATTTTACTTCAATGCAGGCTATGATGATGGCACTACTTTCCCGACAAACCAAAACGACGTTTTGGTTTGAGTCGCCCACCAGTAGTTTTTTGTTGCACATTTATTTTAACAATTTATTTCCCATTCGAAGTGACCTAAGTGCGATAGTGGCGCCCTCATTTTTTCCAAACTCTTTGCTAAGCTGTAGATGTGCGAAGATTTTCATCGGACGCACGTATCATCGCACGACATCCCCTCCCGGAGGATGGGGGTAGGGTAAGTAGTCGTGCGATGATGCGTGCGTTCGATGAAAATCAACTAAAATATATTCTAGATTTACGTACTTGAAACTTGGTACTTTTATTACGTTCATTTGATTTCTTTTTCCAGATAACCGAAAATAAAGTAAAGGACTCTTTACTTGACGAATTAAAAGCTAAGGATGAAGTAATTTGTAATATTGGTGCTAAGTATTTAAAAATAAAATCGGGCAAAATGTTTTTCCAAAAGCAATTCGAAAAATTACAGGTTCAAAACAAAAAGGTACTCACCATTTCAATATTATTTATAATTTTTATTCCCATTTTATTCAAAAATTCTGTTAAATACGGAAAGTCTAGAAATGCGCGCATTGCGATGAAAAAAACGCATTTACAGATTGAATTATTCTGAAATTTTAGTAATACTAATCGTTAGAGAGAGTTTGAGAGAACAGAAAAATTATTTGAGAGTAAGTTTTTATGTAAAAACGATTTTAATTTTTTGTGTGAAGTTGGCCCCCATTTCCGCAAAAATGGACGTAATTTTTTTTTTAAAATATTTTGAGAGAGATTGAGAGTTTAAAAAAATCGTTAGAGAGGTAATATTTTTATTGCTATTGCGCGATTTAACCTAGCATAAATAAATATACATAAAAATTGCAACCGTTTTCGATTTATTGTTTCAGATAGTTTCAGATAAATTAGTTCTCAAAGTAACACCTGTCCATGGCCTACAATCAATGTTTTAGACGAAGACTCATATAAAATTACAAGCATAAATGATCACCGCGGATTGTTTCAGTATACACGTATGGTTTTTGATTTAACCATCGGACCGTCTACTTTTCAGCGAGCAATGGAAAACGTATTGTTTCATATTATTTCACATAAACCTACATGGGCACTTATGAAACGTCGGAAGCAGAAAAAAATTCACGGGGTAAGGAAAAACAAGTACCACATGGAGTAGCGATTTTAATTTTGTCAAAATTATTTTTAAATTTAGTTTTTTTTTGCAGAATAGCTTTAAGGTTCTCATAGCCAAAAGTAAGGAATTTTAGTGACAGTTTAGTTCGGTGTACAAGAGAATCGGCACCACTACTCGTATTTAAATAAAACGCTTACCTCAATGTTAATGTCTAAATGCATCTAACACCAAATTGTAGCATTTTTATGTTAATTGTTATAAATATTCTAAAGGAATATAACCAAACATTCCAGACTATTCTTAACGGTGCCTACGTAACTTAAGAAAATATCATCTAAAGGATCAAAACTCTATAAGCAATACGCTCGATCTTTAGGCGTGTGTGCGTGAACGGTGCACTCAAACAGCATCGCAATGAATTTACCTAAACTCTGTCGAGTGAATTTTGTACACGGACTCTTAATAGACTCTTACATAATATGCCGTAAATAATGTACCAGGAAAGCCAATGTGTGCAGAAAAAATTATTGCCAAACTTCCTTATCTTCAACGTAGGTAGGTATTTTATAATATTCTTTCTTTATAACGACACGTTTGATGTAGGTTTTGAACTTCCCATCGCTAAGTTCTGTAACCGACTTTGGCAACTTGTTATAAAAGCGGATACTGTTTATAAGAAATGGCGCCCTCATTTTCATTTTACTCTTTTTTGCCAAGCTGTACTTACTTACTGCTTGGTCGACGTGTCTCGGTGCGTTTTTTTCACTGTAGTGCGCGGTACTTCATATATCTCTTTAGAGTCTTTACGATACAAAATACGTGCGATGGACTCAGCGCAGCGAGAGGCCCACTGTGAATTATTCCACAACCGCATGCTTTTTTTCATCGCAATGCGCACACTTAAGGGAGATGCGCTAAGATAGCCCGCGAGATTCAAAATTTCTTACGTTTTTTTGCAATTTGCAGGTCAGTATCATATTCTATGATGATCTAAATATGATTCGCGGCCGTATCAAATGTTTAATTATAGAATTATAATCATAAAAATGATCAATACAACTCACTAAGTCCATGTAATCCCATTGAATGACTATTTCATGAAATCATGACATTTGACAATTATGCTAATTTATGGAGTTGTATTGCTGATTGTAATGATTACAATTATGTAAAGCCATATTTGTTACGGTCGCGAATTATATTTTAATCAACATACAACCTGACACTGACCTGCAAAATGGAAAAAACGTAAGAAAATTTGAATTTCGCGGGCTACCTTGGCGCTTTCGCCATAATGACATTCCATATGTAGGTACTTCACAGATTTTTCGGTAAAAAAAACGCTTGACTGGACGCGCTAGGCCCTTTAGCTTCTAATGCAACTAACCGCGACACGACACCGATCAAGGTACACAAAGCACTAGATACGGTTTATAATCGCCCACTATTACGTCAGTTGTTAAAATTAACAATTTACGCTAAACTTCGTTTCTATATATTTGCCCAAGGCCGCTTGTAGACGTCTGCTTTTATTAAATTTCAGACATGTGAAAATATTATTTTATTGCTACAAGACAATAGAAAAACCTTAAATAGTCTCCTAGATAAGTTACTCAAATCTGCTTCAGTTTCTCCAGACAGTAAAAAGTATTTAAAACTATTGCAAATCAACGCCAGTTTGCATTACGAAAATACTCAACTTAAAATATATCTTACATCTCAGCAAGAGTCACCCAACAATGCAATACAAGAGCACTCAGAGAATTGTTGTCCGATTGATAAACAAACAACGACTGGCAGTAAGTCAGAAGAAAAAATTTGCCGTCACACTTTTCGTTCAAATTTAAAATTACTTAGTGCGCTCGAAGGTGTTAAAAGTTTTAAGTACATTCATAGAACTTTTTCGCCGCATTTTCGACGTACGGTATATAGGTCAGTTTCAGATTCTTGTATCATGAAATCGACTTTAAGTGAATTATGCTAGTAATATACTTTAAATCTAAGAATGATTGTTTTATTTCGATCGTAAATGTTAAACGGTTGGTCAGGCCCACGATGATAAGTAGCTACATATCAAGCTATACATTTCCAGTTTATGCTGATCTCCCATTGTACGAAAATCTTATATAGAAATGAAATCGTATGCTTGGTATGTACCCGTGTGTACATGCTCTGTGATCTGCGATAATAGAGGAATCATAGCCAGGTGCATTGTCATCCCAGAGACAAAGCTGAAATAAAAATGTACCTACTTATCACGAGTCATGTCTGCTATTTCACCGGCATTCGGTATCCATACTTACCCCTATAAACTGGAATCCAGTAACGCTGCTTTACGGCAGTAAAAGTAATTCTGTCGAGAGTAGGAACTCTCCTGGACAAGCTTGTTCACAAAGAACTTTTTCACCAAATACCTACCACTTACCCTGGACAGGTATAGTATGTTCTATCTATACCTACTATGCTACGTATTCCAAGCTCCAAATAGATGTTGGTGATATATATTGCTGGCTGCGAAACAACTTGAGGCTTATTTGGAAACAAAATGGTTAAAGAAAGTTGAAAAATAATTTGGCCCTCAGCCCTCAGTGCAGATGCACATCCATTTTTTTTATCGGTAGAAGACGTGGCTCTACAACCTTTTGGCCCGTGGCCAAAATCGGAAGTAATGCACAAAATATGTTTACCAGCAGCCTCCACCAGTGCCCCCGTCAACGTCATGCGAGCGCTAAAATATTAAAAAATTCTTCAGCTCTTTATCGCAGTGTAGGGGCTGATTTCACCAATGAAAATGAACACGATCAACATTTCTAAAACACGTTCAAGAGCTGTCAGTGTCGAAATTGGGAATATATTGTACACTGACAGCTCTTGAACGCGTTTAGATGTGCTGAACGCGTTCAATTTCATTGGTCAAATCCGCTGGAATTGAAAAATTATATAAATATTATATATAACAAACGAGAATGACAAGATGAAGATGCCTAAGAGTAATGGTAATGGGTTCATAAAGCGGTGACTCACAGGTACTAATACATCATGATGATTATTTTAGTATATTTTATTCATGTAAATCTAGGCAGCCAAAAATATTAATAGGTAGCGATTTCAGAACGTAGCAGTCTTTGTCTATGAAAAAGTTTGTCGCATTAATGTTGCCTACTATAGGATATTTTCCAGTTTCTATGGAGTTGACGTGAACAAGGGTAATCTATTTAAAAAAAATTTTAGAAGGCTTAGAATATGTTCTTCCGTTTTTCAAACTATATTATCGAGCCTATCAAACTTAATCGATAGGTACACATATTTAAAATACACAAACACTCTTTGACACCGCAGTCAATCTCAATTTTAATGTATTGTAATGTAAACATTTTAGTATTTTACTAAGAATTATACTCAATCTCGTTTAGTTTAGTTTTGGGTATAAATGTTAGAAATAAGAACCATATTGAATCTGTCCTTAGTAAGTAGAATTTGGGAACAAAATTTATTAAATAATTCAGAGAATTCTGTGGAAAAGTAGATAACAAGTAAGTACTTACATTATCGTGAATAGTTCGTAAAATTCAGAGTGGTGATTTTGAAAGTGGGGTGGTGGACAAAAAAAATATTGGAACGAAACGCAGAGTGTATTGTTGGCAACATTGATCTCCAGATTTGTGTGCGCCGGCATCGCACGTGAACGTGTCGCAAAAATCTCAATAAATTAGTGAAATCACCATGTCGGACGAATATTTCTATGGTAAGTCTTAATCTTTATACTATTGCGCTTACTTTAATAGTTTTATTTGCATTTTTCGCATTGTACTTTGTTCTGAAATACGATTATAACATTAGCGTCAGCTCTGACACCCGGCTCTCGCCATTTTATTTCACAATATTATGTGGATATCTGTTTCAATCGCTATCTGTAGTGTTATCATAACGTTTTATTCGTTTTCGCCCGTTGCAGGTGATAAATTTAATTTATTTAAAGTTTGTAACCGACTTGCCGCCATTTTTGATTAAGGAAATGAAATGGCTAATTTCTTCTATGAGTTCGTAATGGCGTTTCTGATCAACGAATTAATTCCACATCCTACGCGAGATGAGTGCTATCGATTTTTTCCTAACGCATGGTGCTTTTGAAATGTGCGAAGTCAGTGGTGGTTGGGCGCGCAATTTGAATGCGCGGCGTCCAAGCCGCGACAGTTTACATGCCGCTGAGTCGCCAAGTATTTGCAATAATGCCAACTCCGCTGATTCAAAGTTCGCAACGAGCACCTGTGCACCGCTGTTGTTTATGTCGGCGCTGCGATGTCAGCGTTTTGAGGTTATGATGACAAAATTAACACGAGTTCGTACGATGCGGTCGCCCGCTGCGAGGCCGCCATGTCTCACGCTATGCGATACCGATTGGATTAGATCCGTCAAACATGTTGACAAGGTTGGTGAATGTTTCAGGTGTAACTCTGTCGGCGTCACATCAGTCCGAGACATGGGACCCCGAGGCGAAGGCGGAGTACCCCCGCAGCAACAAGCTGCTCATACGTCAAGCACTGTTGGGTCCAGATGCCAAGCCTGATGAACTCAATGTTGTTCAGGTATGTTTTATTACATTGTCTAAGACAAGTAGAAGACTTACTACTTAAATTCAAAACTAAGTTATGATGCAGAAAATAGGTGTTTGGAGGTTGGCCATCTCTTCATACTCAAAACTTCTTTCAAATGTGAACAGCATTGTTTTAGCCTCATAGTTCATACACAATCATTTGTACCAGTAAGTCTTAATGATAGATATCATGGCAAAAGATTACTCTTACATATAGTTTGCAGTTTCACAATAAGGTTGAATAAACTTTGTTGTAAGTGGTAATTTGCAGTATCTAATTGTTCAGCTTCAGATAGTGCTAAATGAGTACTGATAAAATATGACTCATTCATTTATTATTTTCTGTCAGTCCTATCTCTATTGACTATCAATCATCTAATCAAAGCTTTCCATCACCTAGGCGAGGCAGCTAGCTTGATATGACCTTTGTTTCATGTGCAGGTTGAAACCATGTCACTGCAGGAGTCCGTCAAGATCCCGGTGGCTGTATTGAAGGCGGGTGAGACAAGACATGCCCGTCTCGATATTGAATTCCCTGATGCCCCTGTCACATTTACACTTATTCAGGTAATAATGTAAACAATTATTTTACTAGAGTATATTTTTAATTGATTAAATTAGCATACAAGTTGTTCCTAAGGAAAAGATTAGGATTATTCAAACTTATTATTTCTATAAAATGAGTCATTGTAACTCCACTCCTCATGTACTCATGATAACTGGGTTATTTCTGAACAAATAATTAGTTACCACATTTTATGTAGTACCTACAATTTTTTGTAGGATATTTAAATTTATCTGCATTAAAGTTTCAATAAGACTGAAATGATGATAAAAACAACCATTGGTAATTTGATGGGCGCGCGACGTCGTTTTGACTGTTGCACCGCCTGCTTGTGATTGCTCGAGGCATTTGTCTGATCTACAAAAGACAACAATTTAAACTAATGTGTACAATGATGCATAAAGTTAACAGAGCATTGTGTTGTACAGGGATCAGGGCCAGTGCATTTGATTGGCCAGCACCTGCTAGGTGCCCTTGTGGAGGAGTTTGAAGACATGGAGGAGATGGAGGAGGAGATGTTAGATGAAGAGGAAGGAGATGATTCTCAATTCAAGGTTTGTACAATACCCTGACACTGTTACTAGTTAAGATCATGCTAAAGATTTCAAAGATCATTTAACATTTCTTAGGGCTCTCTTATATGTGTATGCATGTGAAGTGTGCATGCTGCATAGTTAGTGACATGCCAGTATTTTATTGCCTCAAAATTATGCCAGTGATAAAGTAGATTGCTGAATTTACAGGAAGATGAGAATAAAAGGAAAGCATCAGCAGGCAAGCGCAAGACTAATGAGGTACTGAAAACCTTCAACTAATATCAAATTACAAAAGTGACTGGTTCTGTACACGCTCTACAGAGGGAAAAGGACCTGTGGCCCAGTTCTGTTAAACAATGACAGTTCATGTAAGATTGTAATAAAATCTTTGGGGCCTAAACTAAGTTAATTAGTCTCATTTCACTGTCATTTTTCATACAACTGGGCTTGTACACTGTGGTGTCTAAATTGTATTTACAAGAAAATGTCATGATAATTGGCTGTTGGTTTTCTGTATACTCATTCAGTAAAATAACCTTTACCTTCTGATAGCTGGGTAACACATTTTGATAAGCCAAAAAGGCCACCTAGCATTGTAAATTACATAGGCGTACTGACAAGTTAAATTGTGCATTCTGTGCTTTAGGTGGCTTTTTTTGCATATACATAATACATGCATTCATTTTTCGATTGGGTTGAATATTTTGGCATATGGTTTTATAACAAGTAAATATAATAATTTGTTATTATTACAGGATGAGGATGACGAAGAGGGAGAGCCTAAAGGCAAGAAGTCGAAAATGTCAAACAACGCTAAAGGCAAGGCTCCGTCGCCCAAGAAGAACGCCAAGAAGTGAACCGCCTGCCACGCCCGCCCCGCCGGCCCGCGCCCGTCCGCTCGCTGACGCGTCGCACGCGCGCCCGAAACAAGAGTCAGACAGACCAATTCCATTTAAGACTGACTACATCCTCGATCACTAAACTTTAGGTATTCTTTACCTAGTGTAATTATTGGAGATATTTCGTTGACGTTAGCATCACAGGCCAGTAGCTGGTAGTGCGGCGCGGCGGCGAGCGGACGGGCGCGAACGGCGGCCGGCGTATCTCTTAGTTGTATGACATAGTGTGGTAATTCAGTCTAGGTTAGCGTTGTATCGACTCGAGCGTGCCTGGGTGAGTGGAAGTGTGAGTATTTGTTCGTGATAGTTACTTACTGGTCGAGGTATCTGTAAACTTATCGATCCGATCCTGAGTGGTTACCGATGATCGAGTGTGATTTCTTCACTTATTTTTTTTATTTTTTCTAAACTAAATTTCCATTCCTTACTGTGGTATAGTGTTATGGATGTCAAATTTAATATTAAAGTAAGTCTTAAATTCACAGATGTATTTTTAAGTTAAGACATAATTAAGCATAATCAGTGTACTTTTAAGACATTGATCATTTTGTATGGAGTAGCTACCGGTCGAAATGTAATTGAATTTGCTAACGATTTCTCATTTCAGAATGAAAACTGATAATCTATTATAGTTTGTTTGTACATATACATTATAAAAGCATAAGAACGGTAACAATAAAAAGCATTTCTAAACATTCTCACATCTTTTATTTCACCACAGAAGATCCCTGTATGAATTTGTATTTTACCTCTTGAAATCATCCAGTCCACATTAGCAATATGATTTGTTTGCAGACCAAGTAACAAAATTAGTTAATGTCTACAAAATCACTTTTTATCTAACAATGCCTGTAATATTCTATTTCGTTCCCGTTGTATTTTGTTCGACTCTTCCACAGCCTGCACTAAACTTTCAAACTTGTCATTTTCTTTCCTGTCCTGCACTTCTTGCATCACTCTCTTTATTTCAGTTATTGTCATGTCATCTAAGTTCACACCATGGCTGCAGGTACCTATTCCTGTGGGTTCATCAAATATTTTTTCAAAATAGGAATAATATGGCCAGTTGTTAATTTTTCCCGTTTCTTTCTTTTTCTCTGCAAGTCTAATGTAAGTTTGTTTCAAATTGCGGAACTTTCGATCACATTCTTCTGAAGACAAGCCTATTTTTGGAGCAAACAATCTCCATACATTTTTCTTTTTGACTAGAGGATCCCTAAATCTTTCCTTGTTGTCTACATAGAATGTTAAAAGCTGCTTGACATAATCATCTTGTGATTTGTATGTTACTGTAGGTGGTCCATCGGAGCTAGTAAAGGTAGTTTGTCCACTGTATATTCCTTCAAAATCTTTATAGTAGCGCCACTTAGTTATACATCTCCCTGTATCTGCTCTCATTTTTAATCTAATATAAGTTTGTTTTAAATTCCTGAACTTTTTGTCACAGTCTGTGGGGCGTTCCCCTACTGATGCTGATATCTCTTTCCACAACTCTTTCTTTTGGTATCTCGGATTTTTAAACTTTTCAGCAATTTGCTTGTACTCTTCTATTAACAACCTAGTTTTGTTTTTGTCCCAGGGACCTATACTTGGATTGTAATTATAATATATTCTCTCAAAATAGTTATGATATTGCCACTTGATTGGTTTTCCAGTTTCCCTACTCTTTTCTTTCCAATTAAAGTAAGCTCTTTTTAAATTCTTGAACTTATGGTAACAATTGTACTCTGTTGTCCCTAACTGCGATGCTATCTCCCTCCAAACATCTTTTTGTAAGGAATCAGGACTTCTGAACTTGTTCAAGTTCTCTAAGTAGAGGCTGAGCAGTCTCCTTACTTTGTGCTCCTCCCATGGCTCCAACACAGATGGTGGAAGTGATTTGCATTCTTTAAATACCTCTTCACAAGTGTTGTAGTGTACCCATTTGATCTCTTTGCCCAATCTTTTCTTTTTCAGGAGTCTTATGTAAGTTCTCCTCAGGTTTCTATATTTTTTACTACATTCATCAGAACTTGTACCCAAGTGCACAGCAATTTCTTCCCAAAGGGATTTGTCTTTTGTTACATTTTTAAATCTGCTATCCAAGCACAATGTAAGTAACAGTTTTATTTTATTCCTATCCCAAAAGTTGTCATCATCTTTGGCTTTTATTACCTCCTTTTCACTATTTTCTGAAGTATTTTCTTGGACAGCTACAGGAGTCTCGTTAATTTGTATATATTGTCTGTTGTCCCCCGTATCCACAATATATCTCGCCTCCTGCCCTGTAACTGATGTAAACAAAGTAGGTATTTAATATATTTCAATAGAACGAGCTAATTATTTATACTAGGCACACCAGCAGCACAGATACTTATCTACATTCAAATATTGTTTGGGAACAAAACTTACTTTGTGGATTCTGGATGGTGAAGTTATTGCTACTGAATATGACATTGCTTTGATCTTCCCTGAGGACAAACCAATAACTTTGGTTATGGGGATTGTTAATGTCCATATTAAATAATAAGCGCTAGTTAAAAAGTGTTAGA
This sequence comes from Agrochola circellaris, assembly GCA_914767755.1. Lineage (NCBI taxonomy): Eukaryota > Metazoa > Arthropoda > Insecta > Lepidoptera > Noctuidae > Agrochola > Agrochola circellaris. The sequence continues at coordinate 15,933,712 of OU611863.1, read as the reverse complement.
ATACAGTAATAACAGGATTTTTGATTGTAAACAATTGCATTATCAAGTATACGCTTTCGAGCACGACAAGCACCCCCACAAAACGAACGAGTGAGCATCCCTCTCTGAACACAGAATATAAATACCAGTCAAAGAACCACAGAATATTTATACTAAGTCTTAGGGGGTATTACACTATAAAATATCTAGGATCACAGATCCCTTGAGTCATATTTATATGATAATGTAATAAAAACATATGAATCAAATCGTCTTTGATCAAAGATTTTTAACATTTGTTGTTATATAGGGGGTATTACACTATCAAATATCTAGGATCCTAGATCTCTGAGTCATATTTATTTGATAATGTAATACAAACATATGAATCAAATCGTCTTTGATCAAAGATTTTTGACATTTGTTGTTAGATAGGATCATAGAAACAGGTCTTGCCATATTGACTATTATATACTGAATTTTCACATTTACTTTCATAATTTCCTGATACAAAATCCGTCCATAAAATTATGTGATTTTGCCTTTTCAGTTTTGCTACTGCCACATTCTAAGTTGACGGTTTTATTAACGGATAAAAAGTAAGCACAACGAAATTTTGGCCTAGGTTCACAATACGCTTTGGAATTCTAAAATTATTTGCTGGGAACACTGCTGTATTAAAAAAAAAAAGCAAGCTGCTGCCGGGCAGCCGGGAATTCATTGTTTTGGCTTCATTAGTGTTCTAAGTTCTATTTGTTATATTGTGTGCCGAAAGGCTTCAGTATTTTGTTTTAATAGACGATTGCAACCACATAATTATGTAAAAAAAATAGGATCCTAGATATAATGATAATGTAATACACAGATACTAGACTTCAAATATGTAGGATAAAAGATAGGATTCTAGATATTTGATAGTGTAATACCCCCTTAGAGTGTCTGTGCACGTGTGTTTCTAGAGCCTCTGTGCGTTTACACTGGCGAAACATTCACATAACTATGCGTTTGGACTAGCGAAATATCTCAACAAAACATATTGAAATCTCTAGTTCCTGTCAAAAATTGTATGGAACATTGACAGAAAATTGAGATTCCAACATGTTTTGTTGTGAATGTATCGCTAGTGCAAACACACAGTAATAGAAATGATAGCGAGACTAGGTACCGTAGGGTTGAGGTCATGTTTGAAACCAAAATTGACATGTCGATAAATCCTACTATCCTACTAATATTATAAATGTATGTCCAAACATACAAACTGTCAATGTACTATAACACCCAACAAACAAACATCCAAATGAAATTTGGCATACAGATAGTTTATAATATAATAATGTTGCTACGTACTCTAAAATTTTTAAGAGCTCTTGTAAGACAGCTAAAGCCTTATACATTAGCAACAAAGTTAAATCAGCAGACAATAAAATACAGACGGTTTGGAAAATTATCAATAACGAAACGAACAGGAACAAAAAGCATAATTCTGATTACACACTGAAGTCGTCATGTGGTGGTCTCATTTGCGATAGCAAAGAAGTTGCTCAAGAATTTGTAAATTTCTTTACCAGTATCCCACTTAAAACTACTGAAACCTTAAATTCCTCTTCCTCGCTCTCTTTTGATTTAGTAAGGGCGAACGTTTCAGCTTGCCCGATTAAATTTAACTTTAAGCATATTAATCCTATAACAGTGATAAAAGCTTTTCAGCAAATTAAGATCAAATTAACCGAAGATCTTTGGGGAATGTCCATTAAAGTCTGTACTTCCATAATTGAGACCATAGCGCCTTACTTAGCCTTAATATTTAATTTGTGTGTGGACCAAGGAGTCTTCCCGGATTTAATGAAATACAGTAAGGTAATACCACTTTTCAAATCCGGGGACAGTAAAGACACCAATAATTATAGACCCGTATCCGTGTTGCCGGTTTTCAGCAAGGTGTTTGAAAAGGTAATGCTTAATCAAATGCTCAATCATTTTAACACAAATAAAATCCTTCATGATCAACAGTATGGTTTCACCAAAGGACGTTGTACGACCGACGCCGGTGTAACCTTATTAAGACACATTTTTAACGCGTGGGAAGAGGCCCAAGACGCCATAGGAATCTTTTGTGACCTCTCCAAGGCATTTGATTGCGTCGATCACGAAACCTTACTCTTGAAACTTGAGCATTACGGACTTGCAAAACTTGCACTCAATTTAGTAAAATCTTATTTAAATAATAGACAAGAGCAAGTCCAAATAAACGGTATCAATTCACTAGGTTTAAAAGTAAAAATAGGTGTGCCACAAGGCTCGATATTGGGTCCATTCCTCTTTTTAGTGTATATCAATGATCTACTCCATTTATTAAAAAATCAACCACAAATGGTGTTATTTGCTGACGATACTTCCTTAATTTTTAAGGTAGATAGACGTGCAACAAATTTTGACGACGTAAATAACGCCCTATTGCAGGTCCAAAATTGGTTCACTGCTAATAATTTAGTATTAAATGGAAAAAAAACGAAGTGTATAAAATTTTCTTCACCAAATGTCAAAAGTAGTGATTGTAAGATAGTATTGAATCAAGAGAAACTAGAATTCGTCGATAAAACTGTTTTCCTAGGGATCACGCTAGACTCAAGGCTACAATGGGGTCCTCATGTAACATCTCTCGCAGGACGGCTAAGTTCAGCAGCATATGCTGTCAGAAAAATCCGTCAATTTACTGATGTAGATACCGCGAGGCTGGTCTATTTTAGTTACTTTCATAGTATCATGTCTTACGGTATTTTACTGTGGGGACGGGCTGCAGACATCGAGTCTATTTTTATTCTGCAGAAAAGAGCGATTAGAGCCGTGTACTATCTCCGCAGGCGTGACTCTCTAAGGGAACTGTTTAAGGATATTAACATCATGACGGTACCTTGTCAATATATCTATGAAAACATCATGTACGTAAGAAAAAACTTACATCTTTTTAGTAAAAGAGGGGATAGACATAATTATAGTACAAGAAATAGGGACCTATTAGTTCAACCAGGTTTCAGACTGGCTAAAGTGGACTCATCTTTCATGGGGTACTGTTTAAAATGTTACAATAAAATTCCTCCCCACATACTTCAACTGAATGAGACGAAATTCAAGTCTTGTATAAAACGCACACTATGCAGGCAGGCATATTATAAGTTGGGGGATTACATCTCTGACAAAAATGCTTGGCTCAATGCTGGTCCTGCTCCACAAGCACAACTAATTGATTAACATCTGAAAATACTGTTGCAGCTGCTGAAGATTTTAAGACCATCTTTGCATTGTATAAAATCAATCTCCTTTGTATTATATAATTCCAGAGCACAGGTGTGAGTACTATGTACTAAAGAGCTACCATTTACTGGGTAATACTTTTTTTATTGACTTGAATGTGCCCTGGCGGCTGTGAGTATGTCATGCTCACTCAGATGTCTCGCTGATGGTGGCGCGTGTGTTGGATCATTTAGCTCCCTTCAAAATGGTTGAGTTGAATGGTGCTGATCCATACGTCATGTTCGTGAACGGGCGCCGTCAGTTGGGACTGGTCAACTCTTAGCGGCCATGGCTGATTTTAAATTTTTTAATTGTTCTTTGTTTTTATCTTTGTATTACGGACGCTTCTAACGTGCACGTCTTTCTACATTGTTCTCACATGTATAATTTCAACATGAATGATGTAACCAATACTTTGTAACAATTTATTTTATTTAAAAGAGTGTCCGTGGAGTTTCTTGCCCGTTCTTCTCCATAGGTACCTACTACGCTTTGGAATGGGCAACTAGCTTCATATTTTTGACTGACCGATTCCTTGACAATTCAAAAGTGCCTGTAATGGTTTAATTGAAATAAATGATTTGAGTTTGATAACCTGGATTAACACATTGGATACTTTTTATCCCGGTAGTAGATTCGCGTGGGATAATTTTCGACCTCCACGCGGGCGAAGCCGCGGGTGAAAGCTAGTTTGTTCATAAGAATTACTATAAGAATTACTTGGTAATTATTTTTGTTTATTTTTTTTGCTTCTTCAATGTCTATAATTATGTCCATTGAAATGGTTTTACATGTTTTTTTTTTAACTTGTCCTGTACACACTTGTCCTGTGTGTTGTTTGTTGTGTGTACTTGTTTGTCCTGTGTGTGTGTGTTGAGAATATTAAAAAAAAATAACTTTTATTTAATTGTAGTTTTATTTTATAAAATTTTATGCAACAGCTGTTTTATTTCATGGATTCAAGCAAAATTCCGAATGAATATTAATATCGATAAAAAAAAATTAACGATACTTCCATACTATTAATTCTTTCTCTTTCCGGGCGAGCTTTTGTTTTTTTTGTGGTAGCTACCGCGTCCCGCGCCGAAAGTGACAGACTTTTTTGTTCGCAATATTGCGCTGGATTCTCTAGCTAGTGTTATAAACTCTAATACGCTTTTGCCCCACCTAGTATTTTTGTAATACTAAAACTGCTTAAGCAAGATTTGCGGTTATTACTCATTAGTATCAGTTACAGACAAATAGTCGAGTTGAGGACAAATGAGAACGCATATGCATGGCGCCTCACTAGGGCTTTTGACACGCGCTGCGAAGCCGAAATGGACGACGCCATTATTTGTGTTTGTCGTTGTTGGTGACTGTGTTATTACTCACTTGTTTTAATACAATTACATGAGTTTTGTAATTTTATGTTTGAAGCATAGTGATTGAATACATTCTATATTTACTACGGATTATGTGTAGACTATTAACTAAATATAAAAGAGAAATCTGACAGGGGTGAGTTTACAGTACACACCGGTGCGCGTTGTTTAATTTTGAACTTGTTCAATGATCATACTGCCATTTAGTCAATGGCTAAATTAACTATTAGAATATTATATAAATTATGTGACTGATTACTACGACTATGTGATTGTTACTTATTAATCGTGTTAGGGCTTGGGACCCGTTGGCGGGAAACGGTTGGGCTGTCCTGTCAAGCTTTACTCGTCCAGAAATTGACGGAAATTTCCAATTAAACGGGGAAGCTATGAGGTAGCCCGCGAAAACGAAATCTTTTGTAGTTTTTTAAAACTAATTGCTGCTCTTACTTCTGCTTCTTAGGTCGGTCGAAATCTTATTAACAACAGTAATTATAATAGGGAAATATAGCTATTTCATGAAAACATGAAATTTCTCCTACCTTTTCAATGTTTTTTCTTTTAAGGTATAAGCATTTAGCATAACTTCATTAGAATAAAGTTGTATCTCAATAGGGTGGGTTGGTTTTACTTGTGAGTCGACAATTGTGTATGCCGGTGCACATTGTGTGTGTGAAGATGGCTTGGCTAATACAGAGTGCTCCTGAGGTTACGCACTTAGAAACTATGTACATGTGCATGAGATGCACACTGTGAAGACTAACCTGCGTTTGTGAAATAAAATATCTACATAGGAAAAAGACCTGGGCCCTATACTTACCACAAATCTTTTGAGAGGTCACAGAATATGTCAATTGTATCCTGGGACTTCCAGGATTCCAAAATGGGACTGATGAGTTTTACTTCTGCGTCAGTCGTCCAAACCAAACAGTCAGTCAACCAAACTGGTGACTATGGGGGGTATTACACTATCATATATCTAGGATCATACATAGGATCCTATCTCTTATCCTACTTATATGAATCCTAGAATCATATCTGTGTATTATATTATTATATATCTAGGTTCCTATTTTTTTGTCATATGTGGTTGCAATCGTCTATTAAAACAAAATACTGAAGCCTTTCGACACACATTATTACAAATAGAACTTCGAACAGTAATGAAGCCAAAACAATGAATTCCCGGCTGCCCGGCAGCAGTTTGCTTTTTTTTTGTACAGCAGTGTTGCTAACAAATAATTTTAGAATTCCACTAAGCATATTGTGAACTTACGCCAAAATTTTGTTGTGCTTATTTTATATATTTCGGTAGAAATATCGGTAACTTTATAAATGTATCGGTAGCAGTGCCTAAACCTTCCTAAATACACAAGTTCTAACGTTCGACGCCCCCGCACACCCGCGCCGCGCCGTCTCACATGTTTTATCGGTACCAAAATCGTGTAAAGGTTACATAACGGTTTAGCCCAACCTTTATTTAAAAAGTTATCGGTGTAGCTCAACCCTTATTTTAAACCGGTACCGGTATATTTTTGAGGTATCTTAACCTTTAACCGTAACCGCTTTCAGTCCCTGGTTGTCAGTGATGTCGGGCGGTCGGCTGGTGGTGCTGGACCGCGCCGGGCGCGATGTGAAGCGGTTCCCGTTGGCCGAGGGGCTGGCCACCCTGGGCAGCGACCCAGCCTGTGATATCCGCATCATGCTGCCTACTGTCAGCCCGCACCACGCCACTGTTGTTGTTCATGCTAACCAGGTAATGTGTTATGTTTCATCAACACTTGTGCATGCAATAAGTTCGAATAATTCATTTAATGTTGGATGTTTTGTTTCTGTAAAGTTAGTGTAGAACAGAGTATAGTCAATGTAAGCTGTAGCGCAGATGAATGCAGATGGGACACTCCGCATTCTAGGTATGAAGCTACAAGTAGCTACGCGGCGGGCTCGACTTGTCGAGTTCAGTGGGCGTTACGTAGTAAAAAAAAAAAGGGGGGGGGGGGCTTCGCCTCGTGCTGGGACAGTAACATGCCAGTAATATACTAATATTCATCCTACTAAATAGATTTTATACGTATAGTAGATGTACTGTCGACACTGTTTTCATGATATAGTTAGATTGACTTTCAGCGTGATGTGTAAGTGATTTAGTATAGGTTATTATAGAACAATAATCGAGCACCAATCTCGCCTTAAACGTAGATTTGAAGCCATTTCAGCGGTTGAAACAAGTTGTTAATCTGGAACCTCATTCTGTGATGTGGATGTGTTGTGCTATTGAGCAGACGGTGGTGCGCAACGTGTGCGCGGACGAGACGCAGGTGAACGGGCGGCCCGTCAGCGTGGCGGCGCTGGCGCACGGTGACGTCATCGGCATCGGCGGCCGCCTGCTGCGCTGGGACTACGCCGCGCCGGCCGCGCGCCGCCCGCAGGCGCCCGAGCCAGGTCAGCGGCGCGTGTACAATTATGAGACAGCGAAATGTCGTTGTGATTTGAAGGTTGTAAAAATATAGGTTGTGGTGTTTCCGTAGCGCTGTACGTGTCGCGCCGCAAGGGTCGCGGCGTGCGGCGCGGCAGCGGGCCGGCGAGCGCGACCGCGCGCGACCCGCAGCTGCAGCTCGCGCTCGAGATGTCGCACCGCGCGTCCATGCCTGGTAACTATGCATTATACACATACCACGCGTACAAGGGCGGATCCAGGGCTGTGTTTAGGTCAACCACTGGTCATTTTTATGATCTCATTGATAAATTAAATCAAATAAATACTTTGTATAATGTTGCCATGTGCCATGCCCCACATGCGCGAACAACATGCATATTAAGACTATGCTGTTATTATAATTATATGATAATAGACCGTGGAGTTTCTTGCCGGCTCTTCTCCATAGGAAACAACCACATGGAACCGTGCACCTAGCTTCTGTCGTTTTATAAGTGCCCATGTAGGTTTATGTGAAGCTAGCAACTAGACGTATAAATTAAATATCCCTGAATAGTGTCAAGACAAACTACCCCGGGCCACAGATTACCAGATGACGCACTCCATACAAAATGTTCAATACCTACTGCTATAATAGCCTACACCTTCCAGTCGCTAGACGATGCGAACGAAAATGTACCTAACCTTACAAGCGTAAAGTGAGTTTTACTTTGTAGCTGCGCGCCGCCGCGTGGTTATTGTGAATTGCCAGGGGTGCCTCTTTCGATAAAGATGTCAGTAGGTATTTGTGACACTTACTTTCACTTCACTTTTTGAAATAAAATAAAATGCTTTTTATTATTTTAACGTAATTTTCAAATGACATTTGACAAATGGAGGTCATTGACCTTTCTATTCTTATCTCAGACGCACAGTTTTGTGAGAAGCACAGATTGTGGTAGAAGTAAGTACGTACCTACAAATAAAATACAAAACACGAAACATGCAAGTTTAAACAATTAAACTATTAAAAAAAACCGGCCAAGTGCGTGTGGGACACGCACAATGAAGGGATCCGGAGTTATCCCAAGAACAAACTTATGATTGTAGTTGAAAAACACATTCTAACTGCAAATTTAAGTTTGTACGCTCAATATTGAGAGATTGATGTTATTTTAAGACCATATAATTCTTATAGGTTTTCTGTAATCTATGAGTAAAGAACCAGTCCTTTTATTTTTTTCAAAATTTTAGGATTAATAGTTTCGGATATAAGGCCCCACCGTTGTATCCGAAACTATTGACCCTAAAATTTAAAGGTAAATTTTTGTCAATTTTCTTGAATATCATAAAAAGTATTGATTTTAAAATTATAAAAAAACACTCGCAACAAGCTTTTTCATTTGATATGTCACGGTACAGTTTGCAGAACTTTGTTTTTTATTTTTCTTGTTTGCCCCTAAAAGTGACCCCATATTCAAAACTCATTTATTTACTTTACTCGTCCGTGTTTAGGTCACAGAAATATACATATATAATTACCAAATTTCAACTTAATCAGTCTATTAGATTCGGAGGAAATTTGTTGTGACAGACGGACAGACACACGACTGATCCTATAAGGGTTCCGTTTTTTTCCTTTTCAGGTACGGAACCCTAAAACCAATAGTAAAACAAATTAGGTACTTACTCACATTTCTGTATCAGCAGGTAAACTGAAAAAAGATAAGTTTTTATCGCTTCTCTTGCTACATCAATAGTCGTTTCGGTCGACCGAAATGTATGCGTACGTACGCGCCTCGCGGCTGCAGTCAATCCGCGTGCGGCGCCCGGTAGTTAGCGCGCGTAAGTACATGGAGTGCTTCATCTGTGATCTGTGCGCGGGCCCACGGTCCTGGGAGCCCCCCAAATCTTAAGAAGTACTTTTTAATGATATCCCCAACATGGTCAAAATATATTCAGTAAGAAGCAGTTAAGAGTTGGAGGCCCCGTACGTATGCAAAATATAAATGTAGTGCTAAAATATTCGAGCTCGCTTTGCTCGCCACAATCTACATTCTCAAACTTTCTGCATAACTCGACAAACAACTACTATTTATGTACGACTTTAAAAAAAACTTTAAAAGGTGTGTTACAATTTTCGAGCTGGCTTCGCTCGCTCTTTATATTGTACTGACTCTTAAACTTTTCTGCATAAGTCGAGTAAGCAACTCTTATTTCCGTCAGAATGTTCAATAGAAACCTAACTGAGATTTCCGAGACGAGTGCAAAGAATTTCGAGCTCGCCTTGCTCGCTCCCGCATTCTACATTCTTGCTTTTCATAAATAGCCCATTGAGGAGATGAAAATGCACCTCTCTGTAAAAAATCAATCCTGCCGGTTGCGAGGACTGTGATGTAGGTAGAGTATAATTACGCACGATATACTTGTTTTTTTTTGTCATTATACATTTTTTGCAAAATGTTACTATAAATACCCACATAAACTGAGAACACCCCTGGGGCCTTCATTTTGTTTTGTTGGCCCAGGCCGCCGACGGGCTTCGTCCTGACTGGACCCCGACTGTGTGACCCCTGACTCGAAGGCGGCTCTCTAACGACACATAAACTGGCAGTTGACAGTAACTTGATAAGAGTAAAAACATTAGTGCAATGAATGGTCGGGCGATCCTCGCCTCCGCACCTCACTTGGAAAAACTGTGTGAAATGACTTTTCACGGCGACATAATTTCCGTTAGCTGATTTCTTATTCTTGTAAGTATCTACTGAAAGAAAGAAAGAAAGAAAATACGTTTATCTGCGGTACACATGACGCAAAGAAAGAACAAAACACAAAAATAAACAATTTGGGGGAAAATATGCGTCACATCCACGCAAAACGGCCATCGCTCAGCTTAATACTGCGTTTTTCTTATTTGTTTTTTATCATTTTCCTTATTTTGGTGGTCTGAATGATTTCTAAAAGTTTTCCTATCTATTTTAATGGGACCTTATCACCTTATATATATATATATATAAATATATATATATATATATTTATTTTGCTTTTAGATCGGACTTTTTCTATTTCTCTACTATTGTGGTTAAAGTATTCGATTTCAACTACTTGTTCTCTATTTTTTAAATATTGCGTAAGCCATTCATGGGCTTTCCCGCGGATTCCTATTCCATACAGTTTATTAAACAGTATTTTAAATTGTACCTTGTCGTACGCTTTGGTCATGTCCAGTCCAGTAGGAATACGCCGTAGGGATACCCTACGGCGTATTCCTTGTTATTTATAATATTAAGGGCTTCTTGAATATATTTATAGACAACTAATGTGGTGGAGCGATTTTTTCGAAAACCGTTCTGACAATCGCTCAATATGTTAAATTTTTTCGGAAACCGTTCTGACAATCGCTCAATATGTTAAATTTTTTCGGAAACCGTTCTGACATTCGCTCAATATGTTAAATTTTTTCGGAAACCGTTCTGACAATCGCTCAATATATAAATTTTTCGCAAAAGGTATAAATTCGAATCACACATAGCTTTTTCGAAAATCTTGGAGGCTGAGGGCAAGTGAGCTATTGGGCGATAATTATTAGGATGAGTGTTCTTTTTATGGATTGGTTTAATTAATTATTTCTTTAACAATTCGAGGAAAGTGCCTTCTGTAAAAGACTGATTTAATAAATGTTAAAATCATAAGGTGAGTTCATTTGCGCATTCTTTCAATAATGTAGGTGGAATTTCGTCTAAACCGTAACTTTGTTTATTTTTTAGGTTTTTGATTTTTTTTTTTACTTCCCAAGCTTCTACTGGGCAAGGAACATGGTGATCTCCGTGTTGACATGCCGCCCAGTGCACTGCCAGATGGATTGTTGCTGTTTCTTTATTTTCGTGTGGTTAGTGACTAACCTGGTGTCGAGAGTTTTAAAGCCGGCCATGGGCCTCTGACTTGGCTTCACATGACGTCGAGTAATATCTCTCAGGCATGCCCGTTTCCTCACAATGTTTTCTTTCACCGTTTTAGAAGCAAGTGATAATTATACAATACGCACATGAATCCGAAATGTCCATATAATTAGCCGCCGGGTACCCGGCACCGGCTATCCGGCAACCGGGACGTGTGAAAAGGCACGAAGAGTACCCCCTGATTGTGAGGTTACTTCTTGACAGATTTATTACGAAAAGAAATGTAAACGAACGTTCGCAGTACGGTGTTGCCAGGCAATAAAAAAAAACAAAATAAAAAGTTTATTTCGGAACAATAACACAAGACTAAATACAACAAGTAAAACGATGATAGCTGCAAAAGTATAAACTGTAGCGCAGATAACAACGCCCTTCCCCAGATACAGAATGGAATGATGTTCCATGCACAAAGTGCACTCGGGCAGAAGTCGGTCAGGGGGTCACGTGACCGCTGACTGGCTCTTTGACGAGTTCATAATACGAGGCAAGGCGGTTTTGCAAACAAATGAACAGATTGGCGCGTAAAAAAATATCTTTGTTTCTGATATTTATAATTATAACTAGCTGCCCGTCCCGGCTTCGCACGGGTAGCACTATGTACTTATCTACGGCGCACTTACCTACCTACCCTACATATCTACCTACCTACCCTACTCTGCTAAATTCACATTCATCAAATGCGTTAAGGCGAGGTGACCCCGAAAAACGTCATTTTATATTGTATTTTATTCGTAGATAACACGGATTAAAATTTTGAAAAAAACATATGATATATTTCACCCTTCGATCTAGGTATTTCGGCCGTCCGATACACGATTACGTGCACTTTACTGCATCCAATTAAATCGCAAAGACACGTCTAAATTATGGTCTAATTATCATTTTATTTGAGTTATATTAGGCTTTGAATAATAAAACTTATACCATAATAAAGGTCGTAAAAAATGTGATAGAAAACGGCCGTCATAATGTGAAATATGAAAATACTTATACCACTAATTCCAAAATCAAGCGTTTTCATCTTTTCATGCGCTCGCCCCGTGTCATTCAGTCCCGAGCGGAACGTCTTGGAGGTCGGACGTATGCCAATTTTTGCGAACCCGCCACCCCCGCTAAGTTCTGTTACCGGCTGAGCCAAAAATGTATTGTAAATTTGTAAATAATAATAGGTACCTGTATAATTATAGTTTAATTTTTAAATAGTGATTTTTTTTAGGTAGGTACTTCTTAGTTATTTTATTTTAAAAAATGGGCAAAATTAAAAAAAAAATGTTGTCGTCGCTAGGTCTACGAAGGCTGAATAAATAAAAAAAGTAAGGATGCTTTGACAATATTACCATAGGTACCTATATTATATAAATTTATAATACTTATTTAACTTTATTAACTAGGTAAGTACCTACGCGGAATAGATTTACATACCGCAAATATGTGTGTAAAACAGTTGAATTTAAACCCTATGCCAATGCAAATAAAGACGCCACGCGCGCAAAAGTTATAATGGTTTATTTTTCTCCCGGAATAGATTTACCAACCGCATCAAGTGTGTAAAATAGTTGAATTTGAACCCTATATCACAGAGCATAAAGCCGCCACGCGTGCAAATGTTATAATGTTTTACTATTTTAAATATCAAATAGTTCATCCCGCTGAGTTGGTCCGGGTGGTTTTTATAATGTTTATTAGCCTAGGTAAGTAGGTATTGTATTGTCTACCACATGTCACGCGTCTGTGGTAAGTGATAACACTATGACCTTGAGGTGGCCCAACGTACGGAGTTTCATTAGAATAAGAGACCAGCTTGACACTGCTTTTGCCACCACAACACAAAAAATAATAATATTTTATGGTGTCTGCAACGTTTGTGTAGGTCTCGTCTATGCCATGTACCTAATACGCGCAACACATTCGTGCCATAGTGTAGAAATATACAGTATGACCATTTCCTACAAAAATATGATTTATTATTTTCGGTAACGTTTAGGCACAAATTCGTTCATGCGAAGTACACTCCTTACTAAAAACACTGTATCAAGTTATGAAAAGCTTATAAATAAAATAAAAGTACATATACAGGGTGGCAGGGACATCGACGCGAAAACTGTGGCTAAGTTTTAGATTAACATCCCTCGAGTTGGGAGTCCATATTTTTTTTACAGAAAGATTATATTATTAGAAGCCTCCACGCAAAGTTTTAAGTTGCGGAGATAAATGGTTTACGAGAAAAAAAAAAACAAAATCGAAGAAATTTAGCATTATTTAGTCACTTTTGACATTTTGTCTCGACATTGAACGTTTCGTTTTACGAAAAATCAACACACTAAAATGTTGTACTTTATAATAATGATGAAATAAATACGTATATTTATGGTTTAGATACTTTTTAAGCATATTTCATTATATTACCTATATTTTGCTGATTTAAATGAGTGCTATTAAATTAACACTTAAAATAATTTACCGACTATTGCCGTATTTGAAACCAAACGTAAAACGACGCCATTTTGTGTTGTTACTAATACTTCACTTAATCTATTACTCTGCTGTCAAGCTCAAGCTTGGCCGGGATGCTCCAAGTCCCGACACATCTCGACTTAGTTAAAAGGCAATGGGAAGGTAGGCTGCAAGAGCGAGCGAAGCGAGCTCGGGACTTGGGGCACACCGACACGGACAGGTTAGGTTAGAAGGGGATGGCGGGGTCTTTAGACCCCGCTATCCCCTTCGTGGTTATTTTTTTTAAACCACCCAGAAATAGGAGCCCCGCTAAGCGGGGATCTGTCGACTACGCCTGACAAAAAAAAAAAAAACCTATCAGATAGCCACAAAGTACAGTGCTTCCTCCAACAAATCATCAAAATAAGATCGCAAAATATTTAGTTAAAAAAAACAATGCGTTAACTAAACTTCCCCCGTGACGGGGGGATCTCCTACTCCCCTCCACAAATATATGTACCCTTATACAAAAAGTCCTTCCGAAAATTCGAAAGTTAGGTTAGAATATTAAAAAATCATATCTCAAAAAGGGGGGGGGGGGCTCCAAAATTTTTCCTTCACGGGGCCCCGTTGTACACATGCGAAAAAAGAAACTTCGCTTGAAATGTTTACGTCGGTTTTCAATGTTTTAGAGCAATGCAGTTGCAGGCTAAGGGCAGAGCGTATGTATCAACTAATGATTCGGTGGATAACGAGTAAGTTTTTAGGGTTCCGAAGTAAACAAGGAACCCTTATAGTTTCACCATGTCCGTCTGTCTGTCTGTCTGTCCGTCCGTCTGTCTGTCCGCGGCTTAGCTCGGAGACGGTTCGTACTAGAAAGCTGTAATTTGGCATATGTATACATATTAAACACGAAGACAAAGCGGTAAAATAAAATCAAGAAAAATATTATTTTTTAGGGTGCCTCCCCTACACGAAAAGTGAGGATATTTTTTTTTCTCATCTACCCCATGGTATGGGGTATCTTTAGAGAGGTCGTTCAAAAATATTGTGAGTTTGTGAAAACCATTTTTGGATTAAGGGATCCGTTTGCGAAATATTAAGCTTTTAACTGAAATGTTTTGTTAGAGTCAACTGTCGTCGTCCCTGCCAGCTAAATGATTGTACTTGGATTTGTGAAAAAAATTACAGCAGTAGTATATATAACGAGTAATAACCGACCAACTTAAATTTGCAGTTTGATAAACATGATCTCCCCATACATTCCGTATGGGAGAAAATGTTTTTCAACTACAATGTTAAGTTTGTTCTTGGGATAAATTTATCCCAACTACGGAACCCTTCATTGTGCGTGGTCCGATATCACCTGGCCGGTTTTTTAAATATCATCTCACTCGTTATTGTAACACCATAAAAAATACATAAATTAATTAAATACACCCACCTACCCCAATACAATCTTGATATTGTTATTCCAAAATTGTAATACAATTCTCATAAATTAAATGTGCCTAAATACTACTTGATTTTATAGACTGTAGCACGAAGATGACGCATCAAAGTCGAATAGCGCGCTGCGCGCACTTTTGAATCGTACCCGTATTCATGATCTTCGTGTCAGTCAGATTTTAAATCCACCTTATTCAAAAAATTATAAGTACCTACTTATACCTATTTTGAATTATTATTCATTAAGTTTAAGTTTATATAATACCTACCTAATCTATCTACAACCTTAAAAAATACTTAATAAAAAAATTAACTTATAATAATCAATACAAGTTGATCTACTGCATCGCTCTATTCTGTGACCTACTCGAGTTCATGAACTTATGAGCGGTGCGCCTGGCGCGCGGGTCCCCCGCGGATCGTAATTTGTTTCGTATCGCTACTCGTTGCGGGGGCTGGGGTAAGCGTTGAATACCTACTGCGTTCGAGTTAGGCCGGCCTTAACTGTCCAACGCGCGAAGATAAAATAGTCGTTAAGTTTTGTGAAATTTTCCATTCTTCTGCGCAATTTTCTTAATTTTTTCTTTCATAAGATTCTTCTCCTGACAATAACGAACACAAAAAAAAAAAATAGTGTTATCGGTCCTGCCGTTCACGCGTGATGGCGTTACCAAGGGACATTTTTATATATATATATATATATATATATATATATATATAAAAATGTCCCTTGATGTTCCTTGTCCCTTGTCCCTTGTCCCTTGTCTATCTGAGGTGGGGACCTAATATATATATATATATATATATATATATATATTAGGTCCCCACCTATGAAATCAGCGTTTTGTATGGAGAATTTTAAAGAAGTTGCTTTTTTCATACTAACATTTTCTTAATTTATATAATAACCATGAAAACTAATCTTTTGAAATTTTTATGCACTAATGTTTAAGAACTAAGATAGCGTAATATGCCACTAGATTAAGCGACAAAAATAAGTTTTGCCTAAGTTAAAACAAATAGTGGTCATTTCTGCTAACAAAATGAGGAGTCATTTTTAAAGTATTTTTAATGTTTATAAACTATAAGTAATAAGGTATTTTTTGCTATTGGTAGTTGTCTATGATGGTCATTATTCGATATAATCCAATCAATTAATGAATATTTTAATTCATAGAAGTGACAAGGTTCTCTATTTGTGAGAAAAAAACGCCAATTTCATAGGTGGGGACCCAATAGATAGATTCACGTTCGACCATCAACGCCGCTTTATGAGGCGGCAGTAATGTGCTGTATACCGTAACAAACTAACTTACGGGCCGTTTGGCAGTCGATTCATTTTTTTTCGCACAATGTTTAATGTAATTTTCACTCAATATTTCTAATGCTTAAATGAAGATAATCCCAGTGATTTATTTTGCAGATTTCCCTTACACGTGTTACATACACAAAACAACTTCTCAAAATTCTGGATAATAAAGCTCCAATTATAGTAAAGAAATGACTTTGTAACTGTAGTCAGTAACAAAAAAAAAAAAAATATATATTCCTCCCCTTTCCAAATCTCATAGATTTTCGAGACAAAAAAAAAACTACACATTTTTGTTAGATTTTGCTGAACATACTGCTTAGTTAGACAGTTGTTGAACAGACACTAATGATGATGTCCGTCAGCCCTCTGAGTGTCAGTATGTTTACTGCCCGTGCTAACCTCGTGAGCTGTCCTCAACAGGCAGTGCAGGCGGCAAGCAGGTGGCCATCGTGCAGCCTCAGAGGAGAGACACCAGTGATCAAACTGGTAAGAACTTACTACTAACAAACACCACTAGCATATTGTAGCCAAAGTCTAATAAACTATTATATTGTAGACAAGAACCCGCAGAGGACTCCGCTGCTAGCTAACAAACGGCCCAGAACGTCCAAAAGCGATCTCGACACGTCTGTCAGTGAAGCAGAACAAGAAAAGACTAAACGCAAGTCGACCGCGCGAGTGAGCCCCAAGGACTCTCTGTCGAACTTTCAAACCACGACGAAGGCGACGCTCTGGATCGAGTCACGGAAGACGAGTCCTAGAAAGTTGAACAAGGTACAGAGTCCTACACAGGAACAAGTACTTAGAGCTCGCAGGACCACGGCGTCCGCTAAGAAGAGCACGCCGCTACGACTCACTGTGCTGAAGAGGGCGCAGAGCGCGCAGAAGTTGAGGGTCACTAAGATTGAGGGACCACTTACAATGGGTAAGTACTTTATTTAATGTTTAATGCACAAGTAAAACAAACGCGGACTTGCCCTACGATATCAGTCACATACATGTATTTTGCAATTGAATAGATAAAAGTTAAGAAAATACTGGTAGTTTCGGTTTTTCCGGAAATACCATAAAAGGCTTTCTACAAAATGCTGGTGATGATGGATAACCTATTTACACCACTTTTATCAATAATTAAAATTTCTCGCTGACGGTCGGCACCACTAGCGAACTCTAGACAGTTCCTACATTAGTGTCTAAATGAGTGCAGTGACCTTGAATTAAGTGAAGTTGGTAAATATATCGCCGCGATAACTCCCACCTCAGCGCCATAGTAGTGCGCCGCCATTCATTATCACATTCGCGCGGAGACTTGCTCGCAGGCGCATACCGATTTACATATTATTACGTAATCAAACACTGACTGCCGGGTGCATGCGCGAGACACACGTATGATTTGTTCAATCATTTTGTTTCAATTGACTATCAAATTAATAAGTAAGTTCCTATTACTGATGCAATTTACTAAATACAATAAATATTTGTTATGACTGTTTTTTTCTCTATTCAAGTCGCTTTTCGTTCTTATCTACTATTTCAGCTTGTAATAATACATTGCACAAGATGACGTCAGTATCTTTTGCGACTGCATTTCCTCTACCATCTATTAGGTTGGCGTGACTCGTTTACTTAGCTCGTGTAGATTTATTAATGGAATTATGTAGAAGTGTAGGTGAGCGAAGTAATAATAGTAATGACTGTAATGTTGCATGTGTGCAGACCAAACGAAGCAGGCGGCCATTCGTTTGATGACCGGCCACACGCCGAAGTCCAAGCCGTCCAGTCCGTCGTTTGTTGTGAAGAAGCCGAGCCCGGTACGGCGCACGCCGCGCTCGCGCAACAGTCGCGCCACACCTGGTGACAGTGGCGCAACGCTCGGCAACAGTCGCGCGACACCTGGTGACAGTGGCGCAACGCTCGGCAACAGTCGCGCTACTCCCGGCAACACTAGCAACAGGAGAAGTGGCGCCGACCGCACTGTAAGTAGTACACACGTCACTAAGTAAAACATCCACATTTTATACCTTTTCATTCCCAAACGGTTGAGCGGATTAGGATGTAATCTGGCATACTGATGCTGATGCCGATAGGACTGCCAAACGACGGCCAAAAGCTAGTCATAATTTGAATACAGACAGACAGATTTGTAGACAGACAGTTTTGAATAGAGTTGTCTCTGTCTCTCATACCCATGTGACGGTCTCTTTCTAATACTTGGTGTCGTCTTGCCGCCTTGTAATTACTAGGTACAATTTGAACGAAAAAACGGCGAGATATTTTAATACATTTCAATTGTTTTAAGAATAAGCCTTCTTGTGTCGGCTTGTAGCGTCATCTCTAATATATAATTATAAATAAATATAACAAACCCATACTAATATTATAAAGAGGTAAAATTTGTAAGTCTGTATGTAGGGGGTAATCTCCGGAACTACCTGTCTGATTTGAAAAACTATATTTGCATTGTTTAGTCACAATTGTTGAGGATGGTTATAGGCTCGCGGACGAAGCGGGCAGAAGCTAGTCAGCTATACATTGAAACTGACGCGCCCCTTCAGTGCGCTCCTTACAAATAGATAATCAAATAATGCACCTTGCAGTGCATAGTCACTGCGAACTTTTAGTTGAGATTATGTTTTAGATGTATACTGGTGCTGTTATGCAGGTGCCGTGGTGACATGATTCACGAAACATTCAATAATAGTGATATTATATGTGGGGCCCAAAAGCAAATCCGCCACTGTTGGTCTAAAATTAGACCAACAGTGGCGGATTTGCTTTTAGACCCCACATATAATAATAGTCCGTTTACTTTAGATTTACAATCTTAAAGATATTCACAGATACAAGGGGAAATTACAAAACATAACCTTGGTAAAAACATTTTTCTTTGTTTTTCGCAAAAACAATTTGAATTGTTTGCATTTCTTCACAAAAAGAATTTGAATTGTTTGCATTTCTTCACAAAAACAATTTGAATTGTTTGCATTTCTTCACAAATACTAGTAACGGTAATTTAACTGTTTGTTTCAAGTTTTTATCAAACACGATCACGATACAATGATGTATGCAACTATTAGAGGATTTAATTTGCAAGTTTTGATTTAAATGATTAATTTGGTTGTTGTCGTTGACTGTTTCGATCCTACCGCTATTAAAACTGTTGTATCGTGCTCGCGCACGCGCTCGCTGCTCGTGCGTGTTCACCATTTATTTAAAGTGTACATTGAGTTATTTAAATATTTATTTATATGCAAAATATTAATTGATTATTGGTTCTGAATACTTTTCCTTATTTTCCTAGGTAACCATTCTAGAGATAACCGATTCCGACGAACGAAGTTCATCTCTTCGAAACAGTAACGCATCGCGTCGCTCAGGACGGAAGAGTCCAAAGGAGTCGTTCGGGTCGACCAGCCCCAGAAAGTCTGCCCTCAAAGACCCTTCAGCTAAACGCGGGGCTCGGAAAACTGAATCTATAAAGTTCGATCTGAGTAACTTGGAGAACCACTCTCAAGACACCGACGTGCTGATGCTGAGCGATACGTCGAGACAGTCGCACGCGTCGGACGATGACGTCACGTTGCGCTACTCCTCGTCGTCCGCGCAGTCGCCGTCGCCGCGCCGCGCCATCCACTCGCGCAGCGCCCGCATCCTCAGCTCGCTCGGCCGCGCCGTGACGTCACCCGCCGCGACGTCGCCGGCCGCGCCGCCCGCGACGTCGCCGGCCGCGCCGCCCGTGACGTCACCGTCGCCGCGCCCGCAGCGCTCGTCCCGCGGCAGCCTCATAGTGCAGAAAGCGCTGTACGACACAGACACGTTGTCGTACTCGCGCCGCACCACCAAGTCTGTCGACACCAGTCGCAACGCGATGGTCGCGAGCGCGTCCCGCACGCGCACGCTGAGCCCGCGCACGTCCCGGAACGACCTCGAGTCATACTCCATCGTCGACTTAGTTTCCATCGACACCGACGAATCCGCTCTCTCTACGTCTGTGTATGGCTCGGCGGGCTCCACTGCCAGCACAGCTTTTGGAACTCCACACGATGTTACCGGCAGGAGGACCAGGTCTACCATCGATCCGACGCTCCTGGGCTCCAGTACGCCGTACGTGAAGGGCCGGCCGTCCACTCCGCGGTCTCGCTCCAACCCGAGCTCGCACACGACGAGCAAAACCTCCATGAATGGTACACAGTCCACCGTCAGGAACTCAAGGTCAACACGATCCAAGTCCTTGTCGACGCCGGAGAATACGGAGGATGCCAAGAAACATATCTCAGTGAACAGCACGCGGTTATCACGCGTGTCGCGCAGCAGGTCGCGACTCAACGACAGCGACCTGCTGCTGGATGAAGATGACGACTCGCCGAGGACCTCCAAGAGGATCGGCACCACCTCGAAGTCTGGCAAGCTTAGCGCACAAACAGCTGGTTACGATACAGAAGTAACACCCACTCATAGTCCTGCACAAGACGACGGCACCTGCACCCCAGAGAATAGACACAGCCCTGAAGATGCTAGTACTCCCGTCCTTAGTATTCAAAGTCTTTTAGATTCCAGTCAGAGTTCCTTTGCTTCACAAAGACCGACAAGAAAAGGCAGACCGTCGTTCAAAACCAATAGAAAGACCATGGGAGGAGGCACGGGACCTAAAACTAGAGTCGGGTCCAAGTCCAAGTCTTTGAGCTTCAGCGCAAGGCAAACTAGGTTGAGATTAAGCAGTGACTCCGTGGAGATATTAAATAAGAATGATGACAGTGAGATAGTGACGCCTAAGAGCGCAGTTAAGTTGGTACCCGAAGGAGTGAAAAACAAACACTCGACGGCCAAGAAGCCGCAGTCGAAACGTTCGATCATAGACGACTTGAACGAGTCTGATATAGTGAAGAAGCTGTTCAACAGTCCCGTGAAGAGGAAGCTGTCGCAGAGTATGACGGAGTTCTCCAGGAAACAGCTGTTTGATGACGACGACTTCGTGCGCAGCGTGCGACCCACGCGCCACACCGTCGCGCTCACAGGCCGCACGCCGGACACCTCGCTGTTGGACCACACCGAGTCCTACACCCCGGAGATATTCGTGAGTCCCATCAGCACTCCCACTCGTAGCCCCAGTCTGGAGGGTATTAAACTTATGTTCGCTAAAACTACTCCTGAGAATGATCTACGAAACGTCAGAGGTGTGAAAAACTTATTACGTACGCCGCGCACGAGGCGATCTATCAAGAATGACCTGACGAACGTGTCCGGGGTTAAGAATTTATTTGCTAAGAGCCACAAAAACCGACTGAGTGATGTCAGAGTGAAGGAAGTGTTTGCTTCCTCGCCTAATAACGATTTGCGGCGAGTGACCGGAGTCAAGTCCCTGTTCCGAACTACTAACAAAAGAAAGTCGCCTAGAAATGAATTAGATGACGTAAGAGGAGTAAAGAAGCTGTTCAACACGAGGAGTCCGGCGAACGATCTGCGGAACGTGTCGGGAGTCAAGAGAACTCTGCGACGACAAAGTCCTAGGAACGACCTGAGTGACGTGCGGGGAGTGAAGCGCGTGTTCAGGCGAGAGAAGCGGAACGACTTGAGTGACGTCAGCGGAGTCGAGGAGTTGTTTAACTTATCCAACTATTCATCGGCGACTGTCTCCACTAGGGCCGAAAGCTTGTTCGACCAGCTGGTCGGCAAGCCACAAATAAGGGCCGTGTATTCTAAAACATTTTCCTCGAAAACTGTTCAGAAGACTAAAGGTCCCAGAGCTAAATCATTGCACGCATCTCTAGACCAAATCATCGCCACTGACCACAACTGGTTAGAACAAGAACTGAACAAACGACTACAAATAAAGAATTATTTAGATTCTTTAAAATCTGCTAACACTTCCAAAGCCAACAGATCCAAGACAAATAAATCGAAGCCATTGCACGCGTCTCTAGATGAAGTGACCGACGTCGACGTGTTGTTAGAACAAGAGCTGAACAAGGAGCAACAAATAAATAAGTACCTAGAATCTATGAGATCAGTCAACGAATCCAAAGTCAATAAATCGAAGGTCAACAAATCTAAAGCCGACCGCTCTAGGGTCAATAAATCCAAAGCTCACACTTCGAAAGCCAACATGAGTCGCGAGCTGCAGAAGTTGGTAACAGAGACAGTGGAAGGTGACGCGCCGCTCCGCACCTCGAGAGTACGAAACAGTACTGTTATAAGGAGCAACGACAGTGACGCGGATCGCAAGAAGTCGGCGTCCCAGCTGCTCAGTGACGCGGACCGCAAGAAGTCTGCTTCCCAGCTGTACAGTGACGCGGACCGCAAGAAGTCTGCTTCCCAGCTGTACAGTGACGCGGACCGCAAGAAGTCTGCTTCCCAGCTGTACAGTGACGCGGACCGCAAGAAGTCGGCGTCGCAGCTGTACAGCGCGCACACGCTGCCGCTCAAGAAGCGCGTCGTGCCGCACTCGACGCCGGTGAAAGGGCGCCTGCACGTCACGATGAACGCGTCGGCGCTCCGCGTGTCGCCCATACGAGCAGACGACACGCGCTACACGGAACACGATACTTCTATTACGTAAGTTCATTTTATTATTTAAAGTTTATTTTTTATTATCATCAGATTTCAAATTCTTTTCTTTATCAACTCGGGACACATAATGGTGCCGATTCTCTTGTCACAAATGCCTCTAAAGAAAACTAAAAATCACTAAAATTTAGTTTAATCCTGTCAAACGACGATTTCCCATTCTGAAATAGACTAAAGTGACACAACTTAACTATATTTTAGTTTGACAGCACTAAGATAGTACTGAGTTTTTAGCTTAGTGAAAATGGCAATTTTGCTATTCTGAATAAGACGTTTTTCACCTAAAATTTTGATTGTAAAAGACCAAACCAGACTAAACCTAACAATTTTTAATCGCGATTAAAAAGGTGTGGGGTAAAATAAGTTATCATGAACTAAAATTCACACCAACATCTCGACTTCATGTGCAAAAACAGTACTGTATTTATTTTTTCTTTTGCTTATATCTCAAAAATGGTGCGTCCTATCGCAAAAATAATGAAAATTTCGACCCCCTTTATAAAACCCTGAAACCCCTAAAACTCAACATGTTGGTAATATTTTTTTCATATTTTCCATAATATTCCATATAAAATACGTCGAGGCTGCACGGCCTGCGCGCCTCCGGCTCTAAAAAAATCGGGTACCACGTGGATTCGCGATTGTCAAATTCGTTTTAGTCGTGTCAAAATTATTTTTTAATTTAGAGAATTTTATTTGCAGAATAGCGTTAAGATTCTCATAGCCAAAAGTAAGAAATTTTAGTGATAGTTTAGTTCGGTGTACAAGAGAATCGGCACCAATACCTTCTGAAGCTACGGCACCGGGCAGAAAATTTTATAGAAAACCATATTTAATAACTTGATAACAATGTTCAAACTAAAATACACTTTTGACCAATGTCGAGTTGACATCAACATAAACCCTTTTTAATGGCCTGTCTTTTAATATTTTTTATACATATTTTGGATGTGATTGTACTAAACACCCCAGCGGGGCGAGCACGACTAATGAGACATGTCTTGAGTCACACATTTTATCACAGTTTGGGCGATAAAACCGTTTTGTCTTAAAAGCTAGCACGACGGTCTTCAGATAATTTCTTGACATGTGACATAAGTTCTTGACGTTTAGTTGGGTCCAGAGAACGGATTACCCATTCATAAATGTATACCGTTTCAAACAGTTAACCTCTTTATCGGTTACTAGTTAAAACGGTTAACAGAAATCTTGGTAAACCCATTCGTATCGGTATTTAATTTATCCGGCTTTTTCTGTAATCTTAAGGTTAACAGAAATCATTTTAGTACAACCCAAATTTATGGGTTACTAGTTGAAACTGTTAACCGAAATAAAATAATGTGTAAGTATTTGGCTGACAATAGAAAGAGATAGCGAAAGCTCTAAGTAAACAGGGAAACGACCGCGCCTCCCCGCTCCGTTGCTAGCGCGTAGTGCCTAAGATCGTGTTGCGACTTGCGTGTGTGGGCTTGAGTTGAGCCAGTGTCCTGCTGTTACCTACAGGTGCCTGCCCTGCTGCTATTTCGAAATGGTAAGTTTTTATTTCTTTCAAATAATTTGGGTAGATATTACAATGAATTAGGTATCCGATTTTACCTATACACCAAGTTTATAATTAACATTATTTTAAAATGTATTTTAATAACCTAATATTTTTAATTATGTAATATTGTTATAATTAGATTACTTAGATTAAAGACAATTGCTGTGCCCTTCCTATCCTTTTACGATATGGCCATAAATTATTTGTATTTGCGTGAAAAAATTACAGGAGCCGGCTGAATGTAATCTGTCGCTCACGCTTAAAGCTTTTATGATTACGAGAGCAACTTGAAAATGTGGCTTTTTGTTTGTTGAGATATTTTAACGATTTTGGTATCAAACGAAAGGTCTAGGTCTAAAACTATTCTTCCGTTTGAATTATGTATATCGGTCTACTCATTTAGGGAATTAGAAGAATTAAGAATAGTGAAAATTAAACTAACTAACTAAAACATTGCGGGTGAAGCCGCGTGTCGAAAAGCAGGTTGATAATAAAGACCTGCAGCAAATCGGAGTGGTGTACAGTTCGGACGTCGGATCTTGGCGGGTCTGAAGTTAGGCTCCCGCAATTTTAGCGCTTGAAAACTCTAACAAAAATGAAAGAACTGCAAATTACATTTATTTGTTTAAACCATTTATTTTTTTACGAGTTATCAAGCGCTAAAATTGCGGGAGCCTAACTTCAGAAACGCCGAGATCCGACGTCCGAACTGTACTTACCTAGGTGTGACGATTTTGTATTTACAGAGAGGCCAAGTTCAAAGAAGATGGACAACAGAACTAAGTATATAGATGGGATATTGGAGTAAATGAACCTATTAATTTTTTTTTCAGACTGACAAAAGTAATGATAATGATCATCCAGTATCACCGTCAATTTTGCAACCGCAGAACCCATTGAGACGAAAGAATAAAACATCTGATAGTAGCGATGGTACAGTATCTGTCTTCCTTTACTAATATTATTGAGTGTTATTTATGTACCTATACTAAGGCAGCCAAGTCGAAATTAAGTGCGAACATGGCGTTTTAGGAAAAAGTCTTAAAACTTGATATTGACGCTCGATATTGACTTGGCTGCCTTAGTATGAATTAAGTAAATAGGTAATACCTTAAAGGCTTTAATATGGCATAGGTTTCAACACTGTTGAGAATTTAATCCAAACTCTGTACTTTACCCATGGTACATTGTAAAATTTATTGTTTTAATTTTAGACACAGCGAAGAAGTTGAACGTTGTGTACATTGACGGAGTAAATACTGGCCTACCTGATTGTACCTGTTCCCGAAATGAAAAGGCACTTACTTTTCGTTTTCTCATAAACAGAATTCCGGATAAGAAATTAGAAGCGTTTTGGGACGAAGTATTGAATGTAATGCAAAAGTATTCATCTGAATAATTTTATAATGATTTATAACAAATGTACCTACGGTCTACTGATTTTTTTATTTCATATGGGCAAATAAAACGAACAATATACTTATATGATAGTGAGTTTAATTTCAAACATTACAAGTATAAACATTGTTAATCATAAAGCAAATCTTCGTTTGATTTTATTAAAATGATATTGTTTAATGTTTCATCCAGTAATCTATTTCTTGACGGCGACAATATAAATTTAAGTACTGAAAACAGTCTTTCCACTGTAACCTGCGTTGTTGGAGCAGCCACTGCAACTTGTGCTAAGTGTGCAAGTCTATGCGATTTTGATGACCAGTACTCTATTGTATTTTCAGAAAGAGCAAGTCGTGGGGTAGCTAAATATTCAGCGATATAAAAATCTAAGTCCAACGCAACAGTACCTCCTGGTGCCCGAATTCTTTGACTGAGGTTTAAAATATCTTCAAGACTTTGCAGATCGGACTGGAAACTGTCACCTGATATATAATTCAAAGTTGTAAGATCACGTGAGCAACCTGGAGATGAAAGTGAATTTGATGTATCACCTTGTTCTTCCTCCTGACTTATTTCATGCACACGTGTCTCTACCGCAAGCATCTGTTGGTGAAGATCTTTAATCCAGCGCTTCGATTTCTGTCTCTCGTCTTCAGATAAGATCAATTTAAATCTAGGATCTAAAAATATTCCCATTAAAAAAGCCTTGTTATCTAACAGAGTTTTTTCTCGCCTTTCCATAGCGGCCACTAGATCGTGTGCTAAGGATAAATTAATTTTTTGAGTTTTTGTCTTGCAAATCATCCAAATAGGGTAAAAATCACCTACAGTAAGCTGTTCTTTTTGAAGTCTTGCAGTGGCTTCTTCAGATGGCTTTAAGGTATTAAGAATATTATTTATTTCAATCCACACATTTTCATTTAGTATTTCGCAAATTTCGTCACAGTTGTCGCAAAAAGTTTTAAGTTCTTTTAATCTTTCTAACATATAGTACGTAGAGGACCATCTAGTGCTGCAATCAAGAATTGGCTTTTTTAATTTTTCCAATCTTATCTTCAATTTCATAAGTGGCCGACGTAGTATTCTTACAACACTACGACATTTTTCAATTACAACTTCATGATCATGTTTTAGAACGTCTTTAATGCACAATTGCAGAGTATGTGCTGCACACGCAATCTGTCGGACCTCGAACAAATTTCCTATTTCAACGTTTTCATTAAGAATTGATGCATTAAAAGATTCTAGACCTGATTCTAAGTTAAGATTGTGATATTGTAGTTCGTCTTCATCTTCACTATCACTGTTTTCTGTAACAGTCGCACTGTTATCTAATTCTTGATTTAAAAGCTTTGAAATTTTTATGTAGTTTGAACCATTATCTGTCGTCAACGAATAAATATTGTGTAAATCAATTCTAAAATTCGCCAGTACGTCTAAAAGTGTAGACTTCAAATTTTCTGCGGTTTGACTGCAGAATATTTCTTTAAGGGCCAGATTTCGTACCACAATTTTAGTATTTTTTATATATTGTATATTTATACCGATGAACTGCCGGTCCATACATGTAGCTGAGTCCATCTTCACAGATACAAGCTTTTGTGCCACTTCTGCTGCTAATTTTTCATGAATCGTGTATGCTTTTTCTTTTATTAACATTCTAACCTTTTTGCTGTTCGCTTCCTCTACAAAATCAGCGGATATCAAAGCTTTCATCTCTCTAAATGCTTTATCTTCAAGTAATGAGAACGGTCGTCCATGAATTGCTACAAGTTTAACGCAACAGTCTAATAACTTAACGCGCTTTTTCTCCTTTTCCTCGTCTTTTCGGTTTTTACTTGTAGGCTCGTTCGCTTTAGTAGTCATATTTTTGTTAATAGTCAACACCTCTTGATATTTGTCTTCATGTTTTAATCGTAGATGATTCTGTAAATTACTCGCATGGTTACCCTGGAAATAAGTAATAAGAATAATTTATTTCGTGGCAGGACACGATCTGCTTAAAATTAATTGGTTTAACCTTAACCTTTTTATAACATATTTCTATATAACCATATTTAGTGTATTTTATAATTTTCTTCGTACATTTTATGACGATATAATATCAGGCTACCGCCACTCGGCCGTACCTACAGCGATAAATGCCTACAAATTCGCGAGGCGCTGCACAGTGTTCGAAATGCTATAATTACGGGCTCACTTTGTATTTTCTAACACAAACCCTGTAATAAAAGATAAGTACATGCATAAACGAACACCTGTCTTCCAGCGGGGTAGACCGGACCACATATTTTTGGATCACCAAAAAATCTTCTCGCGGTATTTCCGTCCTGGATAAATATCACAGTTTCTAAGTTTGGCTCCTTTTTTTATTTCTTTGTACTGTACCACAGTTAGCTTCGCGTTTATAAATAAAGCCAAAGCTTCTTGTGGAGTGCATGGGCGCGGTATTTTAATTTTAATTGATTGATGGTTCTAATCGATTTCGGGCTATATGAAACGACTTTTTTCAAGACTGCAGCGACATTTCTTTTCCCTTTCTTCACGAAGCTCGTTTGAGCAGCCTGTATCAGTTCTTCCGGAGAGTGAGTGGCCAACAATAACTTTGTACGCCTTTTCTTCGTTGAGGAGCTCGTTGTAGAAAACTCTTTTTTTCGACGAGCAGGCATAGGTGTAGGTGTTGATGACGTAGATGGTTCTGAAGCGGTAGATGCTGTGGTATCTGGGCAGTGCTGTTGTTTATCAGGACATGTTATGTCTTAAGATAACCATTCTGCGTATTTGGACAGAAAGTAGTCTTTTTTACGGGAAGCTTTCTTATACCGCATCAAAAAGTTGTTCGAAAATATGGAAACCTTGATCATCACTTCTTCTTTTGATGCACCAGGTATCGCTGAACAGATAAGCTCTACCATCTGTCGCCGAGCATTGGTAGTATTAGCTTGAGAAACAAGTTTATTTTCCCAAAGAAAATCGACTAACTGTAGGCGACGGAATCTCGCACGGTTTGAACCTAAGAACAAAACATTAAATTAAAGTGACTTTCTTCGAGTTTCGCTATTACAGCCTAGTATCAATTGGAAGGTACATACATGTACTACACCATCACATAAAAGTTAAAGTGAAACAAATCGTACTTTTTTTTTGGCATACTTAGTTATACCAACAAGGCAAAAAAAGAAAACATTTATTTAAGTGTTACTTTAATAATCCCTAAATAATTAGCCAAACCACAAATTTAAATTAAAAAAATGTAAATAAATACCTGAAGAAGCAGCCGTCATTTTGACACCAATTTATTGATTCTGACCCTTAGGTAAGTACTCAAAAACCACTGACAAACACGACCGTCTTATAGCTGCGAATACACGCGACTGATTGAGTTCGTGCGTCGCTCCTATACATTGATATGATTAGTGTTGTATTCATGGGCCATTGTTTCCCAAAATAAGAATTTGGTGTGACCAACTACTTGGCTTGCCTTTATACGTGATTAATTTAAAATTGAAGAGATACCTGTTTTAGCCTTAATGAGCCCGTAATTATAGTATCTCGAACTCTGTGCGCTGGCGCCACTCCGACTGACGGGTGTCGCTGCTCACGCGTAGAGCTCGCACGTGTTTGGTGGAAGTTTTAATATTAGTTACTTTGTAGATACTTACTAATAATATGGACTCATGTCTGAATTTAAGGAATTTGTTTTTTATAATTACGAGAGCAACTTGAAATGTGACTTTTTGTTTGTTGATATATTTTAACGATTATGGTGTCAAATGAAAGGCCTAGGTCTTAAACTATTTTATCCGTTTGAATCATATAAATGGGTCAACGCGTTAGGAGATTAGAAGAATTAACAGCCCGGCTACACACTCGACGAGTGGCACGGGAAGTAGCGAGGAAAGGAGGCAGAGACGTAGTGTGGCCACGTTACTCGTCATCGCGCTCGTCATGCTCATCGTCCAGCCCGTTTTGTCGGCTTTTTCGCGCGAGTCAAAGGGCCGGCAATACGAGTGGGAGTGGCTGGCCACATATTCGCGCTGCGTCAGTCTGCATCGAGCGCTCACGCAGGAAGCACGCACACAGTTGTGGCATTTTCTACGATAAAAGTGAATTATGTCGTCGAATATACGAAAACCGGGCAGTTCTGGGAATATTACATACATACGGGTCGAATTTATAACCTCCTTTTTTTGAAGTCGGCTAAAAAGAAATAAACATCGTCGTCGTCGTCCTCCCCAACGGAGATGATGGATCACATCTATTCATCGAATATATGTTTCAAATAGAGTATTTGTGTTGTGGATCCCAAATAATGGGCTCCGCGGACCACAAATATTATAAATAAATATATATATATTTTTTTAATTTGAACATTCATTTCCATTTGAGCTTGGCGACGACATAATTCACTTTTATCGTAGAAAATGCCACAACTGTGTATGCGTGCTTCCTGCGTGAGCGCTCGATGCAGACTGACGCAGCGCGAATATGTGGCCAGCCACTCCCACTCGTATTTCCGGCCCTTTGACTCGCGCGAAAAAACCCACAAAACGGGCTGGACGATGAGCATGACGAGCGCGATGACGAGTAACGTGGCCACACTACGTCTCTGCCTCCTTTCCTCGCTACTTCCCGTGCCGCTCGTCGAGTGTGTAGCCGGGCTGTTAATTCTTCTAATCTCCTAACGCGTTGACCCATTTATATGATTCAAACGGATAATATAGTTTAAGACCTAGGCCTTTCATTTGACACCATAATCGTTAAAATATCTCAACAAACAAAAAGTCACATTTTCAAGTTGCTCTCGTAATTATAAAAAACAAATTCCTTAAATTCAGACATGAGTCCATATTATTAGTAAGTATCTACAAAGTAGCTAATATTAAAACTTCCACCAAACACGTGCGAGCTCTACGCGTGAGCAGCGACACCCGTCAGTCGGAGTGGCGCCAGCGCCTCGCGAATTTGTAGGCATTTATCGCTGTAGGTACGGCCGAGTGGCGGTTGCCTGATATTAGTTCCTGGTTAATAGGATGCGCACGCACTTTATACCATCCATCCAATCTGACACTCTCTTCCGCTCCGTACATAGCGAGAGGAGACATTAGATGACTTCACACCCAAAAAAAATTGGTCTCTCGTTTAAAGTAACATACTGTATATGTATGTCATCATCTTCATGCCCTTTTCCCAAGTTATTTGGAGTCGGCGCAACACGTTTTCTTCTTCCATTCTACTCATACATATACAGTAGGTATATGTATACACATAAATAAGAAAACATACTGTATATGTATACCTACACATAAATAAGAATTTTCTGGTTAATACCCTTTATCATCGTTCAGCCAGAAGGCATCCACTGCTGGTTTTAGGCATCCCCTTTGCCATCCAAAGCTTCGTTTCTTAGTAGGTAGATACCTACCTACCTACTTCTATTCCTAGTAGGTACAGTTCGGACACCGGATCTCGGCGGGTCTGAAGTTAGCAGGGGCGCAGCTAACCAATAACCCGATTCCTGTCGGCTTCCCTTAGGAAATTATGACAGTCAGTAGTTCTCAGCAGTGTTTAATAATCACACTGAATGTATTATTTAATACTTACACCATAAAATTAAAGTATTACAAAACCCTAACCTACATTAAAAAAATTGTCTTTATATTCCAACGAAAACAAAACATTTAAAGTGCGCGCCAATTTTGCTCTTGTGCCTCCAGTATAACTCGTTGTCCGCCCGGGTTATGAAAACTTAAATTTCTATACAAAATAATCTCGTCATGACGTCACTTCAGGTCACGTGACACGCTGTTTTTTGAGGCAATAGTAAGCCGTAAAAAGTCGAGTTATGATAGGTACAGTGTAGGAATCCATTCGCTGAATTTCGTAAGCGTTCGGTTTGGTTCGGGGCGGGGGGAGGGACAAACTTCGCTCGACGCTTGTTGACGATCAAAGACTACAATAGTATGTTGACGATTGACGTAAATAGATAATAGAATTTTTATCCTTTAATTTTGTTGATACTTGTAGTTAATTAGCATTTTGTTCGTTGTATTCATATAAGTTATTAGTGTAGTATTAGTGTAACAATTAGAATTGGATAATCGTGAGTTTGTTGTGAAATTGTGCGTTCGCCGTCATTGTAATTAGGAATTTGTGGTAAGTCGATAGATTAGCAAGTTGAAATTTCTTTTTTAAAGTAGGTTTGAAAAGTTATTAGTAGGATGGCGGCATTAATAGTTTTAGATTGTTGTGTGACAGATTATTTGCTTCGTGAGGAAACATACTTTTCAAGGTTAAGTTTTGAAAATAAGAAACACATAATTAGGCTAGGTCGTGCTCGACCAGATATGACTATAAACTACAAACGACGTGATGGGTTTGTCAAACATTTTAATGTATCCCTTTACGATAAATATCAATGGCTGACTGGTAGTTGTAAATTAAATAAGATGTTTTGTTTTCCATGTTTACTTTTCTCAGATTCTAGTAGTTTATGGAATAAAGGGGGTTTTACAGATATGAATAATCTGACGAATTCATCAAAAAAACATGTGCAGACTGAAAAGCATATTCGTAGCTGTTTAGATTTACATGACTTCGGGAATAGTAGGATAGAACCATTTTTCACCAATTCGTTTGAAGCTCATAATAGGAAAGTAGCTCGAAATAGGAATTTAATGAAACGGTTTATTGACACCGTTATTTTGTTAGGTAAACAAGAAGTAGCTTTTCGCGGCCACGATGAACGTCCGAATTCTGATAACCGCGGTAACTATATTGAAACCTTGTTATATCTGAGCAAGTATGACACCGTAATGGACTCTCATTTGGAACTATGTTCTTCAGTTCAGAACCCCGCGTTTTCTGGTCTCTCAAGTGATATTCAAACGTGCGCCACGTCCGGGCTAGGTAAGCTTTTTTTTTTTTGTTTTTGCGCCGGCTTACCTTTCTCATAAACTCACCCTTCGCCACTGGAAGTTAGGCTCCCGCAATTTTAGCGCTTGATAACTCGTAAAAAAATAAATGTTTTAAACAAATAAACGTAATTTGCAGTTCATAGTGCAGTTAAAAACTGTTATTAAGCATTTATTTCTTTAATACCCTTATTTTTGTTAGAATTTTCAAGCGCTAAAATTGCGGGAGCCTAACTTCACACCCGCCGAGATCCGGTGTCCGAACTGTAGGTAGATATCAAAGGATTTTGGAATGGTGGCTTTATAAGTAGGTAGGTACCTACCTATCTAGGTAAAATATAAAGCCACCATTCCAAAATTCTTTGATCAACATCGGTTATAGTTCTACTCTAAGCAGGTACCTAGTAACTTCATAAAATAAGAATTAAAAAAGACTGCGGTAGGTAACCTACTTAACGGATAGGTAGGTGCGAGCAATAGGTAAGTAAACACAGCCCGCCTACCCCACTGGCACTTGACGCGAGCTGATTCTTCGAGCTAAATAAGTAGATAGGTAAGTCTGTACCTATAATACTTACCTACATTAAATCGAAAACAGTAGGTACCTAGTAGAGAATTTATCATACTGCTTTTAGACGAAAACTAAGTATTATTTCATAAATAAGTCGAGAAATAAATAACAAATTAATTAAATGACGTTAAATAAGCAGGAGTTACTTACTTTTAATTTATTTCCGCATTCCTTGCACGAGCTGAATTTGGCACTTTCATCAAAATTAAAATATCTATGCACAGCGTTCGATATTCTACGAGGCATCTTCAAAAATTCACGTCACTCCAATTAAATACAAATGAATCCGTACCGACCCGAATGACAATTACCGGAGCAATGATCAATGTGCATGAAGTAGGTAAACAAACAATGCGAACTTGCAAAGCGTCGCGTCGTTGTGCGGGCGGTGGCCGTCGTCAGCGACATCCTATATCTATTTCTTTCTATCATATAAGTGCGTTAATTCTTGAAAGAGACGGCGCGTGCGGCGAGCGGCATGTTTGTGTGTACGTGTGAGTGATCGCGACGCCGCGACCGCCACCGCAGTTGATGTATTATTTTGAACTTTATGCACATAATACCTTTATTTTTCTGATTAGTAGTAACAGAAATGATTCGGTTAACAGATATATTCCTATTATCCGATTTACGGTTGTGTTCATAAACTCAAATATTTGTCGATTCTGTTAACCGAAATTATTACGTAACAGATAGTTTCTGTTAACCGATAGATGAAAAGGTTAATAACAGATACATTTCAGTTATTAACCCTAACCGTCCGTTCCCTGGTTGGGTCTCATTATGTCTTTGCTAGTAAGCGCGCACGCATTGCCACAAATGTAATATTTTGACAGATGACTCGGAAAAATTTATAACGTTTGTTCGCACTTGGTGATAAGTATTGAAAATTAAAAAAATAAGATTTTCTAATTATAGCTCTCTCTCTCTCTCTCTCTCTCTCGATAGACTCGATCGAGTCGTTCCTTAGTTCCTTCCTTAGTTATCACTAAAATTTGTTTTCTTTTTCATTCCAGGTCTTCTCAACCAAAAGAAACGACTGAAGTGAGATCAAGAAGCACGAGAAGCACAAGAGTGAATACAGAAAACCTCGTAACAGCAAACGAATTTGTGAAGCCGTCACCTAAAAAAACTCGCGGGAGGGCGAAAGCGGTCAGTCCTAAAGCTAAGCCTGCTAGCCCTGCCAAAGATAAAGCCGCCACAAAAGCTAAGAAAGCAAGTCCGGCGAAGGCCAAAAAGGGAAGTCTCGTTAAGACAAAAAAGGCAAGTCCTACTAAGATCAAAAAACCAAGCCCCGCTAAGGCCAAAACGGTAAGTCCCGCTAAGGTCAAAACGGCAAGTCCCGCTAAGGTCAAAAAAGCAAGTCCTGTTAAGTCCAAAAAGGCAAGTCCCCCTAAGGCCAAAAAGACAAGTCCTGCTAAGGTCAAAAAGGCAAGTCCTGCTAAGGCTAAAAAAGCCAGACCCACTAAACCTAAAAAACCGAGCCCAGCCAAGAAATTTGTGAGTCCTGTTCCAGCCAAAACGACACGTTCTCGCAGAAAAGATGTCTCGACGCTAGAGTCAAATACCATAAAGCGCAGATTGACACTAGTTGTCGCTAAGAAGTCTCCCGTCATGAGCCCCAAGCCGAGGGCGACGCGGAAACGAAAAGAACTGGCAACTCCGTCAACGCCTATACAGACTGCCAAGAAAACACGCGTTATGCGCAAAAACACATCTGTCAAAGACGACAAGCCTAAGACACCAAAGAATACCAGAGCAAAAGTAATGAAAGCCACCGTAGTGGTCAGCAAACCTTCGACGCAGTTGAAGCCGCGCGCGAGGAGAGGACGAGCAGCCCAGACTGAACAGGAAGCGCCGAGGAACACACGGGAAACTGTAAGTGTGCAAGATAAACACCCAGAATCTTCCAAGAAATCTCAAGTACGAAGGAAAACTCGCGCAGTTGAAGTACAACCCAAAACTAGGGGACGAAAGACTGTTGTAAGCGAATCTATAGACAATGCTGAAATTGAAAAGGTTAAAGCTCAAACTAAGAAGGGACGTAAAACAGACGAACCTAATAAAAAGATCAGGAGTAACCAAGAGAAGAAGCAAGAGCAGTCTATTGAAGAAGCTAAGCCAGTGAGAACGCGCGGCAAGAAAGTAGAGTCTCCAGAAAGTGTGGAGTCGGTGCCGAGCACGAGAGGGCGACGGGCGGTGAAAACTGACAGTATCGCAATTGAAGTTAAAAATCGCAAACGCAAGTCAGACACAGCTCCAAACAATGAGATACCTCCAAAAGTCAGAAAATCAAAGGAAGTCGCTGAAAGAGGGAGGAAGCGGGCGACTGAAGTGGACACAGAAACTAAGAATACGCGGAAGAAGTTTGCGGTTAAGGAAAGTAAAGCAGAGAAGG
The DNA here is from genome assembly GCA_914767755.1 of Agrochola circellaris. Taxonomy (NCBI): domain Eukaryota; kingdom Metazoa; phylum Arthropoda; class Insecta; order Lepidoptera; family Noctuidae; genus Agrochola; species Agrochola circellaris. The sequence continues at coordinate 15,898,121 of OU611863.1, read as the reverse complement.
TAAGTGAGGCGCCCGTGAAGCTCCCTCGCGGCAGGAAGGCGGCGGAAGTGGAACCTGTGAAGGCGACCAAACAAACCGAGCAGAAAACACGAGGTAGAAAGGTAACCTACATTCATTATTGTTTTACAATTTATCCTGGAACACATTTCGTTTTTTTTAATACATGTAAAGGTATTGAGTAATATCATTGTTATTTCTGTTTTCAGGCAAATATTGAGAATGTCCCTGCGAACCAGGTGCCTGGGAAGCGTAAAAGAACCGCTGCAGCAGAACCATCGCCTGCGAAGGAAAGAAAGACGCGCGCCAATCGCGGGAATACTCAGCCAGAAGGTATATATTACAATAAGACAATTACTCAATATGTCATCATTTTCCTGCCCTTGTTCCGTGTAACTCGTGGTCGGTGCAACATGTTCCACTCTCCCCTGTCAACCGTCTCATTCACTCCCTTTTCTTTCGTATCATTCATCACACAATCCATCCATCTTTTCTTTGGACTCCTCTCCATCCATCATTTATTTTTTTGTCTCATGCATTTCATCACTCCTCATCACATGCCCAACTGCCCATACCAAGCCAATCGATTTCATTACGTTTCTGTCGCTGGCGCCACTTTCTAACTTCCTCATAAATACTCATTTCTTATTGATAAAGTAAGTAGTGAGTTGTTGAGGGATATATCAATCAATAACTTGTGTGGAATGACGAGAATGTTATCCATTCTCATCATTCCACACATCCAGCTTAACATTTTCATCTCAATATCTCGGTTATCAATAAAAAACCACATATTACAAACGACAAGTTATTGACATATCCCTACACTGAGTGGTGGGCACAAGTAAAACGTAAACTGTTGTAAATTGTCTCTTGTATTTCGTAAAAAGTGGCAGATCAGAGTTTGTGTAACATCTGTTTTTGTGTGGTCAGACAAGCCCGCGGGCCGCAGCCGCCGGAGATAGCGAACGTTCTTCGTACAGCCGGAACTCAGTACAAATAGGTTACTTAAATAGGTGAGTCATACGGTTTGCTATTCATTACAAACAAAAATGTAACTTTAAAATGTTTATTAAATATATTTTCTTACAAACTACACTTGATATAATAGATTTAAGGATACCATAGTTAACAGTCCTTATCACAGACACAAAAGTTCAAAGTAATAACATTCCATGATTTACATAACGACTGGTTTGTTTCAGATGTGTGCAGACGCCGCGCGTCATATTTTGTGAAGAGTTTTTATTAAGAATATTTTCTAGTGTTCCTCCGGGACATTGTGTTCAATACATGTTTCTTTCTGACAATATTATGTATAATACAAAGTATGAAATAATAGTTAATATCCAGGTGATTTCTATTCATACGGTCTGTGGTCGGCAACGAATCTATTCCACTCGAATAGTGTATCTGACACTGATGATGTGCAAACAGCATGAATATTTTAGTAAAATTTAACTTTAGATTGTGATTCAATTCGTATTGATAGAACAACTTACGTAGGATGTTTCCGATTTCGTACATACTTGATAATTATCGTTATACATTTACAAGGTTCTAGTTCGGTCCTCACGCACCGCGTGGTGCTAGCTTGTTGTGTGCCCTCCGTTATCAGTAGACCATCATGCCAGATAATGTTGTATAACTTCGTAGTACATACCTACCTTAGCACAATGCAATGCACAAACAGCTTCTATCCTCTTCGAATCCTCACTATCAATCATGTTTACTTCAACTTATTTATAATTATGATTTAAGTTCTTATTGTTAGTTCTTTCTTATTTCACTAGTGTGACATCAACTGTAACGTAGAGTTGCTTTTATAGTTGTAGTGATATTTTACTGTAAGAGGATTCAGTTAAGAAATCCTAAGGAATGAATTTAATTTACTTTGATAACATAGTCGGTGCTGGGTGAACGCACATTATGTTCAGAATTTTTAGTGCTCTTGGATTCATTTATCCTTTATCTCAATTCCCAGGTTTGTAGTTTTGTGATTTTATCTCATTTGACGCTACCGAAAAATATTTCTTATTACCGAAACATAATAATACAATGAATCAAAGTATAACGATTGAAAAACGACAATATAGATATAGATTGACACACGTCAAAATTATTATTATGAGAAGTGGAATTGATATTTTAAAAATATTGTTAAATAAATTCGTGAACTATGTACATATTGTTGATTTTATTTCTTTGTTTCAAGGAATGTTAGTTAAAGTGCTGCATTGCGAAATCACCCCTTTTGTTTACTTGCGGCCGTTCACACGCCGCCGAGTACACACGGAGGCTGCGTGTGAACGATACGTGTACTTTTCGGTATAAAGTTGGCATCATATGTCAATATCCCGTCGTCATACGGTTAAAAACAAATGCAGTATGAAACTGCCATGTAATCCCAAAATATGCACGTAATTCTTTTTCTAACTAAATCAATAAAAGTCAGTAAAATAAACCCAAGAAACGAATTAAAAATAAAATTCAACTACTGCTTATTGTTCAAAAAAAAATATGAAACTACAACAATGGTGCCGATTCTCTTATCACTAATGCCTCTAAACTAGAGAAAAAAACACAAAAAAGTTAAAATTCACACCTCTCGACTTGCATGTGCAAAAACAGTACTGTATTTATTTTTTCTCTTTCTTATATCTCGAATATGGTGCGTACACCCCTAAAACTGAACATGTAGGTAATATTTTTTCATATTTTCCATACAAAAAGTGAAAAATTCCATATAAAACACGTCGAGGCTGCACCACCTGCGCGCCACCGACCCTAAAAAAATCACGGGTTAGGGCAAACCACGGGTACCACGTGGATTTGTGATTGTCAAATTCGATTTTAGTTGTGTCAAAATTATTTTTAATTTAGAGAATTTTATTTGCAGAATAGCTCTAAGATTCTCATAGCCAAAAGTAAGGAATTTTAGTGATAGTTTAGTTCGGTGTACAAGAGAATCGGCACCAATTTCCTACTATAGTTCAAACGTCCGTTTCTGGTTCGCGGTCATGATGTGACGTCATTTACCACGTTATTGCTTTGTTTACATCTGTTTTTTAAGTATTTTTAGTCCCAAATCATGTAAATTAAATTATTTTCTGTTCTTTATTCAAGCAGAAATCGCACTTACTTATTTACCTTAGGGATTTCAAGCACTTTACAAAGAATAGATTTTTATTCACATAGTTTTTGACGTCACTTCTGGCATTATCGCAGACAACGCGTCTCAAGTTTGCGTTCCGTTCCACGAAAAAAACGCGACAAAAATAATGATTTGTAAAATAAATGCTTTAAAAATGTAAAAAAATAAAATATACAATGTATATTAAAATAATGAATAAGTTTTGAATTACGTGCATATTCCCTATTACACAGTAAAATTCCGTCTGAACGTGGCCTCAGGGTCTTTTGCACCGACACTGACGTCCTCATGTCCTCGGCACGTACCTCGTGAGTTTTCGGATTTGCGTATTGTATAATTATAACTTGCTTCAAAAACGGTGAAGGAAAACATCGTAAGAAAACCTGATAGATATTTCTCGACGGCATGTGAAACCAAGTCAGAGGCCCATGGGCGGCTTAAAACTCTGACACCAGGTTAGTCACTAACCACACGAAAAGAAGACTGACGTCATTCAAATTATACAGCTGTGTAAATTAAATTCCATGCAAATATGACATTTGACTACTTGATAAACGTGAAGCGTATATTTCGTGCAGTAGAGGCTACGAATGTGTCTGGTGTAGGCCGCGGGTCGGAAGCGGTTACGCGGGCACCTTGAACTTGACGGGGTTGGAGATGCGGAAGATGTTGGGCAGCAGCGTGGCCAGCTGTGCGAACAGCGCGGGCGCGGCGCCCAGTGGCAGCGCGAAGTGCAGCGTGCGCAGCTCGGCGCCGCCCCAGCCGGCCGCCTCCAGCATGAAGCCCTTCACGCACTTCAGCACCAGCTCCGCGCGCCGCACGCACCACGCCGCCGTCATCTCCTGCCGCACGAGAACGTCACGAGATCGCACAGAACGAATAGGAAGGCCGATGCCCGCAATTAAAAACGTTCTAAATGTCTCAGAATCTCAATCAAATCTACAATCGATGTCAAAAACTTGTCAAATATGTCGGTAAATTAAGGGTATATTAGAAACAGATTGAGACTGAGATTAGAATGCGAACGTTCTTAAAAAGGTTCCGAGACCACTCGAAGAACAGAGTTAATATGTGTATAGTCAACCTCGTAATTGCTTTACCACCCAAAAGTTGAATGACACTCACGCGTCACAATACGTCTATTTTTAATTTAAAACCATTAAGACAGACAGTTTTATACAGGGTGGCAGGGACATCGACGCGAAAACTGTTACCATGGATTCTGAACCCTCCTGCGGCGAAATTTCCCGTCGGTTATTTTAAAAACAATCTGCTGTTTCATAGAAAAGTGCAATAGGTACCTACGCGGTAAAAATGTACGGAACAACAGATTTTTTTTTTTCTAATAACCGACGAAAAATTTCAACGAACGGGGGTTCAGAATCATGTACTGAATCCATGGTAACAGTTTTCGCGTCGATATATTGACAAAATACCATCATGGTGTTATTATCCTTAAAAAAATAAACATGGGCTCGATGTCTGCAGCCTGTTTATTTTGCAGAAAAGAGCGATCAGAGCTATATAATAATCTCCGCAGGTGCGATTCGCTGAGGGAACTGTTTAAGGATAATAACACCATGATTACCATCATGGTGGTTTTGGGGTCTCAACTCGAACAAATTATAATTATGTCTTGAAAAAGAATCATAGATGGCAGCATAGGTAACAATTATGAAATTAACAATCACTAAAAAGCGATAAACGGCAGATTTTGGCTGAATTAAGATTACATAAATCAAAACTTCCTTGTTTAGTGCTGATTTATCTATTTACGGGCACGGGGAGCACGGCTCGCAACTGCTAATCGAGATGTGTGCAAAATTCGTTTGGAATATTGCTATCTCTGTTTGACAAAACAAGGCGGGGGCGCACGCGCGTGTGCGCGTGAGTGGATAGATACTATAGCTTTTATTAGCTGTAGGTACTTGCTATTCATTCATAACTTAATTTTTAATTTTTTGTATTGTATGTTATTTGAATGCTTATTTTATCTTAATTTTTATAATTCTATGTTAATTAATGTAATTGGACCTGTGCCGTTTTAATTAACTATAAATAAATAAATTAAATAAATAAATAACGAGTCGTCAGCATTTATATTTATTATTAGTAATTAGGTATGTTTATTATTTGCTTTATTTTTGTTGACCTCTTTGGGGAATCGTTGGAGAATGTACAGACTAGTAATGGGTTTTTTGGAAATTTCTTTACCCTGCCGAGATCTCAACATATTAGGATATTTCGACTAATCTCGAGATCTAGGCCTTGTAGAGAAAATCTAGCTAGTAGATAATTCATACAAATAAGATAGGTACCCTACCCATACTACGTTGTTTTCGAGCATGGCCTTCCGCCTTGTTGGAAATCGGCCGACGCACAGCGCTGGAGTAGAGTAGTCACACGTACGTCGCGTAAATATAAATTATTGGGGTTTATTTATATTGGCTATTTATTTCCTGTCTTTATTTATTTTAAGCCAATTTAAATGTAATTGTTTAATTTAATTAATAATTTTTATATACAGCATACATTTTAAGCCTGTTTATGTTTATTTATTTCCATTAGGGTGGTCACAACTTTAAAAAAAAATTGCTTTTTCTGTATTATTTCAGTACCTATTCCTTTTACTAAACATCAAATATTGTTATTACTCAAACTCAAACTCAAAGCATTTATTTCAAATAAACCAATTACAGGCACTTTTGAATTGTCAAGGGGGTCGGTCAGTCAGAAAGATGAAGCTAGATGCCCATTCCAAAGCGTAGTAGGTACCTATACTAAATAATGAATACAAGTAAAATAATAAAAGTGTAATGCAAAGTACCTATTAGTAAAAAATTCAGGTAAGAATAATAAAAAACATGGATTTTGAATAACCATTTATTTAGTTATGTTCTTACTTCAGACATATTGATATCGAGGGTATAGTGCTCTAACCCAATAAGTACGAAATTGTCACTTTCGAGATATTCAATATTTAAGTTTTAAGGACAAAAATACCTATGTTATTCAAATAATATCGTTATAATGAGTATTTGTGCTTAAAGTGTATACATTGAATTAGTGATAAACAGTATTTTTAAGTTTCTGAGGTGGTCCATTTTATCATAAAAAAGATATAAGTTACAAAGGGCACCGACTTATTGGGTTTTAGGTCTAGAGAAATTAAACATATAATGTACTTTAATACGTGGTTTATTTTAAGAATCACAATAAAAAACAAGATAAATCATTCTTCGTCACTTTCGAAGACTGTAGGTTTGGTGTACTTCTTCATACCACGTATCTATGCATGGAGTTCCTTTGGTATGATAAGTTTTTCGCACATATTTAGGAGATCCTTCTTTTTAGCAAGGCTAATCGGTAATTGACTGGAATATAAGTGCATGTTATTTATAGATTTTACGTCTGGAGCCAAATATTTATTTTTGCTATCTTTACGACGGTAATGGGACGACACAGGAAAAGATTCAATAAGTATGTTGTTGGACAAATGCGACGTCTTCAGGGTTTGTTTTATTAGGTGGTTCTTTTTGCCGCGTTGATCATCGTTATTATAAACCACGAACGAATCAGCTTTAATCACAGCGTTTGTTATAACGTTTACACTAATACATAAAGTTGCTTGGAAAAAATTCAGGCAGACTTTGGATTTGTTTTCTGAAAAAGTATTTTTTGCTGACTGTGCGATCCTTTTTATTTGTTGTTTTCTGTAGTTCCCTGGTCTTTACAGGCTGAGTCTTTAGGCATGAGAGAATAAAAAAAATCTGTGATACAAAGTTCATATTGTAATAATTACGATACAAAACGTTTCGTTCGTCAGGGGAAAAGTTTTGAGTACATTAAAATATGCATTTATCACATTGAATGGGCTTTGGCACTTTGACCGATCTGGCAACACCTCTTGTAATGTAAGATAATCCCTCAGCTTTTCTCGCCTTACTAATGTTTCGTTTCCACTCTCTTGGTTGAGCTCTCTTTCGTCTCGTTAGGTGTTGACGGATAACCAAACTCTCTATCCAAAAGATTTTTGCCAGTATCGTTTAGATATTCCACAGGAATTATCACATTACAGTCAGAACCACTATCGTTTTGAATATTTTCATCTGAAGCTGGCACGTAAGTAGGATCTTTATATGAAAAGTCGCTGCCGAATAGGTATGCTTTCTCACTTGATACATCTGACATAACAACAAATGATCTGACTTGTAGACGCAATTACCTCAGGAGATTGACCTGCGTAAATAATAAAAAATACTATTTAGTCATGATTACTTAGAACTCAAAAAAAATATTGTATCAATACTGATAATTGTATATCACCTAAACGACGCCCACTTCAGGATATAGGCCACTCCAAAGGATCGCCACAATACTCTGTCTTGCGCCGCCCCCATACTACACGGATATAGTAAGATAGAATTGGAAAAAATATAAGTACCTGTATTCATGAAATTATCCTCGAGAAGATACTTCATTTTTAAAACAGTATCCATTTGCGTAAGGTTCAGATCTGATGAATTATTTGAAATTATTTCAACATCGTTTGGTGACATCAAAGGTAAAGCTTTATCTAAAATAAATAAGTATAATCAACACAAGATATCGAAAACTTATGGTAGGTAAAGTAATAACATAATTTGAGAGGTACCTAACTACCTACCATGAGTATCGTGTAAATTACTAGCTGGATCTAGATTCTACAAATTAGCACAGCTTTTTTCCAAATTGGAACTTGTAGGTACTACCTATCTAAAAACAAAATAAAACGTTATATTATGAATTGTTTATTCTGTAAATATGTAAGTAAATTAACTTATACCTAACTATTAAATAAAAATAACAAATAAGTATGAATATTTCAAGACCTACCCATAAACGTGTATTTTATTGACAATACATGGTATGAAACATCACGGATAACTTACCATAAGCATCTTGTAAACTACTTGTAGGATTTCTATTTTCCAAAGGCAGTTCCACTTCCATTATACCATCATCGAAAATATCTAAAAACAACATTTAGTGTTATAATAATAAATAATTATAAGAGATAAATAATTTACTGAAAAAACAGTAATTTAATAACATTATTTTATTACTGTAGAATCCGTTTTAAAATCGGTAAAAGTTGTAAGTGGTAAAACCGCATAATTCGGAAGTCCGCCGACAGCGCACCGTATTTGATAATAGAAATTATTATTACAATTCGTAAACCGCGAGTGATTATAAGTAATATCCATAAAGTGAGAATTTACCTGATATCAGCGGCTTAATGCAAGCTAGTTGCACAAATTTTCTTCCTCGATCACCCATCGTAGCAAACAAGTGAAGAATTTCGAAAACAATAATGTGCAACAGTGCGCAAATGCGATGCAAATGCGCGTCGCAAACTGAGAACAGTAACGCTAGAAGTTGATAGGTCAAATTGATTTATTGGGTTCTTCTCCGAACAAAGTTTGAAGAAAGATAGCTGACGAAGTGAGCGAATACCATTTAACTAAACATAACTAGTTACTTTTGAAATATAATCGAACAATAAAACCCAACAAACACATTTGTTTTGATTTAGCTTTTGGTTTTATTTGTTTTTTTATCTACGTATGTAAAGCTAAAACCCGATAAATACAAATAGTGATTATTGCCTCTAAGCCGTTGGGTAATTTTAATTGAAATCATTGAACACTCAATACCAATAAATAGCTTTATGTGGTTTAAACGTGAAATAAAAATATGATGTAACAAGACAACACACTTTATAGGGTACCAGTTTTTAAGTTTTGACTAAACGCGGTCACTTTATTGGGTTATTACCTCAAGTAATTTTCTTTCTACTGCGAATTCCACTTATTGGATTAGACCACTGGAAAGAGCGTCAAAAATGCATTAAGATGTGCTAATAAAACGATTTTTGATATTTCGGCACTTATTGGGTTTTAACACTATACCCTCGATATAGGTATTCATCAATTTTAAAAATATGAGTCGGAACGTGATTTGTGAAAAAAATTACAGCAGTAGTATACAGGGTGGACATCGACGCGAAAACTGACCAGGGTGCGTCGAAGTTTTTCGATGGTTATAAAAAAAAAAAAACTGCTGTTCTATACATTTTGACCGCGTCGGTACCTATTGCACTTTTCTAGGGAACAGATGATTAAAAAAAAAAAAAACCTACGAAAGATTTCAACGCAGGGGGTTTCAGATTCTCCGGGTCCAGCCCGGACGTGCTCGACGCCAGGTGTGTTGGTGGTCGCGTGAGCTGACCGCTTTAAACTTCGTGGAACACTTCCGACGTTTGGCTCCCAAACTGGAGAGGGCCGGGGCTGCTTTGAAGCGGCTTCTGCCCAATCTAGGGGGTCCAAACGCCTCCTGCCGGAGGCCGCACGACCCCCGCGTAGAGCGGGGGTCGTGCGGTCCATGGCCCTTTACGGGGCACCGGTGTGGGCGCGTTCTTTAAGGCTGCGACTAGCCCGCCGATTGAACGCGTCCCAAAGGGTCATGGCCATTAGGTTGGTCCGAGGATAGCGCACGGTCTACTGTGAGGCGGCGAGCCTTCTTGCCGGACTACCGCCATGGGATCTAGAGACAAAAGTCCTCGCGCACATCTGGGAGTGGTGCGGCAGCGGAGTTTCGTCCCGGCATTTCGCCTCCTCGCACCACTCCCAGACGTGCGCGAGGAGGCGAAATGCCGGGGCGAAACTCCGCTGCCGCGTGAAATCACGGCACAGCGGACAGAGCTCCGACGGAATCTTATAGCGGCATGGAGAGTGCGATTGTCGCAACCCAGCGCTGGGCACGCCACAATTGTGGCGATAAGTCCCCTCTTTGAGGAGTGGCTAGAGAGGCGCCACGGCGTCCTCACCTTCCGCCTGACGCAGGTCCTCATCGGACATGGTTTTTTCGCGAGGTTCCTGTTCAAGATAAAGCGGGAGGAAACGCCCGGGTGTCACCACTGTGTGGGTCGCCCGGAGGACACGGTGGAGGTCTGCGCTCGGCTTGGGCGGGGCACCGCCGTGTCCCCTCGGAGGCGATCAGCGGCGGCGATCTCTCGCGTCCGGCAATGGGTCCATGATTCGGAGCGAGAGCGCATGGGAGGCCGTAACTTCCTTCTGCGAAGCAGTAATTCTCGCGAAGGAGGAGGCGGACCACGTGAGGGAGAGGCAAGATTCGCGCCCTCGTGCCCCTAGTCGCCACAGAAGACGCCCCGGGCGTCGGGAGACGCAAGCCGATTTCCGGCCACCGTTGGCGCGGGCTTGCGGGGACGGTGAGCGATGGGTAGCTCGCCGTTCGATAAGGACCAGGCCCGGGTCGACGGCGCGTTGTGTTTCACGCGCGCCTCAATGAGATGCCAGCACTAACTGACGGGGTCTGTTAGGGTTAATGTATGATAAATTGGATGTGTTTTTTTCGATAATTTGTAACTTGATAATATAAGCTATGCTTCTGCGGAAACAATATTACAAATATTGTCGTTTATAATACAGAAAAAACAATATGAAAACATGTCATTTACGCTGTAAAAATGTACGAAATTCAATTGGCTAAGTTTTTTGGAAAAAAAAAGATGTAGAAGCCTACATAAATACTGTCTCAATCCGAATATCAACATAATATGGTGGAAATATGCTCAAATTGCAAATTATTTTAGTATTACGTTTGTATGGACAATTCATCCGTCGCCGCATTCTTAAATTCATAGATCTCGTATTTTCAACAAAAAAGATAAATGAAACCTTTTACTTCAATTCCAACCCATAGAATGATAAAGTAGCAATCTGTTAATAATTTTGTGTAGAGCTTTTCGCAATAGAAGGCGTTTTACTCAATTTGTCATCACGTTTGGTAGGAAAATCATTTTTTTTTACCTACGTTGTACCTACATTACATAGAAATATAAGAATTGAAATAAATTTATCAACATGTTTTTGGCAAGTACTTACCTACATATTTGTTTTTTAATTTTTCTGATCTACTAAACTTTCTATAAAAAAGGATTGCAAAAAACGTTTTAGAAGTAGATAGCTATTCTGTCAATGGTGCCGATTCTCTTGTCACAAATGCCTCTAAACTAAACTAAAAATCACCAAAATTTTGTTTATTCCTGTCAAACGACGATTTCCCATTCTGAAATAGACTAACATGACACAACTTAACTATATTTTAGTTTGACAGCACTAAGATGGCACCGAGTTATTAATTTAGTGAAAATGGCAATTTTGTTATTCTGAATTTGACGTTTTTATCCTAAAATTTTAATTGTCTGACTAAAACTGACTATTTTTAATCGCGATTAAAAATGTGTGGAATGCAATTAGTTGTCATGAACTAAAATTCACACCAACACCTCGACTTCAAGTGCAAAAACAGTACTGTATCTTTTTTATTTTGTTTTGCTTATATCTCGAAAAAAGGGTGTGTCCTATCGCAAAAATAATGGAAATTTCGACCCCCTTTATAAAACCTGTAACTCAACATGTAGGTAATCATTTTTCATATTTTCCATACAAAAAGTGAAAAATTCCATGTAAAACACGTCGAGGCAGTCCCCCTTGCGCGCCTCCAACTCTAAACAACAATCATGGGGTCGGGCAAACAAGTACACGTCAGTCAGTTAAGTTTGTTCTTGGGATAAATTCATCCCAACTACGGAACCCTTCATTGTGTGGGGTCCGACACGCACTTGGCCGGTTTTTATTTGATGTTTTTAAAAACATTTACTATCATAATGAGTTTGGACGAAGAAGGCGTGTTTTCAGTTTTCGGGTTTTAGCAATAGGTAACTATAGCAATAGGTAAATTTGGTAAAGAGGAGCAGAAAATCTAGATTTAAGCATTGAAATACTAAAAACCCATAAAGAAGCATTCGCAGCAGCGTGAAAATTGCTAGCTCACTTACACAGAAATGAAACTATTCCGCCAACTCGAGATATTTTTGTTGTATTCTAATTACTTGTCCTTGAACGCACCGTGCCTTCTGCGATTTAAAGAATCTACCATAATAAAACAACGCCATAAGCATCTAAGGCGACTCCTAGATGGCGTTGTAAAACTACAGTCTCTGGCAATTAGTGAGTCGCTGATGCTGCCATCTGTTGAACAAATGGAGGAAGAAAAATAGCCAGCTCAATAGCCAGACTTAGGGAGGTGTCATTTCTTTGTATGGGATTGGGTATCTGTACGTAGTATTATATTATCTGTGTCGTCGTGTAGTAAAGTTTTATACTGAGAGTTTTTAAAAGTGGTAAAGCTATTACGAGGTCGACAAAAAGATATCGCGTCATGCCGTCGTCATGTGATATTCATGAAAATCGGAAACGATTATTTGGAGAGTAGCGATCGAAATATTACCAGCTTCTGTTGAGATTATTATAATTGTAAGTATACCTCGGACATCTCATGTCTCAGTAGCAGCGGTATCGATATGCTGGTGATGTCGTTGCTGCACGCCGCCTTCAGAATGTTGCGCAGGCCCAGGATGGCCGGGTGACGGGATGTGATGTCGCCTGCAAATATTACCGTTTTGCATGTTATCGTTTCCTATGCTACTTATTTTGATTAAAACATCTTTATTTTGTAAAATCAATTTCACATTGTATGCCTATCAGTGATACAAACACCTGCTGCGCAAGCAAATTTAAACCAGATTGTTACCTACGAATCAAATTATTTATTACTTTGCAAACATGGGTAATTAGTATAGTACATAGATGTTTTATTATAAAAGTCCTACATGTACTACCGTCACATTGGCATGCAAATCATATTTAATTTCCACAAAGATTTGCGTAATGTACAGTTACAGGCTAGGCTAAAATTTATGAGTAAAAAATAACAATTAGGAAATTATAATAATACAAAATATAATGTCAAGGAAAATCTGTTCAGGTGGAGATTCAAAGACGACTCGGCCTTGGAGTGTAAATGTGGTGCTGTTCCACAAACGATGGGACACTCGGGCTAAGCGTATGCTGAGACGCAGATGACGCAGGTCTACGCAGCGCAGGGCAGAGCAGTTTTTGTAATGGATGAACGTACTGACAGCTGCGTAAGCTGCGGCGCAGACATGTGTCTGTTCTGCTCGAGCCGGCACAGATTTCTGCGCGACGCTTGCAGGTCGTCACATGTTTTTTTGCTGACACGCAGGTAACGCAGCACAGCCGTTTATTTTTTGTACTAGCTAGGACGCGAATGTGTCTGTGTAGCTGCGTCGCAGCATGCGCTCGCGGCGTCCTCGCCTGCCCTACCCAGCACAATCTGTACTGTGCTGTGCTGCATCTCCGCATAAGCTTAGCCTTAATGTCGTGTCGTGTGTGTCATGACAGCTGCACGTTACAGGAACTGATGGACGCTAGTGACGGCGCCGAACACGTGGCCAAATTTTGAGCCAATAAAATATGTTAATAAGAAATTCTCTCCAAAAAATTACTCAATATAAGAAATTAACTATGAAAATACGGAATAATTTATAATTTCGGCACATTGTGGTCGGGAAAATTAATTGTTTATCAAATTGACTGTCAACTTAAATAGTCCGTATATTTAAATAACAACTGATACTCAATCATGTATTGGATTCCACAATGTGTTCTTAGGTGTTAACTTAAAATATAATGAGATCATCACATTATTATGAGTCAAATTAATATAATTGCAGTACTAATAATTATTTGATGATATAGCACTTAAACGTAGTTTATCGTTTAAATATTCGTTTAAATGAGTAAAGTAGCATTTTCTTATTTTCCTTTTTTTATATATTATTTTTAGGGTTCCGTTCGCCCGAATGAAAAAACGGAAACGGAACTCTCATAGGATCACTCGTGTGTCTGTCTGTCGGTCTGTCACAGTCAATTTACTTCGAATCTAATGGACCGATTCTGTGACCCAAACACGGACGTTTAACGTAAATAAATCAATTTTGAGTATGGGGTTCACTTTTGAGAGGCAAACAAGTAAGTAATGACAACCCCATAGGTCTATCCATCAGGTTAAGCTATGCTTGCCGGGGTTGGTCCGTGGATGGGTGACCATCTTTACATACCAAGACTCCTCCGTGCCTCGGAAAGCACGTTAAGCCGTTGGTCCCGGCTGTCATTCGTGGATCTTTGACAGTCGTTAAGAGTCGTCAGAAGCCTGAGTCTGACACCAGTCTTACCAACGGGTATCGTATTACCCAGTTACTGGGTTGTGGAGGTCAGATAGGCAGTCGCTCCATGTAAAATACTGGTATTCAGCTGCATCCGGTTAGACTGGAAGCCGACCCCAACATAGTTGGGAAAAGGCTAGGCAGATTGATTGACCGTGTGACACATCAAATGAGCTTACTCCGGGCGAGCAGTGGAATGTATGGGGGAACATGTTTTTCAACTATAATGTTAAGGTTCTTGGGATAAATTCATCCCAACTACGGAAACCTTCATTGTGCGTGGGCAGACACGCACTTGGCCGGTTTTTTATTAGTTGTATGAAATGGCTATATCGCGGTAAATTGTCGTAGTTTGTGAGTTTGAATACCATTATTTTCGCCGTAAAAAGAAATAACCTAAACTATTGGCGGCTTTTTTTTTTTTTTTTTTTTTGAGGATGGGAAATTATCAAATAACTTCTCCCTCTCTGGGTGGAGCGGGAGGGCGTGTCAGACTTTTACTGACTAAAACCCACCCGTGTTTCTTCCGTTGCCTGTGTGCCGAGGTCGCGATATCCTTTTCAGACAAACCCGCAACCCCGGCAGGCATTGGCCCTTCCGGACCCCGTCAGTTGGTGCTGACATCTCTTTGAGGCGCGCGTGGAACACAACGCGCCGTCGACCCGGGCCTGGTCCCTATCGGACGGCGAGCTACCCATTGCTCACCGTCCGCAAGCCCGCGCCTACGGTGGCCGAAAGTCGGCTCGCGACTCCCGACGCCCGGGGCGTCTCCTGCGGCGACTAGGGGCGCGAGGGCGCGCATTTTGCCTTTCCCTCGCGCGCTCCGCCTCCTCCTTCGCGAGTATTACTGCTTCGCAGAAGGAGGTGACGGCCTCCCATGCACTCTCGCTCCGGACCATGGCCTGAACCATTGCCGGACGCGAGAGATCGCCGCCGCCGATCGCCTCCGTGAGGACACGGCGGTGCTCCGCCCAAGCTGGGCAGACCTCCACCATATGCACCACCGTGTCCTCCGGGCGATCCACACAGTGGTGACACCCGGGCGTTTCCTCCCGCTTTATCCTGAACAGGAACCTCCCGAAACAACCATGTCCGGTGAGGACCTGTGTCAGGCGGAAGGTGAGGACGCCGTGGCGCCTCTCTAGCCACTCCTCAAAGAGGGGACTTATCGCCACAATTGTGGCGTGCCCAAAACTATTGGCGGCTTGGAGCCTTCTCCCCGCGGCTCAATCTCGCTCTCACTCAGTCCGCGAGCAGTATTGTGCGAGCGAGATACGGAGTGAATTTGAGCTGAGGTGTTATGGACTCCTTAACACTTTCAACTCCACCCATTTTTCATAGAGCTCATATGCCATGCCGCCATACATATTGCAAGTTGACTCCAAGAGGGTCACCGGCATTATGTTTTTTTTATTTTCACAGATTATAATGCCAAATTCGCTAAGAAAATAATTCATTTAAAACGAGCCCTCCGCGAGGTATCCCATATGCGACTTGAGTGAACCCTCCACGAGGGCTCTCGGCAGTGAACGTGTTAAGTTTCAAATGTACAAATTGTTAAGTAGGTAATAGTGTACTCATTGTTGAAGAGCTTAATAAATAAATAAAGCACCCACCGGATCGGAGCGAGGAGTCGTCGACGATGAGGTGGAACACCACGTGCACTTCGGCGAGGTTGCTGTGCTTGGTGACGAAGATGTCGCCCGTCTGCAGGTTGCGCTTGGTTCGGAACCGCGAGCCGTTGTTAGCGGAACTGGAGCCATTGGAAACGTTCTCTGCTTGCTCCTTCACGCGCTGCTTGTTGCGCCGTTCCACCTGGGTGGTTCATGGAAAGTAAATAAGAATAGAACCTATAGTTTGGAATCAGTCTTCTAAGCGCATGAACTCTGAAGGAGGTTGCGAATAAAATCTGGCGTGTCTGAGATACCAAAGAGAGCCACATGGTTGTCCTGTTCTAGCTTAAACCATCAGAGAAACGGTCTCTTAATTATGTGTCTGAACCACGGATTCAGCTGTCTTTATACACACGTATAGATCTTCAAGGAAAAGTATCAATCTGCCTAGCATTTTCCCAACTATGTTGGGGTCGGCTTCCAGTCTAACCAGATGCAGCTGAATACCAATATTTTACATAGAGCGACTGTATTTGACCTCCACAATCCAGTTACTGGGTAATACGATACTCCTTGCCACTCGTTGGTAAGACTGGTTGTTAGACTTTTGAGCTTCTGACTACCCGTAAAGATTGTCAAAGATCTACAATTGTCAGCCGGGACGAATGGCTTAACGTGCTTTCCGAGGCACAGAGGGGCTAGATATGTAATGGATGGTCACCCATCCACGAATCGTCCGTAGCAAGCGTAGCTTAACCTTCGATCGACCCGTGAGGCTGTTATTATATAGCCACAAGCCCAAGGAAAAGAATGTGCTTCGTCTATTTTTGGGAGCTGTTACAACCATGAAAGTATGTACTTTCCTATTTTGTATTACCATGATTACAAAATTATGGATGAATAAATCTGTCAAAAAAAAAGACCTGAGTAGGTAACCAGATAGAGTAAACTTCATGTAAATGCGCAATATGTGCACTACAACAAAGCACCGCGCCGCAGAACAAAGCTATGCCTCTGTGAGGGGTTACTCTGTGGCGCGACGTTCGTGCGGATTCTGAAAAACGAAGATTACCGAAGCGCATAACTTTTCTGGTTTACCCGTATGAAGTCGTGATACGTATCATCCCGCAACTCAATAATAAACTGACACACGATCACGTACCGGCTCCTGCACCTTCTCGCTGATGTCCCGCAGCTGGTGCTCCACGTCGGCGAAGTGATGCTCCGTGCTGCGCGCGGCCGCGGCCAGCAGCAGCGTGGTGGGCGGCGCGGGGCGGCGCGGCGGGCTGTCGGCCAGCAGCACGGCGCCCGCCAGCTCGCCCGCGTACAGCGACAGGGCCGTCTGCAGGCGCCGGGACGAGTCGGCCGGGCTGGGGGGGCGCTAGGTGAGCTGGTACTAATAGTAAAGCTGAAGAGTTTTGTTTGTTTGAACGCGCTAATTTCCGGAAATACCAGTAGGATTTGGAAAATTCTTTTTGCACTTGAAAGCGCAATTCTTGAGGAAGGTTATAAGCTATGTTACCTCGTACTACGACCCTTAGGAGCCGAACAAAAAGAAAAAATAGTCAGAAACAACGCTTAGCGACAACTAAGAGACAGCACTGGCGGGCGATGGGGTGGGACGGGGGCCGAAATCTCACGCGGACGAAGTCGCGGGCATAATACAACATATACCCTTTGATTATTGGATTTTCTCTCCACAACCCTTCGGGGAATGCGGGCGTGATGTTACGACTACGGCGAAGGAAAAAGGAGGGTTATGATTTTACCCGGTATGTGTTCCCTCGTAACTTCTAAACTCCTTCTCATAATTTGATAAATGATCATAATTTGGTACCGTTGGAAGCGTCTTGATCGTCCGCTGGTTATAGGTTACGCCCACTCGCGGCTGGTTCTCCGAGTCCGCCACTCGGCGTGGTAACACGCCGTGTTTGGGTTCGCGAAAAGTCAATCGTCATCCTGAGGATGCCTCTTTGAGAGGTGAAACGTCGATTTCTTATAGGGTTTTTTATGAGTCTTTAGTAATAGTTAAGCGGAATAGGTTACTTAATATATCTACGTCTATTGTATTTTATAATGGATTTTCGCAAGATCACGTCTGAGTCAATTAACACTTTCGACTCCACCCATGTTTCATAGAGCTCATACGCCATGCCGCCATACATATTGCAAGTTGACTCCAAGAGGGTCACCGGCATTACGTTTGCGATAAAGTTAACCCTCGAGGAGTGTCACCGGCATTTGGTTTGAAATCTTATTACATTATGCAACTGATTTTATTTTCATAGTTTATAATGCCGAATTCGCTGAGAAAAACCTAAATTTAAAATGAGCCTTCCGCGAGGGCTCCGGCATTGAACGTGTTAACTTGCCAGTTTCATTATTCAGGAGTCGATTTAAAAAAATAGTTTGGTTTATTATGTTGATTACTTTTTTCAAAAATATGATGGTAAAATGCTTGCTGAAAAAATATTCAGTCCAGAAATCACTACCACTTATACACATTTTGTTATTACGGTGCCTCATCACTTCACAACACAGAGGAAGAACAACAATACTACACCAACATACTTCATGTGATTATGTCACACGGTACAGTTTGCAATACATTTTTTTATTATTTTTACCCCGCAAATTTACCTCTATATCTTGTTTCGTTACACGTCCAAGTTTGGGTCACAGAAATTGATATGTTTACGTATTTCAACTTAATCGGTCTATTAGATTCGGAGAAAAGTGGCTGTGACAGATGGACAAACAGACACACGATTGATCCTATAATACCCATGGTTCCGTTTTTCCTTTATGGAACCCTAAAAAGTAGGCGACATCATGATCTCGAAAATCTCGAAATCAAAATCGTGCTAGAATGTCAGGCGAGATCTCGAATATCCAGTCGCGACCCCAAACTTAGCACGCGAGATCTCGAGTTGCCAATCTCGACTGTAGATTGCATTCCATAACTGAGAAAAGTAAAGAAATACCTACTTGTCAACTTGTTCAACTGCGCAGAGGTCAAGCAGGTCCATGGCGACGATGCGTATGTTGTGCGTCTGCTTGAGCTGGCTGCCGAGGTGGATCGTGAAGCTCTCCTCCAGGCGCGCGCGCGCCGGCGCGGCCGGGCCAGGGGGCACCGCCTCGGTGGAGAACGTGGCCAGGGGAGAGTTGCTGGAACAAAGTGATTTTGTAAATATATCCGGGGTTTGAAAGGTTAAAGGAGTGCTACAAGGATATGTTGGTGCCTGAATGCCATTGACAGGGGGGTGTTGTCAAAGTCAAAGTCAAATCATTTATTTCAAAAAGGCCCTTGTAAGGCACTTTTAAACGTCAAAGTTTAATATGAAAAACACGATGAAAAGCGATCGCATGTTTAAGAATAAAACAGATTAGGCAGTACTTATTCACCGTATAAAATTGCCAAGCCTTAATAGAATAGAATAATTTTATTTCGGACAGAGTCCATAGGGTTAGTAACAATTTTACTTAACATCTAGTGTTAGTAGGTACAGACACGGATAAACATAAAATTAAAATTCAGCATGGAGCTGCATCCACCTCCGCAACATCTAGGAAGCCCATCATCTGCGAACACACTGAGAATACTGTTGGTGCCGCCGCGAACACGTGACATCAGGGATGCACATCTTTTTCGAATAATCGCGGCAAATCCATCAATGTTATTATCCGTAAACATCCCTGACGCACTACAACGCTGCGGCAGCCGCAGCAGTACTCTCAGTGCATTATTGTACTGAACGCGTAGGTCGCTGTATGCGCGCTGAGTGACGTTGACCCACAGGCTGCACGTGTAGAAGGATTGTCAGTAAGCTTTAAAAAGCGTTACCTTAACTGCCCTCGTACATCGTGCAAACCTGCGGGCCATCAACAAATAAGGATGTCATTTTTAAAACCCAAAAGAGGTGCCTTAGAACTATGTTTGGACTTCATGGTACTGAGAGCTGCAAACCTTTTTTCAAAAATATAAAATATTAACCCTTCCATCTATGTACATTTTAGAGACCAGTATATTTGTCAAATCGAACCCACACCTATTCCCCCCTATTATCAGATAAAGTAATTCGGAATAGACGCGACAGTAGCAAACTTTGCATTCCTAGATCCAGGACAGCTCTATTGCGTAAAAGTATAATCTGTATGGCACCAATCCTTTATAATACTTTGCCAAAATTTTGGAGAGAATATACAGCAGAAAAATTAAGAAGAGAGTTAAAAAGCCTTCTGTTAGAGAAAGCCTATTATAGCATTGGGAAAGACATGGGCCAGTTATTATCAAATATTTGCAAGGGACAGTCAGTTACCAATTATTGTATGCCTGGCTTAAGTTATGTTGATATAGTGACAAAGATTATTAGTTTAAATTTCCACCAGGATACAACGTTGATAATATTAATTAGTAATAGAGGAAATGTGAATCAGGACAGCCTGCTTCATTACATTGACAAACTGTTTGAGCTAGACTTAAGACAGATTGTTATGTTTACATTTCCTTATAGTAAAAGTTTGCCACAGAAAGAAAATAATTTTAGGCACAAATTAAATGTAATGATCAATAATTTGACATTACAGAATAATAATTTTCATGTCATTGACACTAACAAGTATGTTAGTAAATATTTATATGTGACAAAATACAAATTGTATTTAGCAAAATGCTTGAAAAGACAAATAGCTTTATCGCTATACTTTTTTTTTGTTGATTTATCAGCCAAGAAATTGGCTAATAAAACAGTAGCTTCTATTGAGCAATTACCTGACATTTTCAATGATTCAGCCAATAACTTGGCTACACAACTTAACATTACTTTAAATTAGAAATTGAGACAAAAGAGGAAACCTCTTGCATAATTAATGGAAATAATTTAAATTTAAATACTAGTCCAAATCATCAAAATGTCAGAATAAGTTCTAAATCAGTTAACCTGGTGCACCAAAATATTCAAGGTATGTTGAGAAAAGACCTTGAAATTGAATTATTCATGAACTGTAACAACATTGATATTTTATGTATTACAGAACATTGGTTAAAAAGCCATCAGTTCATGTTTAATTTCAGTAATCACCAGGTTGGTAGTTCATTCAGCAGAGAAAATGCAATACATGGTGGCTCATTAATACTGTTAACTAAACAATTTAAATTCAAAGATCGTAAGGATATTGTAAGCCTATCTGTTGAGCGGACTATAGAAATAGCTTGTGTGGAGTTGGAGCGGCTAGTTGTATTGAGCGTGTACCGGCCTCCGTCATCGATTTATGATTGCTTTGAGAGTATCATGGATGATGTGTTACAAAAGCTTGGTAAACTAGGGAAAAGTATAATTGTTTGTGGTGATTTTAATGTTAATTTATTAGAGGACTCATCGATGAGCTTAAAAATTAAAAATTTATTTCAGTCATATAACCTTAATCATTTATTTTTGGAGCCTACTAGAATAACCGCCACATCAGGTACATGTTTAGATAATATATTTACTGACATATTACCTATCGATAAAAAAATTATAAGTCAACTAGATTCTGACCACTGTGGACAGCTGATTACATTTAGTAAACAAGATAAAAAAGTGGCTAAGAGATATATCACTGTAGTGCCAAAAACTGCAGGTCGCTTGGAGAGTTTTAAAAACAAACTTAATAGTAAATTACCCTACTTGCCTTATTGTGATGATCCTAATGAACTGTACAATTCCTTTTTTGCCATGTACTGTACAGAATTTAACTCAACATTTAAACCAAAGCAGATCTCAGTTAGTGGTTCTGCAACTTTCAGTGAATGGGCAACTAAAGGGATATTTAAGAGTAGAATCAAACTCTTTGAACTGTATGACGAAAGAAATTATAATAAAAGTAAAGAATTTTGTCAGTATGTTAAGAACTATTCCAAATTATTTAAACAAGTTTGTAGCGAAGCTAAGTGTCGATATTTAAGCTCAAAAATTAAAAACAGTCAAAATAAAATAAAAACTACTTGGGAAATTATAAACAATGAGACTGGAAGAGACAGAAAGCGTAGTAGTGACTACAGCCTTAATATTAATAATACAGTTATTAAAAAAGATTTAGAAGTAGCCACAGTTTTTGAAAATTTCTTTGCAGATATTCCAGTCTCAACCACTAAATCTTTAAATTCTTCACCCACTGTTGCTGAATTCCTTTTGAAAGAAAATGTTGATATTTGTGACCATGAGTTTAATTTCGACTATGTTAGTGCTCGAGATATTATTAAAACTTTCAATACACTCAATGTTAAAAAAACTGCTGATTTATGGGGAAATTCCGTAGAGGTTGCTAAATGCATAATCAACACTGTAGCGCCTGAATTAGCAATTATTTTTAATAAATGCATTGACTGTGGTGTAATTCCTGACTTAATGAAGAGTAGTAAAATAATACCTTTGTTTAAATCGGGCAGCACATCAGACCCCACGAACTTTAGACCTATTTCTGTGCTTCCCACCTTTAGTAAAATATTCGAAAAATTGATGCTAGATCAATTGCAAAGACATTTTAATAAACATAAGTTATTAAACAGTAAGCAATTCGGTTTCACAAGGGGTCGCTCGACTACCGACGCTGGTGTTGAGCTTCTTTCACATATTTTTGAGGCCTGGGAGAGGTCACATGATGCCCTAGGTATTTTTTGTGACTTATCTAAGGCTTTCGATTGTGTTTCACATGATACATTGGTCAGGAAATTGCATCACTATGGTGTTAGAAACACTGCCTTGGATCTTCTTATTTCTTATTTGGATAATAGGATCCAAAGAGTAGACGTTAACGGCAAGCGATCCCCAGGTTCGCTTGTCACTATGGGAGTTCCGCAGGGCTCAATTCTTGGCCCTTTTTTATTTCTCGTATATATTAATGACCTACCTTGCCTCATAAAGAACAGTCATGAAATAGTGTTATTTGCAGATGACACATCACTTATATTTAAGCTTAAGCGAAAACAGACCGTTATTGACGATGTAAATAATGCTCTCTCTAAAATTGTGCATTGGTTTAGTGTTAATAATTTACTTTTGAACGAGAAAAAGACTAAATGTATTAGATTTCTGACACCTAACGTTAAGCAGGTGAAAACCAATGTACTAGTAAATGGGACAGAATTGGATCTTGTGGACACCACTGTGTTCTTAGGTATTACTTTGGATTCGAAGCTTCAGTGGGGACCTCATATAACCAAATTGTCGAAGCGGCTAAGCTCTGCAGCCTACGCGGTGTATAAAATCCGTCATTTGACTGATGTAGAAACAGCTCGATTAGTATACTTTAGTTATTTCCATAGTGTAATGTCGTATGGCATTTTGTTGTGGGGAAATGCGGCCGACTTTCAGGCTATATTTGTGCTGCAGAAACGTGCCATTCGAGCAATTTATAACCTAAGTTGTAGGCATTCACTGAGGGATAAATTTAAGGAAATAAACATAATGACGGTCGCGTCTCAATATGTATATGAGAACCTGATTCATGTAAAAAAGAATATAAATCTATATTCTAAACACAGCGACATTCATAGCTTAAATACTAGAAACAAAGATTTATTTCTTGTGCCGAGGACTAGGCTCCAAAAAATTAGTAATTCATTTAAGTGCCAAAGTATACGTTTTTACAACAAACTCCCAAGCCATGTCAAAGAACTGAGCCTCAATAAATTTAAATCATTTATTAAACAGAAACTATGTCAAAAAGGTTTCTATAAAGTTAAAGATTACTTAGACGACAAAAAGGCTTGGGACTAATTAAGCTACTCCAATGTACCCCAAGCAACAAACAAGTGTTTTTAGAATCAAAGACTACATGATACTATATGAGCTCATATAATTGTTTGGATTATTTTATTTGACTGTAAGTCAATTTATTTTAAATTTTGTTTTCATTTATTGTTGACATAATCTACTCATTAAAATGTTTTTATTTTATGAGTTGATTGCAATTTGTGCTTATGTAAATTATTTTTGCATTAAAGCATTATTATATAGAATCAAGTTTTTCTAACTGAACAGACAGCTGTGCTGCTGGGGAGTTTGTTGCGCCACTTCTTCTTCCCAGCTTAAGCACTAGGAAGTGGTGAAGGGTGGGCGTTTTTGGGGGACTGTCTTATGTAATTTTGACGTTCGAAAAGTGCTGATTCTCAGCCTAGTTTGAATAAATGACTTTTGAATTTTGAATTTTGAATTTTGAGCACTGACGAATTTCTGACTGATAAATTAATCTGACTTATGTGAAATATGTAGATTTTATTCCTTTGACTTATAGCTGGCTAATTTTATTATACATTTCTATGACGAGTTCATGACACTATTCCATTATTGTAGTACCTACATATATTATAATTTGATTGATTAAGTTTTTGTTTGACATGATAATTGCTTTGAATAATGAATTAATGGACAAATTTATAATTATTTTATGTTTATGTCCTACTAGTTAATAAAAATAACCTTCCTGTTTTATATTTGTACGCCGTTAAGGCAAAACATGACTGTGATAATATAATTTAATGAAACATCTTGCATGCCATGTGTGTGTATACTTATGTTTTGGACAAATAAATGATTTTATCTTTATCTATCTTTATCATGTTACAACGGACAGCCAGCGACCTACGTTCCCTTTCAATGTCACAGTTATATTTAAGGTCTTCAGTGAACCAGTGGCCTAGATACTTAAACTTGTCCACTCTTCGCAGGGATTCTCCACACAGTGTAACATGCGGAATACACGAATATGTCAGGTTGCCTGCTTTGAAAACAATTAGCTCGCTCTTTGTGACATTACATTTGAGCCCACGATTCACTGCATATACCGATCAGCTGCCCCAGAGCTCCGATCGATGGGCTCAGCTACACCATATCGCCAGCATAACTTATATTATTAATGCACACATCGTCAATATGACATCCGACATTGGTGCTGCTGAGCCCAAGGATCAGCTTGTTCATGTATAGGTTGAAGAGACGGGGTGCCCTGCCCCACCCCGCACTCCAACCGATACACGTGCGAAACAACCGACCAACCACCCAACCAACCCACTTCACGCCATTACTTTAACGACTGTACCAGTATCTAAATATTGACACTATCTCAGGTGGTACAGTAGTTTCTAGTTAAAGTTTACGCCACAAAATATCGTAAGATACGAGATCGAATCCCCTTGACAGATCCAGAAAACAGGCAAAAATAAGAGTCTTCCTGTCTGTATAGTATTGAACAGTCTGCTTGAGGCACAAGATTGCATTCTCAGTAGACAGCACAGGCCTAAAACCGAACTGGGCATCACGTAGTTTGAGGTATTTGGCCAGTTGTTTATCAAACAGGCTATCCAAAACTTTTGCTATGACAGTGGCCAGAGAAATGGGCCTGTAATTGGAAATGCCAGAGGCATCCCCTGTTCTATTTTTCTGAATAATATATCCAAAAAAAAAACTGATAATTTTCGTTTGTAATAAAAATAATCTTCATTTAAAGTTGTATGCTTCCTGATTGACCACCCTGTAGTAACCATTCTGACACTCAAAACTGTATAATTAAGTGGATATCAATACCTATAATGTAGTTTTCATCCACTTTCTAACAAGCGCGACTCTGCTAAAGAGCGGAGTTTAGTTTTATTATTCTTATCAATTCTTGTGACAACTTTTTTTTAGTTCAACCAATTTTTTTGCATTATCAGGTTTGACTTTGTATAATTTACTTTGTGGTATAATATATAAGTCGATATTACTGGCAGCCCTTATTGTGTAAGTATATCTTTTGGAGATCCTAAATAGAAAATACCTGGGTGTATTAAGAGCCGAGGTGCTCTGGTACTCCTCAAGCGTGTTCATGAGCCAGGTGCGGTGCTGCGCACGCTGCGTCTGCCTCAGCGCGTCGAGCTGCGAGCCCCATCGCCCGGCCACCAGTGCTTGTTGCTCAAACTGTTGTGTTGCTAGCTCGTTGATCTCTTCCTCTGTGGTTGTGGTGTTTAGTAACCGGACTTTCTCTTCCATTTCTTCTGTTTGTCTATAAAAGAAGTAGGTATTATGATGTTCTGTAAAAATCATCTCTGATTATTTTAAGAGGGTTTATCCTAAAAGTTGGCGACGTCTTAAATAGGTGTCAAATATTTACCAGTTTTGATTAATTTGGTAATATTACTGAAACAACATGGTAATATTACAAAATATTATTATGAAATGCAATCATTTATATGTTAACACTGAATATTTACTTTTAGATGGGAAAAAAGGATTTGGAAACTTTCCAAATGCATTTTTTACACCTAAAACGGTTACAACATCAAATTCAGTGTTATAATTGCAATTCATTATTAATATTCTAGTTCGATAGTTAGTCACGTTTCATATTTCCATACAGTAATATTGCCAAATTAATCAAAACAGCGATATTTGACATCTATTTGCGACGTTGCCCTCTTTTAGAATAAACGCTCTTAAGCAAGTTTGAAGTTGTCTTTTTTCACTCTGCATGCCTGGCAAAATGATATGTTATTAAATCAAATAAATTAGTATTATATTCTTTGTTAATGTTAAACCATAGAGTTCATTCATCCCAATTTTTTTTTGTATGGAAAACTGTTTTTATAAATTAAATCTCAAACAAATATTCAAATTAAAATAAATGATTTTTGAGAGTACTCGAAAAATACTTACATGTGTGTTAGTTTCTCGATATCTTCATCCCTGTTCTTGAGTGTGTTCATGACAGTCTTAGCATAGGAGTTCTCAACTTGCAGGATAGTCTCGAGTGCGGGAGAGTGCACAAGCTTGTGGTATGCCGCTGCAAACACCTCCTCGTCCGATGTGCCCTTCTGTTCTGCAAACTCCATGACATTGTCTTTGAACAGCTTCTCCCAGCCCTTCACTATGCCTTCTACATTGATCTCACTGTTCTTCAGCTGGTTTAGAAGCTTCTTGTCTCTCTCATTGTGAAAGTTTTTAGTTTCTTCTGCTACAAATTGTGCTAATTTCTCATTTAGTTCTGTAATGGAAGTAAGATTCATTCAAATTCAAACCTTTAATGCATAACTTATGTGTGTACAAGATCTTAAATAATAGTTATAAAGTTCACATGAACCCGGGTCGGGCACAACAATTTAATAGAATAATGGAAAGTAGCATGCTTTAAAATAATTAAGTGTCATAATAAAAAAAATAGGATACAAGTAAGTGTACAGTTATTATTAAAAAACAAATCAATTTAAATAAATAACATTACATTTGAGTGATTACATCATAACAAATTTTAAACATTCAATTAATTTGAAGTAAATACATAACATAGCAATAATAGGTATCATTCAATATTCAATTCATATAAGAAAAAATAAACAATAATAACAATGTCAAAGATTAAAATAATATAAAAAAATCAAATCAAATAATACAAACAAATGAAATACAAATAATTAAAACTAAATGTCAAAACATTAATAAATAGTGAAAGTCATAAGTCATCCCACGTTAATGTCATCATTAAAAAATCATTCAATGTATAATAACATTTTTCAACCAGTCGTTTTCTGAGCCATTTAATAAATATTTTATCATTTTGTTCCATTTTTATGTCATTAGGTATTTTATTATATATTTGTATAAATGTTATATGAGGACTTGTGCTGTGTATTTTTGGCCTTGAATGTGGTATAATATGTGTTTTTTCAAACCATGAACACCGTGCATATCGGCAAGGTTGGTCTGTAATTTTAAGGTATGAATTTGGATATTGTCTCACGAATTTACAGATTTCGGAAATACAAATTGATGTCAAAATCAGAATGTCTAGTTTCCTAAAATGCAGTCTACAACTTACATCATTGTGAACATAGAACCATTATTCTAATGCATTTTTTCTGTAGGATAAATAAGTCATTTCTATCTACACTATTTCCCCAAAGAATTATACCACACTTAAGCCATTTGTATGCATATGCATAGTAAGTAGATAGGGCAGTTTTTGAATCTGTAGTTTTTGAGCTCTCGTAATGCATATATAAAACAATAGTTTTGATTTAATTTTTTGGATGTGCGTTTTCCAAGTCATGTGAATATCTAAGTCTAGACCTAGCGAAGTAAAAGTAACTACACATTCCAATTTGATACTGTCAAACGTAAAATTTATAGTCAAGGGTTGGCTTACCAACCCTTGACTATAATTTTAAAATTAAGCAATTCAGGCCTTAGCCTGAATTGCTTAATTTTAGTTTTCGAGAATTTAATTTCTAGATTGTGGTCTGTCATCCAATTTTGTATATTATAAATTATATTATTTAGATTCTCATGTAGTTGTTGAGATTAGATTGTCAGTAGTCACAATTTTTAAGTCATGTGTAGACATCTATGACTTCAACACATTACGTTGTTGTGGGTGACGTCAACGTAATGTTAGCACCGGATACTACAAAGTGGGAGGGTAACTTATGATAACAAGTACTTACAAACAGTGGTCAACTACTTTACAGATGTAGTTATTTACTCAGTACACTTCCTTAAACATACTTTTTGAGGTTCTAGGCACAAAGCGTAAAACACTACATACCTTCCTCCAAATACACGGGAATATGAAACATGTTGATGACCCTCTGCACAAGCTCTCTCGTGGAGCCGGCGTGTGGGATATCCACCGGCACCTCCAGCTTGAACAGTAACTCCTCGTTGGTACATGTCGGGAAGGAATACATGAACGTCTTTGTTATATTCTGGCTAATTTCTGCAGTCATTGTTTATCACAAATTCACAACAAATACAACAATCGCAAACAAATGACTCAAGTCAACTCAAATGGAACGACTGTCAATGTCATTGTCAAATTGTGACGTCTTTGTCTTTTGTTCAGAAATGGTTATTCTGTTTCTCAGTTAAAAAGTTTCTATTATAGTTCTAACTTCTTAGTTCAGTACTAAGATCTAATTTAACATCCATTTGTAGGAACCCTGGTTATTGAATAAATTAAACAATAACTCAAATAACACACACACACTCACATATTAAAATGTTTTGTTTTGTAACTTTTCTTTTTTTGTAACTGTTTTTTAAATGCATTTCCTACTCTTATGTTCAATGCATGCCGTGGCAGCCTTTAATTAAGGCTACACTACAAAATGTAAAAATAATGTGGGTATTTTAACATGTATTTTTGGTGTATGCTTTGTTGGTTGTCCTTAAATAAATAAATAAATAACTCAATAGGTATATAAAACTTTAGGGGGTGGCGAACAGGGCAACCGCCCAGCTCGCCACCAACAAACCAAATAGAAAAAGTTGAAATTTAAAACTTTGTTTTTATACTTAGGTATTAGTTAAAACAATCAAATAAGTTCGATATAAAAAGTAATATTCACGATGTCAAAATTAAAGATCAGAGATTTAAAGATTAGAGAGAACTGAATATGTTTATCCATGAAGGAAGCAACGACATTGCATTGGTGCCAATTCTCTTGTACACCGAACTAAAATAATTAAACTATCACTAAAATTCCTTACTTTTGGCTATGAGAATCTTAAAGCTATTCTGCAAATATAATTCTCAAAATTAAAAAATAATTTTAACGCAACTAAAATCGAATTTGACAATCGTGACTCCACTTGGTACTTGTTTGCCGTACCCCGTGATTTTTTTTTAGAGCCGGAGGCGCGCACGGGTTTGTCAGCCTCGACATGTTCTATAGGTAATTTTGCACGTTTTGTATGGAAAATATGAAAAATTATTACCTACATGTTGAGTTATATGGGATTGTGGGTTATCTATACTGCCCTGCTAAGCCGAAAGGCGGTATCTCAATCGGAGTAAGTTTTGAGAAAATTGACTTTTTGTAAATTGTAATTTAAGGAAACATAAGGATATAAAGAACTTCTGAGTGGTTTTTTAAAATGTTTTAAGTTAGATAGCGGTATGTGGCTTATACCATTAGATGCGAAATTATTATAGCTATTGAATGGTATAAAAAAAACTAAAAGGGCGTATCTCAGAGATACCGCCTTTCGGGTTAGCAGGGCAGTATAGGGGATCGAAATTTTCATTATTTTTGCGATAGGACACACCATTTTCGAGATATAAGCAAAATAAAATAAAAAAAGATACAGTAGGTACCTACCTATTGTTTTTGCACCCGAAGTCATGGTATTGGTGTGAATTTTAGTTCATGACAACTAACTGTATTCCACACATTTTTAATTGCGATTAAAAATAGTCAGATTTCGTTAGATAATCGAAATTTTAGGCGAAAAACGTCAAATTCAGAATAGCAAAATTGCCATTTTCACTAAATTAATATCTCAGTGCCATCTTAGTGCTGTCAAACTAAAATATAGTTAAGTTGTGTCACTTTAGTATATTTCAGAATGGGAAATCGTCATTTGACAAGAATAAACAAAATTTTGGTGATTTTTTGTCTAGGTTAGAGGCATTTGTGGCAAAAGATTCGTGCGTGACCAATATCTCGGCGCTGAAGTATACAGCGTGTAACACAAACTCTGTCCGAACCGTGAGGGTGTTGTTAAGAATAATACTGGGAGTCTATTTATGTGCTAATTTTCGAGAAAAAAGAAAAAAAAATCGCCTTATATTTTTTCAATGGGGAATTTTACCGGGTTAATTGCACGGGGCGCGGGCGGCCGTCGTTTACTAATTGTCTACAAGTCATAACTTATGATCCCTGTTGAAAATTTACCAATTTTTTATGGAATTGGGATAATTTTGGAACTAAAAACGTGAATTTTAAGTAGCAATAAAGTTTTTATTTTCATTAATGATCTTTTTGGTAATGGTTCGTTGCGGAGCCTATATGCCTTTTCGGATCGGACAGGGTTGTGTAGTGTGATACTTCCTGGCCGCGCCACAGTTGAAAGTTAAAAAAGCATGTTTCTAGATTAATTGTACTATTTATGTACCTACTATACGGTACGTGTAATGAAAATAATTGTACCTCAACGAATAATTAACTATAATGAAGTTATGGTGATGGTGGCGCGGCTGGGGAGTATAGGTACTCCCTGGCCGCGCCACCACGGTTTTCGTAAACTACTAGGCGCACCTGGATATAGTAAACACTGATTAATTGTACTGGAATTATTCTTTTCCGTACGCTATAAAGAGATTCGAAAATTTAATTACTTTAGAAATTATAGCCTTGTGTTGGTGGCGCGGCTAGGTAGCATACTCCCTGGCCGGCGAGGTCAGACCCCCTTGCCTCACCCCGCACTCTAATCTATACACATCTGTATAATTATGCGCCTGCCCACCTCAGAGTGTTACATTGGTTACCGTACCTGAACTTAAACATATTAATTATTTCTGGCGGCACGTTAGCTTCATTCAAAAAGTTTTCCCATAGGATTTCATATGAGACAAGGTCAAAAACCCTGGATAGATCCAAGAAGCATGCATACACGGGTGTCCTCCTCCCAGCGTAATATTGCACTGTGCTCTTTAGAGTCATTATCGCAGTCAATTATGTACTACCCAAAAACGTAATAATATTACGGAGAAATTTGATATCTTAAGAGAAAACATCAAACCAAGATTATGCGCATCAGCAGACTTGCTGATCTTTGTACTTACTAGATGTGGCCTTCAAATTAGAAGTACAGGGAATTATCTCGGTGAGATGCTTGCATTAAAAGTACTAGAAATATACAAAATAATACGAATCTAGATGCATAAGAAGAATAATTGATCTTCAAGAAGAAGATAAGAATGAATTCAAAACACGGCCTATACATTTTTGGTTCCAGATTGAAGATAAACTTAACTTTGCAGTTCATATATAAGTATAAATAACCAATTTTATTTTTGAGTGTCAAAATATGCGGCTTAAAAGGTTGTATTTTTTAATTGCGATGAGTGCCAAGAAACTGTAGTTCTAAGTTTTTGATATCTATTTCTACTTGATGGCTCCACGCGTTCCTGAGAAAAAGGGTATTGACAGACGACGAAGTCATCCTTAAGGGTTAAAAAATTTAATTTTGAGGTACGGAACCCTAAAACACATTTATTACCTGCCTGTTATCTTTTGCCGTAACGGCTGAACGGATTTGGATGAAAGGCATACGGATAGGCCATGACCTGGGTTAGGATATAGGATAGGCACTCTGAATCCCGGTTGCATGTTCCCGTGGGATACTTTCCGACATTCAAGCGGGCGAAGCCGCGGGCAAAAGCTTAGTACATAAATTAATCTAGAAACATGTTTTTTTAATTTTCCACTGTGGCGCGGTCAGGGAGTATCACACCATTTTGTAGTAACAATAATTTAAAAAAATGTTTTATGTGTACCCCACTATCGGAATAGTCCTGAGTGAGAGAGAGTACCTTATTGCTTCTACACTTATGACAGTTGCGTTACACTTGTGCAGAAAAGAGTCTTCGAGATTAAAACTTATTAAAACATAGGTATTTGAGGATTTCAATGACACAAGATCGGCGATTCAGCTCTTGCTTTTCTTTAAATTGATGAAAATCATGTACCTACCTAGCTCATTTGTTACATTACAATGCTTAATTCAAGATTTCAGGGCCCCCAGTCCTGGGGGGCCACAAAACTGGAGGAGTACCTACCTTTTAAAATACTAAACAAGGCTTAAATATTTTTAGTAAGTAAAAGGCAGTTTGGCTGTACCCTAAACGCAAGGTGCAAAAATGCTCGCTCTTCATCCTTCAACGTCTTGTTTCTCAAACTTTTCTACAGGAGTTGACCAAGTATATCCAACTCGCTACGCGTCCTGCATATGATTTTTTTTTACCTCATGCTCAGCAGTAGCGCTCGCGAGCACCTATCTTGACCAACGAGGCAGTCTGTATGTCTGTACTAATACACCTCTGCCATCCATACGTGATGTTATGCTTACTCTATGTATGTACTTATTACTCTGATGTATTGCTAATGCATAATAAGAGACACTCTCCAACTTGAAAATATTCAGTGTTGAAGTTTGTTATAACTTCAGCCATGTTCCCGAGTAGCAGAGCTCGCTGATGACGGCTATTATTATAATTCGACATAGGGCTCGAACTGGGAATAGGAACTGGGGATCGAACCCAGGGCCTGCAGTTGTGTTTGAGAGCAGATAATAATAATGTCCCTTCAAAATAGTAGTATTAAAGCTATTGTTGGTTGCCGGGTATGTGTGTGACTGTGTCTGCTAAAAATAGCCTGGAGATTATTTTGGTAGCTCTACTACAATGTGTCAGCGCAACGCAATGCCTCGCTCAGAGTGTTAGGTTTCAAGAGTTAGGCTAGAGTACAATAGGTTGCAAGTCCCACTTACAACAGAGTTCTTTGCAGTCAGGTGTTTTGAATGAATGTCCTGAGTGAACTCATACATCAAGGGGCTCAATCAACCTGCAATATATGTTTTCCTTAAGCTCAAATGGAAAAGTTATGATCGTGAGTGAACAGTTTCCAAGTCTTCTAAGTACTTATGTATAATGTATAAATATAATTCTACCCACTACTGTATTACTCTAAGGGTCTTGTCTGACTATGCAGGTGCATCGTGTGGTGTAATGATAAGATTAATGTTTCTGTAAAAGTGTGACCTTTAGGACACATGTCATTTAGTTCAGACTTTATAGATTCTTTATTTGAAACAGAATAATTATGAATACATAGTATTCCTTATAAATATCTCTTCTGCAGTTGGTCAAACATAGTACGGGGACAGTACTACACAATACTTTGGTAATAGTAGAACTATATTTTCATTATATATAAATTAAAAAAATGGAAACAATAAATTAATTACATAAAGAAATTAAATAAAAAATGTTGTCGGTTCACATGGTGGTATTTAATCCGATGAGTTGGAACCGTGCGGCGGCCGGGCGGTATGCTGCTGTGAGCGTCTCAACACCTCTTGTTTCGATGATGACAATGATGGAATATTTACGCGGCTTCGCCGCCCTCCTCCTCCTCAGCGCTGGCGGTGAGCATGGTGATCAGCTTGAAGGTGTCGATGAAGCCTTTGTCATCGATCTCCATCTGGTCGTACGCCTCGTCGACCTCGTCGGCGGAGAACTTGTCACCCCAGGTCATGAGGGCGTGCCTGAGCCTCTCGGAGTCGATCTTGCCCTCGTCATCGAAGGTCTTGAAGGCGTTGATGACGACGTCGTCCTCGTCGGAGCCGCCGGACATGCGGTTCGCGAAGAGGGTCAGGAGCTGGGTGAAGTTGATGGGGCCGGATGCCTCATTAACCATCTCGTCGAGCTCCTTCTCCGGCGCCAACCTGCCGAGCGAGTCGAAAGTGGCGCGTAGATCGTTCTTGCCGATGATGCCGTCCTTGTCGTGGTCCATTAGCTGGAAGGCCTGTAGAAGAGAGATGCATCGTCAGTACATGTGCAATATTTCAGGATTTGTTGGAGGTGCTAAGAATTTTGCAAAGTTATTGTTTATCGGGGAGTCCTAACTCAATCGACGATCTCTTACATCCTTAGCGTCGTAGTAAGCTGAAGTTGTAAACTGATGATGTCACGAGCGTACAATTTTGAAAATGTTAGGCATTATTAAAGACAATGATAACAAGAGATGGCGGGCCATGTTTACAAAACAGGCAAACGAGCACGAGCTAAACACGATTGTGAAACAATTCGTAAAGTTCTAGATAATTGACGCAGATAATTGTTCCAATCCACAGAATTTTGATTTCAGTAAGAATTTTCTCATTATTATTTAGGAAGGTACTCATTCCGCCATAAAGGTTCTTCAACAAATAGATGATGTATTTCCAGACCCAAGTAAAATCTGCCATTACTCAATGCAGGAAGAAGCTTATAAAAAAATAATGCACTTGCTACGATTGCAATTACTACCTACATTGTTGGCCAGTGTTTTGACTTTGGCCACCGAGCTCCTAACTTGTAAAATACTGGAGGGGAAGGATTTCATTACAATTACTGGGTGCTATACTTTGTTTTTGCTATAGGAACGAACACAGTTCAAATACTCGGTCTAAGCGGTGTTGTTTTATAGGGGCGGTGCTCACCTCCTTGAACTCGGCGACCTGCTTCTGTGAGAACATGGAGAAGACATTGGAGCCGGTACGCTTGGCCTTGCGGCTTCCGCGCGACGACTGCCTGTCACTGCCCCCAGTGGCGGCGGGCGCAGCTGCTGCTGGCGCCTCTTCTGCTGGTGCATCTTCCTTTACCTTCTTCTTCTTTTTTACTTTATCTTTATCCGCCTGTAAACAATTGTATTTATTAGTAAGCTGTCTTTAAAAATCTCCTATAAAGTTAATATATGTGTTCAATGTTCAACCTAGTCTGTACTCCATTTAGTTTCCGCGGCTCTAGTTTATTTTCCATGTGGATTTGCATGTCATAGAATTTCAGATGCTGCGCTACGAATTCCTCATTGGAACGTAAGAAGACTTGATTTATACCGTTGCTATTTTCGACATGGTTGGCTCTGAAACTACTTTTCCTTTCGTCATTATTGGTGTTTATTTCCGTTTTGAAATGTTCTAGTTCGTTTAAATGATTTTCAATATCTGTTTGATTTCTAACTTTAACTATTTTGATTGTATTTTATTTTCGGTCTTTGATTGCATGATAATTACCGCGAGTTTTCACCGGCCGAGTCCCGATTAGGCGTGGCTTGAGGCACCTCTATATTTAGCATGATCCATGAGCTGCCGCCCGCCTCATCTGCACTACTCAGTTACATCATGTTATTTATAGAAGCACGCGTGCTCTCATTTCTTCAGCTTCAGGTTTGAATCATTATTGCATTACTAATATTAATAACTGATTTTACTTGTGTTTGAGTGTTATGTTTTTCAGATAATTCGTTTCACCTTTGGTTCCATTTCAGATGGACTTCCTCAATGTTTAGGTTTAAGCGTTGCATGTTCGGACTTTGATTAAACTTTATTTAGATAGCATTGAGATTGATTATTTTGTATTTGTATTCTGTATAATAATTAATTGTATGTATGTAATGTCTTTTGAAACCGGAAACGAGCGATTGTTTTATATCTTGTTTTAAAGCACTTGCAGGTGAATTGTTTGTTTAAGTTCTGCTTAGCGACTTCAGTTAACATTTGCTACATTATTACAATTCGATGTATAGTTATTATCAGCACTATCTATTGGTTCACTACTATATTTATCGCGGAGTTGTTTCGTATGATTTCTTTTGTTATTTGTTGAACCAGCAATGACTTCATTGGTATCTGCAGCGCGAATTTCCTCGAAGTATTCACCACTTCCATCACAATTCACTTTACTATCACTTGTGTATCCACTGGGCGTCACTGTGTTAACACTTACCATTGTGTTGTGTGTTGGACTATCGACGAAGGAGAGACTGTTCCGCTCGGCAGTCCTACCCTGACTCCGAGTTTTCGTTCCCTCTCGTAGATCCAGGAGAATCCCCCCTCCGTCTCTCCCCTCCTGACGGCCGCTGCGCTCACCATTCCTTTTTTAGTTCGACAAATACGATAGTCTTTGAATCAGCATCAGAACGGTTTGGGCGGCTCGCCGGCTCAGCCGTGGCAACGCTTTTGTTTGGATTTAAAAATAATCAGCTCACCTGTCACTGTTTCCTGGGTACAACGAACGCCTCAATTCTCAAATATAACTGTATTGAATGGAAGTTTACCGCGATCGGATCTCTTATTACTTGAAATACTTTGTCCTCTACATCGACTGGTTGAGGCTCATGCGCCATTTCACCACGGAACGTCATTTAGTTTACGTCTTCAGATTCGAGTACAATTCGGAGTTGAGATCGATGATAGTTTACTAGATTTGAAAATACATTCTTTAGAGGTACCTGTCTGTTGATCAGCATCACCTAATTCAGAGTATCAGCTGATGATGTTCTTATATTTTAAATCTGCGTTATGCTTTCTGTCTATATAGTCTACACTATTCAAGATAACAGTGAGGAGCAGAGTTTGTTTATGTTGAAGAGTTTACAATAACCTCATAATTTACGGTACTGTTAGCGGCTTCTAGTTCAAAATATAGCGTGCGTTTAGGTAATGTTAGGTATAAGTTAAAAAGCTGTGCAATCGGCGTATTTTTAAACGTTTAAGAGCTATTCCGAGAGATGTTGATATGTAGGAATTAGGAATGTAGGAAAAAGTAGGGTTTTAATGTAACTAAAAGTGCATTATTTTCAGTAGGTAAGTGACGTGCACATTGTAAAGTCCTCGTCAAAGGTAGCTGGGGCAAACAAGATATCGTCGATTTTCAGAAAACCATGTTATACCTACGCAAATAACAACTTCAACTATGAAATTGCATTACGCAGCGGTTACGTGGCAACAACGCGATGTCAATGCCTACGTTAGATGAACACTTAATGCGAATAAACTCTCAGGGAACTTAATGGTACATAGTTCCTCAGCTACGGCAACACTTACTGAATGCTGCGGTTGCAATTAACGTCTATTTCAACAGCTTGGTAACAGGTTTTTCTAAGATTAAACAGAACCATGTAAATCTGAATCAAATTCATCGCGGTTTACCTGTAGTTGCATTTGTTAGTTCTGGTGCAGTGAAGTGATTAAAACATTTATTACTAGCCGGCAACAGCCCCGGTGCAGTGTTAAATTTCCATAGGACATAATTATAATAAATCTAGCTTCTGCCCGCGACTTCGTCCGCGAGCCTATAACCTTCCTCAAGAATTGGGCTATCCAATGCAAAAAGAATTTTTCAAATCCGACTGGTAGTTTCGGAAATTACCCCCTACATACAAACAAACAAACCAATTTTACCTCTTTATAATATTAGTATAGATGTATATAAACGGAATAAACATTGATCAAATGGCTGGGCGAAATGATTTATTTTACACATTTTTAAGGCTTCTAAACACAGAGGAGTTGTGTTCAAAAGTGGCTTGATCTATCATATCCTTAATTTGACCATTTAATTTTGGAGATCATACGGTCAAATTACGAGACGCAGGGACGCTTACTCGGTCCTAGTGGGACTCTACCATAATGAGAAGCTGGGCAGGTGTTGTCCAGGGCAGGTCAAGGTGACAGTTAACAGTTGCAGTGCACATGCTACAAACTTGTATGACTCTTCATTTTTCGTTTGCCTGGTTGATGGCAATAAGCTCTGGCGAAATGTGGGTCAGGTACTGTAGGTACTCATCTGCTCAGCCCTTCGCGGATTACAGGCGTAATGTTATGTTAATTGTTCGTCTGGGAGTGTATGGTAAATCTCTTGCTCTGGTCTCGTTTTTAACATCCACGAATAGAGACACGGAGTTCTTATTTTCCGCCGGAAACAGACTGATAATTTATTCTTTTGGTTAATAATTTACCTTTAACATACATACGCCAGTGGGAAGGCAGAGGTGTATCTACAGAACATCTATACTTTGACAGTTTTTAGTGTTCCTCAGGGGTTTTCCTCAGGATCGCGTGGAGGTTTCAAGTTGAAATTAATATCAATACGCAGGTCTACGGTTCATTGAAGCTCTTAAAAAAATCAAGCTTCTAAGTCAACGCAATAAAAAAATACACTAATTTATGCGACATACTTAAATATTTCGATACTCGCAAATAAATCAAAACCAATAGCGTACATACTTCCCGTAGACCTAGAATGATGAAAGGCAAGCAGCAAGGTCTCACAGAAGAAGTAAAGGAAAACGAAAAGGTCCAAAAATCCTTTATTTGTAGTTATAACACATAAAAAAAAAATGCGATTACTAACTTAACCCTTTATTCATTGCTTAAGGTTAAGTAATGATTAGCAACGTTTAACCATACACTTTCGATGTTTAAACGTCTCTTAACTTTAATCATCGTTTATGAATAAACCCCTTAAGTTTGAGCTTGGGAATTCACCGTGACCTATATCGATGTATCGGAGAACATGTTTGTCTGGGATAAATTCACCCCAACTACGGAACCCTTCATTGTGCGTGGTCCGACACGCAATTTTGTGTGTAAAGGGTAAGCCTATATTGCCATAATCATCATTCAGACAAATGACGTAGGTTTGTTTATTGCTATTAATTGAGTACAAATCCAGACTCCAGAAGAACTTCCTAATTGGAAAATCCCATTATCACTTTTCCGTACTTGGGCATCGAACCCAGGACCTCAAGCTTTCCAGTGGCGCTACGACTGCTAGCTTTAGGCAGTGATTACCTGAATGTATTAATATTTGCTCTCGTTGGCGGCGCGCTGTGGAAGCAGACGGAGTCCTACATTCTATATCGGTTCGTATTGGGAACTCATTGGATATGGAGCATTCTTGACGGGTCGCCAGCTGCTGGACACGCCGTCACTGAGGTAGCACAGTACGGTATTGCACGTACTGTCGTACAATATTCTCAGGAATAGAATGGAAATGGAAACTAAACTGCGTGGGGAAGTTGAATGAATTTGTTATACTTCTCTACAGCTATGCATTCAATGCAAAAGCAATAATACGTAGGTACTACTATGATTGAGTCGGAGTCCTTTTTCGTAGATATACCATTTCACTTCAATTTTATTCCAGAACAACAGAACTTAAAAATTCTACTAAAAAGACTAGGTACCATCAAAAATTCTATATCTAAAAACCCAAAGATAAAGAATAAAATGAATAAATCAACAAATGAAGTTAAAACCATCTGGAACATAGGTAGGTAAAGAACGACCAAACAAGAAAAACAAAATAAACATTACAAACGACGAACGTAGTAAGTGAACCTCAACGAGTAGCTAACATATTCAACAACTTCTTCGCATCCATTGAGGAGAATACCACCCAAACAACCGGCTCCGAACCGCGAGAAACATCAGTGATTAACACCACTGGAAATACCATGTGTGAGTCGATGGTTACGAAGTGAACAAAATCTTAAAAAACCTAAAAAAAACAAAAAGTCACGGCATAGACGAACTCCCACCAACCCTTTTCAGGCAGTGTGCTGACGAACCTACCTTACCATTTTATAAACGAATCAATCAATCGTTCGAAGAAAGCATATTCCCCAATTAACTAAAAAAGCTTTAATAAAACCTCTCCATAAAAATAATGATAAAACAGACCCAAATATTTATAGACCAATTTCGCTTCTACCCACAGCATTTAAAGTGTTTGAAAAAGCAATGTGCGAACGCGTATATTCCTTTTGTGATAAATATAAGATATTCGATAACTGCCAAAACGGATTTCGCTAAAATTGATCTACAACGCTGCCAGCGTTGTATAGTTATCTATTTTTGCGAAATCCTTTTACAAGTACATCCAAGAAGCTTAAATAACAAACAATACGCAATAGGAATACTACTTGTTATGACTAAGGCCTATAGGAATACGCGGGAAAGGCCATGACTGGTTCGCATCATATCTGAAGGGTAGAGAGCAAATGGTTGAGATTGAACGATACACTAAAAAAAAACAAAAGAAACACATCTCATAAGATCCGATGTCAGACAAATACTGCTTCAATTCCCCAGGACAGTGTTACAGGCGGCTTCCTATTCCTCATATATATAAATGACCTACCCAAAACCATAGATGGGCCATGTTTAATATTCGCGGATGATATTTCACTCCTCATCTCATGCCAAACAAATGCTAATTTAAATAAAAAACTTACCACCATTCTTAATAAAACAATAAATTGGATGAGTGAGCATAATCTCGAAATTAACTTCACCAAAACTAAATTAATAACTTTTCATCCTCGACAGAATAGCCGAATAAATATAAACTTTACATTTAATCAACATAACTTAGAAACAGTTAATGATTTCACTCTGCTAGGTTTTTCGATAGACACACATATAAACTGGAAGGCACATATACAGAAGGATATTTCAAAATTTCAAAAGTTTCATACGCACTACACGAAATTAAAAAAATACTACCAACGTACAAACCGCATTAGTCACATACTAAGCGTATGCCCATGCTTGGTTCAGCTATTGCATCATCCTATGGGGATGTAGCACAGACGGTCCCTCCCTATTCACCCTACAAAAAAAACTGATACAAATAATTATAAACTTAGAACAAAAAGATAGTTACAAGCCATATTTCCAGAAACACAAAATTCTCACCTTAATTGGTATTTATATTTTAAAATTATGTAAATTAGTACGCAAATACCCAGAATCTTACAACACACGGGATTTCATACAAACAAAATATTTGTAGCGCCATAAAAAAAATATATTTGCCGCCCTCCCTCCATAAGAGTCCATGCACAAAATTCACTCGACAGAGTTTTGGTAAAGTCATTTCGGTGCTGTTTGTGTGCACCATTCACGCACACACGCCTAAAGATCGAGCGTAGTGATCGCTTAAACAGCTTTGAACCTTTAGGTGATATTTTCTTAAGTTACGTAGGCACCGTTAAGAATAGTCTGGAATGTTTGTGTATATTCGTTTAGAATATTTATAACAATCAACATAAAAATACAAAAATATCAATATAAAAATGCTACAATTTGGTGTTAAATGCATTTAGATACATTTAGACATTCAATAACATTGAGGTAAGCGTTTTATATAAATACGAGTAGTGGTGCCGATTCTCTTGTACACCGAACTAAACTATCACAAAAATTCCTTACTTTTGGCTATGAGAATCTAACGCTATTCTGCAAAAAAAAAAATTAAATTTAAAAATAATTTTGACAAAAATAAAATCCAATTTGACAATCGCGACTCCACATGGTACTTGTTTTTCCTTCGGAGGCGCGCACGTGTTTTATATGGAATTTTTCACGTTTTGCATGGAAAATATGAAAAATTGTTACCTTCATGTTGAGTTTTAGGAGTTTATAGGTTTCATAAGGTTGCCGGCACACACAGTACGTCACTGTCAGCTCAGATCTGTAGAGGTAACACTCCCGTGTGTGTCACTTGAGTGTGTTTATGTCATTCTTAAACGCACATCAATTCAACACTATAAAAAATATGAGCGGAAAAATATTAGACTTAGTTATTAGTAATGATGACTGCACCATTTCTTCACCCACAGATTATTTATTACAACTCGATAACCACCATCCTCCATTCTGTGTATTGTTTACGCCACGTTTGCCTTATAGTTCCATGGAGCGCAGGACAATAAAAAAATATAGTTATCATAAGGCAAATTACGATAAAATTAATGACGACTTAAAGGAAATAAATTGGAAAGACGCTTTAAATCACGAAACAGTTGACGAATCTCTAAACACGTTCTATAATGTAATTTTTAGTATTATTAAAAAACATGTACCATTGACTACTTGTAAATCTAATAAGTTTCCCGTTTGGTTCTCAAAACCTCATTATACACATTTATAGAAATAAGACCAAAGCTTGGGTTAGATGGAAAATGTATCGCAATATTTCGGATTACGAGCATTTCTCACTATTCCGCTCCAGATTCCAAGATGAATGTAAGAACTGCTACAAAAAATACATTAATTCTGTCGAAGATAGTATTCGGAACAACGTTAAACACTTTTGGACTTTCATTTCTAACCGAAAAAATAGTACTAAAATTCCTTCTACTATGAGTTATAACAACCAGTCAACTAACAACCCAGAAAAAAATTGTAATCTTTTTTCAGACTATTTTAACTCTGTTTATGAGCCTTCCACTTCTAGTAATATTCCATCCTTGCATGATGACTGTTCTGAGAGCTGCACTCTATTAACTGACATTCAGCTTACTATCGATGAAGTACTTAGTGCGCTCAAAGCACTGGATCCTTCTAAGGGGCCAGGATCAGACGGTCTACCAATAACCTTTATAAAGATATTTGAGTAGGCCGCATCAACTACTCAAACTGCCAGAACTAACTGAGAAAGAAAAAATAAATGAAAGAGAAAAATAAAAATAAAATATCCACATAGTCCTCCTATCACAATAATAAGAATAATATAATACTTTATAAAGTAATCGTGTCATTTTGAATATAATTTTCAATAATGTCAATATGTATATAAAACTGGTTTATTGTGATGAATTATTAAAATGTCAAGTTTTATGGTTTTCACAAGGCTTAGCTGAGCGAGCAGCGCAATCTCAAGCTTTTTTATCTTCTAAATAATCTGAAATTTTATAGTACCCTTTTTTACAAAGTATTAATGTCCGCACAGGTTCCCCAGAGAAGAACCCCATAAGACATAAGACTATGAAAATAACTAAAATAAACAATTCTAGCTGTAGCTACGTCAGTTATCTGTCTAATTTTTTTAACAGCATAGGCGGCGGAACTAAGCCTTCCTGACAATTTTTCTATGTGTGGGCCCCATTGTAATTTACCGTCAATAGTTATTCCAAGAAAAACTGTTGACTCAACAGGGTCCATCCTCACGCTGTGAAGGCCCGTTCACTACTGACGGGATGGGTTTTCCGCGGTCGTTAATATAGTTCACTTT
Source organism: Agrochola circellaris (assembly GCA_914767755.1). NCBI lineage: Eukaryota > Metazoa > Arthropoda > Insecta > Lepidoptera > Noctuidae > Agrochola > Agrochola circellaris. The sequence continues at coordinate 15,854,845 of OU611863.1, read as the reverse complement.
GCCATTTATTTACGAAATGAAGTAATTGTTTATTTATAAAATAAAATTTAGATTCTATTAAATGGTTATCTTAAGATTAATATGTAATTTTTTAAATTTCTTAAATGTGTTTCCTAAGTATTAGAAAAAAAAAACTTAATTGTCTTGAAGTTTTTAGAAAATTCGAACATTTTTCTTCTGCTATATTTTGTATGGAACGTGAAAAAAGTGGTCCAGCCACATGCATGTAGACCCTATAATAATATATTTATTTATTCAGACAACTACAAAGATCCATTACAATTACATTTATATTGTTAGTATGAACTTAAAAACTATGTTAGTACCTAATAACTAAAAGAGACTTAGTCCTCTGGGTGAGGCTCCACACCAGTGGGCTGTCGAACTTATTGGCTATTACCTCCAGGATGCTGTTACTGCTCCCACGCAATCTACTTAGCAGTGATGCTGTCTTTTTGCGCCAGGTGGCATCAAAGCCGTCTGTATGTGACTCAGCAAACATTGTTGACGCACTGCAGAAGCGTGGCAGCCGTAACAGCGCCCTGTAGGCATTGTTAAACTGGATGCGCAGAGAATTGTAAGCTCTTTGGGTATATCTGATCCACAGGCTCGCTGAGTACAGAGATGTGCAGTACGCTTTGAATAAAGTTACTTTCACCGCGTCTGTACATCGAGCGAACCTGCGGGCCAGCATGTTCGCCCGGACTGACAATGCCCTGCGCTCCCTCTCCATGTCTACATCATCTCCAAGATTTTCGGTCACCACATGCCCAAGATATTTGAATTGGTATACTCGTCTCAGAGGAATACCATTGAGTAACACTGGTGGAACAACAGTTGGGCACTTTGTACCCGCCTTGAAGATCATGCACTCTGATTTTGTTACATTATAACTCAGACCGTGTGTGGCCGCATATTTTTCACATACGGCAAGCAACTTCCGCAATGCACAAATCGAGGGAGCCAGCAGCACCATATCATCGGCATAGCTAAGGTTGTTTACACTAACACCATCTACGTAGCACCCTACGGGCATTTGACTGAGTTCCTCGATCAGCGCATTTAAGTATAAATTAAAAAGCAACGGCGAGCTCAACCCCCCTTGCCTCACTCCGCATTCCAGTCTGTATTCACTCGACAAGTCACCCGCCCATTTCACATTATTTTCCTGATTAAGGTACCAATACCTAAAAAGTGATGTCAACTCTGGCGGTAGGCCCGTTTCCTTTAGCTTCTGCCATAACATATCATAAGACACTAGGTCAAATGCTTTCGAGAGGTCTAGAAAGCAAGCATAAACCGGGGTTTGTCTGTCAGTGTAATATTTCACAGTGTGCTTAAGGCTAAGAATAGCCGTCTCAGCCGACAAGCCAGGGGGCTTACTCTTCAAACTAATTCCAATTCCAATCTAAAACCAATACGATTCCAATGTCAATTTTGCAGTCACGTGATTCGGTACTCTTGAAAACAATATTGTCAACATTGGATTGAAATTGGGATTGCCCCGCGATTATTTTGTTACACGTGAAGTTAGCTATGTTACGCCCCGCAAAAGTGTTGTTCAACTCATTACGATAAACCTTTAAAATGCTTTATCCTTTAAATAATAAGGCTAATAAATAAATATGATACAAATTGTTGTTTCATTGTTTAATTGTAACGTATTAAATTCATAAGGGCGTAATAACATGATTAAAATAATAAAATTAACCCTGAATTTGGCTGTATGCGGTAGGGTCGTTGCCATACTATAAAAAAAAAAAAAAGTCGGCGTAAAAGTTCTCCAATTTCAAATTAATGTCAAAGCTTTATTTATTGCTACCTAATGTTTCGGATATTGATTAAATGCTTGCCTTGCGCTATTTTATTGTAATTTTTTGTCATAGTTTTATTAGTAAGTAAATAAAAGTACTTTTAAGTTTAAAAAAAAATATTTATTGATTCAGTTCTCCATTTTTCAAGAAATATGTAGGTTGTTGCAATGTTAAATTGTAGTCTTACTTAGGAAACAATATAACTTTTAGGAATTAATAACTTATAAACATAAAGTGTAGAAATACAATGTGACAAATGTCCATTTACTTTGTACTATTGGATGGTTAAGAGCTGCCGTTACATCTCTGCGAGAAACAGATTGCTGCGACATTAGAGTCCCATTATGTACCACCAACTAGTTTTTAGTAACTCCCAGTTACATAAAAAGACAATGCCACTAAAACCTGCAAGAATTATACAAGTATTAAGCTATTGATGTAAACAAAACTCATGATATCATTGTTAAAAGTCATGTATGAAAGACAACCTATGTACCTTATATTTTGGTGATATATCACTTCTTCTCTTACGAGTTGGCATAAAGGGCTTAATGTTCTCATAAATTTCCACAAACAAATCCTTGCTCACTCTATAATTTGCTTCAAATTTGTCTTCATTCATAGAAAACGCTTTGTCCGTATAACGCATCATCCGACGCTCATCTCGTCTTTTTTTCAATTGTTTTTTATGAGAATTATGTAAAATACTGTATATAAGTGCTAATCGTGCCATATTATACACTTATTAGTTACAAAAAACCACTTAAAACACAAAACAATTTCAAAAAAGTTACACTTTTGCTATTGGAAAAATCACAATTTACAAACAATCCCAACGCAATACTGACGCAATACACAGCTGTCAAAAGACGTCAAGAGTAGCGTTTAGAGCACGCCAAGCCCGATCCCGATTCCACTTAGTTCCCAAAATGGACACGCAATTTGAAACCAATTTGGCGCTAGGGTCGAACTCAAGAGTACGAAATGTCAAAATTCCAATGTCGATAGATCGGAATTAAAGTCAAGAGTAAGCCCCCAGGACGAAAGCCGAACTGAGCGTCATGTAACTTAACATGCTTGTTCAAATATGAGTTAAGCACACTGTCAAATACCTTCGCTACAATCGTGGCTAACGAAATGGGTCTATAGTTAGCTTTTTCAGACACATCCCCCGTTTTACTCTTGGCAATCGGTACAACCAGAGTCTTCATCAGGGCAGGTAGGTGTGAGTGATTTATGCACAAATTAAATAACATTGCAAGTACTCTAGGAAGGTGGAAACCAGCATACTTGAGGTGATCCACGCTGAGAGTGTCATACCCTGGTGATTTTCCTCCCTTCATACCCCTAATAGCACAATCAATATCCTTAGCAAGTATTAAAATTGAAATATTCATCCCCTGAGTCTCAGCATCGAACCGTCCGCATGCTGGTCCTAAGGGTGACTTTACTACAAATTGTTCCTTAAAAACATTAGCAATGTCTTCAGGGCTAGAAACGCCGTCGACACTCACTGGGATGCCAGGTCTAGTATTCAATTTATTTGTACACTTCCAGAAATTTTTAAAATCCTTATTCGTGTAGTGTGTCGCCATCAAGTTCATTTTTATCTGTTCTTGATGGTTTTGACACCACTTTAGCTTACCTATAAAAAATTTACGCGCCTCAATCATGTCTCTGAACAATGGCCCACTAGCTGGCTTACCGTAGCTTACCCATGTATTAAATGACTGCCTGGCACCCGAGTAAGACTCGCTCACGTGCTTATATAATGTTCATGAGATTTTTTAATTTTAAAAATTAAAAGCAGTTTCTTGTAACCAAACGATCAAACGTTAGTCTCGCGTCATTTTTCGGAAAACTTGTTGCGAATATTAGTGATTTTCCATTTAGCTTTCAGTCTTTAATGTAGTGAAAATGGCAATTTTGCTATTCTGAATTTCACGTTTTCACCTAAAATTTTAATTGTCTAACTAAATCTGACTATTTTTAATCGCGATTAAAAAGGTGTGGAATAATTAGTTGTCATGAAGTAAAACTCACACTAACACTCCGACTTCAGATGCAAAAACAGTACTGTAATTTTTTTGTCTTGTGCTTATATCTCGAAAATGATGTGTCCTATATCGCAAAAATAATGAAAATTTCGAACCCCTTTATAAAACTCATAAACCCCTAAAACTCAAAATGTAGGTAACAATGTTTCATATTTTCCATGCGAAACGTGAAAAATCCCATATAAAACAAGTGCGCGCCTCCGGCTCTAAAAACAATTCACGGGGTAGGGAAAAACTAGTACCACGTGGAGTCGCGATTGTTAAATTCGATTTTAATTTTGTTAAAATTATTTTCAAATTTAGTTTTTTTTTGCAGAATAGCTTTAAGATTCTAATAGGCATAAGTAAGGAATTTTAGTTACAGTTTAGTTCGGTGTACAAGAGAATCGGCACCACTACTCGTATTTATGTAAAACGCTTACCTCAATGTTATTGAATGTCTAAATGTATCTAAATGCATCGAAAACCAAATAGTAAAATAGTAGCATTTTTATGTTGATTGTTATAAATATTCTAAACAAATATAAACAAACATTTCAGACTTATTTCTTAATCGTACCTAGAAAATATCATCCATAGGATCAAAACTGTTTTTAAGCGATCACTACGCTCGATCTTAAGGCGTGTGTGTGTGAACGGTGCACACAAACATAGCATCGCAATGAATTTACCTAAACTCTGTCGAGTGAATTTTGAGGCCGGACTTAAAGGCCGCACAAAATAGGTCGGCGGTTCGGATCCGGACTGCGCGATCCGCCATTTGGTGACTCCTGAGCTACACACTCTGTAAGCTCGTCTCGTATTTGTCAGGTAGGTATTTGGTTAGCATAAGCATTTTTATAATTTTTGAAATACGAAACGTACGTAAGTAGGTACCCGTGCATGCCAATTTTTTTAAAGTCTTCAATACAAAAATATTGAAACAACAAAAAAAACTTATTTAGTTTCGATTATAGTTTGTAACTACGGGTTTTTCAACCAGTGCACAATTTGATTGTATTTATATCTTGTTCGTTTTCATGGTTTAAACATAGGCACATATTTCAATAGATTTGTTTTTTATTTGAAAGTTACTCAATATAAAAAAATACTGATGAAACACTACAAAAAAATCGTAACATCGATAGCAACAAAACATATGTAGATCATAATTACTACCACATCACTAAATCATAGACAATTTCTAGCGGCCATTGTTGTTTACATCTTTGACAAATTTTGAAACGCGACATGGCAGTATGGAATTGGTAATTCATACTAATTCCATGTGCTATCCGATACTATTAAATGAGCATTCTCTATTTTCACCCGAGCAGAGATTTGCGCTTTTTTAATCTCATCAAAGAGACTTCATGCCTTTTTATGCCTACTGTGTAAATAAATAATAAATATGATCAATTAACATAATATTTCATCAAATTATACATTTTTTTTTATATAGGATGTTCAGCGATTTTACCAGTGCCTTTATTTACACCTGCACGCACATCGCTAGCGGAAAAAAACAAAACCAACGCGCCATTTTCCATAAATATTAAAATTTGTTATCGTTTTCGTTGTGTGGTTATGAAATCTAAAGTATTGTCACCAAACGACGTAGATTTTTTTTAAAAGAAGCTCCAGCTTGTCAGTAGGTACCTGGCGACAAAGGTCAGTTGAACTTTTTAAATCTAAATGTATCATCTCTATAGTTAGGTACCTACGTTATTGTAGCATAAGTTCTTCCAAGAAGTCTGCTTTTTCCTCGCAAATGTGTTGAAAAACGTCGTATGAAACGCGTGTGCATTGATCATTAGTTCATTACACACAAGGCGGTATTACTCTTTACGATAAGGTAGACGGTAACACAGCAAACTGGTATCATAATGTTCTAATATATTTAGAAATGTTTTACAAGAAAAAAATCTCCATCATTGATTCAGGACTTTCAAGTAATGGTCTTAAATCCTTATTAATAGCTATAGGAGTCCTAGCGGTTTTCCACTAGTGCACTAGCTGTGCACAGCTACTTCCATAAAGTAGTTAAGGGGACTACAGGACCTAAACGTGCCTAAACGCAAGTTTTATAATGCGTAAAAGTATATGATCCACTGCAGTAAACAAAATCAGAAAAATATATGATATTCTTCAGGATATATGCTAGTATGATAGTGTGTTGAAAACATAATACATTATACAACTAATTTGATACGATAGAAAAAAATCATGAAGATACCTCTAAAAATTTCTTTTAACGATTAAAAATCATATTAATTTACATGCAATCATTCTGATTTTTTGTCAGATTATTCTACAAGCTACATATTAGCATAATAGTGTTTTAATTTTCCAGTCCAATCAATAGATTTTTTGTAAATCGCTAACTGCTTCATATTTTGCAATAAATTACTTGCGTCGTGTCATCGCGCTTCTCTTTCATTTCTATGCAGTCCGACAGTGACCGCGCTTTAGCTGTTGTAAGCCTCTTAATACGTACCTGCTACACACGTAGTAACTTGACTGCCTTGAACATTATAAACATTACAGAATATCCCGGCTGAAGCACGACCTCTTTATGTCTAGTGACGTAGGTAAAGATGAGATCAAAAGCATGTTACTGTCGTAATTACATCGTTCAGCAGACGGATCGTACCGATCCGTACAGGCTTGTCTCACTATGAAAGTGTTAGTTCACAAATAGATGAGTAGGTACATAAGGTAGGTACCTACTGTACACTTCTTTTTGTGTCAATAGAGCAGCTCAAACCTTCCAATCAGTACGTACCGAACTTGACAGCTCCATCTTTATTCTGGTTCTAATCCTTAGCTTAGGGGTGCAAGTGGTTGTGCTTGTGAAGGAATGAAAGTGTGTCCTATCCTGTGATTGCTTTGTTGACCTCCAGAGTGTTATTTAAAGAGCATAGGACTAGGTAAACTTCTCTACAATAGATCCGCGTCGTGTAATCTTACGTATAAACAGGGTGTATCCCTGTTTGGTAACGGGTATCTAGCTACCCGTATTAGTATTGATGTAAATCCGTGTAATGTATTACGTAAACTGCATTAGTAGCATCTGTTCTGACGCATTTGTTAAGTCAGTATTGAGGCCAGGGCTTCCACAGCTGACGGATTACGGTGGCCTCCACGTGTAGGAACCTACTACCTATACAGACAGACTGCACTTCCATTGCAAGGCAATTGCAGTTTGGAAACCTACTGTTGTACTAACTTTAGTGAAGATTATTTATTTAATACATGGATATTATGAGCTAGGATTCGGATATTTCGGTTTGGTTCCGTGTCTCAATAGCTAACTCGCTTTAACTTCTTCGCTGCTCAAGCAGCGTGGGATCCTGGGTTCGGTGTTTGTGTGAGGTAGTATTATTGAGTTTTTCTATTACATTATCTATTTCCCGGGGGGGTAGACAGAGGGGCATTCATACACTTTCACTACTACTAAAAGAGCCTATTTTCATCAACCGGTCATAAATCTAGACTGCGTAGGCTCTTGTGGAGAAACTCCGATTAGAAAAGAAGTCATCAATTCACTCGCATTTCCTAAGTCTTGTAGACAAGTTCTTCTAGACACAACAAGGACAACGTAATCAGAATGACATGTAGTTTACCTACACCATTGCATGTATGGCCGTCATTAGGAAACGCTATAAAATGCAATGCGAACATGAAGCTATCGATACATTTCGCAACAGTATCGGTTTGGAAAGTGCTGGCACGTTGCGACACGTCAATTGTAGACCATATCGGAACAGTGCCACTTGGCAGGAGAGTGGCGTGCCAGTCGAGCTGTGCTTGACAGAATGGAAGCTGGCTCACGATGTATGTGCTGCTGGAGTTATCCATACAAATATTATAAATGCGAAAGTAACCTTTTCCCGCCTTAACGGCTGAACAGATTTCGATGAAATTCAGCACAGTATACCATGATCTAGATTAGGACATAGGATATTTTTTATCCTAGTATTATTTTTCCATGTGATAGAATTCCCGACAACCACGCGAGCGAAGCCGCGGGCAAATGCATTATATCCCTATAAGTGATGTACCTAAATCGAAGTCTGGAAATTGCCAGCTCTTTGATTGAAACTTTCACATTTCATGAAATCCTTGAATGTCAAGGTCGAAGAAATGCATCAAAACACGTTTCATCAGGCTGTCAACTTATCAGAAGTAACTCGTCTTAGATAAATCTAAATCTATAAGTAGGTATTAAGAATATGGACACAGAATTTCCCACAGTCCACCCTGGCCCTTAAAACGAGGGTTTTACCACAGATACTTATTACACGATATTAGTAATCTGTGGTTTTACTTACTATTATATTTTTACATGTCAAGCTGCTTGTGTTATCCAGCATCTCAGCTGTGGAGATCGGATAGGTTCCTGGGCTCCTAGTAAAATACTGGGTATTTAGATGCATCCGGTTAAACTGGAAGCCGATCCCAACATAGTTTGGAAAAGGCTAGGAAGGTTATGTTGATGATGATGAAGCACCTACACACAATAGGCATTGTGTGTGACTTTGTTGTAAAGACCCACCCGACCCACCACGATCAACACGATCGTGGGAGGCTTGTGCTGCTTCAATAACTGTTCTTCCTGCACGTTGTGTGGATCCGTACAGAGAAGAGAAGAGAAGAGATAATCTAGAAAAAGAGCGAAAAAAAAAGATTTTGCAGATGTCATAAACCAGAAGCGCTTGAATGGAATGATTTACTAAAGAACGCGCCTTGTCCTTATTGGTGAAGTGAACCTCAGCTAAAGGTGGCTTTGTCAGACTGGATGCAGACTGAGGAGAACCGAGTGTTGGGGTCTCCCAATAGCCCTATAGCGCACTGCTTCTTAGGCAGGCCAAAGGCAGAAGCCCAAGTAACTGTTTAAAGAATCTATCTACATCTATACTAGTAATGAAGCTGAAGACATTTTTTTTTTATTTGTTTGAATGCGCTAGTATCTGGAACTACCAGACGGATTAAAAAACAGTTTAGGAATTGAAGGATACAATGCACAATTTTAATACTTTACATCTTCAATGATAGATCATTAAAATGAAAAAAAAATGCAGAAATGCAAAGTATAGCTACTCGTCCTAGAGGACGAGTAGCTATACTTTGCATTTCTGCAGATATCACAGCTTGTTGAGCTAGTTTACAAAACATTGATGTGTACTGTGCATCTAATCCTCGCAATAACCGACAATTTATGGAATCTCTAGCGTTGAAAGTTGCTCTTAAAATTGCAACTGAGCCATATGTCACATGTCACATAACTCTGTGTAACGAGACGATATGATATAAAACTCGTATTTTGCGTGCGTAGGTGACATCTTGAGTTTGTGTTACAGATGTTAATTAAATATCTTCTTTAATGAACTTCATGTCTTACATAACTTGTCGGCCATTGACTAGCCTGTGGCGGATTTAAAAATGTGTGTAATGTGTAAAATTCTTCATTATCATTAGTTGGCGTAGTAACGAACTTTATACTTAATATTTGTTATTGTAAAATATACACAGTCCGTGAGAATCAATAGAAATCTATTGATTATAACTATTACTATCCGTATTTCTAGTGTAGTTTAATAAAAAATACCTTAAGTAGGTATTTTAGTTTTTGAAGATCATCATGCGAAGCTGATATTATAAATCAGCACATGTATCATGTAGTACATACGAGAATGCAGGTACACGTCACGAGCCGGGAGTCGAACCACGATACCATCGGTGTAGATTACAATGACCTTATTTCAGCGCGTGACTCAGTCTGGGCCAGGAATAACCGAGCGGGCGCGGGCGGCGCGGGCGCACAGACGTCACTAATACGATTATTTTGAATGGACACTGAATAGATAGGGACAGAAGTTCCACTACAGAAAATTTGCCTTAACAAGCTCATGTCTACATGGATGAAGAACAAACTATCGTTGAAGCTCCAGAAACAGCTACGCATGCATTGATGATCTATATTGGCGAAATTACAGTTTAGGCTCAAAATAATGTCATTTCTTTGGTATCTTAGACTCTCAACGAAACCTGACTCCAGTTAGACTAAAATTATGCTAGGCCATGCAGTAGCAGTAAGCTAAGCAGATCTGAGAGTGGCACTAGAACCTCGTTTTAGGCTGTCACTAAAACAAATGAGGATCAGAATCACGTTATGACAATTTTAATTAAAGAATATTCGTCTGCTGTCTTTCGATTGTGTTTCGATTTAATGAAGGTAGTAATAGCAGCTCATCACATTTGCAGGACCTTCTGTCGTTTCTTCGTCTGTGCCTCTTGTGTTATGTTATTCTATGATCAGGATCGCGATGTTGGTGTTATTCCGATACGATGCGAAGGTCGTCTATTTCCCCGATTTGTTGCCATCCTAAACATTCAGAGAACATATGATTCAAGTAGTAATGCAATATTGTATAATGCATGACCTTTCAACTGAAATTTAATATGTTTTGAATAACTTGTGAAGATGTGATTCAGAGTTCTAATGGAGAACCATTAAACTAAGAGTATATCGTAATCTGTCTTTATTAGAGAGATTAAATCAATTAACGATCCAGTCGAATTAAACTATGAACTGCATCTATTACGGAATCACTAGGTAAGTAGTGTGTAGGTATGTATGTAAAGTTTATTACCGATACTATTAAAATAAAAAAAATAAAAAAAAATAAGAACAAAATCACATGGAAAAGTTATTTTCATTCTATGTTCTCATAAAATGTTGCCCAATCTCCGTTATGTGAACACTTGTATCCAGGAAATATCGATCATTTACAAATTACATTAGACATGCAATGTAGTGCAATAAATACCATAACATGGAAACCTTCCAACTGATAGAAGCCGTAACGATTGATCGCATGTATTTTGGCAATAAGGGGTTTAGTTCATTTTCAATTGACATGAAACATAGTCATTGGCTCACGTACCTAATTATGACCTGAGGCTTACTTGACTTATGATGAGGAATATATGTTAAGCAAAATGTTTATTTAAAACTGTTAAGAATTAGCCGAAAGAAGCATCATCATCTGGCCAGCGTTTTCTTAACAATATTGGGGTATTCAATTCAATATTCCAGTCTAACCGGATGCAGCTGACTACCAGTATTTTACATAGAGCAACTGCTTATTTAATCTCCACAACCCAGTCACTGAGTAATACACCCACGTACTACACCGTTCAAATGACAACCGCCGTACTACGGCGGCTGACAAGTCATAGTCAACTGTCACTTGCTGTACTACAGCGGGTCGATTATGGTCCAACTTTATTACGATTGTTCTTGTGGGATTGTGAGCAAGAAAGACAGAGCTAGCAATAAAACATGCCATGCTATCAACATTTTAAGCATCAAAACGAATGCGGCACTCGGAAGTTACTTCCAGATGTTGCAAATAAAAGGCGGAAATTCGCCAAGTGTTTCAAATTTATATTTTTATTTCTCAAATTAATCATAACTGCTTTTAATAGAGAGGTAATGTAGTTTTTATTAAAATTTATAAATAATTATGCAACAAAGAGTACCTTTGTTTATAAAAAAAAATTGTGAGTCGTAACCATCGTGGTCAAGTGGTTTTTGTTTGTGATGTCAGTGGTAATATTTAATTTAGTTGAACATTTAAGCGTATGTAACACTTAGATAATCCCATAAACTTGCCACTTATCTCTCAACATAAACAACTTTGACACCCAAGTAACACAGACCTGCTGAATAAAGATTGAGTAAGCAATCATCAAGAACTGAATACTAAGCTGAATAACGTCTGAGAACCGTCTATTCAGCTGTTATTCAAGCAAAAAGGGCCCCAATTTTGAACGCTGAATAATTTTGAACGCTGAACGCTTAACGCTGAATAACATCTGAGCAACGTCTGAGTAGGAGCTTAATAACGTTTCAATTAGCTTAATAACTTTTGAATAACAGCTCACATTATTTTTATTAAGCTATTGCAACTGATTTATTTAGCTTAGTCGAATTGGTTATAGTATTCAGAATTTATTAAGAATTCATTATTAAATTATTGTTCGCATTTTTGCAAACAATATTGATACAAATTGTGGAAAGAATTCAATTGGATTAAATATTTTAATGTCGATGTGGAATTTAAATGTTGATTTGACATGGTGAACTTATAAGTAAATAATTTACAAGTTAGAGGTCTGCTATAAATATGTTAATTGTTAGTGCACAAGTAATTTTGTCGTGAATAGTATGTTTTTCTTACATTATTTATGTAATTAATCAAGATAACAGATAGTAAATAGTATTTTCATACATACATACTAGGTCTGACAAAAGTACTTGTAACGAAATAGCTAATACTAGCCATTTTAATCCAACAAAATAACATGAATCGAGTTGAAAATGTTGTAGTTGTAAGATTAAACATTTTGGTGATCTCGTAAATTCCTTGTCAGTATAAATTACAAAGATTTTTAATGGCGATCGATTGGTTTGCTTTATAATGCTGAATAAAAGTGCACACATGTCTTGTTACTAAGCTATAACTTGAAAAACAGTAGTCTCATTACACTAACTTCTGAATAACAATTACGTATAATAGTTGATCACATTTCTATATTACTCAGATTTTTTGGGTTCTCTAATAAACGATCAATAACCTTTTATAACGTGGAATTTTCCCGGCTTTCACTAAATTGATTACATTTAAAATTAAAGCGTCTTTGTTTGAACTTATTCTTTTTTGATATAACTGGTTCTCTTACGTTTTTTCCACGACTTTCGATCCATAACGCAAAAAATAAATACGTACAATAATATTTTAATTAAGTTGGTATTAAGCTATGGGCGCTATAACAATACAAATAGTGTCTTTAATTTGAATTAGTTAGTTTGAAACTCTCTATTTTACTGAAAAAAGCTTAATAAAAACATAAATAATAATATTGTTTATTCAGCAGCTGAATAATTAGTAAAACATAGAATCTTATCCAGTTTAAAGATAAAATAAAAACAATTATTCAGCATCAAGCTGTATAATAGAATTATGTAACAATATTATTCAGCAATTAGCTGTTTCAAACGCTACTAGCTTAGTACTGCTTTAATAATAGCAATACAGATTATGGTTATTCAGATAAATGCTACCGACGCCGACGGAGCTGTTTTTCAGCTTTAAGCCACCTGGCATGCGTAATGCTAAATAACGTCTGTTTAATAATCTTACGGTGATTGGTTATTAAGAAGGGAAGGACAGAAATACAGAATTTATTAAGCGTTGAGAATTTTAAGGGTGCCAACTCAACCTAATTCAGCATTTGGCTATTCCCACTGTGTGTTATACAGTGTACTATCTTGCTTATGTGTTACTTGGGCTATAATTACAGAACGTTGAGTGAGTCGGGTTGGCGTCGCGAAATTCTATGATGCGTTTCAATTCGTAAAGGCTCGCGCAGACCAGCGCGACGCGACGTCGCGACGCGGCTCGAACAATACAATTTATAAGAAAATTTCACGGTATAACAATAGCCGGTGTCGCGTCGCGCTGTCGCGTCGCGCTAGTCTGCACGAAGCTTTATTTGGACATATTTTTAAATAGTTTTAAGTTATAATATTGTTCTTTCTTACTGGTAGGTTAATAATCTTCGTAGAAAATGATTTTATAATGTAAAAATATGCAGAATTTTGGTATTTATGTTCTTGAATGAGTAAAATGGATGAAATTAATTAATTACTTAGCCATGAGCCACCTATCAGACGAAAGAAGTATTATGGATGGAGTGCAAGAGAGCAGATATGACTACGAAAAAAGTGAATATTGAAGTGTTGGGTTAACACTAATACAATAGGATATGGGCAAGATTATATTATTCTATTATATATTCAAAGATGCATTAAAGGAGAGGCAAATATGATTATATTATATATTCAAAGATACATTAAAGGAGAGGCAAAAGACAAGCGAGGTAGTCACCATGAATAAAAACGACTACCATAACGACGATGACTAAAAACCTGGTCAAGAAGAAATAGTGTGGTGATATGAAGGTCTTCGAGACCATACATCACATTATATTTATTGCACCCTGTCTAAAAATATTTTGGAATTTGGTAAACATTGTAATTGATAAGTTTAGATCTATCATCTCTGCTTTTGCCTTTACACAAATTATTTATGGGTGGAGTAACAGTCGTCTCTCGTAGGGAACGTTATTATATTTCTAATAAATATTATGAAGTAAGTAAGAGTTATTCGAGTGTTATTATTATAAATATCTTTGATAAGAAACATGTGAATCATAAATTACATCTTCAAAGAAGACACATTACTCAGCTTGATTTAAAGTCAACGTCAAAGTTGGCTTAGGATTTGTTTCTAGCTGCTACTTCCAAAAGGTTGTTTTGTATAGCGAAGAAAAAGCAAAAAACTCCATAGTTACTCTTTTATTTAAAATGTTTTACAATATTTTGTTATAATACATTAATTATTTTACATTGTTGACCATATGTATTGACGTTGGTGTTGCTATATTATCTTATTTCCTGACATTGATCACTCTCTCTGCCTTGCCTTATCCCGTCTCATTTGGGGTCGGGTCTCCTCGTCATTCTTCGCCAGATTCTCTTCTTTGCTGTCGCTTGATTTATCCCACATTTATGTACAAAAATATAATATGCACATTCTCAAATAAATTAATAGTTAAGACAAGCTATTTAAATCAATGAGTATTCCAGTTGTGACTTGATAATCGTTTGTACATAATTTATAGGCGATGATATCCATAAAACATTGTTTATTGTATCCGATATTTGACAAAAGTGATGCTCCACTCTAGTATCAATAAACATGAAATACCCTTCCACTACCACCTCTACATCTACCTACGTACTATTTCCTAAAACTAAAACCCACCTTGATCTGTCAAGTTAGTTCCATATTTGTGTAAGTATAACTTTAATCCTTTTTTTTATGTGGCCCATCTTGTATGAGTAAAATGAGTTTTGATTTACTTATGTACATCTACAATCGATAGGCTCATATTTTTTGGGCGGTTGTTTAATTGCATGTTAATAGAAAAATCCCATATGTGCTGGGATTTTTCCATTTATATGCAATTCTAACGTGAATTATTAAAGCACAGTAATTGGAACACAAATGTGACAGATGCAGAACTAAATTAACTTTGACATTGAGCTTGTTTGGTATTTCTGATCGCCGTTAACCGAATAAATTACGATTTCTTGGCTTCCAAACGATACTTATAGTGAGACATTAATGTGGGGTTAGTAATAGTGGTAATATAATAACGTAATTATGTAATGAAAGTACGTTCATTATTCTAATGATAGGACGTAAGTATGTAGTTAGCATTTTTAGTTTCCAAATAAAAAGTAATTCATTGGTCATTCATTATGCACTAAAACCAAATAAGTACTGTATTCATCAATTCCTCAAACGTGGTGATAGGGGGCACTTCCCCTCACTGCACATCTACGAACATGACGTTGCATCACAACTAGTCAGTAGTGAACTGGGCAAGCCACAATTGTGGCGATAAGTCCCCTCTTTGTGGAGTGGCTAGAGAGGCGCCACGGCGTCCTCACCTTCTGCCTGACGCAGGTCCTCACCGGACATGGTTGTTTCGGGGGGTTCCTGTTCAGGATAAAGCGGGAGGAAACGCCCGTCACCACTGTGTGGATCGCCCGGAGGACACGGTGGAGCATACGGTGGAGGTTTGCCCGGCTTGGGCGGAGCACCGCCATCCTCACGGAGGCGATCGGCGGCGGCGATCTCTCGCGTCCGGCCCTGGTTCAGGCCATGGTTCGGAGCGAGAGTGCATGGGAGGCCGTCACTTCCTTCTGCGAAGAAGTAATGCTCGCGAAGGAGGAGACGGAACGCGTGAGGGAGAGGTAAGGATCGCGCCCTCGCGCCCTTAGTCGCCGCAGGACACGCCCCGGGCGTCGGGAGTCGCAAGCCGATTTCCGGCCACCGTAGGCGCGGGCTTGCGGACGGTGAGCGATGGGTAGCTCGCCGTCCGATTAGGACCAGGCCCGGGACGTCGGCGCGTTGTGTTCCACGCGCGCCTCAAAGAGATGTCAGCACCAACTGACGGGGTCCTTTAGGGCCAATGCCTGCTGGGGTTGCGATGTTGTCCTTCTTGCAAAGATAAGCCCGTGGTCTATTCCATTGCACATAAGAGCAAGTTCTTTCAGCAGCACAGTTTATTTTATAGCAAACTACCCCGTTGCTCGACTCCGAGGTCGAGCAAAGTTGAGTTTTTCCATTAGGAATTTCTAAGCTATTACCTTGGAGTTTCGAAGTTGGCGGTGTGATACCCCGAGGCTCGGAAAGCGCGTTAAGCCGCCTGATCTCTCTCCGGTCGTATCAGATTGCTGTCCCATCGGACTATGAGAGTGAGGGAAGAGTGGAGTGCACCTGTGTCCGTGCGTCTGCACACACTTTTGCATTCTAATATCTCCCGCGTAAATAGCTAATCTCCGCTGAGATTGGCTGTCATGGCCAAAATTCGGCCTGGAGGACTATTATTTTAGCTATCAAATAGCATGTCCGCTTTTCGTCAAGATCTTCCTTCACTTTGTTGTCTTTACAATCGCGCAGTTATTTGTGAGTTAGCTAATGTATTTATTAAGACACTCATTACATAATGTTAAAAATCCCAACGAAGTACAACTCTGTAATATTGACACTGCGGACAAAGGGTCAAGCAAGGTAATGCACACACACAACAGTCATAACTCGCCTCATGGCCATAGGCCTTGTGGAATAACATCTAAATACTGATGACACACGTCTCACACCAGTTTATTTTTTATTCTTTACCAGCATGGCTACATCAGAATGGAAACCAAAAGCAACCATGATAAAGAATGTCCCTAGTTTTGGAATAGAAAAGGCATTTGTGAAAATGCTGCATTCAAAATTCGGTATATTATGACGTTTTGCCTTGTGCAGTTGTACCCCAAGCCCAACAGCTGCCTAATAAAATAAACTGTCATTAACTTTCCTTTAAAATGTCGTGTTTATCAATTTCAGCATTCCGAGCAACTTCCTGGTTTCTGCAAAGTATTTAATCATCTCCAGTTTACCGCGAAAATCAACGAATGACGACTTATCATTTCCGCGACCTTAACATCTTGCATCTTGCTCTAACCATCTAACTGTCTCGTTCTCTAAGTTGTACTTGAGTGTTAAGACAGTGCCTTTCACTCCGCGAGAGAAACGAGTGGCATCATGCGTTCCGATACCACGTCTAGTTAACTTAACTATAGTTTAGTGACAATGATTTACGGGTTTAGTCATGTGAGACCAAAGTTCTTGTGTTTAGTGTATTTTGTGTTGTTAAGTGTTGGTAAGTTGGGACAACAGTTTGATCAAAAGTTGGGCGAAGTTTGTTTTTAAATCCTGTTTGGCTGGTTTCAAGTTGATTTCTCTATATTAGTCATGATTTCGTTTAGGTTAACTAAATGGAAACGATATTGTTGTTGTAGCTCATTGGTAACTCAAGTAACTTTTAGCTATCTACAATAAAAATATCGTTTCCGCAACTTTTACAATATATTCCAATTCTTCTGATTTTAATTACACAGAAAAAGCAAGCTTACAATGTTTAAAGTAAGACATAACTTTAATTGAATGACACAACTTTATCGATGATTAGAAATCGCGAATAGTAAATATATAATCATTAACAACATCCGCATATAATTTACGACGAAATGATTAGGAAACAAACTTTCGAAAGTACACTTTGTTTTGTGTTCAATAATAACAAAGAACATGAAATGTATCAAGGGCATAAAGTCAACGCCTGGTGCCGAACTAGTCACCATTGCGATCACGTTTTGGAGGCAGTCGCATAACTGGATACTCGTTTGAGTGAAGTTAAGTAACATATTATATGGCTGTCCTGTGTATTCACATTTACGGTTGATGTTTTGTGATCATATCATAAAAGAGGGCATATTTTGAGTCAAGTAAATAATAACCATGTTTAAATTGAGATTGGCAAAGACGAGTGTCGTCTTCCTAGTCGAGTAAAGTTATTACTACTAGGGTTAGAGCTCACGACAGCCTTTGCCTTATCCAATGAAACAATGCTTTCTTCTCGGAGTAATCGGATAGAACACACCGACCTCATCTACTTTTAAAGCATTAAATTATATTTGCCGAGTAAATGTATTTTTTGAAACCTGTTTATAATACATAAAACAATAAAACAACCCCCCCCCCCCCCTTGTTTATAATACATTATTTATTTTTGAATAATGTATTGATATTTATATACCATTTAAATATTGAGATGTTATCTAGATTTGATACGCATTTCGTAGGAGTACCTACTTTAAACTGCTGGCATATGTTTACAAAATAAATCAGTTAATAGAGTTCCAAACGCTTGGATTTGTGATAATATAATCTATCTATTTTCTACCAGAACTATACGCGGATTTTTAGTATAGTTATATGAATGGATGATACTTTTGCCAAAATCAGAATTCTAAATCAACCTCTATTCGCTCTTATAGAAATATCAGAATGCCTGGTCCTGCGCGCGTACCTGTCGCAGCACGGTCTGCACGGCGAGGTGGAGTTCTCGCACAAGAACGACACACTCATCAGCATCCGCACCAACCTCAAGCCCACGCTGCAGTTCCCCGACGGCGTGTGGCGCTGGACCATCCACGAGTTCCCTGTCGACTACCGGGACCTCTCCGAGGCTAGGTGCTCCGACGCTAACCTAGGCAAAGAACTCATTGATCTCACTGAAGAAATAGGCTACCTCATCATACCTGGAAAGGACCATGCGGAATTCGAAAGCAAAAACACGCTGACAGGCCCAAATGGGCTTTGGGGTAAAAGTATCGTCTTCGAAACAGCTGAACGAGACAGGATCATATGCGCGTCGATATTATCAACAGATAAGACTTACGAGAAGAATGCCATAGCAAGGTTCACGTCCCCAGTGGCGGGGACACTGCATTTCAGATGGCTATCAGCCAGAGAGTCCGACGAATCAGACTCCTACATCCAAGCAGACTTATATCATACCAAAGGTGTATCAGAAAAAGTAGCATTTACAGAACATAAATGGAAGTTATTTGTGACAGACATTTTTGATGCTGACAAAGGGAATTACGAAGACAATTGTAACGTTCTTCAGTTAGTGTTTGATCCTGAGAACAGTGGGGATGGGATGAGTGTGGGGGACCTGGACAGCAGGCTAGGGATGATCAAGGTGGCGACAGACGCGAACGTGATGAAGACGAAGACGTTGTTCAAGGATGACGTCATCAACGTGCTGCGCAGTGACATGGAGGTGACGCGGCGGAGCCTGTACGTGGTGATATATGATAACAGACATTCCGATAGTTTCCTGGCGTGTGCCAAGTTGAGGCCGATGGCGCCGAAAAGTACAAAGTGAGTATGTTTCTTAATTATTCTTTAAATATAGTCACACCTGCTGTGGATCGCGACTTTGTGTGTATTTTTATGTCATGTTATTTTGTTACATCTATCCCGGAAGCTCTGTTCAGAAGTGGGACTATAAAAAAAAAATCTGGGTGAAAAGCAGCCTATGGCTTTATCCATGTCTCGGGCTACCTATCTGCATAGCAAACGTTCATCAGTTTAGACGTGGAAAATTGACAGACAGACAGTTTCTTTCGTATTTATAATATTAATACAGATACTTAAAATTATCAATATACAAGTCAAATGTAAGAAGAAGCTATCGTTCTTTGCATAAAGCAAAGGCGCACAAATACATAAGCGGGCTGCTAGTCGTCATTTATCATTTCAGCCGAAAGACGCGTCCACTGCTCACTGCTGGACATAGGCCTCCCCCAAGCACCGCCACTTCCACCGGTTATGAGCATGAACAACATCATATCAAGGATATTATTGCATTCCTCCCTCAGAATGTTCATTGTAGCAGATTCCGAAAATTACGAGTTATTGCCGGACTACGTTTGTCAATTGATAAACCAAAAAAATACCATCGTTTTATCGCAATTAAGTGTAAGCAAATATGATTGAAAAATAATATTGTTTTGAGAACTACAGCATGTAGTTTGCCTTCAAAGATAACATTAATAAACTGAATAAAAGCAGTACATCTGATATTTCTCTACCTCAAACAATACCTTTCAGTCATGAAGTTTCCATTTTGGTTGACCTATTCAAACCTGAGTCAAGATTGTTGGTACGGAAGGCTTTTAAAAGTACGGAAACCTAACCCTGACCCACGTCTTGTCATTCATGCTTTAAGATTAACAAATTGGATATGTCATTGTCATCCAACACCCGAATTGTGATTCTGATTCCAGAGCTTTAATAAACATGGACGGCATTCGCGGCTCCATCGACTTCACGCAGCGCTCCCCCTTCGACCCCACCTGGACCAACTTCCAGCTGGGCGCCTCGGACGGGGACTACGAGTCCAACCTGCGCTTCGTCAGCTCCGTCCTGCAGTATAGCGTCCATGAACTGCCTCCCAAGCTCATCGCCGATAAGATGAACTCCTTGTGTAATACCACGGGAGAGATCTATAATCCTTCGGGACTTGATTTGAAGAAGCTACCGCCGCCAGGTGAGATTTGAACTTTGAAATGCGTACTATTGGGTTGGTGTATTGAATTTTGTCTGACAAAGCTGATCAATCGCTATTTGAGACTTGCATAATCTGGAGGATTTGTAACTGTGTAGTATCTAAACATCAAAAGATACGATATATAAATCGTTTCTAATATCTGCTACATACATTCCATACATATAGGCCATTTTTCATACATTCGATAAAATCATAAAGGTACAATGGACGTTCGAATCTATTTCAGTGTGCGTCTAAAAATATTACCCCAGTTTGTTTATCAGAAATAGAAATTCTACTAACGTTACTAGAAACACTAGACTTTTCATGCTCGTTAATTTATTTAATATTTTTAATCTGTCCAGTGCTGTTAGGCAGTATTTCTGTTTCTGAAAAAGTGCATCTGCCTTAATTATTTTCAAACGTTTCGATCTACATTCATTATTATGTCAGATCTCTCGAAACGGAAATAAGACACAGTCTTAAAAAAATTAGATTCTTGTTTGCCAGAATTTGTAGAACAGTCATGGAAGTAATATTGAATTACTGCTTAGCCTTCTTCCTCTCTCCTTATTTTGCTGTGCCCGACAGGGTCCATATTGATCTCTTACTTATTAAACCATCTATGTAATACATATGGAATGCAATAAAGATTTGAGTATTGAGTATTAAGTTTTTTGCCATAATCTGGTAGATAGTGTCGAAGCGCGTTGTCGCTTGGTGGTGAGCCAACAGTATAAGTCGACGAGCCAATTGAGATGTTTACGTCTTCACTAGGATGACGCATTATAGGCGTTCTCGCAATCGACATTTGTTTCCAAAATAACTGACTATTCGCTCTCAATACAACAATTGATCAAATACAGATAGTGCCATCCACGAAGACGTGCCCACTCCACGATTACTGTACTGTAATACTGCATTTACACATGTGTGCTCGTGATTCGCCTCGCCATTCGACGAATTGTTCGGCGAGATATTCGTGTCGCTTTACGCTACACGAGTGACCGTTAACACATTTGCGTCTATTAATTTCTACTTCAGCTTCACGAAATGGACGACGTCATTCTAGCGGCTTTTGCATTGCATTTGCAAAGTCAATATAATTATTTAGAGGTGCTACAAAAAATAATTAAAAGAAAACGTCGCCGCGGACGATGGTGGTCCTCTCCTGCGCCAGATTTTATTGGTGCTAGCTTCTTGCGTCAATGTGTACGAAAAGTGGCCATCAAAGTATTTTGTTCAGTTTTAAGTCATTCAATGGGAGTACCATTACTTCAGATATACTAGTCCAAGCATCGTATACTTTCTGCTTATTTTTATGATGAGCATGCTTTGGATTCCTAATGACTGGCTGACTTTGGTAAAGCTCCAAAAACATCATAACTTTATTATTAGTCCAGCCCATTTTAATGTTGCTTGATAGGCCGTTTGCTACGAAATGAGCTAGAGAGCGAATGTGTAAACACTAGTTCGTCTCGCCAATTGTTTCCCTTTGACTCGGGTCCAAAAGACCGCTCCCGACGCGAGCGTCACGTGTGGCGAAACACGAGGTGAATGACGAACCACCGTTTACATATTCGTATTCGTGCGTCGACTGGCCGTTCGCCTCGTTACTCGCGCGAATGTGTAAATGCGGCTTAAGCTGTACTTTAGTATGGAGCGGAGCGAAGTGTGGCGCGTTTTCGTGGATGGCACTATCACTATCTTTATGTGTGATGAATTATTTTGGTGTGATGTTTAGATAGCGGGATTTGCGCTTAGGATGACTTAGATATTAATATGATCATTTAGGAAGAGTTTATCAGAAGAAAGAATCGCGTAGGGATCAGAGCCAGGATGAAAAATTCAAAACAATGCAAGATCGAAGCTACTCCGAAGTCACAAGTTTTGATTGACACGAAATAGTTCACAGTACACGTCAAAGTCTGGATAAAAGAACCTTATGTTATTCCTTTTAACATCATCTGCCCAGCGTTTTTCCAACTATGTTGGGGTCAGCTTCATTGGTAAAACGGAAGTACTTAGATGATATTGTTTTATCCTTTTAAAAACAATATAAAAAATTCTTATTTTTATTTATAACTCTCTTTTAATATACCCCAGGCATGGGCACCCAAGACCAGTACCCGGTAGGAGACCTGCTGGGCAAGCACAAGGACCGCACGGAGTACCTGAACCACAAGTACCTTCTCCCTGGCCTGGCGAACGAGCTGAGCGGCGCGTACTGGGATGTCTACCTCCCCCTGCAGGGTGTGAACAGCGTGATGCATAGAGCGCTGGTGCTGGAGAGGTATGAATTTATGATTTGGCCAAAATATACTCGCGGCGAAGTCTAGGATTCAAAACAATGCCTGGTGGACGTGATCGAATAGTACAAACAGCCAGCTTTGGAACTTGGACTCTCAGACCAAATAAAAAACCAAGGCAGAGCGCTGTCAACAGTGAAGTGAACACTTAACTAACTAACAAAAAACACTTAACTAAAACACTATGCAGCGTTACAACTAAGGGAAAGAGTGTTTTCGATGAACTCTGGCACCCAAAGTAAGATTTAACTTGTGTTTAGGGTGCCAACGTCCTCGCCTATAATTTGAACATTTAACGGTAGTTGTAGGACGAGCATAGTATAATATTATTAAGTTATCTTCTTACTAGTAAACGCATATAATATGATGTGGCCTATTAAGGTACCTATGTGGGGGGTATGTGTATGTATTGACAGATAAATATGGTGAGAAAATGTGTTTATGTAAGTCTGTATAAATATAAATATAAACTATAAATAATAAATAAATATATGTCTTCATTAACTACATTAGATTATGCGATTGATACACGAAGTAAATATTCAGTCTTATCATAACTCAGTGTCAATAGCCACTTTGTGACCCTGGTCTTACATTCATTTAGGCACATGGGAGCAATGGTGCACAGTTTATTTATTTTATTATATAGATGGTTGGACAGAATATCATAATGACGCTGAGCAAGGGCCGTTCTGCATCCGCGAGTTGAGCATACTTCGAAGTATCTACGCTTTTTTGCAGCATTCGGCTTATATACCACAGAGGGATGTTTACGCAGAATAGTGCCAAGAACAAAAAGCTGTCTCACAGTGAGGACCTGACATAATTGGAGATAAAACTTGGTATAATTTTTATATTTTGCTGCTGTTCTGTATATGAGTGTGTGTGTGTGCGTGTGTGTGTATGTGTGTGTGTGCGAGAACACGAAAGAGGTGTGTGCCTATGCAGTGTGTAAGTTGATTTTATTTGATTATACTAAGGATTGTTTCAATAAAGGAGTAAGATTGTTGTTGAGGTATTGCAACTTTCATCGAAATCGATATAGCCGTTTTCGAGAACGTGATTAGAAATATATGTACCTATATATAAACAAATATTGCTCGTTTAAAAGTATAGGATATGCAGAAGTACCTTTTTGCTCAAACTGGGGCTCCTTAGGGTTCTGTGTGTGTGTTATTGGACGTCTCCAATAAGAAAGTTTCAGTAGTGCAGTCTGGAGTCTAGATTTGTGCCTGGTTTATGGCAGTAGGCTCGCCCCTATTTCATGAGACTAAAACGTAAGTAGCGTGGGCCTATTATACGTCTTATACTTTTTTGGGTTCTCAATTCTCGTGCTAGGATTAGGTTCACATCCTCGTAAACAGCCGCCATGCCGTACTCGTACAGACTATTGTTACTTGATAATTGTAATAAGACCTATATTCCCCGTTCCAGACGCCACCCTAAGCGCGACATCTGCGGCACCATCCTGCAGTACGAGCCCGACACGGAGTACCAGACGCCCATGTCGGCGGCGCAGGTGGTGCTGCGCTACCCGCTGGTGGGCACGGTCCTGTTCCGCCAGCCGCAGGACCGGCCCTGGGAGGATACCACCGTCATTGTGGAGAGCATGGTGAGTGGAGTGCGAGATGCACGGTCCTGTTCCGTCAGCCGCAGGACCGGCCCTGGGAGGATACCACCGTCATTGTGGAGAGCATGGTGAGTGGAGTGCGAGGTGCACGGTCCTGTTCCGCCAGCCGCAGGACCGGCCCTGGGAGGATACCACCGTCATTGTGGAGAGCATGGTGAGTGGAGTGCGAGGTGCACGGTCCTGTTCCGCCAGCCGCAGGACCGGCCCTGGGAGGATACCACCGTCATTGTGGAGAGCATGGTGAGTGGAGTGCGAGATGCACGGTCCTGTTCCGTCAGCCGCAGGACCGGCCCTGGGAGGATACCACCGTCATTGTGGAGAGCATGGTGAGTGGAGTGCGAGGTGCACGGTCCTGTTCCGCCAGCCGCAGGACCGGCCCTGGGAGGATACCACCGTCATTGTGGAGAGCATGGTGAGTGGAGTGCGAGGTGTATGGCTAGTCGTTATAAGATTCTCTGAGGACGTGTGCTCGTCAGAGCAGAGTAAGTCATGTAAAAGGAAGAATTTACTCTTATGGTTGAGCGTTATATTTAGACTATGCTTAGCCTATTACGTATATTCTGGATACAATCAAAATCATGCATTCCGTATAATGTTTATGAGACGGCAATGTTAGCGCACTAACTAACCATTAAATTAGTTTCTAATGGATGTCGAGTTGAATCCCCTTAGGAACGTATACTCGTAAGGCTTCAGATAGTGGATACGGTCTGGGTATAGTGTCTGTGAGATTTATGGTTTTGGTTTCACCCATTATACAGAATAACTGTTATGTGGTACAGTGGGCTCCAGGTAAACCTCACCCCCTTGCATTGTTTGTTACATTGCTAGGGGGTGAGGTTTCTCTGGAGCCTACTGTACGTCGGGCCGTGTAAGAGAACTACGATCTTTGACCAGTAAGCAGCAAGCACGAATACGAACAGATACGAATTTCATCATTAGATTTAGGTCTACCCTTTTCGCTCTCTTCATCCAAACTTTTGACTGTAATATTTTCAGAGGGTAATATTTCTATTCATGATAATTTCTACTTCACCCCCCCTCCCAGGTGCACGCCGACGGCGCGACCGTGAACAACACGCGCGAGCACCGCTGGGCCGTGCACGAGCACGCGCCGGGCGCCGACTACTACAACTGGACCGCCAGGTGCCTGAGCGCCGGGAGGGTGTTCTCGCCTCACGCGCTGGACATCGACACGAGGCATCCTGAGTCCTACTGCAGGCCCGGCCTTGAGGGGCTCTGCAGGCTGGGAGATTTTACTACCAGGTTAATAAAATCTAAAAAACAACTAAAATGCAGTCATAGTGACCTCGCCGCTGCCACCACGATGCTGTGGAAGTGGCGAGGCTTTCGGCCAGCGAAATGTTGCTCACATCACTGTCGTGCCATCGACACGATGGAGAAGAAGAAGACCTACTTACTGTTCTATTGTGTAGTAGTTCTAATTAGTATTGCCACCTTGTTTTAGTAGGCCTACAATAAAAGCCTCAAAAAGCCTATTGAATAGAAAAGATTTTTTCAGTAGCAGTTTACATGATAGCCTTAGATAGGTTATTAGGGACCGCAACTATATTAGTGTCCTCGTCGTTTCCAGGCACGGCATGCTGCAGGTGGCCGGCAGGAAGGTGGACTCGGCCCGCCTGACGCGGCGCCTGTTCACGGACACGCTGGTGGCGCTGGCCGGGAAGCACTCCATCATGAGGAAGTCGCTGGTCATCTACGACGACCACGGGCCGGTCGCGCGCGGCGAGCGCATGGCGTGCTCCATGTGAGTTATCCGTGCCACTCTCAATATCTTCGTGTTATAAAAACTCTTATGTTGTGTCCCTGATAGTTTTTGAGCGTTTTCTGGACGAAACGGGCACCTAGCTTCACCTTTCTGACTGACCGACCTTTAACAATTCAAAAGTGCCTGTAAATGCTTTTAATATGTAGGTATATGTATATATTTAAATAAATATGTATTCCTCAATTCTCGCTAGTGCACCTGCCACTGTTTGTGTCTGCATCACCCAAAGGTTGACTGATACAAAATGCCTATGACATAAAGTACGGATCTGTACATTTGTGCGCTTAAAGTATTAAATAAATAGTTAATATAAATGCTTTTAGTTTTGGAAATGAATGTGCAACTGTATCGACAAATAACTGCAGATGATCTTTTTAAAAAATTGATTAATATGAAAATTAATAGTTGTACCGTTAAATCGCCTGCTTGTATGTGGTTTATTTTTGTGCGACAATATTAAAGTAGCCTAGAAATGAGATTGCTCTGAAAATAACTACAGGCGCTTGTCACAACAATGAACTGTCAATCATCATCGAGTCTTAGAGTTGTATTAGACTATCATATACATATGAGTTATTTTTATATGAAGAACCCATAGCGGTATAATAAGTACATATGATTCATATCGTCTATGATCATAGTTAAGGAATCCTATTTGACAGCAAGCGTACAAATATGATCATGTCCGTCTAGCCTCAAAAATTGCTAAATCAAACACGGCTAAATCGTTATACATCTTGATGAAGTATGGCGTTTATATGATATGATATTATGATTATGATCATATACTTAAGTTTAATATGTAAAAATAAAGAATAGCATAATTTAACTATGATGATAGAATTTGTCGAATACGAAATGTTTGATAAATATATGATAGTGTAATTGGGGCCTTAGTAAGAGACTGTCACAGGTGTGAGTGAGAGAGACGACACACTGATAAACCGAACTCTTTGTGCCCTAAATTCGACATCAATAATTTAATTGGTCTGGTTCGACTCGTACCCCAAGGACCTTCATACTGAGACTTCAACGAGTGTCGTGTGTGTCCGCAGCGTGGGCGGCGCGCCGCGGCGCAAGGCGGTGGTGCGCGACTGGTTCGGCAACGGGGCGCCGGCGCCGGTGGCGGGGCGCATCGAGCTCACGCAGCAGTCGGAGTACGACGTCACCAACGTCGTGGTCTCGCTCGACGGGCTCGTCGACGTCAACGACTACAAGATACACGTGGTGAGCATATTATATTATTACCGAGCGACCCGCTCCTGTTCGCACGGTTTTTACGACTTGATAAAACATCGAGATTTCTTAGTTTTACGTATCTTTAATAGTAACGTATTATACACATAAACCTTCCGAAATAAATTCTCTAAACGATGGTGAAAACCTCATCAAAATCTGTTTCGTGGTTTAAGAGCACAACGTGGACATACAGACAAACACGAAAAGTGACTTTAATGTATAATATGTATAGATTAAGAAGGTTCGCTTAGAAGTGTTGTAGTAAAAGGCTCACGTGTAGTATTTCTGGGGGTGAAACAGTAAAAAATATAAAAATTAAGAAACATATAATAACTCACTCTGTCCCGAGACAGGGGTGCCCACCCCTTTCAATTTTTCACACCACCTACTCGACAATGTCAAATTATATGTCATACAAACTTAACCTAAAGTAAGTCATTTAAGACCGTCTAGCAGGGCATTAATATTGTACTAAATTTCATTATGATCCGCTGGTTATTAATGTGATTTGAATTTGGAACATGAAGCAGAAATCGCATACGAACATTTAGGATAGGTAGTAGGTACATACACTAAAAAATAAATTATCTAATATATTAGAACTGGCCACAAATAAACTCTACCTCAACTTCAATAAATGTACCGAATAAAAACATAACTTAGTCTTTCCCCAACTGGTCTAATGTATCAAACATTACCTTTAACATTTAATTGTTTTAAATAGGTCTACTAACTGTAATTGTAATTTTAATAAATACTTTAATTCTAGTACTATTGCTTTTTATTGTCTCGTAGATGGTGTGAGAAGTAGAGTATTCTCCTCGGGGATAAAGGTGCCTTCGTCTTGGGCGAACTTGAATCCCATGCTGCACTCAGGATTCTTGTTTTAACTCCCTCGCTTTGCTCGGGAGTTAACGCTAGAATCCTTCGTTTTGCTCGGGATTCAATACGGCGCCCGCTACATAAATATGGCTTAGTGCATAATCTACTATTAGTGAATATTTGTAACTGTGAAAATGGTTTACCAACCCTAAAAATACTGGCCTCGTGACACAATTTTTTTGTTGAAAATAAAACTTCTTGGATTTTAAAACTAAACGCATACCTATACTTATAAATCTTGTTAAAATATACATCAGATTAAATTTTCACAGTTTATAATGCTGTATTCGCTAAGAAAATCCTACATTTCAAATGAGCCCTCCGCGAGGGTTCCCGGCATCCCATATGCGACTAGACGAGCCCTCCAGGAGGGTTCCCGGCACTGAAAGTTTCATCAATTTGTGTTTTCTTATTGCAGGTGCCAGTAGAGAAAGACTTGGAGTTCCCCTGTGAGAAGACCACTCTGTACGATACGTTCAACCCATTCCATGTCAACAAGTCCTCAAGTCCGCCTCCTACCACTGGTACAGTTTGATATTCGCGTAATATTCAATGATATAAACTGAAAGTTTTCATAATAAGCCTATTCAAGTTTTCATATTAAGCCAGTTTAAGTTGTTGTTGTCCAATAAGTTTTTAGTAATGAATGGACTTTCAGTAAAGCTTCGTGTAGACTAGCGCGACGCGATACCGGTTATTGTTATACCGTGAAGTTTTCTTAGAATTTTTATTGTTCAAGTCGCGTTGCGCCGTCGCGTCGCGCTAGTGGGGCTTAAATTGGAATATCGAATGATAGGTAACGATTAGTGGTTGTGTCTTTCAGGCACGGCGGACCAGTACGAGCTGGGCGACCTGGGCGCCAAGTACGGGCTGGTGGAGTCCCGCTCGCTGAGCGCGCACTACAACGAGACGCAAGTGTCGCTGTTCGGGCCGCACAGCGTGCTGGGCCGCTCGGTCGTGCTGCACCGCAAGGTGCCTACAATTTTGTGGTTTCTAATTATCTAAAAATTGAAAACAACGGGTCCGTAATTACAAGTAAAGGCAACCCCAGAGGGGCGCGAACAATTTCCGTGAAGTTTACATAGAAATTGTTCCACCAGAGGTGTACCCCCCAGGAGGATTCCCGGCACTGAACTTGTCGAATTGCAAACATGAAGGTAAAAATGACGGCCCACCACTTTGCTCGCAGAAGAACCGTCGCTGGGCGTGTTCGTCCATCGAGCGCGGCTACAGCCCGTCGGAGGCGCGCGAGCTGCGCGCCATCGCGTCCTTCCACCACCCGGGGGGCTTCGCGCGCGGCTACGTGCGCCTCACGCAGCTCGCGCACAACGACGGCAGCCTCAGCGACACCGTCATCGAGGTCAAGCTCAGGCATCCCGGGGTCCGGGACACTAACCGGGTGAGTGGACGAGCTAGACACTACAAGAGCGCGGAGTGCCGTAAGAATGTTTTATGACACAGTTGAATTAAAAAGGTTGCAAATGAATACTCGAAAATGCTCGAAACTGTGAAGTGTAAAGAAAAGGAAGATGATGAATACCACAGTGACGCTGACACGATAATGATGGTCAATAACGTGACAGTTATCACGCACAGGTACCTGCAGGCGGCAGCTCATACTGGTTATAGCGGTTTCTTCAAATGATGTATGCAACTTAAGGCACATTAAGACTAAACCTATCACTTAGCGACAGGTATTTGAAGTCATTTCTAAAGCCGGGGCACATGTTTTACTTTACATGTAGTCAATCAATCTGCCTAGCCTTTTCCCAACTATGTTGGGGTCAGCTTCCATTCTAACCAGATGCAGCTGAATACTGTATTTTACATGGAGCGACTGCCTATCTGACCTCCACAATCCAGTAACTGGGTAATACAATACCCCTTGGTAAAGACTGGTTGTCAGACTTTCGGGCTTCTGCCGACTCGTAGCGACTGTCAAAGATCCACGAATGACAGCCGAGACCAAAACGGCTTAACGAGCAATCCGAGGCACGGAGGAGTCTTGGTATGTTAAGATGGTCACCCATCCACAGACCAACCCCGGCAAGTGTAGCCTAACCTGGTGGATCGAACCGTGTGGCTATTATTACTTAGCCACGAGCTCCTCCAACCTCACCTCCCTCCTTTTACCTTACATGTAGTGTGCAGGGGAAACACCTGCGGGAGGCGTTACGCTATAGGTAGTAAAATAAATAAACTGTGTTCTGCGTTCGCGCATTTTGTAAGATACAACAACATGAGCTGCCGCGTAGTGCGGGGTTTTCTCAAATTAATGCATAATATATTATAATTGTAAAGTAAGTCTTAACGTGACTCTAACACCTTTTAACGACAGCAAAATGAAATGAAATTGTTTATTCTGTAAATAGGATAGGATATCGAAATCACTTTTACACGTCATATTAAAAAGTATTAAAATTTGCTAGATGAGTACAAGGTAACAAGGTAACAGTAGGTACTTAGGCGTACAACACGCAGGGGGGGCAGCCCCCCCCCCCTCCGGGTGGAGCTATGAAAATCTGACACAAAGTGACGCGCGGTTCCAGACGAGGAACCACAACTGGGCGATCTTCGTGAACCCGGTGGGCGTGGACGCGGCCGTGCAGGTCACCAACACGCGCTGCGTGGCCGGCGGGTACCGCTGGAACCCGTACTTCACGCAGCTCGCCGACCCGCTCAACGTGAGTACACGACCTAGTAGACTATCATTTATTGCAGCTGCAGGGGAACTCAACAAGTCAAATATAAAGAATAAGTATCACCCATGTGCACAATAATAACATCTATTTATACACATTGTAAATTAAAGTCGCTTTTCGTGTTTGTCTATATTCCCGTGTTATTCTTCTAAGCCACGCAACAGATTTTGATTAGGTTTTGCACCAACGTGTAGAGAATTTATTCCGGAAGGTTCATGTGTACGTAAATGTTAAAGTTAAATATAACTAAGAAATCTCTCTAGAACACCGTGCGAAGCAGGAGCGGGGCGCTAGTTAAATATAAAAATAATATTGTAACATGCATGAACGGAGTAAACTATGTACAAGAACTATTCTAATATAAGTAAACATAGAAGCATAAGATAGGAATAATACATACATTAAGTCATAAAGAAAGTAGGTAAATGTCTAGGATTCTAGGAAGTTCTAAATGTTCATTAATCGAATGTACATTTCTGTAACAATAAATTATATAATTATCTTTTCTTTATTCTTTTTATATATATAATTTTTCTATACCTGTGTTTGTCACCCAACTCCTCCTAAACGGCTGGAACGATTTGGATGAAATTTGTGTGTATATTTGAGTGGGTACCTGGATGGTTTGAAAATACAATTGGACCCGGTAGGTGGCGCTGTTCGGGCAGGAGAACGTCTGCCAGGTCCACTAGTATAATTATACAATTATAAAATAATTAGTTTGCTTTTAACGTTTTCGGATGAGAGTTCCAAGTATTTACGCACCTTATTTATTTACTTCTGAGGACCTAAAAAACGCCCCTAATGCCAATTGGCGTGGCCACCTACGGGGCCCAACTCATTTAATAATTTACCATCGACTCGGAAAGAAGAAGAAGAAGAAGACATGGAACTAGAACGTAACTTGCAATATGTGGGTGTATTAATATGAACCCTGCCTGTCACGTGGGGGGTTTATTGTAGTCATACTTTATATTAGTTTGATGATTTGAGACAATATCTATTTTACTTTGCGTCTATTTATTATATATATCTATGATCTTTTGTACTGCATTTACAACAAAATGACTTTGACTTAGCTGTCATCTTTTAAATAAGCAATTCAGAAAGTCACACTGTTCTCCTTTGTTTATTAGACATTATAAACAGTTGACTTCCTGCATGTTCCAGTTCGACCTGTACAACCAGGAGTGCGGCGCGGACAACCCGCTGCGGTGCGACGTGGGGGACCTCACGGCGCGCCTGGGGACCGTCGGTGAGTGGCGCGGGGGGGGGGCTGAGGACATAGCTTAGTACACACATGCAAACCAACGTGACTAACAACATTAAAAATAACATACAAAATGTGAGAATTTAGAACGAAATTCTCTACTCGCTCCTGTAATATGAACCTTGGTATTACTTTCATAAAGTTTCATTTTATTTTCTTCTAGAACACATAACACACACATATCTCCAGACAAACACACTAGAGATACACACAATACTTTCATTTAATGTATTTTTATTAGAGATGCGCCGAATAGTGTTTTCAGCGAATAACCGAATACCGAATAATATTCGGTTAAGTTCTTACCGAACCGAATATACTGCCGGATAATTTCTAGAGTTTTGCCGCGCAAACAAGTGAGTGGCACTTACCGCGCCTCCCGCTCCCCGCTGCACTCCGCCACTATAATTGCGTATGAAAACACAATACAGGTGCCAGATTTGAGTGCAGTTCTTGACTATTTGATTAAAAATTGGGTGT
Organism: Agrochola circellaris; assembly: GCA_914767755.1. NCBI lineage: Eukaryota > Metazoa > Arthropoda > Insecta > Lepidoptera > Noctuidae > Agrochola > Agrochola circellaris. The sequence continues at coordinate 15,822,098 of OU611863.1, read as the reverse complement.
TTTGAAAGATGATGATAAGTCGACAGTAAAAGTCGCGTGTGTGGGAGATCTTCAAAGAAATCTAAGATGTTAATAAAAAAGTTTGTTTTCCGAGGCAGGAAATGTGTATGAGGAGAAAAGAAATAGGCTTTTGCCAGATGGAGCTGAAATATTGGTCTTCTTGCATCATAATCTAGCGCTGTTTGATTATAAATATTAAATTATAATTACAAATATTCTTAATTTATCTGTGTTTAAATTTATTAGTGCCATAGTTGAGAAAGCAACATAGTTCATTTATTATGCATAAGTAAACCTTTCCTATTAGGTACAATATAATTATAATTTGCGAGTGGGATTATTGCAATAAAAAATTACTGTTCCATTAAGATACTTGATTTTACGTAACTATTAATACTAGGTTGTATTAGAGTACCTTACAATAAACGATTTCCAATAAATACGATTGTTGGATTATGGGATTCCTTTAATTTATTTTGATATATTAAACCGAATACAATCGGCATTTCAACCGAATGATTCGGTCGAATACGAATACCTCAGAATTTGCCGAATACGCCGAATACCGAATATAAAACGAATATTCGGTGCATATCTAATTTTTATTTATTTTTTCTTGTATTCCTTTTTTTTTTGTCTCTTACCCTAATCGGTTATTGTGTAGAATGTGTGTCCTATTTCTATATCCACATCACTTTGAAGGGACCCTGGCTTCTATGGTACGTAAACCTAGTTTAGAAGTCAGGGGTTTTCACTCTGGAGCACTAACGTAAGCCAGTTTTAGATCAAAATAATGTAAATGCATTTTTAGAGAAATAATGAAAATATTAATCCTGATGCAAAAACGTTACAGTGTAAAGCTTCGTGCAGACCAGCGCGACGCGACACCGGTTATTGTTATACCGTCAAGTTCTCTTAGAAATTGTATTGTTCGAGTCGCGCCGCGGCGTCGCGTCGCGCTGGTCTGTACGAGCTTTAACGCAGGACCAAGTAATTAAAATAGTTATTTTAAGTCGCGGTGAGTCAAGTACCAGTGTGCGTTTTCAATTCAAATCTGTACTTCCTAAGTTTATCTGGGACATCACTGACATCGGCGAAGGAAAACATCGTGAGAAAACTTACTTATTAATCAACATGAGTCTGAAGCCCACCGCTTGCGGGTAAGCGTGGTGATCAATGTGTATGCTTTCTCTGAAGGTATAAGTAGGCGTTTGCCCTGCAGTGGCACAGTAATAGGCTGCTATTCCCTGGTCCTCCAGAAGCTAACCGACAGCTCTTGTCCCTCCCAGACATAGGCAGCAACCGCCAGATGTTCGTGGACAGTAACTTCCCGCTGGAGGGCGCGGTGAGCGCGGTGGGGCGCTCCATCGTGATCTTCGGGCCCGAGAGGAGCTCCGAGCGGTTCGCCTGCGCCAACATCGAGCCCGACAAGGACATCATCAAGTATGTCAACATCATGAAGCCGCCGAGGTTTGTTCTGTGAGTATCAATCGTACGTCTCTGTGTCTTTTACGATCTTCCGTTTCATTTCAAGTGTATGAGGAATGAAAGTAATACGTATAACGTTCATTCGACACGCCGCGTTCTCTGTCTTGTCAATAATACGGTTTCAATACTAACGTGTCATTTACCTTTTTGCATTCATTTCTTACTTGTCTGTTAACTTTAATATTCAAAAGAAAAGCCAACCTTGACATTCATTTTAGTTTAATCAAGAACGAAAATTTTCATATCCTAGTAATTAAGAAACAGTAATGTAGGTATAATGTAATGTGTGCAAGGATTTTCGGAGGAATTAATTCCTTGACGATATCTACGCGGGGACTGGGACCTTAAGAGATACGTACCTACTCCTTAATACGTAAAGAAATTTACAGTGCAACGACAATTTTATTGTTGCGGTTTTATCTCTGTCGTTGGTCGATCTTCTTCTTTTTTTCGTGTGGTTAGTGATTAATCTGGTCTTAGAGTTTTAAACCCGCCCATGGGTCTCTAACTTGGCTTCATATGCCGTCGAGTAATAAACAGCAATCCTTCTGCCACTCATACTTATTTATATTTCCATCTCAATGTGTATGTCCGTGAGGCGGTCCGTGCGAGTGGTACTGCAAACTGTAATAATATCATTACATTGTGTCTTGGGTTTTTGGTAAAACACCAACAACCTCTTAAGGGGTCATTGTACTTATCATTATGAACAACTTTTACTTTGGTTCCAAGCCTTAAATCGGGAAAGAAAAATGTGGTGTTCTTTACATTTTGACGAGTTGTGTGAACATAAATGTAGGGAACTGCTGTTTTTTTTTTCGCGTTTTCATGTTTGGTCCCATATTAAAAGTTGTTCCTATTGATGAGTAGAATGACCCCTTAAGAGGTTGTTGGTGTTTTACCAATAACCCTGTATAATGTGTAAGTGTGTCCGTGTGTATAATTTGTAATAAGTATGTTTAGCTTCCGTGCTCTCCGTGATCTTTTCCCCTGCCTTTTAGTTTGTGCTAAATAAGTGTATTGGTCTGTTTGTGTAGCGGCATGTTCCTGGAGGCCGTGCGGCACGTGCTGGGCGTGCCGGAGTGGATGCTGGCGGTGGACGCGCGGCGCACGCGCGCGCTGCACGGCGGCGCCTGCGTGCAGCTGCTGCTGCACTTCACGGGCCCGCACGCCAACAGGATCGAGCTCGACTTCACCAAGTAACTACCGCACTGTTCTCGCACATACTGTCATGTTACTCCGAAGCATTGTGGGTAACTGACGAGTATTCTTCTTGCTTCGAGGAGGCCTTAAGACTGCACCATTACAGAAATATTTTAGTTAAAACAGACATTACGTATGTTTATTTTTCCAACATGTACAGAATGTAGATTTTTCTTCGAGACTAAAGATGGTGGTTTAGTGAAAGTCTAAGTTTTAAGTCAGTAGGTAAATTAAATTTTCATCCCACCATCTCGGAAAGAGTATTTTTAATCTTCAATATCTGAGTGGAAAAGCCGTTTTTATTCTCTAGAGGATAAAGTAAATTGAATTTAGAACATCGTGTGCACTAAGTTTGTGAATTAAAAAAAACATTAAACCTATTTACTGCTACCTCTATGGTGCCGAATATATCATACAACTTTTTTTTAATTTGTTAAAAACTCAGACTCGGAACCTTCTTGGTGTTCTTTTTTCAATTTGCTTTGTACGCGGTTCTTTACGCGGCATTTTTTCACGTCATTGTTAAACCTTATATTAAAAACAAGAAACTTGAAAACAAGTGAAAAAACTAAAATGAGTGATTCTAGCGACGAGGAAGTTTGCTTGACGCCAACAGAATTGACTGAAACTGTTAATAATGCGCAAATGAGCTTTCTCCCTCAACAATCACGCGAGAAGTATTTAAAACAGTACGATATGTTCAACACGTGGCGACTAGCAAAAGGAGCCAAAACTTTCTCAGAAAACGTTTTGCTGGCATATTTTATAGAATTATCCGAGAACAAGAAAGCAAGCACTCTATGGAGGACGTATTCGATGCTAAAAGCAACAATAAAGATGAAAAAAGACAAACATATCGATACCTATCCTAAATTAGTGGCATTTTTAAAAAGAGCCTCATCTGGTCATCAACCAAAAAAATCGAAGGTTTTCACAGTATCTGATATTGAAAAGTTTCTTAACGAAGCACCCGATTCCGTATATTTGGCGGCAAAAGTAAGTCAGTTGCACATTCAGTATCTACTTAAGTATATTAATCTCAATTAAATAGTATACTTAGTAGATGTTGATAGGCATAATTATGCGTTCATATCAATTTTATTCATTTATCTACTACAATACTCTTTACGTTACAGGTTGTTCTTATTATTGGAATAAACGGAGCATGTCGAACTAATGAACTAACACAACTTAATGTCAAAAACATTGAGAAACATTCAGATGACTTACTATTAATTAATTTACCTAAAGACAAAAAGAGACCGCAACTTCGTCATTCGCAAGGAATACGTAACGATTGTTGAGAAATATCAAGCCTTACGCCCGCCTAACACTCCAATCAATCGATTTTTTCTACAGTATCGCAATGGAAAGTGTGTTAGACAGCCTATGGGTACTAATAAAATTGGCAGTATCCCACGAGAAATAGCAACATTTCTTGAACTTCCAGAACCCCTGTTGTACACGGGTCATTGTTTCCGACGAACTTCAGCCACACTTTTGGCTGATTCAGGAGCTGATCTCCTGTCCCTTAAGCGCCACGGAGGCTGGAAGTCCAATGCAGTTGTAGAGGGATACATAGATGATTCCATCCAAAATAAGTCTAAAATATGTGAAGGCATCGTAGGAGCCATTACACTGAAAGAGCCTCAATCGGATCCTTGGACTGGCCCTTCTACATCAAAAATAAGCCGTTATGAAACACCTAACCATCTCCCTCTCTCTCCAACATTCACGCCAAGGGAATCCGATGAATCGGTACAACTATTAAGTATGACAGATAGTTTACCGAAAAACAGTACACAAGTGACTAACACCAATATTACAGTGCCAAACAAAAATATTACACTCAATTTAAATAACTGTAGCAACGTTACTTTAAAATTTTCTTAATTATACCTTAGTATTATTTTGTTATAATTTAAAGATTATTCTGTAATACTTCCCTGTCATAATGTAGTAATTAATACCTAAACTGAAATAAAAGTGTACCTATCTTGTGATTGTAAACGTTTTTTTTTTGCATTTAGTCATTTCCTCGCTGAGGTGGAATGAAAAGTTACGTGTTGCACTCGAGTGCAAAGATTTTTCACCTCGTGCTCTTTTGATTCCCTCGCTAACGCTCAGGATTCTAATTTTGAATCACTCGCTGCGCTCGTGATTCAATTTTAGAATCCTTCGCTTGCTCGGTCATCAAAATTGAACAAGCGGTTAAAAAGCAACTTTGCACTCTTGTATAACAAATAACTATAGTTGAAGTACACTATTTGGTGCAACACCGAATAGTAATTATTGTCGGGTCTTCATGACCGGAAAATATAGCAATAGAAAATTACCAAAAGGTAGACGTGACATTTCTGTTATGTTCCAGATTGTTAGCATCAGGTCGTCTGGACTCGCCCAGTATGTCCATCCCGGGATACATTAACACGAAACGGAAAAGGACCATCTCGTACAGACCGTGCGGCACCACCGACAACAATGAAAAGAAAAGTAAGTGAAGTTTTAATTAAACTTTTTTTAACATACACCCACTTAGAACATGACATAAAGTAACGTAACATAACATCACGCTGTCATTCTCAAAGGGTCAGCCAGAGGTGTACTTACCCAGAGCACACCCAGAATTGGCCAGTTATGTTTAAGTCCCATGTAATAGGGGGCGTGCATATTGCCGCGCCGAGATCTAGACTCCGGGCTGCTACTGAGAAATTCCTGATAGAAAAAGCCAATAACACTATGCCCGACCTGGGAATCGAACCCAGAACCTCATGCTCAACAGTAGCGCTTGCGAGCACTAGACCAACGACGCACAAACACACGAAATCAAGTATTAACGTCTTCTTGTTCTCTTCGAGTGGTTAGTGACTGACCTGCTGTCAGAGTTTTAAAACCGCCTATGGGCCTCTGACTTGGCTTCACATGCCGTCGAGAAATATCTCTCCGGCGGCCGGTTTCCTCACGATGTTTTCCTTCACCGTGGTTTAAGCAAGTGATAATTACTTATACAATATGCACATGAATCCGAAGAGTCAGAGGTGCTCTCGAGACCTATCAGTAGGCAGTCCGACGGTCACACCAGTAGGCCGTCACTGCTCTGTTGTATACGTAATGGAACCTGTTCCAATGTTTACACTTTATAAGACGTTGGATTACACAGAATTTATATTGGGATTAATAGAAAAAAAAACAAATGCCAGGGAAAAGCGAGAATCGATCTAACTATAAACTAAAACGATTTGTATTTTAGAAAGCCTATTATAATATCAATGAATATCTAAATGACAAATTTTTAATTACATCCAAGCATTTTCGCGTTTGTCTGTGTGTCCGCGTTGTCCTTCTAAAACATACAACGGATTTTGATGAGGTTTTCAAAACAATTTAGAGAATGTATTCCAGAAGGTCTACTAAATATGGGCTGTGGGTATAAATATAAACCTAAAAAGTTCCCTTAAATGATTCGGCGTGACTAATGCACGCCAGGGAGCAGTTTAAGTCGGGCTGCACCGCAACGCAACGCATCGCAAAAATTCTCCCTCGTCATTTTCGTGCATTTTCTGCGAACCAACGCACGCTACAGGCGGGCCGCATCGCACCTTATTATATGAAAATGCGTTGCACGTCGCCGCTGTAACGTGCGCTTGACCATACTCTCCCCTCGCCCTACTGGATAGAGACGAACAAAGTCAACAATAACAGCGGAAAGACATTCGCTACCCTTAAACATGCACCTGCCGTGCTATTCTGTAAACATCTCACCGTGAAAACTTGGGTGAAGTGAGCTGTCAATAGTGTCAATCCTTGTGGAATGACTGCTCACTCCACGCTCACTTCACCTAAGTTTTCACGGTGAGGTGGTTAAAGAATAGCACTGCTGGTGTAGATTTTGACAAATTTTGACGTTTTCATTCATACTTGTCTGAGCTTTGCATGAAAATAAATACACGTGTAAGCAAAGTTAATGAATTTGTTCGGCGACTACGAGGAAAATTGCCGAAATGTTCAATATGTTTTGGGGGAAGTTTTATTCCCTTTGAAATAGAATAGAGATCACGCGGAAGGGCGCACGTGTAAAAGCCATAAAAGCTTATTACCTACGCACGTACCAGAGCGCTCTTGAGGTACCTCTCTTGAGTAATATGGGGAACTTGTAGAGTCTGTCAAGCGAGTCGAGTCCACAACCATTTTACTGATTTCTTATAATGGCAATACTATTATCTGTCAAACAGATTGTCACAATTTCTGTTCTAACCTCGAAGCATTCCGGTTTTTGTTGAATTTTTTAATGTTATAATGCCAAAACCTATTAAAAGTAGTGTCAGGAGCCTGCTGTTTACAATGATTAATAAATATAATCATGTAAAGATTGAATCTGATGACGTGTTAACAGAAAAACGACGACTTTTGGATGAAATTGTTTCAACAACAGGTAGGTTGGCTACAAAATGTTGATACTTTTAGCACAATTGTCTAATTTTGTTTATTTTACTATGATGTGATCACGATTTCGGTTTTGGTTTAGATTCAGACGTCGTATACATGACATTGAATCTCAATGGGGCACCTATAAGTGAAAAGTATTATAAGAGATTGTTGTCATCTTTTTTCAGCCACCTTGGATGATGAATTAATAAAAAGCACAATTGATAATTTAGTTAAGAAAGTCATAGCCATAGATGAGAATAAAAAAATGAAATCTGAAACAGACTATTTGACAAAAATTGCTGCTATGACAGGTTAGTACAGATTTATTTGTTTACATTGTTTGCATTTTCTACAAATATTATCATAAAATTTGTGCGTTTGATACTGAACTGACATATTGAACTTTCAGATTTAAGTGTGAAAACACTGCGAAGAATTAAAAAAGAAGGTGCTATTAACCAAGGCGAGTGGAACACACCGGGGAAAAAACGTCCACGACAGCCAACTGTAGCCAATCTGGATAATTTTGACTTATCAGCCATACGCAATAAAATTAATGAATTTTACTGTGTGAAAAAGCAAGTTCCAACTCTACGAAGTTTGCTTGCAGATTTAAGAGAGTCAATTGGATTTACTGGATGTCATGAAACATTGAGACAATTATTACTCAAAAATGGATTTGTATTCAAAAAAAATAAAAATGAGAGATCTCTTCTTATTGAAAAGTATGAACTAGCTGCATGGCGACATAGGTATCTCAGAGCTATTGATGAAAAGCGGAAACAAGGAAAATTAATAGTTTATCTTGATGAGACCTATGTCCACCAAAATTATAAAGTTAAAAAATCATGGCAAGGGCCATCAACAAGCGGTGTAATTGACAAAATATCGTCAGGCAAAAGACATATTGTTGTTCATGCTGGATCCGAAAAAGGTTTTGTTCCCAATGCATTATTGGTATTCAGTACTAAATCAAAAATGGCAGATTATCATGATGATATGAACAGAAATAATTTTATGAAATGGTTACGTGAAAAATTAATACCCAATTTAAGTCAGCCCAGTGTCATTGTTATGGACAACGCTAGCTACCATGTAACACAAATAAATAAGCCACCATCTATGAATGATTTAAAGGCTGACATTCAGAAATGGCTAACTGAAAATGGAATTCATTATGAAGAATTCTTTACAAAGGCTGAGCTTATGTGCCTTGTGAATGAACATAAAACAACTCCAATGTATGAAGCTGAAGAATTTTTGAAACAACATGGCCATGAGGTTTTGAAACTTCCGCCATATCATTGTGACCTGAACGCAATTGAACTCATATGGAGTTTGGCTAAAAGAAAAATAGCCAGCAAAAACTTAGGGATTCCAGGTAAAGAAATGGAGAACCTTATAAAAGAATGCTTTAATAGTGTCACAGCCAATGATTGGAAAAAATGCACAGATCACACTATTAGTGTCGAAAATAAGTATAAAGTAAGAGACAGGATATCCGAAACCGAGTTGGAACCCTTCATCATTTCTGTGCGTAATGATTCTACTGACAGTGATTTCTCATTTGAAGGCATTGAATTTCTTGATTCTGATTTTAGTTCTGATGAATAAATACGTACATTGAAATGCTTTTTTTTTAATTTATCCCAAGTAATTTTTTTATCAAAATTCAAGTATCAACAAGTTTTCAGCGTGCTATATCAGTGTTGACACCTGAAAGATTTTTGAATTTGCCGCCTTTTTCATGGGACTAGACTCGCTTGACAGACTCTAGACCTTATTGTAATTACAGTAACGATAGGATTTTGTACTGCATTTTACTTAATCGGTTGAAGGACATAGAACAAGACACATGAAGTATTACTGTTATTAGTTCTGGCGGCGTTTAGTGTCTAGCAACGTGTTATAAGCGTAGAAGTATGCTATATAACGCTTAGTGAACATTGCATTGTAATAGATTTTTGGGATAAAATACTTTGTTAAGTTCCAAGTAGGTAATACTATTGCCAAAAACGGGCACTACGTCGAAACCTTGTCAGATTCAATTAGTTCTTCGATTCTTATCTTGGTGAAGTGTTTGTGATGAAAAAATTGGAGAGTGGAATTGTGTCGGTTGTATTTTACTGGTGACCTTCAGAAACTTGTGAAGAACACGCTATCGATTGCCCCGACCGTGCGACCTCGGCCTTGGGTTTTATAATATTGCCATGTTTCTCTCAGATTGTGTAAGGTCAGGGATAGTCATTCATCCACATTATGGTAACTGTTATGTCGCGCGAACATTGAAACAGTCAGGAAATTCCCAAACTCCCTAGATAGCCGACCACACCCAGTCTCCCACTGACCCTGCAACATCATAGGTACATGGTCACTACACCGGTATGCACTTGTGTGCATCTCTTTGTTGCCCGTGGCACAATCCGCGGGACGCATGCGCAGCGGCCTGATCGGATCGATATCTTAGGTCTTCTGTGTGCCTAGTACATAGGCACGGTCTGAGCTCGTATATAAGGACCGGGCGGTAGGAAAGGGGTAGCGGTAATGCATCATGCAATGGAATATTCTATCTAGCGTTTGGTATTTAATTATTAAAATGATTCGATTCTTTGCTCAGTTTTAATGTCATAGTACTCGTAGTTCTTTCAGTGTTTGTTCGGAACCTTGTATTAATTACTCAAACTTCTCTTAAATCAATATTTTATATGCCTTATTAGTTGCTGTTGGTTTCACACTCATAAGTCTCGAGCCCGTGCGAATATCGGGATAAAAAGTATCCTATGTCCTAATCCAGGCTATAGTCTACCCATGTGCCAAATTTCATCCAAATCCGTTGAGCCGTTTTAGCGTGAAAGCGTAACAAACAAACAAATTTACTTTTGCATTTATAATATTAGTTAGGATTCATTGGTATTTTAATAAGTAATTGTTCCTGCACCAAAGGGTACAAAACCATGAACAAAAATGAGGAAAGCAAACCTAGACAAAACCACTTTTATAAGTTGTACAAGCGTATACACAAAGTTGTTTTAAATGTACATGCCTGAACTTTGGCACCGACTCGTATCATGACTCCTATTCTTCCTATGATGAAAATAACATGACATATATATCATCAGCCTGTTTTCCTCGAAGGGTTCGGCAGCTCTCTACCTATAAGTACACCCACATTTCGCCATGATGAAAATACTGACAGCAGCAGAAAACAAAACCCAGACGTGGAATAAACAAAACATTCACTTTCTGCTCCTAGTCAATATTAATGTTCCCATAGTCAACAGGCTGGCATCTTGCCACTGTTTGTTTATTTACGTTACCCTTCGTTACCCTCCCACCAGCATAGGACTGTTATCCCATCAAACGTTACTTACCTACCGCAATAAGTAACGTTCCTTGGTTCAACAGGTTTTTTGGCAGCTCCTTTAAGTTAGGGGCGATTGTTGGCATAAGTTATCAGTTTTTATGCGTAATCAAATTTGGCTAGTTTTTAGGAAATATGTTTTATTTCGTTTGCGCTTTTTGATTATTTATTAAACTTGTACCATTTTACCATGTCGGAAGGCAGAGACTACAGAACGTCACCTACAGCTCCTTATTATTACGTCATTTGCTCGTCCACTTTCATACATCAGCTATACTGTAAAATCTCAAGTGAAAACTTATGTGATGTGATCTGTCATTCCAGCTGATGCTAGGGACCACTGGGATTGACATTATTGACAGTTTACTTCATTCAGCATTCGGTTCCTGTTTTTGAGTACTACGCACGTGACCTTCCTGAAGAACATTTTAGAGGTATGAGGAACAGGGTGTAAAGTTCTCACCCATCCTCCATAGAAAAGGGAGGCCAATGATAATCCTCCGACCAGACGGGTTTTGTGTCTGGGGGGCAACTGCCCAACGTATGATATGTGACGTCAGGATTTTGTGTGACGTCAGGTGTTTTATGCGTAGTCCGATGTAGATGTCGCCACAACATCACCAATAAGGACCAAACTAACAAATGTCCTTTAAATTTCAGAGAACTCGTACTTTTTCTCGTCGAGCCCGTCGTCGGCGACGATGACGTCACCGGCGCAGGCGCTGCTGCTGCTGCTGTGCGCGGCCGTGAGACTGATGCGACTGTAGTGTAGTATAGTGTAAAGTCCGTTCCAAAAGTATCTCATGAAAGTGTAAACAAACCCTGTTCAGGTTAAATTCTTACGCAATCCTTCACTAAAGGGAATTAGTAACACATTTATTTGTATTAAGAAGATTTCAACTTTATATCTCACAACTTTTTCGAACATTGTTCTTTGAATAACATTAATACATTTTTATTGAGAAATCATCGACGAATATTGAGGTAAATTAACCTCAATTGCCAAATGAAAAACATCTTTAAGGCGATTAAAATAGAATTTCTGGTTTAAGTATTCAAATGATGAAAAAAAAGCATTCAATAAGTAAGTGGCACTACGAGCTGGCCTCCACAGGTATAGGTGGATGATTTCTGATCCATTTGCTTACATTTTCAGATACTTTTGGAACAGTCCTTAGTAACTCATACCAAACTGTACATAAGTAAATATATTGAATAAATTGCTTGTTACATATGGGGGCTGTTTTATTTTACACTCAACTTCAACTCTTCATTAATGGCTTTTGTGGAAGAGACACCACTTTGCCAATATCTCGTTGGTACTATGATATGGTGATATGATAGGTATACGAAGTGTTGGTAAGGTTAGCACATTAAATGATACCACGTATCCTACATGACGTTCTTTGAACATACATGACAAAAAAATATGATGCTAGTCTTAGTATAGTTAATACTTACCTTTTTTATTTTAATATTTTTAATATCATGTACCTAAATGCATAGATATCACTCGACGAATACGAACGAACGACTTTAGTATAATTGTTTATGTTAGTAGACAACATATCAATGTGATAACCTTATTGCGAATCTGAATACAAACGAAAACAAATCAACACATATATTCTAGTGCTCCCATGGGATAGAGAAAGAAGAGAGAAAATAAGAAAGAAGAATTATGCACAAACCGTGAAATAAATAAATAAATAATAAATTATTTTTAGGCATTCCACTTTTCCCCACCAGTGGGGCGACTAGGTGGGGCAAATGCTCGTATTTTATCAATTTGTCTGGAAATTAAAGAAATGTATAGCTAAGTAAATTATGACTAGGACTGGTAACGTTGGACTTAGTACATAAGTAGTGTTTTTAAATAAAAGTACAAAAATAATAGATTTGGAAATTTCTATTTACTATTTTTTTCTGGAAGTAATATTAAAAAAAAAAAACATTTTAAAGTTGTTATAATTAATTTCAATGTACTTTTATTTTACCCTCGGTACCTACATTGTTCTCCAACTGATTTTACGGTTATACAAACAATTGTACATGATTATAACAGTGAAATATTAAAAGTAAATGAAGCATTACTGCACGTACAGTCTGTACAATCCACTACTTGTCCACGGATAATAAAAATGTCATCCGAAGTTGCTGTGAAGTTTCATGTACTTAATCTCTTTATGCTAGCAAATAAAATAACGTTCAAGTTGCACACTTGTCTATCGTTCGATCGCTTTTCAAGCAATATAAATGTACTTAAGGGAAATTCCAGTTACCAATTATTGTATGCCTGGCTTAAGTTATGTTGATATAGTGACAAAGATTATTAGTTTAAATTTCCACCAGGATACAACGTTGATAATATTAATTAGTAATAGAGGAAATGTGAATCAGGACAGCCTGCTTCATTACATTGACAAACTGTTTGAGCTAGACTTAAGACAGATTGTTATGTTTACATTTCCTTATAGTAAAAGTTTGCCACAGAAAGAAAATAATTTTAGGCACAAATTAAATGTAATGATCAATAATTTGACATTACAGAATAATAATTTTCATGTCATTGACACTAACAAGTATGTTAGTAAATATTTATATGTGACAAAATACAAATTGTATTTAGCAAAATGCTTGAAAAGACAAATAGCTTTATCGCTATACTTTTTTTTTGTTGATTTATCAGCCAAGAAATTGGCTAATAAAACAGTAGCTTCTATTGAGCAATTACCTGACATTTTCAATGATTCAGCCAATAACTTGGCTACACAACTTAACATTACTTTAAATTAGAAATTGAGACAAAAGAGGAAACCTCTTGCATAATTAATGGAAATAATTTAAATTTAAATACTAGTCCAAATCATCAAAATGTCAGAATAAGTTCTAAATCAGTTAACCTGGTGCACCAAAATATTCAAGGTATGTTGAGAAAAGACCTTGAAATTGAATTATTCATGAACTGTAACAACATTGATATTTTATGTATTACAGAACATTGGTTAAAAAGCCATCAGTTCATGTTTAATTTCAGTAATCACCAGGTTGGTAGTTCATTCAGCAGAGAAAATGCAATACATGGTGGCTCATTAATACTGTTAACTAAACAATTTAAATTCAAAGATCGTAAGGATATTGTAAGCCTATCTGTTGAGCGGACTATAGAAATAGCTTGTGTGGAGTTGGAGCGGCTAGTTGTATTGAGCGTGTACCGGCCTCCGTCATCGATTTATGATTGCTTTGAGAGTATCATGGATGATGTGTTACAAAAGCTTGGTAAACTAGGGAAAAGTATAATTGTTTGTGGTGATTTTAATGTTAATTTATTAGAGGACTCATCGATGAGCTTAAAAATTAAAAATTTATTTCAGTCATATAACCTTAATCATTTATTTTTGGAGCCTACTAGAATAACCGCCACATCAGGTACATGTTTAGATAATATATTTACTGACATATTACCTATCAATAAAAAAATTATAAGTCAACTAGATTCTGACCACTGTGGACAGATGATTACATTTAGTAAACAAGATAAAAAAGTGGCTAAGAGATATATCACTGTAGTGCCAAAAACTGCAGGTCGCTTGGAGAGTTTTAAAAACAAACTTAATAGTAAATTACCCTACTTGCCTTATTGTGATGATCCTAATGAACTGTACAATTCCTTTTTTGCCATGTACTGTACAGAATTTAACTCAACATTTAAACCAAAGCAGATCTCAGTTAGTGGTTCTGCAACTTTCAGTGAATGGGCAACTAAAGGGATATTTAAGAGTAGAATCAAACTCTTTGAACTGTATGACGAAAGAAATTATAATAAAAGTAAAGAATTTTGTCAGTATGTTAAGAACTATTCCAAATTATTTAAACAAGTTTGTAGCGAAGCTAAGTGTCGATATTTAAGCTCAAAAATTAAAAACAGTCAAAATAAAATAAAAACTACTTGGGAAATTATAAACAATGAGACTGGAAGAGACAGAAAGCGTAGTAGTGACTACAGCCTTAATATTAATAATACAGTTATTAAAAAAGATTTAGAAGTAGCCACAGTTTTTGAAAATTTCTTTGCAGATATTCCAGTCTCAACCACTAAATCTTTAAATTCTTCACCCACTGTTGCTGAATTCCTTTTGAAAGAAAATGTTGATATTTGTGACCATGACTTTAATTTCGACTATGTTAGTGCTCGAGATATTATTAAAACTTTCAATACACTCAATGTTAAAAAAACTGCTGATTTATGGGGAAATTCCGTAGAGGTTGCTAAATGCATAATCAACACTGTAGCGCCTGAATTAGCAATTATTTTTAATAAATGCATTGACTGTGGTGTAATTCCTGACTTAATGAAGAGTAGTAAAATAATACCTTTGTTTAAATCGGGCAGCACATCAGACCCCACGAACTTTAGACCTATTTCTGTGCTTCCCACCTTTAGTAAAATATTCGAAAAATTGATGCTAGATCAATTGCAAAGACATTTTAATAAACATAAGTTATTAAACAGTAAGCAATTCGGTTTCACAAGGGGTCGCTCGACTACCGACGCTGGTGTTGAGCTTCTTTCACATATTTTTGAGGCCTGGGAGAGGTCACATGATGCCCTAGGTATTTTTTGTGACTTATCTAAGGCTTTCGATTGTGTTTCACATGATACATTGGTCAGGAAATTGCATCACTATGGTGTTAGAAACACTGCCTTGGATCTTCTTATTTCTTATTTGGATAATAGGATCCAAAGAGTAGACGTTAACGGCAAGCGATCCCCAGGTTCGCTTGTCACTATGGGAGTTCCGCAGGGCTCAATTCTTGGCCCTTTTTTATTTCTCGTATATATTAATGACCTACCTTGCCTCATAAAGAACAGTCATGAAATAGTGTTATTTGCAGATGACACATCACTTATATTTAAGCTTAAGCGAAAACAGACCGTTATTGACGATGTAAATAATGCTCTCTCTAAAATTGTGCATTGGTTTAGTGTTAATAATTTACTTTTGAACGAGAAAAAGACTAAATGTATTAGATTTCTGACACCTAACGTTAAGCAGGTGAAAACCAATGTACTAGTAAATGGGACAGAATTGGATCTTGTGGACACCACTGTGTTCTTAGGTATTACTTTGGATTCGAAGCTTCAGTGGGGACCTCATATAACCAAATTGTCGAAGCGGCTAAGCTCTGCAGCCTACGCGGTGTATAAAATCCGTCATTTGACTGATGTAGAAACAGCTCGATTAGTATACTTTAGTTATTTCCATAGTGTAATGTCGTATGGCATTTTGTTGTGGGGAAATGCGGCCGACTTTCAGGCTATATTTGTGCTGCAGAAACGTGCCATTCGAGCAATTTATAACCTAAGTTGTAGGCATTCACTGAGGGATAAATTTAAGGAAATAAACATAATGACGGTCGCGTCTCAATATGTATATGAGAACCTGATTCATGTAAAAAAGAATATAAATCTATATTCTAAACACAGCGACATTCATAGCTTAAATACTAGAAACAAAGATTTATTTCTTGTGCCGAGGACTAGGCTCCAAAAAATTAGTAATTCATTTAAGTGCCAAAGTATACGTTTTTACAACAAACTCCCAAGCCATGTCAAAGAACTGAGCCTCAATAAATTTAAATCATTTATTAAACAGAAACTATGTCAAAAAGGTTTCTATAAAGTTAAAGATTACTTAGACGACAAAAAGGCTTGGGACTAATTAAGCTACTCCAATGTACCCCAAGCAACAAACAAGTGTTTTTAGAATCAAAGACTACATGATACTATATGAGCTCATATAATTGTTTGGATTATTTTATTTGACTGTAAGTCAATTTATTTTAAATTTTGTTTTCATTTATTGTTGACATAATCTACTCATTAAAATGTTTTTATTTTATGAGTTGATTGCAATTTGTGCTTATGTAAATTATTTTTGCATTAAAGCATTATTATATAGAATCAAGTTTTTCTAACTGAACAGACAGCTGTGCTGCTGGGGAGTTTGTTGCGCCACTTCTTCTTCCCAGCTTAAGCACTAGGAAGTGGTGAAGGGTGGGCGTTTTTGGGGGACTGTCTTATGTAATTTTGACGTTCGAAAAGTGCTGATTCTCAGCCTAGTTTGAATAAATGACTTTTGAATTTTGAATTTTGAATTTTGAATTTTCCCAGAAGGCGCTTCTTCATTAAGGTACAATTCCGTACCCGACCGCAGGCGGCAACTGCAGGCGACGTGTCGCTGCGACACGACTGGTTTCTATGAAATATCTTCCGTAGCTAGCGACATGTCGTTGTCAGCTACGGGCGAGTGACACGCAACACGTGCAGCCCGACCGCAGACCAGTAGTGCCGCCAACGCTATAACTTGTTTTTTTATCTTCTATCTACCGACTGGAATACGGGCTGCTGCCGCCTGCGGTCGGGTTCGGAATCATGACTGCCGCGACATGACGCCGCGACGTGTCGCTGCGACCAGACGTCGCGACACGTCGCGTGCAGTTGCTTCATGCGGTTGGGTACGGAATGGTACCGGTGTGGTGGTTTATTAATTCAGTACCCAATGGCCGATGCTGGTGGTATCATTAAATGCAATTTGAAACTCTTTATCGACACGCAAGTGCCAGATACGCCGCATTAAATATTCATCTTCACCTACGTGGCCTATCGATAGGCTTTTTTAACTCTTTTTCTTATTTTTCTTCTCAAGCAAAGAAAAGCTCTTGCGATGGTAAAAATTTTGTTCACTCAGCAAGTTGGTGGCGGGAGTGTATCGCCACACATTGAGGCTGTTTTGTCTATAATATGGCCCTTATCACGAGTATCTTCTAGTACAAAGAAGGATCACCAAAAAGTATTTCGGAATTCAGACTTTAAAGCCCAATGAAAGAAAGAAATATTCTTTCGCCGAAAGTATTAGCGGTGTACAAGTTAATCTTCAAAGTGCATTTCATAATGAATATTGTTTGCTAGGTTAAAAATTCGCATACTCGTTTTTTTGAAGCGACTACTTTTTGGTAACCCCTACTGTCTGTGACGTCACGACATAATATATTTGCATCAAAAACTTACCTACGATAGAGCTAGTGAAACTTAAGGGTTGATTGTAAATAATTTAGAACTCAAGGGGCGATGCAGCATGCATTAAATGTACCTAATATAAAACAGTTTCAACCCTTTACCGACACGCGAATGCCACGTGCAAATATTCATCATCCCTTACGTGCCCTGTCTGTATTAGTATCGATACTTTAACGACACCAATAATATTGTCTAATATTGTAATACTGTCCGTCTGCAGGCCACAAGGTTTTCCCATTCAGAGATGCAATTACTTGGATCTATTGATTACCTACGAGTATTATTTGTTAAAATAATAAGAAAAATGATCTACGGTTGCAATATTTGTAAATAAGTGATCTTTATAGGGTGTCAGGGACTTCGACGCGAAAACTTTTACCATGGATTCTGTACATGATTCTGAAGCTACGTTGAAATTTTTCGACGTTTATAAAAAAAAACAGCTGTTCCATACATTTTGACCGCGTTGGTAATAGCACTTTTCTATGAAACAGCAGATTTTTTTAGATGCATCGTTTTCACATATAATTATGTAACTAATGTACCTACATATACAAAATATTGTAACACTTTTTAAAAGAGCAACGGTGGAGTTTCTTGCCCATTCTTCTCCATACGAAAACTACCTTTTGGAAGGGGCGACTAGAATCAATTAAATTTTTTGTAAACTTTGACGTTCAAAAGTGCCTTACAAGTGCCTATTTGAAATAAATGATTTGACTTCACTTGACTTGAATATTGACATTCAAAAGTGCCTTTTAATGGCCTACTTGAAGTATATTCTTTGACTTAGACTTTGATTGTACTTTATCACTCAGCTGAAAGACACAGTTGTGGCGGTATCAACACCGCCACATGCGAACTACGCATCAAAGACCTGACGTCACACAAAATCCTGACGTCACACAAATCCTGCATCGCGCAATTAGAGTTTTCCACTTGAACGACATATTTAAGACTATCCGACATCAACCATTGGGCAGTTACCCGCCAGACACGACACCCGTCTGGGATCCTCCCTCTTCTAATGAGGATGAGTGAACTTTACACCCTGTTCGTCATACCTCTAAATTGCTGGACATAGGCCTCACCCAAGCATGGTCTTAATAACCGGTCTTGTGCTTCTCGTACCGTAGAAAATATAATGATCTTATTTTTTTGTTGTTGTTCTACGTTACGAGGAAATCGAACATAGCTAATTAGTTTTTAATTAAATTACCAATTACTTAAATTTCGATTTTATTTTTTATTAAATGTACTGATTAAGTAAAACAGTGCGTGAGGGGCAGACAAATGGTCCTTAGATACGGAAAGGGCAAGTAATCTCTAGTGCTGGATCCGACGGCTCTAAACTGTTTCTAATGGCACCTTGTCGAAAATATTTATTTGCCTTTGGATGTGTACTGTGACAGCTTACCAAGTTGCTCGGCTTTAATTGCTTGAAATTCTAGTTGAACTGAATCACAAACTGCAACTTTTAATAATAAGGGTTTGGTTTCAAAATACACAAATAAAAAAAATTGTCTGCCGCACAAAGGTCATCATACCAACAATTCAATCTCCCCTCGAGGCGCACTCTCGAAGCTTCGATTTACGAATTAATTAGTACATAGTCAGTCTAGACGGTTGCAGGAACCCTTAGGTACGGAAGGGGCGGTTACATAAGTGCTATGTGGAGGTTCGGGCGCATGCGCGGCGGCGCGGTCGATAGCAGCCGGGGCCCGGCCGCGGCACAACGAGCTCCAGACATGGACCGCGCCTAGCTCAAGCAACATGCGCTACGAAGTGCTGCTCCTGCTCTTCCTATATTCAGTTCAGGCCAATCTAGAAGGCCCGTTCCTCTTCTTCGGGCCTAAGTCCCTAGAAAAATACAAAAGACCTGCGTTGAAGTACTTGGATCAGGATGAGCTTATGCGGATATATGGAGAGCAGGCGGCGATCGTGGTGTTCAACAACCAGGACTCCGTGCCGCTGTCCAGCGGATACTTCCCGCGCCTGAGGAAGATGCTGGAACGACAGACCACGCTGGTGCTGCCACAAGACTTCCTCGATGTTCACCCTGACTACATCAGCAACGAGACGCAGGTGGGTGCTACTAACCGTTTCTACTACGTACGTACGTACGTCTCTTAAGCCAAAGTTTTAATTTTTTATCTCCGTCATGAAGTGACTGTTGAAACTGAAATTTGCTCGCCACGATACAGAAACAAGGTTTCTCGGGTGCCGAAGGTTGTTGTTTAAGCCTAGTACCGTCCGATGTTTACAGTTGTACATTCAATTTCGAATTCAAATTATATGTATGGGTAATAACGCCGAATGACGTGTCGTCAAACTTGTTGATTAAAAATGTATGCGTTGGCCGAGCACAAGGAGTGAGCGTGAGTCGTTATTGGTTAGAACCAAAGCGCCCAATCTGATAGTTTCAGCTCACTGTCTGACCTATTTAATATAGTGGTATTAATGTATTCATATATTATAATGTTATAATACCTATTCATAACATCTATCTTATTATAAGTTAAATTAAGTGAACTTAGTTTTTAATTTAGTCAATAAGATATTTTTTATTAACTCTTGAAGATGTAGGGATTCCAATATGATAGCAAAAAATATCATATTGGGGTGTTCAGTAAACCAACGATGACCTTGCCGACTGCTAAAGGGCGGACTCCTAGTTGAGTGAAATGGTGCGATGTGACCTTTGTAGCATGTTGTAGTATTCGGGATATTGAGTCTTATTTTACACTTATTTTTGTAAACGCCTTAAACAAATCATATTTTAGTAAAGAATAAAATCCCCTTTTTAAGTAAAATGTCTCGAAACCAATGTCGCTTACCGATGGTCATATCAAGCAATTTTTTTCTATTATGGGTTGCCTTTTAGCATTGGTAAGGTTGTCGTTGGTTTACTGGACACCCCATATTATCACCCCCAGGTCCTGACGCTGCAGGGTCCCTGGTCGGAGAGGGACGCACAGATGACGGAGACCTTCGCGCGTCTGCAGGACATCTACGGAGCAGGCAGGGTGTTGGGCATCTTAGGTACTTTATAAAGAAATTATGTATGCAAACCAGCCGTAAAAAAATAAATTAACATTTTTAATTTGAACTGATTTGGGAAATAATTTTCCTTGAAGATTAAATTACTTAGACTTCGAAAATGAAACATATTGCACGTATTTGTAACATGCACACATTCAATTTTACTCCGTGTGCAATACATACATGTCAGATGCTCATATGCAATATTTTATACTCGTCAAACGTACATAATTAAGCAACATAAGTACGTGCACAATAGGTATAGAAATGTTACATGCGCACGTGAATTATACATACATACTTGGGTTATACGAGTAACATACATACACACGTTACATGCACACAAGTATTCAAACGTGTATGCATATATATTTCACAGACGTAATACAATATATTGATATTTATTTTATCCGCGTAGGTAACTCCGTATCGCAGAGCCCGTCGGCAGATTACATCGATGGAGAGCCTTGGTCTCGGGTTCGACGGCAAGTGATGAATGAGACGTCGTCATCAACCAGCCCTCCTGAGGAGGAGAGACCTACGAAGGTCACGCAGAAGTTTGCACTCTATAATGCCACAGGTAAGGTTCAAACGTCTTAGGTCTACAAAAAGACAATTTATATTCAACGGTCATGATTGCCGTTCTGATTCTCGACTATTTTTCGCAGGTTTTCCAGGTAAAGGTGCTCTGCTGTTCTCCTCCGGCTGGCCAGAGCTTCGTCGCACTAACGGCACTACTATCAGACTTAGCACGCCTGTCGGAGAACCCACCATCAAGCCTACCAGGCTTTACACCATCATGGTGGTACGTTTCGTGGATGGGGACAGCAAAGATAAGGTGAGTTAGCGGGTCGGTGATAGGAAAATAAAGTCTTCTTGGATCTTTTAACATTTTCTCATCACCTAATTCTCTTCTTCCAGATAACTCTTGAGTTCAGCTTCAAGCAGTCAGCAGGCTGGTGGACGGCAGTGGGTGTTGAGGTGAAGTTTGGTCTAGAAGTCACGGGCATTAGCTTGATGGCGCCCAGCCCGCCCGATGCCCCATCCGCTGTGCTCGGCAAGTCTTATCATTGCTCACTGCCCCTGGTCTACTCCTCGGAAGATGCTACTCTAACGTTGCCAGACATACAGGTTGGTGACACAGCAGTGAATGATGACGGATTTCACGTATCTTCTTTTGAAATCAGTGAAACTGTAGCACATGTTTGTTTTGTGTTTACAGATGCAAATGTTCATGGACAGCACGGAGAGGTTCGCCGATGCTTTCGACTGCATTGGCTTCACAACTGTACCAATCTGGTAAGTTTGACAGATTCGCAAGCCACTTATACTGGTGACCTGATCAAAATCGAACATTTCGACTAATGAGTATTGTTTATCTTGTCCGCAGGTCAGGCATAATGGTCTCGAGCATCATGCTGGTTGCTTTAGGCATCTCCATATCATTGATCTTGGACATCAAGACGATGGATCGCTTTGAGAACAACAGAAGCAAGCAGCTGACCATCACCGTCACAGAATAATTTGTATTTAAGGACAAACCTTTGTGTAAAATCTAAGCCTACTTATATAGTTTACTAGCTAGATGTTTAAGTGCTATTCTTCTACGCACAAAATGTTTATCTAGTTACTTTCCAAAATAGGCACATAGGGTAATCCGTAAATAAATAACAACGCGTTTCAAAGGCTTTATCATATGATGGATATGATAATGTTTTCTCGTTCAATAATAAAACAACATAATCACTCTTTGAGAGCTTCCTTTTAGGGGTAACATAGTCCATCGCGAATGTCTCCCCACCCAAATTCGTCACGTTCATTAAGATAATACTTACTTTATCATTTTGCTTTGTGTGTTCATCTTACTGAACGTGATAACCGTATCTTTCCATGCTGGTCTGGGAAAGAAAGAAAAACTTAGAAGGGCCAGCTGCTTATCATCCCGCGCAAGTCGTAAGAGTCGACTGAGGGAGCCGGGTTCAAGCGGCGCACGGGGCGGCGGACTAGCAATCCGGCGCCTCATAGGGCGCCGCCGACATCCCAACCCCTATTGCTAGCAACGCTTGAGGAGGTGCTTCTCTTGAAGCGTTGCTTATAGAGTATTTTTATACCTAAATTTTAATCGCAGCATATAAAGCCGGGAAAACGCTTAGCAAAAGATATAATATAAAGTAGCATAATAATCTGTCGTCTCTGTTCCTGTCCTCTTGTCTTTCCTTAGGTTAAGAGTAAGTTAGACGTAAGTTGTAAATAAGTAGGGTAGACAATGTCGCGTACACTCAGTACTAAGGATGTTGTTTAGTTTATGCCAACGATACAAACCATTGTAAATGTGTATTATAATTAAATATCATATCAATGTTATTATTGAGTGTTCTTTTTACTTAACTTAACTAAACAAAACTCCAAGATAAAGATAATATATTGGTCATAACACGCGTTAACATACAAATAAAGCATGCAGGAGTATTAAGTACACACGTAACCTACATGTTTTGCTTAGTGAGGCGTACAAATGTATGACATTTTACAAGAGAAAATAAAATTGTTTCGCTAAATACACGATACATAATTGATTAGTCAGTCAAAAGAAAAAATCTGACAATAATGATTTAAACCACATAATATACTCAATTCTTATCAATCAACCAATCATCAATCTTATATAAATGATGTCATGAGAATAGGAATGAATAAATGAAACAATGTACAGTATCATTCAAGAGCTCAGTTTTATGCGGTATCTAATAACATTTGACTGTTAATTTTGACTACCTAGGCAATCGTCCATTGCCCCACCAGCCATGTCCTTTAAAACTCACACATTAGTCTTCAGCTATCCTTGAAATATGAGATATTGTATAATCTTAAAATCAAAATTTGATTTTAAGATTATACAATATCTTCATTAAGTAAATTAAAGGCGAAATAAACCATATTTTCGAGAGCGCGAAAGTGATGCAACTATTAACAGGTGCTGTGACTGAGTATAAAGGTACAGTTTTCGTGGTGCTAAACCATGCGTATGGTTTAGCACCACGAAAACTGTACCTTTATACTAAACAAAGACATAATGTTTAAATTATTTCAAGCTTTCTTAAAATTAGATAAGTTATTGACGAAAAAAAGTTTTTTTCGTGCACGGAGCAACGTTTATGAATAAACCCCAATATCTTTAAAATACGATCTTCGGAATGAGTTTTGAACTAAATAAATATGTACGAGTGCTCCAATACAAGCCCTGTTGACCATCGTTCCATAAAGTACCTACACGTTTGCACATGTGCACGTAACAATACACACGTGTGTGCACAAGTTTGCAACTTTAAGACACACTGTTGAACGTCAATACACGCATGCATTTTCATTATGTTTATGTAAATACTTGCATGTACGTGCATATTGCACTTTTGTATTATTTATGTTACGACAACATAAATAATACAAAAGTGCAATATGCACGCGTTACTCGAAAGTATGTATGACACAGTAAATATTGTAGCTTTAACTTGTTATTTATTTCCTTGTCATCTTATTAAGTTTCATAAAAAAAATCTGTAATAATTGTTTTAAAACTTTAAAATAAATAGTTTTAAAGTTATTTAAGAAAATAGATGAAAATTTACCAGTCCCTATCTCCGAAACAACTGAGCTTTTGAAAAAATACTGAAATAATTGTTCTTTACTTACAGGAATCCTAAAGGAAGTCCATGGTTTTAAAATATCAAGGTAAGTAAATCTCTCAACATTGTGCATACAAACTTACATTTGCAGTTGGAATGTATGGGCGAACATGTTTTTTAACTACACTCTTAAGTTTGTCAATCAGTCCGGAATTGGAAATTTATAGGCTTTATAACATGAATGAAGCCGCAGGCAGCCGGGCACAACATTGAGACGGAATCCTCAGATTGCTAGTCCTACTCGCACTTGTCCGGTTTTTCTTTACTATTTATCTCCGTTTCCATCCTAGGATTTAAGGATACGTCTTTTATCCTCTCATCCCCTCCAAAGCGCTTATTATTAGTATTCCAGCAGCGACTATTCTCCTCTTACTATCAACGTTGACAATCAGCGCCAATTCTCCGACCCGTGGTATGCATAATTAAAAAAGTGTGTGACAAGCGACCTCCGGCTCTGCTGACCCAGTCCGCGTGATGTAAGACACTGATAATATTCATATTTGCCGGAACAGCTGCATATCTGAGATGAGCAGTGACATCTTCTTTATCCGGGAGACTTACCGTTGTGAGATCAGGCTGGTGATTTGAAGTTAATAAGGAATAATAATAAGCAGTTTCTCTGAAGCTACTTACTATTTCTTGTATTATTGGCCTACGTTAGTAAGACAGAACAAGTGCGAGTTGGACTCACACACGAGGGTTCCGTATTGCGTACAATATTTAACACACATATTTTTTATAAATAATAGTACTTAAATAAAAACACATTCCTTTAATTTTTTACTTTATTTTTATTTTTTATAATTTGTCGTTATAGCGACAATAGAAATACACAATCTGAGAAAATTTCAACTGTCTCTCTAACCGTAATGGTTAGAGACAGCCCGCTGACCGACAGACGGACGGACAGCGGAGGCTTAGTAATAGGGTGCCGTTTGGCACCATTCGGGTACGGAATGTGCCTGTCCTTTAATGCTAAACCAATAATTGAATTATAAGTTTGATCATTCATTTCTACATTAACATAATGAGTGATGATTATAAATGAATGAATTCGCCCAATAAGTCGCTCGGCCATTGATCCACATTCTCGCATATTTCCGCACTGCCTCACCTCAACACATAAAATATTAAACAAACATATTCCTCCACATTTTGGCGCCAGTCAATGTGAAGCATTCACGTTCATTCTTTTAGGGGTAAGTAGAACGGTAGGTGACATTGACACTAGTGATTTTATGATGTTATGGTCATACTGTTGCTAAAAATGAGAACACAATAACATGGAATACTTATTAAATAGTCAGGTTTATCAATATTATGTTATTGCTGAACAAGATTTGAAAGAAAGTAAGAAAATAATTTATTAAGCACAGATTAAAAAGCACACAATATAATTATACAGGGGATTAAAAAAAAATGTATATATTAGTAGTACGATATAAGAAATTTGCAGGGGAGTGTGCCTCACGGCTGCGCCAAAAAGGCCCAGTTCAGCAAAAATTCCAGAAAACTATAAGTAGTAACTAGATTTGTATCGAAGCCTTTTCCAAACAATGTTTACCACCTGTGTGTCTGTCTGTCTTTTTCCCAACTATGTCGGGGTCGGCTTCCAGTCTAACCGGTTGCAACGGAATACCAGTGTCTTACATGGAGCGACTGCCTATCTGACTTCCACAACCCAGTTGCTGGGTAACACAGTAGTAGTCACCCCTTGGTACTGGCTGGTTGTCAGATCTACGAATGACAGCCGGGACCAACGGCTTAACGTGCTTTCCGAGGCACAGAGGAGTCTCGTAGGTCTCCCGGCAACCTTATGATGGACGACCCCTCAAACAATGTTGTGGTCTGCATATGAATGTAGGCTAACCCGATGTGAACACAGAATGAGAGATGCAAATGTGATGTGTGTGTCTGCGTTCAATTGCTCATAAACTATCCTCCTTATTTCCAGCTGGTTTCCGGTTTCTGGTATTAATTATACGGTTCGCGACCTTCATGGTCATGATACTTTTGGTCTCATTCTGAGACTATATGAACAATCTAAATACGTAAAAAAGATGTAAAGAACACACTTAATATTTGTAAAGTGTGAACAGTGTACAGACTAAATGCAATATGAATCATTCTATTGCTGACTGAACGTTTCCTAAATCATGTGACATTTAGTTGTCTCATCAAGTTATTGATACAAGTAAGACGCTTTCTACCGCGAGCTAAATAATCCTTGGCAGACAGGTCTTAAGTGTGTTACCAATAAAAATAGCATCACATTAGTTGTGCACATTCCTAGAAGTAGGAAACTTGTTATATGTCTGTTTGTGAGATCTTATACTTAAGGGAGAAAGATGTTTATTGTGAAGGCTGGTGCGTGATAAGGTTTACATGGAGATGGTGTGTCTGTTCGTAATCGTGGTCCATGGAAATTAAGGACACTATGGGTTTTATTTATAAACGTTGCTTAAACTGCAGAAACGTTTTAACGTTTAAAAGTTTACGGTTATATCTTTAAGAAATGTTTTGTGGTGACATCTAAATTATCATATGCGAACTACGCATCAAAGACATGATGTCACAAAAAAACCTGACGACACACAAAATCTTGCATCGCGCAAACAGCGTTTACCGCGCGATAAGCATATTATAAGTTCCCCGACATTAATCGTTGGGCTGTTGCCCGCCAAACATGACACCCCTCTGGTCGGAGGATCATTCCTTTTCTATAGAGGCTAAGTGAACTTTACACCCTGTTCCTCATTTCTATATAGTTTATAAATGAACTCTTAAAGACCGTATCATGTTTGACATTGCTACTTCTGTCAATAAAATTGAAGTTTATATAAAGCCATAAATTGGCATGAAAATTACCGCACGACAGACAACCTTCCGAGAAGTAGCTTAAAAACTGTTTTCTCAATGGGGTCACAGATGACTTAAATAGTCCTGACCCAAGGGATAGGGTTTCCAAAAAGCTGGAAGAAGCTGTATGTGGTTTTAGCCAGCAGGACATCACATAGCCCTCCGTCGACATAGGAAGAAGGATACGCTTAACTATACCAGCTAGAGAACAACGAAGGTGAACCATATTAATTTTTCCGGCTAAAGGGCCGGAATAAAACATTGAGAATTTAATCTGCTGGTGAAAACACCAACCGATTATTTTCATTGAAAATATTCATTAACTATACCTAGTAGTACATCTACAACCTTAGTTTTTGTTTACCCTAAACCTCTTAAAATGTCATTGTACTCATTATTATGAACAACTTTCACTAAGGGACCAACGCTGAAATCGCGAAAAAAAAATCTGCTGTTCCCTACATTTATGTTCGTATATCTCGTCGAAATGCATGGAACAGATGATTTTTTTTCGCGATTTCAGCGTCGGTCGGTCCCATAGTGAAAGTTGTTCATAATGATGAGTACAAATACCCCTTAAGAGGTTTAGGGTAAACAAAAACTAAGGTTGTATATAAGTAAATCAAGCCAATAAAACGACACCTTTAAAGAACCAATAGTTACATCTCCACGGCAATAAAAAGCCATAGACTATAGTAGCCATCACGCGAGACAAAAGCGAAAGTTGTTTCAATGTATGATGTATGGGCCACGATGGTGAACCACGAACCATGGTGCTCCATCGTCTGGTGGCCATGGCTTTCCCTCACAACAGTCGCAACAGGGGCAAATCTTAACGTTTATTGGAAAACATAAAATGTTGATAGATGGAAAAAAGGTATTGTTCTAAGCATAGTCGATCTATGCTTAGAACAATACCTTTTCTATCTATAAATCATTATGGTATTTCGTGGTGGTCTGGTACTTTTATGATCACGTCTCTTAGGTTCAGATCTATAAACGCTAATTAGCCCGTGCTTTGGCTTAGACATGTTCCGACAACTATCAAATTACAAATGGAAGATAAAGCTCCCATTTGTAGTTTGATAGCTGTGCGACAGTGACAAGTAGGTACAACGATTATAATTAGAGTAGGCACCTACTTGCTAAGTAACATTTTATAGAGCTCAGCTTTACAGATTGTGGGTTTATAACCTGGCATGCGTTGCTGACATCCTTACATATTATAAAATGCAACGCAGGTATCCGATTTATGTGTTTTTCTTAATTAATTGATAAAAGGTATCTGGCTTGGCTTGTAAGTGTCTACGCGACCAGAACTTTGGTCTACGCTTGGACCTCCTAAGACTTTTTCTGAGTAATATACACTGCCTTATTAATCTACACTAATAATATAAAGAGAAGAGTTTTGTATTTTTTTTTGTAATGAATAAACAAAAAAAATACTTTTAAGAATTCTTTTAAAGTCAAAGTCAATCTTTTATTTCAAATAGGCCCTTGTAAGGCACTTTTGAATGTCAAATTTTACAAAAAAAAAAAAAAACTTTAAAGTCGCCCCTTTCCAAAAGGTAGTTTTGATATGGAGAAGAATGATCAAGAAACTCCACCGTTAACCTCTTGTAAATGTTTTACAATATTTTGTATAGGTACATTACTTATATAATTATATGTGAAGACGATGCACCTAGAATAAAATTACTATACCACGATAGGTAAAAAGAATTAAAAATGAAGCAACGAAGGATCAATTAAATTTTATGTGATAAATACATGGTGCTCACAATTTACAAACATTGTAACAGTAGACGATTTTCCTAAAATTTTACAATTAATAAGTCGGTGTGTGAGGCAGTAATCACAGAATGTAAAATAAATGTCATATAATTAGCAACCAGTTTGATTTTGTCTAGATTCAAGATTATCCTATGGAGCAGGACCATCATGTTTCCAAGCATTCTTATCTTGGATATAATCCTCTTATTTGTAATACCTATGTCTGTTTACAAAGTGTGAGAAACTAGTTAAATATAAGACAGCACTAATTCATTGCAGTCGGTAAACACACTAAAGGACAAAAAACTTTTCGAAAGTTTTCCACAAGGTCGTATTCTGGGTCCCTTGGAACTAATAGCTGTCCTCTGCTTTTGTCAGGTCATAAAAGTTAGGTTAGTTTAAGGTCAACAATCCTGGAACAAGAAGAAGAAGAACGAAAATACGTTTATTTACGGTAAACATGACATAAAAAAAGAACAAATACATGAAAAGAACAAGGAGTAGAGTTAAAGGTCTAAAATTACCAGCAAGCGTAGTGGTGGCGAGTACTCATTCGATTTTAGTATTAGCTCGCAATGGGACATTACCTTGCTAATAATTATTATTTGTGCAAATGTATGTAATTCTGTTTGTAATAATACGGTCTATGGTAATCTAGCTCATGGAGATAGAGAGGTAGATATTCCTTATAATGGGTTAATGTATTTGATTGGGTTGTGTGAGTTATAAGCTGCAGCGGGTAGGAATGTAATGACACACGCTTTATGAAATGAAATCAAATTGTTTATTCTGTAAATAGGATATCGGAATCACTTTTACACGTCATATAAAAAAAATATTAAAAATAAGCTAGATGAGGTCCGTGTTTCCTATCTGACTACTCTGAGAAGAAAGGCCGAAACAAACTCAGAGGTCGTAGTCTCTTTTAAAGTCCAGACATAATCTTGGTCAAGTCATATGAGGACCATGTGGATTAGTGTCTGAAATGGTCTTTTGAGGAAAGAACCACACAGATTTGGAATATGTATGATATTGATGATTGAATGAGCAGCTGCAAGTGGCAACAATGTTTCGCTACAGGTTAAGACTGATAGTGATGCAAAAAAAGATACTACTTAATTTATTTTTGTACTGAAAGTAATTTGGTAACAAATTGGAAACCATCTTAAATTAAGGTTAAATAGGTACCCAAACACATAACATATTATAATAATAGTCTATTAACATATTATAATAATAGTCTATTCCTATTTTATTTGAATGTTTACGTAGCAACACCAATTTCACTTTAACTAATATAGGACAAAAAAAAAGAAATCAAATCATGCGTCGGTTCCTACGAATAATAAAAGTCCTGACTACCCGTTACCACTGTCAAAGATCTACGAATGACAGCCAGGATCACCATCTAAACGTGCTTTCCGAGGCGCGGAGGTCCCGATATGTACTAGATGATCATCGATCCACGGACCGACCGCAGCAAGCGTAGCTTAATCGTCGGTTACTTTATTCGTAGATCGGCTCTTAAAAATACCGTGGTAGCTCGCTTCACTCTGAAAATTACACCACACACCAAACTAATATTTCCATCACAGTGATAAACTTTCACTTATTAGCGTGCGGGTGAGCGCGGGGGTGAGGCACCCATCGACCGGTGGCACGGGGGGGGAGGGGAATAGCTACAATTATTGAAATTTTATTAAAATGGCTGCGGCACACTTGCGGTAGAGGCGACCTACTGCGACTGTGTTATGTACTAGTTCAGATAATCGATGTTACGAGTTTGTTTCCGATAGATCAATATTCTACTTTTGATTTCTTTATCCGATTTCGCATACCGTTGTGATTCACACCGGAAGTCTTTCTATGAGTTCAAAAAGTTACTGTAGTACTTACTACTGTGATATTTTTGCTTGATATTGTAAGTAAGTTAGGTATTACTCACTCACGACACCTTGGATTAGCAGAATTTAGTTTTACCAATGCAGTCTCATAAAAGCAAAAGATTTTCATTTAAATAAAAGTTCCTGCATTAGAATGAATAGTTATAATCCCGCCTGCGACCGATAAAGCCGACTTTGACGACCGACTGGTGGTTAAGCCTCTCACGGAACAGGTGGATATAATTATATAGGTTGAGAATATACATAGATATGTCAGATTTGATGGGACCAACCTCAAATGGAGTTGGGCAGGACTCCTGGCGAGGCGTAGTGATGTCAGGTGGAGTGATGACAGCAGTGATGAGTGGCGTCCAAGCACTGGAAGACGAAGTGTCGGTCGTGCGGTGGCGAGATGGGCGGACGATATTGTTGCCATCGCGGGTAATCGGGCTGTGGATAAAGACGGCAAAATCACGAAATATAAAATTAACTGTTCCCTACACTTTGTCGAGTAATGCAAACATAAATGTGCAAATGATTTTTTCTTACGATTTTAGTGTTAGTCCCATAGTAAAAGTTGTCTATGACTAATGACCCCTTTGGAGGTTAAATAACACCTTGTATGTATAAACTACCCATGATGCAGGAGGCATCCTAGTCAGTAGTACCATTTTTTTTAAGAAAAATATAATACCGGTTAGGATATGAGAGAAGTGCATAATATAGCGCATAATCTAGCGTGCACATCTTATATTAAATGTTTATTTGTTTGCTATCCACTTTCGCGGCTTCGTGGGAAGGTCGTGAGATGACATGAGATTGCAAGTGCATGCTCGTGCATGAAATCGTAATGTGCATGATAAATGAGAAGAGATGACTTCATAAGTGGATATATAATAGAAACGTATTGTGGATTTGTGGCAGGAGCTCGTTATGTTTTTGCAAAGGTGAATAGGTAATGTAATAGTATTGACTTTATACAGCAGAAACTTTAAATGGATTGGTAAAAAATCTTTCAGATAAGCGTATTATTTGATTGTAAACATTATATAGATGCTAACTAGCTTGAACTCAAAGATCCTAATCAATATATCTATTACAGCTCAAGAAAGACATGATCAATTTGAATTGCATGTCTCAAGGTAACTCAAAAAATACATTATTGAAGCTCTAGCAATATTTGACAAATTACTTACACAATGATCGGTTTTGTAGATACGTCGGTCGGCAGGTACTTATGTTTAGAAAGTGGTAACTTTTTGTCACTTTATCAAATATGCTTTAGCAGTTACAGAGAAACCTGTTTTGTGTGATATAACATATTTGATAAACCAATCCATCGATACCGTCGAGGGTTTTGGACTTTAGGAAGGCTCGGTTTGTATAATGAACACAAATTTATCATTTTAACAACCCTCAAACGAAAATATCACCGTCACCAGTCTGGTTACAATATTTAAAAGAATAAATAGCTGTATTCCCAGTCAGCACAAATGCTACAAAGGTTGGTGATTGCTGCTTCTTGGTGTAAGACAGAAAGCTCAGACTGCTGCATGTCTTCTTGATGGCTGCCAACCCTCGAAGCATTGAGGTCGACTGCTCTAAGAAACCACGTTGTGGAAAATGTATGTCTTGTGAGTGGTGGACGAATCCCTAAATAATGCTGTCTAGTATCTACAGACTCCCACGACTGCTAGATGGACCGACGACCTTAAGAAAGTGGCTGGGACAGACTGCATCCGGAAGGCGGATATAGGGTGTTGTGGCTCAGCCTGGGAGAGGGTCCAGCAGTGAACTACGGTAGGCTGAGTTGATTGATCTACCGACTATAATATGTAGTTTAATATTAAATGTAAATATATTCAATACTATGACAGCAAGTTCCACCGGCCATAAATACTACGAGTACTTATGATAAATCGGTAACTGATCGCGTCACGATAAACGATGAGTGATGCGAACGTAAACGCGAAGCTAAACGGTCACATGTGTCTAGCGGGACAGTTGGACGTCGGGGTGAGAATATACTGGGGTAGACAAATAAAGGGTGAATGGTGGACTTTTTAGGGGCTTTCATTGCAATTATTAATTATTTTTTGGACGTGATTCACAGTGTATGTTTTGCACTTTAATAATAAATATCGAAACTGGCAGTAGTCTGCAACTATCTCTTGTAAAGAACAACGGCCGTCAGTTACCAAGAGATACCAGACCACACACACTACTACAGTTTAGGTTGTCTCATGAAGACTTCCTTCTCCGTGAGTTAGTAGTGTCAGGGCTAATATGAATACACTGCCGCGTCTTGAACTCATAACTTGAGTCTATTCACTACGAACATCTGACGCAACACTGTTTTATCTTGTCTAATCAAGACACCCCGGTAAGAACACAATTCGCCTATTGCTAATACAAATTGCAAGGCAAACAGCACACTCAATGTTTATCCTCCAAATATCTATCGAACAAATACCACGTAATGAGTAAAGAGCTTTATGTAATGAAGTCAATAGCCGTGACTTTTACCTGCTTGTGTCAATAAGTAAGATATAATCTGGTTGGAAAGCTGGTGTGGGCTAGAATGTGGCGCGTGGGCGGGAATCCCTGTGCTGTGACGTAGCTGGGCTGTGAGCCGTGGCTCATCATAAAATATTATGCTTTAAATCTTAAAAACTTGGAACGGTTTAAGTACATAATTGCGCTAGTCACTTGTTTGCCAGGTTATGTTGGTTTGTATAGATATTGTGGGTGAAAGGCAACAATTTCATAAATACTTCGCCATCATCAGTGAGCTAAGGGGGTACTTCAAAGATTGAAAGAGCCTCCATGAGTGTGACCTTCCTTTTTACGTTCACCACTCCCTTTTGACTGATTAACTAAAATTACCCATCTTTACACAACACGGCGGAAAAAAAAAAACCTCCACTTATGACGTAGCCCACTGGTAATGAAAACAGGAAGCTTAGAATCCTATTGAAACTACTACCGATCTTTTATACAATATCCACAAGCCTTGTGCCTTTATAGCCAACTTCTTGTTTTCAGTTCTCAGTGTGTCCCAGACCTGTTCAACCGCGGTGGCTAGTAGCTCGTGGCTACATTCCGTGTAGTCATGTGTCACCCGCCATTACACTATTATCTGCTCATCGCGACGTTATGCAAATGGGCGTCATTCCGATCAACGGTGCGCGCGCGCAATTTTAGCGGTACACGATATTTAGTTGGGTATACACACTAGGTGTTTAAA
The DNA here is from genome assembly GCA_914767755.1 of Agrochola circellaris. Classification (NCBI taxonomy): domain Eukaryota; kingdom Metazoa; phylum Arthropoda; class Insecta; order Lepidoptera; family Noctuidae; genus Agrochola; species Agrochola circellaris. The sequence continues at coordinate 15,788,050 of OU611863.1, read as the reverse complement.
GTGCAGCGGTAGATTTAGATAGGCATAGTATTGAAGGAGATTGTAGGGTGAACTGAACTCCTGTTCAAAGATAAACAAAATCTAAAAAAATATATAATAATAAGATAATACTACTTTACTGGAAAAGAATATTTAAACGATAAAAGATAAGTGCTATATTATTATAATAATTGGTACAGAAACTATTTATATTTGAAAATTCAAACATCAGAAAAACCTATTATGATTTTTTACAACACAAGATATAATTAAGAAGAGTGATGAGTTAAGGTTTTAAAGCTTCCTCTCTCCTAATATTTTGCTGTGCCCGACAGAGTCTCTTAATATTTAGCTGTGCGCGACAGTCTCTTAATATTTTGCTGTGCGCGACAGAGTCTCTTAATATTTAGGGGTGCGCGACAGGGTCCCTAATGAATTAAGTTACCAACCAAATACACATTGTGGAATGTAATAAAAGGTTGAGTATTGATTGACGGCAAAAAGAGATAGGTAGGTACGTGGAAAGAGGGAATCGCAATCATTTGCACTGTAGCCTGGACCAAGCATATGCTTAAAAAGCGTGGTACCAATAAAATGAGTAGTAACTTATTTTATTGTTACCACGTTTTAAGGGCAGGCACTAAATGCAAAAGGTATGGTCGGGCGTCAGCGTATTTATGAAACATACGTGTTTGAAGCATAGATGATTGTGTCAAAAAAAGTCACTTAAAAACATTTTCGACAATGGTTTAAGCTAACTTTGAAGTTTTTGAATGATTTAAAAAAATAATTCAATAATACCATATTGCTATATTATTTTGTAAGTAAAGTGAACCAGCTGAAGTGGTAGTGAAGAGTCCTTTTACTTTAATTTGTGATTTGTGTTGAAGAGTTCTTACGCAATGCGCGGTTTCTATTTAGGGGGGGCGACATAATAGAGAAATGTATTCGGAAGGAAAACATTCGCGTTATGACATCATCATTAATTACATCACATATTAGGATAGGTCCTAAGACGTGCCTAGAGAATTCCTCAATTAAAAAGTCGACGTTTTGTCTAACTAGTGCGTTGTACTGCAAACACGCGAATAATATAATCGAACAAATGTGTGAACTGTGGAAAAGAAATCGATTGTCGTAGATATAATCGTTCTAATCAATTACCAATCGGCATAGCGTTACGTCTTAACTTTTCAGTTTATAGATTTACAATTCGCTGTATTTACGCTTGTTCTTGGTATGGGTTCGTTGACATAGTGAGTCATAAGTATGAAAACTTACTACTTACTTTTCAATGTAGGTATCAAGTAAAAAGGTACGGCCATAACCTACTCTACAACTAGTCAGATCTTTCATATTCATTTTGAGCAGAGTATCAATGCTGCTCTGCAAGAAACTTGATGATTTTTCATCTTGCATATTACTGATGTCGGTGAAGGCAAGACATCGTGAAGAATGACTTACAGTAAGTCTGAAGTCGCCAATCCGTGTTGAGCAAGCGTCGTGATCAATGCTCGTGCCTTCTCTGTATGAGAAGAGGCCTGTGTCTGCAGTGGTTTATAATAGACTGGTATTATTATATTCTTACAAGCATATTACAAATTAGAGGATTATATCCAAGATAAGAATGCTTGGAAACATGCTGGTCCTGCTCCATAGGATACTCTAGAATCTAGACAAAATCAAACTGGTTGCTAATTTAAGTTGTATAAATTATAAATTATTATTTTTATTATATGACATTGATTTTACATTCTGTGATGACTTCCTCACACACTGACTTATTAATTGTAAAATTTTAAGAAAATCGTCTACTTTTACAATGTTTGTAAATATGTGAGAACCATGTATCTATCACATAAGTAATTAATTTATATTTCGTTGCTTCATTTTTATTAATTATTTTTTTTACCTATTTTGGTAACGTATTTTTTTTAGGTGCATCTTCTTCACATATAATTATGTAACTAATGTACCTACACATACAAAATATAGTAACACTTTTTAAAAGAGTAACGATGGAGTTTCTTGCCCATTCTTCTCCATACGAAAACTACCTTTTGGAAGGGGCCACTAGAATCAATTCAATTTTGTGTAAACTTTGACGTTCTAAAGTGCCTTACAAGGGCCTATTTGAAATAAATGATTTGACTTTGACTTTATTAAATTCCAAATTGCTGTTATACGGAAATCTAGAACTTTGTAGGTGTTGTGTATGAGAAGCAACCTCAACAATGGACAATTTACCAGCTGATCTGCTGTATCACGATGATGACAATAAAATAACCAGCTGCACCATTCATGTGAGATGAGTAACACTCTTTCTCCTCCACCCAACAACGTATCATCACCAGCCAATTACATCAACTATTAGAACCACGACATACAATGGAAGTCGTATCATGACAGTGACGAATGTGCTCGACAACATAATTACTGGGCGTCGGTCATTTGTAATTGAACATGAGGCATCTGTTGTGTGTCGAACTTGACATTGATGAGAATGATCTGGTGTTAGTCTACGTTATTGGTACCTCAAATAACACTCCTGTTTATTTGAGTGTCGTGGGAGCCAGCAGCTAATTTGTTAAGGACAAAGATGGTGGATTTAAAACTATACAGACTGAAACTATAATTATCTTAGTGGCAATGTGTAGTCTCAATGACTTACAACCGTTAGAGAGCACATCTTCCGTCTGGAAAGGGACCTTGACTGAACATTTTTGCGTCTTCCTTGAAGCATTCAATGATGATGTGTGTCAGTTGAATTATTCGTATTCAAATGCAGTTTCACTTATACAAAAATCAAGACAACATTTTTTGTAGAAATCTATAAATGCTCTAACAGCGTTGGTAAATTATTTGTCTAACTTAATAACTAATTACTGGCCCATCTTCACGACTCTACCTCTAATAACTGTCAGTACGAAACACAACCATGTGACGGCCGTGGCAGGTGTACATAGCGGTCGTTTTTATGTAATTACACAGCTATGTGAAAGGTTTCTGATGGATCCCACGGAGGCAAGTACTTACGAATAAAAAGTGGAATCATTTGTAATGTAATCTGTCTTTGGAGATGTTTGGTAAAGTTAATAAGGAAGAAAATAATATAGAAGATGACAGACAAGAATGTGAAAGAATAAACGAGGCTTTGTTGAAGAGTGGCTTAGAATCAGCTGATAAATGAAGTGTTCCTTACTGAAAGAATGAAGGTATTAAATACGTGTAAAATGTGTGATTTAAATGAGGAAGTCGGTTCGCTTTTGAAACTGTAAACAAGACACTGTTGCGAAAGGTCTTGGAAACCTCTGAAACTATTGTAACACAACAACGCAAACAAATATAAATCACCCCTACACATTAATCAACGAAAAACACCCTTTTGTAGCCACAGAAAAGCATTCTTGACAACATCGTTTTTTAGATCAGCGAATTTAAATCAACTTTAGAATTGTTCCAAAGTTATGCAAAGAATCCGTACAAGAACAATTTGATTTGGCAATATTTAATTAATATAGTTGTGTGTTGTTTATATAGTTGTGTAAGGAAATATGAACGATAGAGTTTATATTTCTTTTAGATATATATTTGCTATGAATGCGTAACGAATGGGTGATTTGTTCGCTGATTATAATCACTTATGTTATTTCATCAGAGCATGCTCTTCACATACATAGTTTTTCATTTGCATAGATAGCTTTGTGCTGACATAAACCAATCTGCTAGAAAAACGAAGGGCTATGTTTCAGAGGACTTTTTGTGGCTGTTATGAAGATGACTCAGAACTAACAAATATTTTTAATGAATTTAATTTAAAGTTGCTACATTTTATTGTATCTCGACTAAATGCAGTAGCTGTCACTGTTAGAAACGTAGTTTCTGAAACGTAGTTTCTGAAACGTAGTTTCTGAAACGTAGTTTCTGAAACGTAGTTTCTGAAACGTAGTTTCTGAAACGTAGTTTTAGTAAGTTACTAAACAGACAGACTGACAGACAGATAAATGAATAGATAGATAGATGAAAAAGAATTTTGTAGTTACAGACATTGCAGAAAGAGTCAAGCTAGGGGACACTACAGTCATGTGCCATACCATACTGAGCACAGGTGCTGCGGAGTTTTTAGGTCTCAAAAGTCTCATAAACTTGCAATTTTCCCTGTTCAGCCAATCGAAGACAAAACAAGCGTGGTAGTGAAAGTTGACACACACACAGGCGCGACAATTAATTATAATAATAAATGTTGGTGCACGGTGAAAGGTGATTGATTTGCGATAAAATCGGCGCCTGCGTCGCTGACGGCTGACGGAATGTGAGGCTTTTTGTGATGACAAAAGGCAGCTTACGGCGCATGATGGTAATAAAGTTTAAGTAAAAGATGTACAAAAAAGAGATTATAGACTTAAAGATGCAATTTTGTTATAGGACGATGAGTTGGAGATGAATAGTAAATCTGTTGGTGTTAATTGTAAGAATCTCAGCGTGTAAACTTAGGTGAAACGAGCCTTAATTCCATCACTGGGCACTGTTGACAGCTCACTTCAAGTGATTTCACCTAAGTATTCACAGAGTTTTACAGAATAGATCGGCTGCTATCAATATAGTGGTTGTGTTTGGGTGATCGTAAACAAAAGTCAATCACATCAGTTGACAACAGATTTTTCTAAGACTCATCATTCTATTCTTTTTCTGGAATAGTATTCTAGAATTCGAGGGTATGCCCGATGCACTGGACACATAAACATGAATGCTCTATGTACTCTCACTGTTTTTCACCAATCAGTTCTGCATGTACTGTCATTAAATTACTGCCATCTCTCGAGGTTTCATCATCTATGCTTACTGGTTCAAGATCTGGTCTCGTTGTAGCCACTTTCTTCAACGACTATTACTAATACGTAATATTTTATCCAAAGCTTCATAAATCAACATATCGATCGTTAACCAACTGGGTGGTTCGGCTTCTCGTCGGCTAGGTTTGGTTGCGTAACATATAGATATGAATCTAACGTACGACTACTGATCCTTATCTCTTAGATGGTAAGGCTGTCAATTTGAGTAAAAGAATAGAAATGCTGCTGTAACGTCTGTCAGCGAATGATTAACGAATGATAATCTTGAAGTGATCTTGGAGTAGTTAAATTATGAATTTATGTATTCGCAGCCTTGCGTAATAATATAAGAAAGAGTGCATGAAGGTGAAACTCCCCTCAATAGAATGCACTCTGACCTGGTTATCTCGTGTCAGCAAGATCAATGATATGCGATGGTCATAAGGTTGGCAAGTCAGTGGGGTTAAAAGCGGACTATCCAGGGTTAAACCTACTACTTAGGTATCTTTATTATTGTAAGGTAGTTCTTGCGAATATGGTTGAGATTAAAAAGCTATTCATGCTTGTGAATGGGTGCTGTCTGCTTAGATCGAGACTGGTTCAAACTTAGCTGCTTCTTCAGGCAGCGGCAAGAGGTATATGAGAAAAGCTCATACCGTCCTGAAAGGATTAGCCAGTCAGTATCAGGATGTTTGCAGCGCTGAGTATCCAGGGTGCGCTGGCCGTACCTACTTGGTAAGTACCATCATTCGTATAAATACACTGTTTTAAAGTAATTTCTTGAAGTAGTTCTTATGTAACTCTATCTAATAACCTGAATTTGTTTTCCGTTGACTCATGTCCGTTTTAAATATCAAATTAATTAACCACAATATCCTAATAATCTGATCTGTATTAAACAAGTTTGCGGCTAAGCACAGGTACATAATCGGATACAATTTGTCACAAGCGATTAGTACAAGCTCGAACTGCGATAGATATGCACGTTCATTGACTTCACCACCATTCACTCGAGTACATTGGTTACGTAAGGTGGACGTGCCTTCATTCATGCTATGACCGCTGACAAGTGTTGTAGGGCTGGTACTACTATAGGCAGAAAATAATAGAGGTGGGAAAACGAAATGTCACAGTAATGGCGGCATATACGTATACAGGTCGTTATAATTTGGAAATCCAATCTCAACAGCACACCACAACTTTTTCAGAATAACTGATCACATCCTTAGACAGGCTTTTAGAATCTGAAATCCGAATCTCGAAGGGTCAAGCTTCTTTAAAATACTGAAAAATCCTATGTGCCAGGAACGCTTATATCACATCTCATCATCATCGTAAAACTGGACAGCCCTAAAAATATTTTACGTGAAAACAAAACTTATCGTTTTTTCGGCCATCAACACGTAGAAATAATCACAATAAGCATCAATTGTAATATGAACACGTTCACGTAAATCCGCGGTACATCCTTGTCCATAATTAGGGTGTAAATAAAGCATTAACATTGTTTTAAGCGCGATGGTGCGGTAATAGTGCTCATCTTGAGAGTCCGTGTCGAGAGGTTGCGCTCGCGCATCGTTGGGCGCGACGCGCGTGCGTGACTGAGGAGGTTGACTGCTGATAGGGTTCAGTTGGCACAGGTTGTTATGGCAGAGAAATTATATTTTATTTCTGTATATTGTTTGTAAAAACAATTATACACGTCAAAAGCTTCTGGGTTCTGTAGCGCATCGGGCATGTTTGCTGAAGCAGATACAGATAGCTTTCAAGCTATTATGCGAAAAAGAACAGCATCCCTGATGCGAAGGATTCGGGGGAGCACCAACAGCATTCTAAGGGTGATAGTGAATAAGCCTGATTGCCCGTTCCTGGGGCACTGGACCCGTATGCACAGCTGCAGGTCTGGTGCAGCGGGAAGCGGTCATAATTATAGGTTTTTAAACTAGTTGTATTTTTGTTTCTGTTTTGTTTTGTTATATTTATTTTCATTAGAAATGTTACTAACATAGTTTTATAAGGATTACTAACAACAATATGAATCACGTGTGTTCGATTTAAATAAATAAATAAAATAAATAAAAATAAATGATAATGAGGTCGGTGCTTCCTAACCAACTACTCTGATAAGAAACACCGTAACTAACTCAGATGTCACAGTCTCTTTTAAAGTCCAGACGTAATCTTCGTCAGATCATGTGAGGACCACGACGGATTTTTTTTTCGAATTCGTCTGTGTCCATAGTACACGTAGCAATTGGATACGGCAGTGTTTAGTTGAACGTTTCTTAGAGATTTGTAGATTGTTCTACTATCATCATTTTGATATCGATCGATTCCCGTTTGTTAAGTTTCGTGAGCTGGGCATAAAAGTAACTTGTAACTATCTACGACTTTTGACGAACTTATAGGAATTTAAAATTGATCAGCCAACAAGGTAATTTTCCAGAATTAGACTACAATAGGTTGACCTACTTCATAATTGGCTGGGATAAAAATTACCAAATTATGAAGGAGCTTTTAGAGACGATGTATTGTTTATTTACTTAATTGAAAAGAATTGTTGAAAATAGTAATACAGATTACAGTCAAAACTCTATTTACATACGGAATCTTCTCAAACCCAACCGATTTATTTAGTTAACCCGTGCTTCGCTGACGTAACGCGCGGTAACCCGACTACAGTTTTTGCTGAACGAAAGTTGTCGGTTAGGTAATGATCAACTAACACACATCTATGCTATCCTGGTGATTGGTCCGGTGTCAATTACTCGTTATCTAATGTTTTGGAGTTATTTATTGATTCTACAAATGAGAATAGTTCTGTAGTTGGTAATGATTGAACTTTGATAGTACAGCAAAAGTTGTCTTCAAAACAATTGATGCTCTATGTCGAACAAAAACAGGAGACGATCAAACGCTACTTCTAAAACAATGCTAATTTCCATAGCAAGAGATAACATGAACAAGTAGAATGTAACAAGAGAGTACGCGGCGCCAGTGCCGCCGCCGCCGCGGGAACAGATGTCGATCGACAGATTGTGTCGAGTGTCGATGAACTTCCGGCCGCTGTGGTTACGGACTACTGTCTCTTTGTCGAGTGTCTGTATTTTAAATAGCTTTTTACTTGAGAACTGTTACCATACAATGCTTATTAATAAATTTGTACATACTGTCTAATCAGATAATTTTCACAGTAGTTAAGCGATAGCAAAAGGATTGGTAATTTCAGTTTGATGGGGTGCAATGTATGTTATATTATAGGCGCGTTGATACGGTATTTCGCTAGCAACTGTGCTTTCTGTATTAAGTTACTATTGTTTCGGCTATTAATAGTTTTATGTCGGCCTACTTGTAGAAGATAGCTCCGAAAATATCTGAATAACGAAGGTACCTTGAATACTTGTCATGGGTTATAGATTATCCATATTTATAAGTGGCAAGGATAGGTCATCCTCCCAAGGTTTATACCCTTGTTATAAGAACAAAAACTTTGCTTTTTCTGACACCTATTCACTTTCCCAGCACCGTCACCAGATCAATGCACTTCCTGCGGCTACAGTCCCTCCGGTACAATATTCAACCCAGTCACGTCCGAACGTAAAAGTAAATGTCGCGTGTCTAATGTTTCACTTTTTTGAGTGGAATCAATTCGTTTTGTTTACCGACCGTGTATGAGCATCACAGGAAGGGTTAAGACATTTCCTGGATAGGTTTTTTAGGATAATATTTGTTGTATCGCTTGATTGGATAGTGTCGATTCGATTTTGTTTTTCTAACACCATTTCAATTAGGATGGGTCGGGATTCGGTAGAGCAGCTCCCGTACATTATTGACACTATATACATATTACACACTGACTTATTAATTGTAAAATTTTAAGAAAATCGTCTACTTTTACAATGTTTGTAAATATGTGAGAACCATGCATCTATCGCATAAGTAATTAATTTATCTTTCGTTGCTTCATTTTTATTAATTCTTCTTTTTACCTATTGTGGTAACGTATTTTTTTTTTTTTTAGTTGCGTCGTCTTCACATATAATTATGTAACTAATGTACGTACATATACAAAATATTGTAACACTTTTTAAAAGAGTAACGGTGGAGTTTCTTGCCCATTCTTCTCCATACGAAAACTACCTTTTGGAAGGGGTGACTAGAATCAATTCAATTTTTTGTAAACTTTGACGTTCAAAAGTGCCTTACAAGGGCCTATTTGAAATAAATGATTTGACTTTGACTTTGACTTTATTGATCGGATTTTTTGGGAACTGGACTTGACTGGCTTTAGTTTGTGACTTGTATAACCGTCTCCTGCTTTTGGCTATTGGCTTCAATAGAAAATAGTTTATTATCCAGGTAATACACAAGCAGGCTCACAGGTAGAAATATTGAGTAAAGTGTCAGCAGTAATTGGTCTTTTTGACCTTGCTTTCCTGTTTGCTCCATCCGTAATAGAAAGTAAACCTGTTGCGTATCCCGAATATTTATTCAACAGGTTCAAATCTCAAGATCAAACGTCAATATTACACAATCAGTTTCGGGGAAACGGATGTATCGGCGCTAAATGACCAGAAATATGTGACAACGACGGTCAAGTGTGTTGTGTGTAGCCATTAGCAACACACTTCCGAAAGTTACACAATTTCATACACACTCAACATTTACATTCAACCTATTATCCACCTTAAACGAATTTTACAAAAAGGTGAATATGCTTTGCACATTAGGTGTGATATAATATGACCTTTAGTGACCCACTGTGCTAGGATGCTATTATATTTTGGTCGATTTAAAACACATTATTTTTGTTAAAGAAATAAAACTGTGAATCACCGTTATGCTGACACAGTTTAATAATTACTATTCGTGAAATAAATTTTGATGTAAATAACTCTGATATAGAGTTTATCATAGTTTTCCGATTGAGAACTGACTTAGCTCAACTAAGCCTTTGACTAGCATAAGCGTAAGGATAATCAGCCTTTAATATTCTCACTGCTGGGACTCAGGCCTCCTCTCTTCGCGAGGGAGTGGGCTGTTATTCACCACGCGGGCTCTGTGCGGGTTTGTAGATGTCACATGTCTTCGAGTTTTTGGTTCTAGGGTATGCGGGTTTCTTCACGATGTTTTCCTTCACCGTTTTGAGAGCACTGGTGATGAAATGTGCCTGCCTGGGTTCGAATCCACGACCTACAACTCGTAAGTCGGGGCCGTTACCGCTGGGTCAACACTGCTCCTTTGACTAACTAAGATAGAAATGCATAAAAATATGTAAATAGTTACACCAGTTAGCCTTGGTGTACACCATAAACATTACAGATATTAAATAAAGCTGTAATTCATACAAATTCGACAAAGTCAAAGCAATGTTGTTCAGCCGTAGCAGGAATTGTGTCACCTTCATCACGGTTGAGCCGAAACACGTCAACTGTGAAAGGCAGGTCTCGTACTTTTTTAATTGTTTCGTGTGTGTGTAATTGTTATTCTCTGGATCAACTTCCACGCCCCATATCGGTCCTTATTGTTTTGTTATTCTACCTAGAAGTTCACCGGCATAAAGATATGTACGTAAATATTTCTCACAGAGTAGTAATGTAAGTTCACGCAACATTATCGCACTGCATGTAATCTCGGTTTAATACGGCTTTTATATTCACATTAGACTCGCGTTATTTAGCTGTGGTTATCGTGATGCTGTGAGGTCATAGGAGGTTGAATTGTCAAGTTGAAGTTGAGTTCCACGTGGTAACTCTTTTTAGTATGTTGGTTCTGCTCTTGGATCCTGGAGCCTTTATTCTTTTGTGTTGAAAACGGTAATCGTTTTGTAATAGTCGAGGAGACTGTAGATTACCACTCCTTCTACGGAAGAATACTTATTCATTTCCGGTATTTTTAACAGGAATAGCAAAATAATTTCGACCCAAAAAATTTCAGAAACTAAGTGTTGCCTTTAGCTGGATGTATCGGAGCATCTGAGTTATACTGTACTGTACTTAACTTATCAATTTGTTTTTTTTTACCATAAGCGTCAAGCATAAGCATAAGCGTTTTGTCATAAGCGTTCATAAGCCTTGTTTTTCGAAGTTTTTTAACTCTTTGTAAGTAGGTACATAGAGTTAGAAAACTTCAATACAAATCGAATAGCTGTAAAGTGTCTAAAACTAACGGCTAAATACAGCAATACCGAGAGAGATGATTCCATAATGGTTTGTTAATCTCGGCGTAAAAGGCTAGCCTGTAGACCACCTTTATGAAGACCAGCACCCTATTACGTAACACACGATCAATCGATATTACTAATCCATTGCTTCATGTTCTAAATATTTATCTGCTCAATAACGTAAATAACGCAATGAATTTTGTTGAACTGTCAAACTGAAACATATTGTGATTGATCGTGTGTTACGCAATAAGGGTGCAGTTATGAAGACCTTGGCTTTATACAAGGATATGTATTTAGGCAAATGCATTGGTCTAACGATGTGTTGATTTCTCTGAAATTATGCGCATTTAATGTGTTATGCTAATATACGTATTTTAGACGGCAGTGAAAATACAATAAAATAGAGCAGACGAAGGCGATGGATGCTGCATAGAAAAAAAAAACAGGCTCTGAAAATGCCGTATGTTGGTACAGTGTACTTACTACAAAAGGGAAAACGTCAGTATAAAGTCTTATCTAAACAGTTTATTTATTTATTTTTGAACACCGGATTAAGGAAGCTCCGCGATGATATACGAGCACTTCGCACATAGTAATTATTAATAATAATTAGTAATTAATTTCAATGTTCTCCTCAGCAATGTTCTGTGCCCTTGTGCTAAGGTTGGCTACAAATTATTGTTATATAACGTTAATATTTCATGCCTCGTTTAACACAAGATATTGAGGTTGTTTTTTTTGTTGTAACTCATAAATGCTAATTTTAGTTTGGCATGAAAATAACGCATATTCTTTTTTGGCAGTTAAGGGCTATTTTTAGCAGTAGGTAAGGTAGAAATAGGTACTTCTAAGGATAAAGTGATAACATACAATACTGTATACAACAAGTCTGACAACCAGTCTTACCACAAGGTATTGTATTACCCAAAAACTGGGTTTTTGGGGTTAGGTAAGCAGCTGCATCCGGTTACACTGGAAGCCGACCCCAACATAGTTGGGAAAAAGCTAGTCAGATGAAGATGATGACTCCCTCACTGAGGTTTAGAGGGCCTACCATAGCTAAACCATTAGGATTTCGTAACATACCTAGTTACGCCTGTGTTTCTCGAAGGGTTAAGCAAGCTTGGTGGAGTAATAATATAATAATAATAATAATGTTTATTTATCCAAAATAATACATACAAGACACAGGTTGAACATAGCAGTAGATATACTAAACTTAAACATAATTGTTTGTACAAACGTTGAAAGGCTACAAAAATCTATATGACAAAATAAGGAGTTGGCGCAAAGTATGTTTCTCTTCCATTTATTTGTTGTGGCTAACCTGGTGTCAGAGTTTTAAAGCCGCCCATGGGCCTCTGACTTGTCTTCACATGCCGTCGAGGAATATCTCTCAGGCGGTCTCTCTCTCGTGCCGGTGCCGGTGTTCCAGCTGTCACGGTATCATTCACTCCCTCTTTGTTCAATTTATTCCAATTAATCTTTTCTTTCATTTCTTTTTCCATCAATACAAACGAAGCCACTTTTCTGTCACTAAACAAACTTTCAGATATTTGAACACAAATACTGCATAAGCCATCGAATTAATAGACAAATGAGATCTATTAGCGTACTAACACTTGAATAGCGATCCGCCTCGGTAATCGAACGGCACCATGATCGCTGTATCGCATCATAAATCATGTCTGTACCTACTCTGCAGCCGCTTGCGCATGGGAAACTGCCGCAGAAGCAAGACCACCTGTCGCTAGACGTTGGTGTTATGTTGTATGTACCAAGTTTGGGTAAGAGACATTTATTTTATTTTTATGTTTGATATCTATTAACCCGCACTGCGCCCGCGTGGCGGATTACAGGCCCACTCCCTTGCACAGAGAGTCCTATGTCCCAGCAGTGGGAACATAATAGGCTGGTTATGTGTTATGCCACGGTATGCCATAGTATTTACGTGTAAACGTTTTTGTACAAACCTACTTACAGAAATAAAATCATTTATTATTTATCATTAACATTATGTTTGAAATTTTGACACCTCCGCTATCTTCCCTTCCTCTATTTGTTTCCAGATTTTTAACATTTTTACTTCTGGTTTTACTGTAATGGACTCTCACTGTACCATTCCACTCACAATGTACCATTTTGTCATAAAGTCACATTTTCATTCATATTTTTTTTTTCATTACGTGCAATGTATGTGCATTATTTTGTATTTTTTTTAAATTACTTGTACTTAATTCGCTATCATCATCATCACCTGCCTTTTCCCAACTAGGTTGTTTGTGTCTTCATTCACTAATACACATAAAATTAAAAACAACTGCTTACATTCTAATTCTTCTTAGAAATGATATGATTGTATGAACATTCCTAATAATAGTGGTCTGCTATGTAATAACTTTGTGTTTAGTAAATATTTGTCATGTTGTATGTTTGTTGGGCCCTATTGTCAGTGATGTTTAATACTAGATCATTCCGGTAGTGATTTGTTATTGGATTGCGGCTATTGTGATAACGATTTATACACTTCCTTCTCTTTGAAATCGGTTAAAAAGTAGTTATGCACATTTAAGACAAATACTGCAACTGTTTGAAGCACTTTTAATTGCTTTACATGTTGTAATTGTAAAGGAAATGTGTTCCTAAAATTATAGTGATGGGAAAATTAGTTCCCATGAATGTCATTTCACTTAAAGATTTAATAGTTGACGTGTCTTCACCACTGGTTATTTGTATGGTTTCAAAATAGACAGCTAATTTGACCGCACGAATATCACACAGAATTCTAATAGTTGATGTATTTTTAAAACAATAACATTTTATTTTCAGGATGTTCATTGTTATGTACTCACGTTATTTATGCCAATTGTCAGAATTTTAATCAACAGTGAACCCTACCAATTGATGGTTAATATAATAACTTATTTAATTGTAAGAAAGCTTAAAATAATTGAAAGATTAAGTCTGTGTAAGTACAGTTTTCGTTGTGCTAAACCATGTCAGTCACAGCACCTGTTAAAAGTTGTTTAGGGGTATGAGGAACAGAGTGTAAAGTTCACTCAACCACCATAGAAAAGGGAGGATCCTCCGACCAGACAGAGGGGGTCGTGTCTGGCGGGGAGCTTGTATATATGTCCACCGCGCGGTAAACAATTTTTTTTTTGAATTTTGAGTGACTTCAGGATGTTGTGTGACGTCAGGTCTTTGATGCGTTGTTCGCATGTGGCGATGTAGATGCCGCCACAGTTGGATCACTTTTGCGCCATCGAAAATATGGTTTATTTCGCCTTTGATTTACTTAATGAAGATATTGTATAATCATAAAATAAAATGTTGATTTTATTTCAAAGAGAGCTGAAGATTAATGTGATATTTTTAAATTGATTGGTATGGTTTGCTAAATAATAGGAAAAAATACATTACTGGCAAAGTTTAAAAAAAAAGGTTTTTTCAACATTATTTTTCTGCAATTGTTTGTATCGAAGTTGAAAAAAGTGGTTCAGCCACATACAATTAGACCATATAACGTAGTAGTAGTAGTAGTAACGTAAAATCAAAAGTAGTTTCTTTTAAAAAAGTAATCAAACGTCAGTCTCGGGGTCATTTTTAAGAAAACTTGTTGTGAATATATTGTGATTTTCCGTGAATACTTAACTTCTTTGAAAATCCCTTTCAGCCACATGCAAAACAAAGAACTAGACTTTTCAAATCATAAATAGTTTTGTTAAATTCTTTTTCCCTTTATCACAAATAATAAAAAAAATTGAGCATAATGAGTCGATTTCGTGCACGGCCTCTTATGAACAATAACATTTGTTAATACAATACGGTTATTCCTGAATTCTGCAGATATAAACACAATACTATCTATGATATCATGTAAATATTGTCAATAAATGATATCATTCAACAATAGAATAAAATCTTCAGTCTCACATGAAGCGGTCCGAAAGCTTTCTCGCGTTGCGTCTGGGTGAGTCGTAAGCTTGGCGCTACTCGTGAATCAACTCCCGCGCACGCCGCACGCTCATCTGAATACCGTATTGCCGGCGTTCGATCGTTCGATTTTCATTTTTTGATTATTTTATTTTTGACTGTGCACTGTGGACTGGACTCGAGTGTATTAGTGATTGGATATTTATATTTTATTTTTTGTTGGATTTGTCTCGTTTACTTGTTGTAAGTATGGATGTTTTTCTTAAAAAAATTGCAGCATAGAAAATAAATAGTGTTTAAGTCTTTATTTCATTTACATCGAAAATAATTATTTATCGACTAATTGATATTGAAAACAATGCACCCTGTATAACGACTGTGGGTAAAAGATAAAACATTTGGGTCTACTTTCAAAAGCCTAGATATAGCTTACCATTACCATTAATATCTAGACATCTTTCATGGTTTCATATCTACCAGCCATGCTAATTTCCCGTAAATCTACACGGAACATAAAAACTTTCATCGCAAAAATACAAGTCGGCAATCAATTAATACTTAAAACAAGATTAATCTTTCCTAGTTATAAGAACAATTGCCGCTCCATCGAGTATAGTCTCGCCTCACTAGAGATCAAGGTCGCGGGTTCGATTCCCCGGCAAAACGCATCTCGCATCGCATCGCATCGATATGAAACTTAATTACTGCCTTTGTTTCAAATAGAGCGTTGATTTTCTTGTTTAGGTCTTTAATCTAGTGTTTCCGTGCACATTTTATCATTACCGAAACAGTAGAGTAAGACCAGGTAAACGTAATGTATCGAAGAAAAACACTTGCTACAGCGATGTCAAAAAAAATGGGATAAGAGCAGGTGGAGGAAATTCACCAGATATGGGCACCGCAGAACCGATCGTTGGTGAAATCTAGGGTCGACCGAAGGTTTGCTTTCATTTTAGGTTTCGGCCAGATTCAGCGAAAAAATCTGTTATTGGCCGCATTTTCGGTGCGACCGAATCTTCAGCCCGTCCGAAACTGGCGTATGGCGTTCTAGAGCTGTCAGTTTTGATAGAATGCGAACGACTGACAGATGTTACATTCGCAAAATATTATATTCGCAAAATATTATATTCGCAAAATATTATATTGTATTCGCAAAATATTATATTCTCGAATTATTATATTCTCAAAATATTAGAAGTACAATCAAACACAGTGAAAAATAAAAATGAATTTATTTAAATCAAAATCTTTAAAATCGTAAAATTTAAATCTTTATTCCAATACCTAGGCATCATGGAAACACTCTCGAACGTAATACAATATTAAAATAAAAATTTATTGCAGTATCATACAGTATTGCAAAATTATTTGCATCTATCATTAATAAAATATAATTAATAATAACTGAAACTAAACAAATCCCGAGTGATCAAGTGCATACAAGTTTTCACAACTGGCATCAGTTTCCAAGCACGACGATTGGTACAGCCGCTCAACAATAAAAATTGCAAAAGTATAAACATCATGGAAAATTTATGGGAGCTTATTCAACGCCGCTAACATGGTTAAGCATTCTATTGATTGAATTTTGTTGGACAAACAGTCTGTGATAATGCAATTAAATTTTCTATCATTTTCAATGTATTTTAAAGATCTTTTTTTATCAGGGCAGTGGAAAGCACTTTTTAGCACTCCCTTTGGTTGCAACATCTCCATTTGGTTGTACCATTTTTATTTTTCATGAAGAAGTTGTATTTGTAACCGTTATATAAAAAAACAGACTTGCCTTTTTGACTCGTTATAAACTTGGCTTCACTATCTTCAGACATTTTTATTTTAATATTTATTTATCAGAATGCAAAATTTATTCCCAATAAATATTTTTCACAATGTCACATTATACATCAAAAACAATTGATAAATAAAAACTGACACTAGAACAAACATAGGTTTTTCATTTAATCTGACAGGAACTACTAGCAAAGAGTTTATCTATTAAAACTTCAATATAAATGCACATAATATTATGTTAATGCATATCTTCAGGATTACCTACTACTGGGTGATATAAAATCATTAGATTTATTTTACAGAAGGTAGGTAAACGTTAAAAAAAGGGGTTGTAGGTTTGATTCCCATCCGAGACAAATATATGTGATGAATAACCTATGTGATAATGTCAAATATTTATTATTGTTTCCCTCAAATTAAAAACATTTTTCGCTGTGATTGTTCTTTGTGTAATATTTTGATAATATAATAATTCGAGAATATAATATTTTGCGAATATAATATTTTGCGAATGTAATAATATGAGAACAAAGGTGACAGATAGACTGACTTTTAATACAAAACCCAAAAGAATAAGTGTTTACTTATAAATAGAAGAAGAGAGAAGAGTTGTTCCCACAAACTCTGCAAAAGTATTATTTTGTTTGTATAAAATAAATCTGATAATTCCAAAAACAGCTATTAATTAAATTATATGTAACAAATCTACGAAAAACGAACTATTTTATGCTGAACATCTGCCTCCGAGCCTCCGAACAGCATCATGCATGAGATTATGACGACAATCCAATTGTAACTTAAAATGATTGTCGCGGACTAACGCTGTCTTTAGCATGGTATGTTTGATACGGCCGGTAATGATCATGCTTAGAATGGTCGAAACAGTGGATTATTGCACCAGAAGAAGTAGATAAAGATAGCAGTAGGGGCCCGATAGTAACGGCCGCGACTTGCGAGTAGGTTCGAACTCAAGCAGGCGCTTTACTTTGTGTAAATTATTTCATCACCACTGTTCTCAAAACGGCGATGGACAGCATCGTGACGAAACCGGCATGTCCTAAAACCAAAAATTCAAAGACATTTACCAACACACCCTGGGCCCGAGTTGTGGATTACAGCCCACTCCCTGTCACCGAGAGGCAGCCTGTGTCCCAGCAGTGGGAACATTATAAGCTGTATATGAGTTATGAAGCAGATAGATAGTTAAGTTCATAAGCGGATACTACCCTAAACGATTTCATTCATCATCATCATCTCGGCCGAAAGATGTCCACTGTACATTTTCCTCGCTCAATAATCGCCACTACGACCGGTCCTGCCTTTCCCGCATCAGATTTCATTATTAGACATATTGTACGTACCTATTCGTATGTGTCAAAGCAAGACCCAACGTATCTAAATTTCCATGTGCTAACTAGAAACGATTAATGTCCCACACTTGAGGCTCAAAACGAAAGCCCGTCCCGTCGGGCAGGTTGTAACATTTCACCGTTATATATACGACTTGATGAGGAACCCGAGCAGGTGGAGGCATTGAGAAAGTTGTGTGATGCTGCGGGCTGCGGGCTTGTGGCGTGTGTGGCCAAGATCGGAAGGGAGATTTGTAGGATGATTTATGACAGAAACATCTGTAAAATGACGTGGGAAGTTAAGAAAATGCATCTCCAAATTCAACTGTGTTATGAGTACATACAATGTCGCCCATGGGCATGTGACCGCCCGTATTTTTCTGAATATTCATGAAAAATTATCGAAAATTTACTTTTGATAAAAAAAATTAAAGGAGTCTTTGATATTTTTCATGTTATTAAACTCTTTTTTAATTTTCTTTAATAAAAAAAAATCTTAGTCGTCAAATTTTTATAAAAAAATGTTACTTAATTCGATGAAATAACTTAAAAGCTTTTAGAAATAATAAACAGAATCGAAATCGAGCCAAAAACATTGGAGATATCACAAATGCTACTCAAAAAAAAAAAAATGAATAACACGAAACATTTTAAAGATAAATTCTCGAAAAATAAATTATTATAAATTTTTAACCGGTAAAGCCCTGGGTGACCCTCAAGCACGTCAATTAGCACGTTAATTAGTTGTTTATCAGGCCTTTAACGGTTAAGAATTTTTCATGAATATTCAGAAAAATACGGACGGTCACAAGCCCATGGGCGGCATTGTATACTCGGACACAAATATTATGAAGAATAGATCTATATATAGTCTGAAGAAACCAACAAGCAGTAAACGAGCCTACGAAAATATAGAGTTCTTCTTCATCTTCTTCTTCTTTTCGTATCGAAGGTACATCTATATTATACTGTTTGGGCCAAGGTAGATGATGTAATTTCAGTTTATTGGGTGAATATTACGAAATTGCGAGAATTTCATGAAGATGTTTCAGCGGCATTTTGCCTTTACCTATACGAAGTAATGTTATCAGCACCAAGGCCAGATGATATTTATTTGGAGATTATAAGCTTTAACTACACACTGCAAGTTGTACTTAAGATTACCGTGTCCTCGTTTGCTTCTGTGATTTTAATCTAGTTAGCTATTATGTGCAGTCAATATTGAATCAGCTTTCCTGCTCTATTTTTCCAACGTCTATGTTGTGCTTAGCAACCATAGTGCTCTACTCGCCTATCATTATTGTTAATTACATTCCAATCTTAATCTATTCCATCCCGCTCTATCATTATCTTCTTAATATTGCCCTCGTATTTCTCTCAAGGCTCAATTAACTCTTACTTAGGCGGGAAGGGAACTGGCTGACCCATGTTCTCCCATATTTTTTACGGTTTCTACAAATTTCCATTTAATTGGTTTAATGGAAGAGCTGTATCACTTGAGGTCTTTGGCGTAACTGCTTCCGAGTACCTACCGGTTTATTGTTGTCACCTATCTTCAAGTAATGTCATACTCATTGGAATTATCCAATGAGCATTAATAATGACAGATATTAGTTTTCAGGTAATATATGCTATGTATGTACAGTCAATATCAGTACTTAGCTGAATTACCAACGAAGTTTGATCATTAGGTACTGGGAAGATTTCGTGAGTAGCCTTGTTAGTCACTTCCCACTCTACTTTCTCAGTTTATTGTCATCCATCTCTTTTGTCCCATTCTGTCCCTTCCTCGCGTGTATTCCGTCCATTTCTCGTCCTATTTGACGAGTACAGTACAGATTATGCTAAGCCACACATACATTATGCATGGCCGCCACCTCTGACTAGAACATTATACTAACACCTAGATCAGTCACCTAAATACCACGACATATCGGTAGCTGATTCACGTGGTCACATACTTATGGTAGATCGTTAGGCGGCTGCCTCGCCTGTCCATTCAATGCCTATGACGAACTATTAAAATCGAGCAACAAGTGGATTTTCCACTTTCCAATATTGAATTCGGTAAAACCTAAAGCTGTTTAGATATGTTAGTTAAATGTTGAGGAAATATTTAACAGATTTCGAATTCATATCATGTGGATTCTTGTTCCTCTACCAGACGGAGGGTCCGTCTGCTAGAGGTGATAGGTACATTGGACTTCTACCAGAATAAACCTCAAAAGGTAGTCTTTATCACGTACTGAACTCTCCGGAACACCGACTGGAAAGCACCCTAATGTCCTTTCGATTTAAAACCGATAAGTATTAAAGGAAAAGAAAATCGTCTGTTTGTACCAGTTGCATAGTTAAGTGTGTTACTTATCTTAATCTACATAATCAGTAAACACCACGTCATAGTGAAATGAGAACAGTGAATCAAACGCGTACAAACACTGGAAATTGTTACACGTTCCGTTTGACGTCGCGAGAATTTTGAGAATTATGGTAATTTGTATAGTTCAGATTATGTGGAGAATTATAATGAGTGTGGGTCGAAACATTTTGGACTTTTCGTGTCAAGGTGAACAAAATTTTATTTTATCGGTGTTAAGTGATCACTGGTTTTGGAAGATTTATGAGGTTTGCTAAGTGGCGCTTGTTTTTATAAATTTATTATTTTTGAGTTGAGTTATGCTTTTAACTCTAGATGCTTATACAAATTATAAGTATTACTGTACTACAAATGTTACAGTAATACAAATTATACATTTTAAATACAAATAGGTAAACGATAAAAATAAAAGGACAAGATAAAAATTGCCTATCCGTTTATTTAACAAAAACATATAAACGTTGATAAATAATTCTGCGTATAATAACGTTAAATAACGATACATAGCGTTATAACTTCATAAGTAACGTTACATATAACCGACCGCGATGACTTGCACCCAATGAAAAATCGATGAACAAGTGATCGAGTTTATTAACCATCCATTATGCTGTTCCGTTCTCGATACATTATCGATTCGATATCTCCGGAAGAGGAAATAATTCCAAATTATATCGATATTGATTGTGTAATTGATCCAGCGATAACGATGCAATTAAATCTTTAACCAGGTTAACATATTTAATTCAAATAACTTATGTATATCATAGTTCGGAAAAGAACTGGGGTTACCGAAATAGCTTGCAGAGTAAGCAAGCTGAAGTGGTAGTGGGGTGGGCGGCATGTTTGTCGAAGGAACGATGGCCGGTAGAGCAGACGAGTCCCCGGAGTGGAGACCGCGTTTCGACAAGCGTAGTGTAGGACCCCCCAGCTAGATGGACCGACGACATTAAGAATGTGTCGCAAACAACCTGGATACGGAAGGCAGAGGATAGGGTGTTGGGCCGCAGTCTGGGAGAGCCCTATGTCCAGTAGCGGACTGCGAATGGCTGAGTTGATTGAACTTAATAGTGAAAGAAATTACGTTTATTTATTTATTTAAAAAAAACAACTTATATTAACAGTTTGCACCACACATACAAGTTATAGGTCAATTTCTATTAGTACTTAGTTAATTACACACACAATCATAAAATAAAAATTGGGTTATTTATTACGTTTGAATGAATTAGTAGGTAATCAAAATCTGATCCAGTATTCCTACTTATAAATTAAATTATACTTCTCACAGAAACAAATACGATGATCTGCATAACAAAAGTGAATAAGTAAGGCGATTAAAAACTACAGTTACTTACACTTGCGTAATTATACAACAAACATGAGAATAAATTCACATGAAAATTCGTGAGTTTTTCTCATTTGTATACAATCATTTATAATAACAATATAAAGTGTTACAAAACGTGTTTTTGTGTTCTTGTAAAACACTGTAATTGCGTTACTATTGAAAATGAACTGTGGCAAAAGTCGAGATATGTCGAGTCAATTAAGGTGTTTTTTTATTTAAATATCATTATGCTAAAGTGATTAATTAATGTAGAAATAATCTTTAATTCCAAAACTATAATTATTTCTAATAAGAGAAAACATTATTAAAGTGCAGGTTGAACTTGTTGTGCATTCCCAAGCGAGTCGTGAGTTCGAGTCATGATTGAGACAGAAACCTAGTTTCACAAATAGCACATACAATTTATGGGCGCAGTCGGGATAACGAATGTTCCAGGATTCTGTACTGTTACCATTAAAAGTAAGAATGAAAACTAACTGTTATAAAATTATGTGTTTTATAAATATAATAGTTGCATTTAAAAATCTGATAAAAAGGCGCGGATTGTTGCATAGGAAATGAAATGATTTGTTTTGTAAATAGGATATCGGAATCACATGTACACGTAATATTATATTAGAAAAAAAAGCTAGGTGGAGTCGACAAGCAAGCGACGCAAATCGCAAGCAAGATTTGCTAAATTGTATTGAGAAACCGGTATAAGTTTTATTTACCATCTAGAAATAATTAAAAAGGAAGGTGTTGTTCTGTACATATTACATAGTAATGGTCGCGACTTGCGTTACGGAAATCCGTCGACAATACTTTCACATTTGTTTTTCCTTATTTGGACGGAACTGCCGATACACTAAATGTTGGTGACACACTATTTGCTCTTCTTAGATTATTATTTATCAGCCCAAATTCTAAACAATTAATAATCCAGAAGATAGGCTGATAATATAATTCAGTGATAAAACATTTAAATAATAACTGGCGTTTTACAATACCTTGTTTGCAATACTTTGAACAATATATGTAATTATAAAGATTTTGATGCCTAATTTATATATAAAAAAAATAAAAAAAACTTCACAATCCACAACCCTCTGTAATAATCACTATACATTTTCCACAATAAATTTTTTCGACACCACGAATCGACAGCTCATCCCGTTACCATAGCAATGCATAGCAACTAACGGAACCACATAGTTTTGTCGCACCGGTCGCCGTCAAATGTCGCACCGTAACGTTTGACTAACAATGAGACGGTACTTGTACGATTATGATTATGACCAGTTCTGGCGTGTGTGTGAATGGCTTACGGTACATGAGTAGATAGCGAATGGAGCGTTAACTTCAGGCTAGCATGCTGCAATACACACACGGACCAGTGGGTGATAACACTCGTCAAGCTGACTATTTCAGCGTTGGGTTATGGCGTGGTCTCTGTTGGATGTTTACTCATGTGACTTCGGGTCTAGTTTATCTGTTATGAGCTCCGGCGTTCTCTAAAGAACAGCAATAATAAGAATGCACGCAGAATTAAAAGTGAGCTCCCAGACCGCAAAATATATTATGGTCTAAACTCTAAAATATTTACGTGATAACCGCATTATCCTTAAAGTAAGTACGTGGAAACGTATGCACAACATATCCTGGCTTTTCCTGTCCATTGCTTCTCAGGCCTTCAACATTGTTTACGTCGTACAATCTTGTGTCGCTCTCATTTATCGGGTTCCTTACGATTTCAATCAGTTCTTTTGTCCCAATGGGCATCATTTTCATCAAATCTCAGTATTTCGATCTGGTATAGTCTGTGAGGCTTTAGGTACTAAAAGCAGAAAATACTGTGTCAAAATATGCGAGACAGCCAAGTATTTTCTATTTTAAAGATTGCGAGAAAACCGGAATATCAAGTATTTCCATAATTAAAACACACTACTTCTTACCTTCACAACCTGTCCTTTAAAAAGAGAGCATGACTAAGTATTCTAGGACGAGTCGATAAAACGGTTTTTCTTATACTTTCGTATCGCTTCAAGCCTTGTACAGTATCAATTTGCCAAGCCCAAAGACACTGCTTCATGTAAAACTAGATGTTACTCTATAATCTATGAGCATAGTAACCTCTTTACCTCGATAGAATCACTTTCACGACTTGTCTTATGTCATTATGTTTTAAATTATTCGATTATTTTTGGATAAAACAGGCTGTTGTTGTCGGGTCGTTAGGGTGATTTGATAGGGTCAAACTGCGCAAAAAATTATAGTAATTTTGGACTGACTATATTGTGACTTATTATTTGACTTATTGGTAATTATCAGTTATGCATAATTAAGATAAAATGATCTTATATCAAACACGCTACTGCTGTACGCAAGTTTTTGGGGTATTCAGCAACCGAATATACATACCTAAATTGCACAAAAGTAAGAATCTTATTACACAAAATATAACTGTTTGCAATTTCGGCGACATTGAATGCTTTTTAGGTTCAATGCGGATACATTTACTATGGCTAATGCCTAGAAATATCAATATTTAACTAACCTAGACAAATGTCAGTTAAATATAATTATTACAATACCAAAGAGCACATACATCCCTATACGGAAAACTTTAATCTCATCGAAGTTAATTACAGACGTTGACCTAAAAATTACCAAAATGGTGCTGAAATAAAAGACAGTCGTAGAATAGTGAGGTGCCGAGACGTTGGCCGATTGTCAGCTGTCATCGGGGTACAGTTATGGCATTGTTATGTGGTATAAGTTTTAGGAAGAAGCGATTTAATCACTTTGCTCGACAAGATTTTGATATATAGATAGATTTTGAATTATCAGCTGAGTCGACGGGATGTTGCGAATTACATCTTAAATTTACGGAATTTACACCATCTTTCAGCATTCGGATTTATTAAGAAAAATATTATACAGCTGCTATTTAATTACATGTTGAGTTAGGTCAAACGGCGTCAATCTACTGCAAAATGTGAGTAAAATAGGCTTTGCTACACCTAGTTAAAAGCCATAAGCCCCAACTTAGATTGGCTGAAAATATGTGCATGAACAAGCTTCTCTTTTGCTGAAAAGATGCAAAAGGGCAAAATAGAGATATTATCATTTAATCTGCATTCTTATTTTTGTATGAATGGCTTTAAGAGTAAGGAAATACCAAAGAAACGATGGATGGACTGTGTGGGTATAGCTAGAAAGGGGGTGACTACCGAAGAGATGAAGACTAATAGAGAAGAATGGAAGAAAGGGACATGTTGCGCCACCACTAATACATGGGGATAAGGGCAGGAGAATGATGATGAATCTGCATTCTTATTTTTGTCACTATTCATACATACTCGTATAGTTTATGCACTGTACTTAAACAAATCTTGAAAAAATTGTGTTACGACGTGGTGCTGATCGTCTACGCAAGTTTCTTATTAAATTCATAAGTTGCATTGAGCCTAATCGATACCAGCGCTGTGGTATTTATTTTTTAAATAGTTAAGGCAGTATTATGCTGAGGTTTTTTTGGCCTTTATGGCCTCGCATAGGTCTGTTTTTTTAAGTGTTAGTTTTAAATGCGCCTTTTTATTGTTTGTATTTCATGTTCTTGTCCAAATCAAATATTTTTATTTCTGTTTTATTGAACCGCTATAATTATTTAATAACATTTTTGGAGTAGATTTTTAAGGTTCCACAGCAATAACGCACAAATGCAGCCAGAACAAGAATTTGTAATTAAACTATTTAATCTTCTAAAATTTTACTAGTTTTACATTTGTTGTACAGTGGTAGCTGAACCGATCCACTCAAATCCCTGTGGTTCTTTCCTCAAAACACCATTTCAGACACTAATCTACTTGGTCCTCACATGATCTGACCAAGATTATGTCTGGACTTTAAAAGACAGTTTGTTACGCCATTTCTTCTCAGGGGTAGTCAGATAGGAAATCTCGACTTAATCTAGCTTTTTTTTTCTGACATGACGTGTTAAAGTGATTCTGATATCCTATTTACAGAATAAACAATTTCATTTCGTAACGAAATCAAAATTTTCATAGATTAATTTTGTTACTCAATACTTTCATTTAAAGCACAGTGAGCAGTTCATTGAACTGTTGTAGCCGTACAGGTAATGCAAAAAGTAATTTATTCAAATCGACGTTCTAATAATTAAAATCGAGATACACTAGTAATTGCACTGACTCCGATCCGCATTTAAAACCTAATTGTGGATTCTAAAATAACTTAAGAGAATTTTTGTGAGCGTCGCAGATGAATACAACTGTGTATCATAGTTGCGACAAACAAATACGAGACAAATACAGATGGTTCACTCTGCAAAATCATTTGAATAAATAGCGACTCTTGCTACAACACAATAAAGTACAATTCAGGTCGCACAGCGCTAATTACCTACACTTATATTCCTACCTATTTGCCTCTACCTAGTTGCCTCTCTTTCTATCCCGTAACTCATATCTTCTGACTACGTCATGCACACTCACTGAATTGGCCCGACAAGACGGGCCCGCCGCGTACTTGTAGCTTCATACCTAATATGCGGAATGAGCTATCTGTATAGCGTTCATCAGTGGTAGCGTGCATAATGAATTCAGACATCCTATATTTTATAATATGTTAGTTTTTAATTTGTTCAAGTGGCTTCCTTTTAAACGGTACTGAGTCAAATAAACATTTTTCTTTCTTTTTATACACTAAAGATTTTCCACCCTAATTAAACGCTACCGTTTATCACTTCCACCACAAGTATATTATATTCCAGTTATCATCTATTACGTTTAGTCACCTCGACACTACATTTCTGTAATTTCTCAGAAATCGAACAAACCACTTTTTGTGAAGCTCATTCTAATCTGGTCAACGGTATTACGAGTTTACGACGTTTTTCCGTCGACTGTTAGATTAGTAAAAACTGGTATCATGCTCTATAGGTCATCGCATCACTTGGCTTGTTTTCTTTATTCCATTTTTGAGGATACTTGAGATCTGTCTGATTTATATGAAAAAATTGTGATCTTGCAAAAACTTTGTGTAAAAAGCTATCGGATACAGATTGAGCTGTTTGGAAATTGTTACTTACCTACATTTGTGTCATATTGCCTCTGGTTAAAGCCTATTTTCACTCGCCTACGTCAATATTGGAGGAGTTGCGATGTATTGCGTGTTGATAATATAGGTACATGTAGTAGGCGTATGAAAATCAACTTTGTCGCAATGCCTTTTGTCACCTTCTAGTGATATGTGCGAAACTATAAATTGAAGAAAGAAGGTTAATTAAATTAGATAGAAATCCAGTGGGTAGGTATCTAGAGGTCGTTCCGAAATTCTGATAGGTACCTACCTGGATTTAGAGCTCCCGCAGACGTACAATTGTAAGTTGGCCAACTATAGTAACTTACTAAGATACAGATGCAGATTTAGTTGGACAAGATGTGCGGCTAGCATATTATGTCACTATACTTATTGGTATACTCTGCGATTTAGTCGGCCAACTTATAATTGGACGTAGTTAAACAGAAAGGATCCAACCCACACAGAGTTAGTTTTGAGATATTCAAGTTTTAAGATTAGATCGTGTTATGTGATCGTATGACCTGCCATACATACGGGTTGGTAACGTATAGTCATAATGACATGATGCGTTGGGATTGTTTTTGTGCTATTAAAGTTTTGACTACAAAGAGTGTTTTGGTATACATAACTCATTTTCGCCCATAGTGTGGGTTGGATCCTTTCTGCTTAACTACGTCCAATTGTAAATCTGCGGTGGCCCTTAGGAATCAAATCCAATAAAGCATGAGGTAATATTTAATGCAAATTGTAATTTAATTCGATTCATATTATTGCACAAAAATTTGGTGATTGGTTGCATTGCAAGCTGTAAGTCAACATACTAAAGCTCCGTTATTACCAAGAAGTGCGCCTATTGTATTACATGTCATGTTACTAATGTATTAAATGAATTCCTAACCAAACGTATCAGCTATATCAGATTCTTATCTCCCTTCTATGTATCTTATCGACTTTCATCTGATGATATAACCGTACATTGTACTTATAAGTATACATTCTTTCACAGATCGAGACGTAACATCAAACAATTTAAAGGAAAAACAATGGGCACTTCGCCCTACCGCAGGAACTCGAAGCAAACATGAACGAAAGTCGAGAGCGAATTCGTCGTGAGCGAGAGAGGGAGAAGAACACATACACCTCTCCTCGTCTCGCGCTGCGTCGCGTGCTGCTATTGGCTGAGGGCCGACAGTTCCGCGAGGCGGCTGCCATCTTGTCCAGGTTGGGGCCTGGAGTGCTGCAAAGCGTTGCGTCGGAGTTGCCCATAGATCTGCTGGTGGAGGCGCTGCCACACTCAGCGCATCTTATAGAAACTCTTTTGAACAGGTGAGTGATGGTCTTTTTACACGGGGTTTGGATGGGGTCAAACTTACAGTGCGTTATTTTCCTGTGCGGTCGTGGTCCGCAACCGCATGTGGGCACGGGAAAATATTACACTATGAAATCTTAGCCTTATTTTAAAGCATCTGGCAAACACTTGGGAACCATTTGCCTTATTGGATTCAGGGTATAATAGAATTTGTGTGTTTACTGTTTCAAGGTTCAAACAGGCTAGAACAACATAATGAACAATCAAAACAAGAACAAAATAATGTGAGCAGTGTGATTTGGTATGGAGCACAGTAGACGCACGACAAAAATTTTATGTCAAAAGCTTTCATGGACGAACTTTGGTCAAATGATTAACTCGCACGTTTCTCTGTGATACGTAAGAAAGTGTTTATAATGTTTTCACTTAGGTAACACTTTATTACATACCTCAACAATTACACAATCAAATATAATAAAAGTTAATCTTCTCACGAATAAATGAATTTGAATTTGAATTCATAACATCAGCACATTAAGTAAATTAACAGCCCATTCTTCGATTAGCGAAGGTCTTGCTTCCCATACTCTTACAACTAGAAAGTAGTATTTACAAACGATAAGACACAAGACGAATTTCTCAACAATTTGTAAAAAAATATTGTTTACACAGTATTGCCACAAAATAGATAGGTACATCAGAAGGTCCGGTGCATACAACGAGCAAAAATAGACGCTCGCAAACATAGACGCACGCACGTACGGCGATGTCAAACAAATGCCAGTCTGCGAGTGAAGTGAAGAGTGTCTATGTGTGCATACGCTTTCGGTCTTTCTATGGAGCCTGTGGGTACTCGCTACCTCTCCGTCAGGGGACGCTTCAGGCGGATTATCGCCCTTAAGGCCTCACGATATAATACGGTGCCCGTAAGCGGGGGGCCATGTAAGCCTGGCCTGAAGCAAGTATGGTGGTAGTGCAACTTGCCTATGTATGCATGGATCAATTGGCTGTATGAAGTCGACCTTCTGTGTCTATATATTTTATGGTATTGCAGAGTCATTGTATTAGAAGTGATTCATTTGAGTAGTTACCGTGAAGTTACGTTTCCGATGTCCGTTATCTTTGATCTGAGGTTTCGGTTGACGGCCGACAGCGGTCAACTGCGGCGAGATTACAGTAAATATAGTTTAAAGGCATGAGGAACAGGGTGTAAACTTCGCTCATCCTCCATAGAAAAGGGAGGATCCTCCGACCAGACGGGTGTCATGTCTGGCGGGCAACTGCCCAACGGTTGAAGTAGGGATCTTGTATATACGAGTATGTCGATCGCGCGGAAAACTCTAATTGCGCGATGCAGGATTTGTGTGACGTCAGGTCTTTGATGCGTAGTTCGCATGCGGCGATGTAGATGCCGCCACAATAGTATTCCATTCATATATGGGTTTTCCATCATCTTCTGCCTAGCCCTTTCCCAACTATCTTAGGGTTGACTTCCAATCTATTCGGATGCAGCTAAATACCAATATTTTACATGGAGCGACTACCTATCTGACCTCCACAAATCAGTTACTGGGTAACTCGATACCCCTAGGTAAGACTGTTTGTCAAACCTTCGGGTTTCTGAACTACCCGTAACGACTGTCAACGATCAATAAATGACAGACCAGATCAAAGGGATAAGTCAAGAATATGGTGGGTGACCATATTCTTGACTTATCCCTTCACCTTGACCCATCCACGGAAGAACCTCGGCAAGCGTAGCTTAATCTAATCAATCGACCCGTGCGGCCACTACTCTACGGTGTTGTTATGTAGGTATATCATTCGGATTTTTGTATTTTGATAGTTATTCGATTCTATTTTGGAAGACTAAGGCGGCGTCCTATTTGAAAGCGATCGTCGCGCGAATACGTCATCAGTCGTGTGCATACGTCACTTTTTGTTCGGAAAACCGGAAAGCGCCCTCTGTCGGCATGACAACGCATTCAGAAAATACAAAATATGGCTCTAACGATTTCGATGAAAGTTGCATTATAGGGATTTACGGGGGCGTAAAATCGATCTAGCTAGGTCTCATGTCTGGGAAAATTCGTTTTCCGATTTTTTTTGTTTGTTGTTGTCTGTATTTTCACCCGAGTAGAGCTCGGTCGCCCAAAGTTCAGAACAAGAATAATGACACCTTAGAATAATGACATGCCAGCATGGAATTAGTAAGAATGATTAAGAGCATTCTCTATTTTCATCAGAGCTGAGCTCGGTCGCCCAGGTACTTTATAGTAGTAGTAGTAGGTACCTACTATAGTTTTGATTGATGTAAATACAAATCAAAAATTAATTCGACACTAAAACAAATCAATTGTTATGATTGCACAATCAAATCCACTTCTTGAATATTAAAGTAATTGTTTTTAGTATCTCAATTTTGTAAGGTTTCAATTTTCAAATACTTCACGGCAATTTGTTGTAGAGTTGATTGCAAATATTATATTTCTATATAAAAGTTGTGTGACTGTGTGATATACCTACAGAGATACATACTTATTCAATTAAATTGCAATAGATAAATACCGAGATGCTAATAATCACTTTAATTTGACTATCTTCAACATCTTTAAATGGCTTCATGAATCTCCAAATAAATATTTATGAGTTAATCTGTCACACTAATGGATGGTACTACAAATTCTGCACGATGAAATAAAACGCTAAAATGCTACAATTTCTAAATTCCTCATGTCATTAAGATTATACGCCAAGTTGCCAATACAGCTCACCTACTATCTTCGATCTTAGATTACAGGCATGCTAACGTATGCTACACAGCCTCCAAACAATAATCAACTCTTAAAACTACATAATAGAGTCCAAAATAAAAAACCTCTTCAACTTAACGTGTTCATTACAATATTATTAAGACTTTACATCAAACAAAAACAGTCCTTAAGTCCTTGACTTAAGACCCAAGGATATCATACAAGTTAATTTACGGGATTCTGAACGAAAGTGCCAGGCGACCGGTTTCCTTGGTATTTAGTGTTCAAACTACTTTCACATGATTTATAACGATAATGACCTTCAAAATGGAGACTTGAGGGAACCTGAAGCTGAGAAATTCTATAGCAGGTTTTGAGTCCATTTCGTAGATAGCAGGAAACTGGTGATCAAAGTTGATAAAAGTGGTTACAAAACCAGCAATGGAATTTGTCCAGTATGAATGTATGATAGATAATATTGAACATAATAAGATAATTATTCCATAAAACACTTTGGACAAAGTTCCTTATAATCCAAACGAAATTCATATAAATTTTATCAAACATTGTAAATGCGTAATGCCGTCTCTTCATTTGAATATGTAAATGTAAATTCTTTCCTCCTTTCAGTTGTGAGCAACAGAGGATGTTGTACTAAGAAACCCGTTTTTTCTGCCTGTTCCTTTTTTCTTAATACGCAGTGCAGTTTCCTCATCCTGTAGCTATAGTTCCACTAACTTTATTAGCAGCTGTCCGGGACCGCACGGGCCGTCTGTACACGGGAGACCCGTACGGGTAGCGCCCGTAGTGCTCTGAAATAAGGGAGTAGCACGATACGTTGTACGGGACCAATTCGCGTCGCTGTGAAATAATGTTCTAGCGCCTCACGTGTGTCTCCGTTCCCGGAGCCAGTACGGGTCTCCCGGACAGCTGTGAAACCGGCCTTAAACAACTTATGATAATTGATTTTGATCCCAATAAGCAATCACAGGGCAAGTTGACATAATCACCATGACATCTAGTGGATTTGTGATGAATTGGTGAATATCATTCCAGGTGCTTAAGTAGGTAGCCCTTTGGATTGAAACCTAATGGACCAAATAGTCACTGACTATGTCCGCGATTATCGGGTTCTACACAAGACATAACGATGAACATAATGTATCTATACCGTATTATTACTCTTAAGACATAACACATTACATATACATGATTAAGTAATCACATTGCTTCACGCTATATATGTGAATATTATGGCATAACATCTTCTATTAAACCAGCCTATTGTTACTGATATTGAATAACATTATAGTTACGCGAAATGATTCAGCGAGTTCAACGGTCAGAAGCAAATGACTTGCATATAAAGGCATGATGATGTATGCTTGAGTTGCGTGGGCTTTTGTATCTGCATTCTGCACTACTAGCTATTAGTCGCAAATCTTCTCTCTCCGTTCTTGGTCAACTCGTCATATAGACTACTCAGATTAATTATGTTTGGTCCTTTGCCATCCAGGCACGAGTGTTTTGGTTATTGTATCTCTCACTAAAATAAGAACTATAAGTAGTAAAACCTATTCAAGTGGAGATTCATAGATGTCTCCACCTTAGAGTGTAAATGTGGTGCTGTTCCACAAACAATGTGACACTTAATGTATATTTTTTAAATCGTTATTTAGAAAAAGGCTTTAATCGCGAAGCGATTATGCCAGCTTTGTAGTTTTACAAAATAAAGTAGGTAGTAACTATGATCTTAAATTCATTAATTTAAGAACCAAGTAATATAACTTTTAAAAGCTAATTTGGATGTAGGTTTAGATAAGATCAAATTACACATGCCAACATCCCTTAATCTAAGCCCTGCTTCTGATTCCAAAACTCTCCGTTCTGCCCCAACTCAAGCACACTCCATCGAAGCGTGGTAGGTGTCCCTCATAATGCAAATCAGACAGTTTGGGGTATCAATTACCTTCATATTATGTCCGAACCCACTCAATGGAATATGCCCGGATCGTAGACGCTTGTTACTAACAATCGTCTATTCATCTGTACTTCAGAGAACCAAGGAATCCTTGGTGGTTCAGACTGAATTGTCCTTCTCTTCTGATTTTTTATAAAAGTGTACTTTCCACATGTTATTGCAAATTATTTTAACATCTCATAATATATCTGTGAAGAAGGGTAGATAACTGACAGGTATTCTTTTAAGGTTCCTGTTTTTGCCAACTTACTATTACTATTATTTGTTTGTTTCCCAACAGACTAACTTGTGTGTAACGTCCATTGGAATTTAACAGTTTTGCCACTTTCTCAAAATCTTAAATATAAATCTAGTATGGAATAAGTTACTGGCAAACCTCGTATGCCCGAGATGCACCGAGCTATATGCTGCAAAGCGCTTTTTGTATCACAAAGTATCACTACCCCAGTACAACTGCATGACATCAAGTACGGCAGACATTCAGAAATAGCATACAATTCCCCCGTCATTATGGATACCTTGCAGTTCAATATAAAACTAGCTCCCGTGTTAGATTGAAGATCAAAAAAGGCTGCTCCTGTTCCGTTATCGTCCTAGGACCCATCACTGTAAATCTGACAGAATCCGTCGTAATTTCGTGCAATAGTTTGCACATTAACCTGATTATTGATGATAGACCCTAAAAAATCTCATACTTCTGTACCTAGCACTTTTAAGGAAATCTGTAGACACTTAATATCGTATCCTGTGTCGTCTGCTCGGCCGACTCCATTTATATTGCCATCGACACGCTAAGTAGAAGAAGGTCTTGAATTTTTTCCAAATAAGAGCAGGCAATCTTTCCCATATTTAAAGTGTTATAAAAATTGAGAGAATTAGACCAGTGACCCAATCCACTACTGACACGTGACCTGCGTTAAATATTTGTGAATCGACATCTATGAAAGACGAGCATACGCTACGCTACCTACCTAGTTTAAATAATAAAAGCTGTTAAGAAAGGTGCATTAATCAATGTGAGTATCTTCTGCCGTATCACTAAATAGAAAGGATAATTTAATTTAATAACAGAGTACCAAAATATAACCCACATTACTTAGACATGGGATTGGAAAGCTCAAATATATTCGCGACAACGATTAATTACATGGCCACGCTCCGATGATGTTGGATTACAAATAACAATTTATTACATCTCCCGCCATCTTGTTCTGTACTTGTCTGTTGACCAAGGCATTCACTTTTACTGCCTAGATTTTTGACAGTTCATGAGGTTTCACTTTCGAGAAAGATCCCTAATGCAGATGATACGTTTATTGTCAGTCATGCTTGATTGCATGCGTCAGTTCTGCATGATGTGTTTGATGAATATGTAATATTTAATCGATGTAAGTATCGACGCTTGACTTTTATTACCGGATGTTTTGAATTAAAGTTTTGTTGATTTGTTACGTAAGATTCTTGAAATTATTAATGGTTTAATATACAGTCAAAATAAATTGTTTAGTGGTACAAAATTATGATCATATTCCCAACCATCTAGCGACCCAAAACTTCCGAGTTTAACTTTGTGACCCACGTTGTCATTACCATTCAAACCACTAATCAAAGACAACACTCACACTTTAATACCTTACAATCAACTAATGCCCAATAATAGACCACATTACACCTAACATCCGCAAATACCAATCATAATAAACAAAAAAATCAAGCCACGCCGCCTTTAAGTCTACCGATACTTACGCGAATGGTCTTTACGTCCATAATCGTATAATTATACATCGGCTGGTCTTTCTTGGGTGAAAGTGCACCGGTCAGACCTGTTGCCCAGACCCTCGAATTTGGTGGTACAGTGAAATTTATGAACCTGTATTGATTGGTTCTTGTAATATGTTGCTTTATTCCATGTTGAGAATGTGGGAGAGTTGTGATTGTGGTTCTTGTTGTAGTATGAAAAGCGTGGTTATAACAGAAATGGTGCTAAACAGACGATGTTGTACACATTCGTAGATAATGTCCAGAAATAAAGTTTTGTGACGACTGATTGAATAATAATACAATATACACATTTGGGTAACTTAAGCATTGTAATATCGATATTTGCGAAAATAATGTACTGTGTACGGTTGAAGGAGTCGTAAAGATATCTAAAGCTACGACTATACTGCTTTTAAATCGAACAAAACCAAAACGTAAACGAATTACCTGCTAGCTGAACTAATTAAAAAGCCTTAAGTGTGATGGTATTGTTGTTATTTCTTTGTTTATTACTTTCATATTTAATTTTATTGTATTGTCTTGCTCCACCCAACGTTATATTACATCCAAGCACGCAATAGTCTCGGACGTGAATTTAATGTTATCTGAAGCGTGAAGAAATTACCACCTGTCTGCCATTTTGTGATAGAACCTTATGAGATCTTGCTTTCGGTGAATATGTTCATGTTGTTGTAAGTATTTTAAGAAAATCAACAGTTTACTTCACCAATGACTGATTTGATAATAATGAGTTATATAATTTTTAGCATCATCACTGTAGATAAGATGGCATTAAATATTTTCAACACAAAGTCAAAGAGTCATTGACACGAAAAGGAGAAGAATATGGCGTTGTTTCTCTGTAGTAGGTATAAACATAATTATGTAAACTACGCATTATATAATATGTAAGTAGGTATAATACAAAACTGGTAGCTACTTTTGTGTAGAAAATATCATCAGGTAATATAATTATGTAAAAGAATCGTCTGATACGAAAGACATACAAAGTGAAGGTGTAATGCAATCAGCAAAGTCAACAGACAACGGAGTAAACATACAGACATTCATTATAATACTTATTGTTTGAACAGAAATAGAAATGATTAACAATAACGTGAAACATGATCGTGTGTCGGTCGCCTTTAAACAATTTCACTCGCTACTGAAAACTGAAAGGTATTCACGAATGTATACACGTAACACTGAAAAAGTAAAAGCTAATTAGATGATTGTAGTTGGTTTGTTTCATTCAAAGAGAAGTGGAATTTTAAAATCATCTTTTTAGTGATTTTAAATTTTGATGTCCAATGAACTCTTCGCTATCCAAGTGTGCAATACGGAATCCTATTACTAAACCTCCCCTGTCTGTCTGTCTGTCAGCGGGCTGTATCTCATGAACCGTAATAGGTAGACAGTTGAAATTTTCACAGATTGGGTATTTCTATTGCCGCTATAGCAAAAATAATTAAAATAAAATAAAGTTCAGATTAAAGAGGTCCCCGTATAAGAAACGTGTTTTTTTCTGCGTTTTTTTGCTAAATATTGTACGGTTTTTTTATATACTCGTACATAATAAATAATTAGTGTTAGCTTGTATATTGTATTTAAGATAAGTCAAAGGGATATAAAATGTATGATATGTATTAATACAGCGCCATAGAATCTACATACTTATATATAAACAAAAGCCAAACACTTTTTCGGCCATAAAGCTTTTTCGTTACGAGACGATTTCTGCCAGTTTACTCCTACCGTAAGCCGCGTTAAAGAACTTCGTTCCAATAATAAAATAATTAATTCGCACTATCTCTGTAAACCTTTTCCGACTCCCATAGCACACACAATATCTCACATCAGAATCTAAGAAACAATTTCCACAGAATAATCGCATGAACGGAACACAAACGAACAATAGAATCAAATCGAAGTAAATTAAACAATCATCAGAATAGCAAATAAAAACCGCTTCATTAACTCTAAACGCTGGTTATCTTGAAACAGCCTCGTCGCCATCTTTCTAAGACTCTTAGTACTGTCATTGTTAACTCATGGAATATATGATGTGAGAATAGGAACGACATTAATGAGGTGCATCTGGATCGCGAACCGTTATGCTCTGCGCAGTTATGATGGTGGCACATTTGATGGTGTATGGTCAATAGGTGTCATGATTTATAATAGTGTTGTTGGAGCAAATATGGTTATTATAGAAGCGTGTGAATGGCGAATGGACATAAGTGTTTATATATACCGATATAGAGAATGGTAGTGAGGTAATAATAATGAATGCTTAGGTAATGGATAGTAATATTAATAAAGCTGAAACTAATTCGTCTGAGCCGATGTAAATACTGTTTTAGTAGTAGAAGACAGTAGTGATAGCCTAGTGGTGTGACGGTTAGACTGCCAAGTCATAGGTCTCGAGTTCGAACCCAAAGCACGCAACTCTGAATTTTCGGATTCATGGGCGTATAATTATCACTTGCTTAAAAACGGTGAAGGAAAACATCTTGAGAAAACCGTCATGCCTGAGAGATATTTCTCGACGGCATGTGAAGCCAAGTCAGAGGCCCATGGGTGGCTTTAAAACTCTGACACCAGGTTAGGCACTAACTACATGAAAAGAAGCCTTTTGAAGGAAAAGATTAAAAAAATACAGACTGATGTAGGTAACTGAAATTTTGGTTGAGAACAAAGTTGAGAATGATAATCAGGAAAGATTGGCGAACCTTATCCAACCAGAATTGTAATTACTTTCTTTAAGAATTGTTAAAAGTTTTCATGTTGATTTTAAAGTACACACTCATACTTCTAGAAGATTTAGTAAGGAAACAATTATAATTGTTTATTTTCAAGAATATATACTATAATAGGTACAATCATGTGTACGATGTCTAATAACTTTATTAAAATATATAAAAACAAAACAAAACTCAAGGCCACCAAACGCAGTGGTGCGTTCGTCCTTGCACCAGCACGGAATATGCAACATTAAAACATTTATATCAAAATATGTAGTAATTAAGACGCTAGGAATGGGAGCAGCCATTTTTATGATATTACGAAGAATGTTAATGAAGCAGACGCAATGGCTGCAGTCGTATCGATAAGCCATCTTTTAATTAAAGGATTCCCTTAATATAGAGTTATTTGTAATTGCTTTTTATGCAATCCTTACTTTTATATTGTTTTATTATAATTATGTCTCTATATATTTTCTTTAGTAATAAGTCTTGTAAAAACTCGGTACTATTTAAATACTCTTTCGCTTGTATAGCTATTAATGCTTATCGGTTTTGAGTGTGAAAATGCTTTGTGTGACCTTGATGGCTTATTGATTTTTTTGGTTCGGACACTCAAGCAAGCGGTGGAATATATCCTATATTTCCCATGATATGACGGGATAAGCTAAACCTGTAACATAATGCAATACAGTAGGGCATCGGGTTAGACTGCAAGCCGACCTTAACATAGTTGGGAAAAGGTTAGGCAGATGATGATGAGGATGAGCTAAGATGACCGATAACAGCACCAATATTTTCTTTTGTGATGTAGAAACTTCCAGGCCCGTCTAAGATACTACAAATTTAATGAAAAGTCAACGTCCAATATATTTTGAATTGGTTTTAACCATCAATATTGTCCACAGACTAATATCTCTGGAAGTGACTCCCCGGCCGGACGTGCAGTGCGAGGCGATAGCATGGCGTTTGGTAGGCTTGCTGGGAGTAGACCAGGGTTCAGGCCTGAGGGCCAGAACCTCGCGGCTGGCGTCCTCGTTGGTGCACTACACACCAGATACCAGGGATGCCATCGACGCGAGGAGAAGGCAGTTGGATGGTGCTGTACAGGGTAAGATTTTTATCATAGTCATAACCATTCAAGGGATTCTTACAAGTCATCACAATAAACATTATTACATTAAGATATTACAATAAAAAAAACAAATAAACATAATGTTGAATATTATGTCAATTTAGTAATAAGCAATAATACAAATAAACAAGGGTCATAGTTTAAACATACATTGTGAAAATGGTGGTCATTTATGATGCAGAGCATACTTTAGGTTTAAATGTAAGAAAAATATACTTCATTCCAAGTGGATAAATAAGGTTATTGAGTATTTAAGTGATAAATTTTGTTTGTGTGTGTTGTTGTAATGAAGCGACCAAAATTCAAATTGAGATGAAGCAGCTAAATTGAGAGAGAGAAAGGAGAGAGCGATAGGCAATACTTTTATTGAGGAGACTAAACATAAACTAAAAAAGCAAAGTAGATATAAAACTACTTATCTGTAAGAGTACCTAATTGTATTAGTTTGTCAGGCATAGCTATTATGAATATTGAAGCGCAATAACATTGTACAGTTTCCTACCTATTTTAATCTCACCCAAAAAGCCTATAATTATTTATCATAAAAACTCAAACATGCCTTACATAATTATCTAAATAAACCACCAAACCGTGAAAGATATCCATCATAATATTTACCCATCACTTCCATGTGTTAACACCGAGGGATGCCTCAAGGTCGATCTGAAACCGATTAGCGATGAGTTAGAAGCAGAAACAAGATGGTCGGATAGCTGGCATCCTACAACGGATGCCATAATTTAGCTGAACGAGGAAATATTACACTAATTACGTTTGTTTCCTTTACCTTAGCTTGATGTTTTCTTATCGTCCGTGAGTTTTGGTGCGGAACTGTGAATGCACTGTTGTAATGGACTGGTTTAGCTTATGACTTTGTAAATGGTTCGTGAAGTTCAGAAGGTTCGTGAAGGTTAACTTATTAGTCATCTAAGGCTATTTGAATTATATTGGTCTAATTTAGCAATATGTGTTGTTTCCAAAACTTTCATACATATTTTCATCAAGCACTAATTTTATTGCTTTTTCCCTAAGCATATTCAAAGGGCCTGATTACCACAACCTCCATATTGGTTGTCGTAACCTTAAGAGTGCTCCGATAGCTAAATATGACTTCACCTACAGGTCTGGGCACACACGGGCTGACGGCTGATGCAACCGGCTCCCTTATATCTCTGCACGTGGCCATGAAGAATGAGCTGCAGAGACACGTGGAAGTTTACAAACAGGCCCTGCATAAATTGGAAGAACTGGTAAGATACAACAGTTTAATATGATATAGTCCGCTGCGAAACAGCACTAGTAGTTATTCATTTTCAAAATGCTGTCTAGAATTCCAACGTAGAATAACAATTATTGTGTTATCTTATGAGGTACCAATTATAATTATTCAAAAGATGTAATTTTTCCCATTCAAATTTAATCATTTCCAGTAGCAGAACCGAAGGACCAAAAACTTAATACTTCATGTAGACAGAAAAAGCTTGAATTCTGGTGGCAAATGCAAAACGATGGACTTTAACAGATATATTATTATATGCGTCTTTTTCCGCAACATGTAGCTCCCTATCTTCTTAATAATATAATTTCCTAGTCATCGTTTGACATACGCACGTGTGTCTGCTTAGTTTGCCAGCATAAAACACCCGTTTCGATGTTAGTTGTCTCTTTTCTATTAATTCATCATATGTTTCCTGCAGTCTCCAGTCACCATAACCCAAGACCCAGCATCGTCCTCCCACCAGCGTCTCCTGGCGCTATCCCACGCTGACGTGGAGAGGCGGCTCATAGACAACAAGTCCTTGCTGACTATCGTCGATAAGCCGGCTCTGAGGCAGCTGCCGACGCTGGTGGATGCCCTCGCAGCCAGGGTCGAGAGCGACAAGGCCGTGCTGGCTTGCATTGGGCACATCAAACGGAGTGACCCCTCACTGGATTTGACTGATACGAGGTACTTAAGAGTTTTTGTTTTTTTTTAATATTCAGCATTCAATATGTAAGGAATGTTTGTATCATCAATCTTGACATTTTCATAATTTTTTTGTAATGATGTCCTAAGGGCCTAGACAAGCGGCAATCGCTTTCAAAGTGTTTCGTATTTCTACAACGATTTTCAACAGTTTGATTTAAGCTTTTTGGTAGCAAAGTCACTCCAATACATTTTTCGAATATTCCATCATCGTTATCGCTGGTAGAATGTCGCTTTGTCGAGGCTCTCTGGAATTGCTATTAGAGAATGGGAATCCTTAATGCATGTAGATTCTTCGTGTTACTGAGATTTGGTGTTAACTTTAGGACGAATATCTTACTTAATAATATCATTTGGGGAGTTAATTTTTTGTAAATACTATTATTACCTATTATTTTTGTATTTACGTACCTGCCTATGTAAGAGATCAACGTTTTGAATTAATTGGATCTGGAGTTTACAAAAAAATCGCCAATAAAGCTCGTATTACGACTCATATTTTATGAGGTTTTTTTTTTCACCAGAATTTTGGGATTTTACTCGTGATACACATTAGTTGGCTAGTTGCCCATAAGTACTGGAAAACAGTGAATCTAAGTTACAGGAGGACCAAAATCGGTCCCAAAAGTTGTTTTAAATCTTAAATCGTAATTACTTTAGAAAGTGGTTGCTCGACTTTCCTTCCAGTATATCATTTAAGTCTTAAATTAAATGCTGTTGACTTTTGATTAAGAATCGATTGATTTATCGATTCATTAGATTACTTTCTTCTCCGTTGTGTCATCTGTTAATGATGTTACGTGAGTTTTGAAGTCATAATCAGATTCATTGGAAACTGGTTTTCTTGATGACAGATATCATTATTGATTTACATCTGTTTAGACAGAACGAGCAACTAAGCTAAATATATGCCGTTCAAATAAACGTCAATGAAAATTTTATAATATTTTGGGCTTGTATTGATACCTAAAGGATTATGTAAATTCAAAGCATTTATTTTAATTAAACCAATTACAGGCACAAAGAGTCGGTCAGTCAGATAGAGGAAGCTAGTTGCCCATTCCAAAGCATAGTAGGTTATTATGGAGAAGTAAGGCTGTAGGTATACGAGATACTTTAAGACACGAGTATATTTAATTAAGGCGTCAATTAAACCAAAAAACTCCTACCTCTTCATGTTTCTCTAGTCAACAACTCAGACTTATTAAAAAGTTGCGCATTAAGCCAATGAAAGAATCCCAATGTTTTACGCTTCAATAACTCTTTGTAACAGTTGTTACAGCCACCATAATGATCACGTCCTTAAGATAGCAATAAAGATAACAACAAGTACCTTTTATTAAATTTATCAAAACTACATGGAACCGTTATTTGTGTTCCTATAACAATTAACGTAAATGGTAATGTTCTGCGGATTACAGCACACTTAATTGCTTGAGTTAAAAGGATTTTTATTTTATTGCTTATAATTATGTGTGATTATATTGTGACGATTCGGTGTTCGTTTATTGTCATGCAAAAGACTGTCTTTTAATAAACTCTCTAGAGCAGTAATCTATCTATATACTTAAATAAAAAATAAATACTGTTCGTTGGTATCAGCGCATCACTTAATAAATAAAATGTTAGCAATAGTCCGAATTAGGTTTATAAGGAAAAGTTGCCCGGAAAATTGAAAAATTCGGGATGAAAGTGCTTTTTTATGGGTTTTTGAATGACCAAGACCATATTAAAGTTTTAATAGGACAACTAGCTAGTGTAGGATAAAAATAGATAAACACGTTTTGCTGAAATAAAACACAATCTCAGAAATAATACTGGTTCCAATGCTTTTATTTAGAAGTAGGTTTACCCACATTGCTTAATTAGATTGACCTACGTTCATATTATAAGCGGTGCAAATTATGCTGTATGAGATAGGATTTTTAGAAACCTTGGTATGAAGGTCCAAAGGACCAAAATAAAGATGAACCAGGCAAAGATAAATAGCAGACTTTGGG
Source organism: Agrochola circellaris (assembly GCA_914767755.1). NCBI lineage: Eukaryota > Metazoa > Arthropoda > Insecta > Lepidoptera > Noctuidae > Agrochola > Agrochola circellaris. The sequence continues at coordinate 15,745,535 of OU611863.1, read as the reverse complement.
TGCCCCAGACCAAGTCAATCGTAGAATTCGTAGGGTTATTGCTCTAAATGCTTAGTGCAACAGGTGCGAATACTTACGACAAAAACAGCATTAAAATGAGGAACTGTACATGTTTAACAATTGTCACACATTTCTCCATTATCCAAGAGTAGAAAGACCTCATTAAGTTGGAAGGAGATACCATCAAGGAAAAGGAAGGCGTTACTTCACACATAATAATATCATGCATGGAAATGTGTATGTGTGTGTGTGATCTAGAATGAGTGTGTGCTTAGCAATTGCTCATACGTAATAAAATGTTTGCTTGTAATGAAAACATTCGCATTCATTTCAGAGAAAGAAATGTGTTTTTTGCAATTATTTTGTTCGTTGGTTTTTATAGTTATGAAATCAGTAAAGTATTTGTTTAATGGTTGAAGCCACTGATAAGGACCATAACGTATATTTATTTTACTGTGTCTTTGGGGGTAAATAATGAAAATATCGTATAGAACCTACTTAAAATACATGATTCTATGAACGACGACGATGACGATTATTATAATTATGTAAATTATATAACCCCCATCATATAGTTTAGCTTTTCTTGATAACTCTAGTACCTAATGTTCAGCCATTGGTTTTACATGAGTCGGCTCGAAGGACCAAAAACATTTGTGTTTACTTTCTGAAAGAACGTTACGTAGTATCGTTGCGTAAAAATAAACAGTCGACGAAAAAACCGATCGCTGGTTAAATTCTAACTGAATGCTAGATTACTCTTAACATTCATTTTTCTACAAAAAGTTTCTCTTTTACGATCAACCTCTAATTACGATGGGTGATGAAAACTTACGAAAGTTATTCGAGTTACAATCAGCTGTCCGTGAGAAAATCGAATTCGAAACAATAACGTGATAGCCGTGAAAAGTAATAGTTGTTAATTTAGAATATTACTCTGTTATTTTAGAATAGCTGTGTGATTTATAAAGATTTTTTATGTAGTGTGGCATTGAATGAAGATTTTATGTAATCTTTGTTGTTGTTTCTGTCCGAATGAGTAATTTATTAAGTTAGTAGTTTGAAGCTAGTTAGCAGCTATTCCAGGACATTGACTTCAAACACACATATAACTCATGCCTCCTTCCCATGGGGGTAGGTAGAAACATCAGAACGCCAGCTGCTACGATCCTTACATATACTCCCTTTGCTTCGTTTACGTTCATACATCTGGTCATACATGCACACCGGATTTCTGCAAAACATCACCAATAAAGTGACTATATTATGTCCTCCTAGGGCGCCCCCTCCCGGCGCTTCCACTCACATCTCCCTCGTAAATACCTTTTGTTAGTCGCCTTTCATTCATCCTCTCAACATGACCAAACAATCTAAGCAAATTCTTTTCAATTTCTGTCACTACATCTTCTTTTAAACTGCACTGTTGCCTTATCACATCATCCCTCAGCCTATCATTCATAGTCACACCACACATGCTTCGCAAGGAACGCCTTTCCAGAGCATTTATTCTACTTTAATGCTTCCTTGGCTACACTCAACATTCACTTCTTCTTCTTTTCTATTTTTTCTTCATTTTAAGCATAGGCACACCATTGTGAACAGCCAGTCGAGCCTTTTTGGACATCAACTGGTGGGTCACAATCGCATTTATTCTCCTTTCCACATCTTTAAGTTATCAATCTTTCCATCCCTTGTGAACACCCATACGTGAGTCCTTTTAAAATGTATTTAATAAAGAATTTATGATATTAAGCTACAATCGGTATTTGCAGTACTCCTAGATAGCTGCCCACCAAGGTGTTCCAAACACAGTCATCACAGATTTTAACAGATTTGGTCGTTGGTTGAATTGTCTTGCAATTACCAACACAGCGGGGCGAGCACGGCTTTGAGACATAGCTCACATTTTATCACAGTTTAATAATTTAAAATGGGATAAAAGGTGTGACTCGAGTCATGTTACAGTAGGCCGTGCTTGCCCCCCAGGTGCAAATTGAATGAAACAATCATTGTCTCATCATGTGCTTCTCATACAAACTCCGTTAAACAACATTAGTTCTTCATCACAATTACGAACTCTCGCATACATTATAATGAGAGCTACTTAACAGACGTATCATATCACATGCGTCGGCGCAATTGACCGCATTTACTTAAAACGCACCGTTTATCACTTTAAAAATTACCACTTACACTCATCATTGAACAATCATCTTTATTCTGAATGGTGTAGAGTAGGTATTTACTTGTAATGGGAATTTTTTAAGTTCATGATAAAGATTCCTATATAATAACAGATATCGTTATCATAGCTGTGTATTTGTCATTAGCAGTTATAAAAACTGACAAGTGCATGAAAAACTATAATAACGAAGGGTTCCGTATCAATATAGATTTATGTCTTATGTGAGATTCTAGAAGCTTCCTAAGTATTTCATTGTCTAATATCCTATGTTTTCTTGAAGTTAATTAATTGTAGGCATATTTTCAGAATGTTTCATATTTGATACAGATATTTGTCAATTTTAAACCTTGCTAGCTAGTTTTAGGTTATAGCACCAAATTCTGTTAAAAACCGACGGACAGGCGAATTAATAGAGGTTCGTAATTAACCAACGGAACCCTAAAATATTACTTAACAGTGATATAACAGAGAAAGCGCGCTTTCGCGTACCGTGTGACACATTACGTCACATTATTTATGTTATTTTGTGCGTTTAGTGAAATCTTTCTCAAAAACGCAAATCATTGATGCGTTCAGTTAAAGTTATGCATGAAACCAGTTATTTTTTTAATAATTTATGAATTAGTTATAAAGATGAGTCAGGGCCCATTGGTGTGGTGGTAGCATTGTGTTGCTTGGGGTTTACAGGTTCTAAGGTCGTGGGTTCGATTTTCATATTGAAGAATGGACTCGCATGTTTTGGTCCTCCTAAGTTCTCTTGATGTTAACATTTGCATTCATCTAGGATATGATTATGCACTCTTGTATATCTTTTGAATATATGTACAGGAAAATGTAGATCAACAATCAGAGAGATCGGGACAAGTGCGGCGGCCAAATGTGAATTCCTGGGTTCGAATCTCAGTTCGAGGGGCTGTGTTTCATCTTTTTCAAAATCGAATTCACCTTATACATATAATGATGTGTTAAAGTGCACCAAGCACTTACTTCTAACACCCTTCACCCTTTGTCTTCTCCTTTCGGAGGATAAAGTCCTGAAAAATATTTACATCTCAAGTTATTTACCCCAGCTCTGCGGATTCTGGCACCAAGGGCGGCACCACACTGAGGAGGAGAAGAAAATTGCCCGTAGTTCACTGTGACTATGACGAGGGGTGAGTTTACCGCCACACTGGGCAAGTTAAAACGTTACGCTACCAAACGAGGCTATCTTTTCATGATGTAGCTTTGTTTAGCCGAGGTTTTGGTATGGTAGAATGCATAGGTGAGTTTCCTGCTCTTGCATGCATCGAAACCTGCAACTTTTGTGTATTTGGCCAATGAGCCAATCGTGTCTTTTGCACTTAAATTAAACACAGAATCTGTAAATTAAAAAAAAACTAATCAAATCATGTATTACTTTGCAAACATGGGTAATTAGTACAGTGATGTTTTATTATAAAAGTAATCCATATCTGACTGACTGCTTGCTACCTCTACGTCTCTTTGCCAATTCAATATGATGTAAGTACACACATCAAGTGTCCAGGGATCAAGTACATTTTAACTGTAAAAAAAATCCAATTAATTTTATTTTTTTAATTCCTAATTGTAAGTTAACAACTTATCCCTATATCGCACCTTTGGTAGAACAAGGGCATAATTGTCATAAATTGCCAAACGAATGTCTTTGTCCCTCCAGTTCAAAGGGCCTTTTTAAAACATTTCTGCATATTTAAGTCATTTTGGCAATTTATGACAATTATGCCCTTGTTCTACCAAAGGTGCGATATATTGTAATAATTAAGAAAAATTACAATTTTCGAAAATTAACCTCTGTTAATGTCGTCAATTAAATGGCAAAAAAAGGCAAAAATGAGGATTTTAATTTTTTTTATTGCAAACATAAAAAAAATATATAATCTGTGTTTCTATTGGCTAATCATTTTGAGGAATGGCCAACCACGTTCTTTCTAACAAGTCAAAAAGTTGTTGTGGGGTATGACCGGCATCCATACTCGTTAGAGCTCTTCTTTGGATCATATCCCACGCGTGCTCAATCTGGCGATTGAACAGACCACGGCAGAACATTGATGCGAGCATCGGCAAGAGTGTGTGTTACGACTCTGGCCTGGAATCAGCTTGCAACATTCCGACGGCTTTCAGTATCTCGTGTCAAATGATGTCATCGCTCCATATCGATGCAATTTTTTTTCAGTTCCGATGCAGAAATTGTAATGGTTTTGTAAAAACGCTTTTACACACTTTTAAAGGAATTCTGATTGACAGTTGATTTTCTATTTTCAATCAATTTAAAGAAAATTCTTTGTTCCAATAGTGAAATTCACTAAAAAGAATCAAAAACGATCCAAAAAAGTTAAAATAATAATCCTCAATTGCGGCGATACTTTAAAACGTACTTGAACCTAGACACGTTTGATGTGTGTATTTTAAAGTAAATAGACGAGTAAGTACATAATGCTCACGGCTTTTCTCCTTAAGTGAGAGTTTTTCCTACAACCTATTAGTCAATGCTATGCTCTACCTAAATATAAATTATGTTTTGTACTAGAAGTGTTTATCTTACTTTCTTCATACATATTCTATGTGCCTTATGATAAATATGCGTTTATATCTCAATTAAATCGTAGAAATATCGGTACTTCTGTACTGTTATTGGTCCTTCTTATTGTTTGAGTTCAATAGATTGTTCCTCAGGCCCAATAAGCATAAACGGTAATAATTGTAGAATTAATAAACTTTTCGTCTTTTTCAAAAAATCTGCAAATTTTATATAACTAATAATTGTCACACTTTTAAATGCGCTAGATTTTATACGTGGACCGGTTTCATAAACCAAAGGTTTTAATAATCGTTTCAGTATAATGCGACATCGGGAGAAACTCTCTGTATTGTTAAAATGTTGTTTCAAATACAAAACATTTTCCGTCGCCTTCAGTTCAGTTCTCCAAGTATCAATGACTTGCAACAAATCAACGGTAGGTCAAGTAAAAAACTCTCCACGAATACCTTCTAATTAACTAGTATTTCACATCCTGTTTAGTGAGTAACCCTGTGGACGGGCTAATATATTTGACAAGCATCTACTATTCTGTCATAGCCGTGCTCGTGCCGACAACACAGTCCGAATCACTTACAAATGCATTGGATATAAATCTCACTAAAAGTATTGTCAATCGCCTTTTAAACTTTCCACCGAACCTTACCAAAACCAAAACCGAACCTTACCATCCACATGTTTGAGTCGAATTTTCAATAAGACTTACACGCGAAGAAAAGTAAAAGATGAATTTATAGTACCATACGTCGTATTGTTCGAATAGAAACATGGAAAGTCAGTTTCCACTTTCCAAACTGGTTAGGAAATCGTAGAACTTATAGCAAAGTTAGATCAGCTCACACAATCAGCACGTCAATTTACTTTAAAACCTTTTGTTTAAGTCTATCGTTACTTGAGTTTCGTAACTTAAGGGTATGTGGGAGAGCGAACAAACTGTAGTCGTTGCTGTAACGGTCTTTTGTTTCTGAAATATCAGTTTACGGAGTTAAGTCCATCGTAAAATGGTAGTAAGTGACGTTTTCAACGATCCAAGGAACTGTCAATTAGCTGTGTCGATTAGAGAAATTAAGCGGGTGACTAACTGTAACTCTTTTATGGTACTCGGGTAAGCATGAATTGCTCTGGATAAAAAGTATGTAGTTAGTAAGTTCAGCAATATTTATTCTTCGGTAATTGAACACTATGCATTATCACAGAGCTACAACTACTAGAAAACAATTAATTGCTCTTATTTTTTCAGAAATTAAATAAATTATAGTAGGCTACATTTCTCTGAGAATATTGTATTAAAAACATTTTCAGTTTTTTTTATATAACATTTTGTTCCTTACCTACAGGTACACAACTTTTTTCTTGAAAAGGAGCACTAAAATCTTAAGAATGGGAAGACCCAAAACAAATATTGGGTATATTATGGTCACACCCTCTTCGGAAATGTACAGTACATATGCAATTATACTGAATATGGTGATCTGTTAAAACCAACCACCACATGAGTTGACGACAATGATAAGCGATCACAGGCAGGAGAACCCACGTTGGACTCATCAATTAACTAAAGCAGACCAACTGAAGAATAAAACCCCGTTACCACCAACGGAACCACAAAATCAAATTAAGATTCCTCACCTCTTATGAAACTAGCTCTTCAACAATAGTTTCTCATACATTTCTCCGTTGTATAAGTTTTTACTCGTCTCAGAACTAACCATTGTTCGGAGCCTGTTTACGATCAGAAGTCGTGGGAATCATAGTTATATACTTGTTAATGTTAGGGTTGAACTCGGGTTATGTGAAGTTTCGGAGAAAAGGCTTGTGAAATGTCTGAGTATGTCATAACAGTAAGTTATGGTTTTAGCTGAACAAAAGACAATGGAAGATGCTAAAAAGGTTTATAGGTTGGGCTGTAATGGTTGTTGTGTAGGGGCTCGTAGCTAAGCAAACACAGCCGCACGAGTCGATTGATCAGGTTAAGCTACGCTTGCCGTGGTTAGTCCGCGGATGGGTGACGATCTTAACATACCGAGACCTCTCCATGCCTCAAAAGCATGTAAAGCCGTTGGGCCCCGGCTGTCATTATAGGATCTTTGACAGTCGTTACTGGTGGCCAGAAGCCCGAAAGTCTGACAACCGGTCTTACCAAGAGGTTTCGTGTTACCTAGTAACTGGGTTGTGGAGCTCAGATAGGTAGTCGCTCCATGTGAAATACTGGTATTCCGCTGCATTTGGTTAGACTGGAAGCAGACTCCAATATAGTTGGGAAAAGGCTAAGCAGATTGAATGGTTGTTGTGTAGGTTGCTGCTCATCCAATCAATCTATTTGTATTAGATGCTTATGTAAATAGCTGATAGATACACTTTCAGTTCCCCTGACACACCCCGCGTGTATTTGTAAATTCTTCAGGTGCCGCATGCACGCCGCGCGTCTGTTCATCTCATTTTGTAATAAAAGCTGTGGTTCCTAAATCCACGGGTTTTGAGATGGCCTGGGCATAAGAAAAAAAAATACGTTAAAAAAACATGTTGCAGTTAGTTTTTCGCGATTAGAATGCGGCACCCTTAAGGACTTCATGAAGATAGAGGTGGCAAAGTGTTAATTCTAATCTCAGGACGAAAGTAATCTTTTGTGTTAGTTGTGTAGAGATGGATGAAAGAAGATAATCCTACCCATATACCTACACAGACCCTAAATAAACTGGAATGATGAATTAGGAATAATTTCTGGAACGGACATACATGACTAACTTAACGTACAAGTGCTGCTGGGGAGCTTGTTGCGTCACTTCTTCCCAGCTAAAGCGCAGATAAGTGGTGAAAAACGCGGTTTGGAGTCTGTCTCATGTAATTTTTGTGTCTGTCTTATGTAAGTTCTAAAAGTGACGATTTTCAGTTTAATTTGAATAAGTAACATTTAATTTGGATTTTTTGTTGAATGATGAGTCGGCCACATTCTAACATGTTCTTGGCTTAGGGGCTGGTAACTCGAGTAACAATCAACATTGTGTACAATAAATAAACAAATGAACAAAGCTTATAAAAACAATTCCTCCTTTCAGGCCGGTAGCAGGGGTACTGATGACATACTCCCGCGGGTGTGCCGCAGTCCTCAGCCAGATGTCTGAGGAAGAACGGAGCAGTAACAGCGACCCTGCCACTCCTCGCTCCACCGACTCTGCTAGTGACGGCTACCATTCAGACAGCGATGACTCGCAGCAGCATCCTGACAGGTAAACCATTACATTTCCTCTACTAATCTCTACCCGGTCTACCATAATCGACATAAAATGATGCTGTTAGGACAGACACAGCCCTCCTTCGTGACAGGGATCAACAGCAGGTTTCTAAAAAGCTACAGCAACACAATTTGCTGAAAAATTAACAAAATCACGTCAAATGATTTGATTTCTGTCAGCCTATCATGCTCAGTAACAGTTTTAATAATACATCTATGCTCAGTAACATGAGCTTGACGATGATGAAGGTCTGTTAGCTGACTTTTGTGTTGATAATCTATCCGGAACAGGTAGTTTGGCTTTGTTAGAATTTGGCTCAATATGTTTTGATTGGGACCTTTTATTAGTCGACTTTTGACAAGTAAACAGTTCTAATAAAATTGAATGGAGATAAGTAATAAAGTTTTAATAATGACTGCTGTTAAAAGTTTTGGATTGGCTGAATTAATTTCTTCTATGCATCTTCCAATACAACATATGTAAGTTTTGCACTTGACGATGACCTGTATCAACATTTATTTTGATCCTTCTCTCTGCTATTTCCAGAAGTAAGCTGGTCTCCCAGTACGCGGCCGTGTGGTCCCGCGCCGCAGACGAGGCCATACCCGCGCTGGCAGCGCTTGAGCAGCTGCGACACACGCCACACCTGAAGTATAAGATCGTCTTCTCTGTCGTTGTTGTAAGTATTGTTAAACAGCAGCTATCCATACTAATATTATAAATGTGAAAGTAGCTGTCCGTCGGTCTGTTACCTTTTACAGACAGGTAGACTATGGCCTAGGATGCTTTTTTATCCTGGTAGTAAGTTCCCGTGAGTTAATTAACGACCTCCACGCGGGCGGAGCCGCGGGTAAAAGCTGTTAGCTAATGAATCGCATTCACCGAAACTAGTAATCAAGGGTTGAAGTAACTGCTGCCTCGAGCTATACGAGTAGCTATATCGCGCAATGTTTTGTTTTGTCTAAGACTGAATTACATAAATGGCTCACAGGTCATTTTATAGTGTAAAAGAATTCTTTGATCAAAAAGTAGATTCTTTGATCGAAACTAGACTAAAAAAGTCTAGTTTAGAGGCATTTGTGACAAGAGAAGCGGCACCAATATTTATCACTTACTTTTTGATCAAAGAATTCTTCACAAAAATTTAGTTTATTCCTGTCAAAGGACGATTTCCCATTCTGAAATAGACTAAAGTGACAAAACTTAACTATATTTTAGTTTGATAGCACTAAGATAGTAAAGATTTTCTAGTTTAGTGAAAATGGCAATTTTGCTGTTCTGAATTTGATGTTTTTCACCTAAAATTTTGATTGTAAAAAACAAAACCAGACTAAACCTGACAACTTTTAATCGCGATTAAAAAGGTGTGGATAACATAAGTTGTCATGAACTAAAATTCACACCAACATCTCGACTTCACATGCAAAAACAGTACTGTATTTATTTTTTCTTTTGCTTATATCTCGAAAATGGTGGGTCCTATAGCAAAAATACTGAAAATTCAATCCCCTCTAAAAAAATCATAAACCCCTAAAACCAAGGCAACAAGTAGGTAATATTCTTTCATATTTTCCATAACAAAAAGTGAAAAATTCCATATAAAACAAGTCGAGGCTGCACCCCCTGCGCGCCTCCGGCTCTATAAAAAATCACGGGTTAGGGCAAACCACAGGTACCACGTGGATTCGCGATTGTCAAATTCGATTTGAGTTGTGTAAAAATATTTTTTTAATTTAGAGGATTTTATTTGCAGAATAGCTCTGAGATGAGAATCTCAGAGCTACCCCGAGCTGAGTTTTCCTTACTTTGGCTATGAGAATAGCCAAAAGTAAGGAAATTTAGTGATAGTTTAGTTAGTTTAGTTCGGCGTACAAGAGAATCGGCACCATTGTTACTGATTTACTGATATTTATTTAGATAGATATTGCTTAGATTTAAAACCGTTAATAAACATTGTAAACATTTTAGAATTACAATTTTTTACTAGTAGGTATAATGACTGTTACCTACACTGTTATTATTGATGCTAGTTGCATAATTATATGGAATTTGTTTCCTTTAAAATATTTGTATGCCAGTCCATGGCGAGACATGTATATCATAAGCCTATTATTAAATTCTAATGTACTACTACTAGTAATAGTGGAAGCGCAGGTGAATAGCCAAATAACTTTCATGCAGTTTCATACATTTTTATCCATACCCAGCGTATATATACGCAGATCAAGTGTTACATCATACAAATACTGAAACTGATGGTGACTTTGCAAAATCCCTTTCCTGCCTTTTATTTAATTCTTATCTTTGTATTCGTCCGTGGCAGAACATGAGTTGTATTCGATATTATAATTATTGCAAATGCTGATTACAAAAGAGCCATCAACTGAAGTGGGTGAATCATAGCAATTCTATGTTTAACAGTAAAACCCGGATGCAACACGGATATCGAAACCTTGTCATAACATGATCCTTTGGCATTTTAAGACACCTACCGACTTATGGGGTAGTTTGGTTAGTATGGTGTCATACATAGGCTATGTATGACACCATAAAACCTTCCTATGTGAAATACAGCTGAAGTTTTTCCGCCCTGTACCAACGCAGAGCCATAAGTCACTATTATTGTGTGTCTGCTTAGCGGACAATAAAAGTGATATGCCGTGCAGGGTGTCAACTAGCACCAGCTTTGGGTGTTTAACACTTAGCATATAATGTTGTTGGTGACATTTTCGGTATGGGAATTCTCAGTGCAGTGTTTTATAGTGCAATACCAAACAAATTCATTTCTATCTACCTACATCTACCATATAATCTTCCAGCTATCGTTCCGCGCAGTCATCAGTCTCCGCGACCGTCGCCTGAACGAGATGAAGGCGCTGCTCGGTGTGGGGGAGTCTGACAGTAGTGACCCCAGCGTGACGCGGCTCTTAGGAGCTGCTACCAGGGTGCTGCACACCACAGCACACAGCTTCCCGCTGGGAGAAGCTGAGCGGACTGTTATTAACCAGGTAAAGATTATTTATCTGAAGTACAGAGTTACAGGCTCTCGTTGTAATGGTTGCTAACCACGGAGTCAGGTTTCGACTCCCAGGTTGGACAATGCGTTATTGGCTTTTCCATTAGAAATTTTTCAGAAGCAGCCCCGAGTCTCATTCATACCAAGTTTAACGGCAATACACTTGATTTCTGTAACATAGGATTCAAGCATAACAATATATGAGTGTGATGTATACATTGTGAAGGGGTAGGTGTAAGGACACCCTTCAGGATTTATTTATTTATTTTACACTTTTGGAATGCTTACAGCTATAAACTTAAAATAATTAAAACAATGATTGAATGATGGCCAATTACAAGCTTTCACAGATAAAAAAAAAAAGTAGTTAATATATCAAAGACAGTAGTAACCTTAAATAATAGGTACTTAAATCAAATCTAGCGTGTACAATGTTGTGCATACATAAGCTATACATTGTCAAAGAAATTCTTGCTCAGCGTTTTTTTAATCTTAGCAACACCAGTACAGTTAATGTCGATGTCAATCTCCTGGCTAGCTGCATTAAACGCGCGACTAGCCCTTATCAGAAATGAGTTTCGTCTGTAAGTGCATTTTGCATTAGACGTGTGAAGCAAGTGAAACCTGCGTAGGAACGCACAAGGCACACGCAGTCCCACTCTGCTCAACAACTCAGAAACATCAACCGATCCGTTCATGATTTTAGATAGAAAGGTTAAATCAGCTATTTTTCTCCTTACATGAAGAGGAAGTATGTGATGTTTTCTACAACGCACAGAATAATTAGAAGAATAAGCTCCAGTACGAAACTGAATGTATCTTAAAAATTTCTTTTGTATGCTCTCTAAGCGGTCAATATAGACATTGAATTTAGGATTCCAGACTTGAGAGCAATACTCCAGGTGGCTACGAACAAACGAACAATACAATATTTTAATGGCCTTGATGCTCTTGAACTCTGACGAGATTCGGATTATGAAACCCAAGGCTCTTGACGCTGTTTTGGCTATATTATCGACGTGTGCATCAAACAAAAGTTTCGAGTCGAAAATAACTCCCAGGTCCCTAACGACGTTCACTCTGGCTATGGGGGTATCCAACAGATTGTAGACTACACTGATTGGATTCGGTTTCCAGGTAAATGAGCACACATAGCACTTTGAAACATTTAAATCCAATTTATTCTGCCTGCAGTAAATTTGGAAACTATTTAAGTCCTCCTGAAGAAGGGCAGCGTCATCTGTTGAGGAGACCTGTTTCATTATCTTCATATCGTCCGCGTACAATAATATTTTGGAGTGCTGGAAACAGGCCGCAATGTCATTGATAAAGATGTTGAACAAAAGGGGCCCCAACAACGAACCCTGAGGGACCCCGGAAGATATGGACATGGTTCTAGAGGAGTAACCCTGAAGAACAACCGTTTGACACCTGTTTCGTACGTATGAAGTGAACCAGCGATAGAGATTACCCCGAATACCCATCAGTAGAAGCTTTCGCATCAAGATAACGTGATCGATACGGTCAAAACATTTGCTGTAATCGGTATAGATAACATCGACTTGGGACCTACGAGACATTGCATCAGACAGAAAGTCACTGCAGACAACAAGATTGGATGTAGTAGACCGACCACCCAAGAAACCGTGCTGTTGTTCGCAAAAGTTGAATTTAAGTGCTGAGTACACTTGTTTGTATACAATTTTTTCTAGAGCCTTTGCGAACACACACAACTTAGAGATCGGTCTATAGTTCTCAATGTCAGTTTTCGAGCCCTTTTTATGGATAGGAGTTATATATGCCAACTTCCAAATCGAAGGCACCACACCAGTGTCTAATGAGCGCTTAAACAAGATTGAGAGGGGAGCGGAGATACTTTTAGCACAGTTCACTAAAAATACTGGTGAAATATTGTCTGGGCCTGGAGATTTGCTAGTATCGAGTGCCTTAATTATCCTCAGTACCTCATCCTCACAAATTTCTACGGAATATATATCCTGTGAGCAACACACGGAGGGCTCGCTGTGCATGAAGTGCGAAGGTAAACTGCCGTCACTGCCCAAATCTGACAGAAAGTTCGAGTGAAAATAATCTCCGAACATATTACAAATTTGGTCACCGTTGCTTGAAGACTTCTGTCCAGACCGCATTATTGAGGGATAAGAGTTAGATTGTTTTTTAGACTTTACGTATTTCCAGAAAGTTCGCGGGTTTTTAGAAATATCCGACTCAATCTTACTCATGTAATTATCGAACATTTCTTTCTCTAACTCTTTGGCACGTTGACGTAGCGTAACAAAGGATGCGTGATCTGAGAGGTTGTTATATTTTTTAAACTTTCTATGATACTTCGCTTTTTCTTTTAAAAATTTAATAAGCGGGCTTTTATACCAGAGAGGATATTTGGAACGGTGGGTAAAGGTTTATTATACAGGCGTGACGTTATGTTTTGGTATGTCTAATATGGTTAAAGGGTAAAAAAGTTCGACTATCTTAAACATCAGCACCTTATTGCCAAGAATAGTAGCACCATAATAATGACATCTCTCTCATTCACACTTATTCTGACCCCTATCCTCGACCTCCCCGTCCCCGCAGGTAGTGAGCACCCTCCGCGAGTACCCGTGCCTGTCGTCGTGCGCGGCGCTGCACGCGCTGGTGGCGGCCGCGTGCCGCGCCGCCTGGACCATCAGCTTGCACTCCCCACCGCTCCGGATCGATACCGACTTCACACCAGGTGAGATTGACCATTTTCATCATAGTCACCATCATCCAGATACATCATTATCACCTACCCTAAATAACGAGCTCGTCGTTCGCGGGTGGGTGCTTGCCTTAAGCTTCGTGCAAGCCAGCGAGACGCGACAGCGCGACGCGATACCGGTTATTGTTATACCGTCAAGTTTTCTTAGAAATTGTATTGTTCGTGTCGCGTCGCGTCGCGCTGGTCTGTACGAGCTTTTACACTCTCCGGGACACTGAAAGAGACACAATAGAAGTTTTATTGTTATGACGTCTATGGGCGTTTAGTGTCCCGGAAAGTATTAAAGAAAACTTTCAGTTTGCAGGGTTTAGAAGTTTTTTAGAAGTACTCTATTTCTGTAAACAATACGACCCATTTCAAAGATTGGTCTGTTTTGTCTTGGCCAGCTAAACATACTTAACTAACTTATAGAATTCAGCTTGTCCTATGAATAAATATTTACCTATACTTATTTTGAAAAAGAATTGAAAATAAACAATTATTATTATTATTCTAGATGAAATTCTTCTAATTGATAGTTAAATAAATAACAAGTACAGGTGCTTATGTCTGAAGGCTTCTGCTAACGATTATGCAGTAATCTACGTCATCCAATAACATCCAGTTCGTGTCGTTATTATTTAAACTTCTTTCAAATTAAAATAATTATTATTACAAAGTAAAACTCAAACATATTCTTTCTTTTCCAGTGGTAATGAATCCAGAGAAGCACGTTCGTTTCTCGACGGAGAGTCGCGACGGCCGCGACCGTCGCTCCGACCTCATCAAGTCCTTCGTGTGGCCCGCACTGATGGACGGCAACCGCTGCGTCTTCAGAGCCGTGGTGCTCACCTGACAGACGCGGAGCATCGATGTCTGAATTGCTATCTCAAAATAAATTATTACTCTTCTCTCTTATCATGCTAATGTCGTGGTTAAAATTCGCCATTAGGCTTAGTCAATGGCTGGGAACCTCGGATGTACTTAAATGATATCATTGAGGCTCTTTTAAATACCAGTGTATTCAACAATGCTAATGCCAATGTCTTCTACAAGAATTTAAAATACATTGTAGGATCTCTTAGGAAACAAACTGCTGGTCATACAAATATTACAAAGGGTAATTGTTATTCACATGCTCAGAGGCGCTGTATGATTGAATACATATTATTAAGTACGAAAAAGTTTCATCCTTGTCGCATACTTAACGTTCAGCAACTCCAAGGACCACTTTTCAAAATATTAAATCTGTCACAGTAAGATTGGAAGCAGGACAAATATTGATGATTGTGACACATAATATCTAAAATCATGACGTTACTCTTGAGTCCGTGTTGATTGTCATTGGACTGTATGTCGGGCATAACGAATTAATACATTTGTCTGTGACTCATGAATATACGACCGCGTTGGAAACACACGTCATGCAATTTAGTATGAAATTAATTTATATATCGACGAATTATGCAGATTATTTGTTTGTAAGAACATCGTATGACTATTATATTTATCAATTTTATTCGTCATAGCTATATTTATAAACGAACTTTCTTCTTGTACAAAATGTCTTCTTACTCTCTTAAGGATAATATAGTCATAAAACCTAGATATAATAAATTATTATTATGTAACATTAACACTGAACAATAAATAATAATTTAAGCGAAAGTTTATTTGTTTTATTGTGAGTAACGCACAACACATGAATCATCCACGTATCAGTATGATAAGATATGAGATACACCAGTATCTGATATAAACCGTTCACTAGATCGAACACTTCAGTATTGTGTGAAATTCAGTGCAACAATGAGTTATTCTGGAAACCCTTACGGACACTATGGGCCCCCGCCGCCGCCTGGCGGGTGGCCGCCACCAGGCGGTTGGCCTCCTCCGTACCAACCGTCAGAGCAACCAATGTACCCGCCTCCACCAGATTTCGGGTACCCTCCATCTCAGTACCCACAACCATACTACGTTCCAGGGACCATGATGATCCCCGTTGCAGTACCACCGGCGCAACCGCCACCACCACCAGAAACCGGACCCAACTCGACGTATATCACCAACTACATCTACCACGGAGAGACTACAGTCAACGATAATAATAATCAAGTATCAGTAGTGGAATCTTCTGGAGAGTTCGACTGGGTGCCCACGACCGCCATGATGGCAAGTTCTTTGACTGGACGAGCAGTTGTTGGCGGACATGAAGGCTGGGATGGCAGTCCCCTTTGGGTGATCCGAGCCTGGCATAACGGAGACCTGATGCCTGGCAAGCTGTCTGTACGACACAATTCAGCTTCTGTCGTCTACGAAGGAAAGGAGGTATCAGTGCAGAACATCGAAGTTTTATGTGCTAAGCCTGATGATCTGCGCTGGGTTCCAGCTTCAAACGGCAACGTCCCTCCCGGGGCGATTCCTGGTGGCAGAACAGCGTCAGGAGAGACTTTGTACGTCGGCAGAGCAAGGTACCAGTTGTCGGTGACTCCTGGGAAGATCCATCCAAGTCACAACTCTTGCTACATCGGTTTTGCTGGGCAGGAAGTGGCTCATAAGATGTACGATGTGTTGTGTAGGATCAGCTGATTTGTGTAACGTGGACTGTGATTCCGAAAATGGTTGGCGAAAATTTGATTTTAGACAATAGGATTTAAGTGAAGAGGACTTGCACTTGTGTCTATCTCGGGCTTATTTTTTTTGTCAAAGCGTTGCTTATCAGGCTATGTCTTGATAAGCCAGAATGACGACATAAATATTGAGTCATTGGTTGGTTGGTTTATGGGTCCCAATTATATACTTGTAGGGTGATTGACGATTTTAACATTGAAATCTTTGTACTAGTAAAAAGTTTTAATTTATTATGATCTAAAGCATGTCGCGCTCTCCCCCGTTCCTTCATCGATTGTATTTATATGCAACGAATGTTCTTGAACATTGTTCATAGCAGTCAGCGCCCTATTAAGTGTATATTCAAAATCAAATCGTAGATCATGAAGACTGATAATATGTATGTCACGTAAGAGGAAAAACTATATAAAAATACAAAATACAGGTATTAAAAATAAATTGGATTTCTTTCATACCATATCGTTGTTTTCTTTGTATTCTATCGCTGAGGTAGGCGGTCGATATCTTATCGGTTGGCATTAAAAGATTAGGTGCCTATGACACGAATATCAACGATAAAGAATTATCACCTGCATGCCAATTCCCAGGTTGTAGTGCGTTCAATATATTTATTGCATTTAGAGCATTATCACCTTTTATTTTATATCATGTTGACCTGCGTGGGGAACACAATGGGTCACAACTACCTATCGGAATCTTCCGCGATCCATAGACAACTGGAGTATCATGTGGAACGACACAAAATGATTAAATATATTATTAAATTCACGACATGTCGGTCAACTGTTTCCACTAGGTTACATGGCAATCCTATCATGATCTTATGTAAAAATATAGGTAATACATATTTCAGAAGCTCTATTGGAGTATTTTGGTGTTAGAAAAAATTTGTCAAAAAATTACCAGGTAACCATACTGGTAGCGGTGTTGGCTATCTACGTTGCGCCGAATGTACTTAAGTCTTAAGTGTTAATTCTTGTGTACGATGGTTGATGGCGATATTTATTTACAAATACCATATAGATTTATATAAATAAATAGGCTGATTATCAACCTACCAAAATAAAACCGACGCAGTCTGAAACAATCAAACATAATGACATCACCTCGCCAATTGACTCTCATTCTTCACCACAAGATTATTTAAACACATACAAAACGCAATTCTCAACTCTAAACCTACGCAGTAAGGTCTACTGGAACTGCAGATGAGATGGTATTTTCATCAGCAGGTATACAACGTCAAACCAATACGTGTCGGGGGATTGTGGACTTTAGGGATTCGTTTTAAGGTTTCATTTAAGATAGGTGTAAGTGTTGGTGTATGGGCAGGTATACATGTGGTGTCTAATGACTCTATTAACCCCTTCAAATATATGTGTGAGAGTTTATGTGAAGTGCTACTGCGAAGTGGAGACAGCTGTTATTAATTAGCCAGCCACTCTTATTAAAGAGACTCTGGTTATGCATATTTCATCATAAAACACCAATACCACAACATGGAATGTTTGCCAAATTAGCCGTAATATGTTTTCTTCTCATGGAGAAAACAGGCACAGAAGTAGTAACTGGTGAATATGTTTATTTTCATTTACCCTGTCTATTACTCAGACTCCATCGTGTTACTGATATTCAAATGTGTTATATCCCTGTAATATATCGCAAATATATCATCTAATATCATCTATCCTCAGGAATGTGCCTATTCATTCATATCATTCAGTACAACACTATCTAATCTACTTTTATCAGTCCTTTGTTCATTAGTGATAACTAGCACACTAATATTAGAACAAAGAGCTTAAGCACTAGGAAACAGGATATTAGAAATTACGACGGAAATTAATATTTTTAGTTTTCCGTACCTCAAAATGTATCTGTACCTAGACGGCACCAATTTTGTGAATATGAAAAACAAAAAATTGAAGGCTTTCCATACGGAACGGGGCGTTCGTCAAGGCTGTATTCTGTCGCCAAAGTTATGGTTGGCACGGCGGAATTGTTGTTGGCAGTGAAAGACTCATGAATCTGAGATATGCGGACGATACCATTATAGTTGCGTCGAACGAGGAAGAGATGGCGGATCTGCTGAAGCGTATAGAAGCAGATAACGCTAATCTTGGACTCAAGATCTACCATGCCAAGATAAAAGTAATGGTGGTAGACCGTGGTCATCTTCCGAGCTCAAATCTGCTCGACGGCTATGAGAAAATCAGCAAGTTCGTGTCAAGATACATGGTCTTTGATCACGAAAAAGGGCAGCTGCCTTGAGGAAATCCGCCGTCGTACTGGTATGGCCAAAAGTGCAATGATCAGTCTAGGGAAATTTTGGAAAAACCGTGGCATCCGTCGCAATGCCAAATTACGATAGACCATGCAGTGCTCTAGTTTTTTCCATCTTTTTATATGGCGCTGAAACGTGGTGCATTAAAAGCCGCGAAAGCAGTAAAGTCAACACTTTCGAGATGTGGTGTTGGCGTAGGCTACTTCGTATAGGGCAGCCGTGATGCGGCTCCGGGCCAAGAACGTGGCTCCGGGGCCCGACGGGATCCACGGCTGCGTGTTGGCCCTCGCTCTGAAGGAGCTCGAGCCCCAACTGAGAGGACTCTACACAGCGTGTCTTGAGCAGGGCCAGTTTCCCACTTTGTGGAAATCTGGTCGTCTGGTCCTGCTCAGGAAGGCGGGGCGCCCGGCGGACTCGTCGTCCGCGTACCGGCCCATAGTGCTGCTAGACGAGGTGGGCAAGCTGTTCGAGCGAGTAATCGCAGCCCGCCTAGTCGGCCACTTGTGCAGAGAGGGGCCGGACCTGGACGACAGTCAGTTTGGGTTTCGGCATGGGCGCTCCACGATACACGCTGTGTCGCGGGTCAGAGTCCTGGCGGAGGAAGCGGTGTCTCGGGGCGGGGTGATGTTGGCGGTGTCCTTGGACATATCCAACGCCTTCAACACCCTGCCCTGGAGTTGTATTCGGGAGGCACTGCGCTATCATGGTGTGCCTCCCTACCTCCGCCGCATCGTTGGGGCTTATCTGTCTGGGAGGTGTGTCACCTACGTGGGACGTGATGGCGGAAACCAGCGCCGCATGTCGTGCGGTGTTCCACAGGGCTCGGTCTTAGGGCCGCTCCTGTGGAACATCGGGTACGACTGGGAGCTGAGGGGCGAGCTCAGGCCGGGGGTAGACCTGACGTGTTATGCGGACGACACGCTGGTCACTGCCCGGGGGAGCTCGCACAGGGAAGCAGCGTTGCTGGCGACGGCTGCGGTCTCACAGGTGGTGAGCCGCATACGTCGCCTAGGCCTGGAGGTGGCCCTCAGCAAGTCGGAGGCCATGGTGTTCCATGGCCCCCGGCGGGCGCCGTCACCCGGCTCCCACATCGTGGTCGGGGGGGGCTCGGATCGCTGTCGAGGGTACCATGAAGTACCTAGGATTGGTCCTCGACAGCCGGTGGGACTTCGGGCCCCACTTCCGACGGCTGGCGCCCAAGTTGCTGGGCGCTGCTGGAGCGCTCTCAACGCTGCTTCCCAATCTGGGGGGCCCGAGCGCCGCTTGTAGGCGGCTCTACGTGGGGATCGTGCGATCGATGGCCCTTTACGGGGCCCCGATCTGGGCGGCTGACCTGACGGCCGGGAGCATCGCCGTCATGCGGAGACCGCAGAGGGCGATGGCCGTCAGAGTCATCCGGGGATATCGCACGATCTCTTACGAGGCGGCTTGTGCACTGGCCGGATCCCCGCCCTGGGACCTGGAGGCGAAAGTACTCGCGTCATCGTATCGGTGGCGCGAGGAAGCGCGGGCGCGAGGCGAGCGACCGATGCAGCGACACGTGGAGCTGCATCGGTCTCAGCTTCGCGAGGTCCTGGTGGCGGAATGGCGGGACAGGCTTTCGCGCCCTACCGCCGGCCTCGACGTCGTCGAGGCGGTCCGGCCGGTGCTCGACCGCTGGCTCGGGAGGAGGCACGGCTCCCTGTCGTTTCGGGTGACGCAGGTGCTCTCGGGGCATGGTTGCTTCGGGAAGTACCTGTGTCGCATAAACAGGGAGCCGGACGCCCGGTGTCACCACTGCGTCGACTGCCGGGAGGACACGGCGCGGCACACGCTGGCAGAGTGTGCCGCTTGGGAGGAGCCGCGCCGTGCCCTCATCTCAGAAGTAGGCAGTGACTTGTCGCTGCCGGCCGTAGTGAACGCTATGGTCGGCGGCGCCGAGTCCTGGGACGCGGTGGTCGCCTTCTGCGAGACGGTCGTCTCGCAGAAGGAGGCTGCGGAACGGGAGAGGGAGATCTCGTCCACTCACCCGGCCCGCAGCAGGCGCACCGGGCGTCGGCGGAGGGCGGACAACGCCCTCTTCCGGCCCCCCTAAATGGGTCCAGGGGCGACGGACTCGGGGACGTCCGTCGCCCCCCACTCATCAGGACCCGAGGTGGCGGCGCGTAGTGTTCCACGCGCGCCCCTCTGAGACGTCGCGGGGGGAGTCAAACACCTCACTCCCCCCCCCGACCCGAGAGGAGGCCCGCCGCGGTGGCGGGCCGGCACCGGCCGGGGGTTGCGGAAGATTCGTTAGTTCCCGCGACCCCCGGCGTAGGTGTGAGTCGGAACACCGGGGTGGTTTTTAGTCAGTAAGAGTCTGACAGACCCCTCCGCCCGCCCCAGGGCGGAGGACATCCATGAGGATTTTCCACCCCGGAACAAAAAAAAAAAAAAAAAAGGCTACTTCGTATACCATGAACCACCATGAGAACGAAAACATCCATACTGGAGGTACTCAACATTACCAAGCGGCTATCTACAATATGTCCGTAAAAGCTGAGGTGGAATGGCTTATGATACTGGGAAGAAGAAGATACATGGTCTGGAAAGGCTTATGATACTAGGCCGGGTGGAAGGAAAACGCGCTCAAGGCAGAGCACCGGCAAGATGGTCAGACGCGATCAAGAGGGCTGTTGGAGGCAGCATTTACCAAGCGGTTCACACTGCAGAGGATAGCATAGCTTGGAGACACGTCGTATGTGGTATCTTCAACATTGAGGGACCGACGAAGAAGAGAAGAAGACCACAGAGGAAAAAAACAGAAACCTTATTGGATCACTTCGTTGTCCGTCTATCTGTCTGTAAAGTTCCTTTTTCTCAGGGACGCGAAGAGGTATTAATTTGAAATGAATATCAAATACGTAGATCTACGGTTTTTTTTTCGCTTACAAATTTACAGTTGCAGTTGCTCATCTGCAGTTCCAATTGACCATAACGTATATCGATGTAAGGGATAATATTTTTTTAACTACAATGTTAAGCTTTTTTTTGGGATAAATTCATCCCAATTACGGAACCGTTCATTGTGCGTGGTCCGAAACGCACTTGGCCGGTTTTTTTTAATTTTAGGCATTTCTCATTTTAAGAATACATGACCCTGTTAGGGTGCAGCAAGTATTTATCACAACATATATTATTATAAAAATTACAATTTATATTTAATTTTAAAAAAATCAAGTCTTTTGAAATTATATACTTAAAGATATAAATAAAATTATTTTATACATATATAATATTTGTGCTTTATTTTAGCTTATTAATGATATAAACAGAAATAAAACACGTTCTAAAGATTTGGTAGAAGGAACCCCAGGGACTCGTGTAGCAGTGGGATATGTTCTACATAAAATGTCGAAACTAGCTCCAATACAGGTTTTCAATTAACCAGAACGATAACAATAGTCAAGATTGATATGATTGAAAAAGTCGATTGATATAAATGTCAAAGTCAAAGTCAAAGTCAAATCATTTATTTCAAATAGGCCCTTGTAAGGCACTTTTGAACGTCAAAGTTTACAAAAAATTGAATTGATTCTAGTCGCCCCTTCCAAAAGGTAGTTTTCGTATGGAGAAGAATGGGCAAGAAACTCCACCGTTACTCTTTTAAAAATTGTTACAATATTTGTATGTGTTACATTCGTTACATAATTATATGTGAAGACGATGCATCTAAAAAAATAAAATAAAAATAGGTTACCACAATAGGTAAAAAGAAGAATTAATAAAAATGAAGCCACGAAAGATAAATTAATTAATGATGTGATAGATGTACGGTTTTCACATACACTCGAGAGCAATGAATCCGGGTCACTTAAAGAATGTTAAAAATCTCGGAAACTAAAAATGATAGGTTAATGCAATAAATTGTATTTAATAGACAATGTAATACTCCTTAAATGAAAGTAAAAAAAATATGAGTCACCATACATTTTATTAACACAAAATTACATAAAGAAAAAAACTGCTGATCTGTCCTTAAAACAAAAATAGGAAAAATGAAATTTTTGAACTTTATTACGATTTTCTTGAATTTTAATACTTCGTATTGCCTCCTCGTGCTTCCATTACTGCGTTTACGCGGTTTGGCATGCTGTACACCAAGTTCCTTATACGATTTTGGGGAATATTCTCCCATTCCTCTGTGAGAGCAATTTTGAGCTCACGAAGCGTGATTGGGGGAGGGTTTCGTTGTTTTACGCATCTGCCTAGCTCGTCCCAAGCATGCTCGATCGGGTTGATATCCGGGCTGCGCGCTGGCCACTCCATACGAGTAATGTTCATCTCTTGAAGGTAGTCATTCACAATCCTACCTGTATGAGGTCGGGCATTGTCATGCATAAATATAGCATCCTCACCTAAATTGACCATAAATGGACCAACGTGATCATTGAAGATTTCTTCCACATATCTTACGCTAGTTAAAGAGCCGTTTTCTATGATCACCAGCTCTGTGCGACTTTCAGAAGAAATTCCGGCCCACACAAGTACAGACCCACCACCGTAGGCTACTTTTTCTTCGATGCATGCTTGCTTGAATCTTTCCCCTGGTCTTCGATACACTCTGTGTCTTCCATCGTGCTTGTAGAGCATACATTTTGATTCGTCGGAGAACATAACTTTTGACCAATCTTCAATACTCCAATTTACGTGGCTCTGGGCATATCTTAGTCTTGAAATACGATGCCCACGCTCCAGTTTAGGGCCGTTTGCAGGTCTAAGGGGTTTTAAGTTAGATTCAGCAAGCCGACGTCTTACTGTTCATGCACTTGGGTTACTTCCTCCGAGGCGTCGAAACTGATTTGTGAGTTCAGTTCCTGTGAGAAAGCGATTTCGAAGCATGGTGTTCACCAAGTATCGGTCTTCTCGTGCTGTGGTACACCTGGTTCTGCCCGTTCCTGGTCTGCGTAGGTTAGAACCAGTTTCTTCGTAACGTCGGAGAACTCTTTGTACTGTTGACAGCGACACACCGACAGTCCTGGCTGTATCGCGCTGACTCCGGCCGGTTTCCAGCATTGTAAGTATTCTGGTGCATTCTTCGGGCGTAAGCGACATAATTTCAGCTTGAATAATGAATATAGAGCACTATCAACATGGTTTATGTACCCACATAAATGACAGATTACAAACAAAAGCAAAACCAAATGCTGTAATTTCGTAGTTCCATCTTCGAAAGTGGCCCTTTTTCAAATTTGATTTTTTTATGATATAACTTTACAATAACTAAGAAGTTTTAATACCTTCATTTAAGGAGTATTACATTGTCTATTAAATACAATTTATTGCATTAACCTAGCATTTTTAGTTTCCGAGATTTTTAGGATTCTTTAAGTGACCCGGATTCATTGCTCTCGAGTGTATTTACAAACATTGTAAAAGTAGATGATTTTCTTAAAAAATTTACAATTAATAAGTCAGTGTGTGAGGAAGTAATCACAGAATGCAAAATCAATGTCATGTAATACTCGTAAAAATTATAATTTATACAACTTAAATTAGCAACCAGTTTGATTTTGTCTAGATTCTAGATTGTCCTATGGAGCAGGACCAGCATGTTTCCAAGCATTCTTATCTTGGATATATTCCTCTAATTTGTAATAGGCTTGTTTACAAAGTGTACTTTTAATATGAGTTTTAAATTTTCTTTCATTTAATTGTAAATGCTTGCATGCACGATTCTTTATTTGTGGAAAAATGAGAAAATATACAGAGCATGCAGGTTGTTAAAATATAATAATTTATTTCTGAGTTTATGGTACATTAAGACCTTAATAGAAATACCTACCTATATGTTCGACCTTAGTTGCGAGCAAATATTTAAATGTCAGTGGAGATAATAATATAACTTGATGTAAATAATAATTACTAACCTAACTCTCTAAAAGTTGGCAACGTTGCAAATAGCTGTCAAATATTGACCTGTCCCTGCGGCCTGTTTGGATTAATTTGTCAATATTACTTACGGTTATTAATATGAAACATCGCAATAAAGTGCACTAAAATATTAATTATGTAATGCAATAATACATATCGTGACACTGAATATTTAGTTTTTTAAGTTTATATATATTATAAACATTGCTTTTCTTTCATCTAATATTTCCTAACTGTCCTTAGTGTCAGTATGGGAACTAATAACTATCGAAAATCTAGAATTTTTAATCAATATTCACATATCATAGCAGCGGGGTAGTTTTGTAACACACATAAAATGTCAATTGATCGCAATGGGTTACATTTTGACAGTTCACCCACGTTCATTGCGTTACTTACGTTGTTGGGTTGACGAATTTTTCAAACCTGTGAAGCAATGGATTAGCAATATTCTCTCGATTGTGATTTAAGAGCGTTTATTCTGAAAGTGGGCAACGTCGCAAATAGATGTCAAATATTTTGTTGTTTTGATTAATTTGGCAATATTACTGTATGGAAATAAGAAATGTGGCTAACTAGCGAACTAGAATATTGATTATAAAATGCAATAATTCATATCGTAACACCGAATATTTAGTTTTAGATGTAAAAAAAAGAATTTGGACACTTTCCAAATGCCTTTTGTCCACCTAAAACGGGTACAACAGCAAATTCAATGTTATAATTGCAATTCATTATTAATATTCTAGTTCCCTAGTTAGCCACATTTCTTATTTCCATACAGTATTTTTTTTTACAGTGTTTTTACATTATTTACAGTGTCAAAATGTAACCCATTGCGATCAATTGACATTTTATGTGTGTTACAAAACTACCCCGCTGCTATGATATGTGAATATTGATTAAAAATTCTAGATTTTCGATAGTTATTAGTTCCCATACTGACACTAAGGACAGTTAGGAAATATTAGATGAAAGAAAAGCAATGTTTATAATATATATAAACTTAAAAAACTAAATATTCAGTGTCACGATATGTATTATTGCATTACATAATTAATATAGTAATATTGCTAAATTATTCAAAACAGGTAATTTTTTGCCAGCTATTTGCGACGTTGCCAACTTTTAGAATAAACGCTCTTAAGTGTGTGACGCAATTATTAGGGTGCGGACTAGTATATCAAAGGACTCTTCTTCAATTTCATACACACTTTACGAATTATAAAAGACCTATACAGAATCGAACTTTATCTTCCCGCGACACATCACACCACACCACTATAGCTGATGACCAATCAAGCTAATTGTCTCCAATCCATTGTCTCACGTACGACTCCGTCGCATGAGGCTCAGCAGAGTGCTCGGTTGCGTCCAGTTTAATTACAATAGAGATACATTTATTTATATTACTGTGGGTGAAAGAGGGAACAGTGAAGTGAAGTTTATTGAAACATTTGTGACTATTATGTTGTGGTTGTTGAAGTGTTCCGTGTCTTAGTAAGTATCTTTTATGTAAAGTTTGTAATTTTTATACGTGATTTATAAAAGACCAACCGAGTTCTATGTAAAAAATAGTGGCTGTTTCTTTATCAATGATGTCAATCCTAATGCCTACAATTTATTTCTTTCATGGGCGTTACTTGGCCAAAACCTCTTTATCAAAAGGGCATTTATATTCAAATAACAACTGTCATTTTTTGACAGTTGTTTACAGCTAAAACAAGGTGTCAAATAATTATTTTCCCTGAATCAACATCTGCCTAGCCTTTTCCAAACTATGTTGGGTTCGGCTTCCAGTCTAACCGGATGCAGCTGAATACCAGTATTTTACCTGGAGCGACTGGCTATCTGACCTCCACAACCCATTAACTGGGAAATAAGACACACCTTTCGTAAGACTTGTCATTCGCACGAATTCATTTATATTTATTTATATTTATTCTATTTCAAGAAATACAACGTTCATAGCAGAAACATGAATGAAATAGATAGTGGGTCTCCATTAAAAATACTTATTATTGTTATTTTATAAATGTACCGGCAACAAAAACAGCTGTCGATTAAGCTACTTAAATACTCAAAGTAATACTACTGGTATAAATGTAATAGCAATAATAGTTCAAGTTAAAGGGATTTCTCTACATGAAGCTATTCTCATTGGCAGATAATGGACAGACATGAGAAGAAGTATAAGAGACTAGAAGAGCTAGACGAGGAAGGAGTAGTGACACTTCTAGAACGATGGGATTTGGATGAATTTTTGGAATTCGCCAGGGAGCGGAGACTGGATGGTAGGAAGCTATTTGTAAGTATGAATATTAATAAAATTATCATTTTAGTACTAAACTTCTACTACTACACTATAAATAAATACATAAACATCTTTATTGCGGACCATATGATCCACAAAAAACAAAATTAAAAAAAATATCTATAATAGAATGGCATACAGTCATATTCTGTTGTACATTAACATTAAAATAAAAACATGTATGCGACTATTTGTAACCACCGCTTATAGGTCTTGTAGCAAACATCCTATCAGCAAGGTCCTTAACTATTCTACACGTACCCACCCTGGACATGAATGACATTCTGCTTCTCTGAATGGTATTGAATTATATCCCACTATTATCAATGTATCTTATTCCCGACTATCAGAGATGGTGATAATTTTCTGAGTTACTCGTGGCCAGATAAATATCCAGTTCTGGAAGAAAGGGCATGGACTGTGCTGACACAGTCTATCCCTTTCTTCCTAAAATGTGTCATCATCCATTAATTTTTTGACAATTTATTTTAAATATATAATTTCAATGTAATTGAAATCCTGTCCATTCTGATATCCCAATCACTTCATCACTATCAATAAAATATGTAGATATGTTCGGGAATACAGTTATGTTTATGTAGGTATGTTTTATGTTATGTAGATATGTTATATAGGTTTTATTTCCGTTGTGTGTTGTAAGATTCATAATGGAAATAGTTTTGGTTCCATTCCGATAATGGGAAATGTCATTAACGTTATTAACAATGCTAATGTAAACGATATAAAACACGATTATATGTGTGGGGATGACCGTCCATGACACATGCGATAAACAATGAAATGGACAGTAATTAACCTTTTCAATTTAGGTAGGCTAATTAAATTAGTAAAGACTAGACTAAGAGCCTTAATCTAAATAATTTTATTAGCGTAATAAACTAACATCATCACCTTGTAGACTACGACTATGCTCGGCTCCTACATTCTGTAATTACATAGCGGTTAACCGATCACTCGTGAAATCATAATCTTTGTTGTATCTATACAGCGTGTGACAGAAATAATCAGCTGTCCCATACAAAACTTCAATATCTACTCCGCTGATTATTTATTCGCGATTACGATATTGATTTCATGGAGAAAGTTGTTCAGTGTGATGTATGGTCTGTACCACACCCTTAAAGGCCACACCTTTCTGATACATGGTGTATAATTACCTTACTCGCATAATCAACTGCTGTAAAACGCATACAGACAGTTATTTTCTTATAAAAATATCATTAGAAATACCTATTTTCAGGACGTCAGCGAAGGAATCGTGAAGTTATGGCGACCGAAAGCGAATGCAAAGAAATTCATGACATTCATCGAAGATATGAAACTGAACCCCAACAAATATTTAGAAAACAAAGACAATAACGCAACAATGGAAAAAATTGACTCCAAAGAAAAAACAACAACAGTCGACGTTCAAACAAAAAGTACGATTTTCGACCAAAATGATATTGAGTGCCAGTATCAAACAGTAACTCACAGGAGAAAGGAAGAAAATGTACATACGACACACTCAATGAGCACAGTGGAAGAATTGATCAGAAGGATAGTACCAGCAAAGAGTTTCCTATACAGAAACCAACAAAAGGCTGAAAGAACACCATCATACTTGCCTATGGATGCTGGTTCTCCAAAAAAAAAGAAACTATTCAGACTCAGCTCATACGAATACCCATTCTTCGACTTAAGGGCGAGATTTTCAAGACAAGAAAGTTCAAACGACAGAGGATATTACGCCATGAAAAGAAACAGCAGATACTACATAGCTAGGACCTATAAGAAACCTGAATCTAGACCCAAATATAAAACACTATCTACTCCTGAAGAGTTAAGTGAAAAATGTCCCGAAGACCATTTTTACGAAGACTTATGTTACAATGAGGTAGAAAAAGAAATGGAAAAGCCTGTGGAATCAAGAGTACCGAATGTTAAACCTTGTATAGTGAAGATTCAAGAATTATTTCAATCCTTCAAAGTACCATTCTTCAAGAAACATGAGATGTTAGAGGAAAGGAAGATGGAGACTGTGGAGAGTGAGAAATCGTCAAATATTTATGAGAACAGCGACAGTGTCGCTAATATGTACGACTCCGTACATGTTAATAGGCAATCTGTTGATGGCAGCGAAGTGAAAGTTCACGTAAGTTCAAACTGATAATTTTTTAATAGGATTGAGTAAGAGTGAATACTTCAACTACCTAAGTAAGCAATCCATGGCTTGCATTATTATAAGCAAGCTATTATACAAATGATATTCATACAAAAAATATCATTACTGTTTCAAACTACTACGCATTGTAATTGGCTTCTTTCTTTGCTTTTTAAACCTTAAGTTATAATGATAAAGAATTTGACTTTTGAGACCGACTATTTTTTATATATTTATTTACTTACTTTTGTAAGTATTATTATGATCATGATACTAAACAATTCTTTTCTCGACAGCAGACGAAATTACCTGTGGAAGAGTACCTAGAGCCAGTGCAGCTGACCAAGGACTATTGTGACGTCCATTACAGAAGAGAGAAGGAAGAGTCACTTCTCGGCTACATCTTGAGCATCTTCGAGAATCGATTCGGAATTCGAAGAGGTAAGTTTTTTTACATTTTTGTTTGTTTGTTGATCGTTACGGGGACAACAGAATTAACGCATTTCGAGAACATTCATGCCTTTGGACTGTTTATAAACAATCTTATAATTATGACGAAATCCAGTGCATAGCACTTATTGAGCAAGGTACGCAATGATAATTTCATCCAGCCATTTTATCAATTGACCTTGTAAAGCGATGCAGCTGCTTATTTGTCACACACGCGACCAAAATTAGGCCATTTATAGGGTCTAATTTAAAATGAAATTGCGAAAGTGCCTTGCACCGTGCGTGGGTGACGTTGTTTCTCCTTAAATTCAAGTCTATCTCATTGAAAATGTGCACAGAGCTCCCTATATTTGTAACCAGTATCTCTCTTAGTAGGTAGGCGATTAATATTAATGACAATACTGTTAGCTTGTACTTTCTCATCACTTTTTTGTTCTTTTAATTCCTGAACAACATGTGTCGTGTGGGTGACATGTGTGTAGGGATGGGCCGCAATTGCAAAGTATCGATAAAAGAGAATGAGCATGTCTTTATAGATATCCAGTACGTTTGGTTTGAATTAAAATACATATATACTTACATCATGAAGTAGTCAATTAGAAATACCTAAGCATGTACCTACTTCAAACTGAAGTTAGTTGTTATAACCATATTGTGTCGAGACCAGTTGGTATGAGGTGTTGGAATACATATAATAAAATTGATTGTGAAACAATGATGCAATACAAGTGAAAAAGATATGCCATAATTAATAAAAGTTAAATCGATAAGAATGATGAAGAATCGAAAACGTCCTTATGCATTGTACACAAATAGTGTATGAACAAAAATGTGTCTGTTTGTTGGAAGTAATAAGTTTCGATTGCTTCAAAAGCATTATTAAATTTGAAGAAGAAAACTACACGAATAGCAGCAATAGTACGGTCAAAAGTATAAAAATCTTTTAATATCCATTGACCACTTTCATTCAGGTTTTATGAAAAATGATAACCGACTGACCACCTCAAAATTCCACCACAATACCAGGCTGGCAGAAAAAGCCAGGAAATATATCCCACAATATTAAAATTCCTTACCCAAGCACCACCGCGATGTAAGCTAGTCGTTATAAAAAACAATAAAAAAGCAATGGTGGCGTGGAACAATTATTTGTTTACTCCTTATTAGTACTGTGCGAGTGACACCCGACCCCCATACGTGTTGGGTTGGATTACTTTCAGTTGGTTACAGCTAAAACTAAAGTTAATTAAAGTGCAGTTACCTAATAATAGTGTTGTGCTGGAATCGTGTGAAACCGTGTCTGAGTAAAAACGTTGTACTGAATAAAAGACTAACTAAGTTTGTAGAATAGATCTATTCCGGAGCAGAGAGGAGAAAAGATTACAAAGTCAGCAAAGTTGGTAGCAGGGTTACACGTTAGCAGTAGGTTCGATTCTTGAGTCAAATAAAGCGTGCCTATTGGAAAATTCACGACAAATTTAATATCAATAAACCTATTCTGCTGTGCATTGGCTTTGCCAAAACACTGTGAGCCGATAATACTTTTCAAGAGTCACATCATTAGAATAATAGATTCATCATTCATTCTTCCTATGGTCAGTGCTATGAGTGTTTATTGCAGTTCCTTCCAATTGTATTATCTTTTACGACTCGCTATATATCTGTGTATTCAGATAACCTGATACTCCTAATTGAATAGTGACAAGTGGCTCTTAAACGTCGGAGACAGTGACTCACGTCTGATTCACGTAGTAGTATCATTACAATTTATTGTTTTTAATTGAATGTCACACGTTAGGTCATACACCCTTTTAGAAATTACTAGCTGCGCCCCACGGTTTCACCCGCATACGTCTCGACCCCGAGGGGATATCGGAATAAAAGGTCATGGTCTACCCATGTGCTACCTTTCATCCAAAGCTGTTCAGCTGTGTTAGCGTGGAAGCGTAACAAACAAACAAATAAAGACACTTACGAATTTATAATATTAGATTAGGATGTCTAGGTTTGCAACTTTTTTATCCTTCATGGCTCTTTAAAGCTATATTTTTTCTTCTTCTTCTTTTGTGTCTCCATCATTTGACATTATCTCTATCACCCGTTATCTTAGCACAAGATCTATAAACGTTACTTGGCTAAGCGTTATTCTTGTCATTGTCGCAGAACTGTTAAACTACAAGTGCAGGATAAAGACGGGAACGTGTAATGTTTATAGCTCTCGGGTTTACTGTTTACCGTCTTCCTATCATATCAATTTTCTTATAATCGTCTTGTTTTTGGTATATCTTACGATACGCTGTTTTTCTTTTAACCTTAAGTTAACGTAGATCTTCCAGTCTGTATTGAACCTGTTATAGTTAACTGACTAGCCGTATAAACAAAAGGCCTATGTAGGAACTAGGAAGTTTTAGTTAGTAAAACCAAAATCACCTACTAACCAAATTATTGACACAGAGGCAATAATCAAAGAGATAATTTATACATAAACCTTGTTAGATGATAAAAATGATATCGACGTTACCGGCGTGAAAGCCGCGCATGCTAAAACTGCTAGTGTTGTGAAAATGTGCTGGTGGTTAAAAGTGAGTGTGCCATTAATGTACAACCTGGGGGCGAGGCTCGGGACGACTGTCGTGGATATGTTCTACCACATAGTGCACTGTTTTACTGATGTGGTTGCAGGTACAGTACAACATTACGAATCAAAGACCTTGAAATTATTCTGTTTATATCAATTGGAATCGTCTAATACACCAAGCAAGTGAACTATTTATTTCTTCATGTATCCCGTGACGATACTTGAAACGTGCGTGCGGTGGGCCACCCTCGCTAATTCATGGTTACATCTGTAGGTATGCTCTTTGGGGCTAAATAAGGCAATATCAATATCAATCATCACTATATTTTAACTTTTATGTGTGGTGTAAACTGTAAATCAAAATAAATTTCAAAAATAATAATATTGTATGCTTACTGTAACTAGAATATTTAACATAGTTATTAAAATAGTGGTCTCCAAACTAAGCAGCGCCTGTATCTTGGGGCCTGAATTGCATTACCATAAATTTTAATTCGGGACATATTTACGTTAGCTTTAATTTAATTTTTCAGGATGTTCAAAATGGACAGAATATTTAATTAAATAAGGGTAGCGAACAAAATAAAGTAATTCTAAATGTTATAGTGTGTGGGTGTGTATTGGGTTTGTCTGTGCGTGTGTGATTGCGTGTGTGGGTGATGGTGAGTTGTAGGGGTGGGTTTTTGTGTGAATGACTTGCTTTACATTTTAATATTAACTCACTATATCTTCTTTTATAAAAGTATTTTTTTCTTTAAATATAAGTTGGTTATTAATAAATAAATAAACAAATAAACTATAAATTGGTTATTATGGCTATTTGGGAATTGATGGTAGCAGCGAGTTGGCTTGATTACTTCTTCTTTTCGAGTCGATGGTACCTACTTATTAGATTAGTCATTTATAACGTGAAAAATGAACTCGGTATTGAAATACCTATATTTTCGAAATCTAAATCTAACGACCACTCACGATCTCCGCACTTACAATTTCTTCGTACAATATAATTCCAGAAACAAATGACGATCATCCATCCGAAGACTCGGAAGCGGACTCACATAAGGCAGCCGGCACACCAAGCGATGAAGCCGCCCGCAAGTGGCCGGAGGGCCGCAAGTCCGGCTGTACCAACATGGCGGACCGGCCACTACCCGTCCCGGTGGAGAACGAGCCGTATTACATGAACGTAGATAGAGGGGAGGCGCAGAATCTGTTGAGGGGACAGCCGGATGGAACGTTTATATTGAGGCCGTCTAGTCAGGTGGGTGACACACTCATAGCTGCTTCTGAGGACTGTTGCATAGCACTGTTGCATAGAATTATTGGTATCGGCCTACATGTGTCCTACAACATTGTCCTGAAATATTTTAATTTTTTCCAACAGTCCTCAGTATTAGTTATCGTTCTACTTAAAAGGTTAATAAAAAAACACCGACACAAAACAGACAAACAACACCTTTTATTTAATTTGCAACTGATGACTGAACTCATCTTTAAATCCGAGATTTGCTTCTTGGAAAATTGTTCCAAGCTCTAAGGGCGAATTACACCAGTGAAACTGAACGCGATCAGCCATCTCAACCTGTTCAAGAGCTGTCAGTGTCAGCATTGCTGTGGAATATTGACCCTGACAGCTCTTGAACGTAGTTGCTAAACCGTTCAGTTCAGTTATAGTTCAACACCAGTGCTACATAAACCTATTTTCTACATTTCAGTCTGATCACGCCTACACTCTAAGTGTAGCATGTGCAAACGCAGTCCACAACGTTGGCGTGCGCCGTCGGCCAGACGGTCGGCTCGCGCTCGGTTTCTCTCGGCGCGGGGAGCAAAGCTTCGCGAGCGTGACGTCACTGCTACGTAACCACCGCAAGAGAAGGCTATTGCTGGTCGCTGGTGGCGATGTCATCGGCGCTACCACGTTGAATGAGACGCCTAATTATTATCAGAGCCCTAGTAGTGTTCCTGTGCCGGTTGCTAATTAGTTTGGACAATGATACTGATTAACTAAGACTTTTTTCTTCCGAAAATAGCTCTGAGAAACAGTCATCCAAGTTAAGCATCAGCAAGTACCTTATGGGGTGTAAAAACTGAACCCAAAATCCTAAGAAAATCTTTGGTGACCAGCTGCTTAGCAATTATATGTTAAGAACAGCGGCTAGGCGGGCCATTCATATATTACGTCACACGTTAAGGGGGAGGGAGGGGGCCAACAAAGGGTGACATCACGTGGCAAGGGATGAGTCATAAGCTTCCAGACGTCACATGTATGAATCTGAAGTAGTCAAACTAAACTTCAACTCTTTACAACTCAACTCACGTTGCCAGTTTCTAAATTTCTAGATGCAGTAATTGCCAAAGTGGAAAGTAAGCATCACAAGAAACTTTGATTAAAGCGAAAGCGACAGTGTGACTCGCGAATTTCGAATTTTCTTACGATTTTTGCAAATTGCAAAAAACTTATAGAAAATTGGAATTCCGCAGGCCACCTTAGCGCAACGCCCTTAAGCCACCTACACTATGTTTTTAACTAACTTAACGCACGCAGTAATAAGAATACTCGAATCGTATTATACCAAAGAATATTTTGCAAGTAGTTTAGTATTTAATAAATAGGAATAAATAATTTCAAGTTGCACTATTTTGAATAATGTCTTAGTATTTTGTTATTTATTGGATTGAAGTTGTATGATAATATTCCTTGTTCTGATATATAGGGTGCAAAAAGACTCATCACACTACACCATCACTTTTCTTCTCATTCTTTACATAAAACTAGTAAGTTTGCGCAAAAATAATTGCTGGGAAACGACTTTTATTTTAGGAGTGAAAATTCACTGTCCGCGGTGCCAACGTAACGCACGCAAATCATTATCTAATCAGTATTTAAAGCATTTAAAACTTGTTTCCGGAAGAAAACGTAAAAAAAGTTGGAACTTAGACCTTCAATATCTCCGTAACAAGATGGGTCTCAGGTATGGTCGAGTACAAAAAAATTATCACAATGACGGGAAGAACAAGTGGTTCTCGGCTTCGTTAAGCGTGTTTTTACACGTGTGATTCTAACTTGTCATTTATAACTCTGTTGTCATTCAGTTGAGAGTTTCAGGTTATTATTTTAATCCTTATGATGTACTATTCTTAGGATTATCTTTGCGCCCATAACTTTTCTACTATGTGTAAAAATAAGCCTACGTACAAAATAATTATGTTAATAATATACAATTGCCCACCACTGAAATGTTTTATTATGCGTCTTTAAAAGTATGAATCAAAGCTCTGTTAGACTACCTTGGATTTAGCTTCAGACTGTTCACGACTAGCTTCCCCTTTGTGCTTTGTCCTAAGTATTCCTTAATACTCCCGCGTCACGAGTCCCGACACTGTATATTTTGGCTGCTGAGACCAAAACTACAAACATAGTATACAGGGAGCTTTTATAAAAATGTCTTACGACTTCCACGCGAACGAAGTCGCGGGCAGAAGCTAGTTCCTTAGTATATCATCGTAATAAAGTTTTGCTGTTAAAAGGGTAAAATCCTGTAGTATAAAGCATTCGTAGCGTTTCAAAGGAATTGGCCAATTTTATATTTTTCAGAGCGTTTCAGCTTCAGAGCGTTCACATTACACAAGTTTCGACACGCCGAGAGAAGTGGTCAAACTGTTTAATACTGCAGTGATATTAAAAATAAAACTCTACATTCATGGCTGCAATGAGTTTATTTATTTAGCCTTCATTGAATTACTTACAAGGGTTTCATGTCGTGATGTTGATACCATCGGAGGCTGGTCCCAGGAATTAAGAGAACAAGTATAGTAGAAGATGGAAGGAGTGGTGGGATGCCTTTGCCCAGGAGTGGGACAGCGTAGGATAGTAAAAAAAAAGCAAAATAGGTAGTAGTTACCCATGAGAAGAGGATACCGAATTGTATGCTTTGAGGCGGCAACTTAAATTACTCACCCATCATTGCTTAATCTACTACGTCAGCTGAAATCCGATGAAGACATAAGGATATTACGGCTTGTACCCAATAGTATGGATGAGTACCAATCATACACAAACACTGAATTGTTTACCAGTTCGTGTAACTTTCTGCTATTACTAAATGTACCCATATTTCGTAGCTGTAATGTAGTTACGTAGGTATCAGTTTAGGGATTTCGTCATTGGTTTGAAACTGCTGGGTGCTAACGGTTTCTTGATTTTAAGATCCTAGACCATGGCATTGATTCCTTTTGTGTTTTTTCAGGCCGACCTGATTTACGCACATTCCATAAAATTTCAAGCAATGGTGATGTTGTGAAGAGTCTGTTTAGGCTCATGGACCAAATGTAATCCGTAGCAGTGTGGGATTAGGGTATGATGGGACTGTCACACCGATTGTGGTTATAAAAGTCCCTAATTAAATAAAGAATTAAAAAAAAGAAATGGTTTATAGGAAATAAAGTCAAAATCAAATAATTTATTTCAAGTAGGCCATTATGCGGTACTTTTGAGCGTCATTTACAAGAAAATAGAATTGATTCTAGTTGCCCCTTCCAAATGGTATCTACTTTCGTATTTAGAAAGAAGGACATATAAATTCTTTGCTGAGCATATTTTACGACCCGACAGAGTATTTTGGCTCAGTAAAGGCTTTGTTGGTTGCGTATTCCTAGACATGCAGTTTTATTGTGTTACTCAAGCCGACTATTGTATTAACCAAGTAATTTCTAATAAAATAATTATTAAATAATTTTCCTGCACACTAAAACAGCATGAAACTGTATTGGACAGCCAATAAACCCATAGCGTGATATATTATCAAGCACGCTACATTACACGCCCCAAAACACACAAGAAATAAACACGCAGTTACTAAATAAACACGCAGTTACTAAATAAACACGCAGTTACTGAATAAACGGAAGTGTGGACATTGTTATAATTAACTTCAGGAAACTGAAAAAATATTGAAGCAAATAATTCTATATTATGTGTCGAAAGTTCGGTAGAGGCCGATAGGGTTGGCGAAAATGATAATAATTGAAATCGTAATAAATACGAGTAGGTGTTCTAGTGTTTTCTATGCGTATCTTCTACTGCTGTTTTTTGTAGAACGGTTATGTTTGTCTGCAACACGGGTTGCGGTGCGATTCAATCAATATTTGATTGGTCTTTCTATAGATAATTGTTTTGTAGTAGGCAGGTATCATCAGCAGGCGATTTTGTGTCCGTTGATGATCATTCAATTCATTATTTGGACTATTTAGATAAGTAATTTAAAAATAAATAAGTTTTTTGTTTACACCTATATGCATGCGGAGTTTTCCTGTAAGTCATTGTCGTTTTGTATGCTAACTTTGGCATAAAACCAGCATGAAAAATTGTTAGTGAACCAATCAAATAAAAAAATAACAAATCTCTCCCCTTGAAAAATGGATTATTGATTACACTTTGTCGTATTTTATCATCAGTTCATTCTTTTCGTTTTACCATTTTCTAGGAAGAATAATCGCTATAATTGCCTTTATTGAATACGATAAAATTATAAAAGCGAATTGGATACAATAGATGAGAAACTCGGCGTGGGACTATAATACCTATCATTCTCATCATTCCCCTGCGCTTATCCCAGTTTATTTGGGGTGGGGGCAACATGTCCCTTTCTGCCATACTTCTCTATTCGTAAGAAAGTAGTCTGAAAGTCACACCGGTGACCGAAAAGTTGTGCGGAAATCGGTTGTATGGGCATGTGATGCGGAGGAATGAGG
The DNA here is from genome assembly GCA_914767755.1 of Agrochola circellaris. Taxonomy (NCBI): domain Eukaryota; kingdom Metazoa; phylum Arthropoda; class Insecta; order Lepidoptera; family Noctuidae; genus Agrochola; species Agrochola circellaris. Next base: position 15,707,734 of record OU611863.1, on the reverse strand, counting down.
AAAATGTCGTGAGGAAAGTTTAGAGTATGAATGTCGATGGCTATAAGAGTAGGGGAATACCAAAGAAACGTTGGATGGACTGTGTGGACGATGATCTGGGTAGAAAAGGGGTGACTACCGAGATGACAACTAATAGAGAAGTATGGGATTATAATACCTACATCGTGAAAAAACTTCATTGCATGAGAAATTCCAAGGCTAGATTTGCACGTGGATGTCACGATCCATTATCTGATATTAATGACTTATAGAGCAATAATAATAATATAATTGCCTGTTGAAAACAGTATAAATGAAGCAATAACAAAAGTAGAACTATTCAAATTGGTAGGTAGTATGGTAATAATAAGACCTACTGCCAATACCCACTGGGCCCAGTTTTGGCAAAACCAAATCACATTCTGGAAAATGTTGAGGCGGAATCCTGATACATGAATTGACCCACGTGGTGTGTCATACAAGAAATTTGTTGGTTTATGCACTTTCAACAACCCTGCAATATTGGTTGCCCTTCAGATATATAGCAGGGCTTAAGCAATGCTTGTGCAGTCGAATAGTTCTTGTCGGTGAATTAGGGATAATTTCATCGATAAATAATTGGAAGTGTTGCAATACAGGATCAGGAGGTAAGCTTGAGGGTTTCGGAAGTCAGGAGGTTACGTGATGCAAATATTGGAAAAGTTGTGATGCTAAACAATTGGTAATCAGTTCTAGATTATTCATTTGCCTTTTTCTTAGCAAGTTCGCTGGTTTAGTGGTGTGCTGTGAGAATCATTTAGGTATCTTCATTTGTTATTGGTAGGTATCAGTGATTATTTTGGACTGGCAAGTGAAAAGTGAATTTGTGATTATTTAGGGAATGTGTTAGTTCGTGCAGTGGTGTTGAATTAACAGACCGTGTTCGAAATACTACAGTATGCGTCAAAACGAAGTTCTTCAGTGAAGCAAAGAAACCCAGGCGTTAAAAAAAAAGATGGATTGGGCAGGCAATATTGTTGAATGTTTGATGGGCTGTAATTGGTCAATGATATTTTCACCACTAAGATATTACAGGAACCTTTGAAGACTGGAACTGTTGGAATTAATGAATTCAAGATATTGTACTGTAGATATGTCGCGTTTTCTGGAAATATTATGAAAATAACTTAACATTACGCCTGTGTTCCTCGAAGGGGTGTTCATAGGTGTATAAAAGACCCTCACCAGTTAAATTTAAGTACCAAGTGATAGGCGAGCCTATTGCCATCAATTGGGTACGAATCAAGACTCCGGACTACTTCTGAGAAATTCCTAGTAGAAATACTTAATAACACTTTGCCCGACTTAGGAATCGAACCCAAGGACCTCACGCTCAGCAATCGCGCTTGTGACTACAAGACCAACGAGGCAATCCCAAAGGGTATTGGGACGATGACCCTAATAAATACCATAAACTTAATATTAAGACAAAAAGTGATGGTTTGTCGATATTGAAACGGAAAAAATCAATCGGCCTAGCCTTTTCCCAACTATGTTGGGGTCGGCTTCCGGTCTGTATCTGACCCCCACAACCTAGTAACTGGGTAGTACCCCTTGGAAAGACTGCTTGTCAGACTTTCGGGCTTCTGACGACTCGTAACGACTGTCAAAGATACACGAATGACAGCCGGGACCAACGGCTTAACGTGCTTTCCGAGGCACGGAGTAGTCTTGGTATATAAAGAAGGTCACCCATCCACGGACCAACCCCGGCAAGCGTAGCTTAACCTGATGGATCGACCCGTGCGGCTATTATTACTTAGCCACAAGCTCCTCAAGATATTGAAACCGAATAATGGATGAATTAGATTTATGGAGCTCCTGAAAACTGCCCCGAGTTCCTTGGAGGATGGTATCGTCATGCTAACTCGAGTAGACGACACACACACACACACAGTCCTTCATGCAGCTAGCCACGAATATTGAACTGAGAGAGAGGTTCTAGGTTCTACACAAGTTCACTGTTACTTGATATTTAGCTATATTCAGAACGCTAGTCCAAATAATTCTAATCCGAATCCTTTGATATTTTGTTACGTCTATCATCTTGTTCCGTTCTGTGGCGAGTTTTACTGTTCGAATTGTCAAAAGAAAGGCCCTTGGATTTGAGCCAAACCAGACTTATTTAATAAAACTGGTAGGCAATAGATCCGTGATAATCCGTCAATCATTCAAGTTTCATTCATACATTTTCTGCTTTATTAAACAGTAGGTACATGTGAAAATCTTATAATACTTTTTATCTACTCTCTTAACGGAATATTCGAATTAAAAATTTCAAAACGAGTTTATATTGACGTACTTTATAAACACAATACCGAAATTTAAAAATATAATCATATTATAACACTTTTTCTCGAACAAAATAATGTTATAAAACATTTTTTTTTCTATTACGATTATCCAAATCCAAAAAGTTAATATCACCAAGGAGTTTCTATCAACTTTTGTAATGGAACACAAATACTTGTATAGTGACAGTAGACAAATAATAACTGAGTTAGGTTGAACTAAGCTGATAATGCTTGAGTTAGAATTTGGTTAACGTCAATAGTGCAAAAAGTGGGGATGATGATGATGACCATGGGCTATTGCGTACAGGGTCAAATAAAATTACTTAGCGAAACTCCGCAGACATAGATCGATTGATCGATACCCAACACGTCTGCGGAGTTTCGCTAAGTACCTAATTGATAAAAAAAACATGATTAAAAAAATATATTATTAAAAATTGGACCAACGACCGCATGTATTGTAGTTACTTAAAGTATGAATTTAGAAAATTCCATTTTATGTGTAAACGAAGAAAATATTGAAAGTGTGTTTACTTCAAATATGAGTTAAGAAAATCTTTTTTTTGTCAAAGTCAAAGACAAATCATTTATTTCAAATAGGCCCTTGTAAGGCACTTTTGAATGTCAAACTTTACAAAAAATTCAATTGATTCTAGTCGCCCCTTCCAAAAGGTAGTTTTCGTGTGGAGAAGAATGGGAAAGAAACTCCACCGTTACTCTTTTAAATGTTTTACAATATTTTGTATAGGTACATTAGTTCTATATGAAGACGTTGTTTTATCTTGTTTATTTCGATACCCAACACGTCTCCGGAGTTTTGCTAGGTAATTTAACTTGACCCTGTATAATGGCGTAACTTCTTTTTCATTAACAAAGTGGAAGATCAACAATGTTCGCTGTAGCGCTATTTTGCATCGCATGCGCAGCGTACTGGGCGTGGCGCCGGAAGAACACGAAGACTACCGAGCCGCCATTCTTCCCGGGAGCGTGGCCTATTGTGGGACATGCACCGGACCTTATTGGGGATAGCTGCAGTATGTATAATATTTTATAGCTGTTCCTGAAAGAAGTGAGGTTATTCTTGAAAGACTTTCTGAATATCTGCTGCTAAAGTAGGATCTTTTCGAATCGACTGTATCCAAAAATTTACTCCAGGACGATCGTTTTCTGAACCCCCTTGAGTAATAGTGAATTTGGACCTTACTAAATTTTCGAGCGATTTTCATGGGAAAAAGTTACAATAGTGAAATTTGACCACGTATTAGAAAAACTTGCCCAAGTTCTTTGGAGGTATGAATCATTGGGATATTCCTTTCAGTTTAAAAGTTAGAGAATTTTCTTCTTATTTTGTCTTATTTTCTGTTTCAAATTTTCGTTTATTTCACCTTAACTAACGAATTAATTTCAGTACCTAGGGATTGAAACCAATACGTAGGCATTGGTTGCCTATCTGAACACAAGAGTGATGTGATTTAGGTTTAAATTTAAAAATATATGTTTTCGGTAAACTTTTTGCTATCTCATGGGTCATGTTATTTGACCTAACTATGAATGTGCAGGGGGGGGGGGGGAAACGAAAGAACCAGTTAGAACGGGTCGTAAACAATAACAAAATAGTTAATTAAGCTGAAACAAATGAAAATTTAAAACTTGAAACTTCTAAAATTGTAAAAATACGACTATTTTGTTAATAAACTGCTCTAACTTTTATGCTCAAAGATTCAAAGTCATTTATTCAAACTAGGCGGACAATCACCACTTTTCGAACGTCAAAATTACATAAGACAGTCCCCCAAAACGCCCACCCTTCACCACTGCCTAGTGCGTTACTCATCAGAATATCCCAGTGATTCATACCTCCAAAAAAAATCGATGACTTGGGCAAGTTTTTCAAGTACGTGGTAAGCTTTCACTAGTGTATCTTTTTACCATGAAAATTGTTCGAAAATTTAGTAAAATTTTTGTCAGACCGAAGCCTTTGCAATAAATATTTTTCTTAATGAACACATGTTTTCTAGTTGCGTAAAGGTCCACAGGAAAGGCCCACTTTTCTAAAACGTCCTGAATTTTTAATTTTTATTGATATCCTTGATAGTTCTTTTCAATGATTTTTACTTTGAACACTATTTTTGATTTTTTCAATCATTTTGCAATTATTGAAAAGAACAAAAATTGGCTATAACTTTTGAACCGTAAAAAATTGCACCGACATTCTCAGGGTTACAATGTTTGGAAATGACCTTGCCCAAGCCCCTTTTCAATGATCTATTCTTCCATAGACAACCTGTATAACCATCGGTTCGCATTCTTAAATTACTCCTTTGTGCACCTAAATAAATTATGTTCTTAAGCGATTTTAATCAATATCTAGTTACTAAGTACCAGGCAAGTAATATGGCCCATCAAGTTTTAGAATAAGTTCATCACCCATATGGTAGTTGTGCGACGGTCAACATTTGTACCTTATCCTTATTTTTAGAACTGTGGGATGGCATCAACGATCTGGCTAGACAAAGTTACGATATCGGAGGAGTCGTGTCAGCTAGCATCGGACCACGGACTGTGTATAGTAAGTAAAGATGTTGCTGAAAACAATGTCATAAGAGCCACATGACGCGCGTTCGTGAATTACATTATCTATGAACCAATTTTAAACCAGACCCGATGTTATTTATTTATCAACGAGGTCGAGGTAACGCCGGTTAGCATATGTCCAGCGGCAGACGTCTTAAGGTGGACGTGTTTCGGCTGGAATCATGATGATGATGATCATCATCATTAATGAGGTTCTGAAAGATCACAGATGAAGCTTTAGTAGTTATTCAACAAAAAATATTGCTTGCCATATCACCAAGGCTAGCCGTAACTAAATCTATTGCCATTGTTAATTTGGATAATTTATGATAAAATCTTACGATACTAAACTTTGCCAATGAACACAAAAATTAAGGCGTTATCTCCTTCTTTCTTATAAAAAAAGATGATTATACCTAACACACACAACATAATATACGCTTAACTAAACTAGCCTTGTAAACCGACATATTTATTTCTGCTCAATCGCACTCCGACCCCCAAGATACAAGCCCTTCTTAGTTTGGGGCTCAACGGCCAAACCATTGTGATGTACAAACATTTTTTTTTTCAACAATGTAGCGAAGGAATCTAGGGCTCCCTCGCTGCACTCAAGATTTTAGTCTTAACTTCCTCGCTTCGTTCAGGCCTCAGGAGTTAACTCAGAGGTCCCTCGCTCTGCGGAAAGGGAGAGGGAGATCTCGTCCACTCACCCTGCCCGCAGCAGGCGCACCGGGCGTCGGCGGAGGGCGGACAACGCCCTCTTCCGGCCCCCCTAAATGGGTCCAGGGGCGACGGACTCGGGGACGTCCGTCGCCCCCCACACATCAGGACCCGAGGTGGCGGCGCGTAGTGTTCCACGCGCGCCCCTCTGAGACGTCGCGGGGGGAGTCAAACACCTCACTCCCCCCCCTGACCCGAGAGGAGGCCCGCAGTGGCGGGCCGGCACCGGCCGGTGGTTGCGGAAGATTCTTTCGTTCCCGCGACCCCCGGCGTAGGTGTGAGTCGGAACACCGGGGTGGTTTTTAGTCAGTAAGAGTCTGACAGACCCCTCCGCCCGCCCCAGGGCGGAGGACATCCATGAGGATTTTCCACCCCGGGAAAAAAAAAAAAAAAAAAAAAAAAAAGAGGTCCCTCGCTGCACTCGGGAGCCCTAGATTCTTTCGCTACGTTCGGGATTCAAAATAGCGCCCATGACATTAATATACTGCTTTATCCCCTTAGTGAATAATCTACTAACATGTAAGATCACTGTCAATCTCTGATCAATTATAATATAAATGTAATAATTATGTTACAGTTGTGACCGACCCGGATGACAGTTTCACGGTAGCGAACATGTGCCTCGAAAAGGACGGATTTTATGACTTCGCTAAACCATGGCTAGGTGAAGGCTTAGTCACAGGGAAATGTGAGTTATACTAACTTCAAAGTATAGTATCAAGAAAGTAACCAATTAGTTTCGTTCTTGTTCTGTCTGTTTAAAGATTGACTTCCAAAGTAAAATTACAAAACAGCGTAAATCAAGAAGCCGCTTTTTCACATGTCTAAGATGCTCCTGGTGTTCACCTAAAGCAATTGTTTGTTCCCTTTTTACAAGCAATAACTATCAAAAAGGACAATAGTACCTATCCTAAAAACATAAAACATACTTAATGTAAAATTCCCCAGATTCAATATGGAAGAATCACCGCAAGTTCCTGAACCCGGCGTTCAGTCAGATACTCCTGGACACGTTCATGGGCGTCTTTAACAGCCAGTCCAGGAAGCTGGTGAGAGACCTTGAGAAAGAAGTTGGAAAAGGACTCTTTGACCACTGGACATACACTCGACACAACGCTTTGGAGACTATTTGCTGTAAGTATACCTAATGGTATAGGAGTTAAGACTAGAATACTGAGATAGAGAATCTCCTTCGTAAAACCTAATCACTGAAGCCTGTATAGAGGTATGAGGAACAGAGTGTAAAGTTAACTCAACCTCCATACAAAAGGCACGATCCTCCGACCAGACGGGTGCTGTGTCTGGTAGACTGGCGCGGTGCAGGCTTTTGCGTGACGTCAGTGTGAAGCGTTGTTCGCATGTGGCGATGTAGATGCCGCCAAAATACAAATAAAGAGCTGTAAGCGAGAAAATGGCTGGATTGGGTAATGCCAAACTCTCAAACCATAACTGGTTGGATTGAGAATTTAAGAATTATCTTATGTGTTTTCTGTCCTCAACCATAAAAGTAAATAGAATCTGGAAAGATGGAATACTTTGGGACACCAAATGGCCATTTAATATGTTAGATGTTTTATATGGAAATTAATCACTAAATAATCTTTATGATTTCTTCCAGTGACAGCCTTAGGAGTAGACTTTACAGACTCAAACCTCAATAGTAAGTACGTGGAGGCGACAGAACTGATCCTCAACACGATGGTCGAACGTTTCATGAAGATCTGGTGGCACAGCCCCTACACCTTCGCATGGAGCAACCTCAAGAAGAAGCAGGATGCTTGTCTGAAGATACTGCACAATATGTCATATACGGTAAGGATACAGAGATGTATTTTTATGTTTTAATGCCAAATTATTGCAGTGTTGAAGTAGACAGATCGTTCAATAAAGCATACACCTTCAATAAATACTAAATTATAACTTTCTAAGTATATTTCTGGGTATAACAAGAGTTCATGATATAATGTTTTGTTGTTTTCACTTTTACCTTTTTGTTCCGAATGTGTAAAATTGGTTGCAGGTTCTTCAAAAAAGAAAGTCTGAGTTCAATGGAAATATTTGCGCTGAGAGAAGTATAATACCAGGTAATAAAGTTATTCCAGATTGCTTTTCTTATAGGTTCATCCCATAGATGTATTATTTAGAACTAAGTACATTCACAGAATAAACATAAACATCCTTCAACTCTAGGAACAAAATTCAAACCCTTCTTGGACCTCATCCTGGAGCTGTCAGTTGAGAAGGGAGTGTTCAACGACAGAGAGATCAGAGAGCATGTGGACACTATGATCGTCGGCGGCCATGACACCTCGGCGAATGTACTTATGTTTACCATGATATTGTTGGGATCACACCCTGAAGCTCAAGAGAAAGTGTATGCTGAGTAAGTAAAATAAAAAAATGTGAATGACTGATTACAATGAACGAAAGATGATTTCCAAATTCTGGTGCTAACTCTCTAAGATTTTATTTCTAAACTCAACAGAAAATGGTGATGATGAAAAAAAGTAATATTTATTATTATAAGTCTTAGTTGACTATAACCTGCCATGCTATTCTGTAAACATCTCACCGTGAAAACTTGGGTGAAGTGAGCTGTCAATAGTGTCAATCCCTGTGGAATGACAGCTCACTCCACGCTCACTTCACCTAAGTTTTGGCGGTGAGATGGTTACAGAATAGCACTGCTGGTTTCAGACTTCAAACCCCTTTTGTTTTTTGTAAATAAAAACAATATGATGTAGGATTTCGTGAGTCTTTGTCCTAAACCATTGTTTTCTTCTAATTTTTTTATATACTTTAGGATACAAGACGTCCTGGGAGGAGATAGAGACGTGGAAAAGACGGACTTGTCGAAGCTGGTGTATTTGGAGGCTGTTCTGAAGGAGAGCATGAGGATCTTCACCATCGTACCAGTTCTGGCCAGGAAACTCAATAAAGATATTAAACTAAGTAAGCTTAATTTTATTATTAAATAGGAACAACAAACAGCTTTTATGCGCAATATTACAAACAAAAAACATAAATAATAATTATGTATGTGTGTGTTCGTATGTACTTTCTGAGTTTATCTTGGACATTATTGACATCGGTGAAGGAAAACATCGTGAGGATACCTGGATTTATAGTTAATATAAGTTTGAAATCACCAACCCGTCTTGAGCAAGCGTGGTGATCAATGCGCGTGCCTTCTATGTATGAGAAGAGGCCTTTACCCTGCAGTGAGACAGTAACAGGCTGGTATTATTTAATAATGTAGCAATCGCAGTTTACAGATTCTTCATTCTCCAGCCCTTATCCCAATTGATTTGGTGTCAAAGCAACATGTATTTTTCTTCAAAACTTCTTTATTAGACGTCATCGCGTTAGTCACCCCATTTCCAGTCATATCATCTTTCACACATACCATCCATCGGTCTTTGGCCTTCCCATCTTATAGCCATCCACATTTATACTCAAAACTTTCCAGCGCTGTTCACAGATTACCATGAATAAATAAAACTTTATTGACAGTTCTGGGGACTGCGAAGCACAATACATTATTTAAATTAATACAGTCATTGCTTCGAATTTTTGGGATGGCTATTCCTCCCGATTCGTATTTGTAAAGTTTAAGTACAAAGATAGCTTGGGAACTTACAATAGTCTATTGAATAGACTCTATTCAGATCCTTTCGTCATACCGATAAGCATTTCACTTTTTTTGTGATAGATTAGTTGGCTGGGGAGTTTGTTGCGCCAGTCCTTCTTCCCTGCTACAGCACTAGGATGGCGTGAAAAGGTTTTGGGGGAATGTCTCATGTAATTTTCACCTTCAAAAAGTGCTGATTCTCGACCTAATTTGAATAAACAACTTTTGAGTAATTCTCTGTAGAATTTTCATTTTACACTTACAAAGTTGAAATTTCATCTGTTTTAGAAAACTACACCCTCTCAGCCGGTAGGACCTGCTTCCTGTTTGTGTTCGGGCTTCACAAGCAGCCAGTTTGGGGCCCAGATGTGCACGAGTTCAAGCCTGAACGCTGGCTGGAACCTGGAAAACTGCCTGACACCCCTAACGCGTTCGCTGCCTTTGGTTTGGGCAGACGACAGTGTATTGGTAAGGATTGATGACAAGTGTCTATAGAGGCGCACCTACCTACTGACTACTGTCTAATCAGGCATTAGATGTGGAAAAGAAGCTTCAAAAGATTCAGGGGGAAGAAAACTAACTATTGCCTGATTATTAACATCAGCAGTGATATTCTGTAACCATCTCACCGTGAAAACTTAGGAGAAGTGAGCGTGGAGTGAGCTGTCATTCCACCTAATGCTAGAGATTGACACTATTGGAAGCTCACTTCACCTAAGTCTTCACGGTTAGTTTTTTATTTACAGAATACGTCGGCTGGAGTCTTTTTAAGTTTCTTATTTTTTTCGTTAAACGATCTACGTTATCTTTCCAGGTAAAGCCTACGCCCTGATGTCAATGAAGACGACCCTCGCTCACGTGGTGCGGCGCTACAGAATTAAGGCTGACCACACCAAGGTGCGGCTGAAGATCGATGTCATGCTGAAGCCAGACGCAGGACATTACGTCAGTATTGAGAGGAGGACGTAGAATAGAATGGACGGGAAGCTGTTGAGAGATTATGTCTGATGAGAAGAATACAAATCGACGATTTACATAATGTTTATAGTTCTGGGGGGGCTACGAAAGGTCAACATTTGAACAAAAAAATGAAGTGTCGTGCTAAGTATGAAACGGTTTTGTATATCCAGTGCAACTATTAGTTGTTGACTTGCCCTGTTTGCCCTATAATTCTGAAATAAGACTGTGTAGTCGAGGTCTGCGGAAAGATCAGCAGAAGTTTATCGAAGGTTCAGAATTATGATTATAAGCAATTTATAAACAATAACAAATATGTTTCAATTCAATTCGTTGCATGTACATAGTTATAACAAAAATCTCACAATTAATTAATTAATATTTTGCCATTATTTTTGTAGACATTTTGTTTTAGTTCAACATTACGGATAGCATCCTTTTACATTGAGTACATAAAGGGCCTTGTATTTGCTTTGGTGAATAGAGATCCTCTAGTACTAATTAGATATAGGAATATAAATTGTAAAATTATGCTTATTTAATAAAATTGTTGGTAAACTGCTTCTTCCATACAATATTTCACAATCTTTTGACCCCTAGTTACACAAGAAGAAACTGGTTGACCTAAATCATCAAAACCTGTTGTGTTTATTATGTACCTAAGTACTGGTCGGTACAGTACAGTAATTAACTGTTTATTGATTTTACTACGTTACTACTTTATCATTTTGTGACTTCGAGTTACAGCTTTAAGGACATAATCCAGCATTGCACATACTTTCCATTAGGTCGCAAGCACTACTGCTGAGCATGAGGTTTTGGGTTGATTCCGTGACAATTCAAAAGTGCCTTTAAACCAATTATTTGAAATAAATGGTTTGAGTTGACTTCCCGAGTCGGGAAAAGGGTTTTTTGGTTTTTTCTATTTGAAATTTCTCAGTAGCAACCCGGAGTCTGGATTTGTGCCCGGTTGATAGCAATAGGCTCGCCCCTATTACATGGGACTTAAACATAACTGGCAAATTGTGGGTGTAAATTTATTAATTTTTTATTTAGTTTATTTATAACAGCTTAAACTATCATTACAGGGTTTACCCTAATAAGACAGCTAAGAACTTAAACGAATAAACTAAACTATATACTTACAACCAAAAATTTAAACTAAAAACATTATTAAAATAAAAAATAAAACACAAAAACATAGCATTACATAATTACTAACAAAACATAGTACAAAAAAATTTAGTTAAAATTAAGTATTATTTTACTTGTAGCATAATATAAATAGTACCCATGCGAATTCACTAAAACAACATGTAAACACATCAATCTGAGTTTGAAGGAGAGTCTGAGTTTGAGATGGTACGGATAGCTCTGATAAGGGGTGCCTTGGCAAGCAAGTTAGTTCTGGCTGTAGGTACCAGTAGCAGTGGCGGGCTGCGCCGCCTCCACACGTAACGGTCCGGCACACACAGACTCAAGCGCTGCAATACTCCCAGGTGGCTCTCCACTCCACGAAGCCCCTTCACCAAGTAGGCGACCAGCGTAAACTCTCGTCGGACATACAGTTGATTATAGCCAAACATGCCCAGGACTAACAGAGTGGGATACATCAGTGGGTAAAACGGATATACCCCATATAATTTCCTGTACAAATGGCGCGTGAACTTGTTCTGAACACGCTCCAACATTACAGAGTACTTAGCTCCATGTGGAGCCCATATGACCGCACTATGTTCCAGATGACTCCTGACTAGTGCACCATACAAGACCCTAACTGCTGTGATGTATGTGAAGCTTTGTGTCTGTCTCAGAACAAATCCTAAGTTTCTGTACGCCTTCTTACAGATCTTGGTTACATGCTCCCGGAATGTCAGATCGGAGTCATGAAAACACCTAAGTCTCGCACCTCCGTGACTCGTTGCAGTGGCGCCGCCTTCACCACGTACTCATAGAGCAGAGGTGCACGTGCACTATTTTCAACTACAATGTTAAGTTTGTTTTTGGGATAAATTTATCCCAATTATTTATAACCCTTCATTGTGCGTGGTCCGACACGCCCTTGGCCGGTTTTTTAGGGTTTCGTATGAGATCGGTAGCAGCTGCTCATTTCAAATTAAAAAGTTTATTTTTAGTATAGTGTATAAGTAGTATTTTATGAAAACATACCGAGACCCGTCCGTGCCTCGGAAAACACGTTAAGCTGTTGGTCCTGAGTGTCATTCGTAGATCGTTGACAGTCACCGCGGGTAATCAGGAGCCCGAAGGTCTGACAACCAGTCTTACCTTATCGCGTTACCTACTGATTAGATTGTGCAGGTCAGATTGGAAGTTGTTCAGCTGCATCCGGTTGAACTTGAAGCCGACCCCAACATAGTTCAGAAATGGCCTTGGAGAAAATGAGTATTATGATACTCATTTTCTCCAAGGCCATTTCTGAACGAAACGAAACGAAACGAAACGATAACTGAGCACCTCACAGTTACCTCAGAAGATAGAAAAGTAAAAAAAAAGTAAAAACCAAAAGTTGATAGAAATATGTAAATATTACAGTAAAAGTTAAACGATATTTCTTACCTACTACTTAATCAGCAAAACACTTTAGTCACAAAAATATGCGGTTCCATACATTTTAATTACCTACATATTGTGAGGAATACCAGTGCGCTAGGGCGACTCGCACTTGCCAGTAGTCTTCGTATAAAATAGATAGTTACTGGTGGGATGCGAGATAATCTCATCGACGGCGACGGTTGGCGAAGATAGCTCGGAGAATATTGTGCAGTCAATCTGTGTTAGTCGTCAGGTAATTAACACACCATATTTATACACACTTTTAAAATTAATCAATAAAGTTAGCATTCGTTTTATTTTTGTTTACTTACTTACTGCTTAATTACTGCTTCTTTCATTAAGAGCGTTTATTCTGAAAGTGGGCAACATCGCAAATAGATGTCAAATATTTCGCTGTATGGATTAATTTGGCAATATTACTGTATGGAAATAAGAAATGTGGCTAACTAGCGAACTAGAATATTGATTATGAAATGCAATAATTAATATCGTAACACCGAATATTTCGTTTTCTGAAATGGGTACAACATAAAATTCAATTTTATAATTGCAATTCATTATTAATATTCTAGTTCGCTAGTTAGCCATATTTCTTATTTCCTTACAGTAATATTGTTATATTAATCAAGACAGGTAAATATTTGACGGTTATTTGCAGCGTTGCCAATTTTTCGCCAAGAACCTGGGAATAAAGTAATGTAGCAATAAGATGTGATCTGCTCAGAACTGTAGTGGCGATGCCTTAAAGACTCGTCTCGCTCATTAGCTGCCATTACATACCATTTTAGTAAAAAAACTAGTGTCAGTTTTCAATTGTGCAGTTTGCCATTTCATCACCATATTTATGGTGTCCATGTCTTGTTCCGGGTTGTTGAGCTCTCTAAAATGGGGTTGAGCTTACGATGACTGATGCATGCTTGCCGTTTCTTGCGAAACGACGCTATCATTCTTTTAGTATCAATACTCAATCTGTTCAGGTACTTTTGGCAAAAGCCCTGTTCGGATTCTGTCCTGCATTTAAGTTTCATAAAAATGCTAAAATACTGATTAAGTATTAAAAAAAGACCCGGACATACTAGTTAGCTTGAAAAAATTAAGCGTGTGATTTAAATAGGTATACTAATTACAGAATACGGAAAAATAATTTCATTTTATTTTAAGATCGAAGAAGAATGTTTGCTGTGGCGCTATTATGCATCGCGTGCGCGGCGTACTGGTTGTGGACCCGGGTGAACGCTAAGACTACGGAGCCGCCATACCTCCCGGGAGCGTGGCCTATTGTGGGACATGCTCCGTTGCTCGTTGGGAACGGCTGCAGTATGTACTTATAGATACATTTTGAAGACAATCTGAACGGACCAGTCTGTCCCGAATCTGACTGACCAGATACATGCACATACATCGAATGCTCAGACTGGTTTTATAGATTTGCTTCTATTAGGGGAGAGTGTGTATGAAAGAGCCAGTTTTAAAAGATATTAAAAAAAAACATTTTAGGCAGATTTTTTTAAATAAAATTACTTTTTTTCAATAATTAGTTTAATAGTTATGGTACTCAAAGTAAAAAAAATAGGTAACAACTTAAGAAATCCGAAATTAAGCTACTTAAAAAAAAAAGTCGGCTCTTTCAAAAATATCTGTCAATGAAAGAGCTGAGAGTGTTATGAAATAGCCAGATTCAATTTTGCAGAAACAAACTAGTTTTTTATTAATTAAAATCTCATATATACTCAAAAAAAATATCAAAATTAAACATCTTACAATAATCTTAATCATTCATAATACTTTTATAAAAATCAGTCTTGAATAATATTGAAATTCGTATATAACAATTTAAAACATTTTTGGCAGAGGAAATTAATCACTCCTTTATTATCACTAGACTCATGTGTCCATCCTCCACATATTTTGCACTGGTACCATTCTTCTTGGCTCTTTCATAGACTCGACAATTGGCTCTTACAAAACATTTTGTATTAAAAATATAACCTCAAAGTAAAGCTAATTTAACTTCCATCTACACAATAATAATATTTGCGTAAAATAATACCAAATATATGCATAATAATACAACATAATTATTAATTTTGTCAACCTGATTACATTTCTTGCCAAAAAAAATAGTAAACCGGAAAATACTTAGATTTTGGCTTCAAAATTTTCAATGCAGTCCTGAGACGCTATTTGATTTCCTAGAATTGTCAAATGTCTGTGGATGATAGCTGCCCATCGTTGATTTATAAAGAGTAAAATTAAATTAGGGTAGGATTTTGTTAAGTGGGAGATAATCGCATCGGCTCTTTTAAAGCATGGCTCTTTCATACACACTCTCCCTTAAGTAGAAATCGTGGCGATCGGTCGTAACAGCCAATGCAGTGGTTTGGGATTTTGGTCAGATCAGTTGTAAAGGATGATTTAATCATCCATGGGAGCCTAAGGACCAGGTTCAGCTAGGTATATCAAAAACTCAATTTTGCACGCTCGAATAACCAGTATTCGCATTAGTTGAAGAACTCATCAAAGTACTATTATTATTAGTAGTATTTTTGTACTTGTTTGTAGATTTATGGAACCTAGTAAAGGACGTGGCCAAACAAAGCTATAACTTGGGAGGAGTTCTATCAGGCAGCATTGGACCACGAACTGTATATAGTAAGTATTCTTTTGATGGAAACTAACATAATTTAAATCGTGAGGAAACGAACTTGACAGATTTCGTCTATTAGGTATACCCGGGACCTTCATCGTGGAATATAATAGAATACTCCCTACTAGGTAAACAATATGAATTACTGGTATCAATGAGATTGCGTATGCGTGTGAGTGTGTCTGTGGTGTGTGAGAGATGCAGTCATTTTATTGAATAGTTAATTAAGAAATTACTGCTTCATAACACGAATGACAGGAATCCATTTGAATACTATTCAAGACTGTCACCAGATTTTCTTGGACTTGCAATAATGAATCAAGAAGGATGTAGAATGTTCCAACTTCTTTTTAATTGGATTTCTCGATTCTGATTACATTTATCATTTGCCAGTTGTGACCGACCCGGACGACAGCTTCACGGTAGCCACCACGTGTTACGAGAAGGATGAGATTTACGACTTCGGAAAACCATGGCTAGGCGATGGATTACTCACTGCGAGATGTGAGTTGTATATTATATACGGTATTACATAATACTTGGAACTCATATTATACAGAGTTTAAATGTCCAAATTCACCTTACCAAAACATTAACAACATAGTTTAAAGATTTATTGTTGCCCTTTTTATGCTAAGTAACTTCTTTTTTATGAAAAACTAAGGAATTTCCTTATGAAAAAGTGTCATAGCGTGTGGCGTGTGGTGTGGCGTGTAGCGTGTTCTATTCTATAGCGTACTATTATTAATTGAAATTGAAATCCCCAGATGTTATATGGAAGGATCACCGCAAGCTACTGAACCCGGCGTTCAGTCAGATACTCCTGGACACGTTCATAGGCGTCTTCAACAGCCAGTCCAGGAAGCTAGTGAAGGACCTCGAGAAAGAGGTTGGGAAAGGGTGCTTTGACCACTGGAAATACACACGAAATAACGCTTTGGAGACTATATGCTGTAAGTCTGTCATTTATTACTTACTTCTTACGAATACGTATATTTCCCTTATCAACCTCAAGGCATTAAGGCATAACCATTCATCGTTCATTGTTTCCAGTGACAGCGCTAGGAGTAGACTTCGCAGACTCGAACCTCAATAGAAAGTACATGGAAGCGTCAGAACTGGCCCTGAACACGATATTGGAACAGTTCGTCAAGTTCTGGTGGCACAGCCCCTACACGTTCGCATGGAGCAGCCTCAAGAAGCAGCAAGATGCTTGTCTGAAGATACTGCACAATATGTCATATACGGTGAGGATATATGTATTATTCTACGTATTTAAGAAATAGTTAGAAGCTATTTAAATGCATAAGTTATCTATCGCGTGATCACTACTTTCTGCATCCTGTAGGTATTATGTCATATGGTTGCAGGTTCTACAAAAGAGAAAATCTGAGTTTAATGGAAATAATAGCGCTGAGAGGAGCGGAATACCAGGTATGACTTGTTCATGCTGTTTTATTGTGGCGGATCTGTAGAATTGTGTATATTAGTAACTAAATAGCTTTCAATTATTCGTAGGAACGAAATTCAAACCTTTCTTGGACCTCCTCCTTGAGCTGTCAGTAGAGAAGAAAGTGTTTAACGACAGAGAGATCAGAGAGCACGTAGACACTATGATCGTCGCCGGCCATGACACTTCGGCAATGGTACTTATGTTTACCATGATATTGCTGGGGTCTCACCCTGAGACCCAGGAAAAAGTATTTGCTGAGTGAGTACTTACTGTATTAATTATTATTTATATCTATAATTATTCTATTCTATTACATGGCTGTGCGTGAGCTTTACAATACATGCAGTTCACTGAGTTCAAGCAAGTGGTTTCATAAAGTCAGAAAATAAGTACGGTATTACACAATCATTTCAGGTTACAACAGGTCTTGGGAGGAGGCAGAGACTTGAAGAAGACGGACTTGTCAAAACTGGTGTACTTGGAGGCTATTTTAAAGGAGAGCATGAGGTTCTTCACCATTGCACCGTATATCGCCAGAAAACTTGATAGAGATGTAAAACTAAGTAAGTTGATACAATAAGACATGATATTGGACTGTCAACACCAATCTTACAGAAGCTTTTCTGTTTTGATAAAACTTCGTTCTAAGTTCTTACTGGGTACGTCTTTCATTGACTTGAATGTGCCCTGGTGGCTATGAGTAGGTATGTCATGCTCACAGAAATGTCTCGCTGATGGTGGCATTTGTGTTGGATCTTTTTCATTGATTTTGATTTGAAAATTGCCTGTAATTGGTTTAATTGAAATAAATGCTTTGAGTTTGAGTTTGATTGCACTCGAGTCCAGATTGCAACCCAAGCCGAAGGCGTGGTCGTAATGGAGCCGATAGTGCAATGACAAATACTCACGCTTATCAAACGTTTTTCAGTACAAATGGAAGGAAAAAAAATCAATAACAAATTAATTTTGTAAAAATATCTTCCATTTTTTTTTCGTGCGCCTTTCTTTCCTATTTTGGAAGAGCAGCACTGACTAGAAGCCTTAGAGTCCAAGGGTAAGACCATGATTTTAATGGTCTAAGCACGAAGCCGCCAAACAGCCTATGTAATAGGTAATACGCAACTCCACGTCTAAGCACGTATTTTGCGTACGCGGCAAACAGCCTAATATACCAATGAAAACTGGTATCTTTGAAATCGACGTTTCCAAAATTCCGCCCAGAATGTATGGATCTTTCTTTATCTTCCGTGTTTCAGAAAACTGCACCCTCTCAGCCGGTCGGACCTGCTTCATATTGCTGTGCGGAATCCACAAGCATCCGATCTGGGGACCAGATGCGCACGAGTTCAAGCCTGAACGCTGGCTAGAACCTGGCAAGTTGCCTGATAACCCTAAGGCGTTTGTTGCCTTTGGTGTGGGCAAACGTCAATGTATTGGTAAGAGTCAGTCACAAAATTTTCGGCACTGCTTGAGATTATTTGGTGGTATGATGAACAGGGTGTAAATTTCACTCATCCACCATAGCAAAGGCAGGTCCTCCAACCAGACTGGTGTCGTGTCTGGCGGACAACTGCCCGAAAGTTGATGTCGGATAGTCTTATAAAGTCTTATAATATGTGTATCGTTCGCACGTTAAACTCTAATTGCGCGATGCAGCATTTGTGTGACGTCATGTCTTTGATGCGTAGTTCGTATATGGCGGTGTAACCGTTACAATATTCTAACATGATAATTGATTTTATTTCTGTTTAGGCAAACAGTTTTACACGTCAAAAATATTTTAAAACTAGATGGGGTCGGATTTTCCTATTCGACTACTCTGAGAATATACAGCGAAACAAAGTCAGAGGTTACAGTCCAGACATAATCTTGGTCAGATCAGCGTGGCCAATGCAGATTAGTGTCTGAAATATTCTATTGAGGAAAAAGCCACACAGATTTGAGTGGGCCTGTCCAGTCAGTGCACGTATTCATTGGACATGAACGTCAAAATGGTTTTAGATTTTACCAAATTCCACTTTTCTCTTTTATCTTTTTGCATTATTTCTTTGTGCAGTAGCGGATTACACGTTTGAAAGGAATAAATTGATTGATCGGTTACTTTTTATAATGTTCTACCAGGTAAAGCATACGCCATTATGTCGATGAAGACGACCCTCGCTCACATGGTGCGGCGCTACAGAATCAAGGCTGATCACACCAAGATGCGGTTAAAAGTTGATGCCATGCTGAAGCCAGACGCAGGACATTATATCAGCATGGAGAGGAGGACGTAGAATGAGACTGTAGAACTTTGGACCCTTTTATTATGATTTTAGTCTCATTTCTGGATTTCTGTGGCTTTGACGCGTGATTGTTATTGATAAATGATTTTATTTCTGTAAGTAGGTTTGCACAAACACTTTTACACGTCAATCATATTTTAAAAACTAGATGAGGTCGGCGTTTCTTATCTGACTAGTGTGCACAGCTCAACTCAGAACTTTAGGAGCTCAATGATTGGACGAACAATACCGAAATTTGGGTAGGCCGCATAAATTACTCAAACTGCCATACCATCATTAAATAGTGCGAGTAAATAGTACCATCATTAAATAATTAAGTACTGCGTCTGCGATGTTTGCGCACGCGCACACAGGCAGCTTTCATACTGTGCTGCGGCGGCGCCGCACCGCTTCGCTTTTGTTCCACACGCGTGGGAGCGCCAACACGATCCTGAGCGTGCACAGCCACAAGCTGGACAGCCCCCTTCTGGGGCACTGGATTCAAGCACAAGTGCGAGTGCCCGGGGCCCCAGCGGGCGGCAAATACTTAAATTAATTATAAATAAAAATAGTTTGTAAGTTTTTCTGCTAACAATATTATGGGCCAAATGTGTCTGAAATAAAAACATTTTAGTTTATTTTTATTTTTAAATAGAGAGAGAGGGAGAGAAAATAAAAACAAAGATCCACATAGTCCTCACATTCACAACAATAAAAATAATATGAAACTTTTACTTTTACAGGGTATTCATATCATTGCTAATTAATAAAATAAAATGGTAGGTATATATAGAAAATAATTAATGATAATGATGATAATAATTATGTAAAATGGTTTATAAAAAAAACAAAACAACAAAATTCAGAGTGTAAATTTATTGGAGCAGCTCGATCCCAAGCCGTTTTGTCCTGACTATAGTCTTTGACAGTATAAAAGTCTTTGTGGTATATTTTTAGTTTTATCAAGGATTTGAATTTAATAAGGCTTCTTGAATGTGGATAGGGAGTTTATTATAAAAACGTATACATTGGTATCTAAACGAGCCACCTATTTTTTTGATCTTTACAACTTTTGTTTATTCTTTTATAGTATTATGGATATCAGTGTATTTCAAACAGATTAATATTTTTATGTGCATACAAAAGATTTTCTTAAGTATACTGAGAAGAAAATAAATTCATTGAGGGATTGTCTAGGACTTAATTTATAAATGAAGGAATTTGCCCTTTTTTGTAAAACAATAATTGTCTGGATATCGGTGGCATTTCCCCACAACAGAAAACCGTACCGTATTTTGCAGTAATTTGGAACTTAATGTAAAGTATGGTACTCTGCAGTACGTCTGGAAGTCCGGTAGTAAAAGGGAGATGATTGCATCTGGTCGTGTAGCTCATCGATCAGTGTTGATGGCCGAATGGAACCTACTAAATTGTGGGTCTATTCCGCATTTAGGTAACCGCGGGCGTGTCAGATTGCCGTCCCATCGGACTATGAGAGTGACGAAAGAGGGAGGGACCTGTGTCTGCGTACACACTTATTCACATTAATAAAAATACTAGCTTTACACGGCCCGGCTTCGCAAGGGTAGCACTAAGTACTTATCTATGGCGCACCTACCTACTCTACCTGCCTACTCACCTCCTACCTACCTACTTACCTACCTTTTTGAGGTCAAAATGAAAATCCAAGATGCGAAAATTTTCAAATTTTTCGTCATGGCTGTCGAAATTTGTGAAACAAACGGTAAATAACTAATTATGTGCTATTTTGTATACAATTTTATGTAAACTCATGGAGTTTCATCAAAAACACAATTATAAATAATATCGTAAATATGACGCCCAAATCCAACATTCTAACTGCCGTACGCTGCCCCAACAACTGATTGCTGTTGCGATGACATGCCGCCGTTACGTAGCCTAGTCTTATATGCACATTATTTAATAATTTTGGACCTGACCAAATACAGAAAACAAAAGTTTTTATTGTTGTAATTGATTTGGAACATCATTCCTCTCGCTTTCCTGCAAGCTAGGAGTTATTTCATGAAAAGAGACGGAAGTGTTTAATAGGAAGCGCTCGGTATTTGATTAGACCAATGAGCGCGCGCTTTGTTATAGTTGGCCGTCAGATGGTACCAACCCATTTTCCGAGAGGTTGGTACCTACTGCCAGCCAAGATGTCAGATGTTACACATTTTATGCGACTACTGTAAGGCTCGTTCGTATTTTTAATTTTTGTTTCATCTATTTAATTAATAAAAAATAAAAAAAGTATTTATTACTGGAAGAATGGGTACAGCAACTCTCCTTATAACAAATTTGGTCTTATGCAATGTGCACTTATGTGTCAAAGAAGTGCTTTGGCACTCGTACTAGGATTATCCTGTATCACAAATGACATCACCTTCCTTTGGATCAACTAAGATAGTTCTCTACACTTACTTACAATGAAATTTTGAATAAATTCTAAGCGAAAATAAAATTAACTTATAAAAACAAGGAAATACACAAAATGAGCATGTGTTGTGTGTATGTGTGTTGTAGTGTGTGTGTGTATGTTTGGTAGTGTGCGTGTCCAGAAGTCCAGAAGGTATGAGTGAGTATGCGTTGGTGAAAACAAAATTAACCCACTAATCGTATAAGTCTCTCCGATTGTTCGTAGGTAATATAAGTAAGTACATATTTAATGCTATTCTACATTGGTTTGCATGACATGTAATTTCATATTAGCCAAAAATATTTTAAATAGTAGTATCACGATATATTTCTTGATCTTTTCTGCCGCCGTATTTGGACGAATCAAGGAAGATAAGAAAATAAAAAATTCAGTACCTACTTACAGCGCTTCTTCTATGGCTAGATTTTTGCTGCAAACAATAAATGCAAGTTGTGCTAAAGCGCTCGAAAGCGCTGAACGATGATCGAGAGATATTATCTGGCATCAACATGTACTAGAGTCCGCGCCACCACTCAAGTCCGATAGACGCGGCGCTAGTGTCTATGTCAATGCATCAAATTGCAATAAAAAGATGTAGTTCCCCAATTTTCCGCCGGATTTCAACGGTGGCGCGGACTCTAGCTTGATAGTTACTGTCAAGGTAGTGCATGACATCATTAAGTACTATCTTCGCTATAATAAAGTACGATAGTACTTAATAGTTCCGTGCATTAGCTTGAAAGTCAGTGACGGCTGTCATTTTGTTTGACAACTCGCTTGCTTTTGGGCGAAACCAGAAACAGAAATCATGTTTTCCATGTAACAAATCTCAGGTGTGTTCGTTATTTTTATTTAATAATAGTCAAGTCAGTTTCTAAACGTAGGGTTTTTAAAACACGGGTGTAATAATTAACTTAGGTATAATATTTCCGAAAGTAGTATCATAAATAAAAATTATAAGCTTTTTAAATAGTGCCCGACATTTCGACTCCAGTTAGCTTGTAAAAAAATAAAATGAGTGATTTTGATATGAAAATTAGTTAGAATACAGAATAAATAGTATAATTTAATTTTTAGATCAACAATGTTCGCTATAGCGCTATTCTGTATCGCATGCGCTGCGTACTGGTTGTGGAGCCGGATGAATGCTAAGACTGTGGAGCCGCCATACTTCACGGGGGCATGGCCTCTTCTGGAACATGCACCGTTGATCTTTGCGGACAGCTGCAGTATGTACTTTAAAATACATGAAGAAGTCAATCTGAATAGACCAGTCTGTACCAAATCTGCCTAATCAGATACAGGGACATACACGGAACGACCAGACTGGTTTCAACGATTTACTTCTAATATGTAGAAATCAAATATTGCAAGAATAAACAGTATTCGCATTACTTAAAGAAGTTATCAAATAGGTAATTTCAGTACCTGTTTGTAGATTTGTGGAACCGAGTAAAGGACGTGGCCAAACAAAGCTATGACTTGGGAGGAGTTGTATCAATCAGCATTGGACCACGAACTGTGTATAGTAAGTATTCTTATAATGGAAACTAGCACACTCAGAACCGTGAGGAAACGTGCTTGTTAGATTTCTGATACTGACCTTTTCTATTATAGTCATGGCTTCCTTCGTAGTCATTTTATTGAATAATTAATTATTGAATTACAGCGGCATAACACCAATGACCGGAATCAGTTTGAATAGATAAAGTAAAAAAATAAACATCCCCAATTCACTCCAATAAAACCGTCCAGGTCAAGTATAAAGATGACCCTGTATTAAACTAGGCCATTTTGTGAAATTAAACGATGGTGCTGCTTAAAGTCCTAATGCACTAGTCACTAGTTTATTTATTTTTATTTAGTTTAAACCGCCATTTTGAACGCTTAAGATACTGAACCGATTGCTTTCAAAATCGATGTAGATGTTTCCGCGCTTATTCCAAACTCGTATCTGCAGGATAATAGGGATGATGCCTGGGCAAAAAAAGAAATTCTAATTAGTCCGTCACTCAGATAATTAAAAAATATTAGACACGTTTTTTTTGCTTTATCTTATTAATAACAAAATATTTAGATAAAACGCAAAAATCTACATACTCGTGAGGCCATGGCACATTTTAACTCAATGTATCACCGTAATCTTACGATTACGTAAAAAAAGAAAAAATACGTGTCAAATATTTTTCAAGCCGGACTAAATTTTTTTTTTATCATCATCCCTATTGCGTAACACACTGACAATTGCAATGACTTTCATTTTGACAATTCGACAACATTCATTGCGTTATTTACGTTGTCTAGCAGACGATTTTTTCAAATATTATGAAGCAATGGATTAGGAATTTCCTTCAAAATTATTTGTATTGTGAAAGAAAGTGTGTGACCTTAAATCTTAAACATTTATCGATTCAGACCATGACCAGAGGGAAGTAACTGGACATGCCCTTTATTTATAAGAACGTATAACATGCAAAAATAAGTTTAAAACACAATTTCATTTGATGATTTCAACATTTGACTTGGCTAGTTTTAACATGAGTTGTGAAGAATTTTATAAATTCGTAAAACCGACTGGCAATAAATTATTGTCCCAGGTGAAATCATCTGATAAATATAAAAAGAACGATCGTATCTTCAGTAATTAAAAATAAAGATTTCCCAAATATGTAGTTTTTTTGTATATTTCACCCTTTTTTTTTTTTTTTTGATCGTGGGAAATTGTCAAATAACTTCTCCCGCTCTGGGCGGAGCGGGAGGGCGTGTCAGACTTTTACTGACTAAAACCCACCCGTGTTCCTTCCGTTGCCTGTGTGCCGGGGTCGCGATATCCCTTTCGGACAAACTCGCAACCCCGGCAGGCATTGGCCCTTCCGGACCCCGTCATTTGGTGCTGACATCTCTTTGAGGCGCGCGTGGAACACAACGCGCCGTCGATCCAGGCCTGGTCCCTATCGGACGGCGAGCTACCCATTGCTCACCGTCCGCAAGCCCGCGCCTACGGTGGCCGGAAGTCGGCTCTCGACTCCCGACGCCCCGGGCGTCTCCTGCGGCGACTAGGGGCGCGAGGGCGCGACTCTTGCCTCTCCCTCGCGCGCTCCGCCTCCTCCTTCGTATATTTCACATACGAATTCCTTTCACAAAAATGTGTCGACGGTGTCCCGGGAAAATATGGCAACCTATGAAAGTGTAAGAATTTTGAACTCTGTTAGGAACAGGGTTACCATCTGACAGGCATTTGGCGCATTTGACAGGCATTTTACGGTTAAGACAGGCGTGCGGCCGGCGCTAAGCTGAGACAGGCATTTTTCAATCTTCTTCCTACGTTCGAAAGGAATCGCCTGACAGTAGAGCAGGTAAAAGCGTTATTAATTGCTACTCAAGAAAACTTTAAAAACGATTCGTGAGAAGATGTTTAGAAAATTTTATTTTTTGAAAAAATTTAGTTTTCGGTGAATATCACACATCACTACAGTCATGTAAGTTAGTTTTTTCAAAAAAATCTAAATTTTTTTAGTTTTTAATTTCGCCATCTTACTCGACTCGCCGTCGGTGACATACGTGAAGCTTGCTCACACTATATCGCGATGTTGTCGAATTTTCTGAACCAAACTTAACAAACATTACACAAATGTCGAAACAAAAATGGCGGCTCGCGACTCGCGGCGATGACAGACATACGAAACAACGATCCAAGGCGGGCTACGAGCAAAATTTCAAACGTGTTGGATCGCCGACGAACGTACTCAGCGGTTTTAAAGTACGCGTACTTAGCGACACACGGGCGAGTAAGGTAGTCGAGCCATAAGTACGTGTACTTACTCGTGCGTCGAACACCCTTTTATTACTAAATTATGTGTACTGTCTAGACAAAATCAAACTGGAAGGGGCGACTAGAATAAATTCTATTTTGTAGTACATTTATTTATTTCAAAATAATTATTTCAAATAATTTGCCTTTGACTTTGTGGTACGGAGCATACAGATTTGCTTTGTTTTATTGTTCGCGTAGCGCATCGGCATTTTGCACAAAAAAATCACTGCGTGCGTTCCGAAGCCGACGAAGTCAAGCTTCAGGAGTAAAGAGCGATGGTTATTGATAAAATAAGGACATAGGAATTGTTACCTATTTAGTACATAAGTATTCGTATCATATCAAAAGACCAAACATTCATCTGTCACCTACAATCATTCCTTGGATTTGTAATGATGATTTAAGGATGTAGAATGTTGTTATCATCACAATCGCCAGTTCCAACTTCTTTTTCATTGAATTTCTCGATTCTGATTACATTATCATTTGCCAGTTGTGACCGACCCGGACGACAGTTTCACGGTAGCCACCACGTGTTACGAGAAGGATGAGATTTACGACTTCGGAAAACCATGGCTAGGCGATGGATTACTCACTGCGAGATGTGAGTTGCATAAAAAGAAAGAAAATATATTTATATGACCCAGGTGAGGGCACACAATATTCACACAAAAACTAAAAAAACTTTAAAACAGTATTGTGTGCCTCACGGCTGCGCCAAATAGGCTCACAAATACACAATTATTCAAATTTATCTTCCCAAAATAATAACTACCTACATTATTTAAAGATTTATTTTCCCTTGGCAAACTACGTAATTCTAATCTAATGAAAAAGTTTCATAGTATCTACTAGAAATTCTAAATTTTAATTGTAATCCCCAGATTCGATATGGAAGGATCACCGCAAGCTCCTGGACCCAGCGTTCAGTCAGATACTCTTGGACTCGTTCATGGGCGTCTTCAACAGCCAGTCCAAGAAGTTGGTGACAGACCTCGAGAAAGAGGTTGGAAAAGGACTCTTTGACCACTGGACATATACACGAAATAACGCTTTGGAAACTATAACCTGTATATATCATTTTTTTCTAACTTCTTACGAATGTGTATATTTTCCTCATCAAAACCGCAAGGCATTTAGTCATAGCTTTTAATCGTTCATTGTTCCCAGTGACAACGCTAGGAGTAGACTTCACAGACTCGAACCTCAATAGCAAGTACATCGAAGCATCTGAATTGATCCTCACCACGATAGTGGAACGGATCCTGAAGTTCTGGTGGCACACCCCCTACACTTTCGCATGGAGCAGCCTCAAGAAGCAGCAGGATGCTTGTCTCAAGATACTTCACAATATGTCATATACGGTGAGGATATAGATATTTGCTTGTGTAAAAGATTTTAGCTTCTTACAAAAACTGACAGACACTTATCGGTGTGAAATGATAGCTATGAGTCGTTCTGTGTGTTTACAAAATTTTAAATTATAAGCTTTAATCGCAAAAGTCATACTATCGCGTGATCGCTACCTTCTGCATTCTGTAGGGATATTATGTAAAATTGGTTGCAGGTTCTAAAAAAGAGAAAATCTGAGTTTAATGGAATTATTTCCGCTGAGAGGAGCATAATACCAGGTAAGACTTGTCCATGATGATTTTAGTATTGCCAATCCGTAGAATTCAGCTAAGGTTTGACTTATTCCTAGGAACGAAATTCAAAGGTTTCTTGGACCTCCTCCTTGAGCTGTCAGTTGAGAAGCGAGGTTTTAACGACAGAGAGATCAGAGAGCATGTGGACACTATTATCTTCGGCGGCCATGACACCTCGGCGAATGTACTTATGTTTACCATGGTATTGTTGGGGTCGCACCCCGAAACCCAGGAAAAAGTATTTACTGAGTAAGTACCTACTCGGCCAATTATTATTTCTGTCTAATTGAAGTGACTGAAAGAAAAAGGAGTAGATGATAGAGTGACGAAAAGTTTTGCGCCGACCCCAAATAACAGAGGACAACTAAAATCTTGCCTGTATAATGTGCGTTTTAAAACACTAGCTTTTGTCTGCGGCTTCGCCCTCGTGGATGTCGGAAAATATCCCATGGGAACGTACTACTGGGGTTGAAAGTAGTAAATCCTATGTGTTAATGTAGGTTATAAACATGAAACTATTTAGTTGGATAAGGAATAATATCATGATATGAATGTTATAAATCTTTCGATTCTACCCGTGTTTTGATTGACTAATTTGAACAATAACGGTTATTGTGACTTAACTATAATAATAGTAAGACAAATAGCCTCGCGGAGTTTTATGGGTAGTGATGAGTACTATAAACATGTGGCACATTATTTTATGTATCTATCATTAGTAGTTTTCGCACCGCACGCCAAGTAATGACTTTTATAGGCAAATTTTTGATACCTTGGGTTACATTATTGCAATTCATCGCAAAAAAGCATTCGATTCACCGCTGATTTGCACTTTCGGAAACATATCGTAGAGGTTTGCAAAAAGGCACCGTAACCTAGGTTTTGTTTTGCAACAGGCAAATGTATTTTCAAATATGAGTGTTCTTAGAGCCTTGTACGAGACATTGGTAAAGAGCCACTTGGAGTACAACGCGGTTATTTGGAGTCCTAGTGAAGCCAAATACAGTACGATGTTAGAGTGGATACAAAATAAGTATATTAGGTTCATGTATTTGAGGTTACCGGGATACCCATTGTTATATCCAACCTTATTTATTTTGGGAATGGTTGGTTACTATAAATTAGAAACAAAGCGAGAACTAGCACTAGCCACGTCAGGTACGTGGCTTCCATGTGCCAATAAGAGGTAAACTTTCAAATTTTGCTATACTCGTACTAAAGTTAATTCGGCTGTGCGTACCAGACGAGTATGAGAGCAGGCGGCGGCGGCCGCGGCTGCTGGTGGTGCCAACCACGCGCACCAATCTGTTTCAGCGCGCACCGCAGATGCGCGCGCTGTGCACGCTCAACGCGGTAGCCGAAGGAATAGACCTGTTTTCTTGTACACTGAACGACTTTACTCTGGCGACCTCTAGGGTTTTATGTTACAATTAAGTCAATTTAGGTGTTGTGTTTTTTCTTCTATTGGGAATTTATTTTATAATAGTGTATTTTTTGTACTTAACTAGGTATCGCATTAGGGTAATCTGTAAAGATAGATTTAAGGATAAATAAATAAATACGAGTACTTAAATTTTCGTAGCCATCTCTAATTTAAACATGCAGATAATGTACTATGTAATGAAATTTTAAACGCTGACGGCAATTTGTTTTTACTATTTACGTCGCCATTTTTCCATATTTTCTCACGATTTAAACTTGTCCTGTATTTTCACAAAATAATGTTTTAAAACCAAAATTAGCCTAATAGGATCAGCCGTTCTCGAGTTTTAGCGAGAGTAACGAACAGCTATTGATTTTTATATTATATCGATAGAAGATAGATTACGTAGTTTAGATTTAAATTTCGTTTCATTCAATTAAAGTATGTTAGGAGGTATTTTATTGTAACATTTTAAACAGTATCCCATGAAACACAAGTCTAATTTATCCAGTCTGAAACCTTGTTGAACTTATTGGTCCCTATTTCTAGTGATTTGATTGTATTTGTCACCTCTTTTACTAAAAAGATGTAGGGCCGAAAAGAAGATGACGTAATTGGTTTAATCAAGTCACAAAATAAGTACCTATGGTATTTCAAGTTGATTTTATATACACAATCATTTCAGGATACAAGAAGTCCTAGGAGGAAACAGAGACGTGGAGAAGACCGACTTATCGAAGCTGGTGTACTTGGAGGCTGTTCTGAAGGAGAGCATGAGAGTCTTTACCGTCATGCCGGTTATCGCTAGAAAACTAGATAGAGATGTGAAACTAAGTTAGTTGATACAATAAGACATGTTAAAGATAATTAAACAGCCAAATATGTTAATACATATATTGTCGGTAGATAGGTAGTAGAACACAGCTAGGTCCTGGGTAAGGTCGCTGGTCCTGAGCACTCATACATATAGGTAGGAAGGGTACCGTCCTGGGCAGCACGTGGCAGACGTCAGGGCCTGTTCAGCACAGGCTCAGCAGTATGCCGGACGGCCTTCGTAAGACCGCTGGTAGTGAGCGTCGGTAGGCCGCACGTAGGGCAGGCCTTCGTTACACTAGGTAGCGTGCGCAGGTAGCGTGAAGCACAGCTACGCATCAGCAGTCGGTAGCAGGATTGGGTACGGCAGCCCCAGCCCCCAGTCCGTGCGAAGAGTTCCTAGATTCGGGGCACATAGTTTTAATTTGAGGTTTGTCCACTAGTCAAATGACAGAGTTTCTATAGCAAATCAGTGTTGCACCACGTTTTTAGTTATGTGGTTAGGAACTTACTAGTTGTGATATTTTAGCATCACTCGACTATTTGCAGTTGAGAATACTAACAACGCTACACCACACTAAATGTATTTTAATGAATTTTGATCCGTATTAATTGTTATTTTTAATTTAATTTCATTGCAATTTGTTATTTTTATATTATTTTCAACACAATGTTTCCATATTGTTATGAAATAAATGACTTATGACTTATGACTAGATCAAACTTCGTTCTAAATACGCAAGGTAGCTTTCGTGTCTAGAATGAAGTTTAGGAATTTACAAAAGATTATTCAAGGAAACGGTGACGGGGCCCGCTCGTTTGATTATTTCTGTAACTAAAATCATCGTCTTCTCTATAGCGCTATGTAATTACGAATGACGTTTCGCCTTAATTTATCTTTCTTTGTCTCTCGTGTTTCAGGAAACTGCACCCTCTCAGCTGGTCGGAGCTGCTTCTTACTTCTTTTCGGGATCCACAAGCATCCGATCTGGGGACGAGATGCGCACGAGTTCAAGCCTGAACGCTGGCTAGAACCTGGCAAGTTGCCTGATAACCCTAAGGTGTTTGCTGCCTTTGGTTTGGGCAAACGTCAGTGTATTGGTAAGAATCAGTGACAAAATTCGGTTCTCTAAGCACTCTTATGAAAAGTTTGCTTGCAAATATTTTGCTACAATATTTCAAATATTGTAAAATTTAAAATACATGAGGCTCCGTGCACGACATAATACTTTTTCGTCAATAACTTGTCTAATTGTGAGAAAACTTGAAATAAATGAAACATTAAGTTTGTGTTACTATAAAAGTACAGTTTTCGTGGTGCTAAACCATTCGTGTCAGTTAATAGTTAATAGTTGCATCACTTTTGCATTCTCGAAAATATGGTTTATTTCGCCTTTGATTTACATATTAAAGAGATATTGTATTATCATAAAATAAAATAAATGTGTAAAAAGTACGTAAAATACTAAGGGTAGGTAGTAATAAAAGCTCCGAAAAAAAATTAAAATATGGGCATACTCAAAATATGAAAACTGCTTTAAATACTAATTTTCCGACAACTTATATGCGAATGCAAATAAAGAAACGAACGAATAAAATACTGAAAATTCCGGAAAACCAATACAGCATTTTTGCTGACGTAATATATTTTTCCACCAGCTTAAATTGCGTTTTAACGAAAACTACAGTTAGTAATTTTCATCCCAAAACCCGGATTAGAAAATGGTGAACAAGTTTCTGCGAGCAAGTTGGAAGTAGCGCTCGCCGGCCGCTGCCGCGGCACCGCTCGCCGGCCCCTGCCGCGGCACCGCTCGCCTCGCTCGCTCGGCTCGTGCGCGGTTTGTCACAGTTCTAACCTAACCTATTTCACCCACTTTTTCACCTCTGCACCCGAACGCAACTACCGGTTGGTAGTTATTTTCATTAAAATTTAGACTTACACAAGTTATTTCATAACGAATAGTAGAAATTAAGCTGGTTTCTATAGAGTTTAAGGAAACGATTATTTTAGCAGAACATATTATGTTTTCGGAAATTTTGTATTTTTTTCGGTAGTAAATTTTAACACAGCTTTGATAGTAATAGATTCAACCACTAATCGATGGAAGTTAATTTTTTTCGGAAGCTTTATTATTTCCCAAAGACTAATATGTGATTTTTAAATTTCTTGCTATGGTTTGCTAAATAATAGGAAAAAATACATTACTGACAGGGTTTAAAAAAATGGTTTTTCAACATTATTTTTCTGCTATATTTTGTATCGAAGTTGAAAAAAGTGGTTCAGCTACTTGCAAGTAGACCATATTTTAATGATTATTTTATTTTGAAGATGTTGATGTTAAATGTTCAAAATAAAAAGTAGTTTCTTGTGAAAAAGTGATCAAATGTCAGTCTCGCATAATTTTTCGGAAAATTTGTTGCGAATATTTGTGATTTTCCGTAGATACTTATTTTAAAAATCCCTTTCAGCCACATGCAAAACAAAGAACTCGACTTTTCAAATCACAAATAGTTTTGTTAAATTTTTTTTTCCCTTTCTCACAACTAAAGAACAAATTTGATCAAAATCAGATTTCGAGCACGTTCTTAATTCAACTTTCTTTTTGGTTTTGCGTACTAACATCTTGCAGTAGATCCGCTACTTTGAAACGACAAAATGTATTGATTGTTTAACTCTTTCATTATTCTACCAGGTAAAGCCTACGCCCTGATGTCAATGAAGACGACCCTCACTCACGTGGTGCGGCGCTACAGAATCAAGGCTGACCACACCAAACTGCGGCTCAAAGTTGATGTTATGCTGAAGCCAGTCGCGGGACATTACATCAGCATTGAGAGGAGAACGTAGAATAGAAAGAGACTATGGAACCCTGGACCCTTTTATTATAACTTTCGTCTTATTTCTAGATATAATTGTAGTAATTTGGAACTCAATGTAAAATTTTATTATGCATTAGGTATTCTTTACCTCATTCGGTGGTGGCTTTAATGAGATAACCCATTACATAGTTTTCTTAATAAAAGTATTTATTACACATTTTATTTTTCAATACCGCCATTACCTGTTGTTTACAATAATTACCAGTGATCTGAATAAGCTGAGCTATTCCATGTAATCTGCGTTCGCACTTCATTTGCCAAACATGTAAACAAAAACGAGTTTTAGGAAAACCAACTGTAATGCCTATGTATAAGGTTTAGTTTACGCTACAACTTCATATTTTTAATGACTTTCAATAGTACTAGTCAGTCTAAAATCAACTTTATTTACACTTGCATAAAGTTGATGTTTGTCTAAGTGGAATTCATTCGTGTTTGTTTACATTTTAGGCAAATAAATTGCGAACGCAGATTAGCTACTGATAAGTGGAATTCTGAAAATAACAATATCTAATCGCAACCCTACAAGCTTGGTCGTTCATCACTGGCTGAGCAAGCTGGCACTGGACTGTCACAGGAGCGTCACTTCCCGCGTTTTGTTGTTTTGATTTGAACGGGCGATTTGGATAATCATTTTGATGTTATTAAAGTAATCAGTAATTAACACACTTTTAATTATTGAGTCTAATGGTTCAGAAATGCAATAAAGACTTACGTGCAATTAGTACCGGTAAAACGCTATTTTGACATAAGAATCTTGTGTGACATTTTTTTCGCGAAAAGAAAACTTGATATTCCTTTGTTTTATTAAACAAAGTTAATACTCAAACAGTAATATCAAGATCGAAAGATCTCGGCTGATGAAGTCTACGCACCGCCCAGCACCGATTCAAGTCAAAAACCCCGAGAGTTTTCAGCTCGAACTTCAGTATCGTTTCGAGTGCCTAGGGAGCTCCGTGGACGATTATAACGATGGGTTCGTGGAAACTGTCCTTACGGTCTGGTCCAAGATCTGCAAGACCCGTCGTACATAGGAAACAAGAAGCTCTGATGCTACTCTCCGGTTCATGGTGAGAGGCGCGAGATGATACTAAAGTCTTCATACGATACGCTCAAATACCGGCGGTGGCTCAATTGACAGATTTCTAAGTCCTTGAAAAGCGACCTTCGCCATTACAATACGAACCGTATCAAGGACGCGATAGAGCGGAACAAGGGCTCCAAGGTTTTTGCAAGAGATCTGTCTATTGCACAGTATGAAAAATGACCTTAAAAGCGGTCATCCCCTTTTTATTTGTTTAATGGATACTACAAACTATTTCAATTGTCAGAGTAGAACTTCCGAAGTGCAGATGTACTTAGAAACGAAGTTACGACGATTTTTAGTTTTCCATAGAATTTCGAACAAATACAAAATTATGTATTTAAAAAACATATTTTTATTTTTCCACTACTATAGCCACATAGCAATGATTTTTTGGCACATATTAGACATAACAATATAAAAAATGCGTACGTACGACGTAAATCTACTTTTTTGTATTTTTTCGTATTTATTTTTTATTTACTTAATCTTAGCGAATATGGATTTTATATTAATACGACATATTCTACAGAACTATATGTATTATAAAAAAAAAACTCGAATCTTTATCTTACAAGATTTTGCTTGTAAAATGCTTCTAAAGTTTCATATTTATTTCTATGGTTTTAGGGTGCTCAACTGCTCAATACCAAATATTATTATTATTATTTTTGTATGCGATAGAGATATTGTTGTGCATATTACATACCTATCATTATGATAGTTCAATAATCTAAAACACTTTTATTTTAAAAAATCTGTAGAATTCTTCTTCTGTTAAGAACTATCGACAGACCACTTTATTAGCATGTGTGTTATCATAAATTTTATGTAAACTCATACTTTTCACAAAAATTAAACAGAAAGAAATACGATTTGGTGACAGTTTAAAATAACTTAAATATCTCTGAAATCTTGCATGCTTAAAATTAGATATTGTTATGGTTTATAGAAAAAATTCTAAGGAACCTCTGGTTAAATAATAAAATCCACATTTGCAAAGAATTAAGAGAAAAAAATTATTAAAGAAATAACACAAAAAACGGCATAGTTTTGTTATTA
Organism: Agrochola circellaris; assembly: GCA_914767755.1. Classification (NCBI taxonomy): domain Eukaryota; kingdom Metazoa; phylum Arthropoda; class Insecta; order Lepidoptera; family Noctuidae; genus Agrochola; species Agrochola circellaris. The sequence goes on along the minus strand of OU611863.1, from coordinate 15,673,437 downwards.
TTAGGGATAAAATTATAGAGATTGGTGGATAATGTAGATAATTAATCTTTTCATAATATTTCATATAAAACAACTGTATTTACCTATTACATTTACGTCACTGGCGTTTCTATGTTTTTTTTTTTGTTTCCATATAAAATATTGTAAATGGCCGTAATTCTGGTTCCAAAAACATCTAGACTTCGTGAGTTCTACTCTTACAATTGAAATAGTTTGTAGTGTCCATTAAACAAATAAAAAGAGGATGACCGCTTTTAAGGTCATTTTTCATACTGTGCGGCGCCTTTTCTATATCTTTGACTTTTTAAATTCGTAATATCTATTGAATGGAATAGCCGATTTAAACAATTCAAAAAGTAATCTGCCTGAATTGAAACAGTCTTGAAATCAATATGATTTATTTGGATAAGGATTTAAACAGAAGTATGAATATTTCTATCAACTTTTAAAATGTAAAAAGTGTTTATTGTGACATAACGATAATAATTGGACACATAGTATCGTTTCATCATTTTTGTAGTTATTGATATGTTCTTTAAATTGCAGAACATACTTTTGTTCTATCATCAATAGTTTCCGCAGCGCATGCGACGAAAGATGTCTTATGGCATTTTTTTTACACTTTGGCTTACGTTACTAAAGTTTTAGTAAGGATCCCTAATCGTTTCTAGCAATAAATATAGCCTATGTTACTCAAGGTAAATGTAGCTTTCATGGTGAAAGAATTTTTGAAATCGGTGCAGCAGTTTTTGAGTTTATTCATTACAAACATTCACACAAAAATACAAATCTTTCCTCTTTATAATATTCAAATCAAATCAAATTTATTTATTTACAGATCATACAATCCAATTTGTTAGTTAGTTACATACACATCTTAAACACTAGTTTTAGTACATAATAATAATATTGGGCAAGTTTTGGTCATAATTACTAGGAATATTATATATTATAGTGTAGATGTGGATATAACCTGTCAGTTGGTAAGCTAATTCTGGAGAAAGAACAAGATTGACAATTTCGGAAACTTTGATATCTGACTTTTGTGGATTACGCATTTAAGGCATTTGATAGAATTAAGCACAACGTAATATTCTCAGCCTTACGAAGCCAAGATGTAGAGGAAACCTAGAACTGCTAAAAGTAATTTACAACAATAGCACGGCTAATATTAAACTGGACTCTTTATTTATTGAATACTTCAAGCACAGAAATGTACAGAGGCGGACTTAATGCCATAGGCATTTTCTACCAGTCAACCTTTGGGTGATGGAGAGCCAAACAGTGGCAGGTGCAATTACGAAAAATTGAGGAATAAAAAAATTAAACTAATAGACTCTTTAGGCGCTACATTCAAAATTACCAAAGGAGTAAAACAGGGTGATCCGCTCTCTCTTAAACCTTTCACTTCTGCGCTGGAGAAGATATTTAAACAACTTACAGAGCACTGTCGGGTATCCGAGTTGGCAGCCAAATGCTATTAAACCTCAGTTTTACAGACGATTTCATTCTTTTTGTTTTTTTTTTGCAGATCGACTACAACAAAAGGCACCAAGAACTGAGCACTGCAAGCCTTGAGGTTGGACTGACGCTGAATTGTTCATAGCCTAAAGTCATGACCAATGCCGCTAAATAAAAAGTCGAGGTCGATGGGCAGGAAACATATTCTGTCGATGAATATATCTACCTGGGCCAGCTAGTTTAATTTCAAAACAGGCAGGACAAAGAAATTCACCGTCGCGTCGAAAATGCCTGGGGAAGCTACTGGTCCAGTAAGGCGCTTATGAAGGGTAACCTTCCAATATCTATAAAGCGTAAGCTTGTTGACATGTGTATCCTGCTTATCCTAACCTATGGCGCTCAGACTTGTTCTTTGGCCGAGGGTCAGAAGTAAAAACTTAAGGTTTGCTAACGAGCGATGAATCGTAGCATTTTGAATATAAAATTAACGGATCGAATTCGCAACACAGAATACGCTCATCGACAGAATAAGACAGGCATCGCCGATGTTGGCGACAAGACCGCGAGGCTGGAACGGGACTGGGCAGACCACGTGTAAGAATGCATCAGGACAGATAGAGCAAAGTCATCACGCAGTGGCTGCCTGAAGACGAGCGTCGCCACGCTCGCCGCGATGACCTAGAGTCTTTCTTGACAGATCGACTGGAAAAGGCAGCAGGCAAAGATGAATGGCGAAGTATGGCGAGAACTTTGCCCAGCAGTGGAACAGTATACATAAAAAATAAATTAAAAAATATCATCACAATCTTGAAAGACGTCCACAATTGTGCTTGCAGTATGTAGAAGATTCCCGTTTCCCACAAATATTGCGTTACCCACCCCTGTTTTTAGCGCCTTTGCTTCACTGGTTTTGGACTCGTGTTTCAAACTCAATGTGTTATTATTAACCGTTCACTAGCACTACTTAATGGATTTAAAACATAATTTACGAGTACTTTACACAATATGTCTAGATATTCACTGACCTTTGATTGCAAATCGCCAATCTAGCTCACAGCGCACCATTACAACATTGTATTTTATACGAAATCTATCGGCTAGGTGCGTGTCGAACTGGCGCATCAAGGGTTCCTTACCATAATGTTATTATTTGAGCCCGCGGGTCTATGTTTAATAATACAGGTTTTTATGATTTCTTACAAACTGTGCTAGTTAGAGACATTGTTTTATTTTTCCTGTAATATTTATGTTAATAACTCTCTTTCTACTACCACTAATGTTCATTGGAAAGTGAAATATCTTAAATAATAAGATTATTATAGATATTTTGATTTCAACATTTCGGAGATAAGGGGGCAAAAACATCTTTTCTATTCTTCCACAATTGAAATAGATAGCCGAGTACAATAAGGAACCCCAAATTACTTGCAAAATTTATTTATTTGCTCTGCAATATTTATAACTACATATTTCAAAATGATCAAATTGTATTTCAAGTTTCATTATAAGGGTTCGCTATCAATTTTACGTTTATGTTTATTTAACAATATCAATACAATTTTTGACTTGACGTTTATTTGTTCTAAAATATCTAAATAACGCCTTATAAGCGCGTTGCATTCATTAAGTTGTTATCACAAGGAAACTTCTTTGACGTATTAGGTACTAGATTCCGTCAGCGGCCTACCCCGAGTCATATCTTTATAAATTATAACCTATGACACAGTGATAATGTAGTTCTACTGGTGATTTTTTAAAATCTTTCAATAAAAATACATATATATATCTTTTCTCTTGATAATACTATTGTGGACTAGCACTGTGCCCGTGACTTCGTGCGCGTGAGTTTTGTACTTTCCCCTAAAAATTAAGTCAGAATCAAGCCACACAGTAAAATTCTCTCCTAAAAACTTACTCTTTTTTGTATTTCACATAAACCTACAAGGGCACTTATGAAACGTCAGAAGCTAGGTGCACGGTTCCAATTGGTCGTTTCCTATGGAGAAGAGCCAGCAAGAAACTTCACGTTTAGTCTTTTAAAAATAAATTGATTTTACAATGTTTCCAAATTACAGTGTTATTAGGTATGAAAGGACAGTGCAGGCCTGTCAATAAGTACCAGGTACTTAACAAAATAGAAAATGGTCTACAAATCTACAGTCTGTCAAGCCTACAACGCTCTCACATTCAAAAATGTATAAGAATCTATAATGTATATATTATAAATAAAATAATAAAAATAAAAAAATTACCTATTTTAACCAAATAGAGTCAATCGAACCGTGCATTAAGACTCTTCCATACAAACTTTAGCATTACAAATACCAAGAGGATTTAAGGAGTTAAGAGCACACCAGATAACTTATAGTTATTGAGAAAGAGTTGAAAAAAGTATTTTTTTCTATTTTTAGACCGTGAAATTGATGGGGACTATTGTAACGCCTACTGTTCTTTTCGGCTTTGCAACTATACATATTAATAATTTATTTTATTAATTTACATGATGTATAAGGAAGTTAAACAATTCAAATAATATTCATTTATTTATAGTTGTTCTACCTAAATACAGGTACAATGAAATTAAGTAAACAGATTTTAGAAATCCCATGGTTACGAAGATCCTTAACAATTTATTGAGATTACTTCTCATCTGCACTAAGTAATGAATTATTGTTAAATATTCTAAAGAGGTAAAGTTAAACGCTAAACTGACACTTAAAAGTCTACAAAAATAATGGCAACATATTATTTAATCATTTACTAAGACAATTTTATACAAAATGCATACGTCATCTCACAATGTATTTTTAATCTTTTCAGTCGTTTCCGTCGCAGTCTCGACGTGTACGATGTTTTAAAACTGTGCGTCAAGTCACATGGAAATTGATGAAAATGACAACATTAATTTCATAATCAACAAAATCGGAGCAATAACTGACTCTATAAACTCTTAATAAAAATACCATAATAATATCTTGATTTTTCTGTCCTGAGTTGGAATGTGTATGTATTTTTACTTTTTCATTTTAGAAATTAAAAACTATAAAACGAGGGATGACTTCAATGATGCGGTTCTTAGGATATAAATAACATTACTTGCATACAGACTCTCACTATACAATGATAAGGCATACGAGTTTAATATAGTCATTCACAAAACAAAATTTAATGCCAAATGACGTCATTGCAATGGTGATCCATTGCACGTCGACCTCAATTGGCGTTAAAGTTTGTTTGGAATAGAACGCATTTCACGACGTTATTCGATGTTTTTGGGTTCCGTACCCCATGGGTGCCAACGGGACCCCATTTGGTACTAAGGCTCCGCTGTCCGTCGGTCGGTCCGTTCGTCACACGGCTGAATCTTTTGAACCGTAATATAACGTTTACTACGCTTGAAATTATAATATTCTAGTTCACTAGTTAGCCATATTTCTTATTTCCATACAATAATATTGCCAAATTAATCAAAACAGGTTAATATTTGACAGCTATTCGCGACGTTGTCAACTTTTTGGATCAACGTTCTTAATATGTAGTTGTAACTTGCACGTGATACAAAATTACCGAACACTTGGCACGACACGCTGTTTTGTCCAATATTGACCTGCTATATTAATGTATGGTAACTCCAGCATTCACTGTTCTGAGGGCTCTCAGAACCATAAATATTATCCAAACTGACAAACAATAGGTTTATTCATCTCATATATCATAAGTAATTGTTTCTACTTTATATTATAAAGCTTCCATTAACTTATTCTATTCTACGTCCTCCTCTCAATGCTGATATAATGTCCCTCGACTGGCTTCAGCATAACATCAGCTTTGAGCCGCAGTTTGGTGTGGTCAGCCTTGATTCTGTAGCGCCGCACCACGTGAGCGAGGGTCGTCTTCATTGACATCATGGCGTAGGCTTTACCTGATAGAATAATAAAAGAACAACAACAATATGTAGTTAAATTAATCTTCATTTTCTCCAATCTGCTATTTTGAACAAAGTGACATCCCAAAAATTAAAAATAAAGTAATTAGAATTTGACTTAACATTATTACATTACAAAATTTGAATTGTCTATTTTTATTTTGAACCTGCAAAATGTTCCACTACCAGAATTTTGAAGGAATATGTTCAAGGATGTTTTGTTTAGTGGAAAGCGCTTTCCATTAAATCATTGAGATTGACCCGTACCAATACAGTGCCGTTTTCCCAAACTGAAGGCAGCAAACGCGTTGGGGTTACTGGGAAGTCTGCCCGGTTCCAGCCAGCGTTCAGGTTTGAACTCGTCTGCATCTGGACCCCAGATCGGATGCCTGTGAAGCCTAAAATACAACAAGCAACAGGTCCGACCGGCTAAGAGAGTGCAGTTTTCTGAAACATACATGAAGTTGAAGAAGAAAAGGTTGAAGAACATAAAGATGGAAGTTCTGCAGGTTTTGACAATGGAAATTAATCAGCCGATATGTTGACAAACGCCAGACATCTTTTGTTCGTTCCAAAGTATTGACTTTCGGGACTTAAAACATATTTGGAATCAGAGCCCTTGTTTGATTGGTGGCAGTATTGACTATCCACAAGATTATAGACTTACTAAGTTTAATGTTTTTGTCAAGTTTCCTGGCTATGACTGGCCCGATGGTGTAGAGCCTCATGCTCTCCTTGAGAACAGCTTCCACGTACACCAGCTTCGACAAGTGCATCTTCTCCACGTCTCTGTCTCCTCCCAGGACCTCTTGTATCCTGAAATTATAATGTAAACAAAAACAATAATACGTTCCTTACCTATTAGGCTGCCAGGCCGCGTGGCCATTGCCGTAGCGGCCATTTTTACATGTGCGGAGCAACGTTAAGATAGTTCAGTTAGATGTAAATAACTTAATCGACTAGGTACTAACTCAGCAAATACTTTTTCCTGGGCTTCAGGGTGAGACCCCAGCAATATCATGGTGAACATGAGTACATTAGCCGAAGTGTCGTGGCCGGCAACGAGTATAGTGTCCACATGCTCTCTGATCTCTTTATCGCTAAACACTCCCTTTTCAATAGACAACTCAAGGATGAGGTCCATGAAAGGTTTGAATTTGGTTCCTAAAATAAAGTAACAAAATAATTTCAGGAAATTTCGTTGATGTCATAAGAAAGGGCTTGTAAGGAAGTTTTACCTGGTATTATACTCCTTTCAGCGCACGTATTTCCATTTAGCTTACATTTACTATTTTGAAGGACCTGTAACAATTTTTGTTTCATTGATAAGTTAATCATCACTAATATGCAAAGCAGCTAATAACCTAACTTATACAGATTGGACTACATCTTATGTTGATGCGGTATGTGAAAGATTGGAAGGCGATAATGACTAGCAAGGGGGTGACAAATGCGGTAACGGCTAATGGAGATATATGAGACAAGAAGAAAAACAAGCTGCGCCGACTTCAAATGATTTGGTATAAGGGCAGGAGTAAAACTAGTCTTTTTCCCTTACCGGAAGACCAACAGCAGTGCTATTCTGTAACCATCTCACCGTGAAAACTTAGGTGAAGTGAGCGTGGAGTGAGCTGTCATTCCACCTAATGCTAGAGATTGACACTATTGACAGCTCACTTCACCTAAGTCTTCACGGCGAGTTTTTTATTTACAGAATACGTCGGCAGGACTATAAAGCGCTATCTCCTTACCGTGTACGACATATTGTGCAATATCTCCAGACAAGCATCCTGTTTCTTCTTGAGTTTGCTAAATTTGAAGGTATAGGCGGTATGCCACCAGGGCTTTATAAACCGTTCCATAAACGTTTTAAAGATTTCCTCCAGGGCCTCTACGTACTTGCTGTTGAGGTTTGGGTCGGTATAATCTACTCCTAATACAGTCACTGAAAAAATTGTTAACTTTCAATTTGTTATTTTTGAACGCTTTGATGAGGTTGATAACGGTATTCATATTTGAAGTCTAGAAACAAACAGCAAACTTACAGCAAATAGTCTCCAAAGCGTTATTTCGTGTGTATGTCCAGTGGTCAAAGGGTGCTTTCCCAACCTCTTTCTCGAGATCTTTCACTAACTTCCTGGACTGGCTGTTGAAGGCGCCCATGAACGTGTCTAGGAGTATCTGACTGAACGCCGGGTTCAGTAGCTTGCGGTGATCCTTCCATATCGCATCTGGGGAATGTAACATTATCTGACTTTAGTTATAAGGGGCCGTTCAAGTATTACGTAAGCACTATGGGGGGGTGGGGGGGTCTTTGTTTTACTTATTTTGGATGACATAGGGGGTAGGGGAGTCTAGATGATGATTACGTCATCGGTAGTTATTTACTTTTTTACACGAATGGTAACCCTCACATTGTCAATGCTTGAAAACGAAACGCATTTTCGGGGACTCCGCTAAATAATGCATACGTTTAGGCACTCGCTTTAGAACCGATTAGAGGAATTACCGCGCGCTATTCACTTGTCTAAAAAAATACATTTATAATTGAAAAATGTTTACGTAAGCATGGGGGAGGGGGTAAGAGCTTTGCTTACTTTTGCTGACAAGGGGGATGGAGGGGTAAATAATTGTAATAAATCTGCTTAAGTAATATTTGAACGGCCCCTAAAGGCAAAAATAAATCTTTTCGCACCACCTGCTCACTAATGTAAAATTATACAATATTTTACAAAAACCCGGTACAATCCGAAAACACATACATAGGTACTGCAATAATATTACCAAAAAGTAATAAAAACTGTTATTATTATTGAAAATAAAAAAGCTATTGCTACTATACTGTTGTTATTGTTATTGCTATATGGTATATATAACAAAAAAACAATTTTAAAAATTTTTGCCTGTCTGTTTGTTCCGGCTAATCTCCGAAACGGCTAGACCGATTTTGTCGAGACTTACACTGGCGGATAATTGATGTTATAATGAGCAACTTATTTTTGAAAAAGGATTAGAATTCACGTGGTTCGCCCACGCAGCGGGCAGCAAAAAGTAGTGGAATAATAAGTTAAAAGCATAACCCTAATTTATAGGCTGATTATTCTTATGGTTGGGAACATTATAGCCTATAATGTACTGCACTGCAGGAGAGATTGGGTTTTAATCCACCACGATGGTAGATGGCACACGTCGTCGAATTTTTGGTTCTAGGACATGCCGGTTTCCTCACGATGATTCACCGTTTTGAGAGCAGTGGTTAGGAAATAAATTACACAAACGCGCCTGCTGGGGTGCGAACCCACGGCTTACAACTCGTAAAGCTTCGTGCAGACCAGCGCGACGCGACAGCGCGACGCGACACCGGTTATTGTTATACCGTCAAGTTTTCTTAGAAATTGTATTGTTCGTGTCGCGGCGCGGCGTCGCGTCGCGCTGGTCTGTACGAGCTTTAAGACGGGCTGTTACCACTGGTACCACCACTTGTTCACTGCTGCTCACAATTTTACTCCGCTTACCGGTGGCGGGTATCCTCGCCACGGTATATTAAAGTACTGTACTGTGCCCCGCGTTAGAATGTTGAATTTGGGCATCATGTAACGATATCACTGAATTTGATATTGTAACTAAATATTCGTTGTAACGATATTAAGTATTGCGTTTCATAATCAATATTTTACTTCACTAGTTAGCCATATTTATTATTTCCATACAGTATTATGGCCAAATTAATCAAAATAGGTAAATATTTGGTAGCTATTTGCGACATTTTGCCCACTTTCTGTATAAACGCTCTTAACTCCCTCACTTCGTTCTGGAGTTAAATCACAGCCCGAGAATCCTTCGTTACGTTTGGGATTCAAAATAGTGCCCGCGACATTAAGACACTGCTTCATCCCCTTGCCTTAGTGAATAATCTACTATTAATAATTGTCTTGCGCCTTCTACCTTTTTAAATATTTTCCAAGCATACGTCTTTGGCTTACGTCTGCTGTCTCGCTTACACCTTATGCTACGCATTCAGTTCTTTCACACAGTCATGCATTCAACGTTCCATTCCTACACAGGTACATTAATATTAAACTTCATACGTAATCAAGAACTCTCGTGCGTAAATAAAGAAACCGTGAAAAGAATTGGCGGGTAGCTAGTTAGTAATAATAGCTTATATGCAACTTACATCTCGCAGTGATTAAACCGTGTCCTAGCCATGATTTAGCGAAGCCGTAAAATGGGTCCTTTTCCATGCACTTGTTTGCCACTGTGAAACAGTCATCCGGGTCGGTGATACCTGGCAAATAACAATCGGGTTCATTCATATAAAAAATAGATTTTTTTTATGTTTGTTACCTCAGGACGTTTCGTTTCGATTGTAGTGATGTCCGATAAAAAGACTAATTCAATTTACGCCATGAAACAGAAATTAACAATACGATTGACAAATTAATTGAATGGATTGACATGAATAACTTAAAAATTAATTTAGATAAGTCTGTTTATATACAATGTAATAAATCTAGTAATAATAAATACAATCTGAAGCTTGACATACTAAAATTTAATGAAGTTAAACAAACGTAATTTCTTGGAGTAATAATCGATCAGGACATAAATTGGAAAGCACACGTAGATGATATATCTAAAAGAATAAATAAATGTATACGCACTCGCAAAGGTTAAAAATATAACAAAAATATTAAAACTGCTATCACATCCTATCATGCTTATGTTGAATCATTAATACTAAATAATACTATCTTGTGTATTTATCGATCCCCGTCAAACACAAATCCCGATTTTTTTTTGGATTCACTTAGTTTACATTTAGATTCATTAGTTTCACAGAAAAATGTAGTAATTGCGGGGGACATAAATATTAACATTAGGACCAAGGACGCTGAATTGCCTCATGAACGAAAAAACCGAAATAGCTACCTTAACATGTTGTCGGCCCATGGTATATTACCTGGTCATACTTTACCCACCAGAGAGCTGAACTGCCTGGACCACTTCATGCTGCGAATTCACAAAAAAAAGACGTCGGCGTCAGTTGCTATCTTACAAACTACAATTACTGACCATTACACAACATTCTTATCTCTTTCTAAAATAAAAAACAAAGTGGTTATAAACAAAACTACTACTACTATAAATTTCGAACAAGCATTAAAATATTTACAGGAAAAAAATCTTGCTGAGCTGTTATTTTGTGATGACCCTAACCTACTGACTGACCTACTCATACAGAAACTAACTGACACTATTAATAATAATACTACAATAACAAGCATTCCTAACAGTAAACGCATAATCAAACCTTGGATCACCCCAGGATTATTACGCTGCATTAAAAATCGCAATAAACTGCAAAAAAACTCTCGTTCAGATCCATATAATACTATTTTAAAAATCACATACTGTCGATACAGAAATTTTTGTAATAATCTCATCAAAAAAATAAAAAGAAAATATGACAGAGAATTAATCACTAAATCAGTCACAAACTCAAAGTTACTCTGGAAAAACATAAAATCTATCACTTACTCAAACAATGTAAACAGCCCAAGTGCAGCCTTGCTAAGTATCAGACCGTCTCCAACTGAATCAGTTAACTATGTAAACGATTACTTTGCGAAAATTGGAAAAGAATTAGCTGAGCAAATTCAACCCAGGACTAATAATATGCCCTCTGATCGACCAAACATTTCCCCTGCTCAATCTAATTCCTTTGTGTTATTGGACACGGACCCAATGGAAGTCGAAGGAATTTTGATGAGCTTGAAATCATCCAGTGCCCCAGGATGGGACAGTATCTCTACTAGTTTCTTAAAATATGTTTGCAAAGATGTAGTTCCTATCATTGCCCACCTGGCTAACCTTTGTTTCAAAAATGGCATTTTCCCAGACAAATTGAAAAAATCCATTATTACTCCGGTACACAAGGGAGGGAACAGAGATGATGTCAATAACTACAGACCTATCTCGATCCTACCAGCCCTGTCTAAGATTATTGAAAGACTAACTAATATGAGACTTATAAACTACCTAAATAAATTTAAAATAATATCATCAGCGCAATTTGGTTTTAGACAGGGAGTATCCACTGAAGACGCAGTGGCTGCCCTCAGCTCATTGGTTACCGCGCATCTCGATGCAGGGAAGAAATGCCTGACGGTATTTCTGGATCTAAAAAAGGCTTTTGACACCGTTTCTGTTCCAACCCTTGTGACCAAACTGGAAAGAGCCGGAATAAGAGGAACGCCCCTCAATTTTTTCAAAGATTACCTGTCAAATAGAAAGCAGAGGGTTAAGATAGGATCATATATTAGTGATGACGCGGACATCTCATTCGGCGTGCCCCAGGGGAGCGTACTGGGCCCTACGTTATTTCTAGCGTACATTAACGATCTTTGCAACTTAAACGTCAATGGCGCAAACATTTTTTCTTATGCCGATGACACCGCTGTTGTCTTTTCCGGGAATGACTGGTCTGATGTCAAGCTCAAAGCTGAATTGGGCATGGTCCAAATAACCAACTGGCTCAATGACAACCTTCTCACACTAAACACAGCTAAGACCAACTACATTTGCTTTACCATCTCAAATCGTTCACAACCAAACGAAGCATTTAGCGTCCAAATACATTCATGTGATCACGTTGTTAAAAATAACTGTAGTTGCCCTGGAATTAGTAAAGTCTCGCAGACTAAATATTTAGGCGTCATGATTGACCAAAATCTATCATGGTGCGCTCACCTTGAGCACTTAACGGGACGAGTTAGGAAACTGGGCTGGATATTTAAAACACTACGACATGTCCTCCCTACAAACATAAATAAAAAAGTAGGACCTCATAGGAATCTACTTAATGAAGTGTATATGGCACTCGTGCAATCAGTTTTAGTTTACTGTATCCCAATATGGGGCGGTGCGGCAAAAACGAGATTTATAGACGTTGAACGAGGACAACGAGCACTAATAAAAATTATGTATTTCAAAAAGAAAAGATACCCTACGGACAGTCTATACCAGATTAGTGGTCTGCTTTCTGTGAGAAAACTATACATTACATATACGGTCCTAAAAAAACATAAGACACTTCCTTACGATACAAACATTATATCCAAAAGACGAAAAGACATGATTGCTCAAATCCCTCAAACTAAAACGAAATTCGCTGCTGTGCAATACAATATAAGATCTGCTCAACTATATAATAGAGTAAACAAGGAAATTTATATATACAATAAACAAGCACATACATGTAAAAATATTATAATAAATTGGATTAAACCATTTTCTTATGAGGATACTGAGGCACTATTGCTACTTTGCAACACATAACTCACTCGCTTATATCAACACACTCACTCACAAACACACTCAAACCCACCCTCATCCCCATTTACATATACACATTCACCCGGATACTGTTATTATTATTACCTATTTACCTAAATTACATTTAATACTTACATACATACACATACACACACACACACACACACCCTCACATATTTAATATTTAATTTTTAAGTTTATTTTGTAAAATAACTTGCTGAGAAAGAGCGGAGTCTCCTAATACAGGCATTTTTTGCTTAAAAGGAGGCTCCAATCACTAATGTTTTGTTTTATTATGGTTGCGAAATAAACAATTTTTAATTTTAATTTAATTTAATTTAATACGCTATGGGTTCATAATGTGGGGTAATAGTACAGACAAAAATAGGGTATTTGTTGCACAAAAAAAGTGTATTCGTACAATAAATGGGCTTCAACCTGATTAATCTTGCAGGCCAATGTTTACAGAACTTGGTTTATTACCGCTACCCGCTCTCTATATCTATGAAGTATGCATGTTTGTTAAGAAGCACAAATAATTATTTAAAAAGGCAGAGGAGGTATATCCTCGAAACCGGTGAGATCCTCACAGGCGTATATTGAATGACTTACCAAGACTGGCAAAATATAATAAATGCTGTTTGGCCATGTGTGTTCGTGTATATAATCATATTCCAAGTGACGTAAAAACTTTAGATTTTGAGTTTGTTTAAAAAAATCCTTCATAAATGGCTAAACTCTAATATTTTTTACAGCCTGAAAGTATTTATTGACGGGAAACATTTATAATGTAACCTAATATTTGCATGCTGGGAAACAAGCAAAACATGTATGCTCTATAATGTATTTTTAATATCAACTTTATATACAATGTTTTATGCAAATAAATATTATTTCTATTTCTATTTGTAGGACTCCATCTCCGGAGGAGCTCGTGGCTAAGTAAGAACAGCCGCACGGGTCGATGCATCAGGTTAAGCTACGCTTGCTGGGGTTGGTCTGTGGATGGGTGACCATCTTTACATACCGAGACTCCTCCGTGCCTCGGAAAGCACGTTAAGCCATTGGTCCCGGCTGTCATTCGTGGATCTTTGACAGTCGTTACGAGTCGCCCGAAAGTCTGACAACCAGTCTTACCAAGGGGTATCGTATTACCCAGTTACTGGGTTGTGGAAGTCAGATAGGCAGTCGCTCCATGTAAAATACTGGTATTCAGCTGCATCCGGTTAGGCTGGAAGCCGACCTTAATATAGTTGGGAAAAGGCTAGGCAGATTGATTAACCTCAGAACTCCGTCGTTTAAAAACTGATTTAGATTTTTTATTGCGGTTTATAAACTGATTTAGATATTTTGTTGAGTGGTCTCTGATGATGGGATCCATGAGGAATTGAGAGAATTCCTCAAATATTATAGGATACATATAGGGATCTTTTTAATTTCATCTACAAGTCAAACACTTTACCAAATTATGCTTTCTGAATGCAACTGTGGAACTGATGAAAAAGACCATAGATCGCCGCCGGAGCTCCTCAATGATAAGTATTTCACGGGTGGCGATAAGATACCTCGACTAAGATGTTAAGCGACTATTGACGAAGTAAATTTAAATAAATGGAACCGATTCCAATAGTATAGTGGACGCATTAGACGCGTAGCTTTGAATGGGAATCGAAAGATATTTGTCTATTTTACTCTTGTCTTTGTCTTTCTATCTTTATGTATTTTTCTTTACTGTTTTGTGTACATTAATGAATTAATAATTATTAATATTTAAATTAATTCCTGTCATTAGTGTAATACCGTTGTAATCATATCCAATAGTTTTGGTCTTACAAATTAGTACCTTGAGGCAACGTTCTAACTTGTAAGACCAAAACTATTGGATCCAAAATCTGTCAAAAAAACATTGTTCTAGGCTGCCATCTGACAGAAATCTGTCAAGCCCATTTATTCACCTTGTTTCATCATAAAAATACTTACCATATACAGTTCGTGGTCCAAAGGTGATTGATATGACTCCTCCCAATTCGTCGCATTGTTTGGCCACGTCGGTTAATCGGTTCCATAGTGCTATAAACAGAAATAGAAATACTTAACATGTTTGATATGCTCTTTATGTAATTAGTACGAAGTTAAGACGCGCTAGTTTTGTTCTAGTATAGAATATCAAGTTTGATTTATATGACTCTGGTTTTAAGGCTACATATCCATGGTCAGGGCTACTTTCAGATCTGACTTAAATCAGTAACTACCCAGAAAACTTCATAAATTGCCTCCAATTATTGTCGTAACGATTATCGGGTCGGATGGATTGGTCTGTTCAGATAGGCTTCTAAATGTATATAAAATACATACTGCAGCTGTCTGCAATAAACAACGGAGCATGTCCCACAATAGGCCACGCTCCCGGGAGGTATGGCGGCTCCGTAGTCTTAGCGTTCATCCGGCTCCACAACCAGTACACAGTGCACGCAATGCAGAATAGCATCACAGCAAGCATTGTTGTTTAACCTTGTTACTGAAATAAGAAGTTTAGTTCCATTAAATAAATTTAAATTGCAGTTGATAAGTTTTAAAATCGTTCGTCAATTATCGTTTCTCGAAGGAACAAAACTGCACTTTTGATCAGTCCATCTCAGATCTCTGAAACTTATACTCATTGTAGTTATTGTTATCAGTTTGAATATTCCATTGCTTTGATCATCCCACTATTTTAAGATAACCCAGAGAGGCGTAGATCATTTTGCTATCTCTATATCTCTACCTATTCTGTATTCTCGTATCTCGTTTTCTTCAATTTGATAAGACGTATCATCACAATTTTGAAAGACGTCCACTCCTGTGCTTACCGTATTTACTAGATTCCTGGGACCTTCTCCAGGATTTCCGTTTCCAACAAATATTGTCTGACCAACCCTTCTTTTAGCAGCTTTGCTTCACTGGTTTTGGAACCGTGTTTCAAACTCAATGTGTTATTATTGATCGTTCACTAGCACCACTTTATAGATTTAAAACATGTTTACTTTGCACAATATATGGCCAGATATTCACTGAACTTTGATTGCCAAATCACCAAACGTGCTCAGAGCAAACCATTATATTGTATTTTTTACGAAGATTACCGGGCAGGTGCGTGTCGAACTGGCGCAGCATAATGTTATTATTTGAGTGGTCCGCTGGTCTATGGTTGATAGTACAGGATTTCTGATTTCTTACAAACTGTGCTAGTTGGATATATCGTTTTATATTTCCTGTAATATTTAGGTTAATAAATCTCTATCAACTACTATTATTCATAGAAAAGTGAACTATCTAAAATAATTAGATTATTATAGTAATATCGCTTTCCAAACTCCGGTGATATAGGTTATGAGGGAGAGGGGGGCAAAAGCATCCCTTTTATTTTTCCCCAATTAAAATAAGCCTATTAAAGGACCGAATCCCAAGTTACGGCCCGTTTTACGTAAAATTGATAGGGAACCCTATCAGTTTTGCCGTTATGTTTATACATATCACGCATATTAATACAATTTTTGACTTCACGTTGAAATATTATAAAATATTTCAATTATGTCATATAGGTAGACATAGACTGGCACTGAATGACTGGCATTCATAGACTTATTAGATGCTAGCACTGCGCCCGCGACTTCATCCGCGTGGATTTTCTACTTTCTCCTCGAAACGTTAACACCCCGCCCACCCACTTTAAAAGGAAGTTTTTGAAAATGTATTATTACGATCTTTATCTTTTATTTAGATAGGTATCAGCGCCGCCCGTGCTTTGCAGAGTTTTTACGACTGGAATAAACGTTTAGATTTCTTTATTATATGAAAGTTTAATATATTATTAGTGTGTATATAAACCTTAAGTACACAAAGCGTCCGGAATAACTTATTTAAAATATGTTGAAAACCACCTCAAACCGTTGCGTAGTTAAAAAGACCAACGCGGTCACGCAGATAGACACGTAAAGTGACTTTATACTAGCTTTCGCCCGCGGCTTCGCCCTCGTGGAGGTCGGAAATTACTTATCCCACGGGAATGTACTACCGAGATAAAAAGTATCCTATATGTTAATTCAGGTTATAAACGAACTGTGTGCAAAATTTCATCCAAATCTGTTCAGCCGTTTTTGCGTGCTTGAGTAAAAAACATCCAAAACATACAAACTTTCACATTTATAATAATATATTAATAATAAAGTTGGATATATGTATATAATATACTAGATTTTGCCCGCGGCTTCGCCCGCGTGGAGGTCGGAAATTATCCCACGGGAACGTACTACCGAGATAAAAAAGTATTGTATGTATTCAGTTTGTAAACTATCTGTGTGCCAAATTTCATTTTATTCCGTTCAGTCATTTTTGCGTGATTGAGTAACAAACATACAAACTTCCAAATTTATAATATTGTTTTAAATACATATAGTAGGATATTTTAATATATTATATTATATAGTAGGAAATAGGATGTATAGAAGTATTCAGGCCATTTTTAAAGTTAATAAGTTATAATATAATAAAATAATAATATTCATGTACAATAAATTATAGAAAAAAAAACAAAACTAAATAAAATAAAAATTCAATAACATTACAAATTAAACATTAAATACAATCAATACAATTAAAAATTCAATAACATTGCAAGCTACATTGCAACATATACCATCATATTACCCAGTCTCACATTAACTAATATAATTTTTTTTCCACAAATCCACATTAAAACACATTTCTCCAATAGCAACGCTCTGAGTCTTGACTTAAAAGAGCTCTTATAAATTATAGTTTTTAAGTCCAATGGGTACCTGTTAAAAATCTGCACTGCTTGATATTGAGGACTATGTTGAATAATGGAAAGTGGATCAAAGGAATGAGATTTTTCATATAGACCCCCTTTTCACTCCACCGGAGCTTGTTTTAAAATAATCGTTTTGGTACGTTTCCGTTGTTACACTTTAACAGTATCCATGTTCGAGTTAATTGAAGCAAGCAGTAACATCCCGTCCCTTAAACAGTACCACCCTTTTTCCCCCCGATATGGGTTATTTTTTAAAAACCCTCAAACAACTATTTATTTTTGTTAAAGTACAGTATACTTATACCGAGTTTTGTGTTAATCCGACAGCGCGTATTTTTTTTTTTCATATAAACTTCATCATCCCCTAAATCCCCTTCAAGGGTTACTTTAAAACTTAATTAACCCTTTTTGCGGGGTTTGGGGCCGATTTTCGTAAAATGGTTTCTGCCGCTTGTTATTTGTCTTAAAGATATTTTATATGAATTTTTGAGTTTATCACGGCACACAGTAAAATCCTTCCCTAAAAATTTAATCACCCTTTTCTATTCTGTTATGAGCCGATTTTCGAAAAACCAACTAAGACAAAACTAATAAGAATATCCCAAAAGGAACTAATAAGAATATTCCAGTGATTCATACCTCCAAATAATTTCTATGACTTGGGCAAGTGTTTCTAGCACGTGCTAAACTTTCGCTAGTATAACTTTTTCCCATGAAAATCGCTCGATAGTTGAGTAAAATTTTTGCCAGACCGAATCTTATTATTCATTTATTAATTAAAACTTTTCACAATCAAAAAAGTACAAAGGCGGACTTAATGCCTTAGGCATTCTCTACCAGTCAACCAAGGGTGGTGAAGAGATTAGATGGCTGGTGCTCTATTTGAGAGGAACAAAGAAAAAAAAAGATTCTAATGCATTATAACTAAAAAGGTTATAAACTACTTACACATACATACATATTTACTATAATATATACCTATATTATATATATATATATATTTATATATATACAAATTCAAGGGAGAGAGGAGTTGAGATGACTCTACTCTATTTATTTTGAAAATAACTCCGCAATTTCCGCTTAAATGCATACCGACTGGTGGCCGTCCTGATATCAAGAGGAAGCTTTTGCAGTAAATGTTTTATTCTTATTGAACACATGTTTTCTAACTGCGTAAAAGTATTACTACAGGAAAGGCCCACTCTCCTACAACGTCCTGACTTTTTAAATTGATAGCCTTCAGGGCTAGAAAAAGGCAGGGGGAAATAGTCAGGACGTTATTTTAAATGATAGTTATTTTTTTTATTTTTTTTAACACTGCTAATATTGAAAAGAAAAACAAAAAATTGCTCATACATTTGAACAATAAAAAATTGTACCGACATCTTTTTTTTGTGTGGGAAATTGTCAAATAACTTCTCCGGCTCTATGCAGAGCGGGAGGGCATGTCAGACTCTTACTGACTAAAACCCACCCGTATTCCTTCAGTTGCCTGTACTTTGCCAGGGGCCACGGTATCTCGGCGAGCTACCCATTGTTGCGAAATTTGCGTCTTCCTCACGCGTTCCGCCTCCTCCTTCGCGAGCATTACTGGCTCGCGTAGGAGGAGGCGGAACGCGTGAGGGAGACGCAAATTTTGCAGAAGCGGGAGGGAGTGGGAAGCTGTCGTCTCCGGCTTTCCACTCCCTCTCGCTCCGTACCATGGCCTGGATCAGGGCCGGACGCGAGAGATCGGTGCCGCCGATTGCCTCCACAAGGACACGGCGGTGCCCCGCCCAAGCCGGGCAGACCTCCACCGTATGCTCCACCGTGTCCTCCGGGCGATCCACGAAGTGGAGACACGCGGGCGTTTCCTACCGCCATATCCGGAACAGGAACCTTCCGAAATAACCGTGTCCGGTGAGGACCTGCGTCAGGTGGAAGGTGAGGATGCCGTGGCGCCTTTCTAGCCACTTATCGCCGCAACTGTGGCGTGCCCTGCACCTACATCCTCAGGGTTAAAAAGTTTGAAAATGACCTTGCCCACGCTCGTATTTGATTTGATCCATATTTCCAGGGACACCCTGTAAATAATCTATTTAAATCCATGTTTCAAATAGATGTTATTTCCACTTAAACAAACATCAAGTTTATGCTAGTGTAAATAAAGTTGATTCCAGACTGACTAGTATTATTGAAAAAGTCATAAAAAATATGAAGTTGTTGCGCAAACTGAACCTTATGTGTAGGCATTACAGTGGTTTTTCCTAAAATAAATTGCGAACCCAGATTATATAGAAATAGGTTATGTATAAGATGTAATTAAAATGGAGTAGGGACCTAAAAAGGGTCATTGTACTCATCATTATGAACAACTTTCACTATTCGTACAACCTTGAAATCATAAAAGAAGAAAAAACAGCTAATCCCTACTTTTATGTTTGTACAATTTATGTTCTATTTTGAGTCCGTGAAATTGATAGGGACTCAACTGTTAGTACTGAATAATGTAATCCCTAAAAATTTTCTATAACTTATTCTGCGTTTGCGTTTACCTATACCTACATATTGGTCACTCATTTTACAAATTTACATGATGTGTATTTTTTATTTATTTATACATCTATCATTACAGGGTAACCTATTGCGATAGCGTACTTATTTAACTCTTATCCTAACTTATTATTAACTTATAACTATAATAAAATTTTGTTATTTATTACAAATAATGCATTCTTTGTGAATTCGCTCAGAGAACAACAGAATAGGTCCGTGTCATTAGCTATGAGGTTGAGAGTGCGGAGTGCACGCGTCAGTGGCGCCTCACTTAACAGGTCCGACCGCGCGGCTCCGCCAGCAGCCGTGGCTGTCGTCGTCGCCACACGTACCTGTCCGGCACACAAACCTATATGCCCTAAATGTCCGCATTATGTACCTTCCCTCTAAGTGAATATGTACGAAATGAGTGCGAGATCCCTCCTGACCCGCACTTTGTTATATCCAACCATACTCAAAATAAGTAAAGTTGGGTACATATTATATGCGGATAAAATGGGTTAAATTATTTAAAGTTAAACAATTCAAATAATATTCATTCATTTCTAATTATTACAATTAAGTACACAGATATTAGAAATCACAAGGTTATCCTCATCTGCACTACGTAATTAATTATTATTCAATATTATAAAGAGGTTAACGTATGTATGTTTGGATGTAGGAGGTAATCTCCGAAACTACTCGTCCGATTTAAAAAAAAAATAACGATTATTTAGAATGATCAATATTGCAACGGATGTCGTCGAATTAACGGTCGAGCGAATGCGTTTCTTCTGAACGCTGTCTTATCTAAAGAATGCTTTCTTTGGAAAAGTCGTATTGCTTAAAAAGGCCTTTAAAAAGTCTCTAATACTTATGTCGTTACGCACATTTAAAAAAAAACTTACATATGGCCGTAACATTTATTTAAAATTAAATTTAGTCAGCCGGGAGTTATTTAAGGAGGTCATGTTAAATTATTATCGAAATTAATTTGCTTACAGTCAGGGAAATTTTATGTTTATAAAAATTGCCTTTTACACAACATTGTTTGAACAAATACCTAATTTAGATTTTACAATCGAGTTTTTGTAAAAAACTGAATATAATACCCGTCTGAACATGTGCCTATTTATCGCTTAAAATAATAAATATCTATTGTCCCTATGACATACGACGGATTTTCGACAATTCAACTTTAAAGGGGGGAAAGGGAAAGGGGAATGGGGGATTTTTTAATTAAATTATAAAGATTAAATCTAAGTCATCATTTTTTATTTTCGAAAAATATACCAGTTATTTAAAAATCTCAGAGCCTTTGAAAATCTCAGAGGAAAATATGAAATCCACGCGAACGAAGTCGCGCACGAAATGCTAGTATATTTATAATTATGCTAAATACACGTACAATTAGCTACACGGTACACAGACATTAGAAATCACAAGGTTAGTAGGTTAACATTACGTAGTCGACAATTTCGTGTGTTCACTTCAATCATCAATGTATGCAGGTAGCCGCGTAATTCAGAATTTGTTAATTTTTTTGCAAATTGCAGCGCTGATTATGTTGTCTGTCGATCAAGTCTGTACGCGATAGTTATGATTTTATTTATTAAGTTATCATCATTTAAAGCATCGACAAAGGTAGTAGATATTGAATGGAAATTGGCATAATTATTAACACCGAGTCTTATTTCCCATAAATATAATTTCAAAACGTACTTGTATTTATGTTTTAAATGATTGTAATTTCATCATGAGTGACCCCTCCGTGCCTCGTAAACTACGTTAAGCCGTTGATCCCGGCTGTCATTCGTACTTAAATCTTTGACAGTTGTTACGGGTAGTCAGAAGCCCAAAAGTCTGACAACCAGTCTTACCAAGGGCTATCGTATTACCCAGTAACTGGGTTGTGTAGGTAGGCTGTAACTCCATATAAATGTGGTATTCAGCTGCATCTGGATAGACTGGAAGCCAAACCCAACATAGTTGGTAAATGAATTATTTTATAAGGAAGCAAGTTAGATTTTCTTTTTTATCCAACTACGCCGAAGCAAAAAGGAGGGTTATGATTGTATAAGCAATTTAATTTTTGAAATTTAATTTTTATGTGAGTACTTTTAATAGATTGGATTGGTTTCTGATTTAATCCATATGTTCATGGATTTAATGTTTGTCAACATACAACTTAAAGCGAACACTGCAATTAGCAGAAAACGTAAGTTTTGAATTTCGTGAACTTCCTTGACGGATTCCGCTTAAGGTGGCCCGCACCGCAACTCAACGCATTGCAAAAATCTTCCTTCATCACTTTCATACACTTTGCACTAACGCACACTACCTATATATATTTTATTTTATGGCATTGAATAGGTATAACATTAAATAAAATACGTCAATTGTTCAAATTAAAGACGTAAGTAAAAACCAATTTTCATTCTTAATTTATTTTTATTGTTTCCTTTTAGTATCTAGCGGTCAATGTCTATGTAAATGTTGGAAATTTAAAATTAAAATCTCTTGACGATAATGAATGGACATAATAATTTGCTTTGAAGTACACGTGCGACAAATGAGTAACTACGCAGTATTATCTATCTATACTAATATACTAATAATAAGCTAAAGATTTTGTTTTTTGTTTGAACGATTAGCGAAAACGAAGTAACAGCGCGGGTCGATGGGATGCGACGCGGTGGGTCGGCCGCAGAAGCTAGTAATAAAATAAAAGTAAAAGTAAAGTTTGTGTCTTGTTTCTCTGTCTCTGGAACTACCAGTTGGATTTGAAAAATTCTTTTTGCCTTTGCTATGACTCTTAGGCCCGTATTACAGAAACTCACTCAGGACTCAAGCATTACTTTAAACTATTTTCAACCAATCAAAAGGCTTTAAACGAGTTTTAAGTAATGCTTGAGTTTTGAGTGAGGTTCTGTAATACCTTAGGAGCCGAGCTAAAAGAAAAAAAGTCAGATAAAACGCTAAGCGAAAACGATGCGACGCGGTGGGTCGGGGACTGAAATGTGACGCAGACGAAGTCACGGGCAGAAGAAGTTATTTATATTTACTGAAAAACTAAGTTTTAGGATTCCATTTTCAATAAGAATTAAAAATTACATCGTTGTTTTTGTTAAAATATTAATGATATTATGTACCTGTACCTGGACAACACATAACATAATATCACGCCTTGTGTCCGCGAAGGGTTGGGAAAAGGTGTACATATAGTACACCCACATTTCGCCAGTTATGTTTAAGTCCCATGTACCTAATATAGGGCGATCCTATTGCCATCATTTGTTTACGACAAATAACCTAGTTCTCAATGCCAAGAAAACGAAATGTGTTAAGTTCGCCCTACCAAATGTTAGAAATCTAAGACCCAACATCGTCTTAGATAAAGAGGTGCTTGAATCTGTAAATTCGGCAGTTTTTCTGGGCATAACAGTAGATGCCAAACTTCAGTGGGGCCCACATATATCGAGCCTAGCGGGAAGGCTCAGTTCGGCCGCCTACGCCGTCAGGAAAGTAAGACAATACACTGACGTCGATACAGCTCGATTAGTCTATTTTAGTTATTTTCATAGCGTTATGTCCTACGGTCTTCTGCTGTGGGGCAAAGCTGCTGATATTCAAAATATATTTGTCCTTCAAAAACGAGCTGTTCGAGCCATTTACCAGCTAGGCCCCAGAGTTTCTCTGAGAGATTTTTTCAAAGATATCAGTATCCTCACAGTGGCATCTCAATTCATTTTCGCCAACATCTTATATATTAGGCAAAATATACATTTATACACTAAAAACAGTGATTTTCACAATGTTAACACTAGAAATAAGGAAAAACTAAGAGTTCCTTTTCACCGGCTTCATAAGGTTCATAGCTCATTTGTTGGGCTTGGTATAACCTTTTATAACAAGTTACCCTCTTCTTTGCTAGATTTGCCTTTTAATGCGTTTAAAACGAAAGTAAAATCCAACTTTGTTCAAAGGCATACTATTCTATCAACGATGATAAGAATAGTTGGTCGCTGTGATTAACTCAAGACAATTTTTATGTTCTTTGCCCAGAATTAGCTTACCGACTGACAGGTTATATGAGTTCATATAATTGTTTATTTTAATTTAATTTTAATTTATTGTTGACATAATCTACTCATTACAATGTTTTTTTTAATGAGTTGTATTGCAATATGTAACTAGTGACCTCGACAATAGAATATCATATTATTTATTGTTATTAGTAATTAACTGTTTATTTATTTTACCTCGATGGTCCTAGTTTATCATTTATAACTTCCAGTTACAGCTTTATGTAAGCGGGCACGCCCTTTATACCTGGAGGCTTTTAGACGTTAAGTTTTGTTTACGTTTTGTTTTTATTTCTGCCCGAGTATAGTTCTCGATGATTTTGTTTGGTATATTGGCGTGTGCTAGCTAACATATGGATAATAATTTAAATTAGGTTAATTATGTTGAATACTATTATATAGAGTCATTTTTTTTTCTTTCTAACTGAACAGACAGCTGTGCTGCTGGGGACTTTGTTGCGCCACTTCTTCTTCCCAGCTAACGCACTAGGAAGTGGTGAAGGGTGGGCGTTTTGGGGGACTGTGTAATTTTGACGTTCGAAAAGTGCTGATTATCAGCCTAGTTTGAATAAATGACTTTTGTTTTTTTTTTTTTTTTTAATCATCCGGGCACAAATCCAGATTCCGGGTTGCTACCGAACAATTCCGTATAGAAAAACCCAATAACACTTTGCCCAACCTGGGAATTGAACTCAGGACTTCATAAACTCTGGGCATGCCGCAATCGCGGCGGTAAGTCCCCTCTTTGAGGAGTGGCTTGAGAGGCGCCACGGCGTCCTCACCTTCCGCCTGACGTAGGTCCTCACCGGACACGGTTGTTTCGGGATGTTCCTGTTCCGCATAAGGCGGGAGGAAACGCCTGGGTGTCACCACTGTGTGGATCGTTCGGAGGACACGGTGGAGCATACGGTGGAGGTTTGACCGGCTTGGGCGGGACAGCGCCGTGTCCTTGTGGAGGCGATCGGCGGCAGTGATCTCTCGCGTCCGGCCCTGGTCCAGGCCATGGTACGGAGCGAGAGGGCGTGGGAAGCCGTCACCTCCTTCTGCGAAGCAGTAATGCTCGCAAAGGAGGAGACGGAGCGCGTGAGGGAGAGGCAAATGATGCGCCCTCACGCCCCTAGCCGCCGCAGGAGACGCCCTGGGCGTCGGGAATCGCAGGCCGATTCCCGGCCACCGTAGGCGCGGGCTTGCGGACGGTGAGCAATGGCTAGCTCGCCGTCCGATAACGACCAGGCCCGGGTCGACGGCGCGTTGTGTTCCACGCGCGCCTCAAAGAGATGTCAGTACAACGAAAGGCGTCCGCTAGGACCGATGCCTGCCGGGGTCGCGGGAAAGTCCGAAAGGGATACCGTGACCCCTGGCAATATACAGGCAACTGAAGGAACACGGGTGGGTTGTAGTCAGTAAGAGTCTGACACGCCCTCCCGCTCTGCCCAGAGCGGGAGAAGGTATTTGATAATTTTCCAACCTCAAAAAAAAAAAAAAGGACTTCATAAACTCACTCACCACACAAACGAAATAGCACCACATAAAAACCTGCCTGACCGGCCTCTTACTGAGCCTGTGCTGGCAGGCCTGTGCTGGCAGACGTCTGCCACGTGCTGCCAAAGACGGTACCCTTCTTACTATACAATGTCGCCAATGGGCATGTGCCCGCCTGTATTTTTCTGAATATTCATGACTACGTTGTTTACGTAATCAAAAGGTTACGGCAATACATTGAGTAGGCAATACGTTAAAATATGGCATGACGTCACTCCCCGGTAGATTTTATACTAACTTGTGATGTAGCGAGCCTCCACTCCCCAACTTTAGTGCGTTTTATCTAAACCATTTTTTATTAATATGATAAAGCAAAAAATACGTCTAATTTTTTTTTGTTATCTGACTGACGGACTTAATAGTTTTTTTCCCCCAATCAACATCCATCATATAATAGTATATGTACAGAAATGAGACATCATTTTTACACAGTTTTAACACGAATAGTTGACAATAGTTGGGAAATCGTGCGTTATCTATTTTAGTGACTTGGCGCTTGAATTTTTGAAGTGAAATGAAAAAAAAAACAATTCACACACACTCACCTACATCCATGACATGTATTCTTAATAAATTACTTTATTCCACTATTTAAAAAAAAATATAATTGTAATGTATGAGATTTTTATTTGAATATTATATGCGAATCAGATCGTTTCCAGTATAACATAATAATGTAAAACTTTGTTTGGGCCTAGTGACCTGACATCAGGTGTTGTAAAAAACTTAGTTTAGGCACCAGTCTTCCAAAAATTTACTATAAAATTGTGTCTGTAGACTATTTAATTACTTTCTCTGTAATTTGTGGTAAGAAAAATAAATTATTATACTATTCTTATACTTAATTACAATTATGGACGTACAAAGGATGTCAATCATATTATTGTAACCTTATCAATAATTCAGTTCGTGATTCATGGGGGTGCTTGTGATGATAAAGGGACAATTTATAAATTTAGGGTCTGCACTTACTAAGTTGTACCTTACCCAATCATGCAGCATTTTTTATAGTATAAAATGTTGTTTTTGGAAAAAAATCTAACCTTGGCATGTGGGGTGTCTAGAACTCACCGAGTAGATAATAAATATAATTTTAATTTTATATTTGTCTCCAAAGAAGAAGAAATAGGGGCCCGTAAAAGTTGTCAGTTTTAGACATGCATGCATACTAGCATATATCCTGAAGAATATCATATATTTTTCTGATTTTGTTTACTGCAGTGGATCATATTCTTTTAGGCATTATAAAACTTGCGTTTAGGCACGTTTAGGTCCTGTAGTCCCCTTAACTGCGATTTAATATTTTTTTGTATGGAGCTGAACCGTTTTTTTATTTTATGACTTATTCTTTAGCTTACTTAAAATATAACTTTCCGTATCATAGAATGCATCATATAAGCTATATTATCACTAAAGCATGAACCTCGGAAACCCTCGGAACATTGTCATTTTTAATGACAATTTTTTATTTTTTATTAAGCACGTCATTTAAAAGTTATTAACTGTAATGTTATGGCCTTTTTACTACACCCACCTAAGGCCCCCCCTCCCGCACCTACTTATCTATCTACACCTTACCAATGCAACTTACTCTAAACAACTTAAAAATGCAATGTAATTTGTTTGTTATTATTATTTCTCTGACTGAATTTAATTATTAGGTACCTACTGAGGGTTTAAAGTGAATGTACCTACAACTTTGAACTGACCAAATTGCGCGTAGCAAAACAAATAGATAGAGAGAAAATAATGCCACAAACAAGTTACAACTTGTTAATGGCATTTATTTCTCGGAAAAAAACTGCAAAAATAAGTAAATAAATAAACGACGTCATTCTATGACGTCCACTACATAAAATGTTGCTATTAAGTAAAGGAATAAGCTGGCATCGTTCTTTTTTCAAAATAAGGTGCTTGATTTTTGAGCGACGCTAAGTCTCAGCTTGATTTTTGAGCGACGCTAAGTCTCAGCTTGATTTTTGAGCGACGCTAAGTCTCAGCTTGATTTTTGAGCGACGCTAAGTCTCAGCTTGATTTTTGAGCGACGCTAAGTCTCAGCTTGATTTTTGAGCGACGCTAAGCTTCATTTTCAGCCCACCGTGCGCCGTCAGTCATAATTATTTTGCCGCGCCTAATTTTAAATAAAATATTTAGAGATTAGAGATAGAGATACTGACCTCTAAACGATAGGGATGATGCCTGGGTAAAAAAAAAAGAAATTCTAATTAATCCATCAGTCAGATTATAAAAAAATATTAGACACGTATTTTTTGCTTTATCATAATAATAAGAAATTACTCACATAAAACGCATTTTAAGTTGAGAAGTGGGGGTCGCTACGCCACAAGTACTCGTAAGTATAAAATCTATCTACTCGTGACGTCATGGTACATTTTAACTCAATGTATCGCCGTAATCCTTAGATTACGTAAAAAAAGAAAAAATACGTGTCCAATATTTTTTAATAATCTCCAAGACGGACTAAAAAAAAATTGTCATCATCCCTATTCGTAGCAACTGCATCTAATTCATTCGTGACATGAACATCAACGATGGCGTTAACATTTACGATATAGTAGACACCAAATACGTGCGTGTTTTGTTATATAAGAGCACTGTGCTTATTAATAATTTCATTCCAGTGTTGAATTGTGTTAACACGGACGGAAAGTAATTTTTATTTTATTAATTAAAATATAAAAATCTCTCTTAATTTACCTGTACTTCTCATCTCATCATTCTCATCTCATCATTTTTTTTGTAAAAACAATGTTTTTAACAATTATAATTTCGTTACTTTGTATGTATGTGACGTATGTGATGGTGTGTCATCACTTCCTGCCTCGAGTGAATGAGCTTGTGCCCACACACCCAGGGAAGTGGCCCATTATTGGGCATTTGCACTTGATGTCAAAAGTTGGTGGTAAGTTTTTATTTATTAAAGACATGATATTCTACGCATAAATTCAGAGATACTCCGCCTCTAAAACGACACCCGTACATAAGATTCACTAGAAAAGATTATTTTTACAACTTAGGAATTAGTACTGTACAGTCACGAGCATAATTATATTATTACTATGAACAGCTCGGCAATAATATCTGATTTCATGATTGATCCATTAATTCTGTCGTTAAGATGACGGCAAATAATATGTGATTATTTGTGGATGGCATATACAAGTGGCAGCACAAATATGTGACATCGAAGGAACACCGAAATTATCTGACGTGACAATTTAAGCTTTGTGCAGACCAGCGCGACTTGTCGCGCGACGCGACACCGGTTATTGTTATACAGTCAAGTTTTCTTAGAAATTGTATTGTTCGAGTCGCGTCGCGGCGTCGCGTCGCGCTGGTCTGCACGAAGCTTTAAGCGACGCCAAAATATAAGATGTTGCATCGGCATCGGCAGTTATGTTTAAGTCCCATGTAAAAGGGGGCGCCCTATTACATGGCACTTAAACATAACTGGCGAAATGTGGGTGTACTATGTACACCTCTGCCAAACCATTCGGGGAAACAAGGCGTGATATTATGTGAAGTCAGATATTATTGCCGAGCCGTTTATCGTAATATATGTATGCTCGTGACTGTACCTACTCTGTAAGACTGAAATCAACATAGAAAAAAAATAAAATTTTATAAAAACTATAATGGGCGAAATTATTCATGTATTATTTATTTTATTCATGCTTTTTTTTAATGTTTTTACTACTTAGTTATTGAATTTTTTGTATATAGGTATTTTGCCCGAAATAAAACACTATTTATTTTTATTTTTATTTTATTTTTATTAATCACCGAATTAATGACTGCTAAGAGCAATGTTTTGTTTACAGATTTGCTTCAACTATTGATCCCATTTGGAGAATATTCTTTAAAAGTTGGTGATGTGACTACATTTTTTATGGGTCCGATGCCAATTTACAGTTAGTAAAATCTTTAGGGGTGCTACACACTCGCTCGGGTCGGCCTGATTCGACAATGCCTGGCTCCAAAATCGAATATATTTGATTTTGAAACGCGGCTATTATTATGTTCGGATAAAAGTTGCTAGGCTTAGCTCGAATTGTGCCGAGCATGATTCAGCGAGGTTAAATGCTGATGGGCACGATCCGAATGAAAACCAAATAATTTTAGTAATTGGTTCGGGTCGGATTAGTTGTTCAACAATTACTGCCGAATCGAATGTGCCGCCGACCCGAACATGTGTGTATCATCCATCACTTAAAATTCGAGAAAAAATCAACCATAATCAAGTTTTCAGTGCAACACAGAGTGATATTTCATAATATAATTTAGTAATATTGATTACTTACTCGTAATCAACACAGCGAAATATTTTTGTCATTTGTGAAGTTGCCAACTTTCAGAATGCACCCTCTTAATGTAATTTTTTGCAGTTGTAACAGATCCCGAAGACGTGTTCATAGTACTGAACAAGTGCCTGGAGAAAATGTTTGTGTATAGATTCGTGGAACCGATGTTTGGCAAAATGCTGGTTTCTGCTGAAGGTAGCAGCCTATTTTTTAAAGTTAATTGACTCAGGCGCGACTTTGCGGAAATCCATTATAAAATACAATAGACGACGTATATTTAGTTACCTAATCCGCTTACTGTTCTTAAAGAGTCATAAAGCACCCTGTAAGAAATCGAATCGTGTTTCACTGTGCTCGACGCTTGACGTGACAACACGTCGTGTCCGGGATCGCAACATGTCAATCGTCATCCTGAGGATGCCTCGTTGAGAGGTGAAACACGTGTCCATTTCTTACAGGGTTCTTGATGACTATGACTCTTTAAGAACAGTTAAGCGGATTAGGTTACAAAATATACATCATCATACAATGTTATAGCTATTGGTCCATAGACCGTTTTTGTCCAGTCTACTTTCAGTTCTGTTTTGCGTTGCTTTACTATAAGCCTATTTTAATAACCTGACTAATTCAAGTTTTAAATGGATGAAACTATACTATTACAGACTGATTATATTCATTTCCATGGTGTTCAAAACGTTTCAGTGCCTATTTGGAAGCGCAATCGTCGAATCGCAGACCTGTGCTTCAAGCAGTACCTTTTGGATGACCATCTTGAGCTGTTCAATGATCAAGCTGTTCGATTTGTTGAGCTTCTCGCCGAGGAAGTCGGCAAAGGTGAAGTGGATCTCACTGAGAAAATCACTAGGACTGTTTTGGAAACCGCTTGCAGTGAGTGTTGAAAATAATGTTCTTGTAATGCATGTGAGGCTTTTGATCATATTCTTCTTAGCGTATCGATGGCGATGATAAGTTCAAATATGTTTGCCCCAGTGATAGAATCATCAAGTGCACTGGTGACTGGTAACGGGTCTGTGTGAACACACCGCATACGCACTTGAGATATAAGCCGGCCATAAAACGCCATCTGTGGAGATTATTATGCGATTGTGGATGAAATGTCCCCGCAATAGTTTGCAGACGTAGTAAGTCGAAGTGGTAGTAAGCGGCCATGCTTATCGAAGGACTGGTTGTAGCTGTTGGAGCAGCCGAGGCTCCGAGTGGAGACCGCTTGGATCCGCCACGTCGATGCAAGCGTAGCGTGGGACGCCCCCCAGCTTGATGCACCGACGACATTAAAAAGGTGGCAGCGACAGATTGGATGTGGCAGTAGCGTAGGAGTGTTAGCCATGTTAGATTTTTTATTCAAAGTAATGTATACCCAAGGGTACCAAAACTACAGAAACTTTTTTAAATTTGGCTTTATTTTGTAAATAGCTGTAGCAACAATTAATTATATTCTAGTCAATTCTAGTTAAAATAATGATATTATTTCAGGAACTACACTGGGCGCTAGAGTCGATGGTAAAGACCTTGTTAACGATAATTACATGGTGGCAATCAACGAGTGTCTTGATGTTATGACCACCAGGATCAATAAACCTTGGCTCATGTTCGATTTCATCTTCAACTTGTCGAGTTACAAAAGTAAACTGTCCAAGGCTCTAAATATAGTTTTCAGTCTTTCGGAGCAAGTGAGTATGATAATAAGTCGATACACAGTGTAAGTTACATTGTGTATCGACTTAACCTAACTGTATAATACTAGCGACCCGCCCCTGCTTCGCAAGGTTTTTACGACTTGACAAGACATCGAGTATTATACACATAAAACTTCCAGAATACATTCTCTAAATTGTGTTGAAAATCTCATCAAAATCCGTTGCGTGTTGTAGAAGAACAACGCGGACACACCGATAAACGCGAAAAGCGACTTTGTTTTATAATATGCAAAGATGTTAACAAAAAACCCTGCCCGATCCGAAAGGGACACATATTTTTATTATTATATTATTAGTTTGTTTCGGACAGAATCCATAAAAGTGAAAGTAACAATTTTCTTAAGATCTATGTTAGTAGGTACAAAATATAAGAAAAACAGTTTTTAATTAAAAAAAAACACATTTTTAGTACCAAAATTACCCGAAAACCATGAAAAATTTGCTAATTTTCAACAGGGGTCATAAGTTCTTACTTGTACACACACTGTAAACGACGGCCACCCGCGCCCCGCGCACCCAGTAAAATTCCCCATTGAAAAAAAAATGAGGCGATAATTTTTTATTTTTTCCTGAAAATTACCAAATAAATAGACTCTCAGTGCGATATTTAACAACAAGTTCACGGATCGGACATGGTATTCTTTACATGTTGTATCCTACTAATATTATAAATGAGACAGTTTGGATGTTTCGATGTTTGTTATTCAATCAGGCAAAAACGGCTGACGGGATTTGGATGAAAGGCACATGGGCAGACCATGGCCTGGGTTAGGACATAGGCTACTTTTTATCCCGGTGGTAGGACGTTTCCGTGGGATTATTTCCGACCTCCACGCGGGCGAAGCCTTAAGCAAAAGGAAGTACAGAATAAATAAAGGTCAATAAAACTGATGAGCTCTTGTGATAAAACGAATATAATGAATTAATACTCTTCAATCTGTTTTATTCAAATACGTTACTTTTGTAGATGGTGCACCTACGAAAATCGGAACATTTAAAACGGTTGAAACACAAAGGAAACTTTGACTACAAAGGTAAGAACTCAAACTCAAAGCATTTATTTCAAATAAACCAATTACAGGAATGAGCAACTAGCTTCAACTGTCTGACTAACTGACCGACTATTTGACAATTCAAAAGTGCCTGTAAATGTTTTAATTGAAATAAATGCTTTGAGTTTGAGTTTGAACAGGCACTTTTGCATTGCCAAGGTGTCGGTCAGTCAAAAAGATGAAGCTACACTCGAGAGCAATGAATCCGGGTCACTTAAAGAATCCTAAAAATCTCGGAAACTAAAAATGCTAGGTTAATGCAATAAATTGTATTTAATAGACAATGTAATACTCCTTAAATGAAGGTATTAAAACTTCTTAGTTATTGTAAAGTTATATCATAAAAAAATCAAATTTGAAAAAGGGCCACTTTCGAAGATGGAACTACGAAATTACAGCATTTGGTTTTGCTTTTGTTTGTAATCTGTCATTTATGTGGGTACATAAACCATGTTGATAGTGCTCTATATTCATTATTCAAGCTGAAATTATGTCGCTTACGCCTGAAGAATGCACCAGAATACTTACAATGCTGGAAACCGGCCGGAGTCAGCGCGATACAGCCAGGACTGTCGGTGTGTCGCTGTCAACAGTACAAAGAGTTCTCCGACGTTACGAAGAAACTGGTTCTAACCTACGCAGACCAGGAACGGGCAGAACCAGGTGTACCACAGCACGAGAAGACCGATACTTGGTGAACACCATGCTTCGAAATCGCTTTCTCACAGGAACTGAACTCACAAATCAGTTTCGACGCCTCGGAGGAAGTAACCCAAGTGCATGGACAGTAAGACGTCGGCTTGCTGAATCTAACTTAAAACCCCTTAGACCTGCAAACGGCCCTAAACTGGAGCGTGGGCATCGTATTTCAAGACTAAGATATGCCCAGAGCCACGTAAATTGGAGTATTGAAGATTGGTCAAAAGTTATGTTCTCCGACGAATCAAAATTTATGCTCTACAAGCACGATGGAAGACACAGAGTGTATCGAAGACCAAGGGAAAGATTCAAGCAAGCATGCATCGAAGAAAAAGTAGCCTACGGTGGTGGGTCTGTACTTGTGTGGGCCGGAATTTCTTCTGAAAGTCGCACAGAGCTGGTGATCATAGAAAACGGCTCTTTAACTAGCGTAAGATATGTGGAAGAAATCCTCAATGATCACGTTGGTCCATTTATGGTCAATTTAGGTGAGGATGCTATATTTATGCATGACAATGCCCGACCTCATACAGGTAGGATTGTGAATGACTACCTTCAAGAGATGAACATTACTCGTATGGAGTGGCCAGTGCGCAGCCCGGATATCAACCCGATCGAGCATGCTTGGGACGAGCTAGGCAGATGCGTAAAACAACGAAACCCTCCCCCAATCACGCTTCGTGAGCTCAAAATTGCTCTCACAGAGGAATGGGAGAATATTCCCCAAAATCGTATATTGAACTTGGTGTACAGCATGCCAAACCGCGTAAACGCAGTAATGGAAGCACGAGGAGGCAATACGAAGTATTAAAATTCAAGAAAATCGTAATAAAGTTCAAAAATTTCATGTTTCCTATTTTTGTTTTAAGGAGAGATCAGCAGTTTTTTTCTTTATGTAATTTTGTGTTAATAAAATGTATGGTGACTCATATTTTTTTTACTTTCATTTAAGGAGTATTACATTGTCTATTAAATACAATTTATTGCATTAACCTATCATTTTTAGTTTCCGAGATTTTTAACATTCTTTAAGTGACCCGGATTCATTGCTCTCGAGTGTAGTTGCTCATTCCAAAGCGTAGTAGGTACCCATGGAGAAGAACGGGCAAGAAACTCCATGGACACCCTTTTACATCAAAATATTGTTACAAAATATTGGTAACATCATTCATGTTAAAATTATACATGTGAGAACAATGTATAAAGTGCTGTTATGTTAAAAGCGTCCGTAATAAAAAGATAAAACAAAATACAATTAAAAAAATATATACCTATATAAAGTTTCCAGCGGAGATATTTATCGGCTACAGGAAAACGTTCTCAGGAGACCACCTCTATTAATTCTTTGTTGCAATAGATATCTGCACTTAATTGCCAATTACATTCCCAGAATTTGGATGAATGGTACAGTCGGCTACAAACAGGCAATTATCATGATTTATTTTTATGATGCCAATCGAGCAGTTTCGTATAAGGATTAACATTACTATTGGATCAACTGAAGTTAGAGTTAGACTTTATGCTAGTTGAAATACCCATTTTTTTGTTAAAGGTCGTAAATGCCAAAGCGTCTTAGAGGTCCTTCTGGAGAACACAATGACTGAGACTAGCAGCCTCTTCACGGATGTTGACCTGAGGAACTTCTCAGACAACCTGTTGTTAGCTGCTTTTGACACCACTATCTATGAGATGCTGTTCATCTTCGTCTGCATCGGCAGCTCCCCTGAGGTGCAGGAGAAAATTTACCAGGAGTAAGTTATTTTAACGTTTTCGAATCCACGCTTTCAACGTCAAAGTCAAATCATTTTATTCAATTAGGCCATTGAAAGGCACTTTTGAATGTCAAAAATAGAATTTATTCTAGTTACCCCTTCCAAAACGTAGTTTCGTATGGACAATAATGAGCACAAAACGACATAGTCCCTCTTTTAAAATGTATTACAATATTTTTTAATCATTGATATTATATAATAATAAGTATGATGTGATGACGACGTAGCTGGAATAAAATTACTATACGAGTAGAACAATTTTTTATGTATTTGGCATGAGACTACAAGGGCACCTACAAAAGGTACAAAGGGTAGGAAAAAAGTATTAAAAATTAAGCGATGAGAGTTGAATTAATTTTGTTAATGGTGCTCATTTAATTATAAATATTCTAACCGCGTAATATCATGTTGTTTTGAATTCAAGACTCTAATCACAATTATTATATTATCAGAATGTTTGAGTTATTATTTTACTTTTATAAATCCGGACTTTGTATATTATCTTTTTTTTTCCAGAATAACTCAAGTTTTGGGCGAAGATGGAAGAGTCTCAAAGGAGAATCTATCTAAATTCGTTTATTTAGAAGCAGTAATCAAAGAATCTATCAGGTTATACCCGATTGCACCGGTTTTGGGTCGCCAAGCTACGACAGATACAAAGTTACGTAAGTAATAAGATTTTTAAGTAAATAAATATATAAATAATTTATTTTGGACCAAACACTTGTACACATTTTACAAACCCACCAAACTGCGAAACAGGCGGTAGAATGAGCTCGTCTTAACACATTTGATTCAAACGCACTCGACGCACCAAGTCGTATTGCTACCACAGAACTCAGAGAGCCCCGGGATCCTGACGCATAGCAACAGCTCCTGCTGCGTTTTCCATGTCCATATGACTACGAATACCAGGCATAACAATCACGAATAACGAAATCAACCAAAACTGTGACAGGGTAACGTCAACGCTTAGAATAAGACTGAGAACACAAGTGACAGAATTTGCGCAACAAAATGTTTTTCAAGCACGTCACTTTTTCTGTCTGCCCACTTGAATTCTACACTAAAATTTACGTTCGGGACATTGGTATGAACCCACAAACATGTCAAGAATTAAGTTTAGTGCTTTACTTCACAAATGCTTATCTAATTCTTTATTATCTAAATTAACTTAGGGCCCTATTTTGTTTTGAGTAGTTTAATAATTGAACATCTAAGTAGATTCTATAAATGGTCAGTAAAAACATTATCATCTGGACAGCGAGGGCCGCTTATACAATATTATTATTATTATTGCTTCCACATCACATGCGCACTATTTTTGTCGTAGTCACTAGCACAAGGTATATAACACAATGATTGTCGCGCGAACATGAAGTTCATCAACAGGTGTACAACAACAAGATAAACTGATTATTGTCACATGTTGCGACTATTTCATTAATTACTACCTACAGTTTTTAATTTACTCTTTAGTGTTATCTTACTACTTACACTATTCTCTATTCTTAGTCAGTCGAGATTGTTGAAAAGTGTAAGGGTCAAATACTTATTAGTTCTTTTACCATAGTAAGTTTTTACTGGTGCTCTCACGAATTTACTTTCTCTAACATCTCTAGTATTGTAAGTGTTTTGCACATTGTACTAAGTCCTTTGAATTGGCCATTATAGAACTGCTCTAGAGCCATTAAGTACTTGAACTACTCATGCACGGAAAGCACCTTACATGCAACAATAAGTTTCTTTACATTCAAGTTTTAGTTTTGGGTTAACTAGGTATTTCATAAATCGATTTTGCAGCGATTGTATATTGTTCAGATAGGATTTGAAAGTATGGCCATACGTATTTAAGCTATAGCTTAGCAAAGACTCGGTGAGAGCAAAATAGTGTCTTCCAGGTCATGTTACGGTCCGTTAACAGCCCTTAAATTTACTGATATACTCCAACTTTTGACCGACATAGTTGAAATTTTTCTCTTTTATGCAATCGTACGTGTGGCCTACAATACCGATATCCACACTGTCGATATTTTTTGCTCTAAGTTTGTGCGGCAATACCATCAGTCTTATTTAGATGAAGTATGATACCGTTATCGTGCGCCCACCGGGTGATTTTGTGAAAGTCGGCTTGCAACAGAGTCCTTACCTCCTGTATATTCTTAGAGGTACATAAGGCACATGTCGTCCACATACATATAAACCCGACATGTCCCAACTACATTACTGACGAGGCTTTTACCATGCATGACACAGCCAACTGGTCCATACATGGAACCAGTCGGAACGCCGAAGTTTACCGCAGCTTCTTTACCAGCCACATTAAAAATGCAGGTCTGTAAGGTTCTGCCACTCAAGTAGTTCCGGAACCACCTGTTCATGGGCCTCCTGATCCTAAACTCATCCATGGCTTGCAACAACACCTCGTGGCCCAAGGTGTCAAATGCCTTTTTATAATCAATGAACGGCGCCACGACCTGATGACACTGGTCTAGACTACCATTCATGTCTTCCGAAAACCATGTGATAGTGCTGATATTGGGCTATGACCGTGCCTATAACCGTGTTGTACATCTGCTGGTATACGATTTTGCTCTTAGAATTCGCTAACCTGACCGACTACTTTTTGTTCCACTATTTTATTAATTACTGATAAGATAGCGATGGACTTATTGTTAGTATAATCTGAGTGCGCTCACAAGATGAGCCTAATTAAAGCTTTATTTATGTGGGCTTGGATATTCATCTTCCGATAAACATAGGTTGAAAAAGTGCGACAAGAACGGTTAGATTTTCAATGCCCTGTCACTGCTCAGCTGATCGCTATAAATTTATTTACTTTATTTCTAAATCGTGTGTCTTCTAGTCTTTTCATGTTATTGTAAGGTGTCTCTTTCCAGTCCCTATATAACCTATCCCTACTCTGTAACATATTACTTAAACCTCTTCCTATCCACGGTTGTGTATCCCGATTTTTAGTCTTTGGCATTAGTCTTACTATTTGTATAAATTTTGTAATAAAATTTTGTAATTTATCATAAATAGTTAACGAGCATTCAATAAACAACAGTTGAGACCAATCATAATGAGTGATTTTCTTAGTTATTATCTTATTATTAATCACATACCGAGTTACTATCAGTGCACAGTCGCGTCGCATCTAACGATATCGAGAACAAATAAACGACTGGGAGTTCGTAGGTGGTATTACACACTGTAAACCTAGTCTATACAGGCAGTCCTTATATTTCTATATTTGATGACTTTCACTTACTCCTAACAGATTTATGTATATGTACCAACATGATGATGTCCTCGTTTGCTGGGATCTTCCTTATTATCTCCTCAATTTCATCAATAAATAACAGCTTATTCGTTTTAGGTGGTCTGCACATTGCAAGGATATTTATAGTTGAGTGGTTAAAAGTGAGTTTGCCATGAAGGCCTTTCTCAGATCTCGTCAGGGTTTTATTTGCATTAAACATTAGATACTCCTTAGCATAAATAAGCACACCTCCTCCTCTTGTATTCTCTCTCGTGTTTGCAAATATATTGTACCCTTCTATGTAATATAACGATAAATAGTCTTCCCTCTGTCAGAACTAAGATTGGATAAAGTTTAGAAAAGTGCCGCCTCGATAAGGGGTATGAGAGATGGGGATAGGAGGGGAGTGTTACTTAACCCCCCACTGGACCTTTTTTTTTTTTGAGGGTGGGAAATTATCAAATAACTTCTTCCGCTCTGCCCCACTGGACCTGGGAACCCCCCGCCGGAGATAATTTTTTTTTTAATATATGACATCATGCTCATATAAAGGTTGATAAATAAAATGTAGAGGGAGGTGGAATGGAAGAGAGGAAGAGGGCAAGTCATCCCCACCCACCTGAGACGAGTACACACTTTCAAGGTGAATGTCAAACGCCTCGAAGGTCAAGGTGAAATTAAAAAAGGAGTTTGTTAATATAAAGTTTTTGCTTATCGACCGAATTTATGTGCACTGTGTGTAGGTTTTTCTTGTTGCTAGATATACTCTGAACCCAATTGGTTGGATTTTACCTTAAACCATCCACTATTATTTGTATCCTAGCCGACAGACGTTGTTCTGTTCAAATTTCAATAATTCATGAAAAATATAGAGAAAAGAGGACTTTCAGTTTTTCCCGAATTTGAACATTTTCGTGAAACTTTTTCAATTGTTCTTATCATAAAACCTAATTGGGATTATTACGTTACAAAAAAATGCCTAATCGGTCCAGCCGTTCTCAAGTGATGCGCTTACCAACGCACAGCATCTCATTTTTATTTAAATAGATGTCGTAATGATGCTCGTAGTGTTCAATCCGCACTATGTGTCCAATAGACACGTATAACTTTAACGACAACTAGCAAGCCGCCCTAGTTACATTGCTTTCTAAGAATCGTTGAATATTTACGTTCACTCTTAACTGAGCTTATTTTCTTTTGCTCGTCATTTAGGAAATGCAGTTATCAATGAGGAGAAGAAATAAAATAACGTGTTGCTGTAATCTTCATTTATTTTCTTGACTCCATATGACGGGCGCAGCCGCCTCCACCTATAGACATTATAGTAACCTAACCCTACACGAACAACTAAGATAACCCTACACGTCACATTTTCGTATGACTATTTTTTCATACTGTATCCAATTTTATCCATATAGGTTTTCCTAACGCAATCAAGGACACTGAACGAGACACAATAGAATTTTTATTGTTATAACGCCTCTGGGCGTTTAAGGTCCCTCAAAGTGTTAAGCTGGGTTTTAGAAACCCATAGAAGGTTTCCTTTCAAATCTCTAAGTTAAAAAATTTCAAGTTGGTGCCATATAAATTTATTAACTTTGCTTGGATAGTTTTTGAGTAAGCTTCAATAAAACATATTTTTCACTTAGTTGTGGTACCAACTAAGAAGTGAAAGATAAAAACTTTTTCCAAAAACAAACAATTGACTTCCAAAAAAAACACTAAAAGTGAAAAATAATTTCGGAAGTCGGTGACAAAAAACGAAAATTTCAAACCAAAGACACCGTCTTCCGAAATTAAAGTAATTTTTCTCTTTTAGTGTTTTTTTTAACAAAACTTATCAAGAGAAAACCTGTAAGGACTTGGGAAAGGCTTTTGTCCAGGAAAAGGGCAGAAAAATTAACCTCCTTGTTTTTTAAAGGCGGTTAGCAAGAAAAGGAACAGATTTTTTTTTCTAGATGATTCTACTCTTTTACTTAATTATTTTTCATTTGTTAAGGCAATGTGACAATTCCTGCTGGTAGTAGTATAGCGGTCCATGTATGGAGCATAAACAGAAATCCCAAATATTGGGGTTCAGATGCTGAAGAGTTTAAACCAGAAAGGTGGCTTAGTTCTGACACTTTTCCGAGTCATCCAGCTGCTTATGCTAGTTTTTCTCCGGGCCGAAGAGGGTGTATTGGTAAGTTGACAGTCACTTTTCACAGTTTTCACCGCCATATCAATAATACCAATTGTGATTAGCAAGTTATGATTTTAAGATTTCATGATTCGACATTGTATGTCACTGAATTTTGGTGGATTAAGATGCTTAGTTGATTTTAAAATACTAAACCAAATAGCAACTAAGATTTGCTACTTAATTGCGTGTTGAATATACAAAATATTTTTTTGTTGTCAGTTAGACATCACAAGAAACTGATTAGCTTAGTCTTAAAGGGTTCTCTCAGGGTAGTATATTGTGGCCCATATTGCCCGTACCCCCACTCTCAGCTATTTCATTGTTATATATATTTTTTTCATTCTTTATATCATTTCAGGAAAAACGTATGCACTGATGTATTTAAAAGCAACAATAGTGCCATTATTACGCAAGTTCAAACTCACGGCGGATCATACAAAGCTGAAACTAAAATTGAAAGTAATGATGAGCCCTATATCTGGACATTTTGTAAAAATTGAGGAGAGGCGATTTAATAAATAATGTCATGAGATTTTTCTAATGCTTTTCCTTGTTCGTGCATGTCGTGTAAAAAAAAGTGAAACTATAGCAAACCGTACTAAAATTTTAGTATAAAAACCACAAACATTATCTTTCACAATATTTTTATTCGTCGAAACACATTCAGTAGGTATTTTTACAAATTGATCGAATCATAACGAAGAAATATTTTATTGTTCTGAGAAGCGTAGTTACAATATTGTCCTTTAGTAGAAAATAGAAAACAATACTTTAAAATCACAAATAACAATCGGAATAAAAAACACAAAATAATATTTATTGCGTAAACGCCATCCGAATGTTTACTACGGAAAATATGAAGAATCACAAGTAAGAGTTGCGTGTAAAAATAATGTTTAAAAAACTAAAACGGAATCTATAAAAAAATTCTGACATTTGGTTAGGTTAGGACGATCAAGTACAGAAATAGTTTTCATCAAGTCTTAAAAATAATTCTGAGCAAAAAAATTGTACAATAACTAAGTTCAATTTAGATAATAAATTCAACGTACATAATTTTATGACACTTGTACAAAAACTTGCAAGGTACATTTTCATTGCAAAAATCAAATGATCCATTTATGTGATTACTTCAAAAATTCTAAATGGAATTCAAAAGATTATTTTTATGAAAATAAAAGAAAATTTCATAACAGGTTAGTAAAGAACAGTCGTAATACTATTATTACATTAAGTTTAGTATAGTCTATTTCACAACATCTGGACTATGTGGCTCTACATTAGCAAAATAAAAATATACGAAGAAGAACTAAGGCTTGCTCGCAGGACAAATCACTAAAAGCATTTAGCGCTAAACATATTTAAAACCTCATTCTGTTACCTTCATCTTCAAATAATTGAAAGAAACAGAGAAGTTTTAATATGTACGTTTAGCAGTAAACGTATAATTAATTAAGTTAAGCGAGTTGGGGTGCAAGCGGGCCTGAACCTTGCAATTGAACCACTACTCGGGAGAATATTTTAAAACTTCGACGTAACCAAACCTTAGACAGGCTGATTCTGAATTTTATTGCAAGCTTTCAGGGATTATATTCATGAGTACTTTGGACGACTTTTGGATAAAAATGCACCCGTCTCATTCATTTCAATTGATTGTTGTATGAAAAAACAGTTAAGAAAAAAAAACGGAAATATCGAAAAATATTGTTTTTCTGTTTCCGTTTTTGTCTGTTAACTGTTCTCCCAGAGAACAGGGCAGAGTTTAAGAGCTCCCGAAGCTCTTTCACTACAGGACTTCCTAATCGGTGAAGTTATCAGACGAGAATTAGCAGCTTAGATACAAAACAAAAGAACGAGACGAAAACATCACTATAGCAAAAATTATAATGACTTTTGTCTAACACATAAACAAAGCTAGTTATTTTCATTTTGCCAATGTCAAAGCAGATTTCTAAACTATTTTAACAACAGTAAAAATTGCACAATATTTGACATCGATATATTGTTTAAAGGCGTTCATAACATTTTTTATTCATTCTAAAAATGAAGTAAATTTTTGTTCAATAATAATGTCTTATTTATCTTCGATATAATATTCGGACTACTTCATTGGTAAAAGACAAAGTATGACGTTTCGTTATTATTATTTTTAAATACTAAAACTGTAATCCAAAAAGATTTAAACTCGAATTTAAAATCTTGCGGCTCTTGCACACAATTACTCATTTTAGCGTCCACTGTCGTAATTGTAAAGACAAGCTCCACCAAAGTGTATGGATACTATGTATGGGCCACTGTTACATGAACCATTAAAATATGAGCCCAACTTTCTTGTACTGAAATCATTATACATTACAAACCCTAAAATATTGCTGACACTTAAAAGTACTGGTAATAAAAATAATCTCAAATACTTTATGACTGAATCGAATCAGCAATACAATATTGCACAAAATAAGCTTCATAAGCAAATTGGACGTAATATTACGTTCGACAGTAACATTAATAAATATCTACATAACATAACACACGACTAGCATCATAATACTTTTAGCTCCAATAAATAAAAAAATAATTTAATTGAACGTTTATAATGTAAAATACGCAAACATCCTCTTACACGCTTAGTAGTTATATCGTACACCTTATTTCACAGGCCAAGAAACGATCATTCTATTTTAAAATTTAAACAGTCGATAGATCTTATAATATATTTGGAAAATATTATAAACATAGCTGTTACGCTGTACCAGAGCACAAAAGAATCACGTGATAACAGTTAAATAGCCGAACTGTTAAAAAAGCGACAGCGACAGGAAACACAATCTCATCCTGCATTCCAGTCTTATACAAGACATTGAAAACATAATGCAGTGGAGTGCAACATAACTCGAAATATCGCACACTAAAATACCCACAAACCATGACTGCCAAAATAACTCGGAATTCCGAGTTACAAAAACCCGATAAATCGATCTAAGCTGTTGTTTTTAAAATAGAACATCGTGAAGTAATACTAGAT
Organism: Agrochola circellaris; assembly: GCA_914767755.1. Classification (NCBI taxonomy): domain Eukaryota; kingdom Metazoa; phylum Arthropoda; class Insecta; order Lepidoptera; family Noctuidae; genus Agrochola; species Agrochola circellaris. Next base: position 15,629,724 of record OU611863.1, on the reverse strand, counting down.
CACAGTCTATGTAAATAATACATTTAATTAGATAAACATTTACCTAAAGTTTGCTTTACAGGAAACATGTTAACGTCAAAAAGACGCAGAGATTAAAATACTAAAAATTACTTTTAGTTTTTTTTGTTCTCTAAAAATTTCATTTGGCTGAACATAATTGTGAGGATTTGTAAATTACAGGTTATGTCTTCAGGTTATGTATCGGTTCATAAAATCATAACCAATCTTCAAAGTTTTCTGTTATTGCATTCCATACATTACGGCTAACTTGTCAAAATATTACAACTACATTGTTTACATAATAATGTTTTATAAAATCCATAATTTTGTTCAGCCAGAACAAAAAACAAGTCCCACGTAATCTACTTAATACGAAGTCTCTAACAGTAGAAATGTACAACGGTAACGACTATTAGTAAAACGACATTTGACTCACAAGAGTCGAAGTAGAGAGTACAACCCAGTCCTCTCACGTCACTTTGTAGAACTCACGGCAACTTTTCGGACGTCAGCTTGTCAAAAAACCACTTTCACTTGTCAAATACCTATTTGTTTTGACGTCAATTTTGCATCACAATTATTTGGCATCAGAAATTAACACCTTTTAACCGTAACTCAGTTTTCGGCTCATTTCTTCATTTGTGACTCGGTTTTCCGTCTTCAAACTGACAACTGTCATTCAAAATTTTGACAATAATGTGTTTTCTACAAAATGACGTTACAGCGACGACCCCTTTTTGTCTAATCAATCGATTTGGACGGCTTCACTCTGTCCAGCTTATCAGGTTTTTCTGTACTATTCTGGCTACCCCTGAAAGAAAAGACAGATCAGTATTTGTTAGTTTTGCACTCACGGCAGAAATCCTTAGTACGGGAATAGGATACGTTGAACTCAAACGCCGGTTAGTACAAACACCCTGTTTATACAATATGGTGGGTGGCGCAACAGGCCCTTCACTTGGCAAAGGTATTATTAATATACAGCCTATTCCCAACACAACAGTATTAGTAAGCTAGTCGAATTAAGATCGCAGGTAACGCAGGTAGATATTAGGACAATGTTGTAGTCTAACTGAATCGCACAGAACTCCTCGTACTATTTACTATGTCTATTTCTACCACTTATCAGCGAGCGAGGCTGTGATCTGGATTGAATGGTGTGGGTGCCGATGTAAAGCACAAAGGACATTTCAGCATTGTCTCCTATAAGCTTCTGGTATTACAGATGTCCAATGTCGGCAGTGAATCCAATGAGGTGGGCCGTCAGATTCTTTGCTACCGAATTACAAATCCTATAAGAGTATCAGAGTACTGACCAGTTCAAGCTCAACCGTCACAACATGTGGCACAGGCGGCCCCTGTGCTTGGCCCTGGCGGGCAGCTCGTCAGGCAGCACGCTGGTGTGCTTGCTGTCGCTCACGACGGTGCTCTTCTTCACTATTGGAGGCTTCTCGTTTTCCCGAGAGCTTGCCGCCGCGTACATTGATCTGAAACATGCTTTTGTTTTACTTTGATTTTACAACTGTTTCTTTTGGTGTTGTGTCTAACATTTGTTTATTACCCTATATGTTTGACAATGATGTCTTTTATTTACATTACTAAAATTCCAGTCTAGGTTAGTTATAACTTGACTTGAATAGTTTATTTGGCTTTTGGGTATTGAACTCATGTTCTCGTGGATCTTAGACTGTGGACTATTGCTTATAATTTGACCATTCGACTGGCCTTTTCTAAACGATCAATATCGTAGCTTTTAGGTCTGAACTGACGTTGAAAGATTTACTTAATTTAGAATTATTATTCTTAAAACTAAAACGGCAGCAAATTAGAAAATGCTGACTACGTAATTAAAAGGAATATTAAATTATTATTTGCAATATTGCAGGCCTACATGACTACTTAAAGCACGCTGTAAAGAACAAGATCATTCACTCTTCAGCAGCATAACAATATTGTATGTTAAAAATCTGATAAAAAATAGAAATAACATCTCTACAAAACTTTGCTCAAGCATATAGGCCAAGTAATCCCAACAACAGCACAAGAGCCTTACCTCGTCAGCTTACTCCTCGCGGGCCTCGTCGTGAAGTTCGTACTCTTGCCTCTCCTCAAGGAGTGGAAGGAGGTCTTCAACGGCTTCACCAGCGCCATGCTGCTGCTGCTCTCAGGGATCGGCTTCGTACAGTTCAGTGTCTGGACTGTAAGCTCCACGTCTTTTATTGGCTCGTTTAAGGCTGTAAAGAGAATACAATATAATAATTTATTAGCATTTTTACTGGTCGACTAGACAACTTGGGGGATGCAGAGACAAACAAAGTTAGTTATATTGTATATGATCATGACTATGTCCCTTGGCAGGTTAAGAAAGTAATATGAATTCAAAAAGACAATAAAGCCACATTTAACTCCAAGCTACGGTCAACTTAACTTTCTGAGACACATTAGACTAAGCGTGCATGTATTAAGTTGTCACATAGGACAACTAATTGCAGAATGCAAAATCGCGTAGATTGCGACACGAAGTTGACGCATGTAGCTACATATTGGCTCCGGATTATTATTAAAGTCGAGGGGTTCATTTACGCCTTTCCGACTTTAGAACCAAAGCCAAAATTCTCAAAAGCTTGTAATTCCTTACCAGTAAACTCCTCAATAGGCTTATCAATAGTATCATGGTCGATCCACGTCAACCCCATCTCCACCTTCTCCGCGAGGTCCTGCCAGCGCTGGCGGTTGTCCATGGTGCCGGAGTAGAGCGGCAGGATCCACGGGAACGTGTCGGAGAGGACCTTGTACAGGGGGAGGCAGATCATGTCGATGAAACCCACTTGCATTTGGGGCAGCTCGTCTTTCTTTTCTCTGGAAATGGAAATTGGGTAATTAATAGACATAGTGTTCAATTATAAATTGAATGATACAGAACAATATTCTAGATGGTCAATCTTTGCTATATTTCTCAGGAATAAAACTACTGGACGCGCTGGACGTGCAACTTTGCTAAAAAGTACTGTCAACCACAAGTCAAAGTCGTAGTTCAAGCATTTCTACTGACACTGGTTGACCGTACCTACTAGCACTGACAAATAACACATGTCAACCAGGTCATAAAAAAAGTGACGAGATTAGATCTGTAAATTATTTCCTAATGTGAATAATGTGAATTTCTTCATCTTCGCTGTTGATGCTGTTTTATATTAAAAATGAACAAAAGTTCAGTAAACGGTAATCACCTGTCCATCATAGCAATAGGCTGTTGGTTCAGCTGCAGTTTCTCCAGGTCTCCCTGGTCGAAGAACTCGTCGGCCACAAGCTTGGCGATCTTGTGCTGCACCTCCCAGGGCTTCGCGATCGCTGACACGTCGCAAGCTGTCATCATCATGCCACATAACACTGAAATATTATTAGAAAGATCAGCTTTAAGATATGAAATAGGTACCTACATTAATTATCAAGGAAAAGATTTTTAATTTAAATACGGATTACAAAATAAGTAGTGCGTTAGGAAAACAACTAAAATGCTTCGACAAAAAATAAAGCAGAGACTCAAAAGTGGGGAGGATTTTAAGTTATTCTGCTTTATAATCTTTTTCCAAAATGTTACATTAGTTTTGTTGGCATCCAGTGTGATTTAGCTTGTTATATTAGAAATTAAATACGGTAAAAAAGTTATAAATTCTCACATTCTTTCTTCTCCGGACTCTGCCAGTCGAACTCCCCGTTCTCCACCAGCTCGTGGAACTTTGCTCTCTTCTTGAAGTACATCGCCAGGTCTGTCGACAAGATCGCCGTCTCCACTACCCTCATGACGTCTTTGTAGTCGCATGGTGATAGCGCCTGGAAGATCAGAGGATGGATTATATTCACAAGTTCAGGTCACGCCATTTGACTTTCGCCATGGTGTCGTAAGAATTATTAGGTAAATGTAGTAAAAAGTGACTTGTGGATTTTCTCAGTTGGGTAACGGTATTAATACCGGTATATTTAAACATGTCTGCATGATGACTTCAACCCATATATACCAACCTGTGAACCAACTTCACCGACACACATAATTTTCTAACTTCAGTCATTTTTGTATTCGTTCATGCTATATTATTATTTATTATCTACCTCTGACGGAGGTATTTCACGACTTTCGCTTCCAGCAATCCACAATGACAATACTGGGCTAGCGGGAAGGTTATTGCTGTCAGAAGCGGGTATCATATACCTCTTAAATATAAAAATTACCAAAAAATAAAACTCACCTGAAAAATATTATTACTCTCACTATTCAAAATCATGACACACTGATCGAAATGGTGGTGTTCCATCGTAGAAGTCGAATACAATATCGCGAGTGGACTCTCCGTCTTCGTCTGGAACGCGTTGTTGGTTCCTCTGTGGTCCAGGTCGTGGCACAGACAGGCCACCAGCAGGCCCAGGATCTCCAGGTCGGACATGAACCGCTCCATCTTGCCAGTTTTCAGCATGGCGAACATGGTTTGAGCAACGTTGAGCGCGTGTCTCCAGTTGTGGTACTTTACGGGGCGGTAGTTTTTTTTGACGCTTAGTATCCAGCGGCAGAGTACCTGGTAAGGTATGACAAGTATTCAATGAAATTGGATCGACGTGAAGTGGACGCGAGTGGTGGCGTCGTATTGGTTGGACGTGAAGAAGAAATCAATTTTATTATTTAAGGTTGATAATTGACTATAAATAAACTGAGTTTTCGGTCTACTTATTCTCTTATTATTCAACTTGACGCAATGATACTCCTTACGTTTTGTTAATAGGAGGTACTTCAGATGGTCACTTACATCGTATGGTACGTGGAACTTCTCAACCAGGTTGCACTGTAGGAACATACGAAGAGTCGCCCTACAAGTATCCTCATCAGATAGGTCGAAATCTGAAACAAAGCAGGTTTAGGTTGAAGAAGGAGAAAGGTTAATTGAAATGGACAAAAGAGTTTCTGACACTTGCAAGAAACTTTTCTTACTATAAAGCTACGCGTCAAATGTCGCAAAATCTCGGACAATATGCCTAGCCACGTGTCTTCACATTTGTAGTCCGTCCATCAATGGATTGCGAGAGGCAAACAAGAGGTTATTGCCTTTTGCAGTCACTATGTAATGTATCGGGTATAAGGGACACTTTTCAATGTTTGACTTACCGTGAAACTGAAAGCTGTACAAGTTGTAGAGTTCCGCTGAGGGGATATTGTCCTGGCACAGCTTGCTCGTATCTTCTGTCGATGCTGTCGCGTGGTATGATAGGCATTCTAACGCCACCTGTTGTGTAAAATTGGTATTATTCCGGTCCTTACGAAGTTTAAATAAAACGTGATGATCATAATCGCACTGAAGAAATATTTTTTTCATTTAGAATAGTTACTCCAGGGCAGGCGCTTTTGGAAAAGCACAATGACACAGCTTTTCTGAGAGCAAGTTTAACAAGAGTTGGACGAGGTCACTAGGGGTTTATGAACTTTGATAGCTGTTGGAAAAATTTATAGAGATTTCTGTGTAAAGCAGTCCGCGAATATTTTGAAAACTTGGAACTGTTCGTAGTTACACTGATTTGCTAATTACATGCTCTAAGGTGAGTTAAAACGATGTCAATACCTTTTGTTTAGCCATCAGCTTGCAAGCATTCTCGTACATCTGTGTGTTATGTATGCCGAGGCCGCAGAAGATGGCGAACGCTTCGAATATCGAAATGTCGCCTTCCGTGAACTGACACCCATTCTCCTGGAAATAACAATGTTAAAGTTAGTTTTGGTTGGTCAATGTTAGTTTTGGTAATAAAGATTATTCAATCGATTTTTTTATCATCGTCAGAATCCATTTGAAGCATGAGTATGACTGGCACAGAACGTTTGCAACAGATCAAGCATCGTTTGTTATTAAGTTTTTTATTTTAAAACTTAGGCAGGAACCTACTGCTTGCAAAATATTACACCCCATATGCGCTTTTATAATTTCTAACGTGACGTTATCATCGTGCATGTCCACAGCATCACCATAAGATGACTCGGGCCGTGCTGTGACTGACTCAATTTTCTCTTCACTAACCTTATTAATAAGCTGCGCAACTCCAATGACATCTTTGTTAGCGTTGACGATGGGCATGCACAGCATGGTCCTGACGGTGGCCGCGTCGTCCACAGACACGTCTGCCACGAACATGCCGTTCTCTCTCCGCCAGTCCGCCACGTCGGAGATGTTTAGTGCCTTGTTTGATTGGGCAACCTGGAAATTGGAGACTAGGTATGAAGGTGTTACACATTTAAAACATTTCTTCATTGGTATTTACCAATTATAATTTACCAATGGAGTTATGTTTTAAATGAAAATAGTCATCAAAATGCATGAATGTAAGATTTTCAAGTACCTACAATTCTATCTAATCTATCTATCTTGATGACATTCAATTTTGTTATTTAATAATATGAATCGTCGACTTGGAAAACTTTGCTACTTTATCGAAATATTAAAAAAAAGAAAAAAAATCGCAGTAGTTAGCAGTCCTGTATTACGAACTGTCTTTAACTAACCACGAGGATGAAGTTCTAAACTAAGTTAACGACCGATGACGTTCCTATTCGTAAACTGTAGGAAGCAAAAGATAACACTGGGCATGGCTCGCTGCTCGTTTTCAAGCTTGAGAATGAAAGCGAGCAGCGAGCCCGTAATATACCCAGTTGTTTAAGAGTCTTGGTTGAGCGTACAATATAGTGTTGAATTAGTTTATTTAAAAATAGCTCATTGCTGCTAAAGTTGATCAATGTTTCAGATATACATGCCAAAATAACAATAATATAATAAAAGTTCTCACCGCCAGCGCAATACTCGCGAGCGTGGAGCGGTAGTCGTGCCTGGGCGTGAGCGTGGTGCGCGACTGGTGCGCGCCGAGCTCGAACAGCGTGTGGAAGCGCGTGGGGGCGGGCGGCGGCAGCGCCGGCATGGACGACTTCTGTCCGCCCGGCCGCTGCACTATGCGCTCTAAGTGACTCTGGAAGAGATAGGGAGGATTTTTTTAATGTTGAATGAAAACATGAATGTAATATTATTAACAAACTGTAACCATGAATTCAGCACAGAATTCTAGACCTAGAATTTCTACCCCGGCAAGCGTAGCTTAACCTGATGGATCGACCCGTACGGCTGTTATTAATTAGCCACGAGCTCCTCCTACGACCTTATATAAAACTTGAACTTAGGCTCTAGGTGTTGGTATTGTATCATTCATTTACTTACCGATTCACAATGATCCGTATCCGAGATAAACACGGCACATCGTTCACACTTCAGCAGCTCCCTCGCCTCAGTCATGATCTTCGTGACCAAGCACTCCAGGTTGCTCTGCTCTTCGAAGATACTCCTGGCCAGCGCCAGCAGGATCTGGTTCCTCTTGTACTCCAAAACAGAGGACTCAAAGAGCTGCGCGTTCTGGATACCGATACCGCAGAATGTGAGGTACCGGCGAAAGACTTCCACGTCTCGGGGGGAGAATTCTTTGGATCCTGAAACAGGCCACTATTATGTAAGAAAAGTTTTCTTCTTCTATGATGAACCCGTGCCCCAGCATGGGTTGATTACCCCCTGCTGGGGTAAAGTTATTAATAGAAAAGTCGAGAAGGAAAGATAAGAATGTTTTAAAACTGGGGCAGATTCTAGTGGCTCTAGTAATTTTAACTAATGTTCTTATTATAACATCAGACAGCCTTGCCAAGTGACTATCGCTTTCAAAGCGTGTCGTATTTCTAAAATAATTTTTAATAAGGTTGACTTATGCTTTTCGGTAGCTTATGTCTGTCTCATCCATTTTTGAACTTTCCATCATATTTATTGCTGATAGAATGACCTTTTGTCTAGGCCATAAGGGCCTCCTCGGTTTCATCCACAGATAATACTTACTCTATCGACGGTTTCACTTAATTACAAAATGACGGAAAGGTGCTTGAAGAAAGCTAAATAAAACACTTATTGAGGAAATAAGTAGGTATCCGTCATGATTTAAATGCTCTCAATAATCCAAAACCTTTAAGCTCGCAAAATAAACACAACAAACTTCGAAATCCTACGAAATAAAACAATATTCCTTTAAAAATGAAGCACGAAGCGTGGCTCAGTCGCTAGTTTATCATAAATTTAGTTATAACAGTTAGGAACCAACAAAGGCTTTAGAGTTGCGAACGTCGGAAACTTGGCGAAAAGTCGATGCGGCGGAATCTGCACCAAATTCAATTATGATTAACTGGAGCATATAGATCATGATAATATGTATACGACTATACGAGGAACTGGCTTGGAGGGATTGCATTTTAAGTGGATATTATATTTAGAATTAATATTGGAGAAACCAATATTGAAGTAATTTAACAAGGAACTATGTAAACTAAGAGTGGTTTGGTTGTGACAATGTTCGACGCCAATATTTGCGGTGGATAGTGTTGTGGTGAGAAGCATATGCCCAACAGTAGGCTGCGATAAGTTGGGTTGATTTTAATTGCATATTTGAACACCAGGTAAACACCCAAGTGGAAGTAGAAGAACAATGGGGTTGCAAAAATGCCATGAAAGATAATATCTGTTGTGAATCCAACACAACACCTTGCACGCGGTCTGCACGCGCAGGCATCGTGATCAGCGCGTCATAGGTATAGCTGCGGTGCGGCGCGACGGCGACACGGCTCGGCCCGATGACCACTCGCTTCCGCGGAGTCCACCGCGCCGGGCGATATTCCTCACTTATTTTATTGTTTGTCCGGGACAGTTTATAATTTGTTATAAGCACGGCAATAAATCATTGCCTAAAAATACAGTCCACTCTTTTATTGCTCATCGCGCTAACAATGGTCCTTCGAGCCGGATGGCGCTGAAATCTCTACGGTGCGTTTACGATGATATTTTAGTGCTAAGGTTAGCGTAGATTATCAAATCAAATTATTTTATTTCACATAAACTTACATGGGCACTTCTGAAACGTACTAACGGCACTTCAGAAGCTAGGTGCACGGTTCTAATTGGTCGTTTCTAATTAGGGCCGCACCTCAACACAACGCATTGCAAAAATGTTTCTAGATGTTGCGGCGCGCCCCGCCAGCTAATTTTGTAAAGCAGCTGACAGATAGTCGACATTTTAATTATTATGTCATCGAACAACAATAAATGGAAACTTACCATCAGTCTTGTTGATAATCTGTGCTACTCCGACCACGTCACCCTCGTAGTTGCAGATGGGCATGCAGAGGATCAGATCAGTCTTGTAGCCCGTTCGAGCGTCGATTTCACTGTTGAACCTGAAATAAATGATAAAGAATGGTTTAGGACTGAGTGTAAAACAACTTTTTGCTGTTGACTATGAAGGTTGGCGGATGCTCTTATAAATTCATCAGAATCTATACAGTTTTCTTTGTTCAAATCAATCAAAATAAAAACTAATTTTATACAAATTAGGCTGAGAATCAGCACTTTTCGAACGTCAAAATTACTTAAGATAGTCCCCCAAAACGCCCGCCTTTCACCACTTCCTAGTAGTAAGTAGCTGGAAAGCAGAAGTAGCGCAATAAACTCCTCAGCAGCACAGTTGTCTGTTCAGTTAGAAAAACTTGATTCTATACAATAGTACAGTACGACACAACTTAGATGTAGCATCGGCAAAATTCGTAAAACCGATCACCATCCGAACTGAGTGTGTCTTTAAAATCACCAATCTTTATTCCTGCTTTAGGTGACAATGATCTTTACGAAAACGCAAAACTTGTATAGTCATTTAACCAAATATATTCGTAAAATTGAAATGAATGAATGAAAATTTTCAAATTTATGCTATATTTAAGTTGTGTTATACTGTATTGCTATCGGGAAAACCTCTGTAATAATTAAGTAAACCACTTTTCAATTGTCAATATACTTTACCCGTGATTAGCTGCAGCAGTATCCGGGAACTGGTACCTAAGTTGCTGAATTTGTTGCCTACGCTTTTTCTGAAGGCTTTTCCTTTTCGCTATCGTGTGTTGCTGGGGAGTTTGTTCCGCCATTTTTTCTTCCCAGCGAGTTCACTAGGAAATGGTGAAGAGCAGGCGTTTTGGGGGACCGTCTTATGAAATTTTAACATTCTAGGAGTGCTGGTACTCAGCCTAATTTGAATAAATACCGTTTCCACTTACGTTGTTGTAAATTTTGTTGTTTTTATCAGTTTGCTAAAAGACAGTTAACATCGTGGGACCCTTACCTGGGATCAGAGTACGCGTTCTTGATGTTGATGGGGTGCTTCGTCTGCGCGGCGAGCCCGGCCACTCCTACGCCGAAGGGGATCTTGATCTCTTGCGAGCGCGCAGTGCGGAGGGCGTCGTTTAATTCTGGTTAAACAAATTAGGATTATTTTCAGGAGTTTATTTTGTAAGGATGATGGTACACATATCACTATGTTGTCCTTTTAACCCAAAAGTTGGCTGGTAGGTAATACCTTGTGGTGATAAATCCGCCTATGTAAATACCACTACTGTATATGAAGTATAAGTAAATAAATATAAATGAAAAACGGTGTAAATGTTATCGTGACGGTTATCAGGGGGTTTTTTGCCCGATATGACATGGGAACAGGACAAGAAGAAAATTATTTAGGATTGGTGAACAGAAAGTTGATGAACACATCATAATAGTCAGTATAATTACAATCTGTAATCGTTGCGTTTTTTAATCGCTATTTTCGCCCGCCCATCGCCCACGCCTAAAACATTAGGTACTGTAGCCATTAGGTAATGGTTGGGTGGTTCGTTGTTTCTTGGTAGGTTGGGGTCGGTTGGTCGGTTGGTGGTTGGTAATATTTTTCTGTCTGTATTTATTTTCTTTGTATACCTAATAGCACAATATAACACAGAGCACGTGGAACCGTCGCCAGCCGCTGTTACAGGAAGCACTGTCAACCTGTTTATTCGCACTACGACACACATGTCGTAAAACTGATAAACTGATACGACGTATAAACTGATGGCTTTGATTCAATCAAAATCAAAATCAAATTATTTTTATTTCACATAAACCTACAAGGGCACTTATGAAACGTCAGAAGCTAGGTGCACGGTTCCAATTGGTCGTTTCCTATGGAGAAGAGCCGGCAAGAAACTCCACGGTTACTCTTTTAAAAGAAAATGGTTTTTACAATGTTTCCAAGTTACAGTGTTAAAAGGTATGAGAGGACAGTGTAGGCCCATCAGCAAGTACCAGGTACTTAGCAAAATATTAAATGGTCCACCGATCTACAGTCTGTTATGTCTACAACGTTCTCTCATTCACAAAATTTAAAAGAAAGAAAAAGATTGGCGAAGATGACGAGAAGTTGTGGTGCTTTTGACGCAACGAATTTTATTAGTACCTACTGCCGTCTGCCGGCACGGTAATTCCGTACTCTGTGGGACCAATTCCTAACCTGTACGAAACAGTGCTACTGTTACAAAGGGTGCAAAATAAGGACAACAATAGTTCTGACCCAAAATAGTTTCCTGCAAAAACTGAAAGGTCATCGACACCATTAGTTTCATGTTTCAGCAGTTTGGCAGACAATTAGCCTGATTAGTGTTCAGTCCTTGGAAATACATTAATTAGAGTATGTGCTCTGAAGACTGGCAGCATTGCCACGTTGATCTATGGCCAAAGAGCCAGCTATTTCCTTAAAAAGGAGACGTGCAATTGGGCCCCATGGCCCGAGCGTTTCGACCCCAAACGGCTGAAAACTGTAGTTACACATAAGGTAAAGTATTTGCTCCACTTGAATGTAACAGCCAGCAGCACGCCAGCACAACGTGAACTTATTCATACATATGAAATTTTATAATTTGGGCTTCTGTGCCGAGAGTTTAGTAATGTGACAATAGTACATTACCTATATCTGCCCGCGCACGTTCGTATTGCTCTTTCTGACTTTGGCTTATGACAGACAGTAACAGCAAAAGTTCAGAAGGCCAATTCTCATACTTAAAAACGTTCACATTCTAGTCGCAATCTGTCAAGCTTGTCAAAAATGTTGATAAATTGATAGTATTTTTGACAGATTGCGAATGCGAACATTCTTAAAAATTACGGGAATGGCCCCTCTGTTTTAATTTTTAATATTCATCACAAAAATTACAAAAGTGCGAAAAGGACATCATTACATTATTATCTTATATCCTTTTTTAATCAAAGCTGCTCTTTTTCATTCTTCTTCTAGCGAATATGTTTCATCTGAGGAAAAAGCCATGCCAATCTCTCTATAATCTCCAATTCATACGTTTCTCTCTAGTGTAAGAGAGCGTCGAAATATGAAACCAATCATAGAGGGCCAATCAATCTCTGACGCATAAAATCTTGATCGGAAAACACCCCCGAAGCTGAACGAACTCCGTGAGACGCGTCGACGGGAATGTTCTATTTTTAGATAAGCCATATTTTGTCCTTGTAGGTACCTCCTTAGAGAAGTTATATCAGTAGTCTTCATAAGTGTTTATCTATAAACTTTTAGTATGTGTAGAATCCTGTTGATCCCGTATTTAAGCTGATATATCACTACACTGACTCATAACCACACCAGCCATGCTATTCTGTAAACATCTCACCGTTAAAACTTGGGTGAAGTGAGCTGTCAATAGTGTCAATCCCTGTGGAATGACAGCTCACTCCACGCTCACTTCACCTAAGTTTTCACGGTGAGATGGTTACAGAATAGCAATGCTGGCCTCTCGTGCAGGTACCGCTTCACTTTCAACTGTTTCCCGCCATTCGTGGTGACTGACAGTTAACATAAGTGTCAGCTACCTCTAATCTATTAAAAATATATACTATATACGTGTTAAATATTACGTCTGTTTCTGGAAAGAGAGGGAAGGTGTCATACTATATGTACATTGCGGCGTGCGTATGTACGAGTATCTACCAGGGGGCCCCCGACTCATGGTAGTGCTAGGAACCGTTGTAGTCGATAGGAGTCCGACATGACCCCCTGTTATCCTCAGACGCAGAGTATCCCCGAGGATATTCCCAGAGCAAAAAAATATATATAAAAAATATGTGTGCTACTATAGAAAATATAGAAAATTCACTGGATCATTGTATTAGAGCTGCCATTTTCCTAATCAAATACAACAAACTATATAAGGTCTACTCGTGCGTACACGTACGAACACGCACGAACGATACCGATCTTCCAAGTATAAAGAGACCGCGCAGACTGGGTGCGACTTAGTCGTATGTATACGAACGTATACTCGTAGTGCCGACGACGTCCGAAAAGAATCCGAACTTGTTGGGACATTTCGTGCGTTCAATGCGATATCACCGGAACGCTACCTATTTGACGAAGAAAAACGTATCCGGTATGTGCACTCAATTCGTACGACCATGGTCGTACGTGTACGCACGAGTTAAACTCGTAAAAAAAGCGCATCTAAATCGCGCGCGGCCTTAGGTACCTATAATTATATAGTCAAGTGCAGTGATCGTCTGTTTGACAAACAATGTTTCAAAATATTTCATACTCACTTAGCATAAGTCACCCAAAAAAAAACCGTAAAGTAATAAATAACGTATTAATTAAGAATTCACAACATCACAGACAGCAGGATACAAAACAGCTTAATTACAAAATGAACAATGACCCGACATTTTAATAATAATGATTATTGTCTATTGAAAATTTTATTGCGTTTGAATGCATAGACAATGGTGCATCAAAATAACGTTAGAATAGTAGCTCATATGGCGACCACACATCATACGTCTTAGACCATCATGAGTGTTTTAATTATTATCATGATATTAATTTTGATGATGATGTGAGTTATGTTATTAATTTTTAAATGTGTTACTTGTATTATGAATGTTATTTTCTTTTTTGTTTTTATTTATATAAGATTTCAAACACAATGTAAATTGTTTGTGAATTGGAATTAAGTATTTTCCGCCCCAAACCTAAAATTCAAAACACTAAGACGAAGTTGTAACATGAACCTTCTTCAGACTTCTCCTGCACTTTACCATCCCAATCGACGAGTCAATTTAGACCTACGTACCTACCTATACCTAGATGATTGCCTCAAAATGTATCGCCCTTATGCCTACGCTCCCAATTTTCATGAATACTCTCCGTAAAGTAATTTTCACTTTCGGGAATGAAGAAAAAACGTGAAATGCTTCAGATGCCTCGCATTCCCGAGAATTGGCGACGGAGCGCGAAGGGATGTGACGTAACCTAATATTTTGAGCTAGTTTTTAAGCCTAAAGTAGTCTGCTTTGAAGGAATTTTCTGGTTGGCTTTTTAGTTTACGTTCTCTATGGAGCTATTTAATGACACGATACCTATTCCGCTTGTGAATATGGTAAGCAAAGAGGAATTTTAAAGCCTCCTTTTGTGTCATATGATTACTAACCCGAGTTAGCTCGGCGTTATTTTTATGCCAAAAATCCATTGATGGAGCTTGTTATTTTTGAGTAAGTGGTCGGAGTCTTAGATTCCCTTGCCTGTTAGTACAATAGCTGCAAGACCTCGTACATCACGTACAACAAAAGTGTGTATTAAGCGTTTTATTTTAACATTGCTTTTTGCACATCACCTAGAGTCTGAAACTCCGTATCACCGAAAGGGTTAAAAGGTTCAATCAAAACACACAAACAATTTTTAGATTTTTATGACAGGTCCATCAAAATGTTTTGCTATCTCCTTTTCATGTGACTAGTGTTTTTAACATTTATTTTCAGCTATTCTACAGACATCGCGCTCAGGGGTGCGACGAAATCGATTGCCGTGTAATTTTCCGGCGGAGGGTAGGAATTCATAAATCATAACAATTTGGGGAGCGCCACCCCTTACGGAATTATCTATTTATTTGAACAGGGATTTTCAGGTTATATAAGTACCTGGACTAGAGATTTTTGGAGTAAAATCGGGGTTGATAATGTGGGTCTGAAGGGCGCTGATCAATAGTGAATAATTAAGAACGCGACCTTCAGTCATTTGAGGAACGCGACTATAACTAAAGTGTAAAATTCAAATATTATTGCTTCCTGTGTCCTTGGAATATGTGTCTTATTTTAATGTTTATTTCTTATAACCACTACTTATAATTTCATAATTCACACATATTTATGTTTTCTTCATAAAGTTATCGAATTTTGAGCGTGTTTCATTTCAGGCAGTTTCTTATTGCACGATTTTACGAAAACATTATACCTGATGAAACCTTAAAGGTTCATGCACACACGTCAGTCACGTCACTGCGTCAACAAGTCGCCGATAAGTCACGTCATTTCAAGGCCGTGTGTGAACAGATAGTCAGTTAGTCAGTTAGTCATAGCAACGCCTTCTAAATCCATGTTTCGTTCGTAGCAATACAAGTTTCGACTTGCAGGTGACGCGACGTCAACTGAGACGCGACGGTAGTGACGTGACTGATTTTAACGTCCTACAACTTCTAGGTACGGCGACTTGAAGTTGACGTGGCTGACGTGTGTGCATGAATATGTCCATGTGCCTTTATATTACATTTCAGTTTTATTTTTGAGATGGCAACACATTTATCTTGTCCATAGGTGATGCCCACTGAATATAAGGTGAGCCGCTTGCTTTTTTGTCGTTCAATATACCTGACCTATAAAAGGCGTGGGGCAGGTAATAATTTTATAACTATATAATTTTTTTTATTTTTTATTTTTTTATAACATTTTCAATTTGACATTTTATTATATATTTTTTTTGGCAATTTTAATTATTATTTTGTTATGAGTTGTTGAATATTTAAATTTAATTAATCACAACTTTTAGGTTTAGGTTTTTAAAATAGTTTATAATTTAAATGTGTGTGTAAACTATGGACTAGAATTATGTCTGAAATAAATGAATAAATTAAATTAAATTTAAATTAAAAGAAGTAACGAGAAGTAAAGGCGTGTACGACCAACCTGTATCCCTAGTCACATCAAAGAGTTTGGCCTGCAGGTATCTGTGGGGTGGCATTCCTTTTGCCAGGAACAAGCTGCCTCGGTCAGCTGACGTTAGTAGGCACACGTTCACCAGGATCTGAGGACAAGAGTGCCGTAATAAACATTTAGTAAGACATGGAAGAGCAGGCATGATTTTCGTACACGCTGGAACTCGTCCCTGATTGATTCTCTTATGTTAGGTAGATAAAGAGTGGGAAATACTTATTCTTTTGCAGCAGATTTTTATATTTTACTTGGGCCAACTAGTCTTACCACGACCTAATTATTGCTTAGTGGTGATGGCAGCAGTGTCACATTTTTTCTCAATTTTATGGAATCATATACTTATTATTAGGTACTTATTTGTAACGAACATTCTCAACTAAACTAAAGTTCCACCGAAGGTCTCGCATCAAAGCAAAAAAGTGATAACAGAATGGAAACTCTAACATATGAAGAAACAGAGCATATTCTAACCAGACTTACATGAACACTTATCTTCTTTATCATTATGTTATACCTTGTAATTACATAGTGGTATTTTAAAACTTCGATCATAATGACACTATCAACAAACACGTAAACTCATACATAAACACACACTAACAAACTCACACACGCACACACAAACAAACACGCACACACACAAACCCACACTCACACACTACTATAGTCACACATACTCACAATAACACACTACACAGAGCTGCTAATTACTTTATAAGTCATTGTTTCTCTTTGTTCTTAAAATAATTTCTTACTTTTATTTTTATTTTTATACAGTCTCAATATTGTTAACTATCAATAAGGGATGGAGTGAGACAACCCCAACACAAGTATTATTAATAACTTACTGGGGCTGTTTCATTCACATTTGTAAAAGTAACCATTTGACACAATAAACATTCTTTTTTTTTCAAGTCTCAAAGGCTTACCTACGATGAGAAAAGTCAAATACCTAATAGCTTCAGTTGCAGCTGAAAATCATCTCCAAACATGATCGAAAGTAAATATAAAATACAACACTATTCTATAGCATACTCAAGGCAAATCGATACGATTCTCATTTGACTAAATCAGTCAGTAATTTATATGCATTAGGATAAGGGAAAGCTTTTTTCTTTTGTTTTCCGAGCTTATTTTCGATCCCGCTTTGAAACGAGCGCTTATTTGCATCCCACGACTTAAGCATGGTTCTTTTCGATATAATAGTTTTTGTAGCGGAACGAAGTTATCTGGCTTTGCGATTTAAAGGGATCTTGTTTTCTTTGTTCATAAAGTATTAATGATCTCAAATGTTGCTATTTCAATATTCAATTTGAATTCCGCGTAATAAATTCTCCGGAAGTTTCAATTGGGAATTTTACAGTTGGTCGATAAAAGCATGGAAATTAGCCTGCTTCTACAAAATGTGGGTGTAATATATGTCTCCGCTTACATATTGAACACAATGCCGCTTATGGAACACAAACGTAATTATCTCTAAGTTAATATGGTGCTTGAATAGAAACTTTGGAATTCCGTACAACCGCGATATCGATCGAATATTTTACTAGTTGGAAAGTGCAACAGGAGTTGGTTCAAAGCAAACTTCGGTGGTACGATAACTTTAGCTTGAAGACATCTTCTGCAACGAACTGCGCTCCTGGTACCTATCTTAGAGTTAGTAGGTATGTTGATTTTATGAATAACCTCTTAGATTGTTGATTCGTAGGTACAGATAGTGCCATCCACGAAGATGCGCCGCATTCCGCTATTTCTGTACTGTAAGCTGTACTTTAGTACGGAGCGGAGTGGGGCGCGTCTTCGTGGATGGTACTATTTATAGGCGTTTTGAAAAATTCCACTCGAAAAAAAAATAGTATAGATACCAGATGTTATGTTATAATAATTTATTTTATTCTTTTAAAATCAAAGTATTTTATTTCACGTAAACCTACATTGGCACTTATGAAACGTCAGAAGCTAGGTGCACGGTTCCAATTGGATCACAGACGAAGTCGCGGGCAACAGCTAGTAAAATAATAAATATAAAAACCAATTTAAACCAAATGATATTGCCATTACAACAGAAATAAATCTGAATAAATATCTTTAAAACAACTACACAAAAGTAAAGTAGATAATTATACAAAAAACTATTTGTAGTGTAGCCTAATCCCTCCCAATTAACAGAAAAGGAATTAAAATAATTCTGAAAGATACGAGTACTACCTACTTACATAACAAAATGACATAGGTACCTAGTCTTAATCATCCTTCACTACAAAAGGGTCTCCCGTATTTCACTTTACCTACAAGGGATCGTATTATGTGGAATAAAAATAGCCTAACTTGAGTTATACCGGGGAATTAAGGGGCTTTTACGGGCACTTACTTTTTCCTTAATAACGCCATCTATCGAGGTGAAGAGTAAATTGGGTCATATGTTTACGTGATTTAATCAAGTGGCGCTCGATAGATGGCGCTGATAGTAAAGAGATAATTATCTAGGACCATGGAATAATTAAGTACTTAAGACTTGGTGGATTTTAGAATACTTTATAAATAAATAGCCCTGCTAGGAGGACAAAATAATAATTAAAAAAATACTTAATGATTTTCTATCTCGGCCTCATTGGTCTAGTTCAAAGATGCACAGATTTATAGAGAATATAGGGCCAGTTGGGCACATTATGAGCCAAAGGCGGGCTTGGCGTCAAAAAAAAAAAACTAGTCTAATTAGTTACCTTCTATGTATAATTTACAATATGAGTTTGATGTATGGCATCGCATTGACGTTTTTTCATATATTTGGCTCCAGATTACTTGTTCTTACATTGCACTGTCTGTGCATCGCTGTCTAGTTGCAAGCGCTACAAGCTGATGAGCATTAGGCCCTGTGTTAGATTCCTAGCATGCACGAATACTAAAAGTGGGATACTATCAGACTACAAACGTTATAAGAGATTGTTTTTTTCACAGTGAAGATACTCAATCTGCTTATCCAGTAGGTATACCATTTATAACATGGAAGTAAATAAAGTAATGTCGTAGCCAGTAAATTAATTTTAAGTAATAACTTCTTTATTTTCACTTCAAAAATAAAGGTATTATATAAATATCCAAATGTTATTGTATAAATCATGGAAAGGACAACTTCTCATAAGGATGACGTAGTAATAACAGTTCAACCTACAACTTCAAAAACATTGAATAAATCTTCTTCCGCCTCTGAGGAAGCCAGAACCATCTCTAAAGCTTTCTAACTACATAATCCCTCTCAGGACGAATTTACGACGGAAAAACCTGAAGTTCAACTGTTTTATTTAGAAAGTCCACCAAGACCAGTAGGTAGGTACAGGATTAGGCCAGCGATGAACGGAACCACTTTGTTAAAGAGACGTCCTTACACGGGGACGGGGACGAAATAAGTTCATTTTACTTTTAATTAAAAAACATGCTGTATTCAAAAGTTGGTGGTTTATTTGCTAATTATTCAAAAAGGTGGAGATAAATATTTAAGCATAATCTTATGCTTAAATATTTATCTTCACCACCTTTCTAAAAATAATGATAAAGCTAGAAACAAAAGGATTTCGAGAAGCCTGGCATGGCCTAGATTGTTTCGTCGAAAAGGGGGTCTCTCGTTTAAATAGATACTTAGGTAAATTAAATTATGAAGGAAATCTATGTGATGTTTCACTAAATATTGTTCATTATAAATGTAAATCAGTAAATACTAGATATCTTCAAACTTAGAAAACACTTTGATGATTTAACAATTTTGTTATTCGCATTTAGGAAGATTTATCAGTCATTCCTTCTGAAAAATGCCCTAAATCAGCTAACAAGATAACAGATAATCTGAAGGGCCCTTTGATCCTACTGGAGACCATTCGTCAATCTCCATCTTGTACTAAAACTATCTTGTATCCCCTTTTGAACTAGCTAGCCTGAACACTGAACAGTACAAGACTAATTGCGTTGGCCCGGAACTTCAGAATCTGCTAACTTATACTTACGTGAACTACTAAATGCACTTCACACGTATGCTTTAGTCAGGAGATATGTTGGTACTAAATTATCTTGAATAGTGGTTTATATCATCAGAGAGCCTAGACACAACTAGCTTTACACGAAAGACAAAAACTAAAACTAAAGCCATACAAATAGGAGCAGTTTAGCAAAAATGCCAGACAACTAGCGCCTGACGCAGGTTTTCAAATAAAAATTGTGGTAAGCAAAGATTTAAATCGTAGATTTGCCCTCACTGTACTAAGTCCAGTACCATAATGAGAGGAGCGAGCTCACACATTAACAATGGCGTTTCCATGACAACCAAGTCAAGTCCATGCGACACTGTCCGTCTCAGAGGTGTCAAAACGAAACAGTAACGCGACCATCTTTTGACGCAGAAGGGCAAGTCTACGATTTAAATCTTTGGTGGTAAGTAATCCAATGCACAGCACATGACATTAACTTCAACTATATTACACTGGATGGCGTTAGTAGGTACTCAGAGTATTTTGATAATAAATATTTTTACAAAAGTGACAGTCTTTCAGCGGTATCGATGATGGACGAGTCAAAAAAATTGTCATTGAATTGGTGTATGCTACCGAAAAGCTTACGAAACCACTTACTAAAGGGACTTAACAATAATGTTCATGTGTATTTAGAAGATTTCAACTTTATATCTCATTTCTTTTTTTCGAACAAATACCTATTGTTTGAATAACATGAATTGTAATTGAAAGATCATTCAAAATCAACTTCAATAATTCTTAAATGAAAAATATTTTTAAACTTACAATTTCGAGTATTTCAAATAAAATCATTCACACTCAATTTGTAAGTCGCAGTACAAATAAATCAAATACCTAAATTGGTTCTTTTTCATTCTGATCCATTTGTTTTTTATCCATCTGATCCATCCATTTTCATCAGATTATTTTGTAACAACCGATCTATTCTGTGAAAATCAACCGATCTATTATGCGAGGTGTATTGAGTGTGAATTGATCTGTCAATAAGTCAATCCCCAATAAGTCAAAGTCAATCCCTAGCGATTCCTACACTTCATCTTGGTTTTCACGATGAGAATTGTATAGAATGGACCGGTTGACCTTAGTAAGAATAAATACTTAGTAACGAGCAACTCATACTTGCTAATAACATTGCTGAAACGTAACTTGCTGAAACGGATGATGGAGTCGTCCACGGAACATAGTTGCTAGAATATCATCTAATTTGGCAAAAGCATTCGATGTTCCTACTGTATAATAAGGAATCTACTATACAGATTGAAAAAGAGAAAATAATAAAAGTTAGAGAACATTTTTCACGACAGTTCTAATTTATCGACGTATTGTATCATGCCAAAAAACCAACTGTAGCGAACGACAATTTATTGCTTTTGTGTCAGCACAAACTTGGATCTAGACCACGGCGACGTCTCCGACCAGATAAAATTGGATATTTTTAGGTTGTATATCGACAATCTTTGGGATGACCAGAGTAATTATATTATGCATCGGATAGGTAACTATATGATCCATTGAAACTTAAGGTGCGACTGATCTGGAAACTATGTTTACTTGATATTTTAACGTAGAATGCCATGTTTTGTTATAACTGTCCATAGAGCAGACTGCAGACTGCTTTAGAAATATATTAAATAATTTAGATAAAATTAATCATGAGTTATATAATATCTCATATCATCATCTCTCTCTTAGGGGCATATCTGCTCGATATGCCCCTACAACCCAGGCGATCAATCTGCTGAACGCCCTGATTGCTCAGGAGCCCGATGTTGACATATTTATGTATATTGGTAAATTGATGTTAGATGTTTGTATTAAGTTTTTTACCTAAATGTTGTTGTTGGCTTGCTGCGCGCTTTGGTTTTTACTGTAAGTGCAGCAAGTAATTGTTATATAAATAAATAAATAAATAAATAATAAATCTCCGATCGCATCGTTCTTTTGCAGAGAAAAAGTCAACTTACTTAGAGGAATGAACAGGAATCACAAAGGTGGCTAGGTCAGACTAGATGTGGAAGGTGGAGAACAGGTGGTGGTGGTGGTGGGTGTTGTGGCACAGCCTATGTCCAGCAGTAGCCTGCGATAGGCTGAGTTGATTGATTGAGATCTCAAATATTCG
Organism: Agrochola circellaris; assembly: GCA_914767755.1. NCBI lineage: Eukaryota > Metazoa > Arthropoda > Insecta > Lepidoptera > Noctuidae > Agrochola > Agrochola circellaris. The sequence goes on along the minus strand of OU611863.1, from coordinate 15,607,636 downwards.
TAACAACGCTTGACGGAGATATTATTGAAAATTTATCATTCATTCATTACAGGTTTTCTTCACTATTACTTTAACTTTATGTGGAAAAGAAATACTTTTGAAGTTTTGTGCAGCGAGAATGTATCGCAGCCTGAATAAATAAACCTAACAAAGACGAAACAACAATATCAGTAAGCGAATCCAACCTAATCCTGCCCCAGACAAACGCACAGACATAACCATAATTCGAGACATCTAATCGTAATAATTCGTACGAGATGTTCCTTCATATCGCTTCATATCGCTCGCGGCCATAACTGTTAACGGTGGCGTCATGTGGCGCAGACATATTGTTCGAACGTTATGCGGTTATGTGCCTTTTTGTGTGTTTTTTGACGTGGATGTGTGGCTGTACGTAGTAGAGATAGATGGTAAGGGAACTTTGAAATTAGCTTAGATCAGAATGCCCTAACACGAACGCGCGAACATAACATATTCAATTCGAACGAGTCCAAAATGCAACTGCTCTATAGCATTATGGTCAAAAAATTGCGACAAGCACAATTAGTATCAGATTATTAGATAGGAATAAAGTCTTAGAGCTAAGTAAATATTATGTGCAAAACGACAATTTTAATATCGTTCTAATTCACATTACGTTGACTCCGAGCGTTCCTCTAGGCACACTGATTGGACGTAACGCTGAGAGGTCTAGTTTCCATTGTGTCGTGAGTTCATGACGACTGACTTGAATATTTGAATGGAGTTTTATTATTTATTGTTCAAGATAAAATTAAATTAACTAGCAAAACTTACGTGATTTGCTGCGTGAAATACGTGATGGAAATATCAACATGGTAGAAGGTGGTGAGACGCTCTGATCATGTTTGCGTGGCCAACATGGCCAGAAATCACACAAAACAGACAATTTCGAAGAAAAAATGGGAGGCGTTTACCCAACAGTTGGACACAACGGAGTAGGTAAACAAAAAAAAAACCATACTTATGACATGTAGACCAATCTAAACTTATTTCCGTCACTGGTCAGTAAAAGAACACATAATGGCCCCTTGAGATCCCAATACAAGAACTTGCGGGTCCGTGGCTTAGGCCCCCAGTGGTCGAGGCACCTGTGGCCGACGCCCCCGATTCGACTTTTCACTTTTTTACTTTGTACAGCTAATGAGAAAAGTGTTTCACCATAATAATAAAGTATTTTTCCTTGCTAAACAAAAGTTATCAATCAAATAGTAGAGACAATAGATCGCCAGTTAATCTTATACACCTTTTTCCCCATTTAAATTATATTTATTATGTACAAACATATAAAAAATCAAAAAGACAGTTGATTATTTTTATGCTTAAAAGATTTCAAAAAATTTCACATATAAAATTTTTGTTACTCTACGAGTACGTTTGTTTTTTAAGCCTGATTATTTTGTTATGTTATTGCTATTGGAACTGACTGTTATAATTAGGTAAAATTATTCTCATTTGTTTAAGGTTTCACAGTTGATTATGTTTAATTATTACTGTTATAAAGATAAAAAGAACATTTCACTATGTAAAAAGTTAGTTGCTCTGCAGTAATTTTTAAGACTGATTATTTAAAATCACTATCTTATTTAATTAAATTTAAGACTGATTATTATAATTAAGTTAAATGATTCTCTTGATTATAAGTGATGAAAACTGTGATTTATATACAATTTTTTTACTAGATTTCTTATTGAGATAAATAAATAAATAAATAATGAAAAATAACTAAGATATTCATCAAACATCCAATATAAAAGCATTTCTATGTTATAAATATAATTATGATTTAATATAAGTATAAACTTATACTTACAATCAATATACATTTATTATTTTTGTAAAACATTTTTGTGTCTGACAGTACATTTGATCAAAAATTGCTTTGAATAAATTAATCGAATCGGGGGCGTCAGCCACAGGTGCCTCGACCACTGGGGGCCTAAGCCACGGACCCGAACTTGCTAGGTACATTCGGGTAATTATAAAACAGCACTGTTAAGGAAAAGTATTATGACAACAATGGGACCTGTCATTTATAATAAAATATCTCATGGTATTAATTATTCTATAAACTTTTTAGTAACTGCACTAGTTTTAGACAACTGTTATTACTCAGTGAAAGACTTTCTTAATGATATGAATTTATCTACCTGAATAGAATATTATTAGTTGACTTCACTTTAATTTCTGTTTTGTTGATATTATTTTGTTAATATTTTAATTTTTGTAATCATTTGCACGTCGTAAGGTAGACTTTTAGCCGATCACATTAATTTAAGTGCAGCATCTCATATCTGTACCTACATTCATAGCAAATAAAGTTCTGATTCGGATTCCGAGAGAAAATTGTTCTCGTAAATTCTACTTATCCGATATTACAAAGCAAAATCGACAGAAAAAAAAATACTGCAACTTTACGCATGACGTAGAGAAAATTCTTGGAAAAATCTTGCTCTAAAATATATTTCCAAGAACATTCTCAGAGTTGCCAGTAACAATTATGTGTGATGACATGCACTTAAAGTTTCTTTCTTCTGCAACACTGACAAGGGATGGTACCTATCTCAAGAGTACTTACGTGGTTCGCATTTATCGCAGAAACCCTGTGAGAGATATTTGTCTTTATTTCTTTGTAGCTTGCGTTATAAGCGTTAGAGGGTGAGTGGAATTTAAATTAAGTTATTGTTAATAATTGTGTTGCTTGGTTTGCTGTGTGATTATAGTCAATTTTTGTTACAAAAACTTGATTAGGTAAGTACTTATATAAAGATCTTCATAATTATATACAGGGTCAAAATAAATTAACTAGTAAAACTTCGCAACCGCGACGCGTATCGATATAGTGATAAAACAAAAATAAATATAGATAATATGAAAAGACAGATCATTCAAGCGTGTGCAAATACTTTTCAAAAATAATAATTTTATATATTCAAAAGTTGTAGAACAAAGGCTTTTTTTCACCAACAATATAAAAGTAAATAAAAAGAACCTTAAATTATGTATTTTCTATTTCATCCGAATAACACTAAACTCTTTCTAACCCTTCACTACCGAAACAGTTCTACCCATATTTGTTTAATAAGCGAAACAAAACATATAGAAAAGGCCCAATATCAGCCCGCTAGCTAACCGATTTAGCTGAATTGACTTCCCGGGGGTACAATGTACCATGAACGAGATAGAGTAATATTATCATTGGGTTTGAAACCAATCGACACTAACTTGGGTCCCAGAGGGTTAGTTTTTTCAGAAAGTTATATTTGTTTTATAGTTCGGTAAAGTGTTTGAGGAAATGGAGTAGTGAAGGGTTGTAAGATGAAGAAATAATAAAATTGGACTATAAATTTGATAAGGTAGTATGAGATTTTTCGGATTTTAGTTGTGAAGCTGCACAGCACATAGTGATTATAGAAAACCACATAGCTTGTATTACTGCCTTTTTACATAGTACTGGGTACATTTGTATACACGGTGTAATCGAGGCGCGCAAAAAAAGTTTCGTCGGTTATTAAGAAAAATCTGCAGTTCCATACACTTTGACGGTGTTGGTATTGAACTTTTGTATAAAACAACAGATCGTGCGGGAAAGCTATCGGGCGCCTATAACATCCAAGGCATCGATACTACGGACAGTTTCATTTATCAGGGCTCTAATATTAATAATGAAGCTGCGTCCCAGAAATAAAATGACGGATAGCTATGGCTAAAGATGCTACGACACGCCTCCAGAACGTCTGGAAAAATCGTGGTATAAGTTATAAAACCAAAGCCCGATTGGTTGGACGTTAGAGCACTAGTTTTTCCGATTTTCCTCTATGGAGTTGAGACGTAGACAATCCGAGCATGAGAAAGACAGAGGATAGTCGCATTCGAAACGTGGTGCTGGAGGCAGATGCTCCGAATTCCATGGACAGTCAAACGCACAAATGTGTCTGTCCTTTCCCAACTCGATATCAAGACCCGATTGTCTACAGTTTGCCTACAGCGTATTTTGACCTATTCCGGCCACATAATGCGAAGGGGAGAAAGAAGCCTTGAAAAGCTGGTCATTGTTGGCAATATCGTAGGAAAGAGAGCATGAGGCCGGTCGCCAACACGATGGTCCGACCAAATAAAAGAAGCTACGTCCTCAAGCAAATTTCAGCTGATGGTGATGGCAACTGTGGACCGGATTTAATGGAGGTAGATTGTCCGCTTTAAAGCTCGTACAGACCAGCGCGACGCGACGCCGCGCCGCGGCACGAACAATACAATTTCTAAGAAAACTTGACGGTATAACAATATCCGGTGTCGCGTCGCGCTGTCGCGTCGCGCTGGTCTGCACGAAGCTTAAAGGGGTCCAGTGACCACGATCCTCAGTAATGAGGGACCGATTAAAGAAGAAAAAGATGAAACAGTAGATTTTTTTTTTAATGACCAATGAAAAATTTCTAGGCTGGATGGTCTAGTTTCATGTGCTGAATTCATGGTAACAGTTTGTGCTTCGATATCCCTTACATCGTGTATACCTAGGGATAGTCTGTTATATCCTGAAAAAGAGACATTACTAGAAGAACCCATTAAAAGATTTTCCGATCGATTTTGTTTTATCCGCGAAACTTTCACTAAAGGATCGAATTGCTATGAATTTTATAAACATTGAAAATTCAGTTCCTCTTAAAGGTCTTCTAAATATGACGCCGACGGTTAAAATAGCAGACATAATTGAATGAGACATAACTACGAGCAAGCAAATTGATCCCAAGACGAGTTTCACCACCATTTTGTTTCATCACCATAATTTCGTTATAATACAAGTCATTTCTAGAAAATTGTACGACAATGTAAATTGACGTTCCATCTCCCATCTCCTAAAGAAAACAGCTCTAAAAGATAATAAGTCAATTTAAAACCTTCCCGTTTCGCCAATAAAAGAGACGTTACACTGATGAACGTCTGACAAACAGGATGTTGTTTTTGTAATTTAAACTGCGTTTTTATGGTGAACAATAAAGTTAAGGGAGCTGTTTATTTGTGAGACTAGTTCGTGAAGCGGGTGCGCTCGATAAGAGAATGTTGAATGTTCTATTTATTTTTGGAGTCAATATTTTTTTTGTTTTTCAGGCTTATTTCTTCTCTTTTATAAAAAAAACAATAAAATATAAAAGTGACAGTACTCCCTTTTGGTATTTCTTCAGCCTCCTGGACATTTGCAGCGGTAACCAGCGGGTGGCAAAGAATTAGTGAGCCCGGGGTATGAAGACATGTAGAAATACAATGTGAGAGGAGTCTGAATTTTGTAAACTGAATTCAATTCAGTTTAAAGCGAGGGACTTCCAGGAAATAATAATTATTGCTTACCATCAGCATAGAGCAGTCTATAGCTAAAAATAGGACTCTCCAATTGCACACAACTTTTTAAGTCCGTGCTTCTTAGTAAGGGCCACAAGGGCTTCTAATTAAGACTATCTCGCAAATAATATGTATATTATGGTGATACCTTGTATTTATCGACAACCACGCAAAAGATTTTCCCTATTGTCCACCGAACTCTTCTCTTACATCTCCTATATAATTCCTCTAAGGCATGTAAGCCAACTTAAAACTTCTCCAATTACTAAGAAGGCACTCGTTTCGAAGGAATAGTGTAGAAAATAAAACAACTTCTTTATTAAGTTAAAAACTTGGTCCGTAACTTGTTTCACTAATAAAATATTCTGATCAAATAAAAGAATTTAAAACGGTTTTGTATATTTAAAACTTGCTCTTTTCCACTAGTTTTACGGCTCTTGTATTATTTCCATTTTAAGTGTAAATAAAAACTTTACTTACTTTCTTTTAAACATTGCCCCTTATATTAGTCGGTAAAAAAAAAAAAAATTGGTATCATTATTTTTCCTTAAAAAAAAATATGAAAAATAATGATACCAATTTTTTTTTTTTTTTTTAATGAACAATAATAAAGGCCTCCCTTTCCTTTTTCGACTAAACTCGATCCTGAGCCAATAAGGACCAATCCCTCCCATATGCTACAAGTTCGTCCCGCCATTTACGCCTGGGTCTTCCGCGCTGCCGTTGGACGTTTTCAGGGAACCATGTTATGATGGTCTTTGCACACGAGTTTATAGGTAATATTTTACTTGGAGTTCAGTACTTGTCATAGATTGTATTTCGTAAATCACTTATGACCGCACAAGTCAAAGAGAAAGCAAAAAAGAAGAGTAAACAGAGTGTAAGTGGGTCCCAAACGGAACCCTATTACTAAGCTTCCGGTGTCCGTTCGTTCGTCCTTCTGTCTGTCCGCTGACTGTATCTCATGAACAGTAATAGGTAGACAGTTAATCACAGATTATGTATTTGTTTTGTCGCTATAACAACAAATAATGAAAATTAAATAAAGTGAATAATTAAAGGGTCCATACAAGAAAGGTGTTTTTTCGGCGTTTCTTACTCGATCTTAAGGGGACTACATGACCTAAACGTGCCTAAACGCAAGTTTTATAATGCCTAAAAGAATATGATCCACTGCAGTAAACAAAATCAGAAAAATATATGATATTCTTCAGGATATATGCTAGTATGATAGTGTGTTGAAAACATAATACAACTAATTTGATACGATAGAAAAAAATCATGAAGACACCTCTAAAAATTTCTTTTAACGATTAAAAATCATATTAATTTGCAATCATTCTGATTTTTTGTCAGATTATTCTACAAGCTACATATTAGCATAATAGTGTTTTAATTTTCCAGTCCAATCAATAGATTTTCTGTAAATCGCTAACTGCTTCATATTTTGCAATAAATTACCTGCGTCGTGTCATCGCGCTTCTCTTTCATTTCTATGCAGTCCGACAGTGACCGCGCTTTAGCTGTTGTAAGCCTCTTAATATGGTACGGAACCCTTCGTGTGCGAGTCCGACTCGCACTTAGCTGGTATTTTTCTGTACGTGATCGCCTGGTTAGTATATTGCATTTTAAAGTCTATACCTTCTGCAATCGACTAACAGCTAAAACGTTCGTCTAAAGGTGCTCGCTCATCGGAAGCATTCGCCTGTAATGTAACGTTACAGATTCGATTTTGAGCATTTCGTTACAATACTGCCTCCCTGACTGACGAGCATTCGCCTGTAATGTAACATTTCAGATTAAATATTACAGTCATTGCGCACTGTAATGCTCGGTTCTCGCCCTTACTGATGTAATGCTCGAATTGTATCATTCTGGTTGCGCACTGTAATGCTCGATGCTCGTCCCTCACTGATGTTATGCTCGACGCTCCAGGTGAGGGATCACCTTTAGTTTCAGCTAGATTAGCTTTTCTTAATTTTTCCTGAGTGCAACTTGTTTAAAGATGTAAACTTTCGCAATAAAACTTGCAATGTACATCGCGCTTTTTACTACGAGCTCAACTTACTTCTAAGCTGGTGTATTTTGCAGTCTCCTCGCATTTTGTATGAAGCGAACTTAAATCTCCAAAGTTTTGCCAGCTTACGAAAAAGTAAGATTAAATATAAAGTCCCTCGCCGCCACTACAAGTTTGTTCATAAAAATAACAAACAACGCCATTTTGCATTTTGTAAGATTTACAGAGAAAAGCGATAAAAGTACCATTGTTGTGAATTGCTTAAGGGGGATGCACTAATGTAGCCCGCGAAGAGAGAGTACACTTTTAAATCTACTTTAGGCGAAAGCGTCAGGGTAGCCCAAGAAATTCAAATTTGTTTTAGTTTTTTGCTATTTACAGGTCAGTGTCAGGTTGTATGTTGATTAAAATATGATTCGCGACCGTAACAAATATGGCTTTACAGAATTATAATTATTAGAATCAGCAATTCAACTCCTTAAGTTAGCATAATCCTCATATATCATGATTTCATGAAATAGTCATTCAATAGGATTACATGAACTTAGAGAGTTGTATTGATGACTTTTATGTTTATAATTCTATAAATAAACATTTAATACGGCCGCGAATCATACTTAGATCAAAAAAATGCTATGATCTGCAAATTGCAAAAAACTTAAGAAAATTTGAATTTCACGGGCAACTCTGACGCTTTCGCCTTAAGTAGATTTAAAAGTATATTCTTGGAAACTATGAACACCTAGCAATCATCACCTAACCTTTATACCACCCAAAACCGGTATTTTTGCGACAAATAATCAAACATACCTAGAGAATAACTTTCCACGTAAATATTTTTAAGCACATTCCAAAGGCTTCTGCTATACTTATGGATTATAAATTGAAGAAAAATTAGAAAACATTGAAGTACTAGATTCGACCCCCAACTCAGGGTGAGTAAGATGATGCAAAATGAAATAGCACAAAGATTACTACAGACTTGACAGAATTGAAGCACAGCATGCAGCAAGCATGCCTTTTTATAGAAAACATAATACATAAAAGCTCGAACTACGAACAAACAGTCTTCTGCCATTATTTCTGTATGAGCTCTTGAACCAGTGGGTGTACCGTCGTAAACCGAAGTTTAAATTAACGCCCCTGCTCTGCGTAGGTTTTGTTTGATTTACTTCGTTCAACTTTTTAGTAGGTACTGAAGTTAAAGTAATTGTCGGTTTTGTATGGGCGTGTATTAGGAAAAGAATTGATACAGATCTGAGCGGAAAAATGTGTCACCAATGTGTATTTTTTCTCCTAGCCTAAAGCCGTGTGCTGGCAAACGCTGTATTCGTCTTAACCAAGTCAGTCTGAGAGAATAACACAAGGGCTGATAGATATTTCAATCGTCAAAGCTTTGTTTTGATGATTGATTTGGCAGGAAGCCGTCCAATAATTTGGATAAGTTACATCGAGGAAAGCCGGAGGCTCCCACAATAACGTAAATAGATTGTATAGTGTACGTCCCATACGTAGTTACTAACACCGAAACAATAACACCAATCTAAGTTCCCTGATTTGAATTCGACAAGGTTTACAAATTTTGACATCTCTCGCTCTACATCAAGCGAGCTCATTCCATTGTTTGGAAAGCTAAATCTCTTGGTATGCATAGCACATGTTGGTGTTGGAGCAAAATATAGGTTTTCCACGAATTGTGCTATTTCAGGTGAGAGTTCGGGTTCTGAATTGTGAATTATTTATCATGCCTGCTGACCGTGATATTCTAGGCTCAATTTTTAAGTTGGACATTAACGATTTGTAACTGGGTACAGGTTAGATCAGGTGAATAGCTGTTGTGACTATTTCGAGCTGTTGAAAATTCTAACATAACATGTGATGTTGTTATGTTATGAAAATTCTAAAATCTTTTCATCATTATTCATCATTTCAGCCAAAAGGTGTCCACTGCTGGACATAGGCCTCCCTCAAGCACCGCCACTTCAACCGGTTCTGTGCTTCCCGCATCCAGTGGATTCCTGCGGCCTTCACCACAAGGTGGACTGATTTCCAATACTTCGTTTCCGCGGTCGCCATTCCATCACCTTTTGGCCCATCGATCATCTGTTCTGCGAGAAATGTGCCCTGCCCACTACCACTTAAGTTTGGCAATTCCGCGGGCTATGTCGGTTACCTTGGTTCTCCTACGGATCTCTTCATTTCTGATTGAATCACGTAGGGAAAGTCCAAGCATAGCCTTCTCCATTGCCCAGTCTTCAAAAATCTTTGAAAGGTGCTAAAAATAGCGCCTGTTGTATTATTCTATGCAACACAAGGTTTACGTGATTCGGTTCGCGATCGGTTAGTCATAAAGTAGGTATGTCAGTACCTACAGTTTATCAACCTTACAAGTATCGCTTGCTGGATAGTTTAAAGCGACGAATCACTACGAATTTATACTCGTATGAAGATGAATTTCCTACAGTCATCACAATACAGTAGGCCAAACAAAGAATGTGAAAGAACAAGTCGTTACCTTATGACACAGCACATCGATGTCCAGTTCATTGGCGACGTCTTTGATGAGGTCCATGAACAGGTCCGCTTCATCCAGCTGCTTCTGTGCCGACCCACTTGGTGATCTTGACCTCTGCAATAAAGAAATTGGTCTTTTAGATAATTTTGTAGAAGGAGGTTAATTTGTTTTTTTAATGTCGAAAGAAGCGTTCGTAGCTTCTGTCGATCGATTACAATTAAATAACTTTTTATTTGTTTTTGGAAATAGAGGTGTCCATTAGCAAAAGATTAGATAGCAGTTTTGAGTCTCTGGTTTCTGAAATTGTCTGATTGGCTCTCTAATCATTACATCTGCAGTTGTGATTGGGTGACTATAGTGAATATTATCATTAAATAAATCACATTTATTACACACTACTTTTTGCCCGCGGCTTCACCCGCTTGGGTGTCGGAAAATATCCCTCGGGAACGTACTAATGAGCTTAAAAGTATCCTGTGTGTTATTCTGTGTAGCAAATGTCATCCAAATCCGTTCAGCCGTTTTTGTGTGATTGAGTCACAAACATTCAAACATACAACACTTATAATAATGTAAAATAAATAGGATGTACGAGTAGCTACATTATTACCTACAACTAACTACATTAATATAGGTAATTAGGTATATATAACATATACCCTCTTTTATATTTCTCGTAGAACCAAGTAAAGTGTAGACTGTAGAACCTTCTACGCTTATTACAATAGCTTTCTACGAGAATAGAGGATGCAATGTAGCTTGACGTATAATAAAGAATATTCTCCTTGTACAAGAAATATGCAAGCTGCTTTCCAATCTTCGTATATCTAGTACTAGTTGTAACAAGAAAATGTGCAGGTTTACGTGGAAATATTATAGAGAACATTACTAATAGGAATGTTAGTAAAACAGTACGTATACGGATTACTATCCTAGGTAGTTTATAAAACGTGAGTATATTTTTAAATAATATTTTTTTAGGATTTGTACCCACAGGGTGCCAACGGGACCCTATTACTAAGACTCCGCTGTCCGTCCGTCTGCCACAGGGCTGTATCGTGTGAACCGTAATAGGTAGACACTTTTTGAAATTTTCACAGAGTATTTACTACTATCGCCGCTATAACAAAAAAAAAAAAAAAAAATTAAGGGGTATTTTCACCAAGGGGTTTGTACTAGAAACGTATTTTTTTTCGACGTATTTTTGTCGATCCCAATAATGGCAATAAATATTGTAAGGTAGTATAATTCTAATTTAATTATAATTCAAAAGGATGATGTCTCTTTTGCGAATGGTTCTTCACGTTTTTTTGTGTCAATAGGCAACTTTTCTCTCTGTACAGAAGTTGGCCAAAAAGTGTTCCATCCATTTGATTCAAATTGTCAGTCATTGTCAACCCTCGGGCGGGATCCAATATAAACCGGACAACAATGTAAAATACACTTTCTGAATACCAGTGCAAGGTTTCAAATGAACCTTTAGTAAACAATTTTCTACCGTGCATGTAAACGCTCGAAGATTCAAAGAGAAGTTTTTACAATAGAGGCGTCGGTCTGAAAGAAAAAACCAGTTTGTACCGGTTACGACCGTTTTTTACCGTTATTTCCAGTTTAATATTCAGAGAAGAAAACAAATATGGGATAAGGGCTATGAATAGACATAGAAAATGTCTAGTTCTTGTATTTGAAAGTGAGTTTATAGTTATTACACAATGCAGTGGAGTTTTCTGTTTCAGATAAATGCAAAATGCCTTGATGTAACAGCGCCCCCACATGGTTAGGTTAGTAAAAATAAATGGAAATATATCAGAGTATCTTTACTTTTTTAATCTGAGTTTCTGTGTGTATATTTAAAGCCCTTTTCCAAGCTGAACTCTGTAGATATACAATGTGTAACTGAATTAATGCACATTATGAAAGTAGTTGCGGTGAATCGATTTCGGTCATTTTTTATTTAGGTTTTATCCCAAAAATAATTAAAACTTCGTAAATTACAGTCACACTTCCGCTGTACAATCAAAACAAGCCAAACTGGACGAAGTATGTACTACGCTAGACACTTACGTGTGCGAATGTGTGCGTGCGTTGATTTGTAATGTGACCACAATTTTCTCCCTCAATCAGTATAATTAATTTAATAAATAAACAATATTTTAAACAAAATTGTAAAAATGTATTTATTATCCTATCTTATAATATTAAATGAGCAATATTTGTATATCATATTTATTTGTAATTACGTTCTGGTAAACGGCTGTAATAATTTCGATGAAAGTTACAAAAATCGATTTAGCTAGTATCAGTTCGTTTTCTCTATTTATATCATCAGAGCAGAACTCGGTCAACCAGGTACCTACAGATTATGACATAATATTGGGTGTTTGATGGTGTGCTATAATCCCGGGACATGTTGTATAACCCTTCATTTCCTGTGCCGGTTTGGTCGTATTAAAAAGTAAACATTTGAATGAAAAAAATAATCCGAAGGTTTTAGCGGCCTGTCTTAAATCACAGATTGATTTCACGATAGTGGCTATAACGATACCTTTCTCAAACCCTGATTTTAAATGTCTCGGGTCGGTACTGTGGAGGTTTTGTTTCACGGTTAATAATCAACTTACTGTCCTCCCATAACGGGAAGACAGGAAGTTAATGCCATAAGAAGAGAAAAACACAAATTAACAGCGCTGTGGTATTTATTTTTTTAATATCCCAGCATATGCGCAGATAGAAACCTTTTCATCGTGTTTTTTTTTTCCTTTATTTGTAAATTTTTGTTAGTTTTTGATGCTCCTTTTTAGTTTTTATTACTGTTTGTATTTCCGGTACGTGTCGCAAATAAAATATTTTTCTTCTTTCCTCATATTTAGATTTGAAAAAAAGAGGAGACAGTCATCTGACAATCCCCGGTCTTAATAACGTTTTACCTACAGGAATAATAATTTAAAATACGCCTTTCACTGACCCGGTACCGCAAGAGCGCTGAGCTTTTACAGTAACTATCAAATATATCAACGTTAGCTATCCCAAACTTTTTAGCTGCAGTAATAAAGTATTAGTTTAAAATGTGCAGCGGTGCACCTTCCGCCGTTGAGGTTCATGGCAGGTTGCCAATCCATCGCTGGACCTAAGTGTACCTGAGGTCAGTACTTCTGATAGTAGGTGTTCTATTTTCGAGGAGTTTATGGAAATTGGAAAATGCAACGTGGTTACTATGAGGTGATACTGAAATGTTGGCGTCGGTTTCTGGTTCAGCCAGATGCAACCATTTTGATAGTGCATCTTGTAGGTGCGTGTATATTGTACGTGTATATAATTCGCCCGTGGCTAAGTAATAACAGCCTCACGGGGCGATCCATCAGGTTAAGTTTCGCTTGCCAGGGTTGGTCCGTGGTTGGGTGACCATATTTACATACCGAGACCCCTCCGTGACTCCGAAGCGAACGTACGTTAAGCCGTTGGTCCCGGCTGTCATTCGTGGATCTTTGACAGCCGTTACGGGTCGTCAGAAGCCCGAAAGTCTGACAACCAGTCTTACGAAGGGGTATCGCGTTCCCCAGTTGTGGAGGCCAGATAGGCAGTCGCTTTATGTAAAATACTGGTAGGTATTCAACTGCCTCCGGTTAGACTGGATGCCGACCCCAACATAGCTGGGAAAAGGCTAGGCAGATTGAACAAAATAATTATTTTAATAATACAATAATACCAGCTTATAGTAACAGCCGCATGGGTCGATCCATCAGGTTAAGCTGCGCTTGCCGGGGTTGGTCCGTGGATGGGTGACCATCTTTACATATCGAGACTCCTCCGTGCCTCGGAAAGCACGTTAAGTCGTTGGTCCCGGCTGTTATGTGCTGGATCTTTGACAGTCGTTAAGAGTCGTCCAAGGGGTATCGTATTACCCAGTTACTGGGTTGTGGAGCTCAGATAGGCAGTCGCTCCATGTAAAATACTGGTATTCGAGGCGAGGCCTTAACCACTGGGCCATCACGACTTCAAATAATAAATTGCGTAAATAAAAGCGCCGAATAAAAATAAAAATAAATTTCAAAATGGAAGGCATTGCCATTGGGGAGGTTTACCAAGCTTCATGTTGGCAACAAAGCTTGTTAAACCTTCCTATGATTGTGATTGTTTTGTTTTCCTGCATGTTACTAATATAGTTTTTGTAATGTGATGTAATACTAACACCCTATGGGCATTGAGGCCTGACAACGTTTTTAATTTTTTTTATTGTAAGTGTGTTACGCGATTACCCCGCTGGGGCCTTAAATCGCAAATAGATTTACAAATTAATGCTTTAATTTTCAAGCTAAGTTTAGTTTCGTTCCTTGTTTAATTAAACCAATCGTATTACAAGTGGTACAATGCTTTCTTTGATTATACTATTAATTAAAAATCAGGACAACTACATAGTTATTGAGTCAGTGTGTTCTTAGGCCCAAAAAAAAAATGTTGTCATCATCCCTATTTTATACCGTCTAAATTCAATTGCGAGTAGTTGCAATCAATTATCATCAGAATGAGAGTCAGTCCCAAGGGGGAATCCAAAGTTACAGCATTTTAAATTGAAAAAAAAACAGGAAGCTAGGAAAGGTCGATGACGGTCCCAAAAACCGTTTCATAAGGTTTTGGCGCGGTATGAAATTACCATTTTTTTCTACTTTGACATGCTTTAACTTTGGATCAGCTCTCACAGATCTCTTATGCACATATTTTTGCTTATATTTATAATAATTAGGTATATGTATATCCTTATATTTAAATAAATATTTATTACACAATTTTCGTTATTGCACCTAGGTACCACTGTTTGTCTCTGCATCACCCAAAGGTCGACAGGCTTGTACTTGTATGCTAAAAGTATTTATTTTTTGTTATGATTTTCAACTCGTTTAAACTAGACAAAGCACTGAGCTGAAAACCTCAAACAGAAACGGACATTTTGTCTCTAATTTACTATGTATTTACTACCTATTTCTACTTTACTTACCTACCACATTACCCACACACGTGGGTGTGTGGGTGGTGTGACGTGTGGTGTGTGGACACCATACGTCACACCACAATGCATACCACACCACCATATTACCACCACACCACATTACCTATTTTTACTTTACTTTTTTTTATCTTTTCAACGTGGTCCATTCATCCACCAAAAGGCTAAATAAAATATTTCGCTTTATGCGAATACACGAAAATGGCAACGAATAATATCAATATTAAATATCTAAATACTGAGGAAAAGTACTGAATAAAAGGTTCCCTTTGATTATTTTTTCTGATTAAAAAGATATACCTACATCGGATAAACTAAAGAGCCGAAACCGGCCAAGCAAAAATAGACTTAAACTGAGCGGAAATAGAAACGCTTTTCTGAATGAACGACTTCTTTCAGACGTATTTGTAACTAGAATCCGTAGACTTTTTCAAATAGGATTTTTTTCCTCTTTGAGTAGACTTGTATGAGAAATAATTCTTCGTTAAACGCCATTAGTAACGTTGATATAATCGTGAGAAATACCGGTGGCTATTCTTTGGTACATATTAGTTTAGCCCTCGTAATGAGCTCGGGACTTTGTGTCTTATTTCAAAGTTAAAATTGACGGGGCTCAAGTTTTTGACACTTGTGTAAGTATTCGAGTTTGTTGAAGTTTTCTCGTAGGTCAAGTTTTGTAAAGGAACCTCTTCTTCTTTTGTTTTGTAAGTCTTTTGAATTTTATTATTGAACTTATCTTATGTCGTTTAAATAGTGGCCCTTTTTAAAGTATATAACAGCTGGTCGATTATTATTATCTGTAAAAATATCACCGTGAAACTTACGTGAAGTGAGCTGTCAATAGTGTTAATCCCTAGCATCTTGCCGGTCGATTTGTGACAGTGACAGCTCACTTCACGCTCACTTCACTTAAGTATATTTTTACAGAATCGACCGACAGTTATTTACTTTTAAAAAACGCTCAGCTTAAACCGCTAATGACCATGTTTCATGTTTAACACAAGCTTCTTGTACCACCGTAAGTATAGTTAATGTTCCCAGTTCTGAAACTTGGACACAACCTGCATGCCTCAAATAATGTATTCTTTATACGTACCAAAATAGATTTTTTGAAAATCGACTCCAAAAGGGGTGAAAAATTCCTAAATATGGAAATAACAGCTGTCGATCCATTCTGTAAACATCTCACCGCGAAGAGTGAGGTGAAGTGAGCATGAAGTGAGCTGTCCATAGTGTCAATCCCTAGCTTTAGGTGCAATAACAGCTCACATCAAGCTCACTTCACCCAAGTTATCTCGGTGAGATGTTTACAGAATAGCACGGCTGTTTGCCGTGTTTTCATTGCTATGTGAGCAAAATCGCGGTCAAAAGCTAGTTTTTAAAATAAAATATACCTACGAGTAAACAGTCTATCAAGAGCTGTATAAAATGGGGTGGATATTTGGGCTCTTGCCACCTCGCAATCACCGAACCAATTTAGCTGTTGAAGCTGGGGTGACCAGGGAGGCTTTTATTTTTAGGATTATGGCGTCCGAAATTTTGATAAGGGTTGAATTGTAAAAACAAAAGTGGCAGCTTATTTTAAGACTCCTAATATGTGAAAATACAGAGTTCAGCTTCCTCGTTTTTTAAGCTTCACTAGGAACTTTTTTTTTTCTTTATGTTCTGGTCCTGTTAGTATTTTTTTTATCCCATATATTATTATTTCAGTAAATTCTTGTGATAGGAGTCATGTAAGTTTGTGTCAAGAGAGTTCCGGGTCGGATTTAAACTACCGACTTTTTTGTCAGTTCTAGTCTGTGGACTTGATTGTAGGTGGACTAGGTACCCAGTTCTTATCGTTCAATGAAAAAGAACTTATCTTCAAAATAAGGTGAAACTACTCGATCTAAAATTATGCCCATGTGGTTGGCTAAATTAAAAACTAAGACACTACAAATATTCATAACTAAACTGGATGTTGTCATTTAAAAATTTAGTTGTAACGCAATCTGAGGTAACTGTATTCGGATTCTGTGGTAGCTATTTAATATTGTATACCTACGTAATTTTTTTACATGATTTTGATTCCAAAATAAATTAAAATTATAGAGATGATTTGGTCACGTTGAGATTATGAATGATAGGCGACTAACAAAAAGTATTTACAAGGTAGATGTGAGTGGTAACGCCGGAGGGGACGCCCTAGGAGGTCACAATATCCTGACCTTATTGGGGATGTTCTTCAGAAAGGTCAGGTGCGTAGTACTTGCAAGCGGCGTGCGTGTATGATGTTTGAACGTAAACTTAGCAAAGGGAGTATGTAAAGATCGTAGCAGGTGGCGTTCTGTAGTTTCTGCCCACCCCTTGGGAAGAACAAAAGTATAATTATTATTGGTAAATAAAATGAAAATCTGACTATCCAGAAACATAAAGAATGTTGGTCAGCCTATTAGAATCCCAATCTGCAGTGGTGCTGACAAAATTGCATTTCACTTGGAATTGATGGCGAGTCCAATTATTTGAGTTCACTTTCTATCAATATTTAATATCAGGAATGTTAGGTTATTTTAGTGATTGGCTATTTTAGGCATCGGATGAACAGTTTGTTATTTGGTTTACATAAAATTGATTCTAAATGAAAATAATTGGTTACATTAATGGTTTGGTAAATTGTAGAGCCGTTGAAAATTCATATTAATATAATAAATGCGAAAGTAAGTCTGTGTGTCGGTTACCTTTTCACGTTTTAACGGCTGACGGGATTTCAATTATAGAAAAAGAAAAGAAAGAAAGAAAGGAAATACGTTTATTTACGTTAAACATGACGCAAAGGAAGAACACAAAACAAAAAGAACAAGTTGGGGGACAATATGCAACAAATGTATTTCATTGAAATCCCGTTGGCCGTTTAAGAAATAAACCATGACCTGCTATCTAATTACGCAACACATTTTTGTAAACGATTACGACTAATCTGTTTCATTTTGACATTTCAACAACATTCATTGCGTTATTTACATTGTCGAGCAGACTTTTTTTTGGACTTATGAAGCAATGGATTAGCAATCTGTTTCAATACGATTCAGATTCTGATTGATCGTGTATTACGTAATTAGGGTACTGGGTTAGGACATAAGCTGCGAGTAAAAGCTAGGTAAGTCAATATTATCCGTGAAAACGAAAGTTGGAAATAACCCTGCATTCCTCATTGTATATTCAAGGGTTTTACAATATCTAATTCTAAAGGATAATGTTATTATTTACGGCTCATACACAAAACAGAATTTTAGGAAAATTTTAATTTTCTCCAAAGTTATAACGGTCCACCCAAAATGGCCGACGGAATAAATCATAACATTCAGATTCTGCAAATCTGATTACTATCCGACTCTATTATTACAAGCACGTACTATCCGAAATTTCTTGGAAAAATGTAATTCAATCTGTTGTGGGGACTAATTTGGATGGTTGGGATGTCCTCCCGAGTCCTCCCGGCTCTGAATGCGAATATTCAGCACTATGTATGGTAAAGAGGAGGACGGAAGAATACATTTGGACATTGGGTGTGAGTTTTCGATGTGAATTTGGTTGATCTGTTATTGAAGGCATTTCGTTATCCTGTGTGTACGTACGAGTCGGATTGTTAAACAAAAGAGTTAATCAGCAAGCCTGATTACCGTTAGTTATTTTTCTTGAACTCTAAATGTAACGACCCTCCCTGTCCAAAATTATGCGGCGGAAATTCATCGTGCCTACGCCTACAAGTATTGCTTTTCAAATGAGGGGTTCATTTGAAAATCATTTTAGGCGTGAGGTTTCTTAATTTTTGTCGCGTAATTTTCGTTGGGGTAGGTTTGTCGCTACGCTAACAATATATAGAGTTACAAAAACTTTCAAATGACCTACGCCTTAAGTAGACACAAAATTACTGGACAAATTATTGAATAATTTATAAATCCTCTTTTTCGGATACCTGCAAGTATTTAAAGACCTATTTTAAGCACGGCTTCAGTGCAAACAGTAAATAATAAAGAAAGGAAAGTTTCCCTTTTGCTATTAAAAGAATGAAAAATACTTTTCAATAACAACCTTTTATGCTTGAAGCCTGAAAAAGCAACCTTTGTACTAACACAAAAGCAGGTTCCGCGGTACTCCGGTGGAAAAGAAAATAAGTAGCAATTTATTGTAAATGTATTACAAAGCTCCTTACTGGATTGGACATAATTAAAAAATATGTATTTTAATTCTGCAATTACCTCAGCTTATTTAAAGTAACTGCATATTACTTAACAGGCACAGTGGCAGAGTAAAAACAAGAACACTATAAATGGATATGGATAGCACGCTTAGCATGACCACAATAGAAACGGGTTTTGTCGACGGAAGAATAGACAAAATGACAGATTGTGATTGTTTGTCTTTCATTTTGTCTATTCTTCCGTAGACAAAACCCGTATATAATATGATTGTCATGCTGCGCGTGCTGGTCATATGATGAGAGCAAACACGGAAAAATGTACCATAAACGTCACAGAATGATACCCAAGCGATAGGAAAAGACGTAGAGGAAGAGCTTGGTAGATTGATCTTCCAAAAGGTTGGCGATGAATAGCTTTGGACAGGAATAAATGTAGGGAAATAGAGGACGCCTATGTCGCAAGACAACCTGATCTGGTAGCTGATAGGGTGGGTGAAGGTCTGTGAAGGGTGGGCGTTTTGGGGGACTCTCTTATGTAATTTTGACGTTCGAAAAGTGCTGATTATCAGCCTAGTTTGAATAAATGACTTTTGAATTTTGAATTTGAATTTTTGATAATTGATAATGAAGGGTAAACATCAGAAAACAATATGTTATTGGTATTAAGAACTTGCTTATGTATTAAGAAGGACAGAGGAAATTAAGGCTTATATACTTAAATAAAAAATAAATAAATAAATATTACTTAATGGATCTTTGACAGTAGTTACGGGTCGTCAGAAGCCCGAAAGTTTGACAACCAGTCTTACCAAGGGGTATCATGTTAACCAGTTACTGGGTTGGGGAGGTCAGATAGGCAGTCGCTCTATGTAAAATAGATCTGGTCTACAGCGGCATCCAGTTACACTAGAAGCCGAACACAAAATAGTAGCGAAAAGGAAAAGCAGATTGATTTTGATTACTTAATGGATAACATTGGACATTGTGTAGCGTAGTACTTCAAACTTACAACTCTATAGAATTATGTTTTTTCTAAAGCTGATTAGGATCGTCTTCAAGACTAACCGATTAGACATACTTATTGTCTTCTAGGCATTATTTTGACTACAAACAGGATTAAAAGGTTTATACATCATTTTTGGGTGACGTCTGCAACGACAGTCATATGTATTCATGTTATAAATTGGATCGACGGTTAACATTTTCTTCAACGTATGGCAATAAATCACAAACTCAAATTGAAAAACATTTATTCAAAAGTGAACATATTTTTAAATTCTTAACGTCGTTCAAAAAGCTTCCAAAAAATCCTCTGAGGTAGACGGACAAAAAAATGATTTTATGAGGTTCCGTTTTTCCTTATAAGGTCGGAACCTTAAGAACGTCAGTTTTTTACGCGCGATTGTCATTTATTTCAGTAAAAACTCCCGAACCCTTATATTGTATAATACAATCATACTAAATAGCATCAATAAAATACTGGTTACTCATCCAGAAACGGAATGTATGCAGTGCCCTTCAGGATCGCTCACAGGTCCGAATCCGGAATTCGAATACTCGATATCTGGATTCCGGCTCGGATCGCGCCGGGAAACATTTTTGTGTGTCGAACGGATATTTGTCGAATTTCACTGAATGTTTGGCTATGTGATTTGTTGATGCAACTTTTATTGGGCTATGTAAAGGTACGGTTCCCTAGAAGAGCGGTGGACGCCACATAACGACCGCAGTGACGGCCGTCATGAAAATTATGGCTGGGCTTTAACTTTACGGTGACATAAGACGCTCTCTACGAAAACACACCAACTTACTTTCATAAATACCATTATTACAGTGACGTTATTCGACGGTGAATTGCGGGCGCTATGTGGCGACCACTACCGTCTTAGGAAACCTTAGCTTTATAGTGTAGATTCGAAAGTTAAAAATAAAATTGGAAACCGTCTTTTTATAAAAAGCTTGTTTGTTTTTCTTTTCTCATTTTCCTCGTCATATCAAAGAAAAGTAAACGAAAGATTTTCCTCAAAGGACTTGCTAACGTTTAAATGATAAATGATTGGAAGTGAGTTATGGTTGTCCAGAACGAGGTATAATTGAACTTTTTTTATGTTTGGTAAACGAGGAATACTAAGAATCAAAATACACGAACAAAATTAAACGAAAAGAAAAATCAACTTTTTAAACTTGAAGAGATTTGAAGAATTTGGTATTGGTTTGGTACTTTCATTAAGTCGGTCTGTAAGAGATTTCCATTTGCGATAAAACCGCCCATTGTACACTAGTTTTAAATATTTGTCCTTTTTTAACCGACTTCAGTCGTTAGCAGTCGGTGGCAACAAACTAAAATACAGATCCAAAGACACCAACTTCCGAAATTAGTTATTTTGCACTCTGTAGTGCATTTTTTTGGAAGTCAATTGTTTTTTTATTTTTTTATTGAATTTTGTTAGTGTACAATAAAATGAAATCCTACTATAAGTACATATTTATATAATATATATGTATATAATATATATATTATAAATGTGAAAGTTTGCATGTTGGGATGTTTGTTACTCAATCACGCAAAAATGGCTGAACAGATTTGGATGAAATTTGGCACAATGTTAGTTTATAATTTATTGCGTAGATTAACTAACAGGATACTTTTTACTGTCTCCATGGGAGGGAGGCTTGAGTTTTTCTAGATATTTACTAAGGTATTGTTAATCTTAAATATACTAAAAAGTTCAAAAATTCCATGAACCATTAAGTGTACCCGAACCTGAAAAACGTAACAAAAGTCTTCCCCACATTGCACTTCTAAAACCAATTTTTACCCAAATCGAATCGTAGCTTTCACCCGTCGATTCGGATAAAGCTTAGACATCCCTTATTAAAATTGACGGAAGGGATCTTCCTATTGTGTAGCTATCGAACACAGGTTACGTTAACGACAGTTACTGACAGGGAACTTGAAGATCATACAATTTATTAATGTCTTTTTTGTAGATTATTTATTTTGTTTGTTGTATTTGAAAGTTATTGTTTATGTTAATATGTAGTTTCTAATTCTTGAAATTCGTTTATTCATCGTAAGGTAAAGATGCTTGGGAGTAGCCAGCTAAATGTTCGGCAAAAGACATCTTTGGGCTAAAAGTTCTAAATCAACATTGTTACACAACAAAACTAGTTTCATGCATGATGAAATTCATTTCTCGTAAGTACTTTCAATACCTTTGCCAGGTTAGGTAAATGTTATTAGTGTCGTGATATTAATAGTAGGTACCGCAGTGATCATGGATCTCCATCATCAATGTGACAAGTAAGGCAGAGGTGCACTTATATAACACCCACATTTCGCCAGTTATGTTTAAGTCCTATGTAACATTGCGCGAGTCTATTGCCATCAACTGGGCACAAATCCAGACTCTGAACTGCAACTGAAAAATTGCAGATGGAGGAAAAAACCTGTAACTGTTTATCCGACCTGAGAATCGGACCCAAGACCTCATGCTCAGCAGTAGCGCTTGCGACCACTAGACCAGCGAGGCAGGTAAGGTATCAATGTATAATATAACAAGAGTCTCACCACACTTATCATAAGTGAAATCCGTATTTTAACCAATACTCGTTAAATTAATTGAATATAATGTCACGTCTACACCTGTTATTCTCCAGGGCTTACATCTTCGCCCGCGTATCGCTACAGCTGCCGCAAAAGTTCTCTGATAACGATCTTTGTAATTATTCCGCGCTCATTAGTAAGCGCTCCTCAACTGGTCTTTGGAAACAACAGTCGTTCTATAGCAAGAACTTGCGTTAAGTTCGTCACGTTCGGTTTAATTTTGATTGTGTTTCTGCCGCGAGAATTTGTATCTATTAAGTATTGAATGTCGTGATGGCCCAGTGGTTAAGACCTTTCCTCTCTTGTACGAGGTTGTGGGTTTAAATCCGGGCTACTTGCCCGGATTTGAACTGGAACTGAACCGGA
The DNA here is from genome assembly GCA_914767755.1 of Agrochola circellaris. Lineage (NCBI taxonomy): Eukaryota > Metazoa > Arthropoda > Insecta > Lepidoptera > Noctuidae > Agrochola > Agrochola circellaris. The sequence goes on along the minus strand of OU611863.1, from coordinate 15,584,597 downwards.
TTTGTAATGTGTCTTTTTCAATTCAATTGTACTTTCTGAGTTTATATTTGACATTACTAACATTGGTTAAAGGAAAACATCGTGAGGAAACCTGGACTTATAGTTATTCTAAGTCTGAAATCGCCAATCCGTCTTGAGCAAGCGCAGTGATCATGCTGGTGCCTGTATGAGAAGAGGCCGTACCCTACAGTGGGACAATAATAGGCTGGTATTATTTAGTATTGAATAAGGATCTACCAGTACGCGTGTCTGTCTTTTGGTCTGTGCTAAATAAATAAATGTGCACTAGTACAGTCTCAAATACTGAAGTTCTTTGGTCATGTCTCTCGACTACATAGAAGGTCTAGTGGTGCACGGCAGAGTAGAGGGTGGAGGAGGGAGGTCATCGAGGAGGTGCACCGACCAAATTGAATCTGCAGTTGGAGGCCCTGTTAATGAATGCACCAGACTGTCAACTAACAGAACCAGATGAAGAGAGATTGTCAGGCGAACTTTGACTACACCTGCGATTGGAGACACTTCATAGTGACCACGACCACTCTGTCAAAAGCGAAGTGAAGAAGCAGAAGAAATTCATGTATTTCCTTTTTTACGCGGCCGTTTTAGGAAAGACGTGGGTTTTGAGAGCGTCGTCTGTCACTGATACCTATGTGACAATATCTTCTAGAACTCGATTTGCATTATTAACGCCTGGTACTGTAATTGATCAATCAATTAAGGCTTCCGCACATGTTTTACTCTCGATAACTACTAGTAGCTGTTGCTGACACAAGTGGAAAGAGTTGCCCAGAACTCTCCAGTTCTGGTTATAAACCCCAAGTTGCACCCTTCGATGAAACTCTCATGTATTTTTTGCCGAGACTGAACTTAACCGAACGCGAACCGAATTGAGCTGAACTTTGCCGAGAGTAAGTTTGTTTATTCAGTTCACAGCATAAGTACCTACTGTTGGTGTCCAATACTGCGATTTTTGTATTGTTGCCGAAACAAATACTATTTGCAAAGTATGACCTTTTGTAGGAGTGTGAGGCAGACATAAAAAAAAGTATTACGATTTAAAAACGACGCACAAGTCCGCACAAGGCCATATTTGACAAATAAAAACATATGGGTTTACCAGGTTTACACCGAAATTGAAATTGCTGAATGGTTATTCACAACCCATAATACCCAAACAATAGGCAAATACAAAATCACGTATCCAATATGGTAGAAACAGCATAAAACCCGTCAGCTCCCCCCGAGGGTTACAAGAAACAATTTACGAAGGTAATCGAAAGTGTAACTCCCTGCGTACGTTGTAAAACGGAGGCAGAAGCCATAAAATTTGTATCGACTGTGTGACGTCATAATAGTGTTCACTACACTAGTGCTACAAATTGTTGACACGATGCTCTGATGGGATTATTTGTTGTAGAGTTTGGGAGTTCTGATTGAATGATTGAGGGATCGGTTGGAGTACTTTTCAGGATTGAAAACGGCGAATGATACCTGCATTTGAACAAACATTTAAACTTTAATTGAATAAAAACTTAAGATAGATAATTGATTCAGGCGTGACCTTGCGGAAATAATAAACGGATTTAGTAAACTATTCCGCTTAACTATTTCTAAAGAGTCATAAAAAAGCCTGTAAGAAATCAACACGTGTTTCGCCTCTCAACGAGGCATCCTCAGGATGACGATTGACTTGTCGCGAACCCGAACACGGCATGTTGCCACGCTGAACGGCGCCGGCGCGCGGCGGCTCTGCGTCCGTAGTTAAGCGGAATAGATTACTAAATATATCTACGTCTATTGTACTGAATAAAAACTTTGTTACGGTTTGTTTTGTTTTTTTTTTTTTGACAATTGACAATAATTGGCAGCATGGAGTTAGTAAGTATCTACTATCATGGCAGCATGGAATTAGTAACTACCTACTATCACGGTAGCATGGAATTAGTATGTAGGTACTTTACATGGAATTAGTAAGTACCTGCTATCACGGCAGCATGGAATTAGTATGTAGGTACTTTACATGGAATTAGTAACTACCTACTATCACGGCAGCATGTAATTAGTATGTAGGTACTTTACATGGAATTTGTAACTACCTACTATCACGGCAGCATGGAATTAGTATGAACTATCCTAAACTATTAAATGAGCATTCTCTATTTTCACCAGAGCAGAGCTTGGTCGCCCAGGTAATAATAAAATAAAATACCATATTAGATCCAAATTCGTTTACCTTACATTTACGAGATAGTTTAATGCCTAGTTTGGCAATAAAAATGTTACTACCGTAATACGTGAGGAGCTTGATTTGACTATAACAGCCCACTTGGTTGGGGCTATCGACTACGAAATCTTCAGATTATGGTTATAGGTGATACATGTCGCAATCTTATCTCTAATGCTCTATCGAAGCACGTCCAAAGTCAGAAAAATTCTGCTTTCTCTATAATTTCTGAGCACGTCTCAGATATTCGTTTTTGTGAATATCCTAATAATTGTGCGTGCGTCGAGCGTCTGCCTCAGATTGGAATATTTATTGTCTGGAGGACTGTAAATTTCAGGTTTTGGTTTCTTTTTTTCTTATCATTAAGAACGATGGACCAGGTTGAAGATTTTTTCGGTTTAAAACTAAAGGTTTAATGATAAATCTGACGTGTGCCAATGCTGGCTGATGATAATTTGTTTTTATTTTATTATTTATTTATTCATATAACAATTCGCATTGTGTTTGAATTAGGTAGTACATTAAAAACAATAAATTATGAATATCAAACAGTAATTTCACTAAAAATAAAATCAATAACATAATATAAATATTGTGTCAATAGAATGTAAATAGTAATTGTATAAATGATTGTAAATTGTAAATATTATCATGTCAAATGCTTATAAATCTAATCTATTAAATGCAGCTGCCGACTATTTCTGTTTTGTGCTCGTTAATGAATTTAAATCTATTCTGTTTCATTTTCCTTATTATTTACTCGAGTTTATCATCTTTTTTTTTTATGCACGTGTTTCTGTGACAAATAAACTTATTTTTCTTTCTTTCTTTCTAAAATCGGATAATGTCTTGAATATATATTTAATGTCAAAAAGGTAAATTAATATAAATACTATTGACCATCATTTGTCACCAATTCCGATATAGAATATAAACATTTATCTAACAGGAATGCTTTAAGTTTGGCTTTGAATAGAGTACCTTTGTAAATCAGTGATCTTAGGTCAGTAGGCAACTATTAAATAATTCCACTGCTTGGTATTTAGAGCAATGTTTAGCAATATTAAGTTTCGGTGCAACTTTATTTTTAAAACATTTCTTCTAGTTTTTTCCCTAAGTTCACGTTCTTCTTGTGATTCGCGCTCGTGTATGTATTTCGCAAAGCGGCTGAGTAATACTAAAACATATAAACTTGGTACTGTTAAAAAACCTATTTTTTTTAAATATTCTTTACATGATTCTCGTCGTCGTTTTTATATCTAATTGTGTCTATACTTATTCTATATTGTACTTGGCTTTGTTGATGCTTTTATAGCTGAATGGTGCTTTTGTTAAAAATAGCAAGGTCGGAATGTATGTCATGTTTCCTATTTTCCACTAGGAAAAACATTTCAGTATTATAGTGCCATTTCAGTTTAAGCTACGCTTTCTTGGTTCAATTTTGGAGTTTGTGACACTTACTTAAATATCAGTTTTAGTGACGTGTTTGAAATGAGCAAGTCGACAATCGAAATTGAAGAAAACATAAATTAACGTCTCCCGGTGACAGTGATGCGGACGACCACGTTCTTTTGTTTGTGTATTTATTTGTATATTTAGTTAATTAGTCATTTAATTTAGTACCTATGGTATATCGTTAGTTTTGTTACACATTGTAAATATTAGGGTTTTGATCCTGAAACTTTATGAAACTTAACACCCACTTTAAGATATGGAGCACCTAGGTTGCAAGAAACATACTCTATCCAGGAATATTCACCAGAAAATGACCGTAAAATATCGAAAACCGGTTAGTTTGACTTCAACCATGTATTTGCGGCTGTCAAATTGGCGAACATCTGCGCTCCCGGCAACCAATTACTATCTAACGCAGCTTCCGAGTTATATCCACGTATTTTTGAAGAAAATTCTATTGGAAGCATCAGTTTGTATTTATAGGAAACTGTTGCGATTTATTATGGGTATAATAGATCCTTATGTTGTGCCATCTCCGGCCAATCGGGCAGGAACGAGTCCAAATCGTCACGCCAGCGCTTTTTAGGGTTGCCCCGGTGGCGATGCCCGTCATCAGGCACCCACTGTGTGGTGATCCTGGCCCATCTGTTAGTCCCAGACTGGAAGAGTGTGGGGGAGACCTTTACCCAGCAGTGGGACTAAATAGATAAAAAATAAAACTTTATTTCAAGGATCACTTAATTTGTATTAACTAAAACATACAACTAAAACATTATAATACCTTAATAACTAAATTAGTAACTTTGAGTAAGTAAGTCAAACGATATTTTTATAGCTTAATCTATAATCTTGTATTCGTCTGTGGAGGCCTGTAATTAACAATCTAGTTGTGTCATCAGCTGCCTGCCTTGTCCCAACTATGTTGGGGTCGGCTTCCAGTCTGACCGGATGCACCTGATTACCCGTATTTTACATGGAGCGACTGCCTATCTGAACTTCACAACCCAGTTGCTCGACGACCCGTAACGACTGTCAAAGATTTACGAATGACGGCTGTCATTCTTAGATTTTTGACAGTCGATAGCCGTTGGTCCCGGCTTGGACCAACGGCTATACACTATACGTGCTTTCCGAGGCAAAGAGGAGTCTCGGTATTTAAAGATGGTCACCCATCCACGGACCAACCCTGCCACGAGGGGTTATTATTAGTACTACACCTCGTCGAATGTTAAGTCAGTAAGCCGTCTTAAAAAGTTAAAAACGCGAGGTGTCGTGGACACCCGGTTGGAACGAATTTCCATTCGCTTTTGCACAGTTCGCGAATGAGAGGTAGACTGAAAAGGGTCGTGAAGGTCTAAATATTACACTTTTTTCGGTGTAGCTCTCATTCGCCAAGTGTGCAGAGTATAACGTGCGATAAGGAACTTTGTTTCAAAAATTAAATTAAATCATTCACGGATTTCTATCAGTTGCCCTTTGCAGTTGGTGCTTGTACGTATTGACTCCTACCGCTGCGCCCACGTTGCCGTCAACCATAATTTAGATTTTAAAAAAACTACCACCGTCTAAAGTCAGTCACAATACTAAGGGGATAGATTAAATTGAATTGTTACCAGCCAATGCCAAATTCCAGTTGGCACATACTTTAATAGACTCGCAAGCGAATATCCCATGTAGCTTTTACATACTAACGACCCATTGGGTCTCAGCTTACATAAAATATTGCTACAGATACGAAATCTTTTAATCGAGATAAATGTCTCGTAAGTGAAACAACCAATCTTTCTTTCCATCCCAGATGCACATAAAGCATCGCATCGTACAAAGCTCCCGAATTGGAACAAATTCGCGGCACTGACTCGGCGACACGACTTCCATCGCTCGGCGCGACACTATCGATTCGACTGCTGGATTTTATGTTCCACTAGATTTGCGCGCTTCACTGAACCCCCTGTATGCGGCGGAGCCTTGGATTAGCTAGCCAAACTACGGCTAGTTGGTGGAAAATATTGGCGCGTTTGGATTTTATACGTCGTCTTCAGTATTGAGATTAGTTTTTCTTTTAACGTATATAAAGGTGTCCAAGATTAATGTTAAATAGAAAAATCAGGAACATTGATTGCTATCAAATCGATTACCAACTTGTCCGTAGGTATATTCAAATCACAATTGTCATTCTGTGTCAGTTGTATGAATGGCACGAACAAGGCAAATTGACCTAGGGTGTTAATTTGCATAACAGATAATTTCTTTGACTACACATTTGAATTTGAAAAAGCGGCCAAGTGCGAGTCGGATTCTCCCACGAAGGGTTCCGTACCACCGTACAATTATTTTATTTTTATTATTTGCTGTTATAGCGGCTAATAGTAAGTACACACATTGTGAAAATTTCAACTGTGTACCTATTACGGTAAAAATATTCAGCCCTATGACAGACGGACGGACGGCACGACAATTGGCACCGTTTGGGTATTGAACCCTAAAAATTTACATTGGTATTTCTTAGGAACCTCTCTAAAATTATGCATACAAAATTGATTCTTGCCTTCCTTCGTTCCGTATAAAATATTGGACTTCAGCAAGTTGGTAGCATGGTTGACTGCACAGAATTCGCCAGACGTAGTTACATTACAATCGTGGAGACTAATGCTCAAATTCAATCAAGTACCTACTTAATATAGTTTTTATATTATTTCAGGTAACCCATACTATTCATATCTTTATATATCCATATCTATATTCCATGTCCATTTATACTATATTTTCATACTAATAAATGCGAGAGTTACTCTGTCTGTTACCTTTTCACGCCTTAACGGCTGAACGGAATTCGATGATTGGCACACAGGTGACCCCAAATATGACCTGCATTAGGACATGGATACTTTTATCCCGTGGGATAATTTCCGACTCCAACGCGGGCGAAGCCGTGTGCAAAAGGAAGGTACCTACAATAAAACCTCCATTATAGTTCGATTTAATAGCTATTTGTGAAATTCCAAAAGCAGAGTGCGTTGGCAACCGCAATTTGTATGAAGCGGGGCAGTAAGTAATTGTCTGGACAGCGCACTCACTGCACTTAGTGGTCACCGCCCAATTAATAATGCAGTGTTTCATAATTATATTATAGTTAAAACCGTTTAGTATACTAAAGCAAATGCCTGTTATATTGCAATTATTATTAATGGATTGGTATGACATAGCTCAATCCAAAGTTAAAGATAAAGAAGAATTTATTTGCTCAAAACATGGACCACGATTTTTATTTTAAGGATTTTTCAACCCCTGAGTTCATGTGCACTCTAGTGCACTCTACATAATATGAATCATTTTGAACTGTGTTATTAATGTTTTTATTAAATGTTACTAGAAACATTTAATATTTTCATATTATTATTTTCTTTAAAAAAAACTACAATAATGATAAGTAATTTAAGTATCACATTCGAACACCGTGCTTTAGAGTTACCTATGTTGGGCCCTATTAGAGTACCAGCACTGCGACACTTATTTTTAAATGTCGCAGCATCCTGCTGAGATAGGAGCCTTTTTGGCCTCGTATAGGACTCTCTGATTTAATTAGATTTTTTTTTGTATTTAGTTTCATTTGAGTCACAATAAATACTTTTTCTTTCTTTCATTATGTGAAGAAAGAAAATTTGTTTATTCTGCAGCACTAAACGCACATTCCTGAAAAAAAATACATAAAATATACATTGATAAATTAGCCAAAAGCCTCGTATTCAATATTCAAAATGAAAAAAAAAAAAAAAGGTATTTTTACCCTACCCAGAGGGTTAAGTGTGTAACTAAAGTTTGCATTTGCCTGCATTTAACGGCGATTGTACACATAATACAATCAGTACTTCTATTTTGTACTATAAATTAAAAGCAACAGCAGTGTTTGCATTAAAGTTTAAAAGTAAGGATAAAAATAACAGCGATATGTTCGTTTGTTTCACATAATATTTACGGGGAAATTACATACAAGCGTTAGTAAAAGTTTACAGCCATTGTTCATGACTGCTCTCATTGCAGTTAGGCAGTAACCAAACTTGCAGTTTATACTTGCATTTTTGGAACGAAGTCCTTTAACGGGGCTAGCGGTAGGAGTACACTAGCAGAAATCGTCACGTCACGAAAAAACGTTTATGCCCGAAAAAGTCACTTTCAAGTGTCAAAAGTTTAAAAAATTAAAAACGACTATAACCGACTTTTAATTATTTTATTTTGAAGACGCGTCTAAACGATTAGTATTAATGATTAGGGAAAAATATATGTTAAATTAGAGAATTTTCTTAATAGTTACATAATATTTTAGATTATGTTTATAGTAAAATTAATAGTGAAATTAATTTGCAAAGTAATGTCTAAAGCGGGTAAAAAACTGAGAATTACGCAAAATCTATCAAACGTATTTATCGTGTTTTATTAAAATACCTTTTGTTTTATGTATAATAAATTAATAATGCGTATAATTTGGGAAAGCGCTCCTTGATAGGCGAGTCCTATTACTGGCTGGACGTACGGCGCGTTGCGGGAGCTCAGTACAGAACACGCAAGCTAACCACTCAAGGTCACTGGCATATAATCTGCGTCTTAATACTTAATATACAGCGAAAGGAATTTCGTTCCAACCTGGTGTCACACGACACCTGCCGACTTTTTTATTAGGAAATATTTGTTTTATACGGTAGATGATTCATTGCTTTGTAGGTTTTATATTATTAGTACACCTTTCGAAGAAGATTTTAAAGAAATTATTTTGAGCAATGGTTTAAGATGAAGTTGTTGGGGTTCTTTGTGTTCTTCTAAAAAGCAAAACAATTATAACATTAATTTCCTTGACTTTACATGCTGTTCTAATATTAGACAGTTTACTTTCGTTTACAGTAAATAATAAGAGCCATGTACTTCACTAATCGTTGCTGGCCAACTTAACAAATTGAAACCGCCCGCGCCCGTGTGCCCCAGCCCTTAGCGGTCAGCATCTAATTAGTGCGGCACCTTGTTAAACGTTGTTTTAATAATAATTGCACACAAAGTTGTTACGAACGGGGTGTTCAGACAACTTGATGTAAGCACAGCTGCACGTAGGGAATGGAATTGTTGTTGTTTATTTAATTAATGTTTGCGTTATGTTAGATTGGTGAAAAAAGTTATTTCGACATTTTCTGCAACACCAAAATTTTTACGCAGGGACTTCAGAATCATGTACTGAATCCATGGTAACAGTTTTCGCGTCGAAGTATGCCACCCTGTATAGAAGATAGATAGATTATTGTCCAAATTATCTTACGACATAATATAATTTTATGGTTTTATTAATTTATTTTTATGAAACCTTGCTGGGTCTGTGGACGTTTTTTAATGGCGACCAATCGGAAAAATGCCGAAACTATATTTCGCGTGACCCAGTTTAATAATTCAACAGTTTTTGCACCTGTAACTGTAGCAATGTACGTCAACTGACCAAATTATCGTAATAATACCAGCCTCCCACCCCATTGCAGAGCAGAGGCCGCTTCTCATACAGAGCAGGCATGAGCTTTGATCACCACGCTTGCTCAAGACGAGTTGGCGATTTCAAACTTATATTAAAAAAAAAAGTGGTAAGTTCAGATTTCCTCACGATGTTTTTCTACTCCGATGTCAGTAATGTCCAAGATAAAATCAGAAAGTACATTATGAATTGTAAAAGTCACAGTCACACAACCCACAACCTTGTGCATGAGAGGCGAGACCATAACCACTGGGCCATCATGACATTTAGGGTGGTCGCACGGACTAGTAGAAAATATTTAACATTAAAGAAAAAAAGAAAGTATACCGTTTATTTGGACACAGTTCATGAAACACAATGATACATTTCCAGTTTATGCTGATCTCGCATTGTATAGGATTTCCATCAAATGCGAGGTCAGCTTATACTGGCTTTATGTGTAGACGTGTGTACATACAGTTTCAACATACATACTTACCCAATACATAATATTTATACTTCTAAATAAATAAATAAATCTAACTACTAATCTACTAAACTAGCAATCAAAACACATCACCATCATCATTACACACTCGACCGATGAAGCGTTAGTGCGTCGAGGGTACTGACGAAGTGACGCCCGATGCATCTAACTACTCTTAGATCAGAAGATGCCGGATACAAAATATGTCCTTCGATATAGCAACAATCCTCACTCACCACCGCACTGCATCGTCATTCCCTACTCGTTTAAGGCATATAAGTACTGTTACTCAAATATTCAATGCTTGAACAACTAATTTCAGTTCATACGTACAAACCTAACACCTAGCTTAGCAGCTTAGTTGCTTTCAACCTTATGTGCTAGTCTGTATGTAATCGTTATGTACCTGTTCGCAGTTCGGGTTGGGGACTAATTAATATGTAGTCGAATATGCTAAGCTTTCCGAGGCTCGATCGGTGCAGGAAATGGGTAGTTTAATGTGGCTGTTATAATTATAGTGATCGCGTGGCGTTTCAACAAAATCTCTCTGTTTTCAGTGTATAAACTCGGTATGGTTATTGCAATAGTATTTTATTTGAAATTGTTACGATTTGTATTTGCACTTACATAACGTAACATCACGCCTTGAGTTGGGCAGAGGTGTACCTATACAGGTTGTCAGGGTCATCGACGCGAAAACTGATACCATGGATTCAGTTCCTGATTCTGAATGCCCCGGCGTTGATATTTTACGTCAGTTATTTAAAAAAAATCTGCTGTTTCATAGAAAGGTGCAATACTTACGCGGTAAAAATGTACGGAACAGCTGTTTTTTTTTTTAAATGATCGACGTAAAATTTCAACGCAGGGGGGTTCAGAATCATGTACTGAATCCATGGTAACAGGCTTCGCGGTCAAGTCCTTGCCACCCTGTATATTACCAGCGCACATTTCGTCAGTTATGTTTAAGTCCCATGTAATAGGTGGCGGACCTATTGCTATCAACCGGGCACAAATCCAGACTCCGGGCTGCTACTGAGAAATTTTAAAAGCAAAAACCCAATAACACTTGGCCCGACCCGGGCATCTAACGCAGCTAGTTGATTGTTAAAAGAGGTTGCCACTTCCCATCTAGCGATGAAATATTTTAGTCTGTAGTCTTTTAAGATAATACCTATAACGAAATGAATGAAGTCTTTACAAGAAACCATACTGATAAATTAAAAAAAAAAACGTTGAGATCCATCGATTAGAATCTCCAATCCATATGTACGTATTATGCTTTATATTATAAATTCGAAAGTGAGTTTGTTTGTTACGTTTTCACGCTATTACGGCAGAACGCATTTGGGTGAAATTTGGCACTTGGGTAGACAATGACTTGGGTAAGAACAAATGATACTTTTTATCCCGGTAATACGTTTCCATAGGATAATATCCGACCGCCAAAATCTAGTAATATAATAAATGCGAAAGTAACTCTGTTTGTCTATCTGTTACCTTTTACGCCTAAACCACTGAACCGATCGTTATGAAATTTGACAGGTAGCCTGGGATCTGAAGAAGGGCATAACAGGAAGATCATGAGCTACTTTTCCTCACTTTTCAGGTGTGCCACTGATTTCAATAGCACTTGTTCGAACCGCACATGAGCACTTCCACAGAAACAAAATTTTGATAAGTGCGGTTCAGTGTAACAGTTTATCAATATTATTTTCAGTCTCTGAACGGCACCTACGTTCACTCTCGATCGTAGACGAAGTCGCGGCCAAACGCTTGTAAATACATAAAGAAACAATGGCTATCCGATAAAACAATTGACTAACATTAACGCAACAAAAGGGTGGGGAAGCGAAGCCTTCATTATTGGGTAATAGCCACTATAAGCCATTGGGTGTTGAACCTAATTTGGGATCTTTTGGGGTAAATTGTCTAATTACAACACTATTTTTATGGTTATCTGTTGATCGTACGATAAGATACATAAGGGTGAGTCTTTATAGAATTTTACCCATTATAGAGACTGAAAGAAGACTGATTCGTCGGTCAGCGCAACTGATGGGACTCCGCTAGGACCGATACCTGCCGGGGTCGCGAGAAATTCCGAAAGGGATACCGTGGCCCCTGGCAACGTACAAGCAACACTGAAGGAACACGGGTGGGTAGAACACGGGTCAGTAAGAGTCTGACACGCTCTCAGTTCTCGCTCGCAGTTATTTGATAACATCCTACCCAAGAAAAAAATATATATCGTTCGTCTACTGGTCGCGAGTTGGTACTGCTATGCATGAGGTCCTGCGTTGGATTCCCAGGTCAGGCAAAGTGTTATTGAGTTTTTCCATTTGGAATTTCTCAGTGGCATCCCGGAGTCTGGATTTATGCCCGGTTGGTGGCAATAGACTCGCATGGGACTTTAACATAACTGGTGAAATGTGGATGTTACTATAGGTACACCTCTGCCTAACCTTTTGTGGAATACAGCCGTGATATTATGTTATGAATCTTACATATTATACTGTTGCCATTGCTACCTATGAGGAGAATTGCCAATTTTGGCCCGTCAAAAAGAAAGTTGCTGATAAAATGAGATGAGGAAAACACAAAGTGTGATGATAATACACCAGTTATCAAGGACGGCTCTCAACCACTCAGAATATAATCTCTTGCAATTGTCAGCAATTCTATGCATATAGTGACCTTATTGGTTCTTCAGAAAGGTCAGGTGCGTAGTACTCGCAAACGGCGTGTGTGTATGACCAGATGTATGAACGTAAACGAAGAAGAAAGAGTATGCAAGGATCGTAGGAGGTGGCGTTCTGCAGTTTCTGCCTATCCCCATGCAAAAATTACGTGAGTTTATGCATGTATGTATACAAAATATACCCTTTAAACATAATAAAAATAACACTCATACAAGAAATACATTTCCACCCCTCTTAGCGGATGACGAGGGTGAAAAATAACGGCAACCACACATTGTTAGTATCTCATTGTACTGCTCCTGACTCCCTGAGGAAATCTCAAATAAATTTAAAGTAGCGAACAAAAGTGTGAAGACGCGGGGGAAATAGGGATGCGTATGGGGGTGAAGTTTTGAGTCGATTGTGTGCATACGTAAGTTAAACTCTTGGGGGACGAAGTTAGAGCCTGTAAACGTGTGTGGCGGCATCTACATCGCCACATGCGAACTACGCTTCACACTGACGTCGCGCAAAATCTTGCATCACGCAAGCAGAGTTTATTGCACGACTAGCACGTATACAGCGTCCCCACAATCATTGTGGGGATGTAGCTCACCAGACACCACACTCGTCCGGTGTGTAATATGGGTTGCATTTCCTTGAACACGTTATAAAGTCCTACGTTCCAGTAACTTTTCCTGAGATACGTATTACGAGTTTACCTATTTCTGGAGACAGAGTTTTTGCATAACTCAAACTCAAACTCAAATCATTTATTTCAATTAAACCATTACAGGCACTTTTGAATTGTCAAGGAATCGGTCAGTCAAAAATATGAAGCTAGTTGCCCATTCCAAAGCGTAGTAGGTACCTATGGAGAAGAACGGGCAAGAAACTCCACGGACACTCTTTTGAGGCTTAATTGATTACCAGTAAACGTGTTTTTATATGACATAAATATTTAAAACCCTTGTATGCATGTTATTAAGACAAAGAGAGAATACAACAGCTTATTAACGAAATTGGATTGCATGGCCACATTTTTTTTCAACGGTTTAAAAAGATCAAAATCTAGGTACAGTGAGGGGCTAACCAAAATTAGTCAACAAAATGTGTGTAAAATTTTATCGATATATACATCACAGCACTAAACAGGGCATTCTTCATTAAGGCACAGTACATACTCCTATTCCTACACTTTCCTACAAAGTAACAGGGGAAGGCGTCGGTCGTAATGAATTCCTAATGGCCGCACGATAGCCCCCCTTCCTTCTTCCTCAGTTACGAGATAATCGCGAAGAAATTGGTTCCCTAAGATGATAGTCAGATATTATGGTAATGTCGTGCGGATTACATTTAGATTAGGACGTAATTATTATGTTTCAGAAATGGATTGTTATCGTGTAATGTGATGATGTCAAAAATGGGCTATATTTTTTTTTAAATGTGCAAAATCTTTGGTTGTGAAAAGGGACGGAAGTGTGTAACAGGAAGCCGGGGAAGCGCGCGCTATTTGATTTGACCAATGAGCGCGCGCAGTGCTAGAGTTGACCGTCAGATGGTACCAACCCATTTTCGGCGAACGTTGGTACTGTCAGCCAAGATGTCAGATGTTACACATCATATTTAAGCGACTACTGATAAGGCTCGCTCTTTTTGTTTTTTTTTCATTTTTTTACCTCGTTTTTCTGTAGAGTTATATCCTCTTTTCAAACAGAAATGGAAGGAATCTGAATTGATGACTTAACTTGCTCACGACTTGTTTGTGATTTCAGACCCTGATGTCCGGGGTTTCTCATGGTGTTATCCTTAACCGTAAGCCAGGGATGTGTCTAGTAAAAGTGAATAAGTTATTATTGGTTTTAGGCAGATTTTGTGGGTATAAATATGACTTCCTTTTAGGACAGTTTATGCTATCAAAGGTCATTTCAAAAAGATGATTCTTAATATGAATAATAAAATCCTTTTAGATAATATCTCATCTTCAGTTCTCATTACTTGTAACATCTTTTTCACAAAACACGTTTCAAAAATGGCTTCGAAATAACTCAATGAAAGGCCCAAACCTTTCAATTTGAAACGGCTCGGAGCTAAAAAGCCAGCCTTTCAAAAAGATGATTGTACAGAATACGGGTAATAGGCAAGCCTTTTGTGTCGAAACGAAGTTTATTTCGTGTTGAATGGCTTTTGATCCGTGATCTGAACGAGCACGTGGTGACGGCAGAAGTTATTGTAGACAGTGAAGATGGAATGGCTTTGTGAGGTATTGTGATTTGAAAAGCTAATTCGTGAAAGGTAACGTTTTTAATATTGCTACCCTTAAGTAGATAGTTTCCATCTGTTATCTAAGTGGGTATCATGAAGCGCTTAAAGACATCATTAGGAGTAATATTTTTTATTATTGTATATAGTAAGGAGAGTAAACAACATCATCATCATCATATCGGCTGAAAGACGTCCACTGCTGGACAAAGGTCTCCCGGGGAGACCCTCTCCTAAGCAACGAACGGGAGGGGGGGGCTAACAACGGGAGGGGTTACTCTCCCCTAAGCAACGAACGAATAATATTGCCCTGCAATATATCCATCTATCTATTGCCGTTTTTTGGGGTGCTTGTACTAATGACTATAATACTTTTGCTCTCAGTACAAAATCCAGAATAAAGTTTACTAATAGTTAATTAAGCTTCATCTTGCTAACTAGGTTGTGATAACGTCTGGTCAGCTTCACGCCAACATACTCCATTCTGTTTACGTTCAGGATTGGACGAGACACTCAACGAGATTGCTAGAAGCCTACGAATGCTTGTATGCTAATGATGCCTTCTCGTAGAAAAATTACACAGCCGGAGAGGAGCTACTATCAAAGGTCAGTGAAAACACAGTCAATAGTGGCAAAAAAAGGTGAAAATCATCGATGCTAAGCTTGCTTGAAAGGCAAGATATGACTTGTTATGTCCCTTAAGGCTTCGCCAAATAGAACGCGTAATTAGCGTGCGTTAGAGCGCTAGCCTGAAACCATGCTAACATGACGTGAGTAACGCACTACTAGCGCTGGCGCTCTGTTTGACAGTAAGGGTCGGATCACACCGAGACGTGACGCGACGCAACGATGTTTGAAGAGGCCAGTGGTTTTGCGTTGCGTAGCGCGGCGTCGCGAAACGAAGTGCGACGTCGCGAGGCACATCGTGTAGTCGCTGGCAGCCCCACGCCGCGCCTACCGGCGAAGCATCGCTGTTTGGTGATGCGTCGCGAGCCATTTTCGAATTATCCTAATTAAATGTGTTTAGTAGTATATAAAGTTATATTTTTTATCACTATCTAAAAAAGTTCCGTATGGTACCGGACGTAAAGAAGAGTACCATCAGATTTCTTCTCGTGGGTGTCGTAAAAGGCAACTAAGGGAATTACTAGAGAATGAGCAGCAGCGATCTCTATGCATTTTAACACCGTACTGCGATCGCCAACCCGCCTGCCAAGCGTGGCGATTATGGCAAACCCCCCCATTTGGGGGAGGCCTAGGTCCAGCAGTGGACGTCTTTCGACTGAAATGATAATGATGATGATTTAAGTAAGTGCGTGCAGCGTCGCTTCGCGTTACGTCTCGGTTTGAACTGACCCAAAACGTACATCATAGTAGAACACAATTCGGCGATACAGTGCGGCGTCAGGCTAGCGCTCCAACGCGTGTTAAGTACGCGTTCTATTTGGCGAAGCCTTTGTCCAAAAGTATTTCCACGATTTTCTCATTCATTACAATAAACACTCTTTACAGCTTCACATAACTTCTATAATAGGACACACTCTCGCAATATACACAACACATGACCATGAAACCTTGGAAACATGGAAATAACGTTATACAAAGCAATATTCACATAACGCTCAGTTTAAGTGCGTAACTTCGTTATTTCATGAAAATAAACGATGGTACAAGAACATAAAGTGTAGAAGAACAAATCCGAACAAAACACACTTGTTAATAGGTAGTTATATGATTCGTCAAACTCAAAGCATTTCAACAAAACCATTTAATAGTACTTTTGAATATTCAAAGAGTCGGTCAGTTAGTCAGAGAGACAAGCCTCATGATCAGATCATCTTACCTTAAATACGTTGCAAATCTAATTATTTTTATTTACTACTCACTAGAAATCTCGTTGTTTTTTGAAGTCGTAAAAGTTTTCATTTATTTCCTTTATTTCATTTAGAGACATAATTTAAATTGATAAATATTTTTATAAAAACATTTAAAAAAAGTATTAAGAAGACCACCGGTAAGCCTACTGGTATTGGGAACAGGGTCCAACCTACCGGTGGTCAGGGGTCTTGAGAGAGGAACCTCCTAGCGATACGCGCGGTCTCCAGAAGTACCGCTTTCTGGATCAAGCCCTTGATCCAGCTACCTAATGAGAGTCACCTCAGGTATTGGTTCTTGGTTATTAGCCATAGACCGTCATGACTGCTGTCTGATCGACACAATAGCTGCCGTGTCCACATCCCACATGTCGGCAACCTCGCGAGCCAAGTCAAGATACTTAATCTTCTTATCTTTTTTAGCTTTCACGAGGTTCTCGTTATGCGGGATCGCTATATCAATAATCATTGCGCGATTTTTATTATTAGGCTCTTCAACATGAGTACACTGTTACTTTACAATTTGTAAATTGCAAACTAAGTCTAAGCACCTTATGACTTATAGTATCACAGCATGATAACAAAGAACAAAACATTCAGATTTCTTTATTAATAATGTAAGTTTAATATTTAATAACCTTCCGGAATAAATTCTCTAAATGATAGTGAAAACCGCATCAAAATCCGTTGCGCAGTTTAGAAGAACAACGCGGTCACAAAGACAAACACGAAAAACGACTTTGTTTTAAATGAAGTAGGTGTAGAAAATATAACATTATTATGGTGTAGAAAATAGAGTATTTTGATCTAGCCCGACAATGCAAATTTATTGCACTTCTTGCAGCCGCACTTAGGCCAGCTCCCTTAGCTAGTCTACCGCAGTTCGTAAACTATTCTCGTATATTATTCCGTGGTCCTTTTGCCAATTCTACAGGCAGCTAGTACTTAGGCAATCCCTAAATGTATTTGAATCTAACCTTGAGAATTCAAATGCTGTTTTTAAGACCGGCTGTCAATATATTTTGCTGGGAGTCTAGACTAGGAGGCTACTGAGTTTTCAATTATGTAATGTGATAGGAAAGGTGTTTTTTATAGTGTTGATTGTCTTTTTATAGCTTTAAGGACAGTTTTAGAAACAACATGTTTAGAAATAAAAATAGCTCCTTATACAGGGTCAAATTAAATTAACTAGCGAAACTCCGCAGACGTGATGGCTATCCTATACCCTATACCTAAAAACGAAAAAATAAAAAAATAAAAAAGTTTTTCAGTTTTTCTTTTAAATACAATAATTATAGACGTAGATATATTTAGCAATCGAACACGGCGTATTGCCACAGTGAGCGACGGACGCAGAGTCGCGCTCGGCGTGGCAACACTTCATGTTTGGGTTCGCGACAAGTCAATCGTCATCCTGAGGATGCCTTGTTGAGAGGTGAAACACGTGTCGATTTCTTACAGGCTTTTTTTATGACTTTTTAGGAATAGTTAAGCGGAATAGGTTACTAAATATCGTCTATTGTATTTTTGATGGATTCCCGCAAGGTCACGCCTGAATCAATTAACTATCTTAGATTCTCATATTTCAAGTAACAACACTAACAGGACCTCTGTTAGTGTTGTTACTTGAAGTATGAGATGACAAATTTGTTTTTTCATTTTATCATGTTTAGATATCGATACCCATCACGTCTGTGGAGTTTCGCTAGCTACTTTAAATTGACCTTGTATATCCAGGAGCTATTTTTGTTAGAATACAGTTTGAATCCTTTTGTCGATTACTCGAATTTAGGACAGGACCATTTTCTTTTAAAGTAAATACATGTGAAAATTTGCATCCTCAAGTAACATGGGACAACCGCAGGAAGATGACCTACGATAATGAAATCTGGGAAGTTCTATCTGAAAATAACATAATCATCAAATTAATTTAAAATTACTATATTTAATTAAAATAACTCAAAATAAACGTTTCAACAGAATATTCGACAAAGAAACAAAATTAAAACATATACTTATCAACATTGCTAGCTCCCCGTCTATAAAAACCGCAGGTTAATGGAAATTTTGTCGAATTTGCATGAGTAAGCCGCCGCAAAGTGTGCCCTTCTGTATCGTTACCCGTCTGTCTGTTTATGTCAGCTCATCTAGAAAATCACTCTGCGGATCTTGAAAAAGATTATTTTGAATATTTGCGAAATTTTGCGGCGGTAAGGAAAATCATTTATCTACCTATTTTTTCACTAGCGGTAAAATAAGTAAGTTTTCTTGAAAATATTCTTACAATGCTCTGGATATTTTCAGGGCAGTTTCGAGTGGTATGATAGTTCTGTGGCGACCACAAATTGTAGTAAAAATCTGACTGTACTTAGCTTGTCTGTTTTTATAGCATCATCATAATCATCATAATTTCAGCCGAAAGACGTCCACTGCTGGACTTAGGCCTCCCCCAAATGGGGGGGTTTGCCATAATGGCCACGCTTGGCCGGCGGGTTGGCGATCGCAGTTATGGTGTTAAAATACGTGGAGAACGCTGCTGCCCATTCTCTAGTAAGTCCCTTAGTCGCCTTTTACGACACCCACGGGAAGAAATGGGATGGTACAATTCTTTACGTCCGGCACCACACGGAATATAGGAATCATTTTAGGATCATAGGAATTTATAGGATAGGACTCATAAAATATTGATGATGATGGTGATAGGTAGGTTTTTGTTTATAGGGCTCATGTCTAGCAGTAGATGTTTTTAAGGATATCACAGAACAAAGCAAGAATCCATAAGACCCTAGGAGCTCCATGGGCCTAGACAAAGCGACTTTCTATCAGGGATAACGATGATAGAAAAGTCAAGCATTAATTGGATTGACATAAGCTACCGAAAAGCTTATGTCAATCCTGTTGAACGTTATTGTAGAAATATAAAACGCTTTGAAAGCGATTACCACTTTTCTAGAACCTCAGGTGCTGACTGCCATGGACCCTATTTCCTTACACACTAGCCAAAAGCCAACCTTCAATGTTCAAGCAAACAGAAACATTAAATGGGATCTTGAAAATAAATATTTAAAGCTAGAAAATGATGATTAATTTCTTATTTCTTACTTATTAATAAAGTTGGAGCTTTTCCCCGCTTCGCAACAAATAAATTCAAGTATTTTGAATATTCATTTAGTTACCAAAGCTATTTAAAGATGGAGGGAACAGTGTTACCAAGTTTTGTTTATTTGCGAAGTTTCGACCAGAATATAACAGAAATATTTTATTTTGAATATTGTGCAGATTTTTCGTGTTGCAAACATCTAAATTAAAAAAGTGATTATTTCAAACAAACTAAATAATAATGATGGGAGTTTTGCCAATCTTTGACGTGATTATGCGAACTTTTCATGAACTGGTGCTGATAATAATTATGATTAAGTCATAAAAACTTAAAAAGTAAGTAAAGTGGGGCACCCACACCCAGAGCAAACTGCATCGGAATAATGGTCATGGTCTACGGCTTGCTATGCAATATCATCCGAATTTATTAGTGGATTCTTCATTTTCATTGTAGGAACATCGCCTGCACAATATGAATTTTTGTGGTGATGGGTAAAGGTGTACGCTACCAATGAGGAATTTAAGCTGCGGATAAATACAAAAAGTTGTGAGGCCTTCAGTAGGCCAGTTCAAGCAACTACCAATAAAAACAAATGAAGATCATCTATCGTATGATGTTCTGTCGACGTCACATCATGGACTAGCGGTGATAAGTGTAGGATTCGATTCAATTTAACGTGACTATCTTATCAGATAATGATAATGTTTTACGGCGCCAAAGTGTTGTATATTTGCATAGAATATGTTGTGGATGTGAGAATGAAATGATGTGGTGAGCAGTAAGACGAAAAGACTGTAATATATGCCTGACCTGTAGTTGGTTATTTGTTAGGTCGAATTAATGATATTAGTGACTTCACGCTCCGTTTAACATACCTAAACCGATACCTCTGACAGAAAAAAAGTTTATTCAATTTATAGTTCGAACATAAGCACAATAAGAAGCTGCCTGGAAATCCAGAAAAAAAACCTCTAAAATGACGTGGACGTGATCAAACGAAAGGCCCGTCTCATCATATCTCCAATCACCTCACTATCTGCCTAAAGGCTAGGCAGTTATGTTGGGCTCAGCTTCAAGTCTAATCGTATGCAGTTGAATATCAGAATTTTACATGGAGCAACTACCTGTCTCACCTCCACAGCCCAGTTACTTTGTAATACGATACCCTTTAGTAAGACTGCTTGTCGGGCTTCTGACGACCCCTAACGACTGTCAAAGATCCACGAATGACAGCCGGGACCAATGGCTTAACGTGCATTCCGAGGCTCAGAGAGGTCTTGGCATGTATAGATGGTTATATCCATCCACGAACCGACCGCAGCAAGCGTAGCTTAACCTGATCGATCGACTTGTGTGGCTGTTACTACTTAGCCACGAGCCCCTCCATCAACCTCAAATCTCCAATCACCTATCCAAATAAAAATCCAATCACTCATTCTAGTAACTTAATCGTGGAATAGCGCAAATTCAGATAATACTATGGTCATAAAATCACTATTTGTGAATAAACAAATGCCAGTGTAGGCCAATTTCAACACTCAAATTGACGACCACAAAGCCATGCTTTAAAACAATCTGTCTAATAACCATTAGTTCACTTAATGGAAAGCCGTCAAGCAGGCATAAATATGTCCTTCTGATTGGCTAACTGTGTTCAACATAATCGACAGTGATTTCCTTTACGTCGGGAATCACTAATAGATACCTAATTTATATTGAATGGCATTAGTTGATCCTGATTGAAATCAGGATCCTTGTCTAAACATGGTTGGATCTAAAGACAATGTAATGAACAGAAAGGTCAGTTAGTTGCTGTCAATATCTATTTAAGGCTAGCGTTTTCCCACGCCTTCATCAGAATAACAAGTTTAACCCCCTTTATTTCCTAAGATAGTGGTTCCTTCATATAACGGTTGTATTGATTAAGAAACCCATGTTTAAGGATTACCCCATGGTTCCGTCTTGAATGACTAAGGCTGTGCTTTGCCTGTCAAAGAAGTGATGGTACCTAATTATTACCACCACCACACACCACACCACATTACCACCATTTTATGTAAGTCTGTCGCCATAGCAAAAATGTAGCAAAAATTGTTGTGTTTCGGCAGTTAGAGGTAAGATAGTCAGTTCCTTTGTGATTGAGGATTCCGGGTGAAGCTCGCTTCCACGGCAATCACTTACCATCAATTGAGATGAAGGCCGATGAAGGATGATTGAACAAATATTTATGCCACGGGCCATAAAATGATAACGGTCTTAAGACAGGCACGGGGAGGGATACATTGAAATTCTCTTCTTTTTTTCGTGTGTTTAGTGACTAACCTGGTGTCAGAGTTTTTTAAAGCCGCCCATGGGTTGGTAGCCATGCCGGTTTTCTCACGATGTTTTCCTTCACCGTTTTTTGGATCAAGGGATAATTATAAAACATACACATTGAAACATGAAATTACATTACATTGAAACTGATCATTCTTTACGCTTCTAATCGTTAATGGGTTCCTATCATTATTTTACGCGCACACCTTGTCACATAAAACCACTCGAAGCTTTGACAAACAACTGAATCAAATGAATAATAACGAGTAGTTTTAGCGGTACCCAGAGCAAACAAAACGACCGCGGTCGGGAACTTTGTTTGGCAAACTGAAATGGTGAGCCGAAAGGGCTCGCGGCTATTGGTCAGATCTATCTACTGGGTTAACCAATAGATGGATGGAGAACTGCTCTTTTTGGGATGAAGCCCGTTAGTGCTGTGGGCATGATGGATGGTGGACATCATTATCATACGGAGGCAATAATGTAGAAGGACACACTTTTATTGTGTTGATGACATATCTAAATAATTATATATGCTTGAGCTAGTCAGTTAAGGTTGTTACAAAACTGGAGAAAATAAGAGGAGTTTTATGGCTTACAGTAGGTCAAAAAGGGTGATGATGATAACAACTTTGAAGGCAGAAGATGACTAAACTGCTTGACAAAATGTTCTTCATTTTCTTTATGGGAATGGAAATACGACTACAGATGGTTAGGATTTTTTCGATCGGTAGTTAATGCGTTGGTAAAACACCAACACAGCAAGCTCATGGATAGCCTCCGTCTTGGAAGAACGGAAGGTTATGTCCCACTCCTACCAACTAAAATCCCCATATTCTTACTACTACCAATACTCGGGGGCCCAGCATTCGCCACACCCCCGACTGGTATCAACCCGCCATGCCTAGCGGGAGTGCAGCCGGTCCTACGACCGCCTGTCCTCCTATAAAGGTACACTATAATGAAACACTGCTTTTCAGTAATAATAAAAATTTCTATTACTTTTTGGAAATGTTATTGCAGTACCTATGTGCCTTTTTTACATATTGTATTATTAGTGTAGATACTCGTACTTTAGTTATCAGCTAACACGTCATTTACATGACTTTTTTATTTTAACGCATTAACCACATACTCTAGCTATTTCCCATAGACGTACATTGGGTACGTTATCCGGCTAAGTACTTAGGTATACTATGAAAGGGAAAACGTATAGGAATTTACGCAAATAATTTCAGTCACGTAGTCGTTATGCGCATTTCCATTGTTAACATTGCTTTAATCTTTCTCTGATGCTTACGTAGGTTCATGTGAGTAAGCAGAACTATTAACAGTTTTTTTTGCAATGTACCTAGTAGGTATTAATAACGCAAACGTAAAAAATATGGAAATTATGTATCTGATCCTCTAAAAATGTATTGCATTTAAAATGAAGGACGCTTTTTTAAATAAATGAACCTCAAAAAAATTTTGCGCTTGTAATAAATGATGCACACTTTTTTTTTAAATAATTGAGCCTTTTTTTAACTTGCTCGCCTTTTGGCACAATTGATCGCAGTAACTAAGTAAACACCGGACCAAACGGGTTAGGTTAGGTAAGAACTGTGACCAACCACGCGCGGGCCTTCGCAATCATTATATTAGTGTTCAATAATATTTTTAGGAGCGTAAATTGAGAATTATTAGAGGTTCGATCAAAAACATGCCAAAACATATTTACTTTTCTTGTTATTTATTTTAGGTCCAAATTATAAAAGGCGCTTGCAGACTATTCCCTTTCTACAATAAAAATGCCACATCAACACCTACCCACCTCCAAACGGAGCCTGTCGGCCGCGCTACAAAGTGGACACAACACTTGAAATGCTTTTACCATATTATCTTTATCGAGTGGCGAGCTTCACGACTGATATCGTTGCCCTTCGCTACCTGACTCGATTCTATCACCACTTTATGAAGACCCGCGGAAAAATAGACTACTAACCTCAAAATTACTGGTTTTGACAGCTCACGTTTGACAGCAGCGCCGCCATCTTGGATCAAGTTATACTTGCCGTTGTTTATATGATAATGGAGGGATGAAAGTGTGACGTCGATAAAATAAATTTAAATATCGTTACGCATGAGAGGTAGGGAAGGTTTTCACGTAGTCACTTACATACCTACCGTATCTGATTTTTGGTCGGAATGTGATGTGGGAGTTACTTTATGTACTTACTGTTCCAATGCCAACATCGAACTCAAATTTAAATTCAAATTCATCGAGATTTAGATCCAACTCTGTCAACCGGCGTGCGTGTATGACAAGATGAAGGTATTGTATGAACGTAAACTAAGCAAAAGAGTATTTAAGGATCGTAGCAGGTGTGTTACAACAAAGAGCGCCTGAAGTGTGGTTCGGGTTATCGAGATAATGGAGCCTTAGCATAAAACTAAATATGTAAAGAAAGAAAGAAAGAAAATACGTTTATTTGCGGTACACATGACGCAATGAAAGAACAAAACACGAAAATAAACAATTTAGGGGAAAATATGCGTCACATCCACGCAAAATGGCCATCGCTCAGCATAATGCTACGACTCTATGCGAGACAGAGCCCCAGCGCTGGTTTTCAGCGACAGCTGGCCGGTATGTCATTCTAATGAGTAACTACTGTTTATTTGATTAACTTACCTGGGTCCGAAGGTAAATGGCGGTACTGGCATCACATCGCCATTCTTGCACAAATGCCAAAGCACTCTTTTGTAAACGTTGAATTAACTTTAGGGACATTGTAATGAAGGGAGAGTACTTTTTATAATTAATATTGTAATTAATTGTTATGTAGGACCGCAAAAACTATACAACAGTAGACTTGTTCAGGGTTATATTTATTTCTTTTGTTGCAAAAACCGTGAGCATAATTTTCTTTGGGAGCTAGCATTCTTGTTTATTCTTTTATTTCCGTTGTCTCACTTATTCGTTACACTGTCTTATATTTTTCACTTAGGTCCGTTTTTTAAAAGAGATGGATTCTTAAAGATTTTTTATTGGGATTTAAAAACACGTGGTTTTGTTTACACAGTTATATTCACGTATTTATTTCGAGTCCATCCGACTATTTTCGATGACAAACCGAGCTCTTAGGACTAAGCTCATCACGCGGCGAAGTCACAATTCAAACTGACATAATTAATAACATGCAAATGCATATTTATTGTTATCATTTTCCCAAAGAAGTACCTACTTACCGAAATGTCGTTCAACAAACTGTACATACATATTAATGTCCGAACGATGACCGCATAGCATAGTACAGTAACGTTACATCACATATTGTTGTACTATCGAGTATGGTCAAAGGACGCCATTGTTTTTCCCAATCGCTTATTGTTCTTGATCTATCAGTCTAATGCGCGGAACTTCCAGCGAAGGTTTAGTGGGTATTTCGAAGAAATACTTCTTGATTATACAATTGATTTTTCTGTGTAATTAACACTAGGTTTTCTGGAAAATTGTCATTCCTTCCCTGACTGGGGGTGTGACTCAATTCGTACCCAAGTTGGTAGGTACAGTCAGTATGAATTAAGTGGATTAAATCTTAATTATTGAGCTGCTTCGTTGGTCTAGTGGTCGCAAGTGCTACTGCTGAGCATGAGGTCTTAGATTCAATTCCCGGAAAGGAAAGCTGGAATACGATGTATCCAATAATTATTCGTCAATTTAGATGATGTGTAAACCGACCAGTACTAATCCACTTTTGTCCCTGATCGTACTTACAAAATGGTGGACTTTCGTCTCTTTTATGACCATGTATTTCTTTTAAGATATATTCGTAGCAACCGATGGAAAAAAACAACGTAATGTTCAAAATAACAGAATTATTCATAATTCTGAGAAAATTTACAGAATAATAAGTCTCTTAAAAAGATAATAAGAATACTTAATGTAACAATGTAATCAAATAGAATAGTAATAAAAACAGAGAACAACTTAAATGTCAAAGGAGCTCAGAGACTGAATCAAAACGAAAATATGAAAATGGAGTTATTTTAATCTCATTCTAGGAATGTTGAATGTTTGTGAAGCTAGATAGAAACGCCATAGGTACTAGAGAGAAATGTAAAGAAAAACATTTAATGTACCTAATGACTTATCAAAGCGAAATATAATAACAAGAGGAGAAAAGTAGGTTACTGTAGGAATTGACGATACGGATTTTAACATCTTGTGTGACGCAGAAGTCACGGTCAAATTAAGACATAAAATGATTTCAGAATACCAGCCTATAATGCTACAGGGCAAAGGCCTCTTCTCATAAAAAGAAAGCACGCGCATTAATCATCACGCTTGTTCTTAGACTTATATTGAGTGTAAGTCCTGGTTTTCTCAAGATATTTTCCTTCACTGATATCCAAAATAAACTCGTAAAAAGTTAACTCATAATATTGTTACTAAACAATCTTTTCACAAGAAAATAATTTGACGAGCCAACGTGCTAATAGCGTTTTCTGACAATTAATAATTACATCAAAGTATTTTCCTCAACAACCTAACCTTATAAATATTTCCGTTTACCCAAAACTGTTCTGGTAAACACTGGTATTAAAAACACATTAATTACGTATTCAATCATCACTGACATTAGCACATATAGACGACGTAATAAAGCATTAAAAGTTATCACTAACCTTAACTGGAGACGAAGACAGCCATAGTTGGAAGAGATCTGACGTCACTGAAGTACTCCGAGCCTCGTGGTGCGGCCTTGGGGATAAGGGACCAGACGATGTTAAACCATGAAGCCTCGTCACCTCATCCGTACTCGCACATTCCCGTATATACCTATCCAAAACCCTCGGCTTCCCTTCCAAAAGTTTCTTCAACTCTATCAAGTCCTCATCACTACACTCATCCGGCGATGATCTGTCTATAACCTCTTTAAATTCTTCCGCACAGTGCATTATCAGTTCATTAGTTGCTAGCACGTCGTATACCACCTTATTGCCTAAGTCCTTTGGACTGCCGTCTACGTTAAAATAATCGTTATCACATTGAGTAGCATTTAACTCAGCACAACCATTCTGTTCTGTGATCTCCACGATGGTGATCGGTGGGTTTTCTTTCAACATATTGTTATTTTCTATTATTTCTGGATTCTTAATTTCATCTGGAAGTTCGTACACTAGCCTCATGAGTTCGTGGGAACGTTTTTGTTTTTGATCAACTACACTTTTGTCCTTTTTGTTTTCTGGTATTTCGAAGTTGGCGCACTCATCTGTCTTTTTGGCGTCTTTTTTAGCGACGACATCGATAGGTTCCTCGGATGTCATGGCAGTTTAATGTTGGAACACTTTCGTTTCGTTTCTCAGTTCGGGCATGTTCGTCATCTCTCGGCTATGTTCGATTACCTGAAACAAACAGCACAATTGAGGGTCGGATCCAACTAGACAAGACAAATAGTCGGTATTGCTTCAAGTTGTTTGTAGATACGCAGTTCCGTTGGCTATTCTGTTCGCTTGGAGTGTTAACAAAATAAGGAGAAAATGTGAACCTTTCATTACTAATGCAAAGAAGAATGCCAGTTCTTATGCTTAATTTCAGAAGCGGTCATGAATGAAACTATGTACATTATATGAAACAATTACAGGGCTTTGCATAGAAGATTTTGTTGAATGTTTTCATTGTTTTCATTACAAGATGGGTTACGTACTTTGATATAAAATCAGCTGAACTGTCGATAATAATTCAC
This sequence comes from Agrochola circellaris, assembly GCA_914767755.1. Lineage (NCBI taxonomy): Eukaryota > Metazoa > Arthropoda > Insecta > Lepidoptera > Noctuidae > Agrochola > Agrochola circellaris. The sequence goes on along the minus strand of OU611863.1, from coordinate 15,556,981 downwards.
AGTCGAGACTTTCTCATAAATTATAAGCTCAAGCTCATATATTGATTCTGGAGATTATTTAAATATAAGCTAAAACACACCGTCGGACATCCTGACTGCGTAAATAAATTCATTGCCAAAAAAAACATGCGTGTATGACGTAAATAGAAAATACTATTCTCCTAAAGCAACAAACATATAAATAAATTGAACAGCACATACACACGCGAACACGGAATGCATCAAATAAAAGTGCTCAATTACACCGCTATGTCGTCTATTACTATATTTTTCCTTACATTCGCGGGGCCATAAATTGATGCGCGTTTATGACCGCCATTTACACTGACAATTGTTTGAATAATATCAGAAGCCATTTGCTGTCAAAGAGCAATATAGTTTCAGAAGGTTCTATGGTTCCAGTTCTATCTCATTCTTGGTGAAGGGTGTGTAGACGTTTAGAGCGTTATGTTAAAGACGGTCGAAAAAATGGTTTGTTTGTTCACACACACAAGAAAAATGTAGCACTGACATTGTCATGTCATGCACTCAGTTCTGCCAGGAAGTTTACTGCCGATAGTAAGCGAGGTTACTAAACAACTGACTCGTAAACCCCCATTTACACGATGCCAGTTCCTTGCCTGTGGTATAGTCAGACCAAATAAAAAATCAAGACATAGCGCTGCGAACAACACAGTGAAGCATGCCAAAAGTACACCTCCGCTCTGTGCATACACACTCACACGCACAAATTATTTTTATTAGTTTGCACATACCTCACTAATTTGCACACACATGTTCTAGGAAACCGGCCTCACGTTACTATTGACAGCGCTGTCTTGGTTTTTTATTTGGTCTGAGGTGGCATACAATAAAATTGAAGCAAAAAATGACTTTCATCGCGATACAACTTTTACTCTTGCTTCTACTTATGATAGGTACCTATGCCACAGAAAATTAAATCGCACCGTATAAATCAGATTTTAGTTTAGTGGTTACAAATTAAACTAAAGGTCTACTCATATATATGCGATATCGCTGTCCCGCTAGGTAGCGATAATGATCCGAAGTGACTAACCAGAAAGAGAACCACTGTCGCCACCGATCGCGACAGCGATATCGCGCATATCTCAATAGAACTTAAAGGTTTGATCCTAAGTTCACAAATATCCTAATTATGTTCAAACTCAAATTCAAAGCATTTATTTCAATTAAACCATTTACATGCAATTTTGGATTGTCAAGGAGTCGGTCAGTTAGAAAGATGAAACTAGTTGCCCATTCCAAAGCGTAGTAGATTCCTATGGAGAAGAACGAACAAGAAACTACATGGTCACTCTTCTGTTTTTGTCAGTATAGGTCGGACCTAGGATTTCAAGGTAATTCTATTATCATGTAAGTATACTTTATAGGTCATATAATATTTTTCTCAGCTAGTTTTAATGATAATCGCCACAGTTTGAGTGCTTTATGCGGCCTACCCAAATGTCCTTTATTGGTAATGTTCGTCGAGTCGTTGAGCTCCTTAACTTCTGAGTTGAGCTACACGATTACTGACAAATGCGTACATTGACTGGACAGGTCCACTCAATCTGTGTTGTTATTTCCTCAAAAGACAGCCCATTCAGACAGTCGTTCTATTTCAGACACATGTATCTACAAAGTCTTTACATGACCAAGATTATGTCTGGACTTTAAAAAAAGACTGTGACTACTGAGTTTGTTTCGGCCTTTCTTCTCAGAGTAGTCAGATAGGAAACGCCGACTTCATCTAGTTTTTAAAATATTATTGACGTGTAAAAGTGTTTGTACAAACCTATTTACAGAAAATAAAATCATTTCATCATTTCATTTCATTTCACACCTTTTTCCGGCAATAATAGGTGTGGTGTTCCACGTAAAAGCACTTTTCGAGTCTTTTGCCTACACCCTTACTAAATTTTCCCGTGAGTAAGGGACATAATGCCACGAAACCCATTTGGGTTGGGTGCGGAGTTACCATAATATGGGGTAGCGATGTCTTTTTATGAGGTAACTATGGGAGTTATATTCAAATTCTAAGGATTAAGGTAAGGGTAATGTTGTTTAGTAATGTTTACTGCATTAGTGGGATTTTATATAGGGGTGGTGATGTGAGAGAAATGTGGTTGAATGTAATATTTTAGGTTTTCTGCACCCTAATTGCGTAACACACGATCAATCGCAATCTGTTTCAATTTTGACAGCTACAACAACATTCATTGCATTATTAACGTCGATAATAAGACCAATTTTTCGAACATATGAAGGGACTAACAATATTCATCAAAATTATTGTGAGTGATCGTCTGTTCAGTGTACAAAACTTAGAGCTGAACTGGACTAAAGATGCCAATCTATAAATAGTATAAAACAAAGTCAAGGTAGGCCTATGAAGCGCTGGAGCGACGATCTAAACTCGTTCCTGATTGACCGGAAAAGGCAGCAGACAAAGATGAATGAAAATGTATAGGGAGAACTTTGCCCAGCAGTGGGACAGAGAAGGTATAAATAAAAACAGTCGTCTGTCTGTGGGACAAACAAAATGCGTCCGGATTCATATCGAAACTAACATTGAATGTTGAACTATGGATTCAAAATAGGGAAAACAAAACACTGTCGGATTTTTATTCCCTCACCCGAGTATATTTAGGTCATTGTACAAGAATGCCAGATCACTATACTAAAAGGCTTCATGTAATTTAATACCCGTTAGACCGAGCCTTTAGTTTCGTGACGTTACTGACACTAGTTGAGCGGCAGGTAGGTGCAATATAGTGTCCTTTATTGAGTCGGTGTCCACATTGTGCACGATGTCTTTAAGTATTTTTATGATTCGGTTTACTGTTTTAATTACTTTAGCTTTTGACATATTATTATGCTAGTAAGTAATTCATTTTATGTACACACGAAAGAAGAATTAAGCTTTGTGCAAACTAGCGCGACGCGACACCGATTATTGTTATACCGTGAAGTTTTCTTAGAAATTGTATTGTTCGAGTCGCCTCGCGCTGTCGCGTCGCGCTGTTCTGCACGAGCGTTTACTATGTGATTAATTTTTCCAAGGTATAAGCAAATTTTTAAGCATATTCCAATTACTGCAACCAAAAGCGATATCATCACATAGTATAAAACAAAGTCGATTTTCTTGTCTGCTGTGTGTGACCGCTTAGATTTCGTAAACTTCACAATGGATTTAGATGCACGTTTCACCATCGTTTAGAGCATAATATATTCAAGTTAGATTTAGCATAGAAATCTCGGTGTTTTGACATGTCGCCATTACACCCGTGCGGAGCGTTATAAGCTCGTGAGTATTATAGAAAATTGCAGTACATAATCATCAAGATTGTTAAACAGATTATTGATCTTAGTTTGGTACGAGTTTTATTCACAGTAATGACCATCTATCTTCTGAACGCCATTTCCCTCAAATTGAATGTGGTAATAATAAATATGTCAATTATACTTGCATAGGCACAACCTTGTAGCCAGGATTATCCACCAGCAACTTGCTCTGAAATACAGCCTTGTGGAATCGGAAGTACCGTACTATAGGTATATGCCCGACCCAGTTCTCGAAAATGGCAATATCACGTTGTATTGGGATCGATCTATCATCACTGACAGGACTATTGTTGCCAATAAGCCAGACATAGTGGTGATAGATCGATTAGAGCGTCGCACAATGATTATTGATATAGCGGTCCCGCATGACGAGGACCTCGTGAAAGCTGAAAAAGATAAGCAAATAAAGTATCTTGACTTGGCTCGCGAGGTTGTCGACATGTGGGATGTGGATACAGCAGTCATTGTGCCGATAGTCGTGACGGCCAATGGTATAATAGCCAAGAGCCTCGACCAACACCTGAGGAGGCTCTCGTTAGGCAGCTGGATTAAGGGCTTGATCCAGAAAGCGGTACTTCTTGACACGGCGCGTATCGTTAGGAGATTCCTCTCTCAGGAGCCCTGACCACCGGTAGCTTGGACCCTGTTCCCGATACCGGTTGGCTACTATTTTTTATATTTTTAAATGTTTTTGTTTTCTCTTTGTTTTTATAAAAATATTTAAAAATGTAAATTATATGTGTAGAAATGAAATAAAGGAAATAATAATATGTCAATTAAATTGATGGTTCAATTATAATTGTCAATTAATCTTAGTAATATCCCTTAGGAGCGTGCGTCGTGTAATCAAGCGACAGGCTGTTATAATAGTTTACCAAATATAATTGATGCATGTTACAGGGTACTCTAATATAGACATCACCAGTGTTGAGAGCCTTCCTGATTTATGGGCTGTTTTACAGCCGCCGCATAAGTCTCGGTTAACTTATCTTGGAGATAGTTTCTGTCTGATACACAGCGCCTAACTCAGAAAATGGGAACCAGCCTGTAATCATAAATCAGTTTTTTCAGGTGAATTAATGTTTTCACGCAGCAAATTCACAAGAAAAACTCAGATAGTATAATTTATTTTACAAGTGATATCGCCTTCATCCTGGAAATCAGAACACGGAAATATTACTAATACCACGTTTCCAGTCGTTATGAAGTTGAAGACATTATTTTTCATGTAGTTTGTGACTAACCTGGTGTCAGAGTTTTTATGCTGCCCATGGGCCTCTGACTTGGCTCCACATGCCGTCGAGATAATATCTCTCAGGCCGGTATCCTCCGCTTTTTTCACCGTTTTTCAAGGAAGTGATAATTATACAATACGCACATGAATACAAAAAGTCAAAGGTGCGTGCCCTGGGTTTGAACTCGAGACCTATACCTTGGCAGTCCGACAGTTACATCACTAGGCTATAGTGATAGCCTAGTGATGTGACTGTCGGACTGCACACACAACACACAACACAACACACACACTGACACACACACACACACACACTGTGCTTGCAACACTGGCCAAACCAATATTTCAGACACTTATAACGGTTGATCGCTTAAATCAATAACTACATTTAAAATATTACATCAATATTTACAACCTGCGTGTTACGAATCAAATAATGAATTCCCACAACACATTCAATTTAAATGGAAACAGAACCTCATTAGCAATGAGCTCATTTAATGAAGCATTTAACCAAAACACATTATATCTTAATTGTCAAACAGTTTTGGTTATTACAACGTCATCAAGCAACCGGAGTGGCCAGTGATACTCGCTGTGAATATTAAGTGCCCTCTTAGTGTTAAATAGATAACTAATGGATTACTCTTATAATTATATTCAATCCTGGTACCTTCTTTAAAGTTATGAGAGTGTTAAAGATCTATAAGAGGCGAACCAACTTAGTTCGTCCGGTGCATTTTGGGCGTCAGACCCCCCAGAACCAAAGTTGTCGACATAACTCACTGAATAAGCAAACCGAACTGACCTGACCATAATAGCCGTCGATGACCATTGAGATAGACGTGTTCTTGAGTAGAGACCGTGAATCGGCAAATGTAAGGTAGGACTGACGGACGCCCTCAGGTTAGGTGGAGCGACAATCTTCGCAGATCAGAATGGATCTATGAAGGTTTTGGAAGCTATAGAGAGCCTTACGTGCAGCAGTGGACTGCTGTAGGCTGATGATGATGACGATGATGAGACCCCCCTACCTAGCTTGCTAATTGACTAAGCTGTTTACTGCGATCATAAGGTGATTGGCGGCGAGATGGGCGGACGATATAGTATATAACACGGGTAGAACCTGGATGAGGCTAACATAGGAGCGTGGGGATTGGCACAGGAAAAGAGAGCGCTCCTAGTTGTGGGTGAAGTTGGGCTGTGGATTATAATGTTGATAATGATCTTTTTCTTTTTATTATTATTCTCAAACATTGGTACATTATTTATTGCTTTTAAAATTTTACTCGCCATACTTTCCAGTTTCACGGCGAGAAGCGCTTGTTGATCGGTATACACAAAATAATGTAGTAAAATAAATTGAATAAAATTTCGTTATCGAGAAATAAACTCCTTAATTTTGACTTTAACATACCTTTACTTACTTTAGGGTTTTGTCCTAACAGATCTATTTTATTAAGTAGTTTTGGGACTAGATATTTTGAAGTTCTTTCTCCATAATAATTTGTTACCAGTTTTTTTCTCTTTTACACTTCCAATATTTATTTTCACAGGACTACATGTTCTCGTTCTTGTTGAGATCGGAAAGAACTAAGTAAAAGCAGCAATACTTAAAAGTAGGTTCAGGAGAGCTGATAATGGTGTTTTACGACATTCATGTTTCCTGTCCACAGTTCTTAAAAAAATCTGCTGGATGAGATAGTGCTACTGTGCCTGACTTGCAAAAATGGCACTCAATTCTAATGCTTACTACAATATTACTAGGTAATTACTTATTATATGGAAGTACATCGTTTAACCAGAACGGCGCCAATTATTAAATTTTTACCCTTCAATTATGCACATAGTTTCCACTATTTCTTCTAACATAAGTATGTTAGTAAAAATAGGTAGTGGAAACTCAAGAAGTCTAAAGGATTAATCATAGTGCAATTATGCATTTATAGCTGGTTATGTGACCGTCGGACTGCCAACTCAAAATATTTATTTATTACATTTCCAAATAGATTTTGTAAATGTAATCGTTTTAGTAATAAGTAGGTTTTGTAATATGTAGTAAAGCCTTAGAACTTTTTTGTAATATCTAGTAATAGTAAACATTAAACTGAAATGAAAAACTTGAAATACAAGGCTTTTAATAAAAATATGCAACAATTGTTTACTACAGCGCTTTAACTTATTTTTTTCTCCAAAATACGAAACATTTTGGGAGGTGATTTTTCTCGCCGCGTATCTTATCATTTTCCCGGGTTTTTAACTGACGAATAAATGATAGGACGTTCTCAAGTCGACGCGTATACTTATGTTTTTTTCATGTATGACCATGCATAACCTTTTTATCTCTTACCCCACATTTTCCACCTTGTTGGTTCCCCTCAAACGTTATCCAGCAATGAATAGCAACCGCTATCTTTACCAAAAGATCACTAATGCCTGCTATTTGAAGTAAAGCGTTGTTTGATGTCACCGAGAGTCATTTGTCATCACAATTGTAGGTCGTTGCGCAAATCAGCGAGGGTAGTTTTGAATAAAGATGTCGTGAATTTGAGGGTAGTGTGAAATGAGATTATAATGGGTGATGTTGGGTGGGAGAGAAATTAATAGAATTTTTCATCGAGATATAAGTACGTACGTTAGTACTTATATCTCGATGGAATTTTTGTAGTTTATCTGTTTAATAGATAATGTAAACATTCTCATGCACATCGGTAGTGAGGTAGCTGTCACTAATGTCAACTATCATGGCAGTTACCACGAATGGCGGGAAAGAGTTGAGAATGAGGCGATGCCTGCACGTGAGGCTTGGTGTGGTAATGACCCAGTGAGTGGCATAATCAGCTTAAATACGGGATCAACAGGATTCTACAGTTGGTTTAGATAAAACGAGCGATTGCATAATATATTCTTGTGGTGCAAACAGGCTTAGAGCACTCAGCTAAACATGCTAATTATGTCAAGAATATCAATAAAATAATTTTCTTGTTCTGGTTCTATATTCGTTTAGTCTAAACCCACCTTTAGATTCACGATGACTGAGTATTTTTTCTTTTCATTTGTATAAATGTTGCCATGCACTAGGATTTGTGTTGTCTATGTAACAGATGTCTCTTTCGAATAATCGATGTGCGTTATGAATGACATCCCTAAAATCTTTACATATTATTAACTAAAGTCGCTTTCGCATCTGTCTGTGTGCACGCTTTGTTCTTCTGAATTACGTAATGGATTTTGATGCGGTTTTCATCATCATTTATAAAATTTATTCCGAAAGGTTTATTTGTATAAAATTTTATATTAAAGTTTATATTATAAAGAAATTTCGATGTTTTGTCAACCGTCCGAAGCAGGGGCGGGTCGCTCGCTAACTTATAAGCAACAATAATTCTTAGAAAAAAAATAACGACATCAAATTAAACATTTTGCCGCCCCATCGTTGTTACCTACTATTCACATGTTTGTTTAACCGTTAAAGGCCTGATAAACAACTAATTAACGTGCTAATTGACGTGCTTGAGGGTCACCCAGGGCTTTACCGGTTAAGCAAGTTAAAGTACATACAAAATTGCCCTCTAATTTCCATTACCATCGGGAAATATATAATACAAATACCCATTGGTAAACTATGTCCCATTTCCACGAAAAATATACCTGTTTGTATTTCGTCAATTCGTGGACTTCATTTGATTAAGAAACATTCAAATATTTTGTGGGAAAATCCTAAACTGACAGTTTTGAAGATTATGTACAAAGTTAGTTACATTTACGATATGTATCGTTGTTGGTTAAATAAAGAAAAAATATAAAATAAATTCCCTTCTCACTACTATATGTATCGCGTCGCCGACGAGGAAGCGACTAACTATCCACGATTTTCTCGCTCAAGAGACGTACAAAAAATTGTAGGTCCCGTATCAGTGAAAGAGATACATATATTAATAGTTGATCGCTGAATGTTCACAGCACACAGCACCGGCGAATACCTACTCGTTTATCGCAGCGACAAGAGCTATCAAACAGAGTACCTACTCGCTTGCCGACCGCATTTACGCACACCAGCGCGACGCGACAACGCGACGCGACACCGGTGATTGTTATACGGTGAAGTTTTCTTAGAAATTGTATTGTTCGAGTCGCGGCGCGGCGTCGCGTCGCGCTGGTCTGTACGAGCTTTAATGCGGATTTCTATGGGTAATGCCTTCGATCAACAATACCAATTGTTGATACCAAGGGTAATGCAGTAGTGGGGCGCGTCATTTCAGAGTGGGCAAGCTATACATACACATACCAGCGAGTAACGCTCGTCGCCGTCGCGCACTCGCTGCTCGTTGCTCGCCAACTCGTTTTTAGTTGCTAGCACTACTCATTTTTCGCCGGCGATGGGACATGTGCGTAAAGGCTACCGCAGACAGGCGCGACGCGACTCCGTAGAACATTTTCCATGAAGTTTTTATAGTGTATTAAATGATGAATCATTTATTGATAAGATTAGGCAGTTAATCACGATCCGTTTCTCAAAATGCCCAACTGGAGATATAATCGCTTTGAAAAGATTTCTCAAGCAATTTTACCTATCTTTGATCAAAATAATGGTTCTCTCTACTGAAATGGTCGGGCCCTTGTACTCAATACACGTTGATTAACTAAGTGTGTTACTAATATAATTATCAGGCTTTCAATACATTGATTGATATCACAATCACATCACAATTATAATAATAATACATCTCGCCTGAAACACTATCACAAATATTGTGAACTAGCGACCCGCCCCTGCTTTGCACGGTTTTTACGACTTTACTAAAGTTGGAGATTTCTTTATCATAATAATATGTAAGTTAAATATTGGGTTCCCACGTATAAAATCGGCTTTTTTTTCTCACAAATAGAGAACCTCGTCACTTCTATGATTTAAAATATTCATCAATTGCTTGATATTATATCGAATAATGACCATCATAGACAACTACCAGTAGTAAAAAAACTTTATTACTTATATTTTTCTAAACATAAAAGTACCTTAAAAATGACTCCTCATTCTGTTAGCAGAAATTACCAATATTTGATTTAAATTAGCCAAAACTTATTTTTGTCGCTTAATCTAAGTGGCATATTACGTTATCTTAGTTTTTAAACATTAATGTATAAAAGTTTTAAAACATTAGTGTTCATGGTTGTTATATAAATTAAGAAAATGTTAGTATGAAAACTTCTTTAAAATTGTCCATACAAAACGCTGATTTCATAGGTGGGACCTAATATTAATGTGTTAAACACATAAACCTTCCGGAATAAATTCTTTAAAATATCATTATATTTTACAGAATATATTCCGGAAGGGATTTTGATGTGGCCTTCACCATTGTGAAGGCCACATCAAATTCCGTTGCGTAATTTAGAAGAACAAGGCGGTCACAGACAGACACGAAAAGCGACTTTAATTTACAATATGTATAGTTTACAGATGTCTATCATCACCGTGTAATTGTGTAATAAATTAGGTAATATGGTAAATAATAATTGTATTATTATCGTAGATTGTAGAAAATATTTGTAGAATTCCGATTAAACGATTCGAACGAGTACAGATGGGTCATTCCGCAAAATCATTTCAATAAAAAAGCGACTTTTGCTACGACACAATAAAGTGCAATTCAGGTCGCACAGCGCTAATGAGTTATATTCATCAAGAAGTTGCCTCTCTTTCTACGTTATCTTCTGTCTACGTTACGCCCACTGAATTCGACAAGTCGAGCCAGCCACGTAGGTACCTACTTGTAGTTTTATACATATGTAATTAATATTAGTCCGCGTCTTAATAAAAAGCGATCATCGCGCAAATACGCGTTCATAATGTCACTTTTTGGTTTTTGCGGGACGATCGCTTCCTATTCTGACGCGGGGTAAGTTAGTTGTGACATCTTATGTGATAAGTATGTCAGTAGTAATTAATATGTAAATCATTATTATTGGCGCCGGCACTTGAGACGCGCATATCTACTAGTGGATCGCGCTAGATAGCATAGCGATAATATTCGCCTTAACAATAAATTAGTTTGGGACATTTTTACAAGACAGTCACATATAATGTCAAACATCCTCTATATAATTATGTACAGGTCGATCGGTATTAACTGCCCCGTTGATTTAAGCTTCGTGCAGACTAGCGCGACGCGACAGCGCGAGGCGCCACCGGTTATTGTTATACCGTGAAGTTTTCTTAGAAATTGTATTCTTCGAGTCACCTCGCGCCGTCGCGTCGCGCTGGTCTGCACGAGCCTTTAGTGGTCGTAAGCGCTATTGTAGAGCGTGAGGTCCTGGGTTCGATTCTCAGGTCAGTCAGTGTTATTGGGTTTTTCTATCTGAAATTTCTCAGTAGCAGCCCGGAGCCTGGATTTGTGCCCGGTTGATGGCAATAGGCTCGCCCACTATTACATGGAAATAAAACATAACTAGCGAAATGAGTTTGTACTCTGCCCAATACTTCGGGGAAACAGGGCGTGATGGTATGTTAAATTGGCTGTTCACAATGCCCGTATGTGGTATGCATAAGTCACACGAGGCAATGAAGCAATTGTGTGGTTGTTATGCAATCTCCGAGAGCCGTGACGGGGAAAGTGAGACTGACAACTTCTTACCCCACATATACACCAAGGTATAAAACATGTATCTATTCTTATATTGTGTCTACTGTTTTCGTTTATCGAATAAGAAATAAGAACATAAGAGGAAGTCTGAACGAGGCACCGGTGACGGAACAGTTGTGTGGAAAACGGTTGTTAAGGTATGGGTATGTGAAGCGGGTGCGAGTAGGGGAAGTCCAAAGAAACGATGCATGGACTGTTTTTACAACAAACTCCCAAGCCATGTCAAAGAACTGAGCCTCAATCAATTTAAATCATTTATTAAACAGAAACTGTGTCAAAAAGGTTTCTATAAAGTTAAAGATTACTTAGACGACAAAAAGGCTTGGGACTAATTAAGCTACTCCAATGTACCCCAAGCAACAAACGAGTGTTTTTAGAATCAAAGACTACATGATACTGTATGAGCTCATATAATTGTTTGAATGATTTTATTTGACTGTAGGTAAGTCAATTTATTTTAATTTTTGTTTTCATTTGTTGTTGACATAATCTACTCATTATTATTTTATTTTTTTTATGAGTAGATTGCAATTTGTGGTAATGTAAATTATTTTTGCATTTAAAGCATAATTATATAGAATCAAGTTTTTCCAACTGAACAGACAGCTGTGCTGCTGGGGAGTTTGTTGCGCCACTTCTTCTTCCCAGCTTAAGCACTAGGAAGTGGTGAAGGGTGGGCGTTTTTGGGGGACTGTCTTATGTCATTTTGACGTTCAAAATTTGCTGATTCTCAGCCTATTTTGAATAAATGACTTTTGTATTTTGATTTGAATTTTGACTGTGAGAAAGATGATATGGCGAGAAAAGGGATGCCTACCGAAATTACGACTAATAGAGAAGTTTGGATGAAAAAGACAGTTTGGAAAAGGCCAGGAGAATGATGATGGAGATTGATGGTATCGTTTATCGTCTACATCTAAAACAAGTTGTAAAAACTAGCTAGCATACTAAATTTGAATACAACTTGTCAAAAAGATAAACAAAATTGTTTACAACATATGTTTGAAATAACGTTAATACATATAAGATACATGTTGAAGTTTTTTACAAGACTTGTTCAAAATAAGTAAGTATCACAACTTATATCGCGGGTTAATAATACCCCTATGGTGGTTGTATGGATTCTTCTAGACATCCAAAAATATCAACAATAAGACCCTCTGGTTTGGACTACTCTAGAGAATTTACCATTGGTTCCAAAATAACTCCCTGGAGGTAGCTGTCATGTACTGCTTGCCCGATTTAATAGCTTTACAACGACCCGAAAGCGTTATTCTTCTATTTGCAAGAACAAGCTGTTGCCATGACTACTATAATTTCTTGCTAAACCTTCCTTTTAGTATAAGAACACGATTGATAGGAATTTTAGAATGTGCCTACACTCTTCATACACCTTTGACAAAAAAAAATCTTTTCGTTTCGTTAAAATGATATAGAACAACTCTCAATATATGCCTGATGACCCCAAAAGCTGGTGCTTGGAACCTTGAACAAAAACCTCAAAACCAGCCATTAAGATATCATCGCTACGTCTTTCGGTACGCGGTCACCACTCTAGCATCTTTCGGCCCCATCGGCCATTTGCTCTGCGAGCAATGTCGCCGCCTGCCACATAAGTTTAGCAATTCTTCGGGCTATGTCGGTTACCTCGGTTCTCCTACGGATTTCTTCATTTCTGATTCGATTACGTAGGGAAACTCCAAGCATAGCCCTCTCCATTGCCCTTTGGGTGACTTTCAGCTTTTTAATGAGGCCCATTGTGATATAGGTTAGCAGAACCAGACAGGTTAGCAACCTACCACAATGTTACAAAACCGTATCATATTTCCCACACGATGCCGTCACGTGTATCTAAAGTGTTAAATAATACTGGCTTCGAATACTAACGAGCGCTTCCGAATTCTGCGCGCCTGGTAGCTTGTGTGATGTAATGTTTGGTACCAGCTAAGGCGTTGACAGGACTACGGTACATTTGGGTTTAATGCCCATGCCGTGAACAGTGATGAACAATTCTTCGCCTTCATAGGATCCTGGTAACTCTTGGTCCATACTTACATCAACTTGTCCTTTTAGTTAGAGAGAGTACCAGTTCTGGAAAATTTTTGAGCGTAATCATCAACATGAAGAAGAAGACAAAAAAAAACTAAAAAAAATTTCCCTCTATAAAATCACGCGGAACCGAGAAGTATGGCAGGAAAAAGGGGAGGCCTATACCCAGCAGTGGCTGATTCTGTGCTGAAATGATGATGCTGATAATGAATACGTTCCCGTAGGATAATTCCCGACATCTACGCGATGCCGCGGGCAAACGCTAGTTTAAAAAAAAAAGACAAAAAGAAAATTCGTTTCAGAAAATATAAAGAACACGCCTCGAAGTTTTAAAACAATTGAAAGAGAAAGAACAAACAAAGATGGATAGGACGAGTGCTCAGAAATGTTTTCCTCGAAAAATCAGAGGAACACAGAATGACTTGGAACCTTATTGAATAAAGACTAACTGACAGAGGTGACGTAGTTATTAGGGTTATTTCACACCAAGCTGGTGTTTTTCTTTCTTCTTTCTTTATCGACATCAAAAATGGTTGTCGAGATGTCAAAATAATAATATTGTGTGGTTTTTTGTCTATTTTGTTTACAGATTTTTCATTTGATTCGTTTTCCAATAATAATTGTCGACCTTTTTCAATTTATACCGTTCAACGTTTACTACGGTTTTACGTCATTTAAATTTGATTGAGAATATGCTGCTTAGGTGGTCTGTTTGAGTCAAAAAATAGTAAATTATTATTATAACATCACAAAAGTTGTTGTTGATATAAAAATAAATTCCTAGAAACGAATATAATCCGAGTAAGTATAATAACCCTGCTACGATTTACCTTGAGGCATATCAAAAGAAAACCAACTAAGTAGTCAAGCAGCATAAAATGGGTAAATTTTTTGCTTCAAAGGATCACTATTCTTCCTTTTCCCCACATTTTGCTGGACAAGTACCGTACGCTTATTGTTATCCCATCGTCCTCAGATAAGGCGGCCTGGACCCAAACTAACGACATGTCAATTAGAACCTGCCTTAAAGATCCCTAACAGGATAAAAAACCCTTTGAAAACAGATTTACAAGCTAAACCAATTTTGTCACCTACGGCGAGCAATTTACTAGAGGTAATTCCGTTTTTTCTCGTTTAGACGTTCATATTTTATGTGATGGGAAAATGTTTAACTTATCTGGAAATAATACTTCTTCTAAGTTAATTATTTTTCACGTTATATTCTATTACTAAAAAGTTGATGCGAATACAATCATTATGTATATAGCACAAAATGTTCCCTTGGGTCCTTACTTTTAATATGAGAAAATCTGTTCGTTGGTAAGCGCATCACTTGAGAACGACAACACCGATTGGGATATATTTTGTTTAAAAATGTTGGAAATAGTCCGAATTAAGTTTTTATGGAAAGAAAAATATTTTTCTAATTCGGGAAAAGTTTTTCTATTTCGAGCTCGCTTCATTCGCTTTATTCTTTAACTTTTCTGCTTGCCGATAAAGTAAAGCATCGTGCAGACTAGCGCGATGCGACAGCGCGACGCGACACCGGTTATTTTTATAACGTGTAGTTTTCTTAGAAATTGTATTATTCGAATCGCGTTGCGCCATCGCGTCGCGCTGGTCTGCACGAGCCTTAACTCTTTAAAGAATGGTCCAAAAAAAAATGATACGAATTCGAAATTGTACAACTTTTTTCGAGCTCGCTTTGTTTTCTTACAATGCATTCTCTAATTCTTTAGTTTTTCTGCCAAACTTCCCTCTATTTCTGTTAGAATGATCAAAAAAAAAATTTGCTGATGCAAGGGGTGCAACATTTTCGACCACACTTTCGCTCGCTTTACATTCTTATGCTTTTCTGCTTATGTCGACAAAGTAACTCAGGGGCGTAATGATTTTAAAAGATAGTTAGGAGGGCGCGTATGTCAAAAGGTTAGGGACCCCTGTTCTGGGGTGTCCCGGCGTTTCCACTCACAACATAATATACAGAAAAAAAGCAACTGTAAGCTAAAAATATATTTTAAAATCACTAACAAGCTCAAATAGAAAAGCTAATACATATATAAAAGCCCTACATTTGTTCAGCTGAAGACAACAAAAACAGGATGAAGGCGGACAGGAACAAGCGCGGGAGGAGGGGGGAGAAAGGAAACTACGTCACTTAAATCAGGTGAAATACTCGTTAGGGATAGGATAATGTGATAGGTCCTTTGTGTGAAGACGCCATGTTTCTGTTAGAAATTGGTCGATTTTCTTTTGTTAATCTGTTTTGTTTGGGTTCGAATAGAAATGCTATTCTTAAAATTCTTGTTTTTCAGTACCACTGCGTTTGAACGTGTCAAACAATAGGGCTGGGATGATAATTATTAATGTTTACCAGTAAATACGACTATGCATGTTGGTTTCAATATTATAACATAATTATTATATGAATCAATAAAAATATTAAAGTAGGTATATGCAGAGTAGGCTCGATGTTGCGTTGCAGTCTCCACGTCTGGATGGAGTTAAGATTGAATACGCAAATCTGGGTAAAAAATTTGGGGGTTACCAACATGAGCAGTCCACGAAAGATAATAGATGGACTCTTATCTATCGTGGACTGCTCATGTTGGTCAAGTCAGTCGCAAAGTGCACTCCACATCCATACCCTTCAAACTGGAAATAAGTAACGCTGATTAGCGACAGGAATAGGTTTATTTCTCAAGAAGAGGTCCTTCAAACTTGTCCAATGGAAGATCCAATTAATAAAAAATGTTGTTTTTCTTTTACAATTACCTATTAACGCCCAAGAAAGATTTCTTATGAAAACGGAAATAACAAGAATGACTATTAATAGAATAATTTGTGTAGGGTAAGGTACAATATGATATTGTTAACTCCGGTAACGTAATGAAGAGCCCAACAGAGATTCATAATGTGGGTGACGTGAGCATTTCACTAAGTATTTATAGTAACTTTAAGGCTCATTTTCATTGGTCGGTAGGGCCCGCATGTGGGATGCTGGAGATTTCTGTAAAACATGCCATACATAGGGCCCTTATTCGGGGAACAGTTTGCATTAGTCGATAGGGATCGATTCCAGTATACGGAGTACCTGCACCGCATGTTTGGTAGTTGCTTTGAAGGCTCATTTTCATCGGTCATTTTCATAGGGACTCACTCCGCACGCTTTTTACCGACCAATGAATTTCATTGGTCGCTACGCTCGCCTGCGGGGTGTCCCCGTATGCTGTATATCGACCAAGTTATCGACTAATGAAAATGAGCCATTATTGTGTTTCTATTCAGATAGGTATCCCCGTGGCTGTTGGTCGCGGGGAAGAAAAAAACAAGTTTGTTCTTTTACCTTTCTGGCTCCCTTACAGCTGGAATCCTCAAACACAATTAAATTTAAGTCGTCGTTACATGAAAGTAAATGGAAAAAAAGTCGTTTTTAAAAATTTCCGTTTTCAAAGACTACTTGCCTCATCTTTGTCGGAAACACATAAAACCTTAATGGTGTTAAGTTATAATCTAAATAAACCTTCATTTTCCTCCACAAATCTTTTCATCATCGCCATGTTTACACACAAAAGACAGACAAGTCCACTGTTGGACAGAACCCACCACAAGCATCTACTAATAAAACATAATTATCCAATCACCACAAGATTGTGTGAGCAATGTAGTCATTTGTAAGGAAACAGCATCTTACATTAACACTGCTGTATGCTCTTAGTGGCGCCTAATTACTTTATCCAGGCGATAATAGACTGTAGTAGTATTTATGTTCTATATAAAGGCGACTAAGGGACTTACTAGAGAATGGGCAGCAGCGTTCTTTATGTATTTTAACACCATACTGCGATCGCCAACACGCCTGCCAAGCGTGGCGATTATGGCAAACCCCATTTGGGGGAGGCCTATGACCAGCAGTGGATGTTTTTCGGCTGAAATGATGATGATGATGATGATGATGAGGTGTATTGTGCCGTTCTAATTATTGCAGGGCAGAGATTGCCAGAATTCGCATTCAATCGAGAAGTTTGAAAGGAGAAAAGGCAGCTTTTTCCCATCAGTGGGATGCATATTCAAAACATAGTACATTTAACCAGCACCGGAGCCCAAGTTCCTCCTTATAATATGCAAAGTGCAGACATCACAATGAGTGTTTGAGCAGCAGTAAGAAAGTCCCACCTAGTCGTACCTTGAACGGCTTGGAAAAATAGGCTCAAATTAAATCTAGATATTTTGATTAACTAACATTTTATACATTTGTCGACTATGAAAAAAAAACGGAGAGTTTTTTTAAAAACAAGTGTAAATCCATAAAATCATAGGAGGATTTTGAAAAAATAAAAAGAATAATAATAAAGAAAGACGATAATTTTTCATGAATATTCAGAAAAATACGGGTGGGCCGGTTTGTATTGTGACTTTATTAGTGATGTTCATCAGAAAGCTCAGATGCGTAGTACTCCAATGCGTAGTGATCCAGTATTAAATTTAAGCGTTAGAATCCATTAGCATGGCTCGGCCGACGGCCAAATTACTATGAAGTGCTGTAGGAAATATAATATTATCCAGTCTCCGTATCACTGGTTAGTTTGAATCTGACGAATCAACGAATCTGGCAAATTAAATAAAGTGACGAATGCTGACGCGACTCTGATGGAACATAGCAGCTGTCGCCATATACCTTTTAGTGACGAATATCTGAACCTAAAATACCAAGATCTCATAAATAAGCCTTGGTTCGCTATGATTAATATCTAACGACTGCTATAATTATGCAAACTGATTTCCACTGAATAACCATTAGGTACTGAATCTGAATTATCATCGCAATGATATTGGGGGGGTGTCCCCCAAGTGGCCTCCAACCTCCCCTTATAGCCACCCCGAGCCTCTCATCTGAATACTGGTCTGATTTGGTATCATTTCTGAATCTGATCGCTGTTAAAACAATACACACACGACAACATGGTAAACAATATAAACTGAATATCTGGTCAATCTGAAGACACATGCACTGAGAAATAACAAGTTCGCTCACCAATATACTGCTAGCTCCGACTATCAGGCCCAAGTGAGTCGGGCGTGCGCGCGCGCTGACCGCCACCGCGCGCCACCCCCTCTTCCTCCACGGCACGTCACTATTTATTATCTGTACCTATAGACTATATTACTTCGCATTCGCGACACTCCCGCCCAAGGGAAGAGATAATTGAAAATCTGATCTATGGAAATAACTGTTTAATCAAGATCTTATTAGGATTACCACTAATACAATTTCAGAATGATGACTGGTTATAACTGAGTTCTGATTACCATTCCACCATCATTCAACTGATAACAACTGACCACTAATTTCAAATCAACACTGATTATGACTGATTATTGAAACAATCTGCTCATCAACTGGGATGTCCACTGCTTAACTCTCTCTTTTGCCTTGGCTGCTGATGCCCTGATTGGTCGTGTACTGGTGTCTGGTACTGACTGAATTATGGGTGCATCATTGATGACTGATCCATCGTCATGAGTACTTCGAGACTCTTGGTTAAAACTGACTGGATGGTCGCTTTGTACTGATTGTCCCTTCTGTAAATCTTCCGAGTGAGGACTGATTCTGACTGGTGCAACATTCTGCTCTGGGGACGATTCTGTACTTTTATCGTCAATCTCCAACGGGAACAAATGGCCTACTGAACGCGTCAGTGTTTCTCCTGATGATAATTTAACTTTGGCTACTCTAATGTGCTCATCCGATCCTTTAATCAACTCTGCTATTTTGCCAACTTTCCAATGTGCCCTATTACTATCTGACTTAATTTGAACTGTCTCTCCTAACTTAGGTGGCCTATTAACAACGACTCTAGGTTGTTTGTGTTTGTCACTTCGTTCGCGAAGGCTAGTCAAGTATTGATTAGTGAACATTTTGGCGAATTCTGAGATTATGATTTGACCACGTTTCCATCCGTCAATCAGATTCGTCGGTTACTGTAGCTGGTTCTAAGAAGTCTCGATCTGCAACTTCAGTGGTCAAAGTTCCGCCCGTACGTAGGAAATCCGAAGGAGTCAATATGTGCTCTAACTCCGAGCCTACAGTTGTCAGTGGCCTTGTATTAATTACAGCCTCAAGTTCTTTCATTATTGTGCATAGCTGGTTATGGTTTATGAGATGTTTGTCTAACGTTCTCTTCATACTATGCTTGACTAAACCTACTAGTCGTTCATAAAATCCTCCGAACCATGGAGCCAACTCTGGGATAAATTTCCACCGCAAGTGATTCTGAATGCAATAATCTGAAGTTAACACTTCTGCTGTAAGCTTAAATTGCGCAGCATTGTCTGACACAAATAATTGAGGTAAACCTCTTATAGCAACGAATCTCCTAATCGCTAGTAAACATTCTTCTGCTGTTAAATCTTTAACGACCTCCAAATGTATAGCCCTAATTGTTAGGCATGTAAATAGGCATACCCAGCGTTTTTCTTTACTACCCTCATCCACTAGCAGTGGACCGAAATAATCCAGGCCCGTAAAGGCGAATGGCAGAGTAAGGTTGACTCTTTCTGATGGTAGATCAGGCATGGGTGGTAATTTAAATGGACCGCCACCGTATTTTATAC
This sequence comes from Agrochola circellaris, assembly GCA_914767755.1. Classification (NCBI taxonomy): domain Eukaryota; kingdom Metazoa; phylum Arthropoda; class Insecta; order Lepidoptera; family Noctuidae; genus Agrochola; species Agrochola circellaris. The sequence goes on along the minus strand of OU611863.1, from coordinate 15,537,091 downwards.
ACTGTGGACACTTTCTGATGACTCTTTGAACTGTTGACCGTCCATGTGGTACCCAAAACTCTTGTCTTAATAGAGCTAAGGTATGAGAGACACCTATATGATAGTTTTTCTGATGCAGTTCGGTTATAATTTTGTGCGTAAAATCTGAATCTTTTGGAAGTAGTATGGGCTCCTTTTGATTATGTGGCAAATTAGTATATCTGAATCTACCTTTACATCTAATAAGTCCTTCCTCGTCTCTATATAATTTCAGTGATCTCGATAAGTTGGTTGTGATACCCTCAACTTCTTTAGGAAAATGTTTAGCCTGAATTTCTAATATTTTACTCTCTTTTTTGTCTGAATCATCTACTATCATCGGTTCTGGAATATTTAGACTTGGTCTATTGTTATCTAAAGGTATTGAATTCGAAAGACCCTCCCCGGCAATTGAAATTTGAGTATCTAAATTGTTATGAACTGTAGGCCACTGATTTGATTTACTCGTTAAAAAGTCGGGTCCTATGAGCCATCTATTGTAATAACCTACCCGTTCCGTCCTAGTGCCTACATCAGATGGATTTAATTCAGATGGCACATATCTGATTTGTAAAGTCTTGTTCTGTTTTATTTCATTGATTCTATGTGCCACAAATGGCGGAAGTAATTTATCTGATTTGAGCCAGCTTATTACTATTTGGCTATCAGTCCACAAAAATTGTGCTTTGATTTTTAATCGTAAAAATTTTGATACATAACCCATAAGTCTAGATCCGATGAGTACTCCCAGCAATTCTAATCTCGGAATCTGTAAGCCATTTTGGTCCTTTAACGGCACTAATCTAGACTAGCCAATAACAAAACTGACAATATTATTAGTGTGCAAAGTACCGCGTAAATAAATTGCTGCTGCATAAGCATGCATAGACGAATCCGTAAAACAATGTAGTTCGTATTCAATTTGCTCCGCGACTTGGCTTTTATTTAAACCTTGCGCAAAATAACGATCAACATGAATATTCTTTAGAAATACCAAATTTGATGCGATTTTTTGCCATTCTATAAGTTGATTATCACTCAATTTGTCATCCCATTTAACCTTTTCTTTCCATAATTTTTGAAAGAATAGTTTTGCCGGAAGAACTACCGGAACTGCGAAACCACATGGATCATAAATCGAAGCAATGACCCTTAACACGTTTCTTTTCGACAGAACTGTGCCCGATTCTGTAATGAAGTTAGATTTCAAATATAACTGATCTTTTTGTATGTTCCATATTAAACCGAGAACTTTTATATTTTCGCGGTCTTCTGCTCTAAACTTATCTGGTATAGAAGAAACCAGTTCCTTTGAATTTGAATTCCATTCACGCAAATTCATGGACAAGTTATCAAAAGATTCTTTAGCAGCGCAATACAGTTTATTTGCGTCTGAAATTGTCTGTGTACCAGTTACAATATTGTCTACATAAATATCGTCCGCAATTTGTTTCAGAAATATGTTGTTCGACTTATTTAAGTGATATCTAATCGTAGCATTCAGGAGAAATGGACTTGATATGACACCGAATGGCACACGACAGAAACGTAAGTGCACCACATTATCTGGGTAAACTGTACTGTTTACGTCTTTAAACCAAAGAAATCGTGTTACATCCTTATCTAAATCTTGTAGACCTAACTGTAAGAAAGCTTTCTCGACATCTGCAACTATTCCTATAGGGTGCTCCCTAAACTTAATGAGCAATCCTATAAGATCCTCTAACATAAGTGGACCCCTATAGAGGCATTCGTTTAAACTTCGATTGTCTGCAGTTTTGGCTGAGGCGTCATAAACGATACGGAGCGTTTTGGGCTTATCACGACCACGAACACAATGGTGAGGAAGATAGTGAACTCGATGATTCTGTGCAATCTTTGGATCTGGTACAATCTCAATTATTTTATTATTAAGCTGTTCCTGAATGACCTGGTCGTATGCCTTTAAGTCTGAATTGTCCAATCGTTTAATTAAACCATTGAGCCGACCCCAAGCTAAGCCTAAATTATTAGGAAGATTTGGGGGTAATTCTGTCCATGGCCATTGAACGTGGTATCTATTGTTTTGGTACTGTACTGTTTCATTAAACTGCCTAATCGCTTCTTCATCGCGAGTAGTTTTTGGGGAATCTGTAATGCCTATTGATTCAAGGTCCCATAACTGTTTAACATCATCTAATTTTAGGGGGAGATCGGGTTCGTTTAACTTAGTATCAAATGACCCATCTGATTGAAAGTAAGTCAATACAGTTAACTGATCGGAACTATCAAGGTTCTCACTAATTCTTCCAGACCATACCCAACCAAAATCTGAATTAACTAAGAACAAATCTTGATTGACCAATATCTTTTCTTGTGACATGAATGAGTGATAATAATCGTTTCCGATTAAAATATCTATTTTGTCGCCACAAGACCCATCATCAGCCAATATTCGATCTTTAATTCCCATTTTGTCTAAATCATAAGCAATTGGTGCTTTTATACTGTGAGTAATATGAGGTACTACATTTGCATGAATAAGACGAGTAAATCCTGTTCGAGTTGTAATATTAAACTGTACTATAGGACTTTCAATAAGATGTGGTGATTTGTTTCCAAATGTAAATATTGATAAATTAATTTGTTCAGTAATAGGTAGTTTAAGTAACTTAGTATTATGTTTCGTTATATATGAGCGCTGGCTTCCACAATCGAGCAACACCCTACATTGTAGTTTAATTTTAGTTTCTAAATTATGTATAATTACTACGGCCGTCTGCAACAGCGTAGTGCTATATGCATTATTAGTATGTAAGGTATCAGTTGGTACGGACTTCACTGACTGTGTTAGCTTAGTTGGACATAATGCTCGATTATGATTGCCGAACTTATTACAATGTCGACATTTCCGTTTGGCACGGCAATTCTCAGCCCTATGGCCTTCACCGAAACAATTATAACAACGGTTTCCTAATAGGGCCTTTCTTTCCTGCAAGGTTTTGTGCACACTACACTCATCGTTAAAATGATCCTGCTTACAAAATATACATTTAAATGATTTCTTTTTAGGTGGCTCATTGGACCTGTCACCGTCATATGGTCTTTTACGAGAAAGCAGTTTATGTTTATTATTCTGTCTATTTTCATACCTAGAATTTTCCTTTCTAAAGTTTGATGTAAGTCTACGCCTCTTATTATCACTAGTCTCTTCTGATCTAACATGTAATGATCCTATTGTAATATTTTCAGAAGCCTGTTTGTCTTCGCTAGTTGTTGTATTTTTATTTTTAGTACCTTCTGCAGTTTTCTTTAATCTATTTGATGTTTCCCTAGCCGATATGATATACTCTAGGAACTTTCTAATATTATCAATAGACTCATCTTCGTCAGTTATTTTCATCCTTAATTCGTAAATGAGGTCCTCGGGGAACTTTTCTAAAATCATTACTCTCAGATGATTGTGATTTACATCTTCACCTAATGAACTTAATACTCTAAGATGTCTCTCAATTTCATTCAGAACGTGCCTACAATCTTTGACCTGACTAGATTCCGCTGATTTAATTCTATAAAGTGCTAGGTACATAATGAGCATCAATAATAACGCTAGGTTTGCCATACCGTTCCTTTAATGTGTCGACAGCAATACGATAGTTTTTGTCTGTTGTATCCAACCCATTAATTGCCTGTTTTGCGTCACCCTCAAGAACAGATTGAAGGTACAACAGTTTATCGACATCATTAATATTTCTCTTACCAACGTTTGATGAAAACTGATCCCAAAATTGGTACCACTTTAGAACATCACCATCAAACTTGCCTAACTCCATTTTTGGTAACTTACTCATTGTGTTAGCATTGCTGTCATTATTTGTAAAAACAAGTGCACGGTTTCGATTATTCTGCTTAATATTTACATCTATTTCTGCTACTAACTCTTCTGCCTGAATCTGTGTGGACGTATACTGACTAATTTCCTCATTGTTGATTTCTTTTATCAATTTACAATAATTGTGAATTTCCGATACAAACATCTCATTTATATCTTTTAGTTTAGCACCAATTAGTTCTAATCCTTTATAGTTGGAATCTGCTTCTGATAATTCCGTTAGGGCACACCGTGCAGCGCTTATGTTCGATTGGAGGGATTCATAAATAATTTTTAAACGAGATCGGATAGCGTCTTCCATTATAATTAGAGTAACAGCTACGTAATATCAAAGTCTTGGGCGTTTTCTTAGTAAATGAATATCGTTAGTATCTAAAACAATATAACTTGGTATGAGATTCTTATGAATTCCAATATAACAACAACCTGTACACATCAAACCAAAGAAGTAAATGAAATGAAATCCATCAAATACTATTATTAGTTTAAGTGAACGACTATTAAACTAAATCTGAAAACATTTTAATTGGTTCACTTAATAAAGTCTATTTACTTAGAAGGAATACTCCTTTGATTACTAAGAATTCAAACGTATAATATAATTAACTAATAAACTTTCCCACTACGCAACGTAAAAATAATAATTATTTATTAGACTTCATTCGTACAATACGTGCACTCGGATTTACTAAATAAATGTTTATTATAGTCGTGACTGAATACTGGTCAGCGCATAATAATATTATTTCTTGGAATCGACTTAACGGACGGTAGGTTGGTACCCCAGTGCAGACTGTGTAACCTGACAATTAAGTGCGATGATGTCAAATTTACTCGAGTATAATTATATATATAAACCTTACCCTAAAACCTAAAGTTCCAATCCAACACAGGTTTGGGTAGGTCATTATACCATACCAATAATGTAGTTATCTAAGAAAATAGTCTTAAAATTCATAGTAATAACATGAAACTAAATTACTCAACACTCACAACAGCTCAGAACATTATGGGTTTGTTTTTTGTTGATAATGTTCCGATTAAATTATCTGGCAGATGATTTCATACAAAATCTGTTCCATTTTTGAATTTGTTTGGTGAGTATAGTGGCTATTCGGACACCATTTGAAGTTGACCTAATTCTTTTGAATGCAGAACACAGTACAATTTCGATCTACCCGCATTATTTTATTTTTAGAACTGAACAAAGCATTATTTTTTAACTATAATAATGAGATCCCAGCATCTCCACCATGTCGCCATATACCTTTTAGTGACGAATATCTGAACCTAAAATACCAAGATCTCATAAATAAGCCTTGGTTCGCTATGATTAATATCTAACGACTGCTATAATTATGCAAACTGATTTCCACTGAATAACCATTAGGTACTGAATCTGAATTATCATCGCAATGATATTGGGGGGGTGTCCCCCAAGTGGCCTCCAACCTCCCCTTATAGCCACCCCGAGCCTCTCATCTGAATACTGGTCTGATTTGGTATCATTTCTGAATCTGATCGCTGTTAAAACAATACACACACGACAACATGGTAAACAATATAAACTGAATATCTGGTCAATCTGAAGACACATGCACTGAGAAATAACAAGTTCGCTCACCAATATACTGCTAGCTCCGACTATCAGGCCCAAGTGAGTCGGGCGTGCGCGCGCGCTGACCGCCACCGCGCGCCACCCCCTCTTCCTCCACGGCACGTCACTATTTATTATCTGTACCTATAGACTATATTACTTCGCATTCGCGACAGCAGCTGCTGGATTACAATCCCGGCTTTGTACTTACTAAATACTAGATTAAAAGTGTCTAAATCTGTCCAATATCGACCCAGTGTTACCCATGTTTGTAACGACATATTTTTTATTTATTTATTTATTTAAGAGACCCTGAAATCAGCCTGTCAGGTGTAGTATTACAAGAGAGGATTTAATATTTATCCATACTTATGTGGCATTTAACAACACTAATTACCCATCACGGAAGCCCTACAATAGTTTACAAGGAAGCGTGCCTCATTAACACTGGATCGCGTGCCTCACAGAGACTCGAGTGTCTCTTGATTGCCTCATACTTGAGATAACAATAGCAAAGTACTGTCGCGGTCTTATACATATTGTTCGGTTGATGGGGAATAAATGATAAGTAGCTGTCAATTGTTTTATGGTGTAATATTGTTTTGTTGTAGTTGTTATGATAGTGGTTTACGATTTTGTTCAAGGATTGACATTTTATGTGGGCTGTTACGGAGTTTGTCTTTGCTTCTATGTCGAAATTCAAAATTAAATAATTTATTTTAAGAAGGCACTTTTGAATGTCAAAATTTACAAGAAAATAGAATTGATTCTAGTCGCCCCATCCAAAAGGTAATTTCGTATAGAGAAGAATAGGCAAGAAAGTCCATAGTTACTCTTATAAAATATTTTACAATCCTAACTAATATTACAAATGCGAAAGTGAGTTTGTTTGTTTGTTACGCTTTCACGCTAAAACGGCTAAACGGATGTGGATAAAATTTGGCACATAGGTAGACCATCCCGTGGGGCGCAGCTAGTATTTTATAAAATATATACGTTCATTATAAAATATAGGTGAAAATATTTTTTTATTTAAAGTGTCATGAACGTGAGATGTTTCGGAAATGAACAACAAGAATACATTCACTTAAATAGTTTCAAAATGAGGAAGACTCACATGTAACAGATTTTCCTGAAATAAGTAAATTTATCAACTTCTCCAGGAGAATTCTAACATTTTAGATTGCAGACTGCCTTGTTGGTCTAGCGGTCGCAAGCGCTAACGCTGAGCACGAGGTCCTGGTCCCGCAATTCCCGGGTCGAGCAAAGTGTTATTGGGTTTTTCTATCTGGATTTACTCAGTAGCAGCCCGGAGTCTGGATTTGTGCCCGGTTGATGGCAAACACTCGCCCCCTTACACGGGTCTGACCTTACATATAACTGGCGAAATGTAGGTATAACTCTGCTTAACCCTTCGAGGATTGCAGGCGTGATGTTATAGGGATAACAAGATTGTTTGCTATTACTGTGCAGTCTGACTCCAACTAAGCTTGGTAAACATTAGGTGCTAGAAATAGGTATGTCAACAGTGCTACTGAGATGCGTTTCGAAACATCTCCACGAAAGCCTCGGCTTTGTAGAAATGGAAATGTAGGTGTCATTTACATTTCTATGAAACAGGTACAGGACCTGAATGAACCCTAATTGCGTGACGCAACGAAATCCTTCATTAATTAATTGGATTTAATTAAATAAAATAAAATAACGGAATGTATTGTGTTTAATAGGGGAAATATTGAACAGATACTCTAAAAACTTACTGACCTTATAAAGATGGACACTTTTTTAAATTAAGGCGACCTAACCGACTTTTTGTGATTTTATACTGAAGATCACGTCTAAACGAGTAGTGTTAATGATTTGGAAAAAAAAATGTTAAATTAGAGCATTTTCTTAATAACTTAATCTGTGAATATTTAAGATTATGTTTATATTACGTAGTGTAATTAATTTGTAAAATTATGTCTAACGCGGATAAAAAACTGAGAATCACGCATAACCGATCAAGCGTATTTTTCTGAAACCTTCAACGTTTTAAAGATAGATAAATAAGATAATTTAATCATTTATCTTTTATTATACAGGGTGTAAAACGAGCCATCACGAAACCGTCATAAATACGCATTCTGTAAATCAATCCAAGCCAACTTTGTGCAAAAACAATTGCTGGGAAACGAATTTTATCATATCTGTAGTGTAAAACATTGTGCATATGGGTGCATGCAACGGTACAGGATCGTGTAATTATATTAAAATTAACTTGTTTTAAGACCCGCAAGCAATAAAGATGTTTTACAGTTTGAAATTCGAAAGCTAATCCTGGCCACATTAGCTTTTAAAATTGGAAGCTAGAGTCTGAATGGACGGCTCTGGTTAACCGGTACGTCGTGACGTCACTCAATGAACGGGCATGTATGTAATTGTGTCTGTTCCGAGCAGGAACCTAAATTGGCTTCCAGTCTAGCCAATTCCAAATATACGGGGACGTATCTGTTACCACGAAGTAATTAGAAAAGTATTACTGTAAAATGGGATAGGAAATAAGGTTAAAAGCTAAAAAGTAGAGACCTAATTACAAACACGCACACGCACACACTCAAATAAACAAACATACACTCAGACACTCACCTACCCAACCAGCCTTGGGTAGCCTTTACCCAACTATGGTGGGGTCAGCTTCCAGTCTAACAGGATTTATCTGAATACCAGTATGTCACATGGAGTAACAGCCTATCTGACCCCCACAACCAAGTTCATGTACATGATCCCCCTTGGTAAGACTGGTTGTCAGACTTTCGGGATTCTGACTACACGTAACGACCGTCAAAGATTAATCTTTTTTTTTTTTAACTCTTCAAACACGACTCGGTGACACCAATTTAAAATATTTATATTCCCACAAAACCGGGTCCGCTCATACTATAAAAGATGCATTTATAAGTACCACGGCTCGTTTAGAATTTCATATGATAAAAGCTCCATTTTAATCATACAGACTTTCATAAAACGCTGTACTCACTTTCATATTTACTACGTGCAAAGAATATGAAAATATGCAGCAAATAAGGTTGCTTGAAAAGTTCAAATATAAAGTAGTATCTAATTAGGCTGAGTCGAGAACAGCGCGCGCGGGAAATGGGCTCTACACATTACAGTATTATGTTCATGTCACTTAGGTAACTCGAAAAAAAAATCTAGAAACAGCAGTACTATTCTCTAAAAATGTCACCGAGAAAACTTAGATGCAGTGAGCTTGTAGTTAGCTGTCATGGCGCCTGATGCTAGGGATTGACACTAATGACAGCTCATTTCAAGCTCACTCTACTATAAATTATACCTTAATGTTTTTTTAACAGTGTCCCATTTTGTAATCATTTGTTTTCATCCCAAATACAGTACAATGATTTAGGGCTGAATTTATTGCGTTCCATCCTACTTCCTATTCATATTATAAATAATGTGAAAGTTGGTATTTTGGTTGTTTGTTACTCATTCACGTAAAACGGCTGAAACGATGTGGATGAAATTTAGCAGAAATACAGGGTGGCAGGGACATCGACGCGAAAATTGATACCATGGATTCATTACATGATTCTAAAACCCCCTGTGTTCAAATTTTTCGACGGTATTTTTTTTTAAATCTGCTGTTTCGTAGAAAAGCGCAATGATGTCCCTGCCACCCTGTATAGTAGAACCTGGATACATAGGATATTTTTATCCCATTACTGCCACAATGATCGAGACTGCTAGTAATGTATAAAAGATGTCACAAAAAGGTTTTAAACTAGGTACAAATTATGGACCTTGTTAGGGCATGCCACCTGCCCCTTTGCTTCCTTCACGGTCATACACGCACGCTGGTTGCGAGTACTACGCACCTGACCTTTCTGAAGAACGTCACCAATAAGGTCACTATATAAATACTTTACCAAAGTTCAAAAGTCAGGCAACCCTACTGTTTTCAAGTGTACATTTACATACACATTACGAGTACAAGTATACCGGTACCTCATAAGGAAATGTTCGCACGACTAAACTTCGAGAATAACATACTTCAACTTGTTTTTGAAGTTATCGAGAAATTGCCATGTTTGGGAACTTGTCAAAATAATTAATTATGGTAATTTAACTTGCCTTTGAAGGGTTGAGAAATTCGTGGCAAATTAGCTGTCATGTGAATCAATGATTTTGCGAGCGAAAGCCGAATTCAGTCTTACAGTTGTTGATTTTGCCATTAGAAGTTTTTGGTGTTCTGAATAGCACTTTAAAAGTCCATAACAGGGCCGTGGCACACACGGGGCAGGCACAGAAGCTCCGTCGCCGGACCGTACCCCGACGTGCGTGAACGAGCTCGTAATATGTGCAAACCGTTTATTTTTTTGCCTCTGACTTTGCCCGGTCCGGCCACGTCCCAGGCATGGCCTAACATATGTTGATAGACCTTTAACCTTCATAATCAGCATATAATGTTCCCACTGCTAGGACAAAGGCATTCTCTGATGGGAGGGAGTAGGCCGTAATCCAACACGCGGGCCCAACGCGAGTTGGTAGATGGCCAATAGGCTATGTCTTCGAATTTTTGGTTCTAGGACATGCCGGTTTCCTTCACCGTTTTGAGAGCAGTGGCGCCTGTCTGGGTACTCTAAGATGCCTTTAAATATTAAGAAATGCTGAGGTGGTCCTATCACAATAATTGGAATCACCTCGTTCACAATGTTTTTGGTGTCGGCGCAGCATGTGTTCTTCCATACATCTCTATTAGTCTCCCCCTTTCTAGCCACCATCTTTGTTAAGTACCTGGTACTTGTTGACAGGCCTACACTGTCCTCCTATACCTATTAACACTGTAATTTGAAAATATTGTAAAACCCAATTATTTTTAAAAGAGTAACCGTGAAGTTTCTGGTCTGCTCTTCTCCATAGGTAACGACCAATTGGAACCGTGCACCTAGCTTCTGACGTTTCATAAGTGCCCATGTAGGTTTATGTGAAATAAAATATTTTTATTTTGCTCTAGTCTATTCATGGTCCAGTAAAGATTTACATACCTACATTTTAGATGACGACCAAAGAAACGATATTATTCTTCTTCTATTATTCTTCCTCTTATATTAACCCTATCTCAACAAGGCATTTACACGAAATTCTATCTAGGTAACTACGCACATATCCGATCTTGAGACAACACTCATTATCCTAAATCGAACCTTATCTATTGTCCACTTTACCTATTAACCCTATACAAATTACCCCCTTACTTTAATTACAGTAACACCACTTAATGTGGAGTCCTACTGCTAGTTGTCTGGCGATAAAAACAATTTGTTTTAGTTTAATCGCAGATTTAATGCAACCAACTACATCAGACTGCTTGAAAAATAAATCTTGTTTTGAACTTTTTAGTTACAACGACCGGGTTTTCAATATTTTTTAAATCGTTTCCTCAAGCCTGTCAAGCAAGTCATGGTCAAGGTACTCAATCAATCTGCCTAGCCTTTTCTCAACTACATATATTGGGGTCGGCTTAACCGGACGAAGCTGAATACCTGCCGTGCTATTCTGCAAACATCTCACCGTGATAACTTGGCTGAAGTTAGCTTGGTGTGAGCTGTCATTGCACCTAAAGCTAGGGATTGACACTATGGACAGCTCACTTCATGCTCACTTCACCTCACTCTTCATGGTGAGATGTTTACAGAATGGATCGACTGCCTATCTGTCCTCCACAACCCAGTATCTGGGCAATACGATACACCTTGGTAGGACTGTTTGTCAGACTCACGGGCTTCTGAGGACCCATAACGACTGTCAAAGATCCACCAATGACAGACGGGGCCAACGGCTTAACGTGCTTTCCAAGGCACGGAGGAGTCTCGGTATGTAAAGATGATCACCCTTCCATGGATCAACCGCAACATAGTAGGTACTAAACATTTTTAATATAAGACATAAGCTTTATGACGTCTTAAATCCGCCATTTTGATTTTATAAAACCTAGAATGTAGCCTGTAACCATCGCACGACCGAGACGAGTCGATGGACACCTCACGTATTGTAATCCATCCAGCCGCATGCTTCGAGGGTATAAAGAATCACACATACAAAGATGGGTGTGAAATACATAATCCTTGTTTTTGCTGTCGTGCAGTCAGGTAATTACCCCCTTACTTTAATAATAGAAACACCACTAAGGGCCTGCGCCCACTGGCGGCACAGAAAGGCGGTGTGATCCTTCGGCATCACTACATGGAAGCGCATTAAAGCATTATGATTTAAATTTCATTTTTTTTGTCATATTATTAAGTTATGTTCCTATTCATTTATTTTTCCTAACTCACACACACACACCCACTCAAACACACACACATACACACAAAATATACTTTCGCACGCACATTAACACACATTTACACCTTTCTTCCATAAGCATGATTTAATTCATATTCATTTTTGTTTTTCTTTTTTCTTATTGGTTTGTTTTTATTAGTTTTTAATTTTTATTGGTTTAAAAAAAATGTGTAACTTAACTTATACCTAATTAGCACAACGAAGCAGTTGAACTAATCGAGGAAGAGCGAGGTTTATCCCATCACAAGTATCTTCGGATTACTTTCTGGGAAGCCCCGGCAACTTAATTGTATCTAGATTTAGGATAATAAACACATTTTTTTTTTTTTTTTTTTTTTTTTTTATTCGTCGCATAAAAACAATTTATTTCTGGCCATTAGTGAAACAAAATATTTATGAAGAAAAATTACGAAATGAAACGGTCGTTTGAGATGTAAATGTAATTGAATTTTAAGATGATGAAGTAAATTGGCAGGGTAATGTAGGGAAGTAATTTTGTTTGTAGAACTTTGTAGGTTGATATTTTATTATTTATTTAGGATATTAAAGTGCTCAATTTGTTATGAAATGCCCAACAGCAGTATTATCTGTAATGATTTTTTTATTAATTATTTTTCAGGTTGACCAATCAAACTAGATCATAATATTGCCTAAAGCTACGGTTTCCTAGAAAAGCTTCGTGCAGACTGGTGCGACGCGACTATAACAAAACAATTTCTAAGAAAACCTCATAGTATAAGAATGACCGGTGTCGCGTCGCGCCAGTCTGCACGGGGCTAAAAGCGGTGAATAACGTCACTGAAACGTTATTTATGAAAGTAAGTTGGTCTGTTTTCCCTAGTGATCGGTTTTTTGACATCATTCGCATTTTGTTGCATTTTAATGACAGCCGTCACAGCTGCCGTTATGTGGCGGCCACCGCTCTTCTATAAAACCGTAGCTTTAACAAAGCATTAAGTCCGCCTTTGTACGGTAATTTTTACTTGTGCATAAAGTTTTAAATACATATTGCTTGGTGAATAAGTACCTATATATATACCTATACCTATAGTAGTTCATCCCCAGACCAGCCTTTTCACATAGACATATAACATAAAAGAAGAACATAATAACAACAACAGTTAAATTTCCCCTTAGTAACCCTGCGGCCTAACCGAAAGTGACTGCCGCGCGAGTATTTCATAACACGGCCTTGCGTCGTCCTAATTAGCTACGATCTTACGAGAAAACGGTGCGATTTCGACGCACGACGAGATTAAACACACACATTTCTTTAGAGTGTCCTAATTGAAGTCAGCGGCGAGCACAGGAAATTCTTAATAACGATTGTACGAAGGGTTTGATCGTACGAGCGTGCAATCAAAAGTACAAATCTCTTTTGAGTATCCTAATTGGTGACGCGTCATCGCGCGAGCACAGCAACGCGGCGGCATCGCATGCTACGCATCGCGCGATGGGCATTGCGCGAGCTATTAGGACACCTTTTGGACCATTGCATGATCATTTTCATCGTGCGACGAAATCGCATCGTTTGGTCGTACGATCGTTAGCCAATTAGGATGACGCCTTACACTTTATTTCCATAGAAAAATTCTAAAACGTGCTTCGTCTTAAATACAAGGTGCACAACCTCTTGTTATGAATTAATCGTTAGTTGGACACCTTAAACTACAAACAATGTCGCCTATGTAACTATGTGACCACGTTTTTCCTCAAACGCGTGTGGTCAGTGCGTCACACAGCGCATGAGTTACGGGAACTACGTGAGACATACACATTGTATATCACTTCGCGTTTATGTCAGCCTGGTAGAACAGGTGTTTCCTGGGTAAAGAAATTAGTGTAGAACAAAGGATTTATTAATTAGTTACATACCATTAGGTATTGGTTATGAATCATTTAGAAGCGGTTAAAAGTAAAATTGTATTCAGCAAAGCAGACATCGGTATTGGTAATGCAGCTAGTTATTATAATATGCAGACAGTAGGACGCTTCCCTGTATGCAATTATATGACCGCAGAAGCATAATTATGTCGTGCATTTTGGTTACGTCAGTTGAGTTTGTGGTAGTATTCCTTTTGTTAATTATCATTCGAACGGTTATTAAATAATATTATGTACAAGCAATAAAAAAAGACGTAGAGCTTTTTGGGCATCACAAAATTCATATACATCGCTGTCAACAGAAAAGTGCCCAAAAGGCTCGCAGCATTGTCACGTTTGAAGGCAGAGTTGCCCGGTAGAAGAGATACCTATATTGAATGCACTTATCCATTAGGTATCAAACATAACAGAGTAGTAATTGTTCAAAGTCAGTTACGAGTTGTCCGAAAGGGATATCGTGCCCCGGCACACAGGCAAGGGAAGGAACACGCGTGGGTTTTAGTCAGTAAAAGTCTGACACTCCCTCTCGCTCCACCCAGAGCGGGAGAAGTTATTTGATAATTTCCCACCAAAAAAAAATAAAGAATGGGTTATACTCCCTAAGTAGCTCCGTAGTTTCCGCAGAAGTTATGAGGGTTTCCCGTATCACCTGCGGACGTAAGTTTAGATCAAAGCCCGATGACAACACGATTTGACAGTCGTACCTACTCCCGATGTGTTTTTGTCCCTCCGAAAAAATTAATTTGTCATTTGTTTAAACGGATCAACTACTTTCGGACGGGCCCATATCTTCTTTGACGGACTTAGAAACTAGACCCCAGCTGTTTTGAATTAACAATTGAGTCATGATGTACTTATTGCTTTGTTTGGTAATGTAGGGAACTATGCGGCTGCGACGCTTACTCATAAAATATCGCTCTTGTTTTATGAATGCCTGGTACTCCATTTTCCGGGTAGTGAAATGTATTGGTTTATTCGTCATAGTTTACTTTGTTCTATACTCAAAGTCATTGAAGGATGAAAATGTTTTTTTATTTTTATTAACTCAGTTTAATATTATCTATACGTTCGTACGTACAAAGCACACCTAGGTTTGGGAGAGGATAACTAGAATATTTGTAGTAACATCATCAGTCTCTTGCCCTGCCCCGGTCGGCGCAACAATGTCTTTGTCAGACACAGTCCATCCATAGTTTCTTTGGTCTTCCCCTACTGTTATAGTCATGCACATTCATACTCAAAACTTTCCTCAATCCTCCGTGTCACATGCCCATATCATGACAACCGATTTCCACACATTTTTTTCAGTCACCGGTGCCACTTTCAGACTGCCTCTTATTTACTCATTTCATATTCTATCCATTCGCGTAACACCACACATCCCTCTTAGCATTCTCATCTCAGCTGCATCCAAATAACTTTCATTAATCCCTTTTGTAGCCCAACATTCTGATCCATACAAAATAACGGGTGTACTTGTAGTAACAAACAAACGAACCAAAAAAAGGTAAAAAAGTGGGTTAGCATACTGTCATCATCAATCAATTGAAAACAATAGCTTTCCACTTGTGAGCTTCGGTTCCAATTTATAACTCCGTATCCATATCCTCAATTTCTACATAGTATAAAACAATTTGAAGTAGTGTCGACGACAAAATGTTGCGAGTGTCTGACACTTGACAGTCAAATGTTGCGAGTGTCTGACACTTGACAGTCGAATGTTGCGAGTGTCTGACACTTGACAGTCGAATGTGGTGAGTGTCTGAGACTAAACTTGGCGATAAAATGTCACGAGTGCCATTAAAATTAGTAGTTTGATTTCTTTGCCTCTTTTCTATATCTATTGGTGTTAAGTACTTAGGTACAAATTTTTCATCATCTCCAAAAGATCTGCACAAATGAGTAGCACGTACGAACGTACGTACAAAGCACACCTAGGTTTGGGAGAGGATAACTAGAATATTTGTAGTAACATCATCAGTCTCTTGCCCTGCCCCGGTCGGCGCAACAATGTCTTTGTCAGACACAGTCCATCCATAGTTTCTTTGGTCTTCCCCTACTGTTATAGTCATGCACATTCATACTCAAAACTTTCCTCAATCCTCCGTGTCACATGCCCATATCATGACAACCGATTTCCACACATTTTTTTCAGTCACCGGTGCCACTTTCAGACTGCCTCTTATTTACTCATTTCATATTCTATCCATTCGCGTAACACCACACATCCCTCTTAGCATTCTCATCTCAGCTGCATCCAAATAACTTTCATTAATCCCTTTTGTAGCCCAACATTCTGATCCATACAAAATAACGGGTGTACTTGTAGTAACAAACAAACGAACCAAAAAAAGGTAAAAAAGTGGGTTAGCATACTGTCATCATCAATCAATTGAAAACAATAGCTTTCCACTTGTGAGCTTCGGTTCCAATTTATAACTCCGTATCCATATCCTCAATTTCTACATAGTATAAAACAATTTGAAGTAGTGTCGACGACAAAATGTTGCGAGTGTCTGACACTTGACAGTCAAATGTTGCGAGTGTCTGACACTTGACAGTCGAATGTTGCGAGTGTCTGACACTTGACAGTCGAATGTGGTGAGTGTCTGAGACTAAACTTGGCGATAAAATGTCACGAGTGCCATTAAAATTAGTAGTTTGATTTCTTTGCCTCTTTTCTATATCTATTGGTGTTAAGTACTTAGGTACAAATTTTTCATCATCTCCAAAAGATCTGCACAAATGAGTAACAGTGTAGCCTTTTAAGTCAAGATTTTATTAAATTTCCTAGCTAACTGACCTGAGATATATACAAGTACTAGGGTATCACAGCGGTGCAGCATCTGGGGGCTATCGATTCAATTACCGCACTCTCTGCATATTCAGTGGAATTAGCTGCATGCGACTAGCGGTTTAATGGGATTTTTGATTTAGTTACTTCGCTGGTTTATGATTGCCTGGTAGCTTTTAGTTCGTTTAAATGTTAGTTATATATGTTTTCTGACGGTTACTTTACCTCAAATTCATATAAAAAAAACTGTCAAACGTAAAAAAAATCTAGGATAAAAAATATAGGTAGGCCAATAACTGACGTTGGTAAAATCATTATTTATTCATACTTTATTGTACACCAGATTATACGTTACATAAAGAAAAAGTAATACACTATAAAAAATATACAATGGGCGGCCTTATCGCTTACTGCGATCTCTTCCAGGTAACCTTGAAGAGCGATGGCCGCCATATAACGGCTGCAGTGAAAGCTGTCATGAAAATTATGGCTGCGGGGTTTGATTTGCGGTGTCAAAAAACGCTCTGCAGGAAAACACACCAACTTACTTTCATAAATAACGTTTCAGTGACGTCATTCGCCGGTAAATTGCAGACCAATTGCAGACGCTACGTGGCGGCCACCGTTCTTCTAGGAAATCGTAGCTTTAGCTAGTTAAATATTTACAAACACTTGTTTCTGTGGCAAATAAAAAATAATCTTTGTTTTAAATAATGTAATAATCATCAGAAACAAGTAAAATGACGACATTTTTGCCGGCCAGTCAGGAAAGGAATTAATGTACCACGGCTTTTCTTCTAGATTTGGGATTTTACTATCATAAGAAAGCATAACCCATCATAACCCATTGGGGTAGACAGAAAGTACAGAACGCACCCTGCTACGATTCTTATACTCTTTTTGACTCGTTTACGTTCATACATCTGGTCATACACGCACGCTGGCGAGAACTACGCACCTGACCTTTCTGAAGAATATCACCAATAAGGTTACTATGTCCTCCCTTCACAGAAATATGGAACGTGAGAATTCATGTTTTACAACATCTTATAAACTGCAGCTCATTAACGAAAAATATCCTTCATTCCATGCCACTTCATAAAAATCATTTCACCACTTTAAATCATATAAATATTACACACGAATCGCAATAACCACATCCGTAGGTATAGCCTCAGCCTATCACGGCAAAGCCACACACGGATTTTAATTAAGTCCGTGCGAGGTAATTTAAAACTTAAATGACGAGATTCGCCTCCAAATTAACAAGGTTTTCAAACCTTTGCGTATATTTTAATGAAATTTTCATAAGAGGATGACGCGTTAGTCTACTGTTAGATGGGCTCGGCATTAGCAGCTTACTAAAATTTCTAAGTACAGTTGGTTTTTGTAACCTTTTCCGAAAGTGTAAACAAATCAAGAAAGAAGCCTTCCTTATATTTTATTTGGCTTATTAAAACACTGTTGTCTGAGAGTTTCGTGGTTTATATGTAATACGCTTTATTATGTAAAATAGTACACTTTCAGATACGTTGTACACACACTTATTTTGCCGTGATAAACTACGGCTGATTCGCCGTGTGTCGGCACGGCCGTCAGTGTTACTGTGTAAAACATGTTGAAATCTCAATTTTCTGTCAATGTTCCACACAATGTTTGACAGTAACTCAAGAGATTTCAAAATGTTTTGTTGTGAATGTTTTGCCACTGCAAAACGCACAGTTATATGAATCACTATAGAAGCTTGTTGACAGACACGGCGGCACTACGGCACGGCGCCGTTGCCGTATGCCATACAAGCTCACATGACAATTCTGCGGTGCAGCTAGCGCGCCGTACCGTGCCGTGTACAACGGGCCTTAGGCCCAACGTATTTATAACATCTTTAAGAAAGAAAAGAAAGAAAGAAAGAAAAAGTATTTATTGAGACTCGCACAGGAAATCACACATTAAACTAAAACACACTAAACATAAATAAAAACCAAAGTAACAAAATTAGAATGAAGTCCCGTACGAGGCCAAAAGGCTCCTATCTCAGCATGATGCCGCGACATTAAAAAAATTAAAATGTCGCAGCGCTGGTATTCTGATAGGGCCCGCAGTGATGTCACGGATATATACAGAATAAAAAAAAAAAAATAAAAAAAAAAAATAAATGGGTGTGTAAGTGAAGTGTAAAATAACAATGGAAAAAAAATCAATGGGTGTGTCTTTCTGTCAAACGTTTGAAGATGACAGAGACAGATTAATGTTTTAAATATATTTGTGGTGCAAGCAGGCTTTAATGTTCATAAGATTTCATTTCAGTATTACGAATGCTAGAACTTACCTGCAGCGATACTTTTAAGTAGTGAGGGCGCTGAAATGTTGGGAAATCTGCCAAGTTGGAGAGAAAATCCGGAAGCCAAGTAAAGTACAGAGCTACTTTTAAAAGGTAAGGAAGTTGAAGAATTATTTATAAAATCGCTACTGAGCGACCAGAATAAATATAACAACATTTCTCTTTTGACGAATTATCTTTGAAGTTATAAAAAAAATTCATTGCTATAAACCATAAATCTAGACTTCGGTCTCAACAGCTTTTTTAAATATAAAATGCCATTACAAGACCCCGCGTGGATCAAAACGAACCCAAGCACAAAGATCGTGCTGGCAAGCAATAGTACATCGAGACACTTAAAAAAAAAGCAAAAGTAAACCGCAAACAAACCTATTTAGTATATTAAGTCAAAATTATGCTACAAAAATGTGTATTCATTTTATTGAAAAAAAAATCATCGCATACTATTTCAAGCGGTAGCAGTACTACCAGGACACTTGCGCGAAAGACACGAGTGAGAATCCTCTTGCGCGAAAATACATTTTCCGCGAATGGGTTTTTGCGCGAAAGGACACTAACACGAACCTTCACCCGAACATATTTTATCCGCGACTTGGCTTTTGCGCGAATGGACACTTGCGCGAAAGACATAAAATTTCCGAGACTGTCCTTTCGCGCAAATGTCTATTCGCGCAAGCGTACCAGATCCATTTCAAACCTGAATATCTTCTGTGAGTGCATTATATATTAAATGGTTCTCATTTTATGAACAAGGGTTTAATTGTACCTACTGTTAATTGGTACATTGTAATTAATATTTTGTTGATTCATAATAAATGTAATGAGGTTAGTGTTCGGATCCAATGTCATTCATTTTCAGGGTTCCGTACCCAAAGAGTGCTAACGGGACCCTATTACTAAGGCTCCGCTGTCCGTCCGTCCGTCTGTCACAAGGCTGTATATTTTGAGCCGTAATAGGTAGACACTTGAAATTTTCACAGTGTGTACTAGTAATTGCCGCTTTATCAACAAATAATATAAATAAGTATGTAGTGCCATTATAAAATAATATACAGGGTGGCATCGACACGAAGCCTGTTACCATGGATTCAGTACATGAATCTGAACCCCCTGTGTTGAAATTTGTCGTCGTGTCGATGTCCCTGCCACCCTGTATAGTGTCAAATATTGAACGGTGGTACGAAACCCTTCATGTGAGAGTTCGACTCGCACTTTACCGCTTTTGTTTGTGGTTTCTCGGATGCGTTAGTCGTTGCATTTAATTTTCAGTTAAAGTAAGGTTATAACAAAAGTATGTACTCGTATTGTGTAAAGGGAATTATCTGTGGGAATTCTTAGTAGTGGCTCGAGTGTTGGGAATTGTGGTCAGTATTTATTAACAATAGATTTATTAAGACCTCCAATAAATTGTACTAGCTAGTGTTAGTTAAGTCGTATTTCATGTACAGTCAGGGAAATAAATAGTTAACACAATTTATACCCTACGTCAATTTGCCGTGTTATAGCCATTTCATACAACTGTCAAATAATGTCAGTTGTGATTTGAATATAGGTACGGGCAACTTAAGTTGGTAGTCAATTTGCTAAACGATTAATTTCCTGGACTTTTAACCGCCTCTGTGGTCTATTGGTTACACCACCTGTCTCAGACCCAGAGGTCCCGGGTTTGATTCCCAGAGTTAGCAAAATGCTCCGCTCGGTTTGGTTAGTGGTAGAATTTGGTATAAATCCGCCTGGCTAACTACCACCATCTTAACTAATTAGTGTGTCGCCAAAACAACAATGTTAACACCGTTGTTGTGTTTCGGCAGTTAGAGGTCAGATAGCCAGTTCCTCTGTGGTTGACGATTCCGGGTGAAGCTCGTTTTCGCTTTTGGCCTGATCAGTACTTACCCTTAGGTGAGATGCAGGTCAAGAGCTACCACGTTGTGGTTAAAAAAAAAAAAAACTTTGTCACATTACACAATTTTTTTTTCTTTTACCAAATCATTTGGTAGAAATAGTCTTCTTCTTCTGTTCGTGTGGTTAGCGACTAACCTGGTGTCAGAGTTTTAAAGCTGCCCATGGACCTCTGACTTGGATTCACATGCTGTCGAAAAATATCTCTCAGGCATGCCGGTTTCCTCACGATGTTTTCCTTCACCGTTTTTGAAGCAAGTGATAATTATACAATAAGCACATGAATCCGAAGAGGTGCGTGCCTTGGGTTCGAACTCCAGACCTACGACTTGGCAGTTTGACGGTCACACCACTAGGCTATCACTGCGAATTAGAAATAGTGAAACAGTCAGATTAATTTTTCTTTAAAATTACTTTCTACATAACTCGAAAGTCCACTTACCTTTATTGATCAAACGTAAACGTGTCGAATGAGTATCACAATACCTAAATAGACGCGCGATAGTCGTGTTTTCGCGCTCTATTAGGACAAACGACTCTGCCACAAACCCCGCGTCTGATTTAAAAGCGATCGTCGCACGAATACGCGATCGTCGCGTCGATATGTTACTTTTTGTTCTGAAAACCGAAAAGCGCCCTCTGTCGGCGTGACCACGCGTTCAGATTGACCGAAAAAGTGACATACGCACTCTAATTTCCTTAACGTCACTAAACAAAATATACACATTTTCAGTATATATATTGTGATTGATCCCTTTCCAAAATAATCAAAACTTTAAACGCTTGTACTGAAAATGTGTATATTTTGTTTAGTGACGTTAAGGAAATTAGAGTGCGAATTATGTAGAAGTCGCGGCCTAATCCTGAAAGGCGAGTAAATGTGTAATCAGTACAGCACCTACCCCTACTAGACCTGCCGATGTATTCTGTGAAAATCTCACCGTGAAAACCAACGTGAAATGAGCTGTCAATAGTGTCAATCCCAAGCAGCAGGTGGAATGACAGCTCAATTTAAGCTCACTTCACCTAAAAATGTCACCGTGTAAAATGTTGATATTTTTGCAGAATAGACCGCAGTTACTCGACCAATGTAAACGCTTCTTTAGAGCACAGGTACACGCAGGACAAGTGACCGCATGTAGTGAATTGTGGTGATATAAGTCTTTTATAACACGATAATATGCGGTTTAGACTTGTGAGACAGCGGAGTGGACTGTTATATTACGCTGGTTATAGAAGAAGAATGGAGAGAGGTAATTCTGTACGAACGGACTTCTGCGCGTTCACCCAATCAAGGAACAAATTCAATAGAGAACATTCTGAGAACGACTGTCCTGTGTTCTGCTGTCACTGCTTCCCGATGGTTCTAAACGATCTTTTAAGTGGACCGTCGATCTCGGAGACGGCACGAGTAACAAGGTAATGCACAATTTGTCTTTGATTTTTATCAATTTTCACATCGTAATCATAGCAGACTCATTTAGTTACGCGCGCGTGCAAAATTCTTCGTAGATGGCACTCTCGTCGCCACACAGCCAATAGCGTGCCATTTAGCGAGCGTACAGAGAACAAGACTCACTGTCGATGTCATAATAAACTACAATATTGTATTACGTATATGAAGTGTGTTACGTATATAAAGGGGCTCGTGGCTACACAAAAACTGTCGCACGGGACGATTGAAAGTAAAGCCACGCTAGCCATGGTCGGTACGTGGATGGGTTACCTTCATAACATATATTGAGACCCTTCAGGGCCTCAGAAAGCACGATAAGCCGTTGGTCCCGGCTGTCATTGGAAGATCTTTGACAGTGTTACAGGTAGTCAGAAGCCCGAAAGTCTGACAACCAGTCTTACCAAAGGTCAAGCTTCGTGCAGACTAGCGCGACGCGACACCGGTATTTTTGTACCATGAAGTTTTTTTAGAAATTCTTTTGTTAAAGTCGCGTCGTGTCATGGCGTCGCGCCAATCTGCTCGAGGCTCTTAATGTAAAATACTGGTATTCAGCTGCATCCGGTTAGACAGGAAGCCGACCCCAACACAGTTGGGAAAAGGCTAGGCAGATTGATTGTATAAGAAGTGTGATCATAATTTATAGTTACGTATAGCTTATACAGCACTTCATACTAATATTTAAGAGAAATATGTTTGTAATGCCTTTCAGGTGTATAACAAGTTACATAACTCATTTAAAGAGATTCCCATCCTCATGTTTAAGAAAAAACCGACGAGGTGGTTATTGGATAAATGTTTTTATGACATTGACGAATTGGTATACTCGTATTGTAGAAATGCAATCATCATCTTAATCAGCTTTTAATGTTCCCACTGCTGGGACTCGGGCCTCCTCTCTTCAAGATGGAGTGGGCTATAATCTACTACGCGAGCCCAGTGCGGGTTGGTAGATGTCATATATCTTCGAATTTTTGGTTCTAGGACATTCGGTTTCTTCACGATGTTTTCCTTCACTGTTTTGAGAGCAGTGGTGATGAAACTATTTACACTAAGTCAAGCGCCTGCTTGGGTTCGAACCGACGACCTACAACTTGTAAGTCGGGGCAGTTACCACCGGGCCACCGCAGCTATCGTTAATTTTTTAATAGGGGGCGACCCTATTGTCATCAACCAGGCACAAATCCAGACTCCGGGCTGCTATTGAGAAATTCGTTAAGGAAAAACCAATAACACTGCCCGACCTAAGAATCGAAGCAAGGACTTCATGCTCAGCAGTACCGCTTGCGACCACTAGACCAGCGAGGCAGTACATGTATAACGGCCTATTAAAATATTTTATAAGCGATATCGCTGTCGCGCTCGGTAATAATACTGGTCCAAAGTGACTAAAGGCTCGTGCAGACCAGCGCGACGCGACTCGAACAATACAATTTCTAAGAAAACTTCTTGGTACAACAATAACCGGTGTCGCGTCACGCTAGTCTGCACGATGCTTAAGGCGGCCAGTATCGCTACCGAGCGCGACAGCGATATCGCTTATATCTGATTAGGCCTTTAGTAAGGTAAGGTAGTATAGGTCTACAATTTGCTAAAATTAGCAAATCATCACAATATTAGGATAAGCTTTATCAATGAACTTCCTATTTCCAACCGTTTATTTTCGCAAGTCCGTCCGCAAATATTACGAATGCATTTTCGATCCCCCATTAATACGTTGAATCCACAGACCATCACAACATTGATGTCATTTATTAATATTTCACATAAATATTGTTTCAGTACGAAATATGGAATTGCATTAAAATCAATGGATGTGCAATAAAATGGACATCAAAGGGATATTAACGTCAGCGAAGAGTTTTGTGTTGTGTTCAACTGTTTTTGGGTCAAGACTGCTGGGTAGGGCTGGCACGAGAGTGTTTGTGGTAATAAAGTTATTAATTGTTCTCTCTTGCACCTTATCAATTTATTCTACACTATCAAATGAGCCATATTTATGTATGTATTTATATATATTTGTAGTCACGTTCTCGAAAAAACCAGGCTCGTCCAAAAACCCGAGTTTGAGTCGATGAGTTGAGTCGATGATATCGCCAAAGTCATGGGAAACACCTGGATCAGAGACACAGAGAACCGGGAAGTATGGCGAAAAAGGGGGACGCCTACACAGCTTACGGTGGGTGATTCCGGGCTGAAATAAAGATGATGATGACAGATGCCATTTAGGAGTTTAAGGGGGTGAAAATCGATCTAGCTAGGTTAATCGTACCTGGGAAAATTCGTTTTCTCCGTATTTTCACCCGAGCAGAGCTCGGTCGTCCAAAGTTTAGAACACGATGGCTACCTTAGAATAATGACATGGCACCATGGAATTAGTATGTACTACTATACATGTAATAGTATGAACTATCCTCTAATAAGCATTCTCTATTTTTATTATTTTCACCATAGCAGAATGCGGTCGTCCAGGTGCTTAGATATAACGTGCAAGGGAGAAAAATAATTAATCATTTTACTAATTAATAAGACAGAAAGTTTATAAATCGTTTTAAGTAGTAGGGTTGTAATAAGCTTGGTGGTAGACGGAAATATTATAAATATAATTTTAATGTTGATCAATGGTTGATTCCAGAATTTATAGCTCAAGAATTTTGATGGAAATTAAATAAAACTTTAAAGGCGAGGAGATTGTAATACATAATAAAGTAAAATTTACTGAGCTTTACCTTTTATTTTCTTCTGATATGAAGATCCAAAAGATCTTCATTTCAGAATAATTATATTCCTTTTTCGTCTAAAATGTTTGCAATTATATTTCTCTCAATTGAAATATGTTTCCATCTGTTTACTCAATGTAATTGGATGTGAATGATTTCGTAAAAAAAATATTCTAAAAACGTAACGTTCAATTCATACATATGCAATATCGTTTTACCTCCGAATTCAGCTTGAAATAATTAACTTTACATGAATTGGGACATAAAAAACTTTTGTTATGTTTGATCAAAAATCGTCTAGACATCACCCAATTCAAAGTAATATAATTTATCTTTTAATAAAGAACCTTTTTGTGTTTTTAAAACTGTTTTCATAAAGTAATATGAGGTTTATCCATTTTTCGACCTCGTTTTTGTCTGCTTTTTTGTAATTAAAACATAAGGAAGGTTTGTAGCAGATCTGATTATTATCTTTCACAGGGCTGTGTTTAAAACTAAATAATGACAATGTTATATTAATTAAAACTACTAAGGTATATTTTTTTTTCAAGTACTACCTAACTATTCGTTTATTTAAGTGCAGAATAATCCCATTACTTTTCAATAAGCTATTCATTTCCAAAGAACATAGAAAGACACAAAGGTTTTTAGAAAATATGAGGTTTTTATTTACTTTTGTTTCGTTACGTGTGTCCAAATAGGCTAAGAGTAACGAAAGAGAGAGAGAGGGAGAGTAGAGATTTCCAATCTGTGTACGAAAAAACAGTAAGCACAATAAAAGAGAGAACTTATTTTTCTTTAGCTAACAAAATTCTTAATCCAACAAATGCAGCACAACCCTGGGCAAGATGCAAGCGGACGCAGATTGTCAACAAGAATAATGTGTCAGTTAAATGTAGGTCCGACTCACTCACACAACCATAATAATATTATACATTTATAGCTTGTTCCTAAAGTATCTCATGAAAGTGTAAACAAGCCCTGTTCAGGTTAAATCTTTACATAATCACTCACTAAATATATTTGTAATCTAAATATAGAAGTACGTTTTCTTATTCATCTATATTTAGAAAGGTTTCAACTATATATCTCACTATATTTTCAATGTGTTTGAATAAATTTGAATTTCGGGTTTAAGTATTCATATCAAAGCACTGAATTTGTAACTGGCACTACAAATTGGCATCCACAGGTACTTTTTCTTAACCATTATTTATATTTTTATCAGATTATTTAGGAACAGACCATACACAAGGATATTACACACACACACATAAATATAACTGTGGGAAAGTTATAATTGTGTGCTATATTTATATACCTATAACCTGATATAACCTATAGTGCGGGCGTATTGTGTTTGCGTTGAGGTTGTCGTAGATTGAGGAACTTCAGCGTCTTTGCTTTTTCTGGGAAAAATATGTTAATATTTTTCTGCGCGAATGAAGAAAATATGGCGAAAAAAGGGGGTGGCTGGGTTTCTGCTGCGATCACCAATATTTCTCCCATAAATGGTTATTATGACAATCATTACTAATTTGGACTAAGAAAATCATTTCTATTATCTACTGATAAAGTATATGCTTAGCAGTGAATATATCATAAGAAGATGCCGCGGTATTACCTAATTGGAATGTAACTTTACAAAAAGTACAAAATATGTGTACCTACTTGTTACTAACGTTATATGAAATGAGTACGAAATACATGATAACGGCCCTTCCGTAATATTTATTAACAAAGCAATTAAATACAATTTAAGAATATAATATTTTAGAATAAAAATTTCATACCCAATAATAAGTAACAGAGAAATGCCCTGAGTACAAAGTTCAGAGTTCCTTCAATTTTTAATACCCGAGCATCAAATATTCCGAGTTGAACTCGCGAGTGCCTCATTGTGGTGGGATCAATACCTACTTATTAAGTACCACTATACAGATATGTACAAAAGTCCTAACACTGAAACTCCTATTAAAAATATTATTAAAGGTCCCTATACCTATTCCTTTTCTTTTCGTAATTTTTCACAAAACTTTTGTTTAGATTATTTACCTTATAGGTAGGCACGTAAACATGTTACTTTGATGCCTAGTTAACCTTCTGTTACATTTTATTTTGTGTGGTCACTGAGCGTTGCCAATAAAGACGGAACGGACCTTTGATATTTTAAGAAAATCAACGAAATGAGAAAAACTTAGCTTCTTATTTGGGAAATGGTAAGAAATTTTCAAAACGTCACGATTTAAAGTCGGTTTAAATGGCAATTTTAGTTTTATTTTATTTTTTATTGAGAGGTTACATTATTCGGACTTATAACTAGTTTAACAAAATTGTAAATTGGATATAAAGTAACCCACAGCGCTGTCCACAAGTAGGCATAAAAGTTTAAGAAATGTAATATGAAGCGTGATGTTGTATTTAATCATAAATCTTAAATATGAAAAATATTTCTGCGACTGTACGGACGTGGTTTTAAGAAATTTTAAACTTTAAACTAGAGTATTATTTGGGAAAAAAAAACACTTCATAACCTTCAAAGAGAAGCAAGATAAAGCTAATGATAGTTTAATTAAAATCAAAAATCTATTTAAAAATCACGCTGATAATCAGCACTTTTTTATTACAGGTTACAAAAGACAGCTGTTACAATTAGTTACAACACACACAATACGCAAGCTTGCAAGCTACTTGCAAACTTTCGTGCAAGCTACAAGCATATTGTGTATTACGTGCTTAATACAGCAATCAATGACGAGTCCAAGCAATGGATGCGTATTTACTTGGCTGTTATGAGCCTATGATAATATTGACGGCTCAGTCCCGTTTCCCGCACGGAACAAACATTTATATGGCCTACATAATATATAATTATGTAGTTGTTTCAGGGAAAATCAGCCTGTAATTTCATCGTTCCAGAGGTTTAATATAGGTAATAGCAGCCTATTATTGTCCCACTGTAGGGCAAAAGCCTCTTCTCAGGAGCATAGAAGGTTTTAGCATTGATCACCACGCTTGCTCAAGATGTTATGGTGATTCTTTAGACTAATATTTACTATATGTCTTCACGATGTTTTTCCTTCACCGATGTCAGTAATGTCCAGGATTAACTCAGAAAGTACATAATATGAATTTAAAAAGTCACATTGTTTCTTGTCTGGATTTAAAACCAACAACCTCGTGCATGAGAGGCGAGGTCTCTCTCGATGACCCACAGGGCCATCACGACTTCCATCCAAAGGTTTCTATCCCATAAATGTATACAATGTGCCTGTTGTATTTCAGTGCCAAGAACTTCGGATCCGTAAAGCCCCAGTCCATTACGATCTTATGAACACTTTCATAAATATGAATGTTTTTACATGTGTAGAACATTACAACAGCATTCGGCAGTTAGAGGTAAGATAGCCAGTTCCTCTGTGGATGAGGATTCCGGGTGAAGCTCACTTCTACCTTCGGTCTGATCATCAGTTACCACCAGGTGAGATGCAGGCCAAGGGCTTCCCGTTGTGGATAAAAAAAATAAAAAATTAATCAATTTATTCCTATTGATTGATTGATTGAATTTTGTTAGACTCTGTTGTTGGCCTAGTGGTCGCAAAAGCTACTGCTGAGCATGAGGTCCTGGGTTCGATGCCCAGGTCAGGCAAACTGTTATTGGGTTTTTCCATCGGGATTTTCTCATTAGCAGCCCGGGCCTTAAACATAACTGGCGAAATGCGGGATAGGTACATCTCTGCCTAACTCTTCGGGGATTACAGGCGTGATGTTATGTTAGAACATTAACAATATTTTGAATAATCATGTAACTAAATCAGTTATTATGGGTACATTATTATCCTCTTTTGCAGGAAGTCTTACAACAAAACAAAGCATTTCTTTAATAAGAGAGAAGAGAAGAGATTTACTCGTCATTTTGCAATACCCTGTAAGACCATCCTCAGGGATTGCCTATAGGAAAGTCCCATCAATCTGACAGGTTCACCATTCTTTGTATATATTTGTAAAGGAAGACTTATCAATTCAGGGAACTCTGTCCTTTTTAATCAAAAAGGAGGCGAGAATATGTTTGAGAAGTTCGGCCTTTTTGACGAAATTTTGTTTGAAAAGTTGGGCCTTTTTGACGAAAAATGTTACTGCGTTTCACTGATATTTTTTTGTTTGAAAATGTTCGTTTATATTTTGGCATTTTCAATGTTGTTTGTGTTTTGAACTCGTCTGGAATAACAACATGCAAATATTTTTATTTTTTTCAGTTGCAAAACGAGTCGGTACCTACATAGTCTTGTAGTGGGACACAGCCTTTGATGTTCTGGAACTCATTATAATTATAAAAAAATAGTGTTAAGCATAAATCAGACCATTTTTTAAAAATAATAAATACAACAAATATCACATTCATACAATACATTTTCTGTTCCGGAGTGTATCTACCGGAAGTCGAACTTAGTATTGCAATGATAATAGATTATTGATAAATGGTTTTGTTTAGTTATTAATGGTTTTGTAAAAAGGCTGTGTTTCAATTTGTTGTACAATGAAACATATTACATCTATCTGAATTTTCCCAGTCTTTTCCCAACTATATTGGGGTCGGCTTCCAGTCTAACCGGATGCAGCTGAATACCAGTATTTTAGATGGAGCGACTGCCTATCTGACCTCCACAACCCAGTAACTGGGTAATGCGATACCCCTTGGTAAGACTGGTTGTCAGACGTTCGGGCTTCTGACGACTCGTAACGACTGTCAAAGATCCACGAATGACAGCCGGGACCAACGGTTTAACGCGCGTTTCCGAGGCACGGAAGAGTCTCGGTATGTAAAGATGGTCACCCATCCACTGACCAACCCCGGTAGGCGTAGCTTGACCTGATGGATCGAACCGTGCGGCTGTTAATACTTAGCTACGAGCTCCTATATTTCATCTATCTATCTTATTATAAATCGTTTATCGTTAGAATCATAGGTTACTTATAATTTGAAATGCACAAACCAATCATACAACATAATAACTTAACATCACACTTGTATTACTCGAAGGGTTAGCCAGAGGCGTACCATCAAAGAAGTTCATATCTAACCAGTTTCAAAACAAAATCCCGTGAACACGATGACCACATCTGTTACCGGCCCGGTTGTATAGCCGCCGAGCGCTGCAAGCAAGAATAGTCCTTACGGTGGTTAGATATGAAGTTCTTCGATCGTATAACCTATACACCCACATTTTGCCAGTTATATTTAAGTCCCATGTAACAGGGGCCCAAGCCCATTGCCATCAACCGTGTACAAATCCAGACTCCGGGCTGCTACTGAGAAATTCTATATGGAAAAAACCCAATAACAGTTTGACCGCCCCGGAAATCGAACCCTGGACCATGCTCAGGAGTAGTGCTTGCGACCACTAAACCAACAAGGCAGATAATATATGTCCAATCATAAGTACAAGTAAAAAAAAAAATTAAACCGGCCAAGGGCGAGTATGACTCGAACACAAAGGGTTCCGTACCACCGTAACATATTTAGCAAATAAATGAAAATACTGAACGAAGAATATTATTATTTTTCATCTTGAATTTAAAAAATCGCAAAGATAAATTTGTATTTCATCATGATACAATGAATTATTACGTTATTTTTTGCAGTTGCAGAAAATCGCCCTTATTTAAATACCTTATGAATCGGCGTTTATAGTATTTGTTGATTATATACAGTATGATACACAGAAGTTTCAAATTCCTAACTTGTTTAGTTGTTGCGATAGAGCTCGTACAAAAATGGTCTAAGACTGACAACTTGTACGGCCTCCTATTTATTCATGTTTGAAAAAAAAAAAATTGTTCTCTACTCAATTAGCTCTAGACAATGACACCCTACATGCCAGGGTAAGAGTTATTTTTTTCAAACTTCATATTTTATTGAAGGTCACTCAATAAAATATGAAGTTTGAAAAAAAATAACTCTAACCCCTATAATTTTTAACTTTTTTAATTTAAATTTTTTGCTGTTATAGCGGCAATAGAAATACACAATCTGTGAAAATTTCAACTGTCTACCTATTAGGGTAAATGAGATACAGCCCACTGACAGACAGACGGACGGACAGCGGAGGCTTAGTAATAGGGTTCCGTTTGGCACCCTTCGGGTACGGGACCCTAAAAAAAAAAAAAAGTACTTAAAAAAACACTAAAAAATACCACGCACTTAATTTAATAGCATTCACATTAAATCCTTGAGAGGCTTA
The DNA here is from genome assembly GCA_914767755.1 of Agrochola circellaris. Taxonomy (NCBI): domain Eukaryota; kingdom Metazoa; phylum Arthropoda; class Insecta; order Lepidoptera; family Noctuidae; genus Agrochola; species Agrochola circellaris. Next base: position 15,505,924 of record OU611863.1, on the reverse strand, counting down.
GCAGCCGCTGTTGCAGGTCAGCAACAGGTGGGTCCTTAACCTACCCTGTTGTTTCACCGCGCTATGACTCACCTTACGTTTACTCTCATATTCAATTTACAAAGCGAGATTCGTTTTATAAAAGTTTACTAGGGACCCCGTCCATGCTTTGCAAGTAGCACGGCAAAACATCGAGATTACAGAGAATAGGGAGAGATCGTATCTAAGTTTAAAAAAAAACTTTAATTATTTTTATTAAATGTATTATACTTACACATAAACGTTCCGGAATACATTTTCTAAATTATAGTATAAACCGGATCAAAATCCGTTGACCAGTTTAGGAGAACAACACGGTCACACAGGTAGACACGAAAAACGACTTTGTTTTTTACAATTTGTTGATGTAGAAGATGTATTTTTGAAGAAATCAAAATGTTCTTTTGAATGGCTTCTCGCCGGTCATTATAGGAGGTTGTCGGCTGATCAACCGGACTTTCCTGTGGCTGCCTCAATAAATTAAGGCCTCCAGCCAGGGCATAAAACTTCGAAACTAAGCGACTACACGGTAAGGGCACCCCTCTACCCTGTGGGGTACGGACCTCGGCTTAGGTCGGCGCTGGTGGAGGACAGCAAGGGACAGGCTGGATCGGATTAATATTATTGTTAGGGGAATTTAAAGCTACAGGTTCAGCGGCGTGGGCTGGCTCGAGCAAGGGTCTGGACTCGGCGCGGGGATGGCCCGGCCCCGTCATACGTCACGGCGGCCCTCAGCGGCGAGGACGGAAGGACGGTGCGGCGGTCGGTTTTTGTTTTTGTGGTTAATTGATTGATCACTTATTTGTTATTTATACAAGGTGGAGACGACAACACGACATTAAGCACGCATCGAGCTTTTGCCACTTATATAATGGGATAGAGCGGGATAAAAAATGGGCGGTTCACGCGCTAATTTCGGTATTTCTTTCGTATTATTAAAACAAATGCACATTTTGGAAATGTAAAATGTATACGTTTTCGAAAAGATGTAGTTTTGTTATTAATATAATAACTGATGACCTTCCGTGAAGTATTTACGCCGTACAAAGGGTTTCTGTTGTTTTTTAGATATTACTTTAGTTTTTTTTTCTGTCGAGGACACTACAAGTAATCGTGTTTCTAAAGTGATTTATAGAGTGAATCCTTAAACATCTTACTTACATTTTAATTGCATAACTAAAGGTAAAGTAATACTCGTAACGGTGCAGCCAGGGATCAAACAAACGCAATTATGTCGCAATTTCGTTGGTGCTCTCTTAAATTAAACTGCGTATAAATAACGACGTTTCCAGTCTACATGCAAAAATTCAACCAAATACTTAGATCCAATTTAGTTAAAAGTAAAAAAGTTTAGACACTATACTAATACTCATAGACGGCCCATCACTACTACATATTTATTTTGTTTGGAAAAATCACATTTTCTCTTTCAATAATGAAATAAAATAAAAATGCCTTTTATTTTAGCATTAGAATATATAGTTCCAACATACTCTTATGAGTATTGTATTGCCAGTATTTTCATTGATTGTCACATTGTCGTCTCCACATAAACGATGTTCCTTTTTAACATGCTTTTATTAGGTCGACCTGTATGTATGTAACTATGTAATCAAATCTAAGAAAACTAATTTAACCATCTTCTAAAGATCGTAGCGTTATGATAATTGGCAGTTGTATGTGATTTTGATGACAATACAATAACATGGTACTGTCGAGCTGATCTGATGATGGAGCCGGAAGATATGAACTGGAACTTCATGATGGATGATCGTATCATAGCCGTGTTTGGACTTGTTAGAAAGGTCTTGTAATGAACGTTGACCATGATTAGGTTTCAAGGTCTGATGATGAAGCCGGAAGATAGGCACTAGCATTCCATGATGAAATATCGTATCATAGCCGTGTTTGGACTTGTTAGAAAGGTCTTGTAATGAACTTTGACCACGATTAGGTTTCAAGGTCTGAATACGCCTATGGGTGCACGTAAAAGCGTGTTTTTTAGTGTTTTTTAAACTATTAATATTATTTTTTCGAAAACGCGGTGTCTAAATAAGCCTAGATTTTTATATTGGCCTTGATTTTAACAAATCAGTTTTGGAAATATTAAGGATTTAAATTTTTGACATCATAGCCATACATTTTTATTTCGGAAAAGAAGATATTTAAAAGAATCGTAGCACATTAAGTTAAAAACCACAAAAAGTGACCTTAGGAAATTCCCGTTTGTCAAAGACAAAAGGTTGTATATTAAATAGCTCTTTTGAAAAAATGCCTCTTTTAAAAACATCGCCAGTTTAGCCTCAAAAATGTTTGCCTCAAACGTAATTGACAGTCATTCACGTCGAAAGCTTTTCTCTGAACAAACTAACGAACAGACTCGTTTTAATGTTAATTAGACATCTGCTTGTTACCGGCTCACTAATCAGACCTTCATTACTAACTACGGATTACCAGTTTCATTCCGGACACGGATCCGCGGATCCGGTTTCGGATCCGATTTAGTGGTTATCTCGAGTTTCGTTTTTATCAGAATCCAAATCACGTAAATTTAGTTTTGCTCTCATTAGCTGGCAAACAATTTTATTTAATGTATAGAATCAAGTTCTTCTAACGAAACAGACAGCTGTGCTGCTGGGAGTTTGTTGCGCCACTTCTTCTTCCCGGCTAAAGCACTAGGAAGTGGTGAGGGGTGGGAGTTTTGGGGGACCGACTTATGTAATTTTGAAAATAAAATAAATTACGATTTTTTATTTTCCTTTTTGTAGTAGTTTAAAAAGTAGGTACTTATTCTCCGTCTAGTTTGAATAAATGACTTTTTATTTTGATTTTGACTATAGTGGTGAAAGGCGGGCGTTTTGGAGGACTAGCTTATGTGATTTTGACTATCGGTTTATACATACAACGAGAGAGACAAAATAAATGGCAAAAATAACTGCAGAAGTTTTTATGAAATAAATAACGTTCTATACAAAAAAAACTATTTCGGGGTTTATTCAAGAACTAACAGCGCTCCACGGTTTCACCCGCATAAGTCTGGATCCCGTAGGAATATCGAGATAAAAAGTATACTTTGTATTAATCCAGGTTATAAAGTATCTGTGTGCCAAATTTCATCCAAATCAGTTCGGTAAGTTTTGCTTGAAAGAGTAACAAACATCCATCCATCCTCACAAATTTTCGCATTTATAATATTAATCATAGTAGGATTTTCCAGAAAATGTCTTCTGAATCCTGGCTAAAATACACGTAATAGTAGTTTATGAAACTGTTGCGTAATGAGGGGTATTAAAATACGAGGTATTGTTTAAAAACCGAGCCGTAGGCGAGGTTTTTAATAGTATCACACAAGTATTTTAATACCTAGTTATGTGCTGTTGCATACACTATTTTATCTACTCTCATAGATTGGGATTGAACCTACTAAATAAAAGACCAATAATAAAAAAATCCCACGAAATTCAGTACAACAAAACGTATTAATGGCGCCTGCACCCAGCACATCACCGCGCATGCGCTAGAGCAATGCTGCTGTCCCCCGCTAACGTTTCATCACAAAAGTCGATGGAAACTCTTTGGTGATAGTAACTTCTTGGATTAGCCCTGTATCGTAATAGAAAAAAAAATGGTTTATAGCATTATTTTGTTAGAGAAAAGATGTTATAATACGATTCTATTTTTAAATTTCGGTACCTATTGTGTTTAAAAAGTTTGTCAATAGAAACTCGTTTTTTAAGGCGTGGATATACGTGAATTGGGCTTCATTTAGGATACATTAAAACCTTTTTTTTCCGTAACCCTTACAAGATTTTTTTTCAAAATAATATATATTAATCTACACCATATAAAGCATGTCCCCTTGGCTTCAAAAAAAATAAAAATATATTTGAAATATCATAAATAAATACGCAAAGTGGCCTCTGTTTTTGTAACTTACTACCATTTTTCTCCTAAACTATCAATCACAGGATCTTTTAATTGCCACCAATATATTATATTAAGTAATGCAGAGGGGACCTTTGCCTTATTTTTTGCCAATAACTATCTTAATTATTTATATGGATTTTTTTACGTAATCGCTACTCGCAAATCGTGTAGCCACCCCTTCGGCGCCCAATAAAACAGTGCGGGACGAGACGTTGTGCTGAATGGACCTATGACACTTTTCTCCGCAAACAAAATTATTGTCGGTAGCCCAACTAATTAGAAATGTTTTGGTTTTATATATTTGTATATCTTATATATATCTTTAGGTAAATGTTCTGACGGGCACTATTAATTTATAAAACATTTATGGTTGATATTTCGGTATTATGAACGTAAAACTATGTCAACAAAAAGTATGAAAGTAACGAGCAGGGATGTTAAACATTTTGTCAACTTTATTTTTATAAATTTTTTGTAGATTTAGTTTATTATGATTATTTTTAGTATATGCGAAACCTGAATATAGTTTGTTCAGAATCAGTAACTGAATAGATTCCAATAATTTTTACACCATGTTATATTTTGTTCCAAAAATATTTTTAATTAAATTTTATCACCTGCAGTGCGATTCTGTAACCATCTCACCGTGAAAACCTAGGGGAAGTGAGCGTGGAGTGAGCTGTCAGTGTCACCCCACCCGATACTAGGGATGACCAAGCATTACATTTACAATCATAATCGAGATTTTAATAAAAATTTTATGCTAATTCTATTGATCAATTTATATTAAGTATTCTAAAGCTAGTATTTAAGTGTCTAAACATTACTATTAAGGGGGGTTTTAAATAAAATAGCAAAACCGATAATCAGTCAAAAACTCAATTTTGTATTAATCAATTTTCTCGCTAGACTAGTCCTTAATATAAATAGCCAGTGGCGCGAGCGCGTTACGCACGTAGGTACCTACCTACAATAAATAAAATAAAACATACATATCTACACATTGCTGCAGCTGCCACTTACTAAAGAAAATGGTTTGTTATTATGAACCCATTCTTAACTGATTATACAAACGGAAACGAGTGCTAATAGTGTGTAATGAAACCCTACACCAACTACCTATGTGGGAAGTCAGAAACCAACCTAAACGATGTTGTCATTTAAATAAAAAGACGTGCAGATTGTATGTAGCTACCTACCGATTTGCCTATAATTAAATAATATTCGGCAGCGCGCGTACCGGCTCACTTCAACACGCTAAAGCTGTAGGTAAGAATCGCGCTTGCGCGTTAGGCAGTCACTATCACATTGGGTTATTTTTGACTTAATAAGTACCTACCTACTTATTTAACTTGTAACGCGTCACGTATGCGCACTAAATACCAACGTCCAATGAGTACCTACAATGTTTTATTGTAGATAGATAGGTAAGTACATTAAGTACACGTTGCCAATAATAAAATAATATTCATTAATCATAACCATCAAAAAACTGACACTTGTAGCGCGCGCACAGACGCTCACTCAGTGTGTCCGCTTACGTTTTTGGTTTTTCCCCAGTTTTTAATGAATTATCCCTAAAACACCCTAAAAAAATCCTTGATTAAGGGACCATGATGAAAATAAATAATAACAAATCATTCTAAATATTTAATACCATAACCATGTTCTATTATCATTTTTGCAATGTAACATATACCTACAAAACTTTCATTAACTGACGAGATTACAAAACATTCATTAAGAATCGAGTGAGACGAAACAAACTAACTCTAGGTACTTATAATGCGACTTAGTTCCGATTTCGCCTTTAGCCACGGTAATAGTACAATCAACGTGGTAAACTAAAATTAGACCACACATTACATTCATTAAGAGTTTGAGGGAATCACCTTTCAAGTTCAATTTTTACCCGAAATTCCTTAAATCCCTGTCAAAATAAAATATCCCTAAACCGTGCTTAACATTTTTCCCTAAAAAAGTGAGAAATCCCTAAAAGTGGAAACACTGAGCTCACTTCCACCTCGCCGAACCGTTGCCTAGGTGACCACTGGGTGGTTACCGTGGCAACGGGCGAGTTTTTTTTTTTAATTTTCCCTCGTTGACGGCCATGTCCATAGGCCTATTCGTATTCACAGATGATAATTTGTACTTATCTATTTTTAAATGTCTATATCATACCGTTTTTGTACATTTTAAAAGACAGTTTATTGCCTACATTTGGTTTTCAATAATTAAACTGTTTTTTAAATGAAATAGGTACTTACTAGTTATTTAACCTGTAGTTATGTAACGCGTCACGCATGCGCAGTCAGAACATACCTATATTTAATAAAATACAATACCAATAAGTACAGCTGCTACAAAGCGCCTTTTCGTAGTTTGCGCATAGTTACTTACATTGTTTGTTTTATTAAAGAACCTATAGTCAGCTGATGACTTGAATGCAATCAAACTCTTAGCGTGCTGGGATGCGCTTTAAATCGCATCTATACGATTTGTGTAGGTATTTATCTAATCATATAAAAATTTAAAAGGATGTGTGATAAGTAGGTACCTAATATTTTATTGTACGTCCTTTACTAAACGTTACCAATAATAAAATAATATTCAAGAAATCTTAACCAACATCATAAATTAATACTAAGTTCAACTGACACAGCGCGCGCATAGGGAGCACTGCACCTCGCCGAAGTGAAGTGTGGGTGGTTCCCATGGTTACGTGAATCGGGTGAAGTGAACTATCTCACGTCGCGCATGCGCGCCAGGTGCTGCATAGATATAACACACGAAGTGAAGTACGGTTGCCTTGGCAACAGAATCGGGTGAACATTCTGCAAACATCTCACCGTGAAGAGTGAGGTGACGTGAGCATGAAGTGAGCTGTCCATAATGTCAATTCCTAGCTTTAGGTGCAATGACAGCTCACATCAAGCTCACTTCGCCCAAGTCATCACGGTGAGATGTTTACAGAATGTTTATCACGCGCGATATCACACTAAGGTTCTTTTGTTTCCGTCATTGGGGGCCCATGTCCATAAGCCTATTCGTATTCACAGACAATAATTTATTAGTACCCATTTATTTCAATGCTTTTAAACCTACATTTTGTTTTCGAAACAACAAATGGATATCAATATACTTGAAAGGTGAGATTGAGCAACTTCATAAAATTTGTGCTAGGCACGTAGGTATTCAGTGTTCGCTTACCTTTATACATAATACGTTAAAAGCACATCATAGGTAGTAATATCCCATCATCTAGATTGTTAGCTAAACCACAGTACAAGATACAAACCTTGTAACATAAATATTACATGTACGCACAAATTGCAAATCACTCTTGCAAACAAGAAAAAATTAAATTAATATAGGTATGTATGTATTTATTTATTTAAGAAGTGTATGTGCATTTATTTTAAGCTGGTAAAATTATGTGTCTGTAGTCTAATTTAAGTTTTCCTGCTTAGGTACTGTTTTACACACTATGTCTCTGTCTCATAGATGTAAATCGATGCTCTGCCTGTCATCCAATTCTCCAGCCACAGGTCTGCTGGAAAAACAGTCTAATGATAAATCTTTATGTATTTTACTTTATGAGGTGTTTAGTTCGTACATAAATAAATAGAATTTATTCGTTTGCATCACATCAAATCAATTTGCTAATACATTTTTGCTACATGTTTCTTGGTGCCAGGAACGGAGCGCTGTCAGGTGTGTGGACTGCACGCCACCACCGCTGGAAATAATGGTAAGCATATATTACTATTTGATTTATTTCATTCCTACACTCATCCGAGTATATTTTTTACAATCAATTGAACCACTTGAAATAATATTGTGATTATCATCAGTATAGTAATGTAGTACTTTCAATAAGTATGTATAGCGGTTTGATTTACTTATAATACATACTCATTTCACTCAATCATTTTGAGTACAATGAGTTGCAACATTTATTAATTCCATGCTCCAATTTATTTGCTCCATAATATGTATGATTATCAAAAAAAGTGTGTGAAATAATGAATACTTACCAGAATTGATGTGATCAAATTAAGTAGAGGCGGTGTTCCTTTATTGTCTTCAGTTCATAAGGTATTACTAAGCAACTGCTGAGTCGAATGGCCTGGGGCTCATCTGCTAAGAGATAGAATATTTATCAGATTAATAATATTCACTTGTTTTATATATGTGTGCCTATTCTTTTAGTCAACTTTCCAGTTTTCCATAACTTGTGCCTTCAGTTCAACAGTGACGACTGACTGACGACGGTGAGACGGTGAGTGACTGTGTGACGGTCGCGGCCTAAACTTTTACCTATTATTATCACCATGCTAACTAGATACTTGGCATACTTACCTGACTGACCCCCACTCGTTCTTGCAAAGTTTACCATCGGACTGAAGATCTAGTTCACTAATTCTAGAATTGTGGAGTTGAGGCACCGCCACGGCGCTACAATCCGCGCCAAAATTTTGTTTTTAATAATTTTAGAAAGACTTCTACCAGCACATGCCAACATTATGTCATATTACTATCACATTCACGATTACACACTAATAATTATTGTCACTGATAAACTAATTCAAAGTAGGTACTAAATTCAAACTTTCATTTGTTTATTTGTGTTTAGATTTTGAAAGTTTGAAACTTTAGAAAATATTATATAGTTTTGATACAGCAGGTCATGCCACCATAGACACCACAGACTAAATAAAGTAACGTACACACATTTCCACCACAGATGATGAAGTACATCTTTATAAATGGATGATGAAATATAATAATTACTAATGTAGAGTACAAACATTGGCGCATATCAGATAAATATATATAAAATAATAGAATTGACAAGAACGTGATGTGTATCAGTGCGATCATGGAATGTCAATGTAGGAATGCACTAAAGCAGCGCGCGAAATTCAAATTTTCAAATTTCGTTATGAGTTGATAGATGGCGCTAGTAAGTCTGTTATGTAGATTGCGACAGTAGGTCTTCACGGCGGGTGTTATACTAGTTGCTTTCAATACCTGCAGTGCTATTCTGTAACCATCTAACCGTGAAAACTTAGGTGAAGTGAGCGTGGAGTGAGCTGTCATTCCACAGGGATTGACACTATTGACAGCTCACTTCACCCAAGTTTTCACGGTGATATTTTTACAGAATAGCATGGCTGTAGATGGTGTTGGTTGCTGTTGACGATGCGCAAGTAGATTGAGGGTTACATACCACAGACACAGATAATATAATACTACGTACAGATTCCCAATCCCATACAAATAAATGACACCTCCCTAAGTCTGACTATTGAGCTGGCAATTTTTTTTTCCTCCAGTTTTTCAACAGATTGCAGCATCAGCGACTCACCAATTGCCAGAGACAGTAGTTTTACACGCTATCTAGGAGTCGACTTAGATACATAAGGCATTATTTTATTACAGTATTTTTTAAATCGCACATGGCATGTTGCGTTCAAGGACAAGTATTAAGAATACAAACTAAATTTTAGTGATATTTAGTTTAGTTTAGAGGCATTTGTGACAACAGAATCGGCACCATGGTCGCGTTATGGCGAACTAAACTTCGCGCGCTCTCTCTCACACAGCGCTTGTCACCTAGCAACAGAGAGCGCGCGATGTATAGTTGGCGATAGCGCGAAAATGTAGCCAGCATAATAAAACATTGGAATAATCAGTCTCCCAGCATAATAAAAGAAAGTAAGAAATATATTAAACGGGTTTAAATAAATAAATAATTTAAGGGATGCATGCAAAAGGAGACGGGCGAAAGTTCATAGAAAGTTGGGCCTGACGTTACAGTAACAATTACTGCATTAATTAATTTAGTTAAAATACCATTTCAAATAAACGAAAAAGTTTACTTCTCGATGGTAGAAAAAAAATATAGGGTGTTATTGGTAAGTCCAAGAACAACGTTGCTGCTTCTTAAAATTATTCTTACACCAAGCTCTCACGTTATATTATAAGAAAGAATTATTAGTCTTTATTATAGACTAGACTAGAATATAACAGAATTTATTGTCTGTAGGACATTAACACATTGAGGACTCAGACGCCGTCCAACTAAATTCTAGAGGTTTGATATAATTATAAAAAGCAGATGGAGTATGAATTAAAAACACCTTCTCTTTTATTGATTTATTGATCGTCCACCACATCATAAACTATTAGAATGTCGTCTAAAAACTGTACTTACAGGTGGTATTAAATAATATTTAATATTATGGACATTACGTGACAACAGCAACCCACATTATAATAGGTTTATTTTCTCCATTATGGCTTCCAAATAAACCATGTGGTATCACAAGGTTCTATCAACAATTTCCTGGCGATTTATATGGTTAAGTCGAAAATACCTAGGTACAAAATATTCATACATTAAGTGTTGAGCTTCAGATACATATCCATCAAGAGTTATATTATTATAGTGATATTCTTTCATTGGAATCGCCGGTTGTCAACTTCATCAAATATGCTGTCAACCCAATAGGGCCCGATGACTTTTGTAGTACCTAATTGAGGCACTTCATTTATAATCTATCGCACCCCCGGTGCGAGACTGTCACTTAGGCAAAAATTGCAATAATGAGTTAAATATGTAATAACTGTCCTAAAGCAATACAATATTGAGTGGTCATTTTTTATTCAAAAGTAAGTTAAAAGTTGACGTTGTAGTAAAAGCTATTATTCATCTTGTCTAAATCTTGAAATTTTTTTTTTTTTAAATGTCAGTTTTAAATGCTTCTCCTGAAAAATTGCATTTTTGCATAAGTGACAGTCTCGCACTGGGGGTGCGATATGGTGATTGCATAATCTATTGTTTTTTGGGATATAGAAGTTATAACGATCTAACAACATTTTCCTAGTTGTAACAGGAACTCTATTCCTCTCTTTTCTCTGGCAACCTTCAATAAAACAGTGAGATTTCGTTTCTACAGCTCTTATATAGTCTGGTAACACTATAGCTTCACTCGGGCCTTGGTGTAGACTGTGAAATCAATTCCTCGTGCTCACTTGTTTCATAAATACAGATGGTGCAGATACAAAATGATGGGCATTTCTATCAGCTCACACCCAGCAACTGTGACAAATGAGAGCGATATCTGGAACAATAATTTTATAATAAGCCTTTTTCTGAGAAAGAATTTAACATGCAGAATGCAAGTGTACTACGCTCCTCTGCCCTATCTCTTCGGAGAATACAGTAATGATGTTATACAAGGTCAAAGTGATCATTTGTTATTTATTTACACTGCCTGATTATATGACATTACCATATAGTTGTACATAAAATAATAAAAAGCAACTGAGCCCAATAAACACTTACAGTACTAGGCAAGATCCATTCACAAATAACTGTATGAATCCTTCTTTCTCGTTCAGTGTGTGTACGCAATAAATTAGATCTTGCACGTAACACTGAACATCCACAGTTGACACACACTTGACGATGTCCAGTTGTTGAAGATGAAAGCGGCTCATCCACACCTAAAGAATTTAAGACCCTGCATCTTTGGCAAATGTGATGAAAACTGTTGACCTACAACAATAACGATAGTTTGTTACGTACAGTTCTCGGAAAGAAATAATATATAACATGGTAGTGAGACGGCTAGAACATTGTATTTGTGGCACAAAGCACTGGTACAAACAACAGTAAGAAGAAGACAGTGATTAGAAAACCGAAGCAAGCCAAACTCATTAGCGGAGTATATTTGTGATTACATTAAGATTACTATATTGATAAGCTTTCATACAATGTCAATTATCCTATTGTTGCTTAACTAATTTGCTCAATGCCTGATATTAATATAAAACCTTCAGTATGTAAAGATTTTGTGGCTGCGTGTAGTCTTTTAACTAACAGAACTTTTCGGTCAGTGGGTCGTCTTAGGGTTTAACTGATAGTCAAACCATCCAGTAAATCTTGTGTTGAATTTATTGTTTCAATTATGAGAGATATTATAGTGTTATAAGAATAATAATGAAGTAAGGTACAGCAAAATGTGAACTTTTAATGAAATAAACTACTTACCACTTGAGGTGCAACCCATTGCTGGATAACTGAAAGAATGCCTTCGTCTTCTTTTTGGTGTATTATGAATACTAATCGAATAATAATTACAGCACACGAAAGCACTACAGAAAATACCCAATAACGCAAACTCATAGCCAAACAAAGCTAATGATGATGTTCGTTTGACATTTGATCTGTCTGACAATGACATGAGTTCCACTTTATTGCCTGTATATGAAAATATGATGATCGATACTTGATCAATTCAATGAATTTATTTTTACGACTTGTTTAGAAACGTTGATATGTCACTGGGTAAACATTACTTATTTAAAAAAAAAAAAAAAAAAAATATCTATACAAGAAATTAATATCTTGTATTATTATGAATTCGATTAATCGTTTAACTTATTTCATCTGGCAACATTGGTTATTTCTGAAGATATGGGAAGTCTGTGTTTTTTCTATTAAATATTTAATTTCTTATCCCATGAAAAAACTGCAAGAAATATTGACAAATATTTAATTTGTGTAACGTCAGGCCCAGATTCGCCCGTCTCCTTTTGTTTTTAATAATTTTAGAAAAACTTTTACCAGCACATGCCAACATTATGTCATATTACTATCAAATTCACGATTGCAAAAAAGTATTTATTGTCACTGATAAACTAATTCAAAGAAGGTACTAAATTGAAACTTATTACTTATTTATTTAGATTTAGGTATCTACCTAAAACGATTATTTTCTTTTAAATATTAGAATAGTTACTTTAATAAATTAAGAATAAATGCACATACAAATCCGTAGAATGCGGACATGTGTGGTAAGCCGTGATTTGTAGCTTCTTGACTCTGCAATTAAATGATTAAAAACATTTTGTACTAAAGTTTCTGTGAAGAAGTATAGTCTCAATGGGAAATACTGGAAAAAATAAAAACTGAACCTACAGTATAGATAGGCAGGATAGAAGGACTGGCGGGCGTAGTCACTCGGGCCGTGGATCCAGAAGAGCGCGAGCGCTGTAAAAATAAGACATCTTCCAAAAATATGTTTTACTTAAAAAAATTAAGACCATGAAGGTAGGTGATTTCTGAAGTAGCTTAGCTACATACTTATTACTACAAAAACTGCATTACAAAACTTACTTGGATTATTTGGCTACGCAGATGATTATCACCAACAGCGTAGCCTTCGCCCCCAAGAAGCTGTAGGACGCGCTCTTCTGTCTCCGAGAGCTCTCGAACGTATTCGATGCCCCCACCAGTCCTTCGCCGGGCAGCGGCGCGTTCCGCAGCCTTTTTTTTAATGTTCATTTTCTTGTCACTCCAATACTATTTGCATGACAAAGTAGGAATAGTCAGTGCTTGCCATGATATTTAGTATTTTGTGAATGAAAAATAACATGACAATACATTATTGCAACATCTACTTTCCTAATAAAAATCCCTACTGATGGCCTCTGTCGACGGTAAGCAACGTCGCGCTCAGCAGCTCAGCATAGTTGAGAGCCCTTATGAGAAGACTTACGACTCTGTTCCTAAGTTTTCTAGATATGTTAGTAGGTAACCAGCAAGCAATAGGCTATAAATAGGTAACTTACTTTCATCCACTGCTTCTTTATTTTTGTGGCCCCGCCTAAACTGTTTAGAGTGGGAACCACCCTGTCCCAGAATCTTTTTACCTTTGTTCTGGCATTTGCCGTTTTTAAATGCCCACGGGCCACTTCGGGGTCTTGTTGCAGTGCGTCTACTAGCGCTGCAAACTGAGCCTCGGTGGCTTGGCGAGAGTGGGATGAGCTACAAATAACAAATTATAGATGAATGCCACTACTGCAATTACTTCTAGAATAATTTATGTACCTACCGTCTTAGTATTTACCTACCAATTTAAAAACTTTAAGACATCATATTTATATGAACATTTTAAAATGTACTTGTACTTACCTCATTTTTGCACTTTTCACTGCGGTCTGCGAAATTTTACAAAAGAGCGCGAATCTGCGCGTCTTGTCTACGATTTATAATTTTTTTTTTTTCAAGAAAATTTGAATTTCGCGCGCTGCTTTATTGCATTCCTACATTGATATTCCATGATCGCACTGATACACATCACGTTCTTGTCAATTCTATTATTTTATATATATTTATCTGATATGCGCCAATGTTTGTACTCTACATTAGTAATTATTATATTTCATCATCCATTTATAAAGATGTACTTCATCATCTGTGGTGGAAATGTGTGTACGTTACTTTATTTAGTCTGTGGTGTCTATGGTGGCATGACCTGCTGTATCAAAACTATATAATATTTTCTAAAGTTTCAAACTTTCAAAATCTAAACACAAATAAACAAATGAAAGTTTGAATTTAGTACCTACTTTGAATTAGTTTATCAGTGACAATAATTATTAGTGTGTAATCGTGAATGTGATAGTAATATGACATAATGTTGGCATGTGCTGGTAGAAGTCTTTCTAAAATTATTAAAAACAAAATTTTGGCGCGGATTGTAGCGCCGTGGCGGTGCCTCAACTCCACAATTCTAGAATTAGTGAACTAGATCTTCAGTCCGATGGTAAACTTTGCAAGAACGAGTGGGGGTCAGTCAGGTAAGTATGCCAAGTATCTAGTTAGCATGGTGATAATAATAGGTAAAAGTTTAGGCCGCGACCGTCACACAGTCACTCACCGTCTCACCGTCGTCAGTCAGTCGTCACTGTTGAACTGAAGGCACAAGTTATGGAAAACTGGAAAGTTGACTAAAAGAATAGGCACACATATATAAAACAAGTGAATATTATTAATCTGATAAATATTCTATCTCTTAGCAGATGAGCCCCAGGCCATTCGACTCAGCAGTTGCTTAGTAATACCTTATGAACTGAAGACAATAAAGGAACACCGCCTCTACTTAATTTGATCACATCAATTCTGGTAAGTATTCATTATTTCACACACTTTTTTTGATAATCATACATATTATGGAGCAAATAAATTGGAGCATGGAATTAATAAATGTTGCAACTCATTGTACTCAAAATGATTGAGTGAAATGAGTATGTATTATAAGTAAATCAAACCGCTATACATACTTATTGAAAGTACTACATTACTATACTGATGATAATCACAATATTATTTCAAGTGGTTCAATTGATTGTAAAAAATATACTCGGATGAGTGTAGGAATGAAATAAATCAAATAGTAATATATGCTTACCATTATTTCCAGCGGTGGTGGCGTGCAGTCCACACACCTGACAGCGCTCCGTTCCTGGCACCAAGAAACATGTAGCAAAAATGTATTAGCAAATTGATTTGATGTGATGCAAACGAATAAATTCTATTTATTTATGTACGAACTAAACACCTCATAAAGTAAAATACATAAAGATTTATCATTAGACTGTTTTTCCAGCAGACCTGTGGCTGGAGAATTGGATGACAGGCAGAGCATCGATTTACATCTATGAGACAGAGACATAGTGTGTAAAACAGTACCTAAGCAGGAAAACTTAAATTAGACTACAGACACATAATTTTACCAGCTTAAAATAAATGCACATACACTTCTTAAATAAATAAATACATACATACCTATATTAATTTAATTTTTTCTTGTTTGCAAGAGTGATTTGCAATTTGTGCGTACATGTAATATTTATGTTACAAGGTTTGTATCTTGTACTGTGGTTTAGCTAACAATCTAGATGATGGGATATTACTACCTATGATGTGCTTTTAACGTATTATGTATAAAGGTAAGCGAACACTGAATACCTACGTGCCTAGCACAAATTTTATGAAGTTGCTCAATCTCACCTTTCAAGTATATTGATATCCATTTGTTGTTTCGAAAACAAAATGTAGGTTTAAAAGCATTGAAATAAATGGGTACTAATAAATTATTGTCTGTGAATACGAATAGGCTTATGGACATGGGCCCCCAATGACGGAAACAAAAGAACCTTAGTGTGATATCGCGCGTGATAAACATTCTGTAAACATCTCACCGTGATGACTTGGGCGAAGTGAGCTTGATGTGAGCTGTCATTGCACCTAAAGCTAGGAATTGACATTATGGACAGCTCACTTCATGCTCACGTCACCTCACTCTTCACGGTGAGATGTTTGCAGAATGTTCACCCGATTCTGTTGCCAAGGCAACCGTACTTCACTTCGTGTGTTATATCTATGCAGCACCTGGCGCGCATGCGCGACGTGAGATAGTTCACTTCACCCGATTCACGTAACCATGGGAACCACCCACACTTCACTTCGGCGAGGTGCAGTGCTCCCTATGCGCGCGCTGTGTCAGTTGAACTTAGTATTAATTTATGATGTTGGTTAAGATTTCTTGAATATTATTTTATTATTGGTAACGTTTAGTAAAGGACGTACAATAAAATATTAGGTACCTACTTATCACACATCCTTTTAAATTTTTATATGATTAGATAAATACCTACACAAATCGTATAGATGCGATTTAAAGCGCATCCCAGCACGCTAAGAGTTTGATTGCATTCAAGTCATCAGCTGACTATAGGTTCTTTAATAAAACAAACAATGTAAGTAACTATGCGCAAACTACGAAAAGGCGCTTTGTAGCAGCTGTACTTATTGGTATTGTATTTTATTAAATATAGGTATGTTCTGACTGCGCATGCGTGACGCGTTACATAACTACAGGTTAAATAACTAGTAAGTACCTATTTCATTTAAAAAACAGTTTAATTATTGAAAACCAAATGTAGGCAATAAACTGTCTTTTAAAATGTACAAAAACGGTATGATATAGACATTTAAAAATAGATAAGTACAAATTATCATCTGTGAATACGAATAGGCCTATGGACATGGCCGTCAACGAGGGAAAATTAAAAAAAAAAACTCGCCCTTTGCCACGGTAACCACCCAGTGGTCACCTAGGCAACGGTTCGGCGAGGTGGAAGTGAGCTCAGTGTTTCCACTTTTAGGGATTTCTCACTTTTTTAGGGAAAAATGTTAAGCACGGTTTAGGGATATTTTATTTTGACAGGGATTTAAGGAATTTCGGGTAAAAATTGAACTTGAAAGGTGATTCCCTCAAACTCTTAATGAATGTAATGTGTGGTCTAATTTTAGTTTACCACGTTGATTGTACTATTACCGTGGCTAAAGGCGAAATCGGAACTAAGTCGCATTATAAGTACCTAGAGTTAGTTTGTTTCGTCTCACTCGATTCTTAATGAATGTTTTGTAATCTCGTCAGTTAATGAAAGTTTTGTAGGTATATGTTACATTGCAAAAATGATAATAGAACATGGTTATGGTATTAAATATTTAGAATGATTTGTTATTATTTATTTTCATCATGGTCCCTTAATCAAGGATTTTTTTAGGGTGTTTTAGGGATAATTCATTAAAAACTGGGGAAAAACCAAAAACGTAAGCGGACACACTGAGTGAGCGTCTGTGCGCGCGCTACAAGTGTCAGTTTTTTGATGGTTATGATTAATGAATATTATTTTATTATTGGCAACGTGTACTTAATGTACTTACCTATCTATCTACAATAAAACATTGTAGGTACTCATTGGACGTTGGTATTTAGTGCGCATACGTGACGCGTTACAAGTTAAATAAGTAGGTAGGTACTTATTAAGTCAAAAATAACCCAATGTGAAAGTGACTGCCTAACGCGCAAGCGCGATTCTTACCTACAGCTTTAGCGTGTTGAAGTGAGCCGGTACGCGCGCTGCCGAATATTATTTAATTATAGGCAAATCGGTAGGTAGCTACATACAATCTGCACGTCTTTTTATTTAAATGACAACATCGTTTAGGTTGGTTTCTGACTTCCCACATAGGTAGTTTGTGTAGGGTTTCATTACACACTATTAGCACTCGTTTCCGTTTGTATAATCAGTTAAGAATGGGTTCATAATAACAAACCATTTTCTTTAGTAAGTGGCAGCTGCAGCAATGTGTAGATATGTATGTTTTATTTTATTTATTGTAGGTAGGTACCTACGTGCGTAACGCGCTCGCGCCACTGGCTATTTATATTAAGGACTAATCTAGCGAGAAAATTGATTAATACAAAATTGAGTTTCTGACTGATTATCGGTTTTGCTATTTTATTTAAAACCCCCCTAAATAGTAATGTTTAGACACTTAAATTCTAGCTTTAGAATACTTAATATAAATTGATCAATAGAATTAGCATAAAAATTTAATTAAAATCTCGATTATGATTGCAAATGTATACTTGGTCAATCCCTAGCATCAGTGAGATGACACTGACAGCTCACTCCACGCAAGTTTTCACGGTGATATTTTTACAGTGAGTTACAGAATCGACATACAGTTCATTACAATACAATCACTGTACGGTTAGGTACCTATTATCAATAAGTGTACGACGCAGGAGGCACGGGTTGCGTGGGGGTACCGCGAACCGCCGCGAAATGAGTATGTTTTTGAACAGACAACCAGGTAACATAACAAGCTTATAACTTCGTGATTTTTCATGATACAGTTTTGAAATTTTGTACCTTACACAAAAATACTAGACAGGTGTATCGGGTTTCGCATAATCCAAAAATTCTCTTGTATACATATACATATTTGAATCAAATTATAATTTATTCTACAGCAGCATGTTTTTTAAAATGACGGTTATTTCTTTTTTCTCAGTCAAGTCAGACTTATATTGGCCTCAAATTGAATATATTTTGTGCGTGTAAACCGACGCGCCTCCGCCGTCGACCCGGGCATAGTCCATGATCGGACGGCGAGTCACCCATTACTCGCCGTCCGCAAGCCCGCACCTTTTTTGAGGTGGGAAATTATCAAATAACTTCTCCCGCTCTGGGCGAAGCTCGGATGTGTCAGACTTTTACTGACTAAAACCCATCCGTGTTCCTTCCGCTGCCTGTGTGCCGGGGTCGCGATATCCCTTTCGGACAAACTCGCAACCCTGGCAGGCATTGGCCCTTACGGACCCCGTCAGTTGGTACTGCGGTTGGCGCGCGTGGAACACAACGGTCGGAAGGATGGAGTCAGATTGACAGTTTTGGTAAATCTAACCGGTCCTTCCAAGTTCATAATGTCCCAGATTTTTTTAAAGTAGTAAATTTTATCGAGTAAATCAAGATATAAAAACCGGCCAAGTGCGTATCGGACCACGCACAATGGAGGGTTCCGTAGTTGGGATGAATTTATCCCAAGAACAAACTTAACATTGTAATTGAAAAACATGTTCTCCCATACGGAATGTATGAGAAATAATGTTTTTCAAACTGCAAATTTCAGTTGGTTGATTATTGGGCACGCCACAATTGTGGCGATAAGTCCCCTCTTTGAGGAGTGGCTAGAGAGGCGCCACGGCGTCCTCACCTTCCGCCTGACACAGGTCCTCACCGGACATGGTTGTTTCGGGAGGTTCCTGTTCAAGATAAAGCGGGAGGAAACGCCCGGGTGTCACCACTGTGTGGATCGCCCGGAGGACACGGTGGAGCATACGGTGGAGGTCTGCCCAGCTTGGGCGGAGCACCGCCGTGTCCTCACGGAGGCGATCGGCGGCGGCGATCTCTCGCGTCCGGCCCTGGTTCAGGCCATGGTCCGGAGCGAGAGTGCATGGGAGGCCGTCACCTCCTTCTGCGAAGCAGTAATGCTCGCGAAGGAGGAGGCGGAGCGCGCGAGGGAGAGGCAAAATGCGCGCCCTCGCGCCCCTAGTCACCGCAGGAGACGCCCCGGGCGTCGGGAGTCGCGAGCCGACTTCCGGCCACCGTAGGCGCGGGCTTGCGGACGGTGTGCAATGGGTAGCTCGCCGTCCGATAGGGACCAGGCCCGGGTCGACGGCGCGTTGTGTTCCACGCGCGCCTCAAAGAGATGTCAGCACCAACTGACGGGGTCCGGAAGGGCCAATGCCTGCCGGGGTTGCGGGTTTGTCTGAAAGGGATATCGCGACCCCGGCACACAGGCAACGGAAGGAACACGGGTGGGTTTTAGTCAGTAAAAGTCTGACACGCCCTCCCGCTCCGCCCAGAGCGGGAGAAGTTATTTGATTCTATCCCACCCTCAAAAAAAAAAAAAACAAAAATAAAAAAAAAAGTTGGTTGATTATTACTCGTTAACCTGTACAGCCTACTTAACTTTGATAGTTTTCCTTTTAATTTCGTTATATATACTACTACCGTGACTTTTTTCAGATTTCCAAAACCAACCATTTAGCTGGGGGATACTTGACTGTAACAAAATCAGTTAAAAGCTTAATATTTTGCAATCGGATTCCTGAATCCAAAAATGGTTTTCACAAACTCACCATATTTTTGAACGACCTTTCTAACGATACGCCACAACATAGGGTAGATGAGAAAAAAAAAACATTCCCACTTTACGTGTAGGGGAAGTACCCCAAAAAAAATATTTTACTTGATTTTATTTTACCACTTTGTCGGCATAATTAATAGGTACACCCATGCCAAATTACAGCTTTCTAGTACTAACCGTCTCTGAGCTAAGCCGCGGACAGACAGACGGACATGGCGAACCTATAAGGGTTCCTTGTTTATTACGGAACCCTAAAAAGGTAACATGTAAAATTCTCTTCATCATAGTTAAACCTAAAACGCGTAATAGGTTTATAGATATTTATCATACAATATAGAAACTAAAATATATAATACTAAAGCTCATTCATTTACAGAAAAACTAAAATTAATGTTAATACAAAAAATAAACTATAAATTATACAATATACAAAATTATATTTTTCCTTGCTTTCAGTCTTCGACATTCAAAAGGTTTTCCACCTCTGCATTAGATACAGCTACTGGAAGCGATAAGTAGATAGCATGCGGCGGCCGGGCGCCGGGCGCTGCGATGCAATATTATAGCACAAAATTATAGTTCGCGTTGCACGAAATTATTGTTAGGGGTGGGAGGCGCACGCGGGGAGCTTTGACTTAGTAACGCCCACATGACCAAGGTCAATGACGTATATCCCGCTCTTAAGATTATAAAGGCTCCTACAAACAGGCGCGACACGCGACGCGACACAAAGACACCGCACGTCGCGCGCCGAGCGGTGTCTTTGAGTCGCGTCGCGTGTCGCGCCTGTTTGTAGGAGCCTTAATTCGAATATTACGATAGGAGAGTAGATAAATGTATTTTTTGTACAATAGTTCGAGGCTATACCGTCGTAATACCACAAACTCCTATAATATGCATTTGCATAAATTCCCTAACACATACAGTCAGGCACAAAGCGATGTAAGTTCGTTCGTTAATTAGAGGAAGCTCGTTAGTTGGCTACTAATCAAGCTCTCGCCATACTGCCTTGTACCGGCACGGAATACGGACCAACGGATAATCTGATATGTTTTTGATTACGATTACACTTCTTTCAAGCTATTTATTGAATAACTAGACAGATCATAGGCTTCATGATTTTAAAAGAAAGTACAGCTCGCGTAGCATAACCACCATAGAAACGGGTTTTTTCTACGGAAGAATAGATAAAATGACAGATTCACAATCACAATCTGTAGCTCGTTGATGTCGTGTGTGTCTTTTTGATTAGCCCATTATTTTTTTCCGAAATAATGTAAAACGAATACTCCTCTCATAATCCAATCTCTGAACCAGATGAGGTGGGCGGCTGAGCCATGCCGGCGGGAGTGCGGAGTGAGGCAGGGGGCCTGTCCTCACCTTTGCTCTTCGGTCTGTATGTTAATGGCCTGATTGAGCGACTCAGCAGCACACGTGTCGGCTGCTACGTGGATAGAGTTTATTTTAACAACATTAGCTACGCAGAAGACATGGTGCTGCTGGCGCCCTCGATCGGTGCTCTCCGAAAGCTACTCAATGTGTGTGAGTCGTACGCTGCGACTCATGGATTAATTTATAATACAAACAAAATTGATGGTATTCAGGTCTGGCACTAGATGTCCCACTACTGTACCTGCTCTCCTAATGAAAGGACCTGAAAGATGACATAGATCTAGAGAGGGAGCACAGAGCATTGTCAGTTAGGGCGAATATGCTGGCCCGCAGATTATCTCGTTGTGCAGACGCAATTAAAATAACCCTTTTTAAGACATACCGCACAGCACTGTACTCGGGAGCCCTGTGTTACACATAATTATACACAAAAGTCTTACAATGCTCTGCATATCCAATATAATAACGCATTCAGGGCCTTGTTGTGATTGCCGCGCTTTTGTAGTGCCTCGGAAATGTTTGCAGACGCACGCACTGACGACTTTGATGCACTGTGGCGTAAGAAATCTGCCCCGCTACTCCGCAGGCTGCGTGGCAGTCCCAACACTATCCTGTAATCAGTAGCCGCCCGGGCAGACAGCCCGCTAGTGTGGGCGCTTGTAAACCGGACCCGTTCCTTTTTTAGTTAATAAGTACTAACATAGGCTAAGCCATTTTGTTACTAACACTATAGAGCGTTGTAGTCTGAATAAATACAGATAAATAAATGATTATGTCATTTACGATATTAATCGTACCCATTTTGCTTCTAAAAACAATATTTTAAAATAAGCAAGACCCACAAATAAAATTCTTAAGATTAACGCAACCATTTAAAAATCCAACTTGAAACAAAAACAACAACATTACGTTTAATACTCATTTTTAAAACAGGTTTTTCTTAGTTTTGTTCGACTTTTTAACCAATGAGCACCCCAATTGCGTGACACAATTTTAATCACAATCCGAGTCTTTTAAACGAAAATGGTAATCCATTGCTTCATATGTTTGAAAAATTCGTCTCCTCAACAACGCAAATAACGCAAAAGTGAAGACTAACTCTTTCTTTTGCTGAACTGTCAAAAGAAAGGCATTGCGATCGATTGTAATTTTATGTGTATTACACAATTACCCCGCTAAAATTTTACAACAACAAAAGCATTTATTGTCTAATAACGTCACAAAGAAAGCTATTCCTTACTTTGTAAACTACATATTCTTTTTATTCCTGCACTTCTAAAACCTTATTTATTAGATCAGATCTATTCTCGAAGCGACCACAGTCAACAGCAAAAATATGTGCACACTCTGTAAAATTCTAAAGCGAGAGTCTCGAAGAGTATCTATTGTACGTAAAATTCTAAAAAGTTAAAGAGACAAGATGTTGTGTGCACTTCGTACACCTTCTTTTTTTCTGAAGCGTTAGGTGCTGCTACTCCACTGCTGGGCAAAGGTCACCCTATACATGGTAGGCTTTCAACAATTTCAAAATGGTAAACCCCCGGCCCTGCGTATTTATTTTTAAAATATCGCAGTATTACGATGAGAGCGTTTTTGGCCTGGCACAAGTTGTTTTATGTCAATATGATTTTTTTTTTAATTTGTTTAGTTCCCTTTTTACTGTTTTTATTTCCTGTTCGTGTCCCAATAGAAAAAATCTTTCGTTCTTTCATTCGAAATTTGAAATGGCCTGTCAAAAAACCGGACATCTGCAAAAAAGTCTGGACATTTCACTTATAAAAAATTTAATCTTTAAAAAAAATCTATTAGCGTTTTTTATTTTCTAAAAAAATATGACAAGGCCGGAAAAAGTCCGGGCGGGTTAGGCGGGGCAGGGGGCCCAAAACCCAGACAAATCCGGACGAATCTTAACCCGACTTCCACAACACTTCATAATAATAAGAGAAAGAGAATAATCATAGAAGAGAAAAGGAGAATCAAAAGATAATAAATAATTAAAGAGAAAATGGAACATATTTTTCATTTATTTTTGCCGTTGAGTGTACGTTGTCGAGAATAGTTTAAAGTCGGGTTATCTCAGGGTTGTGTAAGACGGTATTACTCGCGGTCCAACGCCGGGGTCACTGTACGGATGAACTTAGCTTAGCTTTCTATGTTTTCTTTACAGATCGGTTATCGAGTAGTATCGATGGTGCAGTTTTAAAACGTCACCCTCTGTTGCTGATCAGCACAGACAAGCAACTTTGTTTGTCTGAAAAAATACGTTTTTGAAGTAAAAACTTCTTTAGGCGGATTTTGGTTTCTGAAGAGTGATCGAAACTGAACCGAATCATGCTGAATCCGGTCCAAAAAAAACCAGACCGACGACCGGAACCTCAAAAAAAATTGTAGGCCCCTGATTTGTTTCGTACCTACTTTTGATTTCGTTTTGTTGGTTAATTTCGTGTATACAGGGTGGCAGGGACATCGACGCGAAGCCGGTTACCATGGATTCAGTACATGTTTCTGAAACCACCTGCGTTGAAATTTTTCGTCGGTTATTAAAAAAGAAATCTGCTGTTTCATAGAAAATTGCAATACCTACGCGGTCAAAATGTATGGAATAGCTGTTATTTAAAACAATAATCGATGATAAATTCCAACGCAGGTGGTTTCAAAATGTAGTATATAAAAATATTATTTCATAATTTTAAGTCAATTTCTTTCGAAGTTGGTTTAATTTTATTAAATTACTTTTTATTTACCGTAAGTAATGCAAAACTACATTTCTAATTACTTACGCTCGTGATCTCGATATAATCCTGTTGTTGATGTACAATAGAAGGTGGATTTTCTTACCCTGTAAACAAAAAAAATATTTATTAGCATCAAGGTACATTAACAGAAGGGCACAGTTACTACAGATTCAGCAGAGTATGATTATAGTAGTATTTTCATTGGTCGATAGAGCTCGTATGCGGGAGATTTCTGGAACGCATGCCATAGGGGGCCCTATAACATACGTTACAGAAATCTCCTATGACTTATATTAGTCACTATCCCGCCTGCGAGGAGACGTCGCATGCGTATATCGTCCGAGTTTTCGACTAATGAAAATGAGCCATATAGGACCAGTTTTTATGGCGATGTCAAATAAAGTCAAACTCTTTTGAATAATAATTGTCAAAAAGTTCGGTCAGTCAGAAAGATGTAGCTCGTTACCCATCCCAAAGCGTAATAGGTTCCTATGGAGAAGAACAGACCAGCAATAATACTTCTGGACTCGTAAATCTTAGTCATAATTATTATTCCAACCCCAACGTTATCAAAATCATAGCCTCCACATTCACAATTCAAGGAGTTTAAACCCTTTAAGATCTTGTCGGCCGTTGTATGATAATCTGGAGGCTCATACGACCCCTTTTCATATTCACGCTAAGCCTCGTTTACCTACCTACAGGGACGCAGCCGTAGAAATGTAAAATAGCTGGATTGCTCGGCAACGGGACGGAATTACTTATATAACCTTACCGGTAGCTAGTCAGGATTTTCGATTGTAGATAGGTGTGATTTAGAATATGTACCATCAAAGAAGTTCATATCTAACCAGTTTGAAAACAAAATCCCGTGAACACGATGACCACATCTGTTACTGGCCCAGTTCTATAGCCGCCGAGTGCTGTAAGCAAGAATAGTCCTTACGGTGGTTAGATATGAACTTCTTCGATGGTGCCTACTAATAAGTAATAATACCGCCTGCCTCGTTGGTGTTGTGGTCGCAAGTGCTGCTGCTGACCATGAGGTCCTGGGTTCGATTCCCAGGTCGGGCAAATTGTTATTGGGTTTTACTAACAGGAATTTCTCAGTAGCAGCCCGGAGTCTGGATTTGTGCCCGGTTGATGGCAAAAGGCTTGCCCCCTATTACATGGGACGTAAACATAACTGGCGATATGTGGCTTTATTAGGATAGGTACGACTCTGCAGGGCAAAGGCCTCTTCTCATACAGAGAAGGCACGCGCATTGATCACCACGCTTGCTCAGGACGAGCAGCTATTTCAAACTTATTTATTATCTATAAGTCCAGGTATCCTCCCGATATTTTTCCTTCACTGATGTCAGTAATGTCCAAGATAAACTCAGAAATAACATGTGAATTGAAAAAGTCACATTGGTACTTTCGGCCAGAGTTTGAACCCCCTCGTACATGAGAGGCGAGGTCTTAACGACACGAAGTTATGTACCTACTATTTTGTCAAACTATATAAATGTTATTTGACAAACTAGTACATGTTGTCTATGACTTAAGTAGCTACTGACTTAATTAGAAATCTATCTTCTAGCCTCTTTTATATTCCTGCAAAGGCCCTCTCTCTTCCTTTTAAAAACACGTCTATTTTTTATTTAAACAATTCTGCTTATTTTTTTAAAGAGATTGCTAACCCATTGCGTAATAAATTTCAAAAAAAAAATCTGCTCCACAACGTAAATAACACAATGAATGTTGTTGAACTGTCAAAATGGAACAGATTTGTCTTAATCATTTACGAAAATGTGTTACGCAATTAGATAGCGGGTTTATAAGAGATCGGATCTTCACTAACAACTGTTCAAATGTTAACATCTAATGACATAACTGGCGACATGTGGGTGTACTATAGGTGCGCTTCTGCCCATCCCTTTGGAAATACAGGCGTGATGTTATGCTTTGTACATTTAAACTTAGTAACCGCGTCTTCAAACCCTTATCTTTTTGCAGCCTCATTCACAAGTCCAAACATTTTAATCCGGCGACCTCATCAACTAACATCCGGTACATCCGTACCCTATTTCCGCTCAAAAAGCTTATCTTAGTCCACTGCTGGGTATTTTCCCCACACATTAACACAGGAGCCCTCATGATTATGCTTAGCCACATTCACGTACAATGCTAGGATGGCACAGTTCCAGAATTATATTAACCTTTAAGGTAACAAGAGGCACTGAATAGATAAGTACAGAAGGTCAGCTCTATACAACGACTGAAAACGCACACAGACACGCTTCTCGTATACTGCGTTCGCAATTTAGTTTTCAACCATGTAAGCAACATGTGGTTTTGGTAAAACTAACATTAAAACCCAAACTTATAGTTCAGTTTGAATTCAAATTTAAATTCAAAATTCAAATTCAAAATATTTTATTTCACATAAACCTACATGGGCACTTATGAAACGTCAGAAGCTAGCACGGTTCCAATTGGTCGTTTCCTATGAAGAAGAGCCGGCAAGAAATTCCACGGTTACTCTTTTAAAATAATTGGCTTTTCAATTTCAAATAGCAGTGTTAAGAGGCTTACAACAGCTAAAGCGCGGTCACTGTCGGACTGCATAGAAATGAAAGAGAAGCGCGATGACGCGACGCAGGTAATTTATTGCAAAATATGAAGCAGTTAGCGATTTACAAAAAATCTATTGATTGGACTGGAAAATTAAAACACTATTATGCTAATATGTAGCTTGTAGAATAATCTGACAAAAAATCAGAATTATTGCATGTAAATTAATATGATTTTTATTCGTTAAAAGAAATTTTTAGAGGTATCTTCATGATTTTTTTCTATCGTATCAAATTAGTTGTATTATGTTTTCAACACACTATTATACTAGCATATATCCTGAAGAATATCATATATTTTTCTGATTTTGTTTACTGCAGTGGATCATATTCTTTTAGGCATTATAAAACTTGCGTTTAGGCACGTTTAGGTCCTGTAGTCCCCTTAATAGGTATGGGAGGACAGTGTAGGTCTTTCAACAAGTACTTAACAAAATAGAAAATGGTCAACAAATCTACAGTCCACTAAGCCTACAGCGTTCTCACATTCACAAAAAAGAATATATATAAAAGATAAATAAATCAATTAAAATTAAAACCTAGTTTAAACGAAATGACATGATTGCTATTACAACTGTAACAAATCTGAATAATTATCTTGTCCACAAAATATATTTATGTTGGCGTTTGCGCTACAACTTCAGACATTTTGTGAATTTTTCAGTACTAGAAATTAAACTTAAAAAACAAAAAAAATACACGAATTTTAACTTTATATTAACAAATTATAAAGTTGATATTCGTTTAAGTAGAGGATTATACAGGGATTTGAATAGACTTTACAACCAAGCGTGATCGCGATTGTCATTATTTTGTTTGAGACAGTTTAAGATCTCCGTACGGACGCGTCTATATGTGCTTGCGCCTGTTTTCGATCTTTGTATGGAGCCAACCTTCTGTACCTATTTATTTTGTACAAGAGTGGACGGGTAGCAGTGCCCGCCATTTTGTTTAAAATGGCGGGCAGTCATAAGTGGGATTATAATTAAGTCTCACGGATTAAACGCGGGTTGTGAGCTTAAATATTATAACTGCGGAAAATATAAAAACTGCGTGATTTGTTTTTGTTTTTTGGGCTATTTTTGTAATGGCATTCTGAGTAGGATCCTTTGAATTTGGGTAAAATGTCAACTGCCAGCTTTGTGTCGGCAGATACTCTTCAGGGAAACATATCTACCAACTTTTATTTTTAAACAAACACCTTTTATTTTTGCTATAGGAAACTTAAGACGCAGATATTAGGCCAGTGACCTTGCTTGTTCTGTATTGATATCACGCAACGCGTCGTACGTCCAACCAGTAATTATAGGACTCGCCCATTAAGGAGCGCTGTCCCAAATTAGACGCATTATTAATTTATTATGCATAAAACAAAAGGTATTTTAATAAAACACGTAATCAATAATTAGATTATCTTTAAAATGATTGATAGATTTTTCGTGATTCTCAGATTTTTATCCGCGTTAGACATAACTTTACAAATTAATTTCACTATGTAATATAAACATAATCTAAAATATACAAATATATGTTAAATGAGAGCATTTTCTTAATAACTTATTATTAAGAAAATGCTCTTATTTAACATATATTTCTTCTAAATTATTAACACTACTCGTTTAGACGTGATCTTCAGTATGCAATGTGAAATTTAATTCGTTTACAGCGCTTGAAAAAAAAAATCTGCTGTTCCATACATTTATGTTCGCATAGCTCGTTATAATGTAGGGAACAGCAGATTTTTTTTTTCGCGATTTCTGGGTAGGCCCCATAGTGAAAGTTGTTCATAATGATGAGTACAATGACACCTTAAGAGGATGCAAACGAATTAAATTTCACATTGTATAATCATTAAAAGTCGGTTATCGTCGGCTTAACTAGTATGTTTTCAGAGAAATACATAACATTTCATAAACTCATGCATTTTTCCCATGGGGGTGCAGAAGCTCTTGGTCTGCTACCATCCTTACATACTCCTTTAGCTTTGTGGTCGTTCATACATCTGGTCATACATGCACGCCGGTTGGGAGTACTATGCATCTGACTTTTCTGAAGAACATCACAACAAGGTCACTATAATATCTTCTAAATATTTATTCGACAAATCTGCGTAAAATTTTCGTGTAAAATTCACACAGTTCAGGTTATCGGTACCACGATAGTAATTCCGGCCATTTTGATTATTATTTTCACATCCCTAGTGGTAGACGGTAAACCACTGTTCACACGATCCGTCGGTACGTGACCAAAAGTGATCCAATAATAAACGACGCTGTGGTAAAAGTTTCGGTGAAAATCATTGTTAGCTTTGGAAATTGTTCCAAAACCAGTCTGTTGAAATTATCCCGAATACGAGAAAATAATTAACTTTGTTATTATGTCAACTAGAATAGGTATTCGAAAGTCGAATGGAAGGGCTAACCAATTCCTCGCCTGGTGATGGATGGATTTGGTCTCGCTGAGCTGACACCCAACTATACCGAGGTGATACCATAACAAGGAGATATTTTAATGTAAAGTGGAGAAATTTTTAAATTCTTTTCCAAATTAAAAGAAAGGGCTTGACAGCACACACATGATAATAAAATCTGGGAGGGTTTCGTTATTATGGCTAACATCAAACTGTAGTGTTTTGGAAATAATTAGATATTATTTATTACATATAGATTAGTTCGAACCCAAGGCATGAACCTCTGACTTTTCGGATTCATATGCGTATTGTATAATTATTATCACGTGCTTCAAAAATGGTGAAGGAAAACATCGTGAGGAAACCGGCATGTCTGAGAAATATTTATGGACGGCATGTGAAGTCAAAGCAGAGGCCCTCGAAACTACTGCATCCATTCCCAATCAATTTCGGGTACCGAAAAGTACCAATAAATAGACATAAATATGAAGAATTAAAAGCTCTCAGTACCACCTAGTACCATCACCACTCACAGTCGTTATACCTGCAAACGAGTGCCAATTAGTGCGAATTTAGTTCCTCATTCATTAAGCCTTTTAGAACTCTGGAGTTTATTAAAGTGCTTGCCATTTGAACGTACATAATCGAGTTATTTGAGCGAGCTTCGAATCGAATTAATTCATGTTTTTGGAGAGCTGGAGAGAAAATTAGGCTTGGTGCAGACTGGCGCGACGTTTCTTAGAAATTGTTTTTATAGAGTAGCGTGCCTGCACGAGGCTTTAGGCCCATGATAATTAGCCCTCGCTGTCATTTGAGAGCTTATTTTATGAAAAGCTGTCAATGTGGTAATGTCATTTGATCGTCATTTATTTTATGACATGTAATTTTTTTATTTGAGCGCTGTCACTCGTCGTCCCAGCTTTAACCTCGCAACGAAGCATTAAATAAATGAAAAAGTGGGTTCACATCAATAGTGCAGTAGGGTTTTTGAACTGCCCTGTTAGTGTCGTGGTCGCATGTGCGACTACTGAGCCTGACTGAGGTCCTGGGTTCGATTCCCAGGTCGGGCAACGTGTTATTGGGTTCTTACATTAGGATTTCTCAGTAACAGCCTTTTTTTTTTTTTTTGAGGTGTGAAATTATCAAATAACTTCTCCCGCTCTGGGCGGAGCGGGAGGGCTGGTGTCAGACTTTTACTGACTAAAACCCACCCGTGTTCCTTCCGTTGCCTGTGTGCCGGGGTCGCGATATCCCTTTCGGACAAACTGGCAACCCCGGCAGGTCTCAGTAACAGCCTCAGGAGTTTAGAAATTGGTGGTGTGATACCCCCATGCTTTGGTAAACATGACACGACACGTTAAGCCGTTGGTCCTGTGCCTGATCTTTCTTCGGTCGTGGCGGATTGCTGTCCCATCGGACTATGAGAGTAAGTGCAACTGTGTCTGCGCACACACTCTTGTGCACTTTAAGTAATATCTCCCGCGTTGATAGCTAGTCTCCGTTGAGATTGAGATTGAGAAAAAAAATCTCCTCCAGACTAAATTCCGGCCACGGTGGCCACCGTGGCCGGAATTTAGTCTGGAGGAGATTTTTTTTTCGGGCTTTTTTACTTACGAACTTTAGCTCACCATTCCAACGCCTTTTGGGCCATTGCCAGTAGTGCCTTCGAACTACAATGAGTGTCGCCAAAGTTGTAAATGCTATGTAATTCGCATGTTTTACAGAACTGGCGTTTTCGACAATCCCGAAACATACATATCAACAGTAAATAAATAATGTAGCCTTCTCTTCTAAATTAATAATTTGAAGTTGATAACTTGTCTTCTTTAGCATTACTTAAGGTGACTACTTCAATATAGCCCGCGAGATACAAAATTTAACGTAACGTTTTTTTGCACAGAAATTTTGAATCTCGCGGGCTATATTGAAGGAATCACCTTAAGTAATGCTAAAGTACTGTTCGAAAAGTTTTCAACCTCAAATTCTCAATTTAGAACCGTATAAATCCCCTACATAAAAAGTCTATTCTTACTTTTCAACAGTATATTTCACAAGTCATCTATTCTCAAAGAGAAAGATTTACAACTACGCCAAACAAAAATGGAAAAGCCACAGTAACAAATTAAACTTCAAAAAAGTCTTCCTTTATAAAACGTGCCGTATTTCAGACGCAAACAACCTCTTTGATACAATACCAACTGAGGTTTATTTTGTAATAAATGTCTATTAAGAATGAATACGGAAACTGCTTTATCTGTTGCCAATTTTGCAAAGCATTCGTAAAAGATGAAGAGAGTTTGAGGTATAAATTAACCGGAGTAAACACATTATTTATCTATCTAGACAAGGTTTTGGAGCTGGAATCTTCACGGTTGAATTTTTTACCGAGAAGAAAAAGTCTAAAGTAGATTATTAGTTTTTAGGTTATATTTGTACTTGATAAAATGTACAAAACGAAACTTTGGACAGTTTCTAGGCACTTCTTGTCCGTACGATGTTCGATGGTAAAAAAGGACTGCGCCACGTCACCGCCGCGCCCTCGTCGACTCGTATGAACGTCAGGCTAGACTCTGTCGAAGCGCGCCAACTTCACACTTGCGTTTCGTTGTCAATTGACATCCCGTACACATGACCCTTCCGATATATTTCTCTAATTGTAGCTTATTTAACACTATTTTACGGTTATTTTTGAGAAAGATACAGAAACACTGGATCTCTGTGAAGGGGAGAGGTCACTGTCATCATCATCATCAGCTTATAGTCTCAAAGTAAATAACTTGGCGAAACTCAGCAGACGTGGTGGGTATCTATATTTTGTGTATATATTTAAACATGATAAAACAACAAAAAAAAACTTGACAGACATGAGCCTGGGACCTGGAGAAGCTGGCTATTTCTAATCTTTGAATTTTTTATTAAAAAAACCGGCCGTATTAAGCTTCGTGCAGACCAGCGCGACGCGGCGCCGCGACGCGACTCGAACAATACAATTTCTAAGAAAACTTGACAATATAACAATAACCGGTGTCGCGTCGCGCTGGTCTGCACGAAGCTTTAAGCTCGAGCAAAAAACGCTGAAAAAATCGTTTCTTTTATGGGGACCCGCTTTAATCATTAACTTGATTAAATTTTTATTATATTTTGTTGATACAGTGGCAATAGAAATACACAATCTGTGAAAAAAATTACTGTCTACCAACTACGGTTCATGAGACACAGCCCGCTGACAGACAGACGGACTGCGGAAGTTAAGTAATAGGGATCCGTTTGGCACCCTTTGGGTACAGAACCCTAAAAAATACAAGCAGACGAAGTCGCGGGCGACAGCCAGTCACATATAAATACTCCAGCTGGGGTGCTAATAGCATTCTCAACATTTTTACAGATTAAATACATTAGTTATTTCATGCCTGCACACAAAATTCCTAGGAAACAAACTTTATGCAATTTCCTCGTATCATCATATTAAACCGAAGTACCAGGGCAGCATAACCTCTACGGAGACACAGCGTGTTACCAAGAATCACCTATAAATACGGACTACGGCCGACCCTATCGGGGTCGCAACAAATAATTTCCAATGGTGAATTTATGAACGTTCCGTACGTGCCATCCTCTGGGGTTGCTCGATGATATATTATTGATATATGTATTAAGGCTTCATGTATGAGATAGTGACGTAAGGGAAAAGACGAACAGTTCGAGACGATATCGGATTAGAAGGTCGGAGGTGCAAAGTAGTCGTGTAGGCTTCGGCTAAACAGCTTAAGTGTAAAACAGCCGGGTTGGCCATTAGAAATATACATAATATGCGTATGTTGGCGTTATGTTGGATTTTGTTTTGGTGAGGGAGCAGTACTAGGTCTCAGATGTTTGCCTTTAAATAAGTCCTTTTTTCCTCATAGGGGACAATATTGTAAGGGAAACTGAAAACGCAAACACACAGTAAGTGTAGTGACGCAAGTCTGTTATCACTACCAAATCTAATTGAATTAAAATAAATAAAAGAAAAAATCTCACTTAACTAAACACTTCCATTACTTAAGTTACTCGTCTGACACTCAATATTTTACTCAATAAACTCAGGTTTTCCTTTGAACCCAAAACGTTGATATAATTAACAACCTTAATTTATCTAGCTTTAATTAAATTTACGATGATAAAGAAAAATCACTTTTGGCACTACGCGGCACAGTAACCGGTTAGCGGGGCGGAGGCGACAGCGGGCATTGTGTTCATGAGTGAAGGAAATTGTTTGTAGTGTTTTGATGTCTAAAAAACCTATTAGATTTCTTATTTGCCTCTCTTGACGAACGAAGGAAATATTATATGGCTATAAAGATTTAGGCTGCACCCCAAACAAAATAGTATAAGCCCGCGTCCGCTCCGTTTTCTATGTAGCGGAGGTTTTTCGCTCTTTTTGCCGCCTTGTTATCAATTCGCTTTTCAATTCAATATTGAAGGGAGGCGATAATTAATTATCAGTATCAGAACACGTTTATTGCTTTTCGGAATAAAATTAATTAAGACGTAAAAATGATGAATAGACTTTAAGACGTCTCTTTCAGGGGAAGGAAAAAATAAATGTCCTGCCGGTGCAGGTTTGATGAAAAACTGTAATTATAAGTTTTCGTTAAAAATTCAAAAGTTCGACGCACCTTCCATCTACCTAATATTATATTCAGTACCAAGCGCGTTGTTTGCTCTATGAATATTTTTATCTAATGTTAAAACAATTGAGAGTTTAGAAATAAAATACAGAGTGGCAGGGACATCGACGCGAAGCCTTTACCATGGATTCAGTACATGATTCTGAACCCCAGGGGGGGTTGAAATTTTTTCATCGGTTATTTAAAAAAGAAACAGCTGTTCTATACATTTTGACCGCATAGGTATTGCACTTTTCTATGAAACATAGTTTCGCCATGTCCGGCTTGTCTGTCTGTCTGTCCGCGGTCTGGATGTCCATGATGTGGGGTATCTTTAGAAAGGTCGTTCAAAAATATTGTGAGTTTGCGAAACCCATTTTTGGATTCAGGGATCCGTTCGCGAAATATTAAGCTTTTAACTGCAAATTTTTGTTAGAGTCAAGTGTCCCCCACCTGCCAGCTAAATGGTTGGTTTTGGAAATCTGAAAAAATTCACGGTAGTAGTAAGTATATATAACGAAATTAAAAGAAAAACTATCACAGCTAAGTAGGCTTTACAAGTTAACGAGTACTAATCGACCAACTTAAATTTGCATTTGTAGAAACATGTTCTCTCATACATTCCGTATGGGAGTACATGTTTTTCAACTACAATGTTAAGTTTGTTCTTGGGATGAATTTTGTGACTCTTTTCAAGAGTTTTAAGGTATTGGGAATAAAGTCATAGTCCGCATCTTCAGGTTACATTTTAATGTTTATTTCATTAAAATCGGTCCACTCGGTCAAAAGTTATTACTACTTGGTTTGAACGGAGACTTTGAGTTTACCAGTTCCCATACATGCCGTATGGGAGAACATGTTTTTCCACTACAATGTTAAGTTTGTTCTTAGGATAAATTCATCCCAACTACGGAACCCTTCACTGTGCGTGGTCCGACACGCACTTGGCAAGTTTTTTACACCTAAAACGGGTACAACATCAAATTCAATGTTATATTGCAATTCATTATTAATATTCTAATCCGCTAGTTAGCCAAATTTCTTATTTCCATTCAGTAATATGGTCAAATTAATCAAAACAGGTAAATCTTTGACAGCTATTTGCGACGTTGCCAACTTTTAGGATAAAGGCTCTTAACACTAATGCATTTCCAACGACGCTGCTTGTCAATCGATATTCTCACTGCGGGTGTTACACATGTACAAATTTGTTGAAACTAGACTACTTCGGATTAATTTGATCGTACAAACGATTCCGTTTTATCTTGGAAACATTTATTGTCTGGATAAGGGACGAAGTAGGTCATCTTCTTACTGCATATGGTGTAAGATAAGATGAGATTTAGGGGTTTTAGGATCATTTCTCACTGGTGCGAAGTTGGCACATCAGTAAGTCATTAGTCAGTTTCTTTTAAACGTTTCTTTCTTCCAGATTAGGTGATAAGAGATTTGCTTTGTATGAACATTTTATTGAATCAATATTACACATAATATTAATTCAAAATGTTCAACTAAAAAATGTTTTTAATACTTTGACCCACTTGAGTTTCTTTTGCGTGAAATGTTATTCAAATAAAGGGGGGAAATAACTAAATTATTTCTGTGATGTTTTCAATTTTTTTCTTCATGTCCTATTTAATCAAGACATAATAATGATATTCAGCTATCGACCTCGTATCGATCCCGTATCGTACAAACTAAACCGCCCACTAATTATTATTTGATCAATGTATTCGTAAAACATCCGACCTATAGCCGAGCAACGACGTAGTTACCAAAAAGACGTAGTACCTATATGATATAGCTAGTAACAAAATGTAGCATATGACGTAGTTACTAACAAAACGTAGTATATGACGTAGTTACTAACAAAACGTAGTATATGACGTAGTTACTTACAAAATGTAGTATATGACGTAGTTACTAACAAAACGTAGTATATGACGTAGTTACTAACAAAATGTAGTATATGACGTAGTTACTAACAAAATGTAGTATATGACGTAGTTACTAACAAAACGTAGTATATGACGTAGTTACTAACAAAATGTAGTATATGACGTAGTTACTAACAAAATGTAGTATATGACGTAGTTACTAACAAAACGTAGTATGTGACGTACTTACTAACAAAAACTTATTATATGACTTAGTTACTAAGAAAACGTATAAAATGCGTATTATCATAATAAGATAACTATTTCTATCAATCAATCTACTTACTTTACTTCATGAAGCCCTCTGTTAACTCTCCAAGCTGAGTCTCAATTCTTTTGTAATCTTCTAAATGTTTATGAAATACTGTTTGTAAGCATGTCATCGACTTATAACATATTCGCGGAAGTCGATTGCCAAAGCCAACCGGACAGTACCTATAAGACGTAGTTACAAAAATTAGTATCTATCAATCTTTCTTAGCTGTTGAATTAATACGTGTTTATCTGTTGTTTACTAGACACATGGTAATGAAGGAAAGTATTGATTGGGACGAAGAAAATCATGGTCGAATGAAAAAAGGTAGGGTGCTAAGCCGTAGTAGATGGTCATCATTAGATTTGATCACCTTTCTCCATTTACCACGGCTTAAAATCAAGCTAAAACTCATAAGAGTCATAGCTGATTTAACTCTATATTTTGAAATCATAGTTGCATTTATGGAACGAAGATCTTTAACGCGGCTAGCGGTAGGAGTTGACTGGTAGATCATCAGGTATCGAAAAAGCCTTTAGGCCCGGACTCCACCAAAGCGGAGATGTGCGGTGAAGTCCGAAGCGGAGATGAAAAGAGAGGTTTTTCAATCAGGTTGTATCCACCGAAGATGTGCGTAGATGTGTTCTGGTTAGAGCGGAGATGTGTGCTAGGTAAAGCGGAACTGAACTGCGTGCGGCGGCGGGTTGTGCGACGCGAGGGGATCTATCGGCGCCGGTCACATGTCTTCCCGTCTCTGCTGCGCGTCGTCGCCAGCTTGCACACACACAGCTCACATCTCCGCTTCGATCGCGCCAAACAAATATGATAGACGTGGAGACGAGATGTGTGAATAACGAAATTCTATTGGTTGTTTAAAACACATCTCTTCTCCTCTCGTCTCGTTTCCGCCTTGGTGGAGTTCGGTCTTTACGCCCAAAAAAGTCAGTTTCAAGGTCTCAAGTGTCAAAAGTTTTTGTTTTTTTTACTGAGCCACCAGTATAAGTTTTTATCTTCTGGAAACGTATACTAGATGGCTCTGTATTAATTCATAATATACAGCTAAAGGAACTTCGTTGCTACCTGGTGTCCCACGACACGCCCGACTTTTTTTTTTTTGAAACTCCTAGGCATCCTCTTTATGCAGCAAAGTAATGCTATATGAAAATTGATTGTAGCTTCATAAAGCAAAGTTTTTGAATGTCGTGCTAAACAATGACGAAATTCTACATAATATTCGCAATGTGAAATACATTTCAAATTGATAATTCTTGAAATTACTATAAATACATGCATAAACTGATGCGGTCTCCTCATGGGTGTAGGCAGAACCAACAGAACGCCACCTGCTATGATCCTTACATACTTCTTTTGCCTCGTTTACGTTCATACATCTGGTCATACATGCACACCGGTTGCTACACACCTGACCTTTCTGAACAACATCACCAATACGGTCACCAAAGTCCTTCTAGGGCGTCCCCTCCCGGCATTTCCACTCACATTTGCCTTGTAAATACCTAAAAATAACTACATTTTAACTTAATAACATTGCGTTTTATAGTACTCAAGATCGTATTGGAAATAATCACATTTACCTATTCTTGTTATATTAAGGAAAACTTTATATCCATCGGATGCAAGATCGAGGGCCGCAGAGATAATGTTTGTTTTCCTTGATTGCAAGCGTAATGCATTATTAATGAGATTATCGACAGGTTCTTGTATTGGCAAACGATTTAGTACACATAACATAACATCACGATTGTAATGCCCGAAAGGTCTGGCAGAGACCCGTTTTGCCCGTTATGTTTAAGTCCCATGTAATTGGGGGCGAACCTATTGCCGGGCAAAAATCCAGACTCCAGGCTGCTATTAAGAACTGATGGAACACTTGGGACCTTGCCCGACCTGGGAATTTAACCTAGGACCTAATGCCCAGCACTGGCGCTTGCGACCACCGAGGTGATTTAGTAATGAAGAGAATTATATTCATTCCATTTAAGGGAGATCCGCAGTTGCAGCCCGCGAAATTCAAATGTTCTTAAGGTGTGTCCAAACATTGAGCGGCAATCGTGTGCGGCGGCCGAGCGCGGTATGCTGCGCTGTGTTTGGACGACTGCCGCGCACGAACGCTTCTGTCTACCTGCCGCGCACAAACATTTCTAGGAACATTCATCACTAATTCTGTCTGGACGTATTTCTGCGGACGTATTAAAGGCTAGGCAGATTGATATTGCCAACTGAAGTGCGCGGCGTGGCTCGGATGTGCCGCGCAGTACTGCCGCGCAAACATTCGTCGGTTTAGTTCAAACTAGAGCGCGGCAGAAATGTGTGCTGAAAAGCCGCCTGTTGCTGCCGCGCTCTTGTTTGGACACACCTTTACGTTACTTAGTGAGATGTATTTATGATTCTAATGATATTAATTCTGTAAATACATATCTGTTATACTCGCGAATCATATTTTGATCAAGATACAACTTGACACTGACCTGCATTTGCAAAAAACGTAAGAAATTTTGAATTTAGCTGACTACAGCTGCGGAACTACCTGTACTGTAAAACATCCATGTTGTTTAAAGTGACCACAATTAGCCACCTTAGATGATTTGTGGAGTTCAGCCCATTTCAGATAGAGGTATTTATGTACCTATGTATGTTGTTTTCTAACATTTCTATATATTTATGTATGTCGACCTACTTTCAAATGAACTACAGCCTCCATATAAAAGAAGATGTACCTGTAACTTATCACAGGCGTCTAAAATATCCAGTAACAAGCAGTGAAATATACTAGCAAATAATTTCTTTGAAAAATGACTATAATGTGGCCCAGCGGTGGGACATTAATTAGGTACACTTCTGTCTAAAGGTTTCGCCAAATAGAACGCGTACTTAGTGCGCGTTAGAGCATTGCAATTGTGTTGTACTATGACGTACCTTTACTGTCAAACAGAGCGCCAGAGTGCTAGCAACGCCGCGACAGAGCGTTGCGTAGTGCTAGTGCTCCAACGCGCGCTAAGTACGCGTTCTATTTGGCAAAGCCTTAACGCGTCGGGGATTACCGCCGCGATGTAAGGTAAAGTTATTAAGATAAGCTATTTTCGAAATCGTGATGAATTCACCATAAGCACGCATTATAGTCACGATTTTAATTGGATTAATTAATTAAGCTCAGTATTAAGTTCGGGCTTGTAATTACTCCATATTTATAATAATTACAGATTCCTCCATATAATGCTATGTTTCACTTAACTGTGTTCCAAATTGTTCTAATTGTAACGTGTTGAGTTACTTGTATGTTATAGCGTTAAATTATTATTTTGAACCGACATCAAAGAAAAGAGGTTGTTTGTTTGGAATGTATGTTG
Organism: Agrochola circellaris; assembly: GCA_914767755.1. NCBI lineage: Eukaryota > Metazoa > Arthropoda > Insecta > Lepidoptera > Noctuidae > Agrochola > Agrochola circellaris. Next base: position 15,466,251 of record OU611863.1, on the reverse strand, counting down.
TATGTGTTTATAGAAATACACAATTTCTGAAAATTTCAACTGTCTACCTATTACGGTTCATGAGATATCGCCCTAAAAACTATATTCTTACCTGAAATAAATACTTACTAATAACTAACCAAGAAACTACAAGTTTGACCTTTTGCGATGAGCTTTGCTAATAGCCCTGTTACAAAACATGTTCATGTCAACATGTTTTTTGGCCTATTAGCAGTTTTTCTTTCAGTAATGAACAAGCCCAGAGGAGTGGGCGATCAGTGGGTAGTAAGCTCGTGTTACAATTTGATGTATGGAGATTTTGATGTGGCATTTAAGGGTTAAAGTGAATTTTGCGTCATTAAATGGTGTTTTAAACAAGTGGTAAATAATATTTGTTGGTGTGAACATTTTATTTTATATTAAAATATGGATTCGAATAATTACTTTTTAAGTAAAATGGTTTGCATTAATCTTAAACATCCACCACAGGCTGTTACAGTTTTGTGGGTTTAAAACAATATTTTCAAAGTATTTTCAGGACTACGAATCAAGTATGTAAGATAAGGTATTCAGCTGCATCCGGTTAGACTGGAAGCTAACCCCAAAATAGTTGGGAAAAGGCTCGGTAGATGATGATGATATAGAAAATGTGTAGTATTTACTTAGCTAGGTTATTTTGTGTCGTTTCCATCATGACTGATTTCACTAACACATTTTTTTTATGTCTAACATCTTTGCTCCCGCTTTCCTGCAATCGGTGGGAAATCTGTGTGAGTTATTTCGTGAAAAGGGGCGGAAGGGTATAACAGGAAGCTGGGGAAGCGTACGTTATTTGATTTGACAAATGAGCGCGCGCGGTGCTAGAGTTGGCCGTCAGAAACGACCTTGACGAGGCCCTTCCCCTTTAATGTTGCTTATTACCTTAACGTTGCTTATTACCAAGGTTGTTACACGCATAAACGACTAAAGTAACGCTCGCTCGTTTTTTTATCAGAAATACACGTGGAAAACAACAAACTGCTATCACCAATTCAGCATCTTGATAATTACAACTTCTTCTCTAATTTTATAAACATAACATCACGCCTGTAATCCTCGACGGGTTAGGCAGAGGTGTACCTATAGTACACCCATATTTCGCCAGTTATGTTTAAGCCTCATGTAATAGGGGGCGAGCCTATTGCCATCATCTGGGCACGAACCCAGTCTCCGGGCTGTTACTGAGAAATTCCAGATGGAAAAATCTAATAAACTTTTGGCCCAAACTAGGCATTGAAGCCAGGACCTAATGCCCAGCAGTAGCGCCTGCGACCACCAGATCAACGAGGCGGTCGTTAATTCTATCTGTGTAGAAAAAACCGCCTGTAAATTGTCTACTACACACTTTCCTAAATAAAATACCTCACTATAACCTGAAAGCTTTTCCAGTTACCGTGAAAGGGAGGTGACAGATTGCCGCCATGTTGTCGCCATATTGTCTTTGTCATCGCTTCCGGCTTCTTACAAAGGTGACAGCGCGGTAGGTAGTCTTCACGCCCGATATATTTTGCTTTATTTGACTATACTAAGGTAGTTGGGTCAGATATTTTGATGGCTTTTTTCTCTATATATTTGTTGGTTGCTATGAGTAAATGATTGTACTTTTTTTTACCTACAGATTGTACAAGGCGTTGAAGGGATCTTTGAAAGAAGGTGTTTTTTTTAATACTTGGCACATAATGTCTTTCCGTCTATAACTGTCATCATCCTTCTGTTTTCCAATCTAACTTTTTCGTTCATTGTAGTGATCACTGGGCGATTTACTTACACTAGAGATTTGGACATAGTTAAGTTTATTTATAGAAAAATAATTTTCATTGACAAGTATTTCTGTGGGGCTTTTCTACGGTAGAAATATAAATTAAATAATTTCTGATAGAATACAATTATTTATTTATTTACACAACAAGTTGTGGCGGCATCTATATCGCCACATGTGAACTACGCATCACACTGAAGCGTCGCAAAATTCTGCATCGTGCAAGCAGAGTTTACCACGTGACTAGGTTATATACAACGTCACGACAACAATTGTCGGGCAGTAGCCTACCAGATACAAAAACCGTCTGGTCCTCATACCTCTATAAAATCATAGTAAAATCCACATTTGGTACTTATAGAATCATGTCTAATCTAGGTAAAACCTGTACATGATCAGGCTTACCCTATAAACCAAGAGGGCGTGAAGCCACTGATGGAAGCCAATAAAATGGAGAATCAATACCACCTCTATTTAATGAGATTGTCCATCATTAAACATGGTGACGACGCGACGATAATGTGCAGTAAATGGAAACCGACATACATTTTCGCGAAAATACTTATACGTTGAAGTTCTTTGATAGATAATAAAATTAATCTGATAATAACTTCACGGTATCAGGATAGCTTAGTATTATTTCTTAAAAGATAATAAATGATTGACTTCTACACAACGAGTTGTGTTCAATTCCCGAACTAAACAAATATTTATAATATTAACTATAAAGTAATACTAGTTGCTACCCGCGGGTTCGCCCGCGTGGACCCTAATTCTTTTCTAGAAGTAGCCTAAGTTACTCCTTATAAAATCAGCTATCTGCCCGTGACAGTCCCGTCAAAATCGGTCCAGCCGTTTCGGCGGAACAAACAGACAGACAGACAAAATATAAAAAAATGTTTATCGTTAAATGTAACGTATAGTAACGTATAACGTATACTTACATATGCATTTAGTAAAAAGCTGTAATTTTGACATTACAAACAGAGACTTCAATTTCATTTATTTGTGTGTATAGATATAGTTATAGAAGAAAAAGATATAAATAGAATTTTAGCTACTATTTTATTTTGTCTGCTTTTGACAGCCTCGTTGGTATGCCTATCGCAAGCGCATTTGCTGAGCATGAGATCCCGGCTTCAATTCAAAGGTTGGGCTAATAGCGTTATTGGATTTTTTAAAATAAAATTTCTCAGTAGCAGCAGGAAGTCGGTATTTGTGCCCGGTTGATGGCAATAGGCTCGCCACTTATTACATGGGACTTAAATATAACTGGCTAAATGTGGGTAAACTATAGGTACATCTCTGCCTAACTCGCAGGGGAATACAGGCGTGATGTAATGTTATTATTATTATTTATTTATTTTATGCATACAGTCTTAATACATCATCATCATAATTGTCTTATGTTTCTGCAACTGCATACACCCGTCATACAAGAGAAAAACTGTAACTTGGTTCTAAAAATAGAAACATTCTGGACTCTTGAAGTTTGATCCAATACTGATATTGGTTTCCAGACAGAAAATAAATAGTGGCTTAAATATCCCAAGGCAAACCCTATCATATCTCACTGCTATTCGGAAAGATTCTGCTAGATATTATCCAGCCAGGAAATCAACTGATCTATAATAGATGTGAGACACGTGTACGGGCCGGAGTCGAGGTAAAGACGGAGTCATATGTGGAACAGCATTATTTTTAGCGTTAAAAGAAGTATATCCAGGAGGTAAGGACAATGTTTTAATTATTTAATTTTGTTAAGCTACCCCTCTTCTTTGAAAAAATAAATAAATAAAATAAAAACTTTTTAATTCAGACTTAGAAGTCCATAGAATTTTAGTACTTATAGTAAAACTTATGAAACTAGTGTTAGTAGTTAATAAAACATTATAAATACTTATATTTCCTAATGTGGGTGTTATCCCAGTGCTGGACGTAACGCGTGTCCAACCTATCCGCAATAACAGTCAGGTTGCTGTTGGCGCAACCTGCCGAGCGCCGCGGCATAAATTATAAATTAAATAGAGATTACTCACTAATCTTGCTCGGAGAGCAGCGCTTCACCTGATAATTTGTGTACCTATACACCATGTAATTAATAATGCATAGATACCTACTTTGTAAGTCCCACATGCGCTACAAAACCTTTAAGTGCTTAAATAAATAAATTATAAATAACATTGAACTCAACACTGGAAGATGCTTGTCGGATTTCCGACTAAAAAACTTATTTTACTGATATTTAGAATGACTAAATTTATCTAAGAAAGATACATTGTGAATTTTCAAAAATCGCTACTTACAAAAAAAATGCTGCATTTAGTTTTTTTAACCCACAACCTGACGTTAAGATAATTGAATCCACCGATTTCTGGCCATTTCCGCTCTTTAAAAATTACCTACGTTAAAATTATTCGATTTTATAACAGTGGCTATATATAGTAACGTTTCTTTTTCATTTCTTTTCGTGACAACAGTATCCGAAAACCCTATGTATGCTACAGATCAGATGGCTCACTAAATCTATACAATGTACAAGTATTTAGTATTTTTAGTACTTAAAAAATACTCACCAAAAATACTAAATATTATACAATTTTCTTTCCTCTCCCAATCAACTACTATACCTACCTATACCAAATTGCATGGAGGTATATAAAGCCGCAGCCCGTCACGGTCGCGTGCGCCGGTCGCGGCTGCATGCAAATCATTACCTTTGCCTATTCGGACATGACACGGGCTGCTTTGCATACAGACGATCATTGTCTGCTTACTGCTGCACTCTGTTATAGCTCTGGTAATCTTAGTTGGTTGTTCAGTTGTGTGGTCCGATTTATGTGTAGGAATAAAAGGAGCCTTTTGGTGTCATTGTTATGTCTGTTCATTTTTCCTTGTTGCCTTTTTTATAGTTATTACCGCCTACTTGCAACGCCAGGGGTTTTTTTATTTGTCTTGTTTTCCCTTACATAAATATTTTTATTTTTATCTATACATATATTATTATAAATTAAACTGTCAGTATGACCGCGTTGTTCTTCTAAACGCCGCAACGGATTTTGATGCGGTTAATATTAAACTTACATAATTATATCAAAGAAATCTCGACGTTTTGTCTAGTCTTTAGAACCGTGCAAAGCAGGAGAAGACGCTTGTAATTAATATTTAAAACATAACATTATAATTATGCCCGTAAACTTACATAATTCTAATTTTATTTGTTAGTCGTATTACGAGTATGAGTAAGTATCTTGTTTGTTACGTAAGGTTGCAAATACGAAAAACAAAACAAATATACAAAAATTTTATTATTTTTTTACTTGTTGTATCCTGTGCGTGTCTCAAATAAAATATTATTTTTTCTTTCTTTCTTTTCTTTTCATTTTCCTGCAATTTTACCAGTAGCAGAAGCCTATAAGCACATAGGTATTGCTTGGCGACAATAATCTGTGGTAGTGTAGTAGTAACACTTTCACGGACGAGCACCTCTACAATGAGCCCTACCACTACAATAATGGCGAAGCTTAGCTTACTTGTACAGCATGTATCAGAAAGATGTAGCACAGACCTTCAAACTGAACAACTTTATCCATGGGACCAAAATCGTAATCAAGAAAAAATTATCAGCTGTTCCATATAAAACTGCAATACCTACTGGACCCAAATGTACTGAACAGCAGATTATTTATTCGGGATTACGATGTTGGTCCCATGGAGAAAGCTGTTCAGTTTGATGGTCTGTACTACACACTTTTTGTTTTTTTGGTTGGTTAATTATCAAATAACTTCTCCCGCTCTGGGCGGAGCAGGAGGACGTGTCAGTAGTCACTTTTACTGACTAAAACCCACCCGTGTTCCTTCAGTTGCCTGTACCTTGCCAGGGGCCATGGTATCCCTTTCGGACTTTCCCGGCGGACCCCGTCAGTTGTGCTGACATCTCATTGAGGCGCATGTGGAATAATACAACGCGCCGTGGACCCGGGCCTGGTCCTTATCGGACGGCGAGCTACCCATTGCTCACCGTCCGCAAGCCCGGGCGTCGGTGGCTGGGAATCGGTCTGCGATTCGCGACGTCTAGGGCATCTCACGCGTTCCGCCTTCTCCTTGGCGAGCATTACTGCTCCGCAGAAAGAGGTGACGGCTTCTCACGCCCTCTCGCTCCATACCATGGCCTGGACCAGGCCCGGACGCGAAAGATCACTGCCGCCGATCGCCTCCACAAAGACACGGCGGTGCCCCGCCCAAGCCGGGCAGACCTCCACCGTATGCTCCACCGTGTTACCGTGTACCATACTCTTAAAATATGACCACACATTTCTGAGTATAGCAGTGTGTACAGCAAAATTCCACATGCAAAGTATGCCAAGCCCAACATAGTTAGGAGACAACTAGAAATTATGATAGTAGGTATTCCGGAGGCCACCCGAACATGTCCTGCTCTGTTGCGGTCCCAGTGTTAATATATTATGTTTCGTTTTCGTTAATAATAACCACTTAGCACTCTGCACCAAACACTAATTGAAAATACATTTAACGCAGACACGGTGAGTGGAAATGCTTCCAATAATAATGGCTGACAACCTTTGTTATTTTGATGCAGCATAACACTAGGAATATATTATTTTAAGTTGGTTTGTTAATCGAATTGTGGGAGAGGGCTATGTTACATAGTGAATGGTGATAGGTCAAGTTGATGTTTACGTACCTAGAGATAATTTTTATCCATTGGGATTGAACTAATATGTCATATCATACCATCAGGGTGCAATAGATATCACAAAGTACTTACTTACATAACGCATACCATCACGGGAAATACAGTTCCCCAAATGGTTAGGCAGAGGTGCACCCATAGTAGGTTCACGCACAATTCACTAGTTATGTTTAAGTCCCATTTAATAGGGGAGAGCCTATTGCCATCAACCAGACTCCGGGCTGCTACTGACCAATTTCAGATGGAAAAACCCAGTAATACTTTCCCCGACCCGCAAATCGAACCCAGGACCTAAACCTAATTTCCCATCCTCAAAAAAAAAAAAAAAAGGACCTAGTGCCCAGCAGTCGCGCTTGCGACCACTACACCAACTAGGCATTTAGATAATCTCAATTCATTGGAATTGAACTAATAATTGGGTCAATCAAGAATTTTACCAACACTTTGCTGTCTTCGACATCTTATATTAAATATGAACTAATTGAAAATTTTATGGTAACTCAGGATACGAAATAGTTACCATAATTTTTTATAGAAAGGAAAGATTTTCGAGAATCTAATCAAGTTTTCCGTTGTGCCTTACAATCTTAGATACAATTGTGACATTTCGTTTGTGTTCATACACCAAAGAAATGCCACAATTGTCAATTAGTTCATATTTAAAATAATGTGTCGGGGACAGCAAGCTGTGGGTAAAATAGTTGATTGACCCAATTATGTCATAACATACTATCAGAGTACAATAGATATTAAAAAGTATTATTTAATATTAGAAAAAATAACAAATAAGTACTTACAGCTGTCTGATATAAAGATGATAAAGCTAATCGAGCTGTTGAAAAATAACTCAATACCGAAGTGATCACTGCAGTGGTTGGAGTTCATTGTTTACCACTCGATAAAGATCTATGAGAACATGGAAATACAGTACACTACTTAAACAAAATCGAAGCAAACGTTAACAGTCAACACAATTATAATGAAGGGTCATCTATCTTATCTATAAATGCAACTATTGATTGCATTCGATTTCACGCCGCGATACGGTCATAATATCACAGTCTGTTCACTGACCTGTGAGAAGCTACATAATAATTTGTATGGTCAACCATATATACATGGCAACAATTTGACTTAGACAGCGTCTCCATTTCGTCGCAGTAAGGGCGGTTTCCTCAGTTAAAGTGTTACTATGACGTGTGGTTGACAGTACCTACTATGTATCTGTCGATCCATTCTGTAAACATCTCACCGTGAAGAGTGAGGTGAAGTGAGCATGAAGTGAGCTATCCATAGTGTCAATCCCTAGCTTTAGGTGCAATGACAGCTCACACCAAGCTCACTTCACCCAAGTTTTCACGGATGAGATGTTTACAGAATAGCACGGCTGGTGTTATGTATGATAATAATATGGGCATAAGTATAGACAAGTTGTGGTGGCCCAAAGTTTAAAAGTTCTAAAACCTGGCAACTAACTTTTTGAACTACAAAGCTGTGTTCTGAGTTTACTTCGACTACTAACTAAACTTGTAGATAAATATGAACTCTGGATCTTAAAGTTGCCAACAGAATATTATAGAAAAGCGAACTTAGTCTGTGGGGAAACCCGTAGTTACCTACATCAGAAATAATATGATAAAACAGAAAGTAACTGTGTCTGTCTATTTATTACCTTTTCATATCTTAATGGCTGAACGGATTTCGATAAAATTTTAGACCATGACCTTTTTTTTTTTTTTTTTTTTTGAGGATGGGAAATTATCAAATAACTTCTCCCGCTCTGGGTGGAGCGGGAGGGCGTGTCAGACTTTTACTGACTAAAACCCACCCGTGTTCCTTCCGATGCCTGTGTGCCGAGGTCGCGATATCCCTTTCAGACAAACCCGCCGCGCCGTCGACCCGGGCCTGGTCCCTATCGGACGGCGAGCTACCCATTGCTCACCGTCCGCAAGCCCGCGCCTACGGTGGCCGGAAGTCGGCTCTCGACTCCCGACGCCCGGGGCGTCTCCTGCGGCGACTAGGGGCGCGAGGGGGCGCATTTTGCCTCTCCCTCGCGCGCTCCGCCTCCTCCTTCGCGAGCATTACTGCTTCGCAGAAGGAGGTGACGGCCTCCCATGCACTCTCGCTCCGGACCATGGCCTGAACCAGGGTCGGACGCGAGAGATCGCCGCCGCCGATCGCCTCCGTGAGGACACGGCGGTGCTCCGCCCAAGCTGGGCAGACCTCCACCGTATGCTCCACCGTGTCCTCCGGGCGATCCACACAGTGGTGACACCCGGGCGTTTCCTCCCGCTTTATTCTGAACAGGAACCTCCCGAAACAACCATGTCCGGTGAGGACCTGTGTCAGGCGGAAGGTGAGGACGCCGTGGCGCCTCTCTAGCCACTCCTCAAAGAGGGGACTTATCGCCACAATTGTGGCGTGCCCAGTAGACCATGACCTGGATTAGGAATTAGTACGTGCCCGCGAAATAATTTCTGACCTCCACTCAGGTGAAGCCGCGGGTTCGACATACCCACTTCTTGAAGCCACTAGTCATGACTACTCTAACAACTAACATCAATGAACTTATTAAACATAATTATTATCTCAATTATTAATTACCGGCCCGTAACACTAATAAACACAAACAAAAAATTAAACAGCCTTACGATTTGAGCCAGGACCTCAAACAAAGGTGAGCAGGCTCCAAGTTGTTATTGCATCACAATTTATTTATGTATCGCACTTGGCACTGAATGCGTGCAATGCGAGATTCTCTCTGGTTCTGTTGATTTAAGTGTGTCATTATCATTATCGTTTACATATTTTATTGCTTTGCTACTTTTATGGGAATTATATTGTTTATTTTTTTATATTTACAATCACTTATGTAAATTAATTTTACTAGCACTAGCTACCTAGAGAATAATGTACTGCATACATTATTATTATTTATTTGTTTATGATTTTAAATTGGTGAAACTATAGCACTAACAGAGACCACCTCCCATCTTCATCATCAGATGAGGTATGTGACACTAGAAAATTGTGCAAAAAATGGCACTAGGAAATTATCGCACAAAAATGTGCGCTCAATTGGACTATGGAATGGAACGAAGGTGAAAATTATTTCGATCACCAAAACTTGACTGAAAAAAAACTAGTGATCATGTAAATCAAACGACCGGCACCTTAATTGCCTAACGTACATTCTTTCACAACTTTAAAGGAAATTCCTAATCCATTCTATTCTCTATTCTTCATACTCGTATGTTTGAAAAATTTGTCTGCAAAACGTAATGAATGTTGTTGAATTGTCAAAATGCCATGACATAGTAAATGTGTACAACGCAATTACCCGCTGTTCTGCTACAGTTTAAATTCAATTTTACAAGACCTAGGGAAATATAGCACTACACAGCTGGGCTAGACTGGTGAGACCGACAGACGAAGCCGAATTCAATTAGCCAATCCACCATCCCTCTAGTACGCATTGTGTGTCGGATTGCTGGCAGCAATGGCGACGGGTTTAGCGTTCCGTGGTGAAATGAAGGAACTATCTTGGTTCCAGCTTTTGTCTGTCATAGATATGTATGTCTGAAACTTTTCAACTGAGTGTTTAAAAGCGTTTATTCTGAAAGTTGGCAACGTCGCGAAATATTTGAGATCTAGGTAGATCTCAAATATTTCGCTATTTTTATTAATTTGGCAATATTACTGTATGAAAATAAGAAATGGCGATATTAATGATTGCATTTCATAATCAATATTCTAGTTCGCTAGTTAGCCACATTGATTATTTCCATACAGTAATATTGCCAAATTTATAAAAACATGTACAATTTTGACAGCTAATTACGACGTTACCAACTTTTAGGATAGACGCTCTTAAAACATAAAAAACTGTTAGTAGACAGTTTTCTAGAGAATATAGGTAGGTATATATTAGGTAGGTATGTACAGGTTTAAAATAATTTTCTGAATTAAGGTATGTGTAGATTTAATGCTTTCTAATATTGCGACCGTAGTTTATTAACTAGCAACCTAAGTACAAAATGGCCCGGAAAACTGCACATGGCAGTTTATGTATACTGTCTATTGTTGCTTGTTGAATTTTAAGAATTTGTATTATTTAGATTTTATTTCTTCTTTCATACTACTTCTTTATATTTATATGCCTACAGAACCCGCTTTAGTCTCACCCTACTTGGTCAGCTTATTATTCATCTCAAGTTCTCCAATATCTACCAAGAACACATTTTTCTTTTATTAGTATATTTTTAAGTCTCAGACTAGTCTCCATTCATTCTGTTTTAATTTAATATTTATCTTAACTTCAATGAATAAAATTCCATTTATTTTAGCGTCTAGACATTTGACTATCTTGTTTTATACTCGTATGCAATAACAGAGCTGAAAAAAGGTCCCAAGTATTGTCTGTATGTAAATTCGATATTGGTAAAATTAGTTCTAGTTATATTTCTCCTTCATTCTCAGTCCCTGTCATCTTTAGCACACTTAATATTGTTCTGCCCATTTTTAGCTTCTAATTTACTAAAACTTATTTATATTCACAGCACTCGTTGATTCAAAAGGCGTCACTTGTTATTTTACTGCAGCCAATTTAGCACTAAACACCATTTCCCACAGGCTAACACCAACACATATCAAAGAATGTCACGTGCATTGCAATGCAAAAGTTACGGGCTTTCGAAAACATACGCTTCGAGTGACGTCGTTGATTTCTGCACTGTTACGTCACATTACTGTGGGCTTTGATTTGTGTCGATCCTATATGTATGATTGGTAAGTCCATTTATAGCCCAGCCTAGATAACTACGTAGATAGTGGTATTGCTGCTCGCTTACTGTCTGAAGCTATTAGTATATCTCGGGTACAGGTACGAAGTTGTATTACCCCAAATGTGTTAATGATTGTTAATTGTCTAACTTAATTAACTTCACGAATCAACCCTTTAGGACGCGTTCCCACTATAAACTACTGTTACTATTGTTACTAATTTATCGTTGGATTTACAGTTAATCGTGTCTTCCTATAAGTGAACACCTCCATTTAAATACACAATACACGCTTAAAAGCTCGTACAGACCGGCGCGACGCGACGCCGCGCCGGGACACGAATAATACAATTTCTAAGAAAACTTGATAGTATAACAATAACCGGTGTCGCGTCGCGCTGGTCTGCACGAAGCTTTAAACGACACGATAATCTGTCGTAACGACATTGTGGGCTATGGGGCCTTATCTTAGTATCATCTAAACAATTATTATAAATTAATGTGTTTATGTTTGTTTGTTAAGTTTTCACACTAAAACGGCTGAAATGATTTGGATGAACGAGACACGTGAGTAGACCTTGACCTAGGTTAGGACATAGGATGCTTTCTATCCTGAGATCGAAACTTATGCGGGTGAAACCCCAGGGTGTAGCTAGTATAGGTATTGTAAGGTAGGTAATAGGTATTTGTAAGTTTGTATGCAGGGGGCAATCTTCGGAACTACTAATCCAATTTCGAAAATTCTTTCACTATTGAGAAGCTAGGATGTCAAAGGATATTTAATGTTAAAATAAGAAATTTCTCGCTTACGAAGTCGCGGGCAGAAGCTAGTTTTACAGAATGAAGCGCTGATTGCCTCCAGTAATGTGTTCCAAAACTTTATCGCATTAATTTGACACACATTGCCATTTAAAACTTGGAATTTGTTCGGCGAACGATTTTCATGAACCTTTCTATTTGATCTATGAATATATGCTACAGCCTAAGGGATTGCCGGCCGTGTTAAAGGAATTAATTACCTGGATTTGCCACGCACACCAATTGTTAAAGAATGGTTCAAAATTAAATAGGGCACTGATGTTTTGAGAAGTAATAATAGTGAAGTAGAAAGATGTCAATAAATTATATGTAGACAAAAAAATCGTCATTTACAGGGTGATACATTCCATTTACATTGTCATAACTTTTAGCATCCCACGAACGTCTTGAATTTGGTCACGTTCGGTGTCGTATACCACTGTCATTCGGGCATGACTATAAGTTGACGTTAGAGACGTGATGTGGCGAGTAAACTTTCGTGGTTCTTCGGGGTAGCCCTCTTATATAGGTTTCAGGTATTAAACCCTTGATACTTGGTAAAACACTACGATACATTTTGAGAACAAGAATATAATTATGTACCTAATTACATTACCTAATTTATTGCAAGACTTTGAAGATGGCAAGATTCCCCTTTATCTCGCGTTTTCTTTATTCCACCTACTACTTCAAATTTTTTAATATACTATTTCAAAATCTTTGAGGATCACCTAGTCATATTTTTATTAAGTTTATTGTCATATTATAAGCCAAACTAGTATTTTAAACATTATCCTTTTTCTAAACACACAGGAATTGAAAACATGGCCTCATAGAAACAGTTTCTCTTTGAATTCTTCAAGTGTTTACGTCGCTTTTGAACGAAATACTTGAGATTAGATAAAGGTTTCATTATACTATTGTATGATTGACATGCTTGTTGTACTTGACAGATCGGTTTCCGTGTTCTATATCACTCAATGTTGAAGGATCGGAGGCTTTAAAATATTCCACAAAGATTTTTAGAATAATTTCTAACCCTGATGTAAAGTCAGTTTTATAAGAGGCCTCTGATTGGGTTGTATAAGATATTTTTTTAAGTAAATTGTGTGACTATTGCCTTAATAATAATAATTTAAATCGTGTTATTTCTTCATAATTAATGGAATTAGAAATGACTCTATCTTTGGTCTGAGGTTACCAACTAACGTGGTTACAATAGGTGTTCCACAAGGGACAATTCCGGGAATGTTTTTGTTTCTTATTGACACAAATGACGTACATTATCTCATAACAGATAATCGCGTAGTATTGTTGTTTGCAACAGATAAGTCACACCTATTTGAACTAAGAACACAACAGATCACGTCTATTGACGTTTCAGTTTAAATTGTAACGATGTTTTATGAAAACAACTTTAAGATGGAAACGTGATTGCTTACAAAAAAAAAGATGTAACGACCAGTATCATTAGGGTCTGGATTTAACATAACCACATCACACCTGTGTTTCCCAAAAAGTTAGGTAGAGATGTAAAGTACACCCGGCATAAGACCAGATATTACGCTATGCTTTTAGATTATTTATCTTTTATGCAACAAAGGATAAAAATTAATATTAAACTATTTACACATGTAAATAGTTTAATATTAATTTTAGGGTACAAACAACTTATAACTAATTAATTAATAAAAGTAGCAAAATTATATACTAACTTAACTAAAACTATTTACAAACTAAAATATAACCTTGGGCAGAGACTAAGCATTGCCATACAACGTGGCAATGCGGCCAGCCTCTTGGGTACATTACTAGTCGACAGCGATGCGGATGAATTTTTCGATGCTATATTTTAGTTTGGATACAAATAAGTTATCTTTTAACAATGACATACCCAGAATATTAAATCTAAGGCCGTTAGTACCCAGCACGGTTACGGTACGGCGTATAAACGTATAAAAAACGTTTTTGTCAACAAGCTTCCATAGTGACATTCCATACACACAACACTGACGACTGTGCCTACACACGGCGAATAAACCGTAGTTTTTCACGGCAAGAAAAACTTAAACAAACGGCCTTTAACGTGTCTTCAAACTAAAGTTAAGCATGGCTTGTATAAAGTTCTTCCCAAGAAAAAGTATTCTTATTTCCTTTCGAAAGTTTTGGATGTAGTTCACACTATGTCTATAGAATTCTAGAAATACAATTCAACTTTGTAAGCTTACTTTTGTCTAATATTATGTACCTAGCTCGGAAGGAGACTATTTCAAATAGTCATCTTGAAGAATATGCATCCCCGTCTGAAGGTTCACTTTGACGAGGACGTCATAATTATTGTATTACAAGGAATATCTATGTAAAATTTGAACGGAATCTATCCGGTAGTTTTTGCGTGATGCTGGAGCATACATATAGACAAACAGACAAAAATTCAAAAAACTATACCTTCGGTAATAGAATCGTTCCCAGACCACGTAGCAATACTTAAAAAAAAAAAACAATATACAGTTTTGACTTCGGTACGATTTTATTATATGTATAGCTGTTTTTTTCTTATTAGCCGTATATAATCTGCAAATAATTACGCAATTCATTAATCAATTTGTTAGGCGTATCTATCAAGATCGCCTTTATTTGCAACATTCTAGTTTTTCAGTCTGTCTAATTTATCTTTGTCCAGCCAGTCTGAGCGATTACTTCATTAACTTAATTCCTGTCTTAAAAAGAATCCTCTAATAACTCAATTTTCTTTTATGAAACAGAAGTAATTACACTTTCATTGTCACTAGTTTTTATACTACTTCATTACGCAAAGTATTCTTTGTAGTCATTTCCTTGAGCGCTGTGATAGATTTAATGCCATCTGGCGAAAGAAATTGGCTTCATTATTAAGAACAGTGTGCTGCAGTAAATGTATAATAACAGATGTACTTGACGTTACGTTGTTGAAAAGTATCCAGTATAAGTTATAGGTAGTCGTTGCCAAATAAATGATTTATGATGCTCTACTTAAACTTAGTCCCTGTTTTGGCGAGCTATGTTTTGTATTACGTAAACTGTCACTTGAGGAAATGGATGTATTGCAGCTAAAGTTAAGCCATTACCTTATTTATTTTTATCCACATCGGGAAAGCCCGTGGCCTGCATCTTACCTGATTGTAACTGATGATTAGTCGAGCTTTACCTGGAATCCTCAACCACAGAGGAAATGGCTATCTTACTTCTAACTGCCGAAACACAACATTGCTGTTAACATTGTTGTTATGGCGACAGACTTAGTTAAGATGGTGGTAGCTAGCCAGGCGGACTTAGAACTAGCCCTACCACGAACCAAACAGAGCAGAAAATTTGGACCAAACTGGGAATTCAACCCGGGTCCTCTGGATCTGAGACAGGTGGTCTAACCACTAGACCACAGAGGCGGCATTTTCTCCAAAATCTAGGAACCTTATCAGGAGCCGCATTATGACGTTTTAATGCCATAATGATTCAAGTGCGAGAGAAAGCACCATCCCGTTTTCGGACTGAAATCATGATAGCATTGATAGGTACTTACCTGCTACAAACGTTTAAAAAACAATAGAAGACTAGTCACTTTTTCCAAAAGTTACGCTTGGTAATCAACCAAAACAAGCCCAATATATCGTGAAAAGTCTAAGTGCTTACAAATGTTCTGATAACGTATCCCTCTAAGCAAATTACACAAAGCTGTAAAGATATAAGGATTAGAACGAAGACTTTGACGTCCCTCACATCAAATTATGCAAGTCTTAGTAAGTTAATCTCCAACAATAACCTACTTACGGTACTTAATGTAAAGTGTGTCACAGTATTTCTCATTTCAGTTCAAAAGCTAACGCTTGGAATGTGGCCTACTTGTGTGCCATCATTACTCTTTCATTAATTTATTGTCATGCGATGTCTTATTCTTATTTATTTTCTTCGATATAGGTTTGAACGACTTATTTGCTGCTTATTGAGGTTCAAAGTGTATTTGTTTTCTTGGAGGATTATTGTTACTACTTGAATATTCCTGTTCAATATGTCAAGTGTAACCTATTTTCTACAAATAACCAAATATTATCTTACTGTATGATTGATTGATTGGGTGACCTTACATTCTCACCATATTCTAAATCTCCGCTTAATTAACAAAGTGTAACAAATGCATAGGTAGTACATTATTATAACGTTTCCAGTGCACATTCTTCAAGTAGCAATCGTAGTAAAACAAACAACTACTGCAGTTACATTTCAATAATTGTCTGCTTTCCGCTTATCTTTTGCAAATAAACCGTGTAACGCATGCTCACATGCTTATATTGGTCTATATATATAATATGTTTACATGTGTCGGTATTATTTGCACACGCACCTTCATTCATGTTTGTCCTTATAACTGCTGTATCATTGGTTATCTTCCTTACTTATCTGAGATCTTTATCTCATTAAGATTCCAAGTTTTATGCAATTGCTGTATGTTCCTTGACTTTTGCGAATTAATTGCTGCTTACGTTACATTTGTCGTTTATACACGCAATTGGAGATATTCCGTGACTTTTGCAATGCCATGGAGTGACTTTTGCTGCAGGGCTTAGAATTGCAGGACTACGGACTGAATTTTCTGGGATCTTTTCACCTTAGATGTGCTTCTCTGTTAGAACATTATAAATTTTTTGTTAAATCTCCAAAATCATGATGATTCTAAGGTTTTTAACTTTTCGGATTTTTTTTTCTCTTAACTTTGTCCTAACCTTGTTATAAACAACATACCTCTGCTCAACCCTTTGTTTCCCCGAAGGCTGAGGTGTACCTATATTACATCCACATTTCGCCAGCTATGTGTGTTGTGTGTGTATTAGTGTTATAAACAAGTTCATCATTATCATCATCACTTAGACGAAAAACGTCTACTGCAGCCTCTCGCTAGCATCGCCAAAACATCCAGTCCTGTGCTACCTTTGCCCAGAGCATCCGTGAACTTCAATAGGTCAATCTACAAAAAAATTGACAGTCATGGTGACAGTAGACAGTAGAGAAAACTTAAAACCAAGAAAAAACTTTCAAGGGCAATATGTCAAACTCTAGCATAAATTTTCCTCTTCCAAAAATAGCTCGCAAACTTTATAGTTCAATAAAAAATATATTAGTGGATGTCATATACAAAAGAGTAACACTTAAGTACGCATCGATGTTATTTTGTAAGTAGTACTTAGAAATTCCTTAATTTAGAAGTTTTGAGATTGGTTTCAGAACTGTCTAAACAAATATCTTGAAATTGCAAACTCTCAAAAGTCTTTAGGAATTTCACCACTGAAATATTCAAAGTGGTTTGAAGAGATAAAGTTGTGTTGATCAATATTCTAATTAAACATTATAGAGATGGATCATTCAATATTTCGAATTTCAAGTTAGATTTTTGCGGATTTAAAATTGCAGAGTCAACTCTGGTAACCCTGGTGCCACAGCGGCGCACGTGGAAACTTTTAATCATCTGAGTTGAATACAATGTATTTTCGCAGGTAAAAATTTACCGTCCTGTAAGATTTTTTTTTTTTTTTAATTATTATTATGTTACCACCCTGTATTACAGCAGTATTCATTCTCGCCCACAACATTGGCTTGAAGTGAAAATTATTGATCTGCATCTGTTTTAACTTGAAACCCACCCTCTACACTTTACTCAAACGAAATTCCCAATGAACCTGCAAATGCTTTTACAAAGAAATCTGATATTATATTAATTCGTTCTGTTGCTGTCAATTCGTCAGCTGAAAGTTAGACAGGTTGTAAACGTTTGCACGTCATACTGTCAACCGCGACTGACCGACCTGCAACTAGGTGATTGACCTCTATGAACTTGCTGGTAGTTCTTTATCATTCATAAAGTTCAGTTCTGCATACGTTTTGTTTGGTATTTCTAGCTTGAAAATGAGTGTAAAGGAAATGATTACGTCTGATCATTGGCATTTAGCTTTAGACGACCGACGTCACTGAATTGCTTGTTTATAATCGGTGACGTCGGTCTCCACAGTCTTTGACGAGTTTTAGAATGGAGATTAATATTAGCTGCACTATTTCTTTGTTGCATAGGAGGCCAGAGAAAGCTATCCTAGTCATAACATAACGCCTGTAATCCTTGAAGGGTTAGGCAGAGGTGTACCTATGTACACCCACTTTTTTTCGCCAGTTATGTTTTAAGTCCCATGTAAAAGGGGGCGAGCCTATTGCCACCAACCGGACACAAATACAAACTCCAGGCTGCTACAGAGAAATTCCTGATAGAAAAACCCAAAAACACTTTGCCCGACCTGGGGAATCGAAACCAGGACCTCATGCTCCACCAAACAGGAATTCCCAAAATTCTTTTCTACATATTCAGTTTTAAAGCCACAAACTGATGCTATAATAATCGTCAAAATTTATATCTTTTTCGAATTACATTTATTTTAGTCGCAGATAGTCGCAAAATAATGCAGCTGAATGTAGTTTTATTATTACCATTCTCAATTACAGCCTAGATTTAGAATAATGACCGATAAGTGATTATCACCTAACCATACCAATGGGGCTTACTATCGAACTGATTGGCGTGACAAGAAACTTAGCTTCACAACAGTTTTTCTAAAAAGTGAATTGTTTTGTCGTCGAACTGTTTCAGAATCGTTTTTGGGCAGTACCATAAAAGTCCAATTATCATTATCGTAAAACCTTCAATCCATATAAAGTACAGCAACATTTTCACACATCCATATCCAATGGTGTCGTTATCGATGGAAAATTTTGATAGCTCACAGTTGAATGACACAATCTTCGAGATTATGTTAGCAGATACACGTTTCCTTGTTGAGGAGGATAAGAAAAGACATCAATTTATGAGCCGACACGCTGTAAGAGGTATTATCTCGATCATGGATGCCATTGAACAGGCTTTGTTGTTATTATAGAAATGAGATGATTTTGTAATTAAAGTTGTTTTGTTGAGTTATTTGATTGGAGTACCTAATGGTTTTTGCTACCTATTGATTTGGTAATCACTTATTGTTATTAATATTTGTGTTGCCCGGTGATGGGCAATACGCTCGCCCCCTATTACATGGGACTTACTTATAGCTGGCGATGTGGGTGGTGTTAATTTAGGTACACCTCTGCTTAACCCGGGATTATAGGCGTGATGTTACGTGTGTGTATGTGTTATTTGTGTTAAATTTAAATTATGCCATCATACTCAGAGGTAGCTCCTTTGTGTTATGCTTTTGCATTAGGTAGTAAGATCGTCAATGCCCTAGCAATATAGCACAATTTTTTTTTACTGTCAGTTTTGCCGTGTTGTTGTAGTATTTCGTCTGTAACATCTTCTACATCATACCATATTATTTTAGCATCATGAGTAGTTAGTTAAGCTATGGTTTTCATATAATTTATTATACGGTTTTACTAAACTTCACTCATTGGCTTGCACCCCAATTGCGTAACACTTTCATCACAATCCGGAGTATTTGAAAGAAAATTCCTAATCTTTAGGACTAGAAATGTTTGTAAAATTAGTCCGGTTGACAACGTAAATAACGCAATAAAGTTGACGAAGTTTCTTGTCCGTTCTTTTCCATAGGAGCCCATTACGCTTTCGAATGGGCTATTAACTAGCTTCATCTTTCTGACTGACCGGCCTCCTGACAATTAATAAGTGCCTGTCATTGGTTTAATTGAAATAAATATTTAAAAAAGAATGTACTTATTGTCAAAATGAAACGGGGTTATTACGCAACACACTTTCACTTAAAGTGTGTTGTGTAATAACCCCGCTGGTCCTATTACACATATCGATTTGACAGATTATAAACAAATCAAGATAGTCCATTTTTGTTGACTCAATCCTTCCTCAGAGACTAACAAAAACGTGAAGGATTTCCTCTACTAATCCGGAAAGAAATGTATATAGGCTATATCAGTCTATATCACGCTACATATAAGGCTATATCAGGCGCTTATCTTCCCGCCCGAGTTGTAAGACTCAATGGATGGGAATAAGTTATTGGGTGGAGCTCAGAGAGTTATGCTGATACAAAAGACCAGCCGCGGCTTTGTGCTCGTATTAAAGTAATTACTTTGATGTTGAGAGATTGAATCTTAAAAGTCCTAGAAACAAAAATTGGGAGAGCACAAAATAAATAGGTACAATAATCAACATTTCTTTATAATATAATTCTTAAATACATTTATTCACTAATAAACCGATACGACTAGAAGCATGAAACTTTGCACAAGAGTTCTCACATAAAGAAGGTGAGATATAAGGTAATTTTTTTTAAATGACACCTGATGTATTGAAATAGGGATGAAAATTCGTCGTTTTTGCCTTTGAAAAATCACATCGAGCACACGGCTTGTAATTGTATAATACTAAATCGTATTAATAAATTTATAAGGTCTTAAGATAGGTACTTCAAACTTTATTTCAACGTGTAACTGTATAACTATTTATATTGCTTTTATTATCGGACAACTGAATGCTATTCCTGTACTTGTACCCAGGCTTTGCTTTCCAATTCCGAAATAGAATAACAATACGTCTACCCACCTACTCAGACTAAGCAGACAATATACGGTAACCAATACAACAAATCTTGTCAGCCCTGATTGGATCTGCATGAATCGGAACGTACCGTACAATCGGATTACATTATCGACTTGCGACCATCCACGCGATTTCAGAACTTCAGAACTAGACTACAGTTACAGTTCCTAGCAAGACTTGATTTTCTATACATACATTGTATACAATACAAATAAATAAAATTGAAGTGTCTGTTTTCAAAGTCAAAATTACAGCTTTTTACTACATGCTTATTATGAAAGTATATGCGGTATTTTTAAACAAATAATCAATTTTTTAAATATTTGTCTGTCTGTTTTTGCTAGTTTATCTCCGAAACGGCTAGACCTATTTTGACGGGACTTTCACTGGCAGATAGTTGATGTTATAAGGAGTAACTTAAGCCACTTATAGTGTAGAAAAAAAAAGTTGGGTCAACGTGGGCGAAGCCGCAGCCGGCATCTAGTTATAGTAGACAAAAAAAAAAACCAATGATATTTACTATCAGCAGGGCAAATACTTATTCTCATATGAAAAAGGTGAGTTTCAATTACAACGTTAGCATATTGTGTGATTTGGATTTCAGACAATTATGTCCAGGATTTTGCATTATGGTTTTCCTTCACCATAGACAAGGGTGTCTAAGAGTTAATCTTAGACACCCTTGTCTATGGTGAATGATTGTATGGAGTTAAAGTCTCTCTCTCTCTCTTTTACTAGAATCGATCCCGATACTTAGTGCTAAACAAGTAGTACCTATGCCTACGTAACATCACGACACCTTCCTTTGACTTAAAATATTCCTACTTTACAAATCCAGCAATATTACTGCTTCAACAAGGTCGCAATATCTCAAACTTATCAGTTATCGTTTTGTCATTCCGAGAAGATATATTTCTGAATCTGGAAGATCACAGAAAAGAGATAACATTGAAAACGCGGTTTATTGACAAATACCTTTTGATTCTCTCTGTCTCATGGACTTAGGAACAGTAAATATTATTTCAAAACATAAAAAATATCAATTGATTATTATTTCGTCATTCGTAGAATCTTTGGCGGTCATTAAGGGTAGTCAGAAGCTGATAGTCTGACAACCAGTCTGACCTAGGGGTAACCGGTAACTGGGTATGCGGAGGTAAGGTTGCTGCGGCTTATTGCATGTAAAATACTGGTATTCAGCTTCATTTGGTTAAACTGGAAGCCGCTAGCACAGAATGGCGCGGGCCGCGCCGCAACGCAACGCATTGCAAAAATCCCCCTTCATCACTTTCATTCTATGAACCAACACACACTACAGGCGGGCAGCACCGCACCGAACATTTCTGGAGTGCTTTGGTTTTTTAATGTGCGGTTAGCTTTATAAAGCAACTTAATAGTTCTGATGTTTGTTTACTATTATATCATGGAACCAGTATATAGGTACCAGAAACGGATTCGATTGTAGAATATTGTATTATCTGCACAATCCCTTGAGAAACAGATAGTATTCAGTTTGAGTTACCCTAAGCTCCATTTTCACTTTACTCAAAGGTAAGTTTTGTTCTAAATAACTTAAGAAAACCCGCAGACAAGCAACACAATTCACTTTCACAATAATAAAACTCCCATCTCCAAAAGAGTAACTTCTTGCTCGCACCGAGTCGTGATATATATATTGTGAGAGAAAACTCAAAAGTTACAAAAATATTACGTAATCTTTTCCTCATAACTTGAATGTCGGAGCAATTGTTTTTTTAGTCTTTTGGCTCGTGAGTTGGCTTTAGAAGTAGGTGAATTATTTAGAATAGTGTGTACTGAAATGGTACAATTCTCCAAATTACGGTGGTGGGTTCTCCAAATTTTGAACTTGTGAATTGATTTGGTAATAAGTGGCCAAGTGCGAGCAAGACTCGCTCACGAAGGGTTCCGTTCCACCGTGCAATTAACACTACATTTTTATGTTTCATGTATGACTTTCGTTTATTTTTATTATTTGTTGTTATAGCGGACATAGTAGTACACACTCTGTAAAAAAATCTAGTGTCTACCTATTACTGTTCAAAAGATACAGCCCTGTGACAGATGGACGGACAGCGGAGCCTTAGTAATAGTCTTGTTGGTAACCCTAAACATTTTCCTAATCTAAAATGGTGCGATGGTAAATTGAATCTGTATGTTCTGTATGTATACGTTCTTATCTGTGTGTATTGTATATACATCAATATACACATGGGTAGCATTAAAAAACGCATAAACGCATTCTATCTTTCATTAAAAGAACCTCCACTAGTGGAAATAGTTTAGTACAGTTGAACGCACGTTAGTAGTAACACTTTGACTAAGAGGATAGAATAAGAGGCCAGCTTAAGGCTCGTGCAGACCAGCGCGACGCGACAGCGCGACGTGCCTCGAACAATACCGTTTCTTAGAAAACTTCACGGTATAACAATAGCCGGTGTCGCGCCGCGCTGTTGCGTCGCGCTTGTCTGGAGGAAGCTTTATACTGATTTGGTTACCACTGATGCGCGGCCTACCTTACACCTAAGAGGTAAGCACCGCTAGCACAACGCCAACTTGTTCCCTGATATCTTTATAATGACATGAGCTATTCCAATAGCTCATCTTGATACAAGACACAAAATATGTTAAGAGAATTAAAACATGTACATAAACTCACGGCTCCCTTCCCAAGGGGGTAAGCAGAACCTATAGAACGCCACCTGCAACGATCCTTACATACTCCTTTTGTTTCGTGTACGTTCATACATCTGGTCATACACGCTGGTTACGAGTAAGTACTACGCACCTGAACTTTCTGAAGACGTCACCAAAAAGGTCACTATGATATGTCCTTCTAGGGTGTCCCCTCCCGGCGTAAAACTGAATTTAACAATAACTAAAATTAAGTGTGATTATAATTTCATTTATAACGTCATTTTGTGGTGACGTCCATTTGGTAATTAACAAAGTTTTTTCAAACATATACAAAGGCTAACCGCCTAAACCCATTTTTTTTTGCAAGCGGAAATTGTTTCAATATTTTAAATCCAATAATAAGTGTAATATAATTTGAAGGGAACTATAGGACTAGGACTATAGGACTCTATAGGACCCTAAATGTTCCTCAAATTCAAAATTCAAATTCAAAATTCAAAAGTCATTTATTCAAACTAGGCTGAGAATCAGCACTTTTCGAACGTCAAAATTACATAAGACAGTCCCCCAAAAACGCCCACCCTTCACCACTTCCTAGTGCTTAAGCTGGGAAGAAGAAGTGGCGCAACAAACTCCCCAGCAGCACAGCTGTCTGTTCAGTTAGAAAAACTTGATTCTATATAATAATGCTTTAATGCAAAAATAATTTACATAAGCACAAATTGAAATCAACTCATAAAATAAAAACATTTTAATGAGTAGATTATGTCAACAATAAATGGAAACAAAATTTAAAATAAATTGACTTACAGTCAAATAAAATAATCCAAACAATTATATGAGCTCATATAGTATGATGTAGTCTTTGATTCTAAAAACACTTGTTTGTTGCTTGGGGTACATTGGAGTAGCTTAATTAGTCCCAAGCCTTTTTGTCGTCTAAGTAATCTTTAACTTTATAGAAACCTTTTTGATATAGTTTCTGTTTAATAAATGATTTAAATTTATTGAGGCTCAGTTCTTTGACATGGCTTGGGAGTTTGTTGTAAAAACGTACACTTTGGCACTTAAATGAATTACTAATTTTTTGGAGCCTAGTCCTCGGCACAAGAAATAAATCTTTGTTTCTAGTATTTAAGCTATGAATGTCGCTGTGTTTAGAATATAGATTTATATTCTTTTTTACATGAATCAGGTTCTCATATACATATTGAGACGCGACCGTCATTATGTTTATTTCCTTAAATTTATCCCTCAGTGAATGCCTACAACTTAGGTTATAAATTGCTCGAATGGCACGTTTCTGCAGCACAAATATAGCCTGAAAGTCGGCCGCATTTCCCCACAACAAAATGCCATACGACATTACACTATGGAAATAACTAAAGTATACTAATCGAGCTGTTTCTACATCAGTCAAATGACGGATTTTATACACCGCGTAGGCTGCAGAGCTTAGCCGCTTCGACAATTTGGTTATATGAGGTCCCCACTGAAGCTTCGAATCCAAAGTAATACCTAAGAACACAGTGGTGTCCACAAGATCCAATTCTGTCCCATTTACTAGTACATTGGTTTTCACCTGCTTAACGTTAGGTGTCAGAAATCTAATACATTTAGTCTTTTTCTCGTTCAAAAGTAAATTATTAACACTAAACCAATGCACAATTTTAGAGAGAGCATTATTTACATCGTCAATAACGGTCTGTTTTCGCTTAAGCTTAAATATAAGTGATGTGTCATCTGCAAATAACACTATTTCATGACTGTTCTTTATAAGGCAAGGTAGGTCATTAATATATACGAGAAATAAAAAAGGGCCAAGAATTGAGCCCTGCGGAACTCCCATAGTGACAAGCGAACCTGGGGATCGCTTGCCGTTAACGTCTACTCTTTGGATCCTATTATCCAAATAAGAAATAAGAAGATCCAAGGCAGTGTTTCTAACACCATAGTGATGCAATTTCCTGACCAATGTATCATGTGAAACACAATCGAAAGCCTTAGATAAGTCACAAAATTAGGCTAATCAAAATCAACTTAGTTCACTGCTGTGAATATTCGTTCACGCTTAAATAATTTAATTCTAATTCAATTATATTTCTATTTCTTGTGCAAATAAAACCTCGTTTTACTTTTATGGAGAGCCAGTAATTTTATTTTCTATGTAATTTTGTTATGAGGAAATGACCCAATGGGCTTGAACTTGAGTTTTTTCCTCAAACTACTGTGACGTTTATCAACTTAGTTCACTGCCGATCCCAATTCGTGTAATAAATTGACGGAGATTAGCTTATTTGTCCTTATTTCTACAATTCCTCTCAGTATGTTAACACGACGATATTGGAATGTTGTGACGATCAAGATTTATTTTTCTGTGACGGTAAACAAAAACTGAAAACGCTTTTGCCTGAAGAGGGCCATACATCATTTTTGTTGTGAGCGGTGTTCCAGATTTCTGTAGTTGCTTAAAACAATAGCAGAGTCTTCGTATTAAACCAGTTTCTCTTCATGCCTTTATACCGAATCTAGACATAAATAGTAAACGGGTGTTTCACAATTTGCACTTCTAAACGCTTACTCAGTCCAAAAATATAAACCAGTACCCTAATTACGTAATACACGATCAATCAGAATCTGAATCGTTTTGTAACAGATTGCTAATCCATTGCTTCGTACGTTCGAAACAAAAATCTGCTCAACAACGTAAATAACACAATGAATGTTGTTGACCTGTCAAATTGAAACAGATTAGTCGGAATTGTCAACGAAAATGTGTTGCGTAATTAGATAGCAGATATTGAAAATCCACTAACAACAATTATTGCTTATTCGTGACGTCAATGGAATCTCCGTGGTTTCCCTTGCCGTTATAGAAACCTAAACATTAGGCTATAAAACCCACCAAAAACCCTTGAAAGTTACAGTTTCCTAGTTTCAAAACCCTATCACTAATGCGCCACTCCTCATGTCGTCAATAATAACAACATGAGAACATAAAGCCGTAATATTTACATACAATAACCATGTGTTTTGATAACCAATTAAACCGTTCCCTATTATTAATCAATTCGGGGTATCCTTGTTGATAGCTAGCGGTCACAGTGTTGTGGTTTTCCCATGCCATTGTCCCCAGTTTACTGAGATGTGACACAAGAATTATACATTGTGTTCTATTGAATCGACGCTGAATTTATGGGAAACGTTCGATGTTGCCGTCAATGAGGTAGCTGCTGTTCAATAAAGGAAAAAGTAGTGAATTAAGGATGTTACGTCACAAAATGATGAGTTAATAATTTAATAATTTACCATCGACTCGAAAAGAAGAAGTCTACATAGACATAAATAGTAATAAAGAATCAATCTGCCTGGCCTTTTCCCAACTATGTTGGGGTCGGCTTCCAGTCTAACCGGATGCAGCTGAATACCAGTATTTTACATGGAGCGACTCGATCTGACCTCCACAACCCAGTTACTGAGAAACACGATTGCCTTTGGTAAGACTGGTTGTCAGACTTTCGGGCTTCTGATGACCCGTAAAGACTGTCAAAGATCCACGAATGACAGCCGGGACCAACGGCTTAACGTGCTATCCGAGGCACGGCGGAGTCTCGGTATGTAAAGTTGGTCACCCATCCACGGTCCAACCCCGGCAAGCGTTGCTTAACCTGATAGATCGACCCGTGTGTGGCTGGTATTACTTAGCCACGAGCTCCTCCCCTAAATAGGTATGAAGATTAAATAGGTACATCCATGCTAAATATTAACAGAAGGAAAATAGTAAAAAACTGCATGTCATTTTGTGGATTCGACGTAGGGATTATACGAGTATCAGGTAGGCATTACTTTGCATTTGCATATTGACGATATTATAACACAATTAGTGGAACCAGCTCCTGAATGGTGATAGGCAATGATGATGATTCTTTAATTTCTAATAATATGGTGTATGAAGAAAACAATCCCGAAGTAAAAGGGCCAATAATTGTCCCAGCTAACTTGGTTTTCACATCAGGACAAACATTAGTATGGTTAGTAGATATTTGTTCTATGTGTACGTGACATTTGACTGTAATAGCAGTACCACCCACGACATAGGGATTCCCATGGAGGGATAATATGCGTGAAGCATTTTATTTGTTTACTCGTCTCGTCCGTTCAGACGAAACGTGTTATGGTGTCTGACAAATAGTGAAGACAATCAGAAGCCTTAAAATGCAAGACAACTTGTACGCAACCAAGACGAGAAGAATATAATTCAGATGGCAGGTAACAGAGTGTAAATGTTTATGTTTAAGTAATATTATTTAAGCTGAAACATGGACCTAAAAATTCTTAGTAACAAGTTTAAGTGACAATGATTTATATACGAATAATAAAAAAGAACCAGGTCAAACACAACAAAAGGTTACTAGTATGAATTGTAATGAAAAACATAACGTGTCAGTAGCCCGTGATACCGCAACTAGTATGAGTCAACTAAAGGAAATTGGTCATTGTGGTCACTACGTATTTACGCCCAGCGATCTAGCCAACACGTTAACTTGCCTTAGAGGCAGCCACTTAGATATTGTACACACATGTGATGTAAATGTAGTCACATGTCTCGGTATCGAGATGATGTTGAGTGTTTCTTTCGAAGATAGAGAATTTAAAGCTGAAAACAATTACTGTTCCTATTATACCAAAGGCAAATTAATTAACTTGAGATTGTGATGAAATTAAATTATATATTCAGTTTGGCAAAAGCGATTTTCCATCGACTCGTTTGATGCGGCTCCGGAGCCGCCGTGGGGGCAGACCAGTAAAGAATTGAGAAGCCATTGAATCGAATACGAGTAATAAAAGACATGAAAACATAATACACTTTTTTTCCTTTATAAAATAAAAGAAGAAAGAAAAATAAAAACAGTCTTCTTCAGGCTGCCGTCCCAACATGTGATAAGGGTCAAACAGAGAAGTTGGTTATTGTGATCCTCGGTAAACGCTGGGCTAACAATTTGTCATAATTCATTCAAGTGGTTATGGACTTTAACCCTTTATAAGATTCAAATCTATATAGAAATAAATCTTACAGGATGATATAATAAGCATCATAACTTTAGATGTATGAATAATAAGTATCGTTATCAAATTGTAAATAAGAATAGATAATAATTATAATAATCTCAAACTTAAATACTCGAATACATTTTCGATAAACGTAAACACTTAAAGTAGGGCATCCAGATATTCATACAAAGACACAAAAATGCAAATAAACATTTGATAAAACCCAAGTCTTTTATCCACGTTTTTAAAATATTAGAATTTGTTTTGTCGGCGTAAATTGTATACCTTTTTATACCTGGATTTATCAAAAACTTTAGAATCCATTGACACTTTCAGTTGAATAGATGAATAAATAACAAATGATGTTACATTATATGACCGGCATTGCTATGGCTGAAAACAGGCGCGCTGGAGCGTAACAAAGAAAATTTTAGGAGAATCACTGCCCTTCAATAATTGGACAGAAAAGGAAGATTATTGACAGTATAGACTATATAAATATCACTTCATTGGGTTTTTTTTACCGGCAGATATAATATAAATGTTTTCTTTGTCTTTATAATCGAGCAAAAACCGTGTAAGGGCTCAAAATAAACGACTCTCTTCCATATTTGTCAAAGAGATTTGCTGTGGCATTAGTCTTTGCTTAGGCTGCTCTTTGTGTAATTAAACGCGAACAGACTATAAAATCACTTCGTTCTTTTAAAAGAAAAATGAAATGCCAGATTCACAGCTCAATAAGTGTTGGGGAACATCCAATTTTGGTGGTGCAGGTAAATAAACAACAAATCAA
This sequence comes from Agrochola circellaris, assembly GCA_914767755.1. Lineage (NCBI taxonomy): Eukaryota > Metazoa > Arthropoda > Insecta > Lepidoptera > Noctuidae > Agrochola > Agrochola circellaris. The sequence goes on along the minus strand of OU611863.1, from coordinate 15,437,100 downwards.
TATTTCTGTAGACGGTTCAATATTCTTCACATAAACTTTAATGTCTTGAGTGATATAGTCCTGATGACATACAATACATGCCCCTACTGATTCAAGGAATCAAATACCTAAAAGCAACAGTCAATAAGCACTACCAATCATATAATAACATCTACGATCCGTCTACTTACTTCCACTGAAAATACTGTTTAGCCCCTCGAACATTAAGAAACAATGGCCTCCGAACTTAAGCCCTCGTTTATGACGTCACTGAGCAGGGAACAAAACACTACCCACAAAATAGGTTTACACTAGCAATTTAATTTAGCAATCTTTATTTTCAACACGCGGTTTGGACGTGAGAGATGTTTGGACGGGCGACGTGCGCTCGAGGTCGCGTCCCGCGCCAGACTGAAGGCTGCGAGGTGAGCTGGGCCAATAGAGCCCGGTGCCCCCGCACCCCGTAGCCCCCGCCCGCCCAGGCACACGCGCCGCTCTACGACCGCGCATAGACTAGATAATGCAGATGAGATAAGTGCTGAAAGACCTTGGTGGTCAGCTTAGAACCGATACCATATTGATGTTCAATTGTTTTCTTCGAATTTTGATGACAGATTATACGGACTCATTTAGCGCTACAGCTATAAGACCGTGCATGAGTAGGCCCGCCACATGATGGACCGACGAACTGATGAAGTTCGCGGGATTTGAATGACACAGGACTGGTCTTTGTGGTGATTATTGGAGCGCTTATGTTCAGCAGTGGACATCTTTCAGCTGAATATTGATAGAAGCTATTGTTAAAGATGAGTAGGTAAATGATTAAAGCAACAGAATCCTTGGAATTTTCTTATAGGGATTATCCGTGATTGTATGATTGATGATCTTCAAGCCGTAATCCTCTAATCTTAGGATTAAAGATATGATAGTAGTCCACGGAACCACGCACTTAATGCGCAATATTGTGAAGATCTAATAACATATTATGTTTATAACGTGACTTCAAGAAACGTACTTGTAATTTTAATTGTTTAAGTAGATATTTTATATCAATTTAATGGTTGGATTGAATATTGTTTATGAATTGAGTGTTAATATAACTAGTTTTGTGCTTAGTCTCCTAGTTGGAAATTAATATTTTCTATTTTAAAGGACGGCTTATACATGGTATGGACATACTATAAATAAGTAACAGTATTATATCTCGGCAGTAACCTTGAAATAATTACCTACGGTCGCTCGGTAGATAAAACTTCCGCGTCCGAGCTTAACTGCCGCGCACTCGATACTGTTGCGTACTGATATACACTCAGATTTCAAACCCATTTTCTATTCGAAGATATAATACTGTTACTTATTTAAACTGTGGTATGTTATTACGCCTGATAAATTTCGACAAGCACAATTATTACAGTCATAAAACATATAGTTGTTGAAGTAAACCGTTAATACCAGGCAGTGAGCTCTACTACCGACCTTGCTGATCTTACTAAACTTTAACCAAGCTAACGATAACAAAACATAAGAAATAATAAAAATACCCATAGATATCCAAAAGCAGTAAAGGCATGGAACAAAATAAAATTAGCAAAGGAAAGAACTATTTTTCTATTAAATTATTTTTCGTTGCATAATCCTTGCCAGAATTTCTGCGGATTACCTCTCTGCGCTTTCTGATCTTTGGCGTGTTCCAACTCCTACTGTTTTTGATCAGACTCAAAAGAATGTTGCATTCATGAAACAATTAGCTTTATGTGATTATTTTCAAGAAAACTCCCTCCATTACATTCCAAGTTATCGTTTAGATGCCATTTTATATGTATACGATATAAAACGAACACACTTAAATACGAATGTAGGTGTTTCATGTTGCATAGTGGGTGTAAAAATAGTTTCAACTTACCATTTGATCCTATATACGGCAAAGGCTTCTGTTCATACAGAGGATAAATAATTAAGTATGTGTTCGGTATAATCATCACAAATGTTCTAGGGATTCTTAAATACTTTTTTGCAACAAAGAATTATGGGATATATTATTATTTATACTTACGAAGCATTCGTGATCAGAGATCTAAATTCGGTTAGAGTACGACTAGGAAATAAATTATCTGATTGGTACAGTTGCCAAGAAGTGAGCGGCTTACTGAGCTAAATTCTCTGGATTTGATTTAGTAAGTCTCAGTAACTGGGCATTTATATAGCGTCCACGAATGGTGATACTCCAACCGACCCTGGACAGTTAGCACTGATGCTAAGTTGCTGTCTGGCTTATATTTTTACTACGAATTGAGCTACCTAATCTAAGTTCTAGTGTGTAATGTTGCACTGCAGGGCAAAGGCCTCCCTCTCTATTTACCACACAATGCTGTCTATTGCTAGTGCCAGTCATTCCTTTCGGTGGGAGTCAAGCTCGTCGCGCCACCTTCGCCTTGACTTGCCGTGATGTCGTCGTGCGTTTAATGGGAACCCACTCGGTGGTTCTATTACCACATTTCTCATCTGATATATGGCAGACATGTCTGGAACAAGTCCCACCTAAGCTTAGCGGCTTTCTGGGTAACGCATGGCTTGCTGGCAAACCTCGAGCCTGGCCTTCTGCTGAATGACACGATTGAAGAAACCCGTTATCGACCACGGCTAGTGATTATCAACATCATCATCTCTATCAAATATTGCTTTTTTCATCGCTCTGCAGGGCTTAAGACTTTCAACGCCTCTGCTAAAGCCTTGTCTATAAATGTTTGATTCAGTTCAAACAAAAGCTACTAGAATAATCAGGGTGTTGCATTTGAACAAGGAGGAAATGTTCAACTTTAAGTTTTCATTCAATCGCATGGAACTGTCAAGGACTACAATAAATGCATGCATTGAATTGATGTGACAACAAATATTCAGTAAATGTAGGTGTTTGGGGCTCGTTACTAACTAATAACAGCCGCACAGGTCGATCGAAGATTAAGCTACGCTTGCCGCAGTCGGTTTGTGGATGGGTGACCGTAAATTTCATATCGAGACCCCACCGTGCCTCGAACAGCACCCAGCCGAGGGTCCCGGCTGTCAATAGATCTTCGATAGTCGTTACGGGTAGTCAGTAGCCCAAAAGTCAGACAACCAGCCTTACCAAGGGGTATCGTATCGATGGCCCCACCGAATAAACGTGCAAGAGTTCTTACACAATTTTTTTTATTTTTTGTTTCTTTTGCCTATCCTGCACCTACTTATTTTTTTTTGTGAATTTTAGACTCAAAACACGCCTATTATAATACTGAATTTCTTTATTCTAGGGAAATAATTAATTTTAAAAATTTAGGAATAATAGTATAAGCTATTATTACATGCTTTTTGAGTCGCTAAGTACACAAGAATAAACATGTAAAAACCTACAGACTTTTGAGAAGATTTGTGATTGTTTTCGAATTTGGGTAATGTCTTCTTACACGTGAATTAGTGTAGAAATGTGTGCCAATTTTATTAGTAATGTTTTATTCCATCAAATGGAAGTTTGAATATAAATAGGTTATTAAAATTAAAGTATTGCATTGTCTCTTACTATAACTATTGTTAGTGCTGGTCCTAATTTAAAGCTTATGTGACTGTTCGTAACATTACAGTACGTTTTATTTGTTGTGTATTATTACACGAATAAACGTGTTATGATTTATATCACTGTGACCTAGTCATGCAAATTTCACAAGAGTAAAAACATTAAATAGTTTTTCATGAATTTCCTGAAACTCGTTGCTGTTATTAAAAAAGTAAATATACAAGTCTATAGTTTATTTTTTTACCTATAATTCGATTATACATTATTTATACCTACTTACAATTAAATGAGCGTTATTGAAGTTTAAACGTTTTTATTTTTTGCTGTAAAGTTGTCATTTTTCTCTTACACGTTTATTCTGTGGGGCCATCATCAGTCTATCTGAGCTCCAAACCCAGTCACTGGGTTTGGAGCTCAGATAGACTGTCGCTTCATGTAAAATACTGGTATTCAGCTGCATCCGGAAAGACTTGAAGCCGACCTCAACATAGTTGGAAAAAAGGCAGCTTGATTTATTTATGTGTTTGAAATTTGGCTCTCAACGATTCCTTGATCTATTAAATGATTTGAATTTTCTTGAAAATTCTCTAACATGATCATTAAACACAATCTACCTCAGAGTTCTAACAAGTTTATCTCCAAGGAATAGGTAGTTGCGTGACGAAATTATTTTTACCCACAGATCTCATTTCAGTGACCTCAGGGGAGAAATAAGTGATACATAGTTGATATGGGGGAAAGTTTTTCAAAGTCATTATAATCTCCATCCGAACATCGTGTGCCTTTGGGAAAAGACGAGTTAACACTTCTAATGAGGATGAGAAGTTTTTAAATTATAAGGCTGTAGAGAAATGTTTGGTATGGTAGCTTGAAGATAAACGGAATCACTCTTAGAGGACCATGCAGATTGTTCTTTAGTTATTATGTGGAAGAATAATAGTTTATGAAACTCTTACATAACAGTACTTTTACATTATAATTTGTTTTATGTTTTAATTGCTAGCAATGTCCAGTTCCAAACCCAAAATTATACCGCTGGGAGCGCTGGGACACGCGACACAGCAGCAACCTCCATCACATTTAACAATACAATCATTGCAAATTGTACTTAAATAGAATTAAAATTATTTTATCTACTCTCTTATCGTAAAATTCTAATTATAAATTTCAAAACGAGTTTATATTGACATACCTTATAATAATACCGAAATTTAAAAATAGAATCATATTATAACACTTTTTCTCGAACAAAATAATGGTATAATAGTTATTAAGGCAACTGTTGTATAATATGTTGGTATTAAAACACGAATGTGGGTTTATCACACTAGGCGAAGTCGAGTGTGATAATAGTATCACAAGAGTTTTTTAATACTTAATTATGTACAGTTGCATACAAGAGTTTATCTACACCCATGATATTATTAATCCTCTATAAAAAGGTTCTGAAGGTGTTGTACAGTGTTGTAAGAACTCTATGTAAATTCATGGAAAGTTTAATTGCTGAGTATCTAATACAAACAATTTATAGGTAATAATATAATTATTTATTGTAATAATTATTTTTAAATTACGGCGCTGTGGTAGTGAAACGCGCGTACATGACAATGTTCTTTTTTTGAAATTCATAAAGATACCATAATTGAATAGTGAGAATGTGGCTGTTTGATGAGTAAGGAAGGGATAGAAAAGCAAAGGAGTTGCATAATGAAATTTAGTACAACATTATAATACTCGTTTGGATGATATTATGGTTACTATGACACTCGTTGTATTAATGTTGGCAATAAGCTAACTGTATCACATGAGTGTTACCCCTTATTATACAACAGTTGCATAAATAATTATTAAAGCATTATTTTGTTAGGGAATGTATTTTTTAATAAAACCTTTTAATTTCTTGTAGATAAACAAAAATTAGAAGGTAATTTTAAAAATATTGTTTCGCTTGACACTAAAAAGAAAAGCTTCCAATAAAATAATATTCCGTAGAATTCCCGAATTCCTGCGCAAACATGGAAACTAGTAAGTAACAAAACTGTGCGGTGTAATGTTTGTTCCGTGGTTATCGAACCCGCAGGTCTCAAACAAACGGGGACCACCTCACCGCAAATCTTTGACCGCTAACCTGAAGGTATAGTTGTGATCGAGAGGAAATTGAAATGTCAATCATGTGTATAATATCCTATACTATTAAATGAGCAATATTTGTATTTGTAATCACGTTCTCGAAAACAGCTCTAACGATTTCGATGAAAGTTGCAATAGAGGGTTTACGGGGGCGAAAAATCGATCTAGCTAGGTCTCATATCTGACAAAATTCGTTTATTCTGTTTTCATGTGATACAACGTTGGTATTGATATGAGAGGGTGTTCAATATATACAAATGGAGAAAAGGAATTAATTTTATTCGGACATTTTGCACATGCTAAGACATCAGTTTATTGACAACTATTTAAAAAGAACTAAAAGGTCTACTTGACATAGACAATGAGGTTTTAATCACAACACTACCCCTTAAACTATTGTCTTATAAAAACACAAATGTAACTAGTTAATTATTACTAAAATATTATAAGAAATATTACATTACATAGTAATAATTAGAATAACAATATTACACTGATAAAAGAGACAAACAGAACTTAACATGTTTCTCTTTAGTCAGCGGTTTAGTGAGCAAGTCAGCTACCATATCACCTGTAGGCATATAACAGACATCAATTAGTTTATTAATTACAATATCCCTTATAAAATGATGTCTAATATCTATATGCTTGGTACGTGCATGAAACATTGAGTTAGAGCATAGTTTTTGTGCCGACTGATTGTCATTGTATAAATTTACCTTACAATGAACTTGAAGACATTCATTCAAGAAAGTACGTAAAAACAACGCTTCTTTGCAAGCATCTGAAATAGCCATGTACTCTGCTTCAGTACTCGAGAGAGCCACAGTCCTCTGCTTACGGCTTTCCCAAGATATAATAGAATCACCTAATTTAAATACATACCCTGTATATGAACGACGGTCAACCTCATTGGATGCCCAATCAGCATCCGTGTAGCCATTTATGACCAATCCGCTCTTAACATACTTAAGAAAGTAATGACTTGTACCTTTGAGGTATCGCAGGACCCTTTTCGCAGCTTTCCAATGTGTTTCATCGAAGCATTCGTTAAATTGGCTCAAAACACCTATTGCATGCGAGATATCTGGTCTGGAACAAACTGAAATATACATTAAGCAACCTATGAGATTTCTGTAGTCGAAACGAGTATCCTTGACTTCACTTTTCTTCAGTTTCGATCCTACTTCCATAGGGGTCGGAGACGGTTTGCATTCAGTCATATTAAATTGACGTAGAACAGTTTCAATATAATGTGACTGATCTAAAGTAATCGATTCCTTATTCCTGCATACTCTCATGCCTAATATTTGATGAGCAGGCCCCAAATCCTTCATCTCAAACTCTGACATGAGTTTTTCTTTCATTATATCTCTTTCTTTGGATATTGGTGAAGAAAATAACATAATGTCGTCGTCTGCTGGGCCCATAACCTGATATGAGAGGGTGTTCAATATATACAAATGGAGAAAAGGAATTAATTTTATTCGGACATTTTGCACATGCTAAGACATCAGTTTATTGACAACTATTTAAAAAGAACTAAAAGGTCTACTTGACATAGACAATGAGGTTTTAATCACAACAGGTATATCTGGACGATATGTTTATCTATTTTCACCCGAGCTCGGTCGACCAGGTACTTCACATTTTATATGCGGATTATATGACATGCTCTGCCTAACCCTTTAGAGCATACAGGCGTGATGATATATTATTTTGTTTGGTCTTGAGCAGAAGCCATTCTATTTCACTGACACCTATTCCAATCTTGTACTCGGCCCAAATTGCTAATCACCGTCCAAATCCTGTCTGAAAGAGGAGACGATAGTGTCACTGCGCTCGACGCTTGACGTGTCCACACGTCGGATCCGCGTTTGCTAACAAGTCAATCGCCTTCCAAGGATGCCTCGTTGAGAGGTGAAACACGTGTCGATTTCTTACAGTGTTCTTTATGACTCTTTACAAGGAACAGTTACGCGGATTAGGTTACTAAATATACGTCTTCTATTGTATTTTATCACGGAGTGTCTTACAGGCAATGTATTGTATAGAATGAAAGCATAAAGATATACATATAGTAAGTACCTACAGGTAGTCAAACCAATACCCACAATTGACCGTCGCTCGTAAAGCGCTTGATACAATCCAAACCCTTTGCTTTAAATTTTACGCCCATCCGCTGCAGCGCTTTATATCCGTGACCGAGAATATATTGATGCAGGTTCAGACAATGGTTTACGACTGCTTTTATTTAGCTTGTGAGATTGGTTAGCTATAAGAGTAGAGGAAGACCGACGAAACGATGGAGGGAGTGTGTGAAAGATGATATGGCTTGAAAGGGAGTGAGTACCGAGATGACAACTAATAGAGAAGTATGGTACTTGTATGGTAAATGGTACTTGTTGATGGGCCTACACTGTCCTATCATACCTTTTAACACTGTAACTTGTAAACATTGTAAAAACCATTTACTTTTAAAAGAGTAACCGTGGAGTTTCTTGCCGGCTCTTCTCCATAGGAAACGACCAATTGAAACCGTGCACCTAGCTTCTGACGTTTCATACCGTGCCCTTGTAGGTTTATGTGAAATAAAAATATTTTGAATTTTGAATTTGAATATGGAAGAAAATTACATGTTGTGCAAACCACAAATAAATAAAAATAAATAAGGGAATGTTTCTTTTTTCTCATCTACCCCATGTTGTGGGGTATCATTAGAAAGGTCGTTCAAAATAATAACAAAATATTGCGAGTTTGTGAAAACTATTTTTGTATTTAGGGATCCTATTGCAAAATATTAAGCTTTTAACTGATTTTTTTTGTTAGAGTCAAGTGTCTCCCCCCCCTGCCAGCTAAATGGTTAGTTTTGGAAATCTGAAAAAATTCACTGTAGTAGTATATATAACGAAATTAAAAGGAAAACTATCACAGCTAAGTGAGCTGTACAGGTTAATGAGTAATAATCAACCAACTTAAATTTGCAGTTTGAAAAACATTATCTCCCATAGATTCCGTATCGGAGAACACGTTTTTCAACTACAAGTTCTAAGTTCTAAGTTTAGGGGGTTTGGTTTCCGCACTTAGTCCTACAGTGGACCATTGTGCGTGGGCCATAGCGGCCGTTGGTGGTTACTCCAACCAGCCCACCTCCCTCCAGAAGTCTATTAAGTCTCCTGGTCTGTTTAGAACATCTGTGAAAGATCTGGGTGTCCCGAGGGTCTGTGTTCTAATCTGGGTGACGCCTGTGCATTCAAAAAGCACGTGCGCGACGGTTTCCTCAGCCTCCATGCACGCCCTGCACAGAGGACTGTCCGTAATGCCTATTGTGTGAAAGTGTTTATTCAGCGAGCAGTGGCCCGTGATGGTACCCGTCACCAGGCGCAGGCCGTTTCTATCCAGGCGTAGTAAACGCCGGGTTAGCCTGGTATCCAAGGATGGCATGGCTTCCTTGGACTGCCTGCAGCCCGGTGCCGAGGTCCACCAGTGCTCGGCTTGAGTGTGGGTGAACTCCTGTAGCCACCTGCGTATCTGGTTGAAGGGGATGGGTACGATGGGCTCGGGTCCATAGACTGCCGTGCTGGATCCTCGTCTAGCAAGCTCGTCAGCTGCATCGTTACCCAGCGAACCGCTGTGTCCTTTTATCCATTGCAGTGTCACCGTGTTGCGGCTAGATACCGTTATTTGTTCTAGTGCATTGTGACATTCTAGTGTTAGCTTTGAGGTAATATGTTTTTTCCGTAAGGATTGAAGAACGGAGGCGCTGTCGGAGAGTATGCGTATGTTTGTGTCCGTAACTCTCCTAGCTTTTAGGGCGTGGACCGCTTGTATGATGCCCACACACTCCGCCTGATAGACAGTGTTGAACATTCCCAGCGGTCTGGATATCTTTATGTTAAAGTCATGTGAGAAGACTCCAACCCCAGTCCCGGAGTCGGTCTTCGATCCGTCTGTGTATATTCTCATCTCTTTCGAGCCTGAGTAGTCACACAGTTCTTCTGTAAGTATTATGTTGTAGTGCCTATGAAAGTGGTGTGTTTTCGGGGCTTTATCACAGGGTGATGCCATCATTGGTCGTCGTTTGATCGCATCTTCCTTTATACGTGTGTGCTTAACTCTAGAGTCTTTGTTTAGGGTTCCTGATACATGGAGCCTAAAGGCGGCTAGAGTCGCCTCCTCCCGCACGATGAGGTGCAGAGGAGGCAGTCCAAGCATTGCCTGTAGGGCGGCAGTGGGTGTAGTTCTCATACTGCCAGTGATTGCAACACATGCAAACCGCTGTAGTTTTTCGAGGTTCCTTTGGGCTGTGCTCAGGTCTGTCCTGGGCCACCAGACCAGTGAGCCGTATGTGATGATTGGTCGGATGATTGTGGTATATAACCAGTAGGTGACCTTGGGGCTAATTCCCCAGTTCCTGCCAAGCAGTCGCTTGCACTGCCACAGGGATATGCTGGCTTTTGTAATAATATAGTTGGTGTGTTTTGCCCAGTTCAGCTGTTTGTCTAAAAAGATGCCCAGGTATTTAGTTTCAGTTGATAGGCTTAGGGTTGTCCCGAAGAATCGTGGTAGCTGTAGTGTTGTCAGTTTCCTCTTTTTTGTGAAGAGAATCAGTTCGGTTTTTGTAGGGTTCACTGAGAGTTGGTGCCTGTTGCACCATTCCTCTACTATTTTTAGGGCTTGACGCATGAGATTGCATAGGGTGTTTTCGTGGGTGCCGTTTATTATGATGGTTATGTCATCGGCGTAGCCTACAGTTAAGTAACCTTTGTCGTTGAGTGTTTTGATGAGGCTGTCTACTACAAGGTTCCACAGGAGCGGCGAGAGGACGCCCCCTTGCGGACAGCCCTTCGCAACGATGGCCCTCGTAGTATCATTGACCGTGACTTGTACAGCTCTCAGTTTGAGCATGTTGGTGATCCAGCCACTCAGGGTCGGGTCTATGTTGTGACTGTTGAGTGCCATGTTGATGCTGTTGAACATGGTTTTGTCAAAGGCGCCCTCGATGTCAATGAAGGCGGCCAGTGCTGAGCATTTGTGGTCCACTGCGCATTCGATTTTGGAAACCACGCTATGTAGCGCGGATTCTGTTGATTTGCCCGTGGAGTACGCATGCTGGTGTTTGTGGAGTGGTTTCATCCGAAGAGGTCCATCTCGGATGTGCCTATCACAGAGTCTCTCGAGGGTTTTCAGTAGATAGGATGTGAGGCTTATAGGTCTATAAGCCTTGGGTTGCGTGTAATCGGTTTTTCCTGGTTTGGGTATGAAAATGACTTTTACCTCGCGCCATGCGAGAGGTATTTGTCTAAGTGCTATGCAGGCTCGGTAGATCTCCACCAGCCACGGTGTCAGATAATCTACCCCCCACTGCAGCAGGGCTGGGAAGATGCCATCCAGCCCTGCCGACTTGTATGGCTGAAAGGTGTTGATAGCCCACTTTGTTCGGTCTTCTGTTACTATGTTGCGGGCTCTTGACCAGTCTTGATCCGTTGGGGTCCATTCTGGTTCAGCCTCCCATGTCCTGTCCTCCAGGATTTTACAGTCTGGGAAGTGAGTCTCGAGAAGGACCTTACTGGTTTCAAAGTCAGTTAGTGTGTATGAGTTATCGGGTTTTTTCAGCGCGCCAAGAGTTCGGTCCTGATCAGCTGATAGGATCTTCCTTACCCTTGCGGCTTCATTATTAGTTTCGATGGATTCACAGAATTTACGCCAGGCGGTTCTCCTGGCGGTTCTGATCTGCTTTTTGTATGTATATTGTGTTTCTTTGTATATCTCCCAGTCGTCTGGGAGCCTCGTGTTTTTTGCTCTGTTAAATTGCTTACGTAGCGCATCTCTGAGTTTACTAAGTTCAGCGTTCCACCAGGGGCTTCTCTCGTTCTTGCTTTGTGGCGCTCTTAGTTTACAGCATGCGTGGTATGCTTCAGTTAGGTATTCAGATAGTTTTGTCACGGTGTATTCTAATTGTGCATGGTCCCTTATAGTTACTTGTGCCAGATGTCTAGCTAGAAGTGAAGCCAGAAGGCTTTTGTACTCCGGAACATTGGTGCGCCTCGGGTTTCGCCTCGGCGCGGGTTTTTTAGTGTTTGTGGTAAGTGAGAAGCGGATCCTTCTGTGGTCTGAGCAAGAAGGCTCGTCCGATACGTGCCAGTTTGTGATAAGGTTTGTCGCGTTTTCTGTAGCAAGTGTCAGATCTATGATTGTTTGTCCGCGGGCTGTGACCCAAGTGGGTTCTGAGCCGCGGTTAACAATGTTAAGATTAGTGGAGAATAAATAGGTGGATAGTACCTCTCCTCTGGAGTTCGTTGCAGCGCTGCCCCAGAGCGGGTGGTGGGCGTTTGAGTCGGTGCAGATAATCAGGTCCAAACGGGCGCGCTCGCAGTGCTGTACCAGGTCGGTCATCTCCTTTGGCGGGCAGTCTGCGGCCTCACCTGGCATGTATGCCGAGGCCAGCACAACATCTGGAACGCTACCTTCAGTTTGGAGCCTGACAGCTGTCAGGTCTCTGGAACAGAATTGAGTGAGTGGCGTAAAGGGAATTTCTTTGGGTATGTAGACGCAGGTTCTTGGTTTGTCTGAGCTGTGTGTGTCGAGGATTAGCTTACCTCCGGTGTTACCGAGGCCGCATATTCTGTTGTTTCTGATCCACGGCTCTTGGATCAGTGCGATGGTTCGGGGCTTTACCTCCAGCGCCCTGCGTAAGCTAGCCGTAGCAGTCTGGCTATGCTGGAGGTTGGTCTGGATAATGTTGAGGGTCGATGACGGCGGTGGAGAGGGGCTAGTCGGAGATGGATCCATCGGATAGCCTCTCCCCTGCCTCCTCTCTGTATCTGTCTCGGTCGTCGTGGTGTTCGCCCGGCGATGAAGCGAGTAATCGCTCGCTCCAGCCAGGTGATTCGGGTGGTATGGTCACGACGTCGTCAGCCATTGCCGCTCGGGCCATGACCTCCTCAAGTCGGTCGATGTCTGCGTCGTCCGTCTGTGTCTGTGTCGGTTGTGTCGTCTCCGTGCAGTCGGTCTGGACGTCAGAGGGTTGGGTCGCGGGCCAGAAGCGTACGTATATCGACCCGAGTAGGTACGATATGCGTCGCTCCCGAGCCCGGACTTTTACGGCTTCCTCCGGTGGCACTCCCAGGGTCAAATAAGTCCCGTAGTTGTCGCCACCGACGGTAGTTGCCCTGTACAGTGTCCACCTGGCGATGTCATACCAGGTATTCTGACGGATCAGAATACCGTGGAGTTTGGCTATGTCACCTCTGTAATGAGGGATGAATAGCGAAACTCTGACACGGGTGGGCACGTCAGATTGTCTCAGTACCGTGAGTGTCTGGTCGGTCGTCGGAAGTTTTATGTGTGGTACATTCTGGGTCAGCCAGGTCAGGGCGTAGTCGTCTTCGCACCACATCTGCACGGTACCTTCCGCTACCCGAGGGTATCCGCGGAATGCAGGGAGTGGTGCTGTCGAGTCAGTGCCCATAACGAGGTTTTCGAGGTCCGTCTTAATGTGCTCGGCCTCTTCCTTTGTCAGGTCTCTGGAGGGGGGGGGTAGGCAGATTGCTACGGCCAGCCGCGCCGGAATATCCTTCGTGGCTCGCGCGTAGGTCCTCTGCTCCCCTTGAGCGGAGTGGACCCTCACCCGCTTGGCGTCACCCTGGATCGTGCTCGGTGAAGCCGTGTCATCAGGGCGTCCCCTCTTCGCCGGCCCTGTACCGCTCGGTCCAGGCTGCGGCTTGGAGGTGCCTGGCTGGGTGTTATTTGCCGGCAACGCCGGGTGTAGGGTACCACCTCGCCTGCCCCTGGTGTGCTTGGGTCGAGGCCGGTCGTGGGGTCCGTCAGTGTTTCGGGGTTGGGTGTCGGTCCTCGCAGGCTCTGTCGCGTGCAGAGGCTTTCCGCGCTGGGTTGCCCCTTCGCAGGCTTGCCCCCGCACGCGTGGTTCCGCGTCCAGCCGCTTTGCGCGCTGGGTTTCCCCTTCGCGCTCTTGCGGCCGGTCGCGTGCGTCCGGCCCCTTTTCGCGCTGGGTTACCCCTTCGCGGACTTGGGGCCGGTCGCGCACCTCCCCTTCGGCGTCCGATCGCGCTTCGCGCTGGCTAGTGCCTTCGCGGATTTTGCGCTTTCGGTCGCTTACTCTCTTCTTCCGGGCCAGGATTTTTTCGCGCTTTGTCAGCGGGCGTACTTCATCGCCGGCAACCGGAGGAGTGTTGGGGCTGCTAGGTCTGTCATCCTTCCCCGTCTCTGTCTGTCTGTGCTGGTCTTGGTCTACGTCTGGGTTGGTTTTGCTGTTCCGCACGGTACTCTGTTGCCAGATGCTCGTGGGAGGCATAACTCTTGTAGTGGGAGCTGGCGCGTTAGTCGCAGCCGAAGTGGGGTTTATGGGCGCGTTAATCGCAGCCGGTGTTGTGGGCGCTAAGTCAGCAGCCGGCCGCGCTGTGAAGCGCGGCATCAATGTTGCCATTGTGCAGTTTGATGCCCCCCCCATATTACGTTGGGGGCTAACCGCCGAAGCGGTGTGGGATTCCCCGGCTTGGCCGGGACCCACCTGGGTAGATATATTCTCATCCTGCATGTTCATGGAATTGGGTGGTGGGCTTTTTTGGAAGCGAGGTTACCCTTCCTCTGGGACCGACGGGATACGGGGATGGGAGGGAAGGCATTTGGTGAATGGAGGGTTTCATTGGGGGTCACCCTAGGCCTGGGAGTTTGCTTAGGGGTTTGGGATCGACGGGATGTGTATGGATTGGGAGGGATGGGTTGCTCTGGTGATGGGCACATAGGAAGGGGTATGTGGGTTACCCTAAGTCTGGGATTTGGCTTTCGGGAACTTCTCTTGTCCGGGATCTATTTGAAAGATGCTCCGAGTGCGGGATCGCCCACCAACGGTCAATGTAACCGTTAGTGGTCGGTCCCGCAGCCGGAGTTGGGCTATCCGCAACCTGCCCACCCGCTCGGTTGCAAGAGAAGAAGTGCCTGGCAGTCCGGGTCGCTCCACCACGGATGTACGTATACATTTGCGTTGGAGCGGTCCAGCCTCCCCCGAGTTTTTTCAACTACAATGTTAAGTTTGTTCTTGGGATAAATTCATCTAAACTACGGAACCCTTCATTGTGCGTGGTCCGACACGCACTTGGCCGGTTTTTTTGTGAAAGGTATTGTAAAAAGGTGTGACTTCCATGAAAACGAAAAGAGAAAAGGTGACATTTCTCTTAATTTTTTAAGTGTTTAAAAATGAGGGAGTTTCATAATGTTGTCTTTTAACCATGCCATGTAGCCAGATTTTATTATTTATCTATACAAATAAATAAAATAATTGAAGCGTCTGTTTGTAATGTCAAAATAACAGTTTTTTACTATATGCTTATGAAAGTATATGTGTTACCTACTTTTTTGTCTGTCTGTCTGTCTGTTTGTTCAGCTAATCTCCAAAATGGCTGAACCAATTTTGGCGGGCAGCTAGCTGATGTTATAAAGAGTAACTTAGGCTTCTTTTATTTTATTTTATTATAAAAAGAATTAGGGACCACGCGGGCGAAGCCTCTGGCAGAAGCTAGTTTTAAAATATGAATATAACCTTTAATATTGTCCCGTTGGTCGACAAAGGCCTCATACTGGGAACGTACATCTGAAATCGAAAAAATCACATTAGTTCAAAATTAGAAAGAAATAATATCTCAACACTCACAAAAACGGAAAGACTCCGTCAATACTATCAAGCTAATGCAAATTTTAACTTGGCAACACTCCAGCGATGTTTTATGACAAAAGACAAATAACTTGGTACATTTGCTTTATTGCTACAAGGGTAATTTGGAGGGTAAGCAGTGGATTATTACATTAAGGGGTAAGTGTAGGTACTTAGTGACGAATGTGGAAGTAATCGGTAGTTTTATCTTTTTGACGAGTGGTAGGTATGTGGGAAAACGCAACTTTTGTATAAATAAGTAATAATTCATGAACTGTAGTCGACTCCGTAATTCAAAATTCAAAATTCAAAAGTCATTTATTCAAACTAGGCTGATAATCAGCACTTTTCGAACGTCAAAATTACATAAGACAGTCCCCCAAAACGCCCACCCTTCACCACTTCCTAGTGCGTTAGCTGGGAAGAAGAAGTGGCGCAACAAACTCCCCAGCAGCACAGCTGTCTGTTCAGTTAGAAAGAAAAAAAATGACTCTATACAATAGTATTCAACATACTTAATTAACCTAATTTAAATTATTATCCATATGTTAGCTAGCACACGCCAATATACCAAACAAAATCATCGAGAACTATACTCGGGCAGAAATAAAAACTAAACGTAAACAAAACTTAACGTCTTAATAAAAGCCTCCAGGCATAAAGGGCGTGCCCGCTTACATAAAGCTGTAACTGGAAGTTATAAATGATAAACTAGGACCATCGAGGTAAAATAAATAAACAGTTAATTACTAATAACAATAAATAATATGATCTATTGTCGAGGTCACTAGTTACATATTGCAATACAACTCATTAAAAAAAAACATTGTAATGAGTAGATTATGTCAACAATAAATTAAAATTAAAATAAACGATTATATGAACTCATATAACCTGTCAGTAGGTAAGCTAATTCTGGTGAAAGAACATAAAAATTGTCTTGAATTAATCACAGCGACCAACTATTCTTATCATTTAAGTAGTCGTTGATAGAATAGTATGCCTTTGAACAAAGGTTGGATTTTACTTTCGTTTTAAACGCATTAAAAGGCAAATCTAGCAAAGAAGAGGGTAACTTGTTATAAAAGGTTATACCAAGCCCAAAAAATGAGTTATGAACCTTATGAAGCCGGTGAAAAGGAACTCTTAGTTTTTCCTTATTTCTAGTGTTAACATTGTGAAAATCACTGTTCTTACTGTATAAATGTATATTTTGCCTAATATATAAGATGTTGGCGAAAATGAATTGAGATGCCACTGTGAGGATACCAATATCTTTGAAAAAATCTCTCAGAGAAACTCTGGGGCCTAGCTGGTAAATAGCTCGAACAGCTCGTTTTTGAAGGACAAATATATTTTGAATATCAGCAGCTTTGCCCCACAGCAGAAGACCGTAGGACATAACGCTATGAAAATAACTAAAATAGACTAATCGAGCTGTATCGACGTCAGTGTATTGTCTTACTTTCCTGACGGCGTAGGCGGCAGAACTGAGCCTTCCCGCTAGGCTCGATATATGTGGGCCCCACTGAAGTTTGGCATCTACTGTTATGCCCAGAAAAACTGCCGAATTTACAGATTCAAGCACCTCTTTATCTAAGACGATGTTGGGTCCTAGATTTCTAACATTTGGTAGGGCGAACTTAACACATTTCGTTTTCTTGGCATTGAGAACTAGGTTATTTGTCGTAAACCAATCCGTAACCATTGAGAGTGCACTGTTTACATCGTCAAAATCTTGTCTATTCCGGTCTACTTTAAAAATAAGAGAGGTATCGTCTGCAAACAGTACAACTTCACAGATACCCTTTAAATAGAATGGTAGGTCATTGATATACACTAAGAACAAGAATGGACCCAGTATTGAGCCTTGCGGTACACCTAACTGAACTGGTAGCCCGGAAGATTTCACACCATTAACATCTACACATTGGGACCTATTATGTAAATACGAATTTATAACGTTGAGAGCTTCGTTTTGCACACCGTAATGACGCAGTTTACGCAAAAGCGTGTCATGGTGCACGCAATCAAAGGCTTTGGAGAGATCACAGAAAACCCCAATAGCATTTTGCGAGTTCTCCCATGCGTTAAATATGTGTTTCAGCAGAGCAACACCCGCATCTGTAGTCGAACGACCTTTTGTAAATCCATATTGTTCATTATGAAGGAGGCTATTTAAATTAAAATGTCTTAGCAGCTGCTTGAGTATTAACTTTTCAAATATTTTGCTAAATGCTGGTAAGATAGAAATAGGCCTGAAATTGCCAACTTCATTTTTATTACCTGATTTAAATAATGGTATGACTTTACTATTCTTCATGAGTTCAGGAAAAGTTCCTAAATCAACACATTTATTAAAAGTAACAGCTAGATAGGGGGCTACGATGTCTATTATATTACTTAAAAGTTTAATGGAGATGCCCCAGTAATCACCAGTGTTTTTAGACTTGAGTGTGTTAAAAACATTAACTACATCACGAGGCGTTACATGTTCGAAGCTAAATATGCGACTATTTTTAGACACACTACTAAGCAAAAGGTTTTCAGCTTTAGACGGGGATGAATTTAAGGAGCGAGTCGTAGTTACAGGTATGTTTGCAAAAAACTCATTAAACGCCTCAGCTACGTCAGCTGCTTTATCAACTAATTTATTGTCGACCATAATCTCAAGTTGTTTATCTTGTTTAACCGACTTACCCGTTTCATTATTAATAATTTTCCAAGTGGTTTTAACTTTATTATTGGAATTTTTAATTGAATCGCTTAAAAATTTAGATTTAGCAAAAACACTGACCTTTTTAAATAATTTTGAATAACTTTTGACATACTCTAGGAAAGGAGTATCAAACCTGTATTTTTTCAAACCATATAACTCGTATAGTCTCGCTCTACTTTTATAAATTCCCGGAGTGGCCCATTGGTTAAAGCCAACGGAGGTGCCATTAATTTGAATAGTTTTGGTCTTGAAAGTAGATTGGTACTCTTTTTGCACAACATCAAAAAGGGCTCCATAGATTTCATTGGGATTCTCGTGTTCTACTATAGATGGTGTAATTCTATGAGCTATATTATTTTTAAACTTATTGCCACGAGTAGCTGTATAAGGCCTGCATTCTATTTTATGCGGCTTTTTATGTAATGGCATGGGGAAGCTAGCTAATAAACCACAGTGGTCAGACGTTAAGTCACTTAACACTATTTTATTTTTGGCATCACAATCACTAAATATATTATCAAGACAAGTTGAAGAAGATGCCGTGATCCTAGTAGGTTCAAAAAACAAGTTAATTAAATTATAAGACCTAAACAGATTAAGAAGTCTAATGCTTAATGGAGTAACATCTAAAATATTAATATTAAAATCTCCACATAAAATTATACTTTTATTACTTGATTTTAACCTATTGAGTGAATCCTCCATTACCGATTCAAAACTAATAAAATCACCTGAGGGGGGCCGATACACGCAAATTATAACGTATCGCTCGAGTTCAACACAAGACAACTCAATAGTGCGCTCGATGGAAAGATTAACTAAATCTAAACGTTGTTTACATTATTTCAACTTGTTTGAAACAAGAACTAAAGATCCACCGCGAATGGCGCTTTTCCTTACAAACGCACTTTGTACAGTAAAATTATCATCATTGATAAACACTACTTCATGTTCTTTCAACCAGTGTTCAGTCAAACATAACACCTGAACATCATAGTTCTCTATAAACAAACTTAACTCTAGCTCTTTGCCGGACAGACCCTGCATATTTTGATGAACAACATTCAAAATATGCGGCTCACCCGTTGTCGCTCCTAATAGTTTAAACTATAAGGCGTATCAAAAGTAGTGTTAGTACCACTACTAACAATAATCGGTGGTACACTACAGGTACCAGAGTCACTGTGTATATTGTATGCTAAGAGATTAGCAATTCGTCTTCTACAACTAGGTGGCAAATACATTGTATAATTTGTCAGTTTGTAATCAGTAATAAATTGATTACAATCAAAATATAAAATAGCGTCATTGTGACGACATGTCCTATTATAAATTAACATATTTAAGTTATAAATGTGCCTATTTTGCTCATCAGACAAATACTTAGAATAAGGCAAGGCACAGAAAATAAATTTGCAACTATTGGTCTCATTGAGATGTAACATCAAATGGACACATTCAATTATGTCCTTTTTCTTGACAGTTAAACTATCCCCGAATAATAAAATAACAGTGGAACTGGGGTTTATTTTTGTCAATTTAATATTATGAATGAATATTATGAATTAATTGGCTAATACTGGCAGCTTTTTTTTAATTGCTTTAACACGCAAGGTTGAATGTCACTTGACCTTCACAAAACTTCAAGGTCTATTTTTTTTGCTTAAGAGCCTGTTTACACAGCCCACCAGCACCGCGCCACAAACATTTCGCTGCTTAGGTGGTCACACGGTGAGATGAAACAGTGCCGCTCTAGCGTCGCAAGGCGTAGATTTTTACCCGGTTGAAGGCGATAGGCTCGCCCTCTATTAATAATAATAGCAATTTTATTTCCAAACTACTGTACACATGACATGGATGAGGTCTCGACCCCTGAACTAGGACATCCTATTACATGGGACTTAAACATAACGGGCGAATTGTGTGTGTGCTATAGGTACACCTCCGCCTAACCCTTCCGAGAATACAGCCGTGAAGCTATCTATGTACATTATGATTAGAACAATCGGGCAACAAACTGCTACGAAAAACTCGTAGCTGCGTAGCGGCGATGGCGTAGCAAACTCTTCCGGTTGCAAAAATACCATTATCGTACTTTCCGATCTAATTCAGTTTAACCGACACATAATTATGTATGTGTGCGTATACCTAACAACAAGTTCACAACAGAACATTACGCCTGTATTACTCGTAGGGATAAGCAGAGTGTAGTACTGTAGTCGTCCGATTGGCTTTGACAACCGACCTTCACGAATATTTTGTAAGATGACTAGCTTCATGGGACAAAAAGTAGTATTTTTTTTCCCCAGGATACCATCCATCTCCTTAACAAATTTTATCAAAATCCGTTCAGTGTTGTAGGTGCTAAAAGGTAACACCCAGACAGACAGACCGACAGACAAACAGTTAGTTTCGAATTTATAAATTAATAACGAAAGAAAGTAGCCTATGTCCTTTTCCAGGTCATAGTCTATCCATGTGCCAAATTTCATCCAAATCCGTTCAGCCGTTTTAGCGTAAAAGCGTAACAAACAAACAAACTCACTTCCGCATTTATACATAATATTACATAATATAATATATAGTAACAGTAATATAGTATATTATAGTATACAGTATGAATGGTATGACTGAGATAAACACTATTTCATATTTTGAAGATTAGAAAATAATGGCGGATCAGGTTGAAGACGTGGCAGCGCGCGTCATCGTCGAAACAACGTCATAACGTTAATAAGTCGCAGATGCAAATCTTGAAATTATTACTATGAAATTATAAAAAACGCTTTTCATTTAATAATCCTGGTAATATATTTAGTTATTTATTTAATACTTCAAGCACACAAATGTACAGAGGCGGACTTAATGCCACGGGAATTTTCTACCAGTCAACCTTTGGGTGATGGAGAGACAAACAGTGGTACGTGCAATAGCGAGAATTGAGGAATAAATATTTATTTAAATATAAAGATTATGCTCTGTCGGAACTTAACTCCGCCGAAGCTTTGTAATGGAACCCTGCTCAAAGTCGTCTTTGCAGAGAAATCGAAGCGAAAATTGTAACAGGTTGTGGCGTTGGCTAGACAGTGTTCATTTCTGGTATACCGTGTATACCACAAATTCCCCACAGTTACCCCTTCCAGTTTAAGCGCGTGCAGTTCCCTGTGAGCATTGCTTTGTGATGATTATCAACAAGTCACAGGGGCAGACACTGAAGGCTACGGGTGTCGATCTCAGGACAGGCTTCTTCTCACACGGACAACTGTAATTCGCTTGCTCCTGCATCACTAGTCCTGACTCTTTTTATATTTTGGCTGCTGAGAACAAAACTACAAACATACGTAGTATACAGGGCAGTTCTATAAAAATGTTGATGTTATTGGAGTTTATTGTGGTGTCTTACGACGTCCACGCTATCGAAGTTGCGGGCAGAAGCTAGTTTAAATATAAAGATATACATATACCTATTAAAAACTATAAATATAATACACACCTAATTATATATAAATTAAAGCACAAGTAAATATACACAAATCTATTAAAACAAATACGATCAATCAATGGGAAAACATTACCGTTGTGATGATAATGCCAGCTCCTTGCGAACTTTAACTTTAAAAGAAAATCGGTTGCTTGTTTTCCTGATTTCCTGGGGGAGCGCATTCTATAGATAGATAGTCTGAATGAAGAAGGAAGAGTGGATGAAGTCTCTGCGGAGAGTGGGATATATAGGAAGAAGACGATTGTGAGATGAACGTAGATTACTATTGTGGTTGGCGCAAATGTACTGAAAGTACACAGGCTAGATAACCAGAGGAAGAGGGAGAGTCAAGAAATGAAAATAAGGTGGTCAGTGCTCTTTGCTCTCTGCGCTGGCGTATGGGCAAGCAATTTAGAAGCGACAGATGCGCAGAGACATAATACAATATAAGGGCGTGAAGCCCTTATAGTACACCGACATTTCGCCAGAAAACGGAGCAAAATACAAGTCAAGTTTATACACGACTAGCTTCGCCCGCGTGGGGTTCGAAAACGTACTACCTGTACAAAAAGAGCTAGCCTATATTCTAGCCAAGGTCACACACGCCGGTCAGGTCCACATGTGTGCCTTTCATCAAAATCCGCTCAGCCGTTAAGGCGAAAAAAGCAACAAACAGACAGACGAGTTACTTTCACATATATAACGCTAGCTGTGCCGCACGGTTTCACCCACCTCGATGGGCTCTTTAGGGTCGTAGCATGATGTTTAATAGCCTATAACTTTCCTCAAGAGTTGGGCTATCAAATGCAAAAAGATTTTTTCAAATCTGACGGGTAGTTTCAGAAATTAGCACGTTTAATCAAACAAACACACTCTTCAGTTTTATTGTATTTGGTATAGATTAGTATTAGTTTGGATTATGGTTAGTTTTGATTGGTATTAGTATACGTAGATCTATAACATTCCTGTACGTGTTAACATATTTATTTTTACGTTGAACTTATACCCTAGGTTATCAAACTGGGATACACGACACGTCTCTCTTCCCTTTTATAGCCATTTTACGAGTATCTAACATTTGCTTGAGCATTTTCTACAGGTCGTTAAGAAAATTCTAGTTTAACTCTTGCTGTTCTGACGTTAAAAGTAGGTCAGAGTTCCCGGGGTTTATTAAAAAAAACATTAAAGAAATAGGAGGTCAGATATGCACTATGTAAAATACTGGTATTCAGCTGCATCCGGTTAGACTGGAAGCCGACCCCAACATAGTTGGAAAATTTTATTATTCCTTTCTTTCTTTATACATAAAGATTGAGCTACTTTCTTCATTGCCTTTACCTTGAATTTATTTACAGAAACTACGACTTAACAGCCTAAGCAGCCCATTACAATATTACAAATAGGTAACCTTACCAAAGTGCGCTGCAAAAAAATATGTTTTCGCGATGTTCTAAGAACTGTTGTACCTAGAGTACTTATCAGCCCACGCCGGCTATAAAAGTCGTGTAAAGGAAAATGTAATATTGTTTTGATCGTCTAGGAAAGGTAATCTTCCTACGCGCAATGAAGGAGTTATATTATTCGTCTTTTGATTCTCACGCTTTTTGCATAAATATAGGACATTCTGTAGTTCAAAATAAACGGCTAGGTGTAAAGTGATTCCGATATCCTATTACAGAAACAACAATTGCATTTCAAAATAGATGAAGACTTAAAATACCTCGTGATTTTTTTATCGATAATGCTACGGTTTTCTAGAAGAGCCGTGGCCGCTATATAGTGTCTGCAATTTACCGGCGAAAGACGTCACTGAAACCGATTTTGACACCGTAAAGTTAAACTCAACTTAACGGGCACCTAGCGGTCCAAGCTGGTACTGTGAGACTTCTTGCGACAAAACGAGCGTGCATAATAACAAGATTAAGCAATTATACTTGACAGGCAGTCAAGTGAATCAGTTGGTCGAGTGAATCCCTCGTTGGTCTAGTGACTGCCGCGTTCATCTAGTTATTGCCTCGTTGGTGTCCTGCCACGTTCATCTAGTGATTGCCTCGTTGGTCTAGTAACTGTCGCGTTTATCTAATGATTTCCTCGTTGTTCTAGTGACTGCCGCGTTCATGTAGCGATTGCCTCGTTGTTGTCCTGCCGCGTTCAT
This sequence comes from Agrochola circellaris, assembly GCA_914767755.1. Classification (NCBI taxonomy): domain Eukaryota; kingdom Metazoa; phylum Arthropoda; class Insecta; order Lepidoptera; family Noctuidae; genus Agrochola; species Agrochola circellaris. The sequence goes on along the minus strand of OU611863.1, from coordinate 15,413,419 downwards.
CTAGTGATTGCCTCGTTGGTCTAGTGACTGCCGCGTTCATGTAGTGATTGCCTCGTTGTTCTAGTGACTGCCGCGTTCATGTAGTGATTGCCTCGTTGGTCTAGTGACTGCCGCGTTCATCTAGTGATTGCCTGGTTGGTGTCCTGCCGCGTTCATCTAGTGATTGCCTCGTTGGTCTAGTGACTGCCGCGTTCATCTAGTTATTGCCTCGTTGGTGTCCTGCCGCGTTCATCTAGTGATTGCCTCGTTGGTCTAGTAACTGTCGCGTTTATCTAATGATTTCCTCGTTGTTCTAGTGACTGCCGCGTTCATGTAGCGATTGCCTCGTTGTTGTCCTGCCGCGTTCATCTAGTGATTGCCTCGTTGGTCTAGTGACTGCCGCGTTCATCTAGTGATTGCCTCGTTGGTCTAGTGACTACCGCGTTCATCTAGTGATTGTCTCGTTGGTCTAGTGACTGGGATTTGTACCCGGTTGATGGCAATAGGCTCGCCCCCTATTACGTGGAATTTAAACATAACGGGCAAAATATGAGTGTAGGTACTCTATGAACACCTAACCGTTCAGAAATAACAAAAGTGATGTTATGTCATGTATATGAAGCAATACTTAAACCAAATAAACTCAATAAAATAATTAAGAAACGCAATTGCCATCTCCATTCGTCCTTACGCCATGACTGTATTGTCACGCAACTGTCATGAAGCTGCTCTTTGAGTTCAAACATTAGAAGCCACATATATACATTTGAATATCGATCAAATCGCATTCAAACCCTCACTTCACATTGTAAAGTTGAACTAAAAACTTTTCACCTATCGATGAACTGCTCCAAGTGCTAACGACTTGTTAACTTTTCCACTTTGTAGCGAGAGCGATTATCGGCTGTCATTACTAGCATCAGTGTAGGTGGAACGTAGTAGATGTCAATATGGTTTGTCATTTCTATATGAGCTAGTAGTTTTTGTTTTTCTCTTTAAAAGTAAACCACCGGTCCCACCGCCAGTGGATAACGAAAAGCGAGTTGAGCTAGCAACTGAAAAAAAAAAGAACCAACTTTTAATCATACTACCTTCTACCCGCGACTTCTGTCGCGTGGAAGTCGTAAGAAACCACAATCCTGTAACAAAACTTCAAACGTCGTATACGTTTGTAGTCTAGTTCTCAGCAGCCAAAATATACAGAGTGTCAGGACTGGTGACTCGGGAGCAACAGACGTACAGTTGTCCGTGTGAAAAGCTGCTTGTCCTGAAGTCAAAACCCGCAGCCTTTAGTATCGGCCCTGTGACTTGTTGATAATTATCGCAAAGTATACACTCACAAGGAACTGCACGCGCTTAAACTGGTAATTCTGGGGAATTAACGGTACACGCGGTATAAACACTGTCTCGCCAATGCCACAACCTGTTAGAATTCCTGTTAGAATTTTTTGTTTTAAGGAGCATAATCGGGACACCGACCTTCAGCTAGATGATGTGATGGAAGCCCACTTGTCATTAGCGAATTCAGAAATTCTACGGGGTAATGTGTGGCATCATTTTCCTCCACATCAGTTTTAATGGAAGTGTATATCACTCTCTTATATTTGCGAGAGAATACTGTGGTTGATCATTTTTGGCGTTAAAATGGAAACACGCCCAAGAATTCTCTTGGTTCGGTATTCGACTGATATCCCCGTACGCCAGACGAATCAGATCTTCTAAAGTGGGAACTACTACACCAAGAGTCTCTGGTAGAGTGTCTTCACCAACTTTTAGAAGAACATCAGACAATTCTTCAGCATGTGAATTCCTGCCAAGCCGAGCTCGTATGTTGATGGTCAAGCGCAGTCCATGAACTCTCGACAATAGAGTCGACCTTTTCAACGAAGCATTCACCTCGTCAGACAGAACTGTGGCAGCACCCATCATGTCTTGGTTCCCGCGGATGTCCTGCAGGGTTCTGTTTACAGCTTCCACTGTCTTCCTATTTGCCATAATGCATTCATCGCATACGATAAAGCGCATCCCTTCCCCTTTTACTGTTGCGTGACACCCCACAAACAGCGTTTATTGCTCTCTAAATCGATGGGAATCGTAAACATGGATGGCGTGCGTTGTACTAACTTTAACTTTTTCGTATTTATATACTTGAATGCGATTTTATTGCACTTGCATATAAAAGCGGACAAAAGGGAGCACGTCGGCTTCAAAAAAATAGGAAACATTTCAGTATAACTTCTTATTTTCTCGAAGGCCTACCCCATATAGATACTGGTACTCTAAGCACAACCAGCGCAGCGCTTACAGTATCTAATTATGTAACGTCAGTTGATGACTTTTGTCTTTGAATTTCTTAGGGTCTAGTTTATAACAGGTGCCTGAACCGCGCGTTCTGAACGCTGCGGTTTGGGCACTCAATACAATTGTATGAACTTCTATGTGGCGAATTAAATCAAGCGCTGCCGTCCAAGGGCGGTTCCACATAATGCAGCCACTAGGAAGTGGGCGGTCTCAGATGATGTTTTATGCATAGAAGATCCAACTTCAACAAACAGGTCTTCGGTAAACATACCATAATATATTCTAGGCTGTGTGGGCTAAAAAATCAACGCAATAAAAACTGTATGGATCTATCGCAGTAAGATGGTTATAACCGTGATATAGTAGTAGTTATATCCCTACAGATATAGCTATAAAAATAAATTAAATTGTTAAAAGATAATGAGAGGAACTGTACATACATGACTAACTTTTGCCCCCGACTTCGTCCACGTGGAAGTCAGCTATAACATACCTTAAAACATCCATCTTCCTATGTCGGCAATCGTTTGACTTACTATCACTGAAAGAATTTTTGAAATCGGTTGAGTAGTTCCGAAGACCTTACATTTAAGATTTTACATAACATTACATCACGCCTGTTGTCCCCGAAGGGTTTAGCAGAGGTGAACCCATAGTACACCCACAGTTCGCCAGCAATATTTAAGTCTATTGGCGGATCCAGGATTGTAATTTGGGAGGGGCTTGACCCCGCTGAGGGTAGGTTTTAGCAAAGTACCTAAACACTAAAAAGCACACAACGTTTTATTTTGCTTAATGCATAACAAACCTGCTCGGATTTCTTTTCGCAAATTCCTCAATGACTTCGTTAGGTTGTAGACTATCAGAAATATCTCGGTGAATACACATAGCAGCCAAACCGAGCAGCGTGAGTAGCAGAATAAGTGGCGCGCGGATTTAAAATTCAACAAAACATCATAAATAAATGTAAAATAATACTTATCATGTTAGGAATAATTGATGACAATTGTAGCTAGTTTACACTAGCTACAATAGATACTCAATATTGTAATTTAAAAAGTTTCATTAGAATATTTAATATCAAGTTCACTTTAAGTTTTGTCATGGAAGAACTCAGATGCTTTTGGGGGGTTTTTCCCATGTAATAGGGACCACGAGCCACTCAGATAACACTTTGCCCGACCCGGGAATCGAACCCAACCCAGAACCTCATCATACTCAGCAGTAGCGCTTGTGACCACTAGACCAACGATGAAGCCCAAATTTTACTTCTTTATAATATTTGTATAGATTAATCCACCTTCTGCACGAGGAGGTCAAATGGTCAGACACAAGCCCAAACCAATAAAGCATAAGAGAGACTCATTTTCAGACTTGTAACTATATATAAAACAATCCTACCTGCCTACTTGGTAACAATTCCAATTTCAAACGGATAAAAAAGTATTTTCCAAGTGACCAAGGAGTCTCTCTATGTAGTCGATGAAGGCCACAAATTCCAATCATCTTCGGCCATCAGGCTATAGGCCATGAATCCATTGACGTCGTTAAATCTGACGTAAGTACCACGCCCTCGTAACAGGGTGTTACTCGCAAAAAGGCTATATTTAGAGCACAAACAATGGCTACGCGGAAGGTAACCTTGAGCACTGAACGAAATTGAATGCCCTAATTTAATAGGTGTACTGGTTCAGTTTAGGTAAGGAAAATATTAAAATGATCCTCAAAAAATAGATTGACCTTCTTATGATGAACACTTTTATAATAAATGAGCCTCTTTTTAAATGTCAAGCTTTTGCTCATAGTTGGTGGCAGTTCGTAAGCTAGGGCTCACAGACCAAATGGGTTAGGTTAGAACAAAACGCGCGCAAGCGCTACATCCAAGATGGTATTGTTATATGTATTGTATTATATTATGTACTTGTAGTATTTTAGGACCCCAAAATAGGAATTTTTAGAAGTTTACAAAAAGAGGCGCAATCATTAAATTAGAGTGTTTAATAATATTTTAGAAAAACAAAATGGGAATTATTTGATATTCGATTAGATACATGCCTGTAATAATGGAAGCTAAAGTTTTTGGAATATCGGGTGTAAAAAGACACTTTCCGAAGCCGAAAGCCACATATTCTACCCATTATTTGCATCATTTTTTTCCACTAGACCATACCTGGGAATCCACTGGTTCTGGAGATATTGAAGGTCAAAGTCGCATTTTTTTTTTTTACTTTTTCACGAAAATGAATTTTATGCGATAATACGAAACTTTTTTCCAAACAAACATTACCTGAATTTTAGATTTATCTTAACAGATTACGCATTTGAAGTTACAAAAACGCAATGAACAACAAGTACCTACCTACGTAGCGTAGGGGCGGAGCTTAACTAACACTGAATCCGTTCATTCAAGCGTGGGTTCGCGTTACATTGCGCGCAATAAAAACTTGTTTTTTTTTATTAAAAAAAAAAAAATTACGGTTCCCAGCAATAATTTTTGCGCAAAGCTACTTAGCTATACGTACAGCATGCGTAGTTTACGGCTTTGTGATGTGTCTTTTTACACCCTGTATGTAAACGTCATATTTTATAGTCTCTTAAGGGAAATTAAATTACAATTAAAGTTTTGATCGCGATCAGTAACTAAATTGGTACCAACTCAGTATAGAATATAGAGATTAAAAATATATATACCATCATAATCAATTTCTGATGGAAAATCCAATAAGGCTGTCGACCGAATAAGAAGGTCCGACCTGGGAATTAAACCCAGCAACTCGGAAAATATTTATTTTGATTTATTTATATATAGTTTATTTAAAACATACACTACAAAATATACAATCCAAAATATGGTACATACAGTACATTATAGGCAACCTTGGAATGGACAGTGATTTCATTTAAAGAACCAATAGGTACTCTATGAGTGCTTACCCCGGTTATGAGATCGATCGTCGATCCGATTTTCATATTGAACAAACCGAGCCTTATTTCATCGCAGTAATTTTCTAAGCATTTGTCTCAATTAAATAATTTTACAGGCATTTTTGAATTGTCATGGAGTCGGTCAGCCAGAAATATGAAGCTAGTTGCTCATTCCAAAGCAAAGTACCTATGGAGATGAAGGGGCAAGAATCTCACTCTTTTAAAAATAATAAATCAAGTACTCCCATGCTTTAAATTATACAACAGTAACAAAACAGTTCAATAAGTCATTTGGAATCGTTTGTTAGTCGCCCCAACGCCCTCGCAAAGAGAGGGCGCCTTTTAAGCGCATAAGCTCTACAAACATTGTTAAACGTTCTAAATTAAACTCGGTGAATGAAGGAAGAGGCACAAAACACACAGCCTGTCTTTACTGATGACAATGGCCAGGCCTTTGAATGGCCGCATCAAAGGCCAGGCCATGCTGGCCATGAATCATCGCACAGGACGGCTATTGTTGATAGTGACAGTCGATATCACTCGCCCTTTGTGCGAATTTGAACTCATTGAATGCATATTTAGTCGAATTATAAATTTGAATGTACATTATTATGTGCACGATTTTATCTACACTAATCTATCCTATCCTATCTATTAAATGAGCAATATTTGATATCACGTTCCCTAAAACGGCTCTAACGATTTCGGTGAAAGTTGCAATATAGGGGTTTACGGGGGCGAAAAATCGATCTACATAGCTAGGTCTCATATCTGAGAAAATTCGTTTTCTCTGTGTTCACAGCCTCGGGAATGTGATACAACGTTGGTTTACCTGGAAGATATGTTTATCTGTTTTCACCCGAGCAGAGCTCGGTCGGACCAGGGGGCCTACTCCCTAAGTGTAATCCGTAGTTTCGGCCGTCATTACGGGCGCTTCGCTATATTTCTCACTTACGGTATGTCTGTAAGTGAGACGGAGAACGAAGCGCCCGTAACGACGCCTGAAACTACGGAGTTCGCTTATGGAGTAGCCACTAGTTATCTACTACTAATAATACTAATAATAATGCTGCAGAGTTTTTTTATGTTTGTTTGTTTGCGCTTGTCTCTGGAACTACCAGCCGGATTAGAAAAAATCTTTTTGCGTTTGATAGCCAGATTCTTGAAGAAGGCTAAGACCCTGAGGAGCTGAACAAAAAGAAACAGTCAGAAAGAACGCTACGCGAAGACGAGAAAGTTGCGGGCAGAAGCTAGTACCTATTATAATGTAGAGGTAAAGTTTGTAAGTTTAGATGTATGAGGTAAACTCTGGAACTTCTGATTCGATTTCGAAAAAAATTTCACTGGCAGAAAGCTATATTATTGTCGAGTGCCATAGGGTATGTTTTAAAGTATGGTTGACTACCACGCGGGCAGAAACTAGTGTTTTCTATAACGTGTTAATGGGACTACAGGACCTAAACGTGCCTAAACGCAAGTTTTATAATGCATAAAAGAATATGATCCACTGCAGTAAACAAAATCAGAAAAATATATGATATTCTTCAGGATATATGCTAGTATGATAGTGTGTTGAAAACATAATACAACTAATTTGATACGATAGAAAAAAATCATGAAGATACCTCTAAAAATTTCTTTTAACGAATAAAAATCATATTAATTTACATGCAATAATTCTGATTTTTTGTCAGATTATTCTACAAGCTACATATTAGCATAATAGTGTTTTAATTTTCCAGTCCAATCAATAGATTTTTTGTAAATCGCTAACTGCTTCATATTTTGCAATAAATTACCTGCGTCGCGTCATCGCGCTTCTCTTTCATTTCTATGCAGTCCGACAGTGACCGCGCTTTAGCTGTTGTAGCCTCTTAACTGATATTTTTTCAAGTTATCTGGTAAATTGTACGTATCCGGAGTCTATCAGGCCTTAGAACAGCAGACAATTGTTAGAGACACAGTGAACATTTTCAAGTGTCTAGAATGTCACCGCTGTTCTCTCTTATACCTCTCAAATCGGACAAAACAACGCGGCTAAGCTTGAGAAATGGGTATAGTGGTAGCTCGACCCAGAATGTGCGCCGTCACAAAATTTTCTGCTACTAAGTACTTGAAATATATGTCAGTAGAGGAAACATTTGGGAAAACGCTACGAACGCACATTGATGATACAAATTTAACTTCTCACAAAGTTATTCGACTTCGACAACGGAGCAGCCCCACCTAGACAAGACTTATGTCCTACATGTAGCCGATGAACTGTAAAGACGTTGATTGCTATAAATCGCGATAGGTAAAGGAGCTTACCTTATGATATGTTACTTAAGTTCCGATGATGTAAATTTTGGGTAATTCATAAATTTAAAAAAATAACTTCTCACTGCCTGGACTGCCTCGATGGTCTAGTGGTCGCAAGCTCTATTGCTGAGAAGGAAGTTCTGGGTTAGATTCCCAGGTCGGGCAAAGTGTTATTGGTTTTTACATCAGGAATTTCTTGCAGAATTTATGTCCGGTTGATGGCAATAAGCTCGCCCCCTATTACATGGGACTTAAACATAACTTGCGAAATGTGGGTGTACTTAGGTACACCTCTATCAAACCTATCTGCAAATACGGGCGCGAAGTGTAAATTTTTAAATTTTTTCACAGAAAAAACTAAGTAATCGAAACCGCAAACTTGACACTATCGTATTACCGACACAGATTTATAGTATTTCATTGTGCCCTCGAATGGGCCTCAACTATCAACTTTAAGATTACTCGCAATCTCACCGTTTGAGTAGGGTGGCCCACTGTGGCCCACTCAAGTTGTGCACACACTGAAGGAGACCATTGAGGTCAGCATTGTGTTCATTGGGGTAAAGGAAGCTATCGTGGTGAGTATTTGTGGCATTTGACACAGGTTTAAGTTAAGTGTGTAAGTTGAAAGTGTGTGTGAGATTTCAGCGAAAAAAATTGTGTTCTGAAATGAAAGGACCATGACCAAAGTCATGCATACCCTGACCAAAACGATCAGGTCCAAAAGCTTCACATGTTGCATTTAAAAGCATAAATGTCGTGAGAATGTGGAAGGCTATAATAGTAGCGGAAGGCCAAAGAAACGTTGGATGGACTGTGTGAAAGACGATATGGCTAGAAAGGGGGTGACTACCCAGATGACGACTAATAGAGAAGTATGGGAGAAAATCTAATGTTGCGCTGACCGCAAATAAATTGGGTTACGGACAGGAGAATGATTATGACATAGTATGGTACCTATGTTTAATTAAGTTTATGTACTTTACATGCGGATAAAAAATACAGTACCTACCTTTTCTCGCTGTAATTTACAAGACCGAGAAGCAAATAGACCGCACCGCGGCGCCTGCTAGCAATTTAAAAGCAATTTATTTACAGCGTGGTACCTATTCGGAATAAAATAAAACTGATTGGCCCCATATTTTTTTCCTTGCATACATACCTGCAGTGGTTGTAAGTTGTAACTACTTTATTTATTTATTTATATATACTTTATTGTACACCACAAAATAACAATAACAAAAAAAAAAATAAGCACTACAAAATATACAATGGGCGACACAAATACAAAATATACTTTCAACGTATACAAGGTGTAAACGAAATAACTGTAAAGATATTTGTTTTTATGAGACCTTCCCTGAAATCACACGTCATACTCCCCAGCAAGAAAAAACAAGTGATGGGGCACTTGTTTTTTCATTTATAATCTCATTATACTTTTGAGCCCAATATGTAGGTATTCAATTTGTCAGTTAAAAGAAATGAATCACCATGATGATAATGCAGTAGGTACCTATTATCCAATCCTAGTGTGAATGATAACAGCTAAAGGGAAATATTTATAGTTTTCAATTATAATGTACCAATAGTTATGGGTAATTATTATTAAATAATGTTTTTACTTCACAACGCCTGACAATTTAATGTGTGCAAAGCTTACACTTACACTTTACTACTGGGTTTTCGTCATCATCTGCCCAGCTTTCCATGTTGGGGTCGGCTTCTAGTTTAACCGAATGCACTGAATAAAATATATTAATTGAATGTTACACATATACAACCTTAGTTTTTGTTTACCCTAAACCTCTTAAGGGGTCATTGTACTCATCGTTATGAACAAGTTTCACTATAAGACCAACGCTAAAATCGCGAAAAAAAATCAGCTGTTCCCTACATTTCGACGAGATATTCGAACATGTAGGGAACTGCTGATTTTTTTTTGGGTTTTAAGGTTGAATAATTAAATGTTTAATATGTTTGTATTGTTATTGAAATTGTGTGCTTAATAATTAGTATGACTCTATTGTTACTTGATTATGAATAAATAATAAATAATAATACCAGTATTTTACATTGCTGCGACTGCTTACTTGAGTATAAGATCTGGAAAAGAACATTGCTTAAGTTCACAACATCCTCTACGACGAACATGGTTGTATCAAGCGTCTTCACCGTGTATCAGAACGGTGTGGTCTTTCAGGGCGTGGTACAAACCATCATACTGAACAACTTTATCCATAGGACCAACATCTTAATTGAGAAAAAATTATCACCCGTCCCATACTTATGAGTCGAATTATGTAATGAAGTTTTGTATGGGACAGTTGATAGTATTTCATACGATGTTGGTCCTATGGATAAAGTTGTTCAGTTAGAAGATGGTCTGAATCATACCCTTAAAGTAGTTCAATTGTTTAATACTGCTGGGAACCTAGTTAAAAATACAAAGTATGCCTACTCATTTAATTCCGTCGTAGACAAACTGTTGGGCATTAATGAACTCTGTCCGCATATTGTTGGGAACTAGGCTAAACTAAAATGGACTCCGCTTCAGAATACACAACTTATTTATATTGTTAGAAGGCGTGGAGCAAGTGAGTTTGTGGTGAGGAGACATTGAATAGGTTAAAGTTATTAACTGGTTTGTGCATCTGTGTGTAGGGCAGTCCATTCTGCATAAACTTCAAGTATTTGCCAATAGCCTGACAGACTGAGTAGGGTTCCGTAGCGATCATCACTTGTGTTCTGAGTTGAGCTCCAGTATCCTAATTACTTAATACATGATCAATCAGAATCTGAATCGTTTTGAAACAGATTGCTAATCCATTGCTTCGTACGTTCGAAAAAAAAATCTGCTCAACAACGTAAATAACACAATGAATGTTGTTGACCTGTCAAATTGAAACAGATTAGTCGGAATTGTCAACGAAAATGTGTTGCGTAATTAGATAGCAGGATTACTGACAAATGCGTGCACTGACTGGAAAGGTCCACTCAAACCTGTGTGGTTCTTTCCTCAAAAGACCATTTTAGACACTAATCTACATGGTCTTCATATGGCTTTACCAAGATTATGTCTGGACTTTAAAAGAGATTGTAACCTCTGAGTTTCTTTCGGTCTTTCTTCTCAATAATCGGATAGAAAACACCGACCTCGTCTAGTTTTAAAACATAATTTTATTTATGACGTGTAACAATGTTTTTTTAATCAACTTACAGAAATGAATATCATTTATCACTTATCATCACATAACTGGCGAAATGTAGGTGTAGTATAGGTACACCTCTACCTAACCCTACCGAGAATACAGGCGTGATGTTATGTTATGATTATGGTAATTCAACAACAAAGTTTTACAATCTACTATGATACAGCTTTACACACGAGTACACATGCGTAATTGTGTCTACAGTGTGATTATTTATAATAAGCACAAATCAAAATTAGGGAATCTGTGCTTAATATTACTGACAGCAAAAATATTTAAAAAAATCTAAATATTTTTTAACTTTTTTTAGGAATTTTCTAAATTTTTGTTCGCTTCTGTGACCCCAGTGTAAACAAAACGGTGTAACTTTTAAACTAAATGATCTATCACGATGAAACGACCTCCATAATAATTAAAAGTAATTAGGCGTCCTCATTAAATGAAAATTGTGGAAAGAAACTGCCCTCAATAAAAATAAACATGTTTTTTTTTGCAAAAATCGGTTATTACCGACGCATACAGGTTAGGTTCAGGCAGGTTATGTCTGTTGCAAATAACGCACAGTTAGAAATGAGAGGTTCAAAGCTATCTATTAATAGCTAACCTGCAGGGGTGCTTATTATTAAATGTCCAATAAACCAGTCATAGTTCAAATGTGTGTGGGTTTGAGTTTGAAAAGAAGTTTACAACTGCTTTAGTTTTTAGTGTTGTTTATACGAGTAGCTTCTCGTGAAAGTCTGAGCGGAAGTTCCGGGAAAAAATACGATTTCTGCATTCAACCAACATTGCATTCAACTACCTATTTCATTTGAAAGATATCCAAATTCATCATCCACCACAACCCAGTTACTGAGTAATTAACGATACCCCTTATTAAAACTGGTTGTCAGACTTTCGGGCTTTTGACTACCGTTACGACTGTCAAAAATCTACAAATGACAGCCTGGACGCGTCTCGATATGTAACGGATGGTCACCCATCCTCAGACCATCCTCGGAAAGCGTAGCTTAACCTTCGATTGACCTGTGTGGCTGTTAATATTTAGCCATGAGCCCCTTAGAAAGATATTTACATTAATTTATGAAATTATAGGTTAAGGGCGCGATTCTCAAGTTGAACAAAGTATGAATGAATGAATGAATAAATTTGATCTCTTTATTTGCTAAAGTAACTACTCTGCGTTCGCCATTTAATTTCCAAATATGTAAACAAACATGTGTTTTTGCAAAAATAACTTTAATACCTACGTATAAAGTTCAGTTTGGGCTACAACTGCAATTATTTGTCTTTTTCCGTATTATTAGTAATTCTAAAATCAACTTAATTCACACTAAAATAAAGTTGATATTTGCATAAGAGAAAATATCATCAATTGGAAACAATTCTTTGTTTATGGAATACCTAGTACTTTAGAGTCCTGGCGATCTATTCTGTAAAAATCTCACCGTGAAAACTTAGGTGAAGTGAGCTGTCAATAGTGTCATACTCTAGCATCAGGTGGTGGAACATCACGCCTGTAATGCCCGAAGGATAAGGCAGAGGTGTACCTATAATAACACCCACATTTCGCCAGATATTTTCGAGAGCGAGTCTATTGCCATCAACTGGGCACAAATCCAGACTCCGGGCTGCTACTGAGAAATTCCTGGTAGAAAAACTCAATAACAGTTTGCCCGACCTGGGAATCGAACCCAGGACCTCGTGCTAAGCAGGAGCGCTTGCGACTATTACACCAACGAGACAGTCAGGATAAAGCTTCGTACAGACAAGCGCGACGCGACAGCGCGGCGCGACACCGGCTATTGTTATACCGTGAAGTTTTCTTAGAAATTGTATTGTTCGAGTCGCGTCGCAACGTCGCGTCGCGCTGGTCTGCACGAGCCTTAAAACAGACGTGATTATTCTGGCATTCTACCGCCTAATGATCGTGGTTGAAACACCTTCCAATAAAAACGCCCACAAATTCACATAATCCTATTTAACTAACTCAGTTTACGCATCAAAGTAATCAACTAATAGCCAACATTATTCAGCCGAGTTCAGTCCTCAATAAAGGACAAAGGACAGTCCTTAATCAAGGACAAAGGACTAAACAAACAATGCTAGACGAATTAATTTACCCTGGACTCGAACCCACGTCGTCGCTCGCTTTGCATAGAAAATTATAATCAGTCGTATTGTTCGGTGGGTGGCCGAAAGTGGAGTTTTGAACGAAGAGTGCTTTGATAGGCGATTTTTTTACAAGAAGACTTTTTGTACCTAAACAAATACCTGAAATACCTAATAATAAAACTCAAAAACTCAAAACTCAAATCATTTATTTCAATTAAACCATTACAGGCACTTTTGAATTGTCAAGGAATCGGTCAGTCAAAAATATGAAGCTACACTCGGTTCCAAAAATAACGGGTCAGTCACAAAAATTAAAATACCTCCAGAACTGTAAAAGTTAGATCAATGAAATAAAAAACAGAATAAAGACTTTTTAGTTGCGCTTCTAATAGCATATTATTTAAACTGGTTGATGAAAAAAACTTCATTAGAAAAACAAAATTAAAAAAAATGACTATTTTTAAAAACAATATTTTTGTTTCATGTCATTATGGATGCTTTCCATTTCTATTCTGTCACAAAAAAAATTATCGTGAACGTCTTCCACGTGCATAATTATTATTCTGCGAGGTGAAGCATGGCAGTCACGCTAGAGGAATGTACCAGAATCCTAACTTTTATGGAACTTGGGCGGAGCCAGCGTGAAACAGCCAGAAACGTCGGTGTATCTTTGTCGACTGTTCAGCGGGTAGTCCAGTGGTACCAAGAGACCGGATCACACCTTAGAAGACCAGGAAATGGCAGACCAAGATGCACAACGGCCAGGGAAGACAGACAACTGGTGGCTACAATGCTCCGAAATCATTTTCAAACTGCTGTTGGTCTAAAAACTCACTTTATTCGCTTTGGAGGTGGCAATTTAAGCGCTCAAACAGTAAGAAGACGTCTTGCTGAAGCAAATTTGAAACCATTGAGGCCCGCAAATGGCCCCAATGGCCCTAATACGTAGGTACTTCTTTATTAAGTGAGGTTTTTGAATAATAATAATAAACTTTTCAAGCATTTTTCTAAAAGGTCAGACCAGACGATGCTTTGTATTTATTACATAGAGAAAAAGTTATTTTATTTCTAATCAACATCAAAAATCTGGACTTCAAAAACAATTACAGTATTGAAGCGAAGTTTCTAATAGTCAATTATAGATAGTTATATTATTAAAAGAATGATTTATTTAATGACCCACTAACCACATTCGCTCGTGTGGTAGGTTCGTTTAATACAAATTATAGAAAATAATATATAAATCTCATCTATCTGTGTAGGCAGGTATCTATATGAAATCAGTCATGCGGTTAAAATACTAAATCAAATGTTATAAAATCCAAAAAAATGCAAAAGTGAGTTTGTTTGTTTGATGCACTTTCACGCTAAAACGGCTAAATGGATTTAGATGAAATTTGGTAGCCCATGACCTAAGTAATGACAAAGGGTACTTTTTATCCCGATATTCCCATGGGATCGCGACTAAGGGTGCGTTTCCACTGAAGCGGAGACGTACGGAGCTGAGCGCAGACGTGCAGGAATCGCCCAATCACAGACGAGACGAGAGACGCGATGAAGATTTCAACCATTGTGATTGCACGTCTCCGCTCAGCTTCGCTCGTCTCCGCTTCAGTGGAAACGCACCCTTATGCGGGTGACACCGCAGGGCGCAGCTAATCTCAAATAAAATGCGAGCCAAGTGCGAGTTGGACTCGCGCACCGAGGGTTCCGTACAAACCTGTAGGTATTTATATACCTACAGGTTAGTACGGAACCCTCGGTGATACTTATGTATTAAGTTTAAAATTATTAAAATTATTTTTTATTATAATATGATGTAACAAAAAATTTATGATTTTCGCAATTTTTCCTTTATCTGTGCTATAAGACGTTACTTCGTACCAAATGTCAAGATTCTGAGTTCACGGGAGGTTTTGATTGCGTTGGCTTAAAATTTTGATATTTTCACAGCTCCAAGGGACAGTAGACCTGAGTATTTGATATGAATTTCAGCTTGATACCTCCACGCGTTCCTGAGAAAAAGCGTCTTGACAGACAGACAGACGGACAACAAAGTGATCCTATAAGGATTCCGTTTTTTCCTTTTGAGGTACGGAACCCTAAAAAGTGATAAAACCTTTTCAAATTATTTTACTTCAGTTATGTACTTAAGTAAGTGTCGCAGCCTAAAACATTTATCTTGTTCACTTCAGCCATCTATTTCGGAACAGTTAGCTTCGCCATTTATATCATCGGAATATTGATTTTTAATAATCAAAACAGTTGTGAACATTGTGTTGTGTTGTGTGTGTGTGTGTGTGTGTGTTGTGGTGTTGTGTTGTGTGTATTTTGTTACCTAGTAACTAACTAAAAATACATGTAAAATACTGGTATTCAGCTACATCCGGTTACTGGAAGCCGACCCCAACATAGTTGGGAAAAGCCTAGGCAGATTGATTGTTGTGTGTGTTGTGTCAGTGTGTCATTGTGTGGTGTTGTGTGTTTGTATGCTTATTTTAGTCAGAAAATTCAGGGTACGGTGTAAGAAGCCTAGCTATCTGCTTGGTGCGTGGTGTGATTCCTGTGGTGGTGGTGCGAGTAACCATGGCAACCTCCTAGTCTGGATAGACTGGCACAATCAAGGATAGTAGCAGGATTACTACTATTCCTGATTGTGTACATATGGCAAGAGAAAGGTTTCTTTTAACATAAAATCAAGCCTGTAATTCACGGAGGGATAGGCTGAGGTGTACCTATTTACACCCACATTTCGCCAGGTGGCTTATTGGTCAATTCGCACGAATTGACTCGCCCGAAACGGGCAAATCGACGCTTATATTTAGTCCCATGATAAAGGGGGCGACCCTATTGCTATCAAACGGGCACAAATCCAGACTCCAGGCTGCTATTCAGTAATTTGAGATGGAAAAACCCATTATCACTCTACCCGACTCGGGAATCATACTCAGTGGTAGTGCTTACGACCGAGGCTTACGAGGCGGTGTAAATCTGTCAATAATAATTAAACTCAGTAATTTGCCACTCCCTTAAAATACTACTCTACTAAAATACTAATCTTAAGGAAGTCGCAGTAAAAGCAAAGATCGTAAAGGAATAGACTTTTACTTCACGCAAGATTTATTCGTCCCAAGTAAAGCGAAAATAAAGACGAATACTCAATTGCTTGGTAAATCACTTTAACGGTCTTCTTCTGTTTACAGACTTTTACTGTTTATTCGTTAAGAATGAGATCTTGTAAAGGTGGCTCGGGAAGGTCTCTAGGTGGTCTTCGAGATCTACCTACCTACCTGTACATATTTATTTAAGGGAAATACTTAACTGACTGTCTCTCTTTTTTTATGGATCATGCAATAATGATTTTTATTCGTTTATAATGTACTAATGATAAACCATTTTTATGAACCTCTAAAAACTTTTTGGGCTCCTATTGATGCAACCTTTTTTTAATAAATAAGGTTGTGTTTAACTTTTTGGCATTTTCTCATAATTGGTTGCAGTAACAAACTAGGATGCAAATACGTCCATTGAACCCTATCATATTTTTACTTTAATGGTCATAAAAATGGGCTACTTAAACGACACCGTAACTGCACTTCTGCAATCTTTATGTCCAATCTTTAATTAATTGACTATTGCAATCTTCAAACAAAGGATTATACTAATTGGATTTTGGAATCAATGTTTCAGCATTTATCAAACTTCAATTATAGAAAAATGGTTTGTACGATTTTTTTTATCAACACAGATATAGTGTCACGATTGTACATGGGCCAGGCTATTACTGAGAAATTCTTTACCATCATCATACTCATCAGCCTATAGCAGTCCATTGCTGGATTTAGGGATCTCCAATCGCATGCAGTTTATCCCGATTCTTGGCAACCTTCATCCAACTGCTGCCAGCCACTCTACGGTGAGGGCGTCCTACTTTCCATTTACCGACTCGCGGTCTCCACTCAAGAACACGTCTACCCGAACGGTCATCGGTACCACGCAACCATAGAACCGATGACCGTTAGGGGTAGACGTGCAAGCTAACGTGCGTGCGTGCGTGCGTACGTGCGTGCGTGCGTGCGTACGTGTGTGCGTGTGTGCGTGTACGTGCGTGCTTATTCCTTATACAAGAACAAAATTATAACCGATTGTTCGATGTCCACCGTGCACAGGATTGATGGAAGGAAAGTGGAAGATTTTTTTTGATCCGTTGGTGTACAATTGCTGTACTTAGGGCAGTCCAGTGCCAAGATAAATAATAAATAACACCTTGTCCGAGTTGTTATTTATTATTCTACCTGGCACTGTACTGTAGGTCGTGGGCTCGAATCCAGGCAGGCGCTTTAAATTATGTAAATTATTTCATCACTACTGGTCTCAAAACGGTAAAGGAAAACATCGTGAGGAAACCGGCATTTCCTAGAACTGAAAATCCGAAGACATGTGAAATCTACCAACCCGCACTGGGCCCGCGTGGTAGATTACAGCCCACTCCCACTTGAAGAGAGGAGGCCTGTCATGTGTCCCAGAAGTGGGAACATTATAGGCTGATTATGGTGCCTTGTCCGAGTTGGATATCGAACCTAAGACGCATGCAGTTGCACTTGCTCCCAATTAAACAACTCATTCAACATTTTAAAAAACTGGAAGTCGGTCTTAGAATCATTTTATCAGACATCTAAGGTTGTGAGCAATATACCGATCAATCAATCAATCTGCCTACCCTTTTCCTAACTATGTTGGGGTCGGCTTCCAGTCTAACTGGATGCAGCTTTTAGCAATTTTTTACATGGAGCGACTGCCTATCTGACCTCCACAACCCAGTTACTGGGTAACACAAAACCCCTTGGGAAGAGTGTTAGTCAGACTTTATGGGCTTCTGACTACCCGTGAGCAACGTATCAATAGGCTATAAAAAGAAACTATAAAATACTCCAGGACTTTATTTTTCTTTCCACAAATCCAGTGCAGTCATACATATATTTCAGTTGTAAAAACTGAAGTAAAACTTTAACGCGATTGTCCTTTGTCTTACGATTCGAGTCTCGTTGCTGTGGCTATAAAGCCGTTGTCTACGTTCGCGAGGCAATATAAATAGTTTTGTGGCATTTTATGTTGCCACGCCAGTCGGTAAGGCACCTGTCCCACCGCCGACGAGGATGCGACTAGCTATCAATGATTTCTCGCTCAAGAAACGTACAAAAGATCCCGTGAAAGTAACAGAGATAATTTATTACATTATTAGTTCATGGCTCACAGTACTCGTTAAGCGACACTCGCTTAGCGGACAGAACACTCCATTCGCTGAGACTCACGCTTGGTACATAGCATAGAAATATAAAATTCTTATAGCTACGGCACAGTGGGCTGCAGAGAAATCTCACCCCCTAGTAATGTAAAAAAACAATTCAAGGGGGTGAGATTTATCTGCAGCCCACTGTACATAGACATAGGCACACCAGCTAGCGCACACTCGCTTCTCGCTGCTTTCCAACTCGTTTTTAGTTGCTAGCTTTCTCTCGATAATAATCGCCGGCTGTGAGATAGGTGCCTAGTGGTAGGTGGATTTTTATTGCTTTCGGATGTAGAGGATAGTTTTCACTGATGAATAATGGATTCAAAAGATACATACGCACTGTACCTAGGTAGTCATATATTATAAAGATTCACCATAATTTATTCATGTTAGTTCAAAAACAAACGTCACGCGTGTATTACACTAAGGGCAGCCAGGGGTGGGTATAATAGGTGCACACTTTTAATCATTGTAAGGTTCCTCCTATGTAGCAGTGGGAGGTCGAATCTTTAGAGGTATGAGGAACAGGGTGTAAAGTTCACTCATCCTCTTTAGAAAATGGAAGACCCTCCGACTCCGACCAGATGGGTTTCGTGTCTGGCGGGCAACTGCCCAACGATTGATGTCGGATAGTCTTATATATGTCGTTCGCGCAGTAAACTCTAATTGCGCGATGCAGGATTTGTGTGACGCCAGGATTTTGTGTGAAGTCAGTTCTTTGATGCGTAGTTCGCATGTGGCGATGCAGATGCCGCCACAAATCCAGAAGGTAACTTGGAATGCTGCGGGCTTTGTACCGACTAAAAAATTTAGGTACTACCAATAACTACGAAGACAATGCTTGTCTTGTGCAGTCCTTAATTTTCCCTATCATCGATTATGGTGATGTGTGCTACTATGACCTGAATGCAGATCTCCTCGACAAACTTGACCGTCTTCTCAATAACTGCATTCGATTCGTTTTCAATCTGCGTAAATATGATCATGTTTCTGCGCACCGGTCGCTTCTAAAGTGGTTGCCCATACGCCAGCGCAGAGAGCAAAGGGCGCTGACTACCTTGTTTTCATTTCTTGTCTCTCCCACTTCTCCTAGTTATCTAGTCCCCCACTTTCAATACATTTGTGACAACCACAGTAAAAATCTACGGTCATCAAATAATCGCGTTCTTCCATGTCCCACTCACCGCACAGACTTCATTCACTCCTCCTTTTTCATTCAGTCTATCTTAATCTATAATAATAATATTTAAATCTGGATGGCAACCAACCGATTACCCTTTAAAGTTAAAGTTCGCGAGCACATTCGTAAGAAGCTAACAGTATCATCACAACGTTAATCCTTTCCCATTGTTTGTCTTATCCGTTTTAGTATATTCGTGCATTTATGTATATAATCAGACATATATATTATGTTTATAGTTTGTATTAGGTATATGTGTATCTTTATATATTACTTAATTTTTTTATTTCTTTTATTCCTCAATTTTTCGTAATTGCATCTACCACTGTTTGTCTCTCCATCACCCAAAGGTTGACTGGTAGAAAATGCTTATGGCATTAATGCCGCCTCTGTACATTTCTGTGCTTGAAGTATTAGACTCCGGGCTGCAAGGCAAAGTTTTATTTAATTTAGTTCATCATCAGTAGCATCTTACTGCCCATGTTACTTGTGGTCGGTGCAACACGTTTTCTTTTTCTACTCTCCCCTGTCAACCGCCACGCTATCATTCACTCCCATTTCTTTCATACATTCCTCATACAATCCATCTTTTCTTCGGCCTCTCTTCTCTTTCCACCCATCAACATTTATATACCTTCACTCTTTTCGTCACATGCGTTTCATCCCTACTCATCACATGCCCATGTATAATATAACTGTATAGACGGAAATTCTCCTTAGCACAGTACTCTGAAAACACCATTAATAAGAACTGCCCCCCTCCTCCATTGCGCTTTGTCTCAAGAAATTATAAAGAAAACAGTACCAGTAAAATGGCCGCAACTTATTAATATTAATATCTAGAGTTTGAGAAACCGTCTCTTTTGTGAAGGAATTTGTAAGTATGAATAAGCTATAGAGCGACCAGTATTTTGGGTCTTCTACGAAACAGCCGGTCTATTCTGTAAAAATCTTACTGTGAAAACTTAGGTGAAGTGAGCTGTCAATAGTGTCACTCGACTTCATCTAAGTTTTCAAGGTGAGATTTGAAAGGGCGAGGCATGTCGTCACGTCCGCCATCTGACGGGGCGGGCCGATCAGCAAACGAGTGTTTAGTAACAGGCGTTCCATTTCACGAGTTTATAGAGCTCAGTCTTCGTGCAGTTCTCAACGAGTAATCTAAATCTAAACTATCTACAAGTAATCACCTGCAGTCCGTGAAAAAGGGTAACAAGTAGATTTTAAGAGCAGTGGTGATGAAATAAATTAAGTTAAGGTAAAACTCCTGGGTTCGAACCCAAGACCTACAACTCGTAAGTTACCACTGGGCTACAAGTTACTGCTCTAGCCCCTTTCCATGACTTCGTTTGAAAGCTTTTCTAATTGATACTCAAAGAGTACAATTTTCTTTGACGTAATAACTTTTTTTATAATCATACCTTTCGCCCACTTGCTGTTTAAATATTAAAAGTTGGAGTCGCAAGAACGGCGGTTATTGTTTCTTTTTTATTTTAGTAAAATTACCTACTTAAATAAAAAAATGGAACAATAACGGTCGTTCTTGCGTATCCAACTTTAAAATACTTTATAAGTAGGTATATGGTAGGCTTTATTTCCCTACTGGTATTATTATATTTATATATTTTTTAATTTCGTTAATTACGTATATATTTTATTTTTAAATAAGAGAATAAAAAAATACCTATGGCATTAAGTCCGCCTCTGTACATTTGTGTGCTTGAAGTATTAAATAAAAAAATATAAAAACATTTAAAAATAGTAGCTTACCAGTATCGGGAACAGGGTCCCAGCTGCCGGCGGTCAAGGCTCCACAGAGAGGAACATCCTAACAATGCGAGCCGTGTCCAGGAGTATCGCTTTCTGAATCAGACCCGTAATCCAGCTGCCCAACGGGAGCGTCCTTAGGTGTTGGTCGAGGCTCTTGGCTATTAAGCCATTGGCTGATACGACTATCGGCATAATGATCGCTGAGTCGACAAACCACATGTCGACAACCTCGCGAGCCAAGTCAAGATACTTGATTTGTTTATCTTTCTCGGCTTTCACGAGGTTCCCGTCACGCGGAACCTTTATGTCAATAATCATTGCGCGCCGCTTATTATAATAATTATTATAAGCCTGTGTTGTCCCACTGTAGGGCAAAGGCCTTCCCTTTTCCACTTTTCCCGGTCTACTGGAATTGCGGGCCAATCTTTTAGGAAGGAGTTTAGCTCATCCCGTCATCTCTTTCTGGGCCTACCGCGTAGCCGTTTCCTGCTATTGGGATACACTGAGTGGTGGTTTTTGCGTATTGCTGCTCCGACATGCGACAGATGTGGCCAGCCCAGTTACAATTTTGTCCAGCAGCTGTGCGGCCAGCGTCCGCTATTAATTGGTACCTATATAATATGTATTTTAAAATATTATATACTTAGGTACCAAAAAAGCCCCATGCGATTTGTTTGCATAAGATTCAATTTCTGACTCTCTCGTTGGTTTATCTAGTAGACGCAAGCGCTACGCTGAGCAGCTGAGCGGAAAGCGTGAGGTCCTGCTGCTCATTTATTCTGACAAAATCTCAACGTGAACACCCTTCCACATGCTAGGGACATGCTGCATGGGCATGCTAGTCACAACTTAGGTGAAGTGAGTGGTCATTAGTGTCAATACACTAATGACCCCTCACTTCACCTAAGTTGTGACTGATGTAACGCTGCATAGTAGCGCCCTCTGTCGTTGAGCAGCGGAAGCAATGTAAGAGTGTATCCTTCCTTGAATGACCAGTTTCTGCCCGCGAAAATACCCGTTCTTAGTGACTTTTTTCTTTTTGCTCAGTTCCTAAGGTTAAAATTTTTAGTTTTTAGGTACGCAATCCTAAAAAAATATTCAAAGTTATTATCTGCCTGTCTGTCTGTTACCTTTTCATGCCGTATCAGCTGAACAGATTTAGCTGAAAGGCAGGCCATGACTTGCGGGGTAATTGCGTAACACACTAACAGTAAGTAGCAATGGCTTTCATTTTGACAGTTCAACAACATTCATTGCGTTAAATAACGCAATGAATGTTGTTGAACTTGTTGAGCACACAAAATTTTCGGACATATGGAGCAATGAATTAGCAATATCCATCAAAATCATTCAGATTGTGATTGAAAGTGTGTTAGGTATGCAATTAGGGTGCTGGGTTAGGACATAGAATGCTTACTTTGAATCCCGGTAGTACGTTCCTGTGGAATAATTTCCGACCTGTTTGTTTTCTATTCTATTCAAACCGCCAACCATAATTGTTTTTTTTTTAATTTTTATGATTTAAGCGAAAGTGATTTTGCTTAATGTTTTATTTTTATTTCGATAATTAAGCATGGGTAATATTTTATTTATGCTTGTCTAATGTCATTTTATAGCTTTTCGGGCATTATACTAAAACCGTGTTAATATACCTACCTACTTAGGTAGATACCTACTTACCTAGATTTACTCATGACTTGACATCACGAAGCTGAAGCTTATGATTCGCCGCTCTATTGTCACACTTCGTTAAAAAACAATCTGCCCGGACTAGATTTTGATCAAATTCCTTGTTCAAAATACAAGGATTTCTTTTTCAAGTTTTAAAATCCATTGTGTTGTTAGGGAGCTAGTAGTAAATAAGTGCTTGCAGATATTTCGGAATTATCTCACGATTTCCGACGGTAAGATAATAAGTAGGTACCTAGAGGGATTAGTTAGGCAACACACAGTAGGCACTTCACAAAATAAAAACAAAGTAAATTCCTAAAAGTAGCACATTCTTTGAGGAAAATAATTTCTGTACATTTCTTTGATAAAGGGCGTTAGTTTCAGGCGCCGCATCCCAATAGCATAGCTGTTATCGTTTGTTTTTCATCTCAATGCGTTATCGCAAATCGATGCTAATAGAATAATTAGATGTGATATTTTGTTGCTTATTGATCAGCAGTGTTAAAAATCCTACCATGATATCTTAGGTGAAGTGAGCTGTCATTCCACCTGATGCTAGATGCTATTGACACTATCGACAGCTTCTCCCATCTCAAATCTCAACGCGAAACCTTACGTTTTCACTTTCACGTTGAGATTTTTACAGCCTGAAGTCTTGAAATCGAGCAGGTAGGTGGTACCTACTATCCAAAATTGCCTTGGTTGTCTCTTACGAAGTTTATATTTGTTTTTTTTTTAAGTACCTACAACTGTTGTTAATTTTCGCCATAATAGTTTATTAAATCCAGCAGTGCCAGCCCTAGCGGTAAAAAGTGAACTCAAATTACACTCACATTAACTCTTGACTTCACTCAAATCAATTACTCCTACTCAGTGTTCGACAAAATTGTGAACATTCCACTTTGTCCACTGGTGGACAGATTAGTGGGGCAAAGTGAAATTACTAAAGCTGAACTCGAAATATGAGTTCAATAAGCAATACTTACCTGAATCTTTTTCAACCATAAATTCTTGTGTAGGTAGGTTTTTACTGAAAGCCTTGATAGATCTAGCCTACGACAGAATCCTCCACCCCAGAACCCGCGTCCGCGACCCCGCAAGCCTACCAAGTAATAAACCCATGTAATTAGGTACATAAACCGAATGTTTACGGCCTCTCCGAAATAACGCGTCAGATCGCATTCCCAAATGTCGTAAAGACTCAATTGTTTTTGTTTACGACCCCTGTAATTACTTCGGCTTTTCCGTTCTTTGAGATGTTTCCGTACTAAGGGACATACCTACTTATTTATTATTGGATTTTTGGCCGTGACGCCACCGCGCACTTACGTACCAGTAATCACCTCCGTGTTTTTAATTCCAAAACTAAGTAAAAAGTGCTTATTACAGCGACAAAACTATACAGTTGTATCCTACAATAAACGAGTGACAAACTAAGTGCAAAATAACAGTGAAACAAGTAGGTAAAGAAACTAACTCAGTGTGGAAACAATTTTAATATCGTAACGAACTAAATTTTTTAAAACGTGTTCATTTTTTGGACTTTGAACTCATTATATACACAAAGGAATCACGTACACCGATGCGCAGCAAAGCGCCCACGTATTTCAAGCAATATTATAATTGTTCGCTTGGCACTGTGGAGTAGCGCGTTCCTACGAAGGCGAACTAAGTAGTCGACGGTTCGAATCTGGCACACTGCATTTCTTTTTGCCTTTTATAATTTTTATTTTTTATTTTTATATTTCATTTTCCAAATTATTTTATTATTAATTCTGCAACAATATGCATAGAACTCCGCCTAATACAGGTTTGAGTCATGGGCAATCTCTTTCTGAGCCCGACATCCCGACTGCTACTACCGAAAAAGCAGACGCTATTAATATCACCGTACGGAACAAACGACAACGTCTTGCCGATTCTCCAAATAACGAAGTAGATACCGTACGGTCCACAGCATTTTCGGCTTTCAAATCGGAGTTAATGGAGATGCTAACAACTTGGAAGTCCGAGCAAGAACAGCTGCTCACATCATGGAAAAACGAACAAGCTGTCATTTTATCCAAGCTGGTCAGGGAAGTTGCCGAGCTCAAACAGAAATGTCTTTCGATTGAGGAATCCAACGTCGAAATGGACCGCAGCATGTCTTTTATAAATGAAAAATATGAAGGTCTCAATTCTAAAGTTTCGAAACTGGAAAAGGAGAAAATTGATAACGAAGACCATATTAACCGTCTAAAGAAGCAGATACAAGATTTGAATTTCGTGTCACGACAAGCTACTATCGAGCTGCGTAATATTCCGACTAAAGAGAAGGAAACGCCGGAAGATCTCATTTCTGCGGTATCAAGGGTTGGAAAGACTGTTAGCATGGAAATTCAGACATCTGCTTTTCGGGATGTATATCGTATACCCGGAAAATCAGGATTGTGCAGACCGATTGTTGCTGAATTTAGCTGTGTCAATAAGAGAAACGAATTCCTTGCTAACGTGAGGAAGTTTAATAAAGAACGTCCCATCACTGATAAGCTGAACACACAACTAATCGGGATTGCTGGAGAAAAGAAGCCAGTTTTCGTCGACGAACACTTACCTCCCGCAATCAAAAAGCTGTTGTATGACGCCCGCCAGTTTGCTAAGGCAAGGAATTACTCCAGCTGGTATTCTAACGGAAGAATTCTCTTGAAGAAAGACCCAGCTGATAAACCCGTTGAAATTAAATCAGAGAAATGCCTTACCATGTTCGCAGTACCAGTAACAGCACAAGTTCCACTTCAACAATGACTATTCTCACTTTCTCTTATATCTGTTATTCGCGTTTATGCACGCATTCAATATTATTTTGTATATCTGGTTTATTTCTATTTTGTTATCAATAACATTTTAATGTCAATTTACGTAACAGTTAAACTACAAATACATTTTACACACTTACACAATTACACTGAAGCTAACAACTATCAACTATCAACATCATCTATCAACTATCAACATCATCAAGCTATATTGCAGTTTGATGTCTGGCAATTCTTTCATATCTTACTATTTCCTTTCACAAACACCGTTGCTGCATTACAAAAAGTCCTCTATCAGACTAATTACAAATTTTCAAATAGCCCAACTAAATCCCGTATTTCGTATTTTGTACTCAATTTTACCGTTAACAAATGGCTAATTTAAACCAAATTTCCAAGGAATTGGATAACATCTCGGTCGCTCAATCCTTCCTATGCTCACCTGAAAAATGCTCTGAATTAGTCCCGATGCTAAACAATAACTTAAAAATCGTTCATATTAACATTAGAAGCATTAATAAAAATTTAGATCAATTTCTAACTATGATTTCTTCAACGAAAATTGAGTTTGATGTAATAGTTCTGACAGAGTGTTGGTTGCAGGTTTCTGGATCATTACCCATTTTACATGGTTATTCATCGTTCGCTACAATTAATAACGTAATAAAAAATGACGGAGTTGTAGTTTATATTAGGGAAAGTTTAAAGTGTGTGACGACAGAACCACCATTTCAGGACGCTAACTGCATTATATCCTGCTTAGGCTCTACGGCAATAGTTTCAGTCTATCGCTCTCCATCCAACCAAAATCTAGAAAACTTTTATAACAGTCTGCAAGGCGTAATATCTTCTCTGCAATCTTACGTTAACATTATCTTAATAGGTGATATGAATGTTGATATCAAATCAGGATCTAGTGACCGGCACGCTAATGACTATTTAACTCTCACCGCCACTCTCGGACTACTTCCTGCACACTCTCTACCGACCAGAGTTAACAACTGTCTAGATCATATAATGCTTAAATCTAAGAAGATTTCTACTGTGCTAGTCCTAGACTCTCACATTACTGATCATCAGCCTATTTGTTTATTTCTGCCCCTCAAATCCGGTTCGGGATGGAATGGACAAAGAACATCATCACAGTATAATTATGAAGCTATTCGTAAAGAACTGGACAACACTGACTTCAGCCCCATCTTAGATTGTACAAACGTCGATCAAGCAACTAACCTGTTAATTGATAATATACAACGTGTGATTACTAATCACACCCGAATAACCAGAACACTTAAAAAATGCAGGGTTCTAAAACCATGGATGAGCACCGGCCTGGTTCGTTGTCTAAGAAACCGAGATAGAATGCATGTAGAAGTCAGGAAAAAGCCTGACGACTCCATACTTAAAGTAACATATACACGGTATAGAAACTTTTGTAATACCTTAATAAGAAAGTTGAAGCGAGCATTTGAAAAGGAAGAATTTCTAAAAGCCAAAAATAATCCTAAGGCAACGTGGAAAGTGATTAAATCTATCACGAATTCTAATGTTCAAACCCGATCCCCTCGTGAACTTCTGCGTGATTCAGTTGACGTTAAAACATCCGCAAACAAAGTCAACGGGTTCTTTGTCAATATAGGTACGAACCTAGCTTCAAAAATTGGGGCCAGCACCATCACCACTGCTGTAGCACCCCCACCCAGTCAATTATCTAACTCTCTTGTAATCCTCCCTGTGGATGAGGAACAAGTAGGTAGAATTATCCATAACCTCCGTAATGACTGCGCTACAGGATGGGATAATATTCCAACCAGAGTTATCAAGAGTTCTCGTACAACCTTAACTCCCATAGTCACTCATATTTGTAACTTGTCCATAGAGTCTGGAAACTTCCCGGAAGCTTTTAAGAGAGCCGTCGTGCATCCTATATATAAAAGCGGGGGCAGAGACAAAGTCACAAACTATAGACCTATTTCTGTTCTGAGTGCACTTTCAAAAATTCTGGAGAGAATTTTGAACAATTGCTTAGTCAGCTTTCTGGAAAAACACAAGTTAATAGCTCAAAACCAGTACGGCTTCAGATCTGGAATTTGTACAGAGGATGCCGTTGCTGCCTTCACTAACAGTCTGGTAAGCCAACTAGATAATAAACTGAACTGCTATGGCATCTTCTTAGACTTAACCAAAGCTTTTGACACGGTCTCTGTCCCTCGACTTATTTCAAAGATGGAAAGCTTAGGAATGCGTGGAATAACTCTCAAATTATTTAAAGACTACCTCTGTGATAGATCCCAGTGTGTTCTCATTGATTCAGTCACCAGTTCATATGAAAAGCTCACCTATGGCATCCCACAAGGTAGTATATTGGGACCGACACTTTTCCAAATATACATCAATGATCTATGCAAGCTCTCCATCTCTAATTGCGAAATTTTCTCTTATGCAGACGATACGGCACTTCTAGTGTTTGACAAAAACTGGGAGCAAGCCAGAGATAGAGCAGAATACTCGCTTCGGTTAATAATGGAATGGCTGTCAACTAACTTGCTGACGTTAAATTTAGATAAGACAAAACTAATCAGATTCTACCGCCCACAATCGATAACCCCATCGTCTTTCTCTCATAAAATTAAAGCTCACACTTGTCCCCCGCATCAGTCAGTAGGTTGTAACTGTCTTGCCCTCAGCACAGTCCCCAATATTAAGTACCTGGGCGTGATTATTGACGAAAACCTTAACTGGCGCGCACATATAGAGGCACTCTGCACTAGAGTTCGAAGATTAATATATATTTTTAAAAAACTCAGGCACTCCGCCAGTTCTGAAACTCTAACTCTCGTGTACCTCAGCCTTTGTCAGTCTATCATTATGTACTGCATCCCGGTGTGGGGCGGTACTTACAAAACCGCAATACTCCCTGTAGAACGTGCACAACGGGCGGTTCTTAAAGTGATGCTTTTTAGACCTAGAGACTACCCTACTGATCAGTTATATTCTGAGGCCGAAGTTCTCACAGTAAGGCAACTATATGTCCTACGTTCAGTCCTGCGAAGACACTCCAACCTTCCGTTAGATAAAAATCTACTCCTAAGACGCCACGGTTTCCCTATTTGTAAAACAAACCCCTGTCGTTTTGCATTTACAAGTCGACAATTGTTGGCTCAAAGTTCACTCATGTATAATAAAATAAACAAAATTATTCCGCTGTACAGACATACCTTACATGAAGTTAAAAATAAATTAAGAGCATGGCTCTTATCCTTAAATTATGATGAAACAGAAAATATATTGGCTATTCAATCATAACTTTATCAAACCTACATTGAAAGAAAGCTCATACACTAACACTTCACATACACACCTCCCTACACACAAACTACACTCATATACACACTCCTAGATACACAACCACATTCACTCCATTTGCTGTGTTAACAACCACTGTAAGCAAATAGAAAAGTCACGGTTGTATTAGATAAATTGAAGCCGCAAAATCTCCGACTCCTAAGATACAGGTCTGCGTACCTAGTTTAGGAGCCCGGAAAGCTGACAAAAATTTTAAACTTGGTAGTACAACCCACTGTTTCCATAATGATGCTATGTACTGTGTTGTTGTTTTTATGTACTAATAAACCTATTATTATTATTATTATTTGAGTTGGTACATAAATGATGTAAAATTATATTTATTTCTGTAAAAAGGTTAAAAAAACACTTTTGCGCGTCAAAAAAAATATAAAAAATTTCACGACTAATAAGTATCTTTTCGCCAATGGAAGGCAATATTTTGCAGCAATGTATTGTTGTGGGGGTTTCAAAATTAATAAATAATATTTTTATAATAATTTTATTATAAAAAGAAATATTCACATACATAATTCCAATTATTTATTAATAGTCATAGTAAATTTTACAATATAATCTATAACTTAATTCTAACACACATAACTTTTTTTGTTTGCAACATTTATAATCTAATATCATTTTTTATCTGTGCATTTTTTACATAATATACCTAGTTACATGCAAAATTATGTGATACAATTTTGATATTACATTCTTTACTAGTGTGAATTCTTTTGCTAGAATATTTACTACATCTACAGAACTTGCCGTTTAGGAAATGAAGGTAGTTGGAATCAATATTTGAAAAATAGCCGTTGGATTCATGATCTCAACAAATCAGCTTCGATGTTGAGGAAAACAATAACTGCGGCCGGACTTTGCATCCTAGTCTAGTCGTGAGCTATTCGATAGTTGGGCAACAATAGCTATTTACACATAAAAGAACAAAAAAAAACTATTGTAATTTAGAATGTAACTAAAGACCACGCTACCGCATTAGGCTTATTGCCTGTAATGATTGTTGTGTTTGTGATAAATAAATAAATAAATATTCACATTAAATTCAACCCTTTGTTTTCATACTACAAAGTTGAAAGTCCTGTAGATGCACCACACACTAACAAATAACTTTTCTCGTATAAAAATGACAAAATGCTTCCATTGAACACTAAATGAATGTTGAAAACTGAGGCGAAATTACGTACAGTCTATAAATCTGTGCCATAAAGGTAATAAATTATATTGATGACATAATATGTGAGATATTTTTACATTAGTTATGTAAGAATAATTAAGAACAACTAACAACATATTTTAACAAAAAATATTTAATGTCAAGACGGACCATCGAACTGATCGAACTTTTTCCATACGCATTTGCGTCGAATAGGTATTAAAATTTTGTATGGGTATGTAAATCTTTTCGCGATTAATTAATTTTGATCACACCTTTCCGATACATGATGTATAAAAACTATGCTGTATGAACTATTTGCAATGAACTACTATTGTATTGAAAGCTGGAAGATACTGGATGGCTTAACAACGTCCAACTGGCTCGTCTTGATCCAGATTTTATAACAATTGAAATTTTAGAGGCTGCTGGTGGCTTATCTATGTATAATCCAGTACAATACGGCCGATGAATCATGGCCGGTCCGAACTTCGCGCAGTCTACGTAAAAAGATTTAAAGATCAAATTGAATAGAATAGAAAAAAACTTCGAATAATAAAGCTTATCATACTCGTACAGTTCCTGCAAGTTCCTGTTGATTACTACATACATTCGAACATTCTCCACTAAACATATTCTACACATTGGCAGTTTTTTCATAACTCAAAACATAACG
This sequence comes from Agrochola circellaris, assembly GCA_914767755.1. NCBI lineage: Eukaryota > Metazoa > Arthropoda > Insecta > Lepidoptera > Noctuidae > Agrochola > Agrochola circellaris. Next base: position 15,382,688 of record OU611863.1, on the reverse strand, counting down.
CTTACACTTTCACAGCCGATCACGTGCAGAGTACGTCCCAGGTTGATTGTATTGTGACGCTGATCACGTTCTCAGTACGTGACTGACTTTCTTAGTGTTTGTTTTAAAACGACGTCCGTAGTCCGTGTTTGGCGTGCACACATGTAAGAATAACCGTGGTGGGGCGCTTGGTGTGAGCGGAACAAGCTATCGAGTGTCGCGCTGCGCCAGTGTTCCCGCGCCGCTATTGCGAGTGCACGTACACGAATTTTGGCGCGAAATGGCGAGTTCACGGCGAAGTTATCGGCTCGATTCGAACGAAATTATTGACTTCTTGGTTGCTGATGATGATTCGGATATTGAAGAAGCCCCAGATATTGAAATTCAAGGTAAATTATTGTATTTTGTTGGGTTATTATTGTAGAAATGTAGCCTTTTTGCGTCGTACATATTTTTATTGTTTTTTTCTCTTTCCAGACCTTATTCAAGACTTGCAAGAGGTTGTATCGGTTCAAGATCGACAAGATGTTGATGCTGACATGTCAGACGACTTATCTGAACCTGTACGGGGGGAACATGTACGGGGCCGGGGTCGTACACCTCGAAGAAATACGAGATCCCGCCTCGGTCGCGGTCGCTCGGCGGTGCGTTCGGCTACACGCGGGCGCGGCGTTACCCGCAGATCAGCAGCAGCACTTACCCTCAGAGAAACGGATGAAGGTAATGGATGGTCATACCAAGCACTGCAAGAACCCCCAGAAAATCCAGTATTTCAAGAAGTATCTCAAGTATTGGCTCCAGTAGATGAAAGTTCGTCAGAGTTGGATTGTTTTTCAATTTTTTTCCCCGATTCTTTTTGGAACACTCTAAAGACGGAAACTAACCGTTACGCAGCTCAAATGAAAACCAAACAAGCAAGAAAAGGCATTCTGAAACCTGGCACTATGTTGTACGAATGGAAAGCTGTCAAAAAATCGGAACTAAAGACATTTTTTTCTATCGTGATTCATATTACGCTTGTACACAAGGAGAGTTTTGATTCATACTGGTCTACACGGGAAATAATAGCCACTACATTCGCCGGGAAGCACATGAATAGAAACAGATTCCGAGCCATTTATAGCTGTCTCCATCTGAATGATAACGCAAACTACAAACCGCGTGGTGATCCCGAGTACGACGCTTTTTTCAAACTCCGACCTTTTTTTGATGACATGTGTCGGTTGTGTCAAGAGTGTTATTATCCCAATGAGCACTTGACTATCGATGAGGGTACTTGTGGGTTTAGGGGACGAGTGCACTTCAAAGTGTATAACAAAGATTATCCCGATAAATATGGCATGAAAGTGTACATGCTCTGCGACGCGGAAACAGGATACATACTGCGCATGGTTCCCTACATAGGCGACTCGAAATCGGTGGAAACGATTATCACGGAATTGAGTGAACCATACTTCGGTAAGTGGCACACCATATACATGGACCGTTTCTTTACAAGTCCGACAATCGCAGACTTATTGTGGATAAAGGACACTCGCCTTGTTGGCACTGTAATGGCGAATCGTCGTGGTCTGCCACAGGATTGGCGTCATCAACCGTTGGAAAAAGGCGAAATGGCCTTTTGTCACCGGGCCAATCTAACCGCTTGTAAATGGAAGGACAAGCGTGATGTACTCATGCTTACTACGAAACACGGAGCTAGCTGGACAGTGGATGCAAAAGTCAAAGGTGTCGGTGTGACCAAAAGGCTGAAACCAGATTGTGTACTAGATTACAACCACCACAAATTTGGTGTAGATCTGAATGACCAGTATGTGTCTTACTACTCCTTGAATAGAAAGAGCATGAAGTGGTGGAAAAAGATGTTTTTCAACCTGGTAGCAAGAGCAATGGTAAATGCTTACGTCATTTACAATAAATCAAGGTCTCAAAGGCGCCGCCCGCGATTCTCACAGTTCCTGATGGAGTGTGGTGACCAGCTGCTGCAAACTGCACCAGAGGCTGAACCAGGACCCTCACGTGGCCCACACCATGTAGGCAGCAGTACCAGACTAGTGGGAAGGCACTTTCTCGAAAGGATACCGAGCACCGAAAAAAAAGAGAAGGTGGCAAGAGTCTGTAAAGTTTGTGCAGACATTTCTAAGAAAAACACTGGCAAACGAGGACGCAAAGAAACCATATTTTACTGCCCAGACTGCAACGTGCCTTTATGCTACCATCCTTGCTTCAAAATGTTTCATACACGCAAAAATTACACGACTTGAACACGCAAAAGTCCATGTTCGACTTTTTTTTTTTTCCATAAAACCTCTTTTTTATTCTACATTTTTAAATAAAAAAAACTAATTTACGTCTGTTTTTTATTTTTATCCTAGAAATAAACAAGTCAATAGTATAAATAAAAAAATAATTATAGATTTATCATTGATAGTTCTCATTTTATAAATGTTGCAATATCGGCGAAAATCGCCGGCGAACCATGGAATCCGCGTTTTAAAATCTTCGGCTGTCAAAGTGTTAAAGTTATTTAGATCAGTTTTATATTTATGTTTTTGAAAAACACTGTGACGTACAAATAGTGACATGAAGCGAGTGTGAGTGAGAGAACACGCGCGAAAGTTCGGAAAGCCTATACTCAGACCGGCCATGATTCGTCGGCCGTATTGTAATCATTTTTGATTCGTCGGCCATATTGTAATCATTTATGATTCGTCGGCCGTGTTGTAATCATTTAAATTGCCTTCCAGTTACATAACATCGTCATCGTCTGAACATTTGCCCCGTTATTCATAAAAGCTGCTTAAAGTTAATTGATGATTAGCGCTTGTTTAACCGTACTTTTTTGACGTTAAGAACGTCACTTAACTATATGCAACGTTTGTGAATAAGAGGGCTTTCCTGCTTTCCTACACAAATTAAAAACAAATCTCGCAGGCATTATCAAAAAGAAAAGAGAAATACAGGATGTTTCTATATTATAATTATAAATAATTGTGAATCCTATCCTAAGAAGTAATAATAAATATGAAATAAATGTTGAACTACGCGTCTTATCATTAGGGTTCGACGACATAGCATGTCAATTTTGAGGAATTTTATTTTATTTTTTTATCTTTTCTGTTGTAGTTTACAGTACAGTGCACCGCTGAACATGAGCCCATCATAGATTGTGACCTGAATAATAATCAAAAGTGGTAGGTACTAAAAATATTTTTTTTTAATTAGTTTAAAAAAAGTGTCGGAAGTTCATAAATCTAGACATAAATAAATATATAGGTATGACTTGTTATTTACGTAATTGATATTTAATCTGTGATTTAATTTAAGTTTCACTCTTGTAGCATACAACATTGTCACAATACAAAACAATTAGCCGTGGTTTCATTTTAAACTACATTTTAAAACACTCACACAATGTTCAGTTATATTCACATTAACTTTGTGACCGCCTACTAAATATTATAACTTTTTGACGTTCCCATGTGAGGAATTTTTTTAAAGACTGCCTATCAACAGTTCGGCCTCATCATTAGTCACAAAATTAATTTAAATACAAAGTTTTAATTTACAGTAGGGCCATTGCAAACGCGAAATGAGAGTCATAAATCAAACAATAACAACGTTACGCACTGCACTGCTCCATAAGAGTTTTATCACACGAACGATTTGCCAGCGTGTCTCTAGAGAGGCTATTTGTGAACGTGCTCTCCGCGGGTGCGAAGCGAGATAACCGCGACTACGTAACTTATACGCCGCGTTTTCATATTGTATAATCGTTTGTCTCGCTCTCTCTTGTATACGTACATATGTCAATCGCTGTCGTTACGCAAATGCGGCGAACACGTTGCGTGCTCGCTACGCACTCGCAGCGAACACGTTGCGCACACGTGGCGTGCTCGCTACGCACTCGCAGCGAGCGCGTTGAACAAAAGCCTCGCTGATAACTCACGCGTGTTAAGGCCCTAAGGGTCGTTAGTGCGAGCGAGAGATCCGATAAACATGATGTATGAATCTAACTTTGCTTTTGTAATGGCCCGAGTATAGTAAGATTATAAATATAATACTGTGTAGCTTAAAATCAAACTGAGACCAAATTTTTGCCATACATTTGTTCGCAAAACAGTGTGATGTTTTTTCCATCGTTATTAATTTTTTCTATAGTTTAACCACATGTTCGAGTGTGCATTTAAAAACGTGAATAATAAATATTGGAGCAAACTTAGCTAAGCAGTGAGGGAAAACATTCGTGAGGAAATCAAACCAGCTTTGAATACAAATACAGCGTGAGCTTTGTATAGTCGACCCCGAAATTTCTTTATCACCCTACGGTTTATGTCACTTGCACATCATTAAACGACAAAGTCTATTTGTCATGTGATAGTTAGATAGTTTCAATTTTGGGAATAGTCATCAAAACTGCCGCGGTCGTTTCGTGGATGGGTGACCATTCATTACATATCGCGACCGCTCCGAGTCATTTGTAGATCTTTGACAGTCGTTACGGGTACGCGTAGTCAGAAACCCAAGTCTGACAACCAGTCTTACCAAGGGGTATCGTATTACCCAGTAACTGGGTTGTGGAGGTCAAATAGGCAGTCGCTCCATGTAAAATACTGGTATTCAGCTGCATCGGGTTAGACTGGAAGCCGACCCCAACGTAGTTGGGAAAAGGCTAGGCAGATTGATTGATCGATGTTAAAGTTGCACATTACAGAACGACAAGGTCCATTTGTCATGTGACAGTTAGATAGTTTCAATTTTTCCTTTCCTGCCTTCTGTGCTCAAAAAATGCAGCGACCTCTGCGCTGCTGACACCGATGATGTCGTGAACTGGCAGTTTTGGGCTAACAAAATTTTGTATATTGTCGTCCCATCGACACGACGAAAATGTTTCAATTTAGTGGGAATTTTGTCAAAGTGGTAAAGCAATTAAAAGGTCGACTATGCTATTCACTTAAATGTCAAAACACGATGTTCAGTGCAGCACACGAATTAGTCTAGTACAAAAAGTGAGTTCATGACATTGTGTACCTTATATTAAACACAGTGCACACTTAATTTGATTAAACTATAACCAAATTCTCTGTAAACAACAAAATAATATTTTATACTTTGAGATGTATTATATTATGTACAACATCGACACATCAAAGAATAAGTCCGATTCTGGCATCCGTCCCACAGCCAGCGATTAACGAGAAGCGAGTAGAGCTAGCAACCAAAAACGATAGTTAATTGATTCAGGAGTGACCTTATTATAAAATACAATAAACGTAGATATATTTAGTAAGATATTCCGCCGACGCAGCAAGTGAGGTTTTCGGGCGGTATGGCTCACTCTGCGTCCGGCACTCGGCGTGGCAACAAGCCATGTTCGGATTTGCTCCAACTCAATCGTCATCCTGAAGATTCCTCGTTGAGAAGTGAAACACGTGTCGATTTCTTACAAGGTTTTGTATGACTCTTTAGGAATAGTTAAGCGGAATAGGTTACTAAATATTACGTCTATTGTACTAAAAACTAGTTGGAGAGCAACGAGCAGCGAGTGCGCGACGGCGACGAGCGATTACTCGCTGGTCTGTGTATGTTCCAAACATGAATTTCTATCAGTGAGCGTCGCTGACCGAGTATCTACTCTTTTTGTTACGAGTACTCGCCGGCTGCGGTGTGAACAGTCAGCGATCAACCATTAGTATATGTACCACTTTTACTCACACGCGACCTTCAATCTTTTGAACGTTTCTTGAGTTGATAGCTACTCGCTTCGTCGTCGGCGGTGGGACAGACGCCATACGTTATACAAAACTTATCGCCAATCAGAAATAGTATTAAAATTCAATTTACACATAAAATTATTAAATTAGTGAATAGCTTTATAATTAGTACTAATAATGAAGATACAACGTATAATATGGGGCCATATTGGGTCATAATTTTTACAAAGACACCGTAGTGGTGTATATGTCGGTTATTCACAATATTTTCGGTTATTATGGCCCCTATAACTGAATCACAAATTTGAGTCTTAGCTCATGTGGTTTAAGGTTCAAATGGTTTTGAGGAAGTATTGGGATATTGTTACTTTACTGTTGAAAAAAATTGTTCACTTAAAGAAAATATTTTGTTATTCTAATAAAATTATCTAAAAACGATAAGTCTTACATACCAGAAGTATTTTTAACAATATAAAATATTAGAACGACATACTAAATACTGACTTAGGTATAGAAAACACGTTTGTCATATCGTTAAACATTATTTACTGCACATAACTTACATGGAATGGATTACTGTTCTAAAAGTAAATATTAAATATTATAAAAAAAACTATTTATCCATACTTTTATTGAATAACATCGCACCCACATGAACTAAGACTAAGGACGAATTTCACCTATGAACCTGAACGCGATTAGCACATTTAATTCGCGCTCTAGAACTGTCAGTGTCATCTTTGTCTAGAAATATTTGACATTGACAGCTACTGAACGCGGCTTAAATGTGTTGATGGCGTTCAGTTTCATAGGTGAAATTCGACCTAAATGTACTAGCATTGATAAGTTCCTAGATAAAATGAGAAAGGTACGATATTTTAGATATATATTAATCGCTTTGTCAGAGTTTGTTGTATCGCCTATCATTTCACCTATTTTTGTTATCGACTCGAGTTATCTTGCTGCGGATTTTCATAATATAAAAATATTGTACAATATATTTTTTCGTGTTCTTTATAGTGACAGTTTGTGGATGACCCTTTATAATAAAACAGTATCATAGATTTTTATCTGTCAATACAAAATATACTTCGTTTTTATTGCAGGCAACACGGTTAAAATCAATCATAGACCAGCGGTCTATTCTGTAAAAATCTCACCGTGAAAACTTAGAGCGCTAACACACTGGGACGCCATGGCGACGTCGCTGACTACGTAGCTATGGCTACCTCTGGCTATCTACCGTAGCCATATGAGGTTGCCAAATAAGTAGCCATTAACACGGCGTTCTGTCCTAGCGAGTGAGGGAGGCGACTTGGCTACGCGTCGCCAGGTCACCAGATTATCCAGTTTCCACCTAGGGGCCGGTCGGTCGTGGCTACGCTTCCAAATTGGCGACATCGCCAGACCGTAGCCAAGTGAGTTAATTGTCCTACATTTCAATACCAATTTTTTGGATACGTAGCCGCAAGTCGCCATGGCGTCCCAGTCTATTAGTGCTCGTAGGGGCCCGTCGGTCGTGGTTACGCTTCCAAATTGGCGACGTCGCCAGACCGCGCGTAGCTAAGTGAGTTAACTGTCATGCATTTCAATACGAATTGTTTGGATACGTAGCCGGCGACATCGCCATGGCGTCCCAGTGTGTTAGCGCTCTTAGGTGAAGTGAGCTTGAACACTTCACCTATCAATAGTATACTGACGCTAGCATGAGGTGGAATGACAGCTCACTTCACCAAATTTTTCACGGTGAAATTTTTACAGAATATGTTTTGTTTTTTCAGTTGTTTTCAGACTAGGTCAGAAGGGTAAATATTTTTTGTAATAATAATCACAGCAAGAAACTAAAATCATAAATACTAGTACATTTCCCTACCCTATGTTAATAAGCCACCGAGTCTTACACACATCCATATTTAATAAAAATAATCTACAACAACATTCTTCGTACACATTGGAAGAACAATTTGGCAAAAGGAGTTCTGTCATGCTAACGAAAATTAAATTAAAATCAGTCAATAGATCAAAATTGAGTCACTTTTAGTCTTGATGTACTTAATTTATTTGGAGTGATCTACTAATGGAAAAGGGAATTAAGAAGTAATGGTCACCTTTTTTTAAAAGTAATATTTTGTTAAGTAACATTTGTACTGTGAAGGCATACACAATCAAATAATGACAGTTGGCAATTGGAATTTAAAATATTCTTCGAAATTTCATAATTGATATAAGAATCGGGAACATAACGCTGTATACAACATAAAATATTCTACCGAATCAAGGCCGCCGCAGACAAGCGCGACGCGACTCCAGTAGAACCATTTCGACGAACTTTTCATAGATTTTTTTCCACCAGAGTCGCGTCGCACCTGTCTTGCCTGAGCCTTCATACAAGCCACAATTTTACGGCGGATTTTTTATTAAAAATCTCACCATAAGTTGTCCCATTACTTTTTAACCTCCCTCTAAGCGACCGAGGAAGTTTTAAAACAATTCAGCTAAGTATAAAAATTACGTTCATTATAGAAAACCACACGGTGGTCCTCTCTACACATACAATAAACTATGACTCGAAGGAAATTTTAATTGGAAAGAGACAGTCTATAATATAAACTTTATAAAAATCGATCTCTCTCGATGACATACGAATTTAGCTCCTATTTTTCACACGTTTCATTCCCACGAAATTTTTAAATAAAAATAATCAAATTTTTGTTTCAATAGTGTGGCTGATACCTTATCGCACGGATTCGTCAAATGATTGAGAAACTCAAAAGAATGCGTCACTGAGGAAATATGATATTATCAGATATTTATCTGCATCTGATAATGTTTTTGCTGTTCTTTCATGTAATTTCATGTTATCATTATTACGAAAGGCGTGTTTTATAATTAGATATCTCAATTAAAATTGTTGGACTGCCTGTTTATTTGTGTGTGGTTTACGTTAGTAATAATTACGTTGACAAACGGGGGCTATACTTGCACTGGTGCGCGAAAAGGATAGCGCTCTTCGTTTTTAGCCCTCGTACTCACGCGCGTTTTTTTTCCCGCCACGAAGTTTTGTCGCGCCCTTGATTTTCAACGCCGAGACTTAAAAACCCAACATGGAATTTTTTATTTTTGACGTGTTGGGATGCACTAATCTGCGTTCGCAATTTATTTACCAAACATGTAAACAAACACGAGTTTTAGGAAAAACAACTGTAATGCCTACACATAAGGTTCAGTTTGCGCTACAACTTCATTTTTATTGCTTTTATAACAGTCAGTCTGAAAATCAACTTTATTAACACTGTCATAAAGTTGATGTTTGTTTAAGTGGAAATAACATCAATTGGAAACAAGGATTAAAATAGACCTTCACACTGTTATATTCTTATTGCTCGGCTCAACAAAGAGTGCTGAAAATCCAGAGCGCAAAAAAAATCGTTGCGTTAAAAAGTCGTCCGTACGGCTTACCTTCGACTATGACTCACTTCCCTATACCTCCCACCAGGTGAATTTCACCGATACACTGACCAACTTGTTGCAAAATTTCAAGATATCCGTTATTTGGTCAGCTTTTGAAACATGAAATTACATAATCAAACTTAGCTTTACTTGATGTAAACCAGTCAAATAATAATAAAACGGCGCCCCGTTTATTATAGCAGCATTGCCTTCAAAGGCAATCATGTCAAATTGAGTATATTTACATTCAGTAAATATACTCTATGAAGTATAATATCATCATTTGCCAAAACAAACTCGACACTTACTGATAAAAGAAAAAAAAAAAACAATCACCTGTCAAAAATCTTGCACAATCATTCACTCAAAAACAAATGACTGCACAAAATATTCGACAGCATCCCGAAAAAGAACACAGAAAAGCAAACCTTATTCCACACCACATAAGAGCCAAATCCTTACATCAAGAAGAGTCTTGTTGGTTACATGAAGAACTCCCTATTTTCCTGTGGTGGTCATGTATGCCTCATCTGGGAGTTGGAGTTCCCAGTCGGACTCTGGCAGTTGGGGACATCTATGACCGTTAGCTCTATGACCCGTAGACCCCGGAGGATTGGGTCTGTGATGTGGATACCGCGAGGGTTGTATACTCTTTCGTTTTGCGTCGCTATGAATTTTGATACTTTTCTTAGGTGCTGTGGAGGAGAAAATTGGCAGGTTAGAAAAAGTGTTAGATAAAAATATAAATTAAAACATCATTTGTATGTGGCTATTTTACAAGGAGAATCTTGAAAAGATTAGTGCGGACCTTTTGGATCAAACTTCCTTAAGGAACGAACGAACAACGCTGCACGCCCGCAGTGCTACTGGTGCCCATACATTTTCTTATAGGTTTAAATGAGATTACATGGTCGGAAGAGCGCGGCCGCAATGCTGCGCGACATTGCTGCGTCACATTGCTGCTGTGATCGGAATGTTATCTCATATAAACCTATACAAAATGTATGGGGACAAGTATAGTGACGCAGCAGCACTGCCGCGTACATCGTTGTTCGGAATCATACGTTTATCGCACGTTATACTGTGCACATTTGGCGAATGAGAGTTAGATCGAAAAATGTGTAACATTTTGACCGTGACGACACTTTTCCTATAGTAAGTGTGTTTTTGTGTTATTTTTTTTCATTTATTTGGTTACCCTCAAACTTTGCTAATTTATGTCATATTGTGCGAAAAGAACTTCATTCCCACCAGGTGTCCACACCTCACGACACTTCTCGCCTTTTTTTTGTTGTAACAGACTTTTTATGCTGCGGTCCCACGGCCGGCTATCTCACAGACCAGATTGTGCCAATCCAGGCCGACAGGCCGTGGGAACCGTTGATTCGATGAGGCCTGTGGTGGGAATGAATGACCGGGCCACGACAGGCCTCGACAGGGCTAGACAGGCAGTGGGACCGCGGCTTTATGCATATTCAGCGACGAGGCAAAACAAATCAACGTCGACTTCAGACACAATTTGAACAAACCATAGTTTGATTTTAGCAATTTATGCGTCATAGATTTCATAATATCTGGGCACATTGTATGCACTATGACTATTGACTAGTTTTTGTCCTAGTCATTAACCAATGCCGTGATCCACCACAATTAAGAAACAAAATTTCCACAATAGCAATATTTTTGCGATAGCATATTCTGAATTTGTTTCATTTAAGTATAGAAAACTAATAGGAAAACATAATATATTTTCGGGTCGGCATGATTCGGCTCAGTTCGGGCGGCCAAACCGAATGATACTTAAAGCCGGCCGGCTTACCGAATATTGCCAACCCGATTTTTTTTACGTAAAACTATGACTAAGTACTTGCAATGTAACTCTTACATAGATTTCTGAGTTGTATGAAACTCACGGCATCATTATTTATTTATTTATTTTATTATTCATGTACACACAGTAAAATAATAAGATACAACATAATCATAATTATGAGTACATATATGTACCGCTTTTTTTTATTTATTTTTTGTTTCTTATTATTCTAATTTATACTTTACTAACTTTCGCCAGTGGCTTCGCCTGGGTGATATCTGTATAAATTATAGCCTATGTTACTCAGTGATAATATAGCATTCTACTGCAGAAAGAATTTTTACAATAGGTCCAGTAGTTCGTGAGTTAATTCATTACAAACAAAAATACAAATCTTTTCACTTTAAGGCTCCTACAAACAGGCGCGACACGCGACGCGACTCAAAGACACCGCTCGGCGCGCAACGTGCGGTGTCTTTGTGTCGCGTCGCGTGTCGCGCCTGTTTGTAAAAGCCTTTATAATATTAGTGGAGATTACAATCATTGCAATGACTTACAAAACACTTTACTTAAAAAAAAAATACAAATTACAAAATAGCGACATGAAATAAGAATCTACAATTTTAAGGCAAGGTTCAGATGGTTATCAAAGAATGTCCGTTTTGAATACAAACACAGAGTAGTTTAAATACTTAATTGCCTACAATTTCAGTGCCCGTTCACATGCTCGTGTCGTGTCGTGTCGTGACGCATGCTATTTTGCTATCACGTGTGAGACTATTTTAATGTTATTGGGTGGGAAGCAATTAGCCCACGGACCCACGGGCGATTTTGTTATCGAGCACTGGATTTTCAACGCACTGCTTAGCGCAAAGAAAATCCAACAGTGTGTTTTTTTGATTCGCCGGGATGCACTCCTTTCTGATTCTCAATGGTCGGCTCAACACCGAGATATGATAATCCAGTTGAAGTAATAAAATCGCCCCTTAGAACGAGGGTTTGGGCGGTCCACCTGATGGTACAGTCAACATCAGTACAGTACTGCTACGCATAAAGGTGCCGTCAATGTTAAATTGTTACCACTTATGTGCGGTGGACTGTACGTGGTCACCACCGAGTAGGACATCTACCATACCAGAGACATTTCAAAATTCAAAAGTCATTTATTCAAACTAGGCTGACAATCAGCACTTTTCGAACGTCAAAATTACAGAATAAAGTCCCCCAAAACGCCCACCTTTCACCACTTCCTAGTGCGTTAGCTGGGAAGAAGAAGTGGCGCAACAAACTCCCCAGCAGCACAGCTGTCTGTTCAGTTAGAAAAAAAAAATGATTCTATATAATAGTATGCAAAATAAATTACGTTACGCAACACAAAACATAATTTAAATTATTAGCCATATGTCAGCTAGCACACGCCAATATACCAACCAAAATCATCGGGAACTATACTCAGGCAGAAATAAAAACTAAAAGTAAACAGAACTTAATATCTAAATAAAAGCCTCCAGACATAAAGGGCGTGCGTGCCAGTTTACATTTAGATATATATAGCTGTAACTGGAAGGTATAAATGATAAACTAGGGCCATCGAAGTAAAAATAATAAACAGTTAATTACTAATAACAATAACAAAACCATGATCAGCAAGACGAACAGTCACCCCGACGCTACCGCATGCAGTGACATCTAAGGGAGCATGATGAACTTGCTGCCGGTTGCTCAGGCAAAAAATAATATGATCAATTGTCGAGGTCACTAGCTAACCACATATTGCAATATAACTCATTAAAAAAAAATTGTAATGAGTAGATTAAGACAACAATAAATTTAAATTAAATTAAAATAACTTGTGACTTACAAAATCAAATAAAATAAACAATTATATAAACTATATAACTTGTCAGTAGGTAAGCTAATTCTGGACAAAGAACATAAACATTGTCTTGTGCTAATCACAGCGACCAACTATTCTTATCATTTAAGTAGTCGTTGATAGAATAGTATGCCTTTGAACAAAGGTTGGATTTTATTTTCGTTTTGACCGCATTAAAAGGCAAATCTAGCAAAGAAGAGGGTAGCTTGTTATAAAAGATTATACCAAGCCCAACAAATGAGTTATGAACCTTATGTAGCCGGTGAAAGAGAGCTTTGCATTTCTATCCCCAAACCCGAATTTGTATGAACTGAGTAAGTACTAAGCCATATAAATATTGTATAGAATCAAGTTCTGCTAACTGAACGGACAGCTGTGCTGCTGGGGAATTTGTTGCGCCACTTACTCCCAGCTAAAGCACTAGGAAGTGGTGAGGGGCGGGCGTTATGGGGGAGTCTTATGTAATTTTGACGCACAAAAACAGAAAAATAAATTGTCAACAAACCTTTTCATAATGCGTTTCCGTACAAATATAAATGAAGTAGGCTGTGAGACAGGCTAGGCAGCCCTCACAGTATGTACTGCAGTCTGCCGTCTCCGCCATTTCAAAGTGTTCGTTCAGCCGCTCCATCGTGTACTCGAAGGTTTGTCGATCTATCTGGAATTTGGAGATAAAGTAACTTTGTAATTAGTCTACATATATAGAGCAGCATAGCATTTCCTGTGAGTGTGTAATGCACAAATAAGGGATGACGTCACAGGCCTGCACAGTATCTTTATTATTGGAAGAAGTTCTTTAACCCGGCTTGCGGTAGGAGTAAACCGTGTGTAGATATCGTCACATAACCACTGGGACACTCCGCAGTTTAGGTATGAAGCTACAAGTACACGGTGGGCTCGACTTGTCGGGCCAATTCAGTGAATGTAACGTAGTCAAAAGATCTAAGAGTTACGCCATAGAAAAAGGGGCAACTTCTAGGTGAATATAACTGTAGGACATCAGCGCTGTGCGACCTGAATTGCACTTTATTGTGTGGTAGCCAGAGTAGCTTTTTATTTACTTAAATGATTTTGCAGTGTCCCATCAGTATTAATCTGTGACGTCTGCGTCGTTCCAACCGGGCCTCCCACGACACCCGACTTTTTCTTACCATAGATATAAGATTTCTATGACTATTACTAATACATAATAAAGCTGAAGGGTTTCTTTGTTTGACCGCGCTAATCTCTAGACCTAGTCTGTTTTGTTTTTTTTTTTTCATTTGATAGTCAATTTTTGAGGAAGGATCTAGGCTATTAAACATCAAGCTACGACCCTTGGGAACCGAGCAAAAAGAAAAAAAGTCAGAAAGAACGCTAACCGCGGGCGGGCGATGCGATGCGACTCGGTGGGCCGGGGGAACAAGAATTTTGCTGCAGGGCTGAAGCTAAGTAGTGTTTTTATAAGAAACTAGCTTTTTCCCGCGACTTCGTCGGTGAGCCTATAACCTTCCTCAAGAATTGGGCTATCCAATGCAAAAAGATTTTTTCATATATGACTGGTAGTTCCGGAGATTACCCCCTACATACAAACTAACAAACAAACAAACAAATTTTATCTCTTTATAATATTAGTATAGATAACATCAATCAATGAATCTGTCTAGCCTTTTCCCAACGATTTTGAGGTCGGCTTCCACTCTAACCGGATCCAGCTGAATACCAATATTTTACATGGAGCGACTGCTCTTACCTCCAAAACCAAGTAACTGTTAAAACTACCCCTTGTTAAAACTAGTTGACAGACTTGGGTTTCTGACCACCCATAACGACTGTCAAAATGGGACCAACAGCTTAAAGTGCTCTTTGAGATACGGAGAGGTCTTTATATGTTATGAATGGTCACCCATCCACTGCGGCAAGCGTGGCTTAACTTAATCGATTGACCCGTGCAGCTGTTAGTATTTAGCCACGAGAATGTTACAAAACAAAAAAAAAACTGTTTTAAAATATTTATTCATCAGTGGATGACACAGCTTCAACATAATAATTTTATCAAGTACTTAAATGTATTGATGTATTTCTACTCTTACTCTCTGTACTTATACAGTAGTCATAGGTATTCGTTTACAACAAACAATGAATGAATAACCCGTAATTAATTGATTAATACATCACAATAGCCGGTGCAGTATGAATCAGAATAGCTACCTTATTTTACAACCAACAGTAAATAAGTCCCAATGATTCATAAATTAAAACTAAAATCAATGTAGCAACCTATTGCCGTCTCACTTTGTTCAGATGAAAATGACAAGGACGGATGGCAGTCATAAATTGTTTAGCTGATTAACTTAACAGCCTGTTCAATTCTTGAATTGAAATATTGATGTTCGTTGTCTAGTTGTACATACTTACTAATACATGCTTATTAATTTCAAGTTGCATTCGTCCGTAATGTAATGTTCAGAGTATAGCATCCATCAGTGAGGGAGGAGAACCGAGCATTACAGTGCGCTGTGCCTTTAATATTGAATCTGAAATTTTACATTACACGCAAATGCAGTCAGGGAGGCAGTATTGTAATGTAATGCTCAAAATCGAATCTGAAATATTACATTACAAGCGAATGCTTCTGGTCTCCAGTCTCCAGTAAGTAGTTGGATAGGAAACAGGTTTGTGTCTCCTATAATCAATAACCAATACTTTATTTGCATTCCACCATGTGTACTAAGATGGTACAACAAAATAGTAGGAGAGAGGAAGCTTTGAAAAACTTAGCTTATCAGTCTTCTGAACTAAATATAATATAATTATATTAGGTTATTTTTGTAATATGTGTATAATAGTTTACTGTACGAATACTTTATTAGATATGTTAGCACTTATAACTTGTCCGACTACTCTAAGAAGAAACATTATCATCTAATTTTTAAAATATTATTGAAACCGGTAAAAGTGTTTGTACAAAATTAAAAACCTTTGTAAAAAGACTAATGTGTACTGAAGTCATTCATAATAGGATGTGAATAATTATTTGTTGCTTGACTTAATAACTTCATAATAGGGTATTACTATTCAAATTGCTGTTATTATTTTCACACCAACATTAACAAAAGGCATGTTAAGAGTGAACATAATATTTAAAAAAAAAAATATCAAGGTCTTGTTACTAAACTGAAGTTTCAGAATATGAATATACCTATCTACTTAATATATTATTATACCATCTAAATTCATTCATTCACTGACAGACAACGGACAGCGTAAACTGCTGGTCTAGAAGCATGAAATTTTGCACAAGAGTTCCTTATAATTACGAAGGTGAGCAAGAAAGAAGGATTTTTTAAATTCGTTAAAGAGGGAATGAAGGTTTGACATTTTTGCGGACGGATAATCCCATCGTGCAGTTGGCTTGTAGGTGATAATAAAATATTGAAAAATATTGATGCAATAATTAATATCATAGCACTGAATAAAGTAGAAACATAAACAGCAGCTAGCAGCAGGTAGCTGTATATGTGATAGTCTGTAGATTCTAATATAGTGTTAGGGTGGATTCAACCAAACTTGAGTTGGTCACATCCGGCACATTTAAAGATAACTGTTTAATTGTAGAAATTTATCTAGAGCAGTGGTTTCCAACCTTTATTTGAACAGAAACCAGTTTGTTTTCTTTGTTTTTAGCAAGGACCATAAAGGAAAAAACAAAAACAGTGTCAATCTAAAAAAAAGTTTTAACATATTCGTTCAAAAGTACAGTACTATTGTAAAAGAAAATAACCAAACTAATCTAGTTTTAAGACATAATTCAATTTTGACTGTTTTTGGAACCAATTTACTGACATATTTATCAAATTATCATAATAATTTATCATTATGACAACATTATAAATAAAAAGTAAATATTTGGTTTGCATCAATGTGATTTTTGAGCACCATCTTTAGTGACTAGTTAAAAAGTATGAATAAAAGTTAAAAAAATTTAACCTTTTGCTGACCATATTTAAGCTCTTGTGGTTGTTGGGAACCACTAGAGTAAAAAGTGATTTTATTAACAGGAAGAGCTTACTCAAGTTTGGATGAATCTGCCGTCAGTCACTTTACTACCAGGAACTTGGAACGCACTCAGTCATAGAGTTGCTGATAATAATCAACTGTAACATTATACATCATAGTAAGTACCCTATGAAGGTAGTTCAGGTGAACAACCTCGTTGCCAAAGTGAACTTTGCACCTCGGCCTCACCAGTTGTTTAAATATGATTATTTTATGCTTTAGTAGGTCACACTGAGTTCATGCTTTATTGGCTTATTTATTAATGAGGTCAGGTTATTATGGGTTTGAGAAATCAGGACTCTATTAACAACACCATTTGGCATGATTTCCTGACTCAAAATTATACAGCAACAAGCTTTATCACAAATAAGGAAAAAGGATTTTACAAAATTTCTTTTAAGTTGACCTAAACTCAACTTTTGCTACTACTGTGTGCAGAAAAGTTCAAGTCACTCATTATGTTAAAACTTAAAGATGGAACAAGAATAAATACATGTTGACATCATTTCTTAAGCGTCACAGACACTCGGAAAGTCGACGAACGCGCCCATGACCCAAGGTTCACAAACATCGCGTAAACAAGTGACTTTCACTTACTCGATCTTCCAGTTCTGGCGGGAAACGAGTCTGGAACTTCACCGCAGTCCCTTCAGAATAGTCCCTCTGTATAAATATCTTTATTCCCTGCTGTGTAGTAGGAGTCTGTTGACTCCCAGGCGTATTTGGCCCAGAAGGTATACGATTATTTGCCATCATTAGGAACTCACAAACTAAAGTCCATTAACACAGAAGTAAGTCTAAAGGAATGCTTTGTGTTACGAATGTATCATAGTTTCAGCATGATAGTAAAACAGATAGACATACGAGGAGAATTCTGTTTTCTCGCGATATTTCGATAAAAGTACAATGACGTCCGTCAGAGACTGACATTTTACATTAGCTGTCAGGCAGACATGTTTTTGCTCTAGAAAGAGATTCGTTCAAAAACATTAGTTTTTTTAATTAAACTCCATAAAAAATTACACATTTTGGCGATTTGCTATGAATGTGTTTTTTTATCGTAAGTCTTTAGTAAATTAATGATTTCCATTGTTATTACGACCAATCACAACAAAAAGCGTTATTTATCCAGAATTGAAAACAGCTTTTGTATATTTTTCATTATTCGTAAGTCACAGATACACATACTAGCGACACCCGTGCCAAAAGTTATCAGTTTTCTTCCCTATTATTAAACCCCTTAATAGTTCATTCCCATCATGACAGATGGCGCTTCGTTTCGTGTCGAAGAATGATTTTATTAGCGGGTAATCCACGTCTCCACGATCCTCTTTGGTAATAAATATTCTTTTTAGTTGAGGTAGGCCGTAGAATAAACTCGCCGAATGCATACGTACGTAGTCGTTTAAAGTAAAAAATAAACACTTCTAATTTAATGTAAATGGTAGGTACAGTAGGTACCTACAATGTCAGTTACTATTTAACAGTATAACCATCTATAACTGTACGCAGGCGTTGGCAGACCTAGACAATTAGACAACTGTGCATTGCTCTTCGCCATCCACTCAGGTCCATAAAAGGTTAAGCTACGCTTGCCGCGGACGGTTCGTGGATGGGTGACCAACCATTAGATATCGAGCCCCTCTGTGCCTCGGAATGCACGTTTAGCCATTGGTCCCGGCTGTTAATCGTAGATCTTTGACAGTCAGAAACCCAAAAGTCTGACAGCTAGTCTTACCAAGGGGTATCGTGTTATCCAGTAATTGGATTGTGGAGGTCAGATACCTACAGAGGCGGCGTAAGGGCTGGGCGACGTGGGCCACCGCCTACGGCCTCGCGGTCCGAGGGGCCACGCACCCCGAAGGTTTAAGCAATATTTACGCTTGACTCTAATGGTACCATTCTGTAGCCGACCGCAGGCGGCAACTGCAGGCGACGTGTCGCCGCGACCCGACTGATTTCTATGTATTCTTATGTTGTATTTCTATGGGGTCCTCTATGTTGTTTCGAACGCCGCTGTTGCGACACACGCTGTTGCGAATTATTTTTCCACTGCCTCACAGGTTCTATAGAAAGAAATAACAACTTGTTCCTTCCACGTACTCAAAACAGAGTAGAAGCCTGGCATCGCCGCTGGAATTCATTGTTAGAAAATAAGAGACTTGGACTGTATGGATGTATACGAAAACTTATCGAGGAGCAAAGTGTCACGGAACAAAAAATCGAGAAGATTTTGGGTAATTTACCTCAGACACCACCAAAAAAAAAACAAAGAGTTGCAGAGAATGCTATTTCAGCAATTTTGAAAAAAAAAGGACAATGGGCACGCCTGAATTTATAAGAGCTTTAGCGTTAAGTACTCGTATATACTAACTAATACTAACACATGTGCAATTGATTAATTTCTGAAAAATACCACTAATAATTAATACCACTTAGGTACCTAGACAATTTTTTATAAAGATCAGTCTTAGATTTTGTGTTCAGTACTTATAGAAAAAAATGTACAGTTGAGGTACTAATATTTTTGATTGTTACTTTGTTAATAATAATATTAAATGATGATGTTGACACCGAATTTGTTGATTTTATTTAATTACTGCTTAAATACTTTTCTGTACACTTTATGACTAAATAAATCGAAATCACAAGCATTCGAGCGTATGAGGCAGTGAAAATGTTTTTCGAAACAGCGTCTTTCGCGACTACTTCATTCGAGTCCATGAGCTTTCGAACCTGTGAGGCAGTGGAAAAATAATTCGCAACAGCGTGTGTCGCAACAGCGGCGTTCGAAACAACATAGGGGACCCATTTTTATGAAGGCGACGTTTCGCTAGCTACGGAAGGTATTTCATTAAAATTCATAGAAACCAGTCGTGTCGCGGCGACACGTTGCCTGTAGTTGCCGCCTGCGGTTGGGTACGGAATGGTACAGTCGACAAATTTGAATCATGACCCCCTTTGACGATAAATCGTTTGAAAGCGTCAAAATAACAAAGATTTCCCTCCTTTACAGGGCATGCCGCACTTAGGACGTTTTAAATATTAAGCAAGCTATGTCAATACGGGTCAGAGATCTATGCAATTTTAACCTTTGTCATCACTGCAATAGATAATAAAGCATTAATAATCATATTTTGAATCCAAACTCTTTGGAATTAACTATAACTCAATATACTAACACTACTATACTAAACTATACAATTTTTTTTTCTTTCATAACCATGTTCCGAACTCTTTCGATTATAAAATGACAAAGAGTCAAAAAGTCACTCAGAAATTGGTGTTAAATAATAATTAATATGAGAATAAAAAGTCAAAGTCAAATCATTTATTTCAAATAAGCCCTTGTAAGGCACTTTTGAACGTCAAAGTTTACAAAAAATTAAATTGATTCTTGTAGCCCCTTCCAAAAGGTAGTTTTCGTATGGAGAAGAATGGGCAAGAAACTGCACCGTTACTCTTGTAAAAAGTGTTACAATATTTTGTATATTATGTAAAAAAAAAAAAAAACAAAGAGCTCGGATTATAGTTCTCAGTGAGCAAGGCTATGGTACACGAGAAATATTTCAAGAGCTAAATATCTCGACCAATAGGTACCAAAAAATTTGATAGTCTCGAACTCGAACAGTTTTTTTTATTTTTTATTCGTCTTGCGCCACAGGAGGGCCTCGCAAAATGTACTACGCCCCCACCAAATTTAGGTCTAGCCCCGCCACTGGTCAGATAGTCAGTCGTTCCATGTAAAAAACGTATTCAGCTGCATCTGGTTAGACTGGAAGCCGATCAGGCTAGGCAGAGTGATATCGCCTTCCGCCCCTACTGGCACTGAGTTTTGCGTCTTAGTTTCAAAATATTTGCGGATGACATCACAACTAGGGTCTATGTAAGGGAGGATGCCTGTCTAGGGTGTAGGTACAAAATGCCTGCTTTTTAAGAAAAATGCCTGTTGATTGTAAAAAAACTGTAAGTCTTAAATAAATAATACGCAACAGATAGTTATATAGACTGACATTTATTAAAAATGAAAAGTTTGAATCATTACGACCACGAATAAACTAATTTAGAAAAAACGAAGTTGCTACACCGAGTGATATTTTACGAAGACATATTTTTTTCAAAAGTCCTTTTTTTTCTAATAAGTATAAAAATCTTCACACGAAGCCTTTTTAAAGTTTTCTTGGGTTACTAATAACGCTTTTACCGACTTTATTGTCAGGCAATTCCTTTCTTTATTGAACTGTGCATTTATTAGGGAAATTCAAAAATCACTGCCTCTTCTTAGCGCCGCCGGCCGCACGCCTGACCGTAAAATCCCTGTCAAATGCGGCAAATGCCTGTCAGATGGTAACCCTGGGACGAGAGTGCGTCCCAGCGCGATGGATTCTCAACGCTCGGCTCAACACCGAAAGTTGAAAATCCAGTGCGCGATAAAATCCCGCCACGTATTTTTACGTCCGTGCGTAAGTACGTGGGCTTATAGGAAACGCATGTAAGATTTTGTCATTTGTAGAGGACAGTGGGCAGAATCACCAAACAGGTACCTACTTATTAGCTTGGGCAGGACAATAATAAATTACAGAATTTATTTCGGAAGGTTTTATGTGTTACTTACATTCATAAAACGTACCTAAATATAGATAATAATTATTAGAAATCTCGATGTCATATCAAATCGTAAAAACAATGCGAAGCAGGGACGGGTTCCACTCACTACAACGGTAGTACTTACAATGTTTGTCCATCGCACCGTGAACGAGACGTCAACGAGAAACGAGATAACGCGGCCATAGTACCTAAATGTACTGTCGCTAGACGCTACTTCGGCGTCGTCATCTCGTTCTCATCGACGTCCCGTTTACAGTGCGGTGGACAAACGGTCTTAGTCTATAATTTTGATTAGATCTTGGTATCGCTACGCTATCTACCTACCCAACATTATTTCAACAAGAAGTAACTAAGCAAGTAAGTATACTTATAGTTCCCAACCGTACTCTTAAATAGAGTATTGTACTCTTGTTCACTGAGATGCCTGCCATGCCCACAAGATAAAAAAAGACTTTCTGTTTACTGAACTGGTATCTGTCGGTCGATTCTGTAAAAATATCAACGTGAAACTTAGGTGAAGTGAGCGTGAAGTGAGCTGTCACTGTCACAAATCGACCGGCAGGATGCTAGGGATTAACTAACCATTGACAGCTCACTTCACGCTCACTTCACTTAAGTTTCACGGTGATATTTTTACAGAATCGACCGGCTGGTACCCAAAGCCATAAAACTCGGGCGTTTCTGAACACAGCCACGTCATGTCCAAAAATAATGTCAATCTGACAAGTAGTCTGTTGGAATTATGTAGATGTCAATGTCGTAGAACTGGAATATTAAAAAAAAATGCTATAAAGCATTTTGATATAAATTTTAATGAGCAATTTTTTAGATATGAATAAAGTTTTTATACTAAGTAAATTATTATAATGTGCGAAATTAGTATATTCAATTTATTTAAAAATCGTTATTTTTACTCCGCGCGTTCGTGTTAGGACCACCGTACTTTTACCCGTAACGCCACGTCTTCCTTCCACCACAACGTAACTCAAAGTAATCATAATAAAATCCTCTATTGATTAGCGGTTCGACACTCCACAGCTATTCAGGACGATTTCGCTCCAATCGTCCGCTGCATACTAACCGAGCGATAGTTTGACGCCTCCTCCAACTTATATCAATTAAACTCATGTGCATGCCGCTTGAGTTTCATTTCTAATTTCATTTTGTGTTATGTTTTTATAATCATAATCAGTTTGTGCCACTGGGGCTATAAAGCCCTTTTTTCAAATGATTATTTTTCTCTCTCTTTCTCTCGTAATTTCTGTATCTAAAGCCGTGTGCCCGATAGACTTTTATTCCCTATTAAACCCCTAGAGGGGATGAATTTTCAAAAATCCTTCCTTTGTGTTCATCTTCTTAAAATTAACTCATGTGCAAAATTTCATGCTTCTAGAACTAGCCGTCAGTTAATTTAAGAATTTTATTAGGTTGTGAAGATTTATTCTTGAAGGATGTGGAATAATTTCTTCAAAAGGTCGTTCTAAAGCGTCATCAATCATCAGCCAATAACGAACAAAATACCAAACTGTGTGCCATTCATGGGGATTATGGCATCTAAGTAGGTACCTACTTTGATAGTTCGTGGTGGTTATAGACTCACGTTTATTTGTGGATTTTAGTTAGTTAATTAATGGGATAAAAAATAACCTAATAAACCTGTGGGCTATGTATGCATTTTATTACCTAACTATCTAATTATGCTATTTCTATTGCATCTTTTTCAACAAAAATACAAGGCAAAAAAACAAACTCTAATTAATTATAAAACCTTAATTCATACTACAGTACTATACTATCTGGTTGACCATTAATCAAGCTAATGCCCCATTGATATGCAGACACCGCAATGTCCGTAAGCCCATACCTACGCACTGTCAATGAAAGTGTGGAGCTACGCCCTCTTTCAGAACTAGGTAACTCAGTTTCGCGGCCGAGACTTATTTGTGGCGTCAAATTAATTAAATAATATTGGGCTTGATTATGGTGTTGGAATGTATGTCCTTACATTTTCGCCCATGTGCTAATATTTTACTTTCCATACCAACTAATGGTGCTGATTCTATTGTGCATCCACCGCTTCTAAAGACGATGTTGATTAACATGAACTCCCGAAGCAATATTTTATAGCTTTATCCTCTGGAATTTTTAATACTTACCCCTTTTGCCAGGCTAGACTTTTCCTAAACCACAGAAAACTAAGCGTTCAGCGTAGTCTGTGAAGGTAGTAAGCAAGTATACCAGCAAAGAGAACCACTTTAAGCAAGGATGTTAAAGTAATGAGTGACGTCATGATATTTTTTAAGTTATGGGGAGATTATAATGTCTCCAACCCATAAGATTAAAGGAACAGCATAATAAATGACAAAGAAGTCGTGCAAATAAAGGACAAGCCTTGTTGACAAACACCTACCAACATAGAGACCTACTTACGTCCCTACTTAAAGCTCGATTTATTTATAGCTAAGAGTAAAAGGACTCTGAACGTCTATGACCTCCTAGTACTTCAAGTTTCTAAGACAGCTGTGGTGGTTGTTTGTGCGCCCGAGGATATTTTGAAAAAAAAATGGACAATGATTAAATAATTTGTTGAAGATCTTTTTCTAAGAGAAGCATTTGTTCAGCAATATAGGAAAGAACCTTATAATGCAATTACAATTTCCATTCATAATACATCAATGTAATGTGGGCGTGTAACATAAGCGTTTGACAAACGCTTATGTTAAATCTGTGGGCTGGATCTCAGGCATAAGCAATTCAATTCAAAATTCTGCTGTATTGAAACTGTTCTGTAAACTCTAGAAATGAAACTCGATGACGCCAATGCCCCAACCCAAATTGACGTAACACAGTTCCCCAAAATAAGCTGTTCATATTTCCATGTCCTTTACAGCGGATGGCAACGCGTGTCCAACCGTCAAATTAAAGGTCGGCTCACGTATCCATGCATCCGTTTTGCACCAACATCTTTCACTTGACCGTATGACCAGAATGAAGAACATTTGAAACGTTGCCTGTTACGTAAGTGATGGTATCAGATCATCTGTTGCTTCACTTTCTTTTATTGCTTTTAATGGTTTGAGCTTTTAGACTTGTTAACGTGCGATTCTAAGTTATGTGGTCATTGTTGTCGCGAGAATAGCTTAGCTTTAAACACAAACTTAGATAAACTTAGATAGTCCATCAGATCATTTCTTTTTTTCATTTTAGTAATTTTGTTCAAATGTTAAGTATTATAGCATAGATTCTTAATTTGCATAATGTTTTGTTGTAAAAGCTTAAAAAAGAAACTACTACATCAAGATAGGAAGTTTATGGACAATATATTACCACGCTGTGTGAATTTCGATGAGTTTCTTTCTGTACTATTACCGTTTCTGATACTAATCGAAAACATATACCAATTGAAAAGATATAATTATTGGATTACCTACCTAGAATTAAAAAACAAAATGAAAGGAGAAGACAAAATCCTGGACGCAATAAGTCTGACGCAACAACTGCCACCTATATGCATGCAAATGCCAGGGTATAACATATGCGTTGTTATCTCAGAGGCCATGAATTACCTACAGATAAATTAAAAGTTCCCAGTTTTATGTATCTAAGCACCGCACCTGTGTTAAAAAGCCATCTATCACTAGTTACGCGCACTGAATTGCTTTAGAACCATTATTGAAATATTTACTTTTAATGCTACTAATAGTTTATATGGTACTTGGTTTACTCGTATGCTTGGTATACTTGAGTTTTGGTAACGATGTAGTGTGTTGTGATGCGATTGCGATGAGTCAGATTTTTACAGGACAAGAAATGTCTATTTTTCAACAATGGTTAAATAAAAAAAGTTGCTAGTCATTATGGCAAGATGTGTAGATCGTCCTCCCGTCTGCTAATAACATCATACATAGTAGCTATAATGAATCACCTCTATAATCTAATAGCAGCTTTTGGGAGCTTTTGAAGATGTTCATATGCAGAAGTTGATCAAGTTCTGCTCATTACAAAAATTGCAAAATCACATTTTAAACATTTAAACTATAACAATTTAGTAAAGCTTTCCAATTGTAACTTGTTGCCTAATGCTTATGGCATATGCATCTTATTTTCTGTCGATTTCCCTTGGCAAATTTCAAGTCCACAGGACCATCGTTGAGGCAACAAAGTGATAGTTTTCCAATACAGTGTAGCCTCACTCACACAAACAATTAAAATGTACCACAAGCTTACGACCGCGAGTATCGCCGAAGATAGTACCATTGCGCATTCTGATAACACGTCACGTATTAATGCTCGTATATAAACCAAGCCCAGAAGTACCCTGGCATACATTGTGATCGTTCATCGGATGGCAGTAAGTCGTCTGCCATCAAACAATTAAAAAAAAAATTAGTGAAAAGTGCAACATGGCTAAACTAATAGTGCTCCTAACCCTCGCGGCAGTCGCCAGTGCAAACTCATATACCGCCTCCAAATTAGTAAAGAACATTTATAACGAATGTTTGAGCCAATATTCGGTGGAATGTGTGAAACCGAGGACCCTGCAGTGGATTTCGAAAGTGTCCAACGATGACGAGATCAAGATCACAGATGACCTCTCCATTGTCAAGACTGGAATCTTGGAGGATGACATGGGAGTGGACCCTAGGATGGCGCAAGACCCTGCCTACCAGATCGTGGATAAATTAGACCGGTTCCTTCAGACACATACGCTTAGAGTGAAAGTTCCTGAGGAAATATCAAGCAGTGCTGCGTCTGAGTATGTGCCAAGGTCTCTGCTCACCGACTTGCCTTCAGAACTGGATATGCCTTTGGATGGTGAAGAAGGCGGCCAGGTCTTCGAGGGCAGGAAGAAGAAGATCAAGCTCCCCAAGCCTTTGAGGATCAAGAGCAGTTAGTAGATTAACTAAATTTGCCACTAAAGCATTATGATCAAGATTTTAATCAAGTGTTTATTTTTCAGAGCACGGTTTCATCAAGAAGGTGCTGCTGCCCTTCCTCCTCGGATTGAAGTTCAAGGCGTCAGTACTGGTTCCATTGGCTCTTGCCCTCATCGCCCTCAAGACTTGGAAGGCTCTGACCCTGGGTCTCATCTCGCTTGTTCTGTCTGGTACGATTATTTGCCTCAAAGATGCGTTTTTTCTGCCAAGTATTTAGAATGGACCTTAAATTAGAACTGCACTTTTTCAAATCTTGTGAATTCATATGACTATACTTAAAGAATTTGCATTTTGCTATGTCGAGAAATTGATTATACGATCATTAAAACTGTAGCAGTATTATCTACTTACCATCGTATAACTTAGCTTTGTTAAATAATGCAAATATTAATTCAGATTTATCTATATTAATATACCCAACCCAACAGCTAAGGAACATACAGAACGTCAAAAACGAATATAATAATTTTTCTGTTTACAGGTGCCATGGTTATCTTCAAATTCACGAAACCCAAGGTCGTGAACTATGAAGTCATCCACTACCCGCAACACCACGTTGAGCACCATGTGGACCATCACGCACCAGCTTGGGACGGCCATGGGCCATACCAGGCCAGATCCTACGAAGACGCACAAGAAATGGCATACTCCGCACAAATATAAACAAAATGAAACAAATAGCTTTAAAACTACGGACCTCTGACTAAATTATTTAATTTATTATTTATTTATTAATTTAATGTAAATAAAATGTTGTATAAAGTAAGTTTCACATTCGATTGAGAGTTGATTATTTCCCCCAGAGAGTTTTACAACACAATCACGTCCCCCAATCCTTCTACTGAGTTATCCATTAGAACTTCTTCTGGATTTCTATAACGGACTTCGGCCGTGCCGATGTGATTAACAGATTTACTGTTGGTATCTTTTAATCCGAACACTGCTTCATTTTGATTTGAAACCTGTGAATATCGAATAATGGTATCGTTGACAGGTAATAGTTTTGTAACAGGCATTTCATTATCATTTTCTTTGCTTTCAATATGTTCAAATAATGAGTTGAAATCTTCCATAATATTATGATCATCCAGGGTTCTTTGAAATTCCTCCTTTGATAATATTTTATGATCAATAACGAGATCTGCTCTAAAATTTTCAGCACCCACGTCATCTAGGTCATATGCAGGTTTTTCGTAATGTTTGGCTGGTTTTTTATTCCTTGTGTGTATCGTCCTTTCTATTTCATTTAGATTCATTTTCACTCGTTCATTTACTTTTACATTTTCACCCGATTTAAAATTGCCCATCAGCAAATTGCTGGAAAATGATTGGTACACCGGGGAGCTTTTCAAGGGATTCATTTTGTATAACCCGAGTAGGAGGTTGAAGATATTGCCATTAGCGTTGCTTTTTCTATTAGAGGCCGCTGAATGGCTGAACCTACAGTTTAATATCTGAAAATTTAAAATAATATTTTTGTCATTAACATTATTCCGTAATCTTATACTAAGTATGAGACTGTAAGTTTCAAAGTGTGAGAGGTTGTCATGAAATTGTACATTGAGCTCATTTCTTAAAAATTTCTTATTTCGTTATAACCAATAAAGAACTTTAATCCAACAACAATACGTGACATTTTAGCTTAGACGTGAGCAGGAAGTAGAAATGGGGCCACGCTCCCTTAAAAATGAAATTCTTACGCCTACAATACATTTATATTAATGTGAAGCACGGCAGTATAACTGTGGAATATATAATCAGAGAAAAACAGAATCCATTGGCTACTTGGCATGCAGGGTATGCTGTTGATATTCAAAGTGGGAAAAGTGTCACCGAATGCCAACTATTAGCACAATGAGTGACACCTGATTAGGTACACCTGCTTAAAGGTGAAAGGACATGACGTGCAGATTTTCGAGGAAAGTTTACTTTATACATAAGCGGAATAAGAAGAACATGTTATTGGGCATAACTTAAATAGCAATTAAATAAGCGGTTTATGAAGGACATGATATTGAGCCTAACATAACCTAAATAACAAAAGTTACTTACTAATAATTGCATATACTATAATAGTACCTTCATTATTATCAACTTTAAGGACTGTACGTAATTATTTTTAGTAAAGTTTGGGTTCCAGATATAAAGTGATAAACCGCAGCTTTATTTAATGAGAACTATAATAAAAGTCTGAAGTTAATGTGTTAAGTAGGTTTAAACTTATATATTATTATTTGGCGTAAACTTACAACCCGGGCGCAACAACTAGACACCTGGCTCGAAACTCGACTCCCCTCCCGCTACCCCGCGCGAGGCCCCGCTCTCGTACTGAAGGACGAGAGCGGGGCCTCGCGCGGGGTAGCGGGAGGGGAGTCGAGTTTCGAGCCAGGTGTCTAAGTACGAGAGCGGGGCCTCGCGCGGGGTAGCGGGAGGGGAGTCGAGTTTCGAGCCAGGTGTCTAGTTGTTGCGCCCGGGTTGTAGTACAGAGTACAAAGTATCGTGCGAAGGACGACAATTTCTACTTAAGCAGGATACGATCTGAGGAACGTTGCCGGAATCCGTTAAATCGGAAAGGCAGGAGACAGTCCAGCAGGATTTAATTAACTTCTGGAGGGAGGTGGGCTGGTTGGAGCAACCACCAACGGCCGCTATGGCCCACGCACAGTGGTCCACTATAGTGTAGTACTAAGTGCGGAAACCAAACCCCATAACATAGAACATAGACAGTCCAGCAATGGCCGTGTATTGGCTGAATGTTAATGATGCGGAGTACTGAGTACTCAGAAGTGGAAATATTATAGTCTGATTACGCTATGCGTATGTTTTATATTTTTTTAATCTATGATCTGATAGATGCACACTCAAATAGGATTAAAATATAAGGAAAAGACTCAACTTCAGTTAAAAGAAACACTACAAAGTGAAAAATAACTTTATTTTGGAAGTCGGTGTCTTTGGTTATGAATTTACGTTTTTTTTTTGTTGAAAGAATTTTTTATTTTTTCACTTTTTAGATGTGGTACTTACCCCACACAAATTGGAATAGCACCTGATATGTAAATAACAGTGATAGGAAGTTATTAT
This sequence comes from Agrochola circellaris, assembly GCA_914767755.1. Lineage (NCBI taxonomy): Eukaryota > Metazoa > Arthropoda > Insecta > Lepidoptera > Noctuidae > Agrochola > Agrochola circellaris. Next base: position 15,353,189 of record OU611863.1, on the reverse strand, counting down.
TTCATCATCCAAATAGACAAGTGGAAAAATACGTATTATTGAAGCTTACTCAAAAAGTACCCAAGCAACGTAATATTTATATGGGTCCACCTCGAGAGCACACCTTTTCAAACAAAGAAATAATTTTGTAAATCCATCTACATATATATGAAGAAGTTATGCCCGAACATATATTTAAAAAAACCATCTGAAATGATAACTTCCTCCTTTTTTAGAAGTCGATTAAAAATAACTTTTTAATTTCTTACCAAGCCAATTGAAAGTAGCAGCGCGAATGCAGAATGGTTAAACATTATCAACATTTTTTTAAGAGCAGGGAGTCTGTTGATGCAATAATCAAAACATGTCCCGATATGAAAGGCTTATTTACAAAATAATCATGACTACTAATACTACTAAACCAACACGTTCAGGACCAACTGACGTCCGCACAGTGAAATTTCAACTAGCTGTAAATGATGTAATGCTACGATTGTTCTTAAAAAGGGCTACCGTACATGATCAGATTTACCTTCAGTTTTAATTAATCCCACTATATAAATATAATATTATAAACGCCAAATTGTGAGGATGGATGGATGGATGGATGTTTGTTTGCTGTTTGTTACTCATTCACGCAATAACTACTATATGGATTTGGATGTTGACACACAGATAGCTTATAACCTGATGGCCAAACTGATGTCAAACTTGTCAAAATGTTGGTAAATTTATTGTATTTTGACAGATTGCGAATGAGATACGAATGCGAACGATCTTAAAAATTACGGGAATTGCCCCTCTGGACTAACGAGACTTATGCAGGTGAAACCGAGGGGCGCTGCTAGTCATCATATTTAATATATTTACCATTGATTCGAATAAGAGAAGAAGATTTCAACACTATCATCACTATCATCAGCCACTTCTCGCCATCACCAATATTTGAGCACTAAGTCGGTCTTGAAATTGCTTGTATCAAATCTCCACACTCCTTTGTCAGTGTCATACAATTTCAACCTGAAATAGGAACGGCGTCGCTTCAGGCATCTCTAAAAATCCGTGCTGTGTGTGGATGTGAAGGCGCCCACAGTTCCACAGCTTCTTATGTGTAGATCCTAGCTTCGCTTTGTATGAAAAACCGGTGAAGTGCGAGTCGGACTCGCCCACGAAACCCTTCGGTTTCGTACCTCCATACAATATTTACCAAAAACACTGAAAAAACAATACGTTTCTTAAATGGGGTCACCATTAAATGTTTAACTTATTTGTTGCTATAGCGGCGATATAAATACACAATCTGTGAAAATTTCAACTGTCTACCTATTACGGTTCATGACATACAGCCCGCTGACAGACAGACGGACGTACCTACAGCGGAGTCTCTAGGGTTCCGTCTGGCACCCTTCGGGTACGCTACCCTAAAAAGTAGGATGCATCGTCCAATGCGACCCAAACCACGCAATGCACGAATGCGTGGTTCGCAAACAAATGAACCGCGGCAAACCCCCCCGTACCCCGCCGTACCTCGCCGTACCTCATACAGATCCAATTTTAAAACAGATACATTTCAAATGCCTAAAAATAGAACTAATCTTGGGCGTTCAGCTCCTTTATACCGATTTTTGTCTAGCTACAATAAGCTGTGCACGCGTACCAACAACTTAGACATATTTTCGAACAGTCTGAATGAATTCAAACGATACGTCCTCAGTTCTTAATCGATTTCTTTGACTAATTTTGTTACAAAATGTTAATTTGGGTATTTGAGTGACTCCATTCTAGATAATTAATATTGTACAATTTAATTTAATTTTTGAACTCTAATTTTAATCTATTCTATTCTTTTAATTTTAATTGTAATTAATGTAATGCGTCCTAATTTATTTGTTATTTTTATTGTTTTAATTTATAATTGTTTTTCTAATTTAATTGATGTTTTTTCTTTAATTATTCTGAATTTTAATTTAACTACATTTTAAACTCAATGCAAATTTTGTAAATTTAATTTTGTTATTATCATAATTCGATTTTAGTTTTATTATTGATTATACAAGTGCTGTGCACACCTATAAGTGACGAATTCACCGCAAAACTGTTAAAATAGAATATATTTAATGTAATTATTTAGTGAATAAGTCGTTGGTGTGTCAATAAATAAATAAATAAATAAACCTAGCAAACCACTCCGTGCATATCTGACGTAGCAGGGAACGGTCGATCTCAAGGTCTACGTGATAATGATTAGAGTGATCATCACTTGAAATCAAATAACTTGTGAGAGTGTTTTGTTCGTGCATGTGCATGCATAATATCAGGCCACATTCACGAAAAAAATGATGGATGGACTGTGTGAAAGATGATATGGCTAGAAGTCACCCCCTGTTTACTCATAGGGGGTGACTACTTAGGGTGACTTCCCATCCCTGTTGACTAATAGAAAAGTATGCAAGAACAAGACATGTCGCGCCACCTCAAATAAATTGGGATAAGGGCAAGAATAGAATGATAATAACTGATGCAGATTCGCCTGATCAGTTTGGCCTCTCGATGAATGGTAGGCCTAATAATGATGACCGTACAGTGCGTCGATCGATGAATAGAACGGTGCATGGCATCTGGACTACGCTCATTGATTGACCATAGCATTGTTTTGAAGCGATTAATATAAAATAAAGAAAATATGTACTAAATATACACTTTATAAAAACAACAGAATCAGTTAGTTAGTTTTGAATAGAATAATATTTGAATTAAATAAACTTGCCTTCGTTAAAAACCATGGTCCGGAGGGTAAGGCCTCCCTTTTTTCAAGCACAAGGATGCAGGTTCAAAGCCTGCAATGTACCTACCAGTGTGTTTTTTAAAATTCACAAGTAAGTTTGATAAACGGAGAAGGAAACTTTTGCGGAAAATACAGAAATTGCCCACTTGCAATGAGCAAGCAAGGTGATCATTGTGGTGATCAAAGATTTAAGTCGTTAGATATGCCTTATCCTAATTAAGTCGCGCGAAAAAGTGTCTATACTAGGAAAAATGAGATCACACAATTATAATGACGTTTCCATGACCATCAAGTCAAGTCTCCGAGAAATTGTGTGCATCAGTTAGAGGTGTGCAGATGGTCGCATTTTTGTTTTTTTTCGAATCTATGATTTAAATCATTGGTGATGAACGCCTGTTTTTACGAGGAGAGACATTTTCTCTGAATAGTGGGGCAGTCAAAAGTTGGTGCTATTATGTAGCTAACCCAGTGTTTGTATTACTTTTCCAATGAAAAATATAACATGAGGATGATTTTTATTTTTTTAAACTGACTCTTTTTCATACCACATGCGAGGTTCTTGACCGGTATTTTAGGACAATTTATAATTATGTTAACGGAAACTTGGTGACATTGAATCATGCTAAAAAAGGAATCAGAGATACTGTATGTAATACATAGGGTCATTCCATTTGTAATACATAGGCCCATTCTGTAGTTAATTATTGTAGTTTTTTAATTACTTTGACATTCAAATTATACCAGCACAGGGAGCAATAAATTGAGTATTAAAATGATTTTGCGCTATTTCATGGTAGAGTTTTTAGCAGCGTTCAAATATACTGTTTATTTCGAAGTTATACTAAGAGGAAATGGGAGCAATGGTGGCCCAGTGATGGTAACGGCCCCGATTTACGTGTTGTTGGTCATGGGTTCGAACTCAGGCAGGCGCTTTACTTTATGTAAATAATTTCATTACCGCTGCTCTCAAAACGATGAAGGAAATCATTGTGAGGAAACCGGCATGTCCTAGAACCAAAAATTCTGATCAATCATGATGATCGATGATTATGTTTACTGTAAGAAGCGGCTTCTGACCTGCAAGGACAATATAACACAAGTAATGACTTTTTATTATATCTTGGACAATTCCATAGATTTTCATTTATATAAATGTGAATTGTAATAATAACCTTTGACTTGTTAATGATGTCCTTGTTTCTGTTCTAGGTAAATAATTATAAAAAGTAAAAAAGACTTCTCGTGCTGATTGTATCTGACGCATTACCATGACTGTGACTTACTATTGGCCTTGACCTAATGACTGGGGGAGTTTGTTGCGACACTTCTTCCCAGCTTAAGCACTAGGAAGTGGTGAAGGGTGGGCCTTTTTGGGGGACTGTCTTATGTAATTTTGACGTTCGAAAAGTGCTGATTCTCAGCCTAGTTTGAATAATTGACTTTTGAATTTTTGAATTTTGAATTGACTCTAAGGCCCTTTCTTTACTGGTCGGTAAGTCAGCGGTGCGGGATCAGGATGCTCGGTATAGTCGGTACTGAAAGCTTACCGAGCGCCTCGTATCTTTCAATGAGCGTTTCCTGATTCGCTCGGAGCGGGGCGGGATCGTTTCAGTTTACTGCATCTCGGTAGAAACATTCAGTGCGGTACCCGCTCACGTCACGCGTTTTACAGCATGCTCGGTATACTCGGTACCGAAAGCTTACCGAGCTCCTATATTTCGATGAATTCTGCGGTATTGCAAAAATATATAATACATAACATCAGGTCCGTAAATGAAAGCAGTGCGGTATCGTTTCGGTGTACAAAGCATACTATACCGCACTGCTGTTTGCCGTCCAATGAGGAAAAATAGCAGCAGTGCGTTATTGTTTTGGTATACCGAGCTTATGCTTGGCTTATGTTTAGTGTGTTTTAAGTTTAATGTGTGATTTCCTGTGCGAGTCTCAATAAATACTTTTTCTTTTTCTTTCTTTCTTTCTTATTATACCGAAACGATCCCGCACCGACCAAGGAGGAAATGGCCTAAGTGGCTAGGTGACTTTGTTGTCTGTAATGTCACTGGCACCCAAGTAATTCTACAAGGTGTCCGAAACATTTATGAACGGTGGTAGAAGATCCTCCCACACCTACAAACATTATAATTTAAAAATATTAAAAAGCCAATTATTTTCAAAGGAGCAACCGTGGAGTTTCTTGCCGGCTCTTCTCCATAGGAAACGACTAATTGGAACCGTGCACCTAGCTTCTGACGTTTCATAAGTGCCAATGTTGAAATAAAATGTTTAATATACATAATATTCTTTTTTTATTTTCTATTTTGTTGTGTCTGTGTTTACTTTTGCTTTTAATATTAGTTTTATGTTCCATCACGTAATATTAATTCAAACTTGTTAATTTTAGTTATTATATTAATTTTATAGTATAGTGCTTGTGGCACAAGTTATGTATATATTTATGGGGCATGCGGTGCTAACCTGTAAGAAATTGTTACACTAACCTTAGATTATGGTATATATTACTTCAGCTATTTACAGTGTAAACAATTGTTGGTTGGCCAATAAAGTAAAAAAAAAAAAAAATAGAAAATAGTTTTTTTTTTTCTGACGTCCCTCTTAAAATTGTAGCGTTGGCATCGCGTGGTCTGATCTAGGTTGGTCCTAGTTCTCTTTATTCTTATTTTACCGAATTCAGTCGCAATGCATATGCGCACTTACAAATTCAAGTCTCCGATGGATTAACACTTAGGTACCTGAAAATACTATGAGTTAGTTATACTTACCTCTTTTTATCACAATTTGCTCATAACTTGCTGTTTCTTTGGCAGCTGTATTCAGGATTTTCGCGGTTTTTTTATTTTATGAAGCGGGAGCGACTGACTATACGACTTTAATGTTTCGTAACCGGAACCGGAAAGACCACAGAATAGGTAGGATGATGACCTCAAAGAGATCGCTGGAACGACATGGGGTAGAGTGGCCAGAGACAGACAGAAATGGAGAAGATTGGAGGAGGCCTTTGTCGACCGGCAAACGGACATACAAAATACATATAAACAAACGCCAAATACGAGACTGAAGACTTCACTTTGTTTGTCCGACTCAAAAGACTCAATCAAATCAATCTGCCTAGCCGTTTTCCAACTAGGTTGGGGTCGGCTTCCAGTCTAACCGGATGCAGCTGAATACCAGTATTTTACATGGAGCAACTGCCTATCTGACCTCCACAACCCAGTAACTGGGTAATTACGATACCCTTTGGTAAGACTGGGACTTGGAAAGATCCACGAATTACAGCCGGAACCAACGGCTGAACGTGCTTTCCGAGGCACGGATGAGTCTCGGTATCTAAAGATGGTCATGGAAGCATAGCTCAACCTGTTTGATCAACCCGTGCGGCTGTTATTACTTAGCCACGAGCTCCTCTCCGATAAAATAAATACTTACCTAATACAAAAATCAAATCATTTACGTACTGGTGCAATTATTGGTGCAGGTAGATCTAATTAACTACGTATGTGCTCAAAAATCTACCTATTCGGCTTACCCTTTATTTGGTTCCGTGATGAAGTAAATTCCGCGCCATTGCGTCAATCTAGAGTTCATCGTCATCTAGGCATTAGCGGTCAGTCAAATGAGTATAAATCACTCTCAGCATCTAGTCATCGCTTAGACCTAATATTTCAGTCGTGCAATGTTGAGCTTCACACTGTTTGTTTGTGTGTTGTGTTCCGTGTTTGTGTGGTTGAAGTATGTTCGCGTCAAGTCCAGCACGCATGCGTTACCACCGGCTGTGCCAGGAAAGTGGCCGGTTATTGGACATGCACACAAGCTGTTTAAATACTTTACAAGTTAGTATTGTTTATGTTATTGGATAGCAAATAAGGTAAATGTAAATAACCAGATGAGCCATCCATCTGATTTTAAATGCTTACCACAGCCTGTAATGCCAAAGGCATTACAGGCAAGACAGACTTTTCAGAGTTAAATCTCTTGAGTGATTTAAGCTCTGAGATGGCAACGCATCTGCAATAGCCAATGTGACGCTCTGCTTGGCAGCAGGTAAAGAACTTAGGTACGAAAGTTTTGTACGAGGATTTTTCCAATGCGGTGCGGCCTGCCCTAATCTGCGTCAGCCTGTAAATACCACGGTTGGGATCTTTATGAAGGAGCTCGGCCGGGCAGAGTAAAGCCAATCACTGTATATGAGCCAAAAGAAGGGTCCCTGTATATGAGTAAATGTAAGGCCTGTATTTCAAAAATTGCCTGTAAAATCAGATTATTAAAATTATAAAAAAAAAAAAAAAAAAACAATAGCCTAGTTTGAATAAATGATCAAACTAGGCTGCGAATCAGCACTTTTCGAACGTCAAAATTACATAAGACAGTCCCCGAAAACGCCCACCCTTCACCACTTCCTAGTGCTTTAGCTGGGAAGAAGAAGTGGCGCAACAAACTCCCCAGCCGCACTAGTTAGAAAATTATCATGTATATCGACCACAGAAATTCATGTAGGTATCACTATACTTACATCATCTTGAAGTTAACTCAAAAACTGCTCAAGCAAATGTAAATTGCAATAGAAGCACAGCTCGGGCGCCTTCTACCGAATGAAAAAGTAATCACGTAAATCGCTGATACATTGGTGTCCATACATGAACATAAAAAAACCGCGTTGCATGCATAACCTCCTCTTTTATTTGAAGTCTGTTCAAATTAAGAACGTTTTAAAATGTATTATTATGTCGATTGTAACAATGAAACGTGCTCATTGCTAAACTAATGTGATTAATTTGTGTTTTTTTATCAGATCTCCAAGAGTTACTAAAGTTTGCATCTGAAGACTGCGCAAGACAAGGGGGACTGACACATTTCAAGTTTGGAAGTGAGCTTTATTATTGTAAGTAATCATTATATTATCAGTATTTAAGAGGCTTACAACAGCTAAAGCGCGGTCACAGTCGGACTGCATAGAAATGAAAGAGAAGCGCGATGACACGACGCAGGTAATTTATTGCAAAATATGAAGCAGTTAGCGATTTACAAAAAATCTATTGATTGGACTGGAAAATTAAAACACTATTATGCTAATTATGTAGCTTGTAGAATAATCTGACAAACAATCAGAATGATTGCATGTAAATTAATATGATTTTTAATCGTTAAAAGAAATTTTTAGAGGTATCTTCATGATTTTTTTCTATCGTATCAAATTAGTTGTATTATGTTTTCAACACACTATCATACTAGTATATATCCTGAAGAATATCATATATTTTTCTGACTTTGTTTACTGCAGTGGATCATATTCTTTTAGGCATTATAAAACTTGCGTTTAGGCACGTTTAGGTCCTGTAGTCCCCTTAAGAACGTGCATTCTGAAAGTCGGCAACGTTGCAAATACATGTCAAAATATTTCTCTGTTTTGATTAATAAAATATGGCTAACTCACACACTGAGGGTTCCTTTGCTCGTTTGAAAATTTAGTTTGGTTGACTATTTAATTCTCTTTAATTCTATATTAATTATCAACCCTGATGATTAAAATTACAACACGGCTTACGGTGGTCCTTGTTTCTAAAAAATAATACAATGATTTTACTTGTACAAGCAGCTGTTATTGATGTCTATCAATAACAGCTGGAGGAGATATATTTAAAAAAAAAACTCTCATAAAAAAAAAAACATTGCAACGTGAAAAATAACTTTATTTCAGAAATTGGTGTCTGTGGTTTTGAATTTTCGTTTTTTCCACCGACTTTCGTAATAAAGTTATTTTTCACTTTAGTTATTTAATTCAGGCGTGACTTTGCGGAAATCCATTATAAAATACAATAGACGTAGATATATTTAGTGACCTATTCCGCTAAACTATTCCTAAAGAGTCGTAAGAAATCGACACGTGTTTCAAGTCACAACGATGACTTGTGGCGAACCCGAACACGGCGTGTTGCCTCGCCGAGCGTCGGATGCAGCTCTCTGCAATGTAGTGTTTATTATTTTGGTAGTAGTTTTTTTTTTTTTTTTTGTAAAAAGTTTTTATTTCTCGCTTTTTAGCGTGTCAGTTTGTAATATATGAACTGCTCAGGTGATGAGCAGTTCATATATTACAAACTAACACGCTAAAAAGCGAGAAATAAAAACTTTTTTACAAAATATTGCTTTTCCCGATGCAGGGACGTTAATTGTTGAGGAGTTCTCCTGGTACTTCACCATCAGCTCCACTTCTCCATATGCATTGTGACTAGCATACATTGCTTGGCAACCATATTAACCATATTATCGGATCGCAACCCGTGAAATAATAATTATTGAGTAGTTCCGGTGGCCATCTGTGGTCTTCATCATCAGTTCCACTTCACCAAACGGTGCTTTTCAAGAGCAACTGCATGTCTTATTATAGAAAATACTCAAATCGCTATAGGTGTGTAAAAAAATTTGAAGAGTTGCCTCGATTTCTCCAGCCGGGTAAAGGGTATACTTCCGAGCTGGTCAGGATCAGATGATGGGATAATTTGATCCTGACCAGCTCAGATTTATACCCTTATAACAAAAAAATAATTTTGCAAATCCGTCTACATATATATGACGAGAGTTATGCCCGAATATAGTTACTTAAAAAAAAATGTATTTACATCCTAATTGATAACCTCCTCCTTTTAGAAGTCGGTTATAAAGAAAGAAATAAGGTCGCCCATTGTATGTTTTGTAGTGTTAAATTTACTTTTTTCTTTGTATTTTCTTGTGTACAATAAAGTATATAAAAAAAGGATATTAAAAAAAAAAAATATTAAGCCATTTTGAAGATTCCTGCCGTGCTATTCTGTAACCATCTCACCGTGAAAACTTAGGTGAAGTGAGCGTGGAGTGAGTTGTCATTCCACAGGGATTTACACTATTGACAGCTCACTTCACCCAAGTTTTCACGGTGAGATGTTTACAGAATAGCATGGCTGATATAATTCCTTTATTTCATTTAAAACACTTATAAATTACATTTAGAAATATAAGAATTAAAAAAATTGTAGCCCACCGGTATCGGGAACAGGGTCCAAGGTACCAGCGGTCAGGGTTCCAGAGAGAGGACCTCCTGACAATGCGAGCCGTGTCCAGGAGTACCGCTTTCTGAATCAAGCCCTTGATCCAGCTGTCCAACGAGAGGTTCCTTAGTCGGTGTTAGTCGAGGCTCTTGGCTATTAAGCCATTGGCCGATACGACTATCGGGACAATGATCGCTGAGTCCACATCCCACATGTCGACAACCTCGTGAGCCAAGTCAAGATACTTGATTTGTATATCTTTCTCCGCTTTCACGAGGTTCCCGTCATGCGGGACAGTTATGTCAATAAGATTCCTGATAATATTATTAAAAGGTTACTTTTCGAAAAATAATAAAATATTAAGAGTTTATTAGAACGTGTCTTTCTGTTTTCAGTGATAGTCGATCCTCAGGATGCGTTTACAGCAGCAAATGTGTGCATAAAGAAACATTATGTTTTCGACCTACTCAAAGTTTGGATGGGAGATGGACTAGTATTATCATCAGGTTGGTAAATAATAATTTTGCTATTCATAGGCAAGTGGCTCAGATGTTTACCACTTTTCTTAAATGGATGTTTCTACCTTAAAGTGGAAGCAAAAGAAGGTACCTACATCACGTCATTTACAAACAGGCTCACTGAACCTCTTGCATATCAGCCACGAAATTGTCATAGCACCATGTATCATGTTATCGACAAAGCAAACTTTCCCTCGCAGGAGACATTTGGAAGCGTCACCGCAAGTTGCTGACTCCAGCATTCACTCTGCCAGTGATTCACGGGTTCCTAGATGTGTTTAACAGTCAGTCCAAGAAGCTAACTAGCTCTATGGAACGTCATGTTGGAAAAGGACTGTTTGACCATTATCCATATTTGAAAAATAATGCATTGGAAACACTTTGTGGTAGGTAACTACGATTTTTTCGGTACCTATTGTAATTTTTTCGTACGTAAGAACAATGCAAGCAGACATTATTCAACAATTACCAAACAATGATGCTATTATCTTTTCAGTCGGTACGTTTGGAATAGATGTCATTGATGACGTAAAGTTCACGCAAAAGTACATGAAATCAGTAGATGAAATGATAAACATTGGGATCAACAGAGGTGTAAATTTTTGGCTGCAGAATGACTTCATATATAGGCTGGTAGGACTGAAGAAGAAGGAAGAAGAACTTGTGGGGACTTTACATGCAATGGCTATCAAAGTGAGTTTATAAAGCCACGAATTGCTCAAGAAGTAACAAAATGAAACATGAGTAAATAATGACAGTTTGAAACAAATAAATATATTTTTACAGGTTTTACAAAATAAAAAAGCTACCATGAAAAACGAAGCATTGAACAATAACCTTGAATCTGAAAATTCTGGTATGTAATCCTATCCTAACTAATATTATAAATGCGAAAGTGTTTGTTTGTTTGTTACGCTTTCACGCTAATACGGCGGAACGGATTTAGATGAAATTTGGTACATGGGTTGACCATGATCTGAATTAGGACATATCCACTTTTTATCCGATTTCCCACGAGATCGACAACACAATACGACATAACATGACGATTGCAACGAAAAGAAGTTCCCGTAAGTTGATTGATCGAATCTGGAATGAGGTCAAGGAATCAAAGTATTGATAATAATGGTCTAGCTATATTAACCGTAAAACCGATAACCATTGGGGTAGGCGTGTCCTGGGGACGAGCCCGCAACATTGTTGTCACACCAACAATGTTGCAACAAGATCATTGGTAGCAACTAGATGAGAGTATCCAACGATCGACTTACATTGCCTGTGATCGAAGACAGCCAGACATTCAGCAGTGGACAGACAGACATTCAGCAGTGGACTACTAAAATAATACTGATGATGTCGATGGTGAAGCGTAGCACCTATTTCTGTTTGACACTTTTTCTTTTTTAATATTATCAGTTTTAATTTGTGCAGACTAGCCCGACGCGACAGCGCGACGCGACACCGGTTATTGTTATACCGTCAAGTTTTCTTAGAAATTGTATTGTTCGTGTCGCTGCGCGGCGTCGCGTCGCGCTGGTCTCTACGAGCTTTAAGAATTCCCTGGTTCTTTAATTTTGTTACACTTTATTCTATTATTTTTCAGGGAATAAATACAAACCTTTTCTAGATCTACTCCTAGATTTATCGAAAAACGGTGCCTTGACAGATAGAGAGATCAGAGAAGAAATGGACACAATTATAGCAGCCGGATTTGAAACGACATCTAACCAGTTAACATACACTTTGCTGCAGCTTGGAGCGCATCCTGAAGTTCAAGAGAAATTGTATGAAGAGTAAGTTGAAATTAAAGATATATTAAATAAGTGAAACCGCGCTATTACGGTGTAGTTTCTTGAGATTGTACTGACTAGTTATTTATTGGTTATCACAATGTGCTCGGAATACGTCAGTAATGATATCAGACTTATAGCATACAGCGTCAGAATGTATCGTACACCAAATTTGTTTTCTTACGAAGTATTTTTTTTGTCTAAGAGCTTATTTTCTAACTCTGTATTAATACCTGTATATGCTAATACTCAATAATTTATTTTCATTCCTCAATGTGTACTTGGGTAGTAACTTAACAATAATATGATCATTTTGGACCCTGTCGGGCACAATAAAATAGTAGGAGAGAGGAAGCTTTGAAAAACTTAGCTTACTGAATTATTAAATATAATATTATTAGGTTTTTTTATACATATTTTTATTATAGTTTACTGTACTAGTACTTATTAGATATGTTAGCACTTATATTTTGTCGCTTAAATATTCGTTGTAAGTATACTATAATAGTATTTTCTTTTTTGTTAAACCAAATCATATGCTGTAAGATAATCAAGAAAGAAAGACAATTAATTAATTTGACCCGGGTTAGGCCACACGATTTTCACACAAAAACATAAAAACTAATAGGTATATAATAAGATAACTCCTGCATTAAGTATGTTGGCAATTCAAACTTTGATGACTCTAAACTACATATAATTTGCTTTTTGCAGATTATTCGAAGTACTGGGTGCCGACAAACACGTAGAAAAGGATGATGTGAATAAATTGGTTTATACAAACGCAGTGCTTATGGAGTCCCTCCGAATGTTTCCTTCAGTTCCTGTTTTGTTTAGAGATGTGGAAAACGATGTTAAGCTCAGTAAGTTTTAATGGTTTTCAACATCGTTTTAGTGCTTGCAAAAAATTTCACTTAACGAAAGTCTCAGCAGTAGTAGCCTGGGCAGGGAATAGGCTTAGTATAATTTTATATATTTATAATAGAAGAGAAGCTCGTGGCTAAATAATAACAGCCGCACGGGTCAATCTTCAAAGTTAAACAACGCTTGCAGAGGTCGGTCCGTGGATGGGTGACAATTCGTTTCATACCGAGACCCCTCCTTGCCTCAGAAAGCACGCTATGCCATTGGTCCTGTCTGTCATGTAGATCTTTGACAACCAGTCTTACCTAATTATGTTGAATTAGTGGGTGTAACTGGGATAAAGAGGTCAGATAGGTAGTTGCTCCATTTAAATACTGGTATTCAGCTGCATCCGGTGAGACTGGAAGCCAATGTTTAATATATAGATATATTCATTAATTTATTTCAGAAAATTACACGATGCGCGCTGGCAGTTATTGTGTAATTTTCCCTTTGGCAACTTATTTCGATCCATCTTGGGGAGCGGAGAGCGATCAGTTCAGACCAGAAAGATGGCTGGAAGGTGATTTTAGAAACAACAAAGAATTTGCAGCATTTGGATTGGGCAAGCGAGCCTGTATAGGTAATTATACGAAGTTTGATTTACCGATATAAAGGTGAACAATACTAATGATGTTGAGGAAGATGAAGAAACAATAAGATACTGATTAAATTACAGGTCGAACATACGCCATGATATCAATGAAGGTGACTCTAGCGCACTTCGTACGTCGATACCGAGTGACAGCAGACATGAGCAAGTTGAAATTGAAATATGAGTTCGTGATGAGACCAGTTTCGGGACACGAGATCAGTTTAGAAAGAAGGACTTAATAACATCTTCTGCTAGATGAAATTCATACCATGTAATTCGTGGTCATCAGTTATTATTATTTCGCGGTCCATACATACACGAAACCATACTAATTTAATTGTTGTATATTTTGAACAAATAAATTAAATAAATGATTAATTAATTTAATTTAATTAAACACGACGAAACCTCCCACAAACTAGTTCATAACATATTAGTAAGTCAAGTCGTGTTTGACCAGCCATCGAAATACTAGTGCTGTGACATTCTGGCTACTCATTTGGTGATTTGCGTTTGTAACACTTTCGTTACTTTTGAGTAGTGTCGTGGACAGACGGGGTTAGAAGCCTTGCGCACTGGATGATCAAAGTCGCCGTCAGTCATCTCGTGTGAAAAGCACAATTATCGCGAGATTCATTTCTTTATCTTATAGGTATACAAGTTTTTAACCACGTCTGCAATTTCAGTGTGGAGTGATTCTGTTTTGTTTCGAGTATAATTCTGCTTCTACGTCACATTTATGTCACCAACAAGTTTAAGGCTGCCTGCCCATTGAAGCGGAGTGAGGCAGCAGAGCGGAGTTACGGACTGTGCGGAGCGAGGTAGCGGAGCGGAGTTGCGGACTGTGCGGAGCTAGGCCTAGTTTACACGATGTAATTTGAGCAGGCAGGCGGGTTCTTAGATGTGTTTAACAGCCAGTCTAGGATGTCAAAGTCAAATCATTTATTTTGTTTTCAAATAGGCCCTTGTAAGGCCCTTTGGAACGCTGCTGACTAGTTCTATGGAACCTCATGTTGGACAAGGACTATTCGATCATTTTCTGTAGGTATTTGAAAAATAATGCATTGGAAACATTTTGTGGTAACTGGTTTTTCTATGACTATATACAGTGTGTTTATCTTGGACTATCACTGGCATCGGTGAAAGAAAACAAAGTGGGAAAACCTGAATTTAAAATAAATAAGTCTGAAATCCGCCTTGAACAAGCGTGGTGATCAATCCAATCAATGCCTTCTAAAGACAAAGCACGAGCTTCATCATACAGATGAGAAAAGGCCTTTACCACGCAGTGGGACAATAATAGGCTGGTATTATTATATGATAGACGGCTTTAAAATAATGTAGATTTAAGTGCTCCATCAAATACTAATGATGATATTTGTTTTCAGTCACTTTGTGGTGTGTATGTTTTTTTCTATGCCTTTTAAAGGCGTTATAAACGATGTAATTTTGTCAATTATTAATAATGACAATAATTTATTTTCTGATTTCTGTCGGTACGTTTGGAATAAACGTTACTGAAGACGTAGAGTTTACGCAAAAATAGATGAACTCAGTAGATGTTATGATTAATCTTGTGCTCACGAAAACAGTTATTACTATACCGATAGTATTCACTGTTTTCAGTGAATAAAATAAGCTTTTTAGAGGGGGAATGGTATAAAAAAATATTGGAAACGTATTTTTGCTTTATCATATTAATAAAAAATTACTAAGATAAAACGCATTTTAAGTTGGGGAGTGGGGGTCGCTACGTTACTAGTATTTATAAAAACTCGTGATGTCATGGCACATTTTACCTTAATGTATCGCCGTAATCTTTAGATTACGTAAAAAAAGAAAAAAATACTTGTCCAATATTTTTTTATATTCTCAAAGGGGGACTAAAAATCTACAGACTTTTAAAATCTTTTAGCCTATGTACATTTCTAGGTCCCAGGCTATCTATGTTTCAAATTTCATAACGATAAAATATTTCGGTATGAAAAGGTAACACACGGATAGACAGACATACTTTCGCATTAATTGGATATGAATAGATCGTGCCCAAATAGAAATATGAGACAGTCAGCAAGGTCCTATCATGCCGGTTTTTCCTAACTTAACGGACGCCTAAATAAAAGCGTGCTGGATATTCAACGCTTGGTTCCGCACCGTAAGTTGAAAATCAATAGCGCGCTTTTATTTTGGCATTAGTTTAGGTGTCGCTTAGTGTAAGTGAAAACGGACTTGACTGCCTATTCTAGGCTCAATTCTCAATTCTTTATTGCGTACCATAATGTATAAAGTTGGTAGGTATATAATTATATTAGTCACAATTATGGACCCTGTCGGGCACAGCATAGATCAACTAGGAGACAGGAGAAAGAGCACTGGGTGTTTTTAGTGTGTTATATTTTATTATTAGTTAAATAGTTAGCTGTACCGGAGGTGCATTTATGAATCCAATCCGCGCTAGAAGAACCTCTTTTAACACGCATACAAACTTACATTACTTATCTGAGCAAAAAAAAAACTATTTAGCATGAAGAATCGATTTCCGTTTGTATGTGACTTACTTATAGAAATAAAAAAATTACAAAAAGTAAAGAATTGTTTTATTTATAAACACTAACAAAAAAATATTGATAGATAACCCTGAATTTTATTATAATAATATACTCTCCCAAACACCTGCATCGAGCCACCCGTATTTTTGTTTGAAGGTGTAACAAAGATTCGATGAAGGCATAATATTTTTGTGCTTAATATGTACACAGTTTGTAAAAAACTTATAGATATTGATCTCTTGTTATTACTAATCCAACATCATAAATTTATGTGCACGAGTGCTATCTCCTAAACAGCTCAATACCATTGGCAACTTAATTTGGTCGGGTTATACGAGGAAATTTAGCATGGAAAAGTAATGAAACCTAATTTCTCTTAAAATACAAAACTTGGGAATCTGAGTTTTTTCTTTAGGAGCATAATTTTTTTTTTATAAATTTGGGAATAAATCACAGTTTTAATAGGGAAATTTTAAAATGAAAATTTAACACCGTGACTACCGCCACCCCACCAATGGCATGGTATATCTCGTAAGCTACTGGAGTACTAATTTTGAATTTTTGCCACTACTTTTATCTTGCAGGGAACTAATTTTCTATGTAGGTCTGAGGAAAGCGACAAGCTCCTCAAGGTTGGAATCAACATTCAAAGTCGTGGTCCTGCTGAACAGGCGCGCGAAAGTTATCATCGTTGATTTCTCGGTAAATACAAATGTTTCAGTCCTTTCTTTTTTCGAAATGAATCACATGTAAGGGTACTAATTATTTGTATACTTAGAATAGCTGTAGCATGCCCCCTTTTTCGGTGCTCATGATGGTCCTGCTGAAAGGACCGTGACTACCGGACCACCTTCAAAGTTGATTTTCTCGATAGCTACTAGAGTACCAATTTTGTTGTTCGAGTAGTAATTAGCACCAATAAAGTTCTAATTATATACCAAATATGGAAGCGATCGGCGTTGGTAGTCACGGACATAAAATAAAAATTGTTTAATAGCATTAAATCGTCTTTTCGC
This sequence comes from Agrochola circellaris, assembly GCA_914767755.1. Classification (NCBI taxonomy): domain Eukaryota; kingdom Metazoa; phylum Arthropoda; class Insecta; order Lepidoptera; family Noctuidae; genus Agrochola; species Agrochola circellaris. Next base: position 15,336,017 of record OU611863.1, on the reverse strand, counting down.
GTTTCTCAGGAGCAAAAATAGCGTGGAATTTTTGAAGGAAACAATATGACATGATTTACATACAGAAAACGAAAATGAGTAACTTGTGTTACCTCGAAGAGCATTTACGATGGCCATTATGCGGTTCGGCATGGAATTAATTAATGATGACTATGTCGTGCTGCAGAATGTTCTTCCATGCTTCCAAGATGGCAATTTTCAGCTCCGGCAAAGTTTCTAGATCTGGTTGGTTAGCTCAAGCACGCCTCTTCAGTTCATCCCATAAGTGCTCTATTGGATTCATATCAGGGTTTCTTGCTGGCCATTCATTACTGCGATACGTGCGTCATGCAGGTTTTCCCGATAAATTCTTGCAGTGATTGCCTTGCAAGAATATTATATTCTTATCCTACAATCTACATAAGTTATCTAATGCGTTGCAATGCCTTTTTCTTGCTTTTTTTTGTTAGGAACCTTCTTCGGTGCGCATTCAACAACTTACCTAAGTATAATCATAAACGGTCGAGTCATTTACGATTTAGTTTTTGCGAGACTATTGCACGGCAATTGATTTCGTTGTATAAATATAACCAGCCATCAATTTCTGTTCTCAATGCTGACTATTGCATTCGTCGGTTTCAACACCATATCAAGTTTGAACCTTGCATCATTCACGTTCGCACTTATTCGGAACCGCCGTATGAAGTGGGAGAGAGTAACTTTCATCGATATCATCGCGTATGTTCTACCTGTAGAGCAAAAAAAACTAGTTTAAGAAGCATGACATGAAATAGATATTAACAAAAAACAAATAAGAAAAAAAACATGGATGTACAACATTTTACATAATATGCGTCTATAGGCAGGTTTGATAGTACACTCACATTTTGCAACTTGAGTTAGTCTCTTGTGAAAAGAGGTGAACCTATTGCCCTTAACCGGGCACATATTCAAAATTTGGAGTTCTATAAAGAATTTCCAAATAAAAAACCATATTACAAAATTCCTCCGAGCCCGATACTCAGAACTTTTAATTTTTTTCTACTTTCAAAATGATTGTACCACATGGAACAATCTTAGGACCAAAATGATACGTGTCCTCATCGCATAGTTCCACAGGCCAACATTATCTATCATCTATTCTGAAAAAATCTCACCATGAAAAAGATGAAGGGAGCTTAAAGAGAGCTGTCATTCCACCTGATGCTATCGGTTGACACTATTGACAGCTAACTTCATGGTCACTTCACCTTAGTTTTCACGCTGAAAAGACCGGCAGGTCTTATTAAGGGACTTAAAAAAATGAGGAGGTTATGCGTTCGGGGAGTTTTAGTTATAGTACACCGATTTCTTCGTGATTAGTGGGCCGATTTAAGGTGATATATTTTCAGAATAGATGGCACTCTTCGTTACCAGAATTTAGTAATAGTCACTTCATACCTATACAAGATCTTTTCCCTATACTGAAGCCGTAGAAAGCATTGTTCCCTAGTGATGCTATAACAGGATCGAGCCATCGTTCAGGTCTGAACACATTGACGTCGTCACCCCATAAAGCATTACGATGTAAACCCAGTGAAAGGATTACACATTGACTGCCGGCTGGCATTGTGTAGTTTTCTGAAATATAGAAATAGGGTCAATAAAAAAATAATTTATCATCACGCGCCTGTATTTTCCGGGGGTGGTAGGAGAGGTGTGTGTAGTACGTTTACATTTCACCAGTATGTTTAAGTCTGATGTAATAGGAAATTCAGATTCTGGGCTGGTACTGAGAAATTCCTATTGAATAAACAAAATAATATTAATATATTATTTTGTTATTTCAATAGGAATTTCTTTCTTTCCCAACCTGGGAATCGAACCCATGACTACAGATAATATAAAATAGTACCTTCAGCTGGACAGTCAGGGTTGCATCCTAGGTACTGAAAATATTTAGTAGCTAGGGCTCACTCTGTTCTCCTCCAAGACCTGTGTGTACTAAACTAGCTCTTGCACGCAATTTCGTCTGCGTGTATTTTGTATTTCATCATTTTTTTATACAAAATATCCACATGTCATATTGCAGCCAATTTCCACCAAACCCAATGACCAATGACCTTAAATTATACACTTAAATATTCCTCATGAATCACTCCGTCCATTTCTGAAAACCGTATGAAAATCCGTTCGGTAGTTTTTGAGTTTATCGCGTTCAGACAGACAGGCGCGGAGGCGGAACTTTGTTTTGGCTTTAGTTAAAAGTGCTAAATTAATTTTTAACTTACTAAGTTTAACATCGTTTTCTACATATCTTAATAAAGCAGGTCCAATAGGCAGAACACGAAGAGCTTCTTTTATTACAGCTTCTGTATAAACTAATTTTCTGATGTCATCTTTTTCGATATCTCTATCTGGACCTAAAACTTCTATAATCCTGAAAATAGCACTTTTTATAATGCTTCGTAAAAATAGATAATATGTACTTAAATGGAAATAAAAAGAGTAGCTTATTAATGTTAGAAAATTATTTTGACTATTGAATTTATATTTTCAAAAATAAATCAGAGGGCCTAGACATGTGGCAATTGTTTTCAAAGCGTTTAGTATTTCTACAACGATTTTATCAGGATCGACATTAACTTTTCGGTAGGTTATGTTATGACAATATTATACAGTTTCGTCTTTTCCAGCATCTTTACCGTCTATAGAATGTCAGGTCGTGTAGGCCTTTAAAATTATTAAATTTTAATGTAACATTGATTACATAATCAATCTATTATGCTCTCACTGCTGGAACTTAGGCCTGACAGGGAGTAGGCTGTGATGTGCCAACAGTATCTGATGAAAATGTAAATTGTATCTGTGGTTACAATTTCTTGTGCTACTTACAAATTGAATGCTTTGATTTGATTTCCCCAAATTCTAACTTAATATTGCCTTAGAGATGATAATTGAGGTTAATTTTATAACCTCAATTTTAGTCGATGATTTTTCAATCACAATTTAATATTATTTCTCAAACAAGAATTTATAATTGCTGGAAAACGTGGTGAGAGATAAGTTTAAATCTTCTTAATATAGATGAATGTGTTCCTAATTCTCTTAATTATGTGATTGTGTAAGAATTTAACCTGAACAGAGTATGTTTGCTCATTTATCAGAAAGTTTTGGAACAGATATTAGTTACACATCGCTTACATATTGTATTATGTCTTTTTTATTTAGTCTCTATCTGCTACTACTTTCTACTTTCCAGTTCACGTAGAAACCAAACTTACTCTTCATACATCTTTTGCTGGACTTCAGGGTAGCTTCCCACTAGTAACAAGAGACACGCGAGTGTGTTAGATGTGGTATCATAGCCGACTGCTATAGCAGTATCTACCTCTTCCTTGATCTCCTTCTCAGTAAGAGCATCATCATTCTCCAGCTCCATGAGAAGACTCATTAATGGCTTGCATCGAGTGCCTGAAAACATCATCTTCTAGTTATTAATCATTCTCGTGTTTAGAAGCAATTTAGAAGTAAGACATTTGTTGCTTTAATTTTATTGTACGCCACAAGCAAGAAAATGGGTAAATGGGTCTTTATAGTCTTCTTGGTCAATAAGTCATCGCTTAAATTGGCACTCTTTGTAGTTACGCTTTTCTTCTTTCCTATTTTACAACAACTTGGCTATTACAAGCCATATTTTTCTAGCTGCACTATGTTTGGGAACCTCTTTTCAGCAATACGTTTTGGTAATGCAAACCGTCATTGGTACAGTGTTTATAGATAAACATATTATTTTATAGTACTTATAGTAAAAATAATTAGGTAAGTTATACCTGTTACTGTCCATCCATTTGATGTTTTTTCATTGACTTTTTTCAAATCTTCCTTTTTTTTCTCTATCACCTTGAACATGATAATAACACATAAGTTATAAATTGTCGCCATTACCAGGACCTAAATATTCATAGTAATAATGAGCAATGTCATCAATACAATAATATTATATTTTACTTCCTAAGCGTTATGAATGTTTTTTAAATTACTTAGTTGCGAAATACAATGTACTGCGTAAATACATACATAAACTCACGCCATCTTCCCATGGAGTAGGCAGCGACTATAGAACGCCACCGTCAACCCTCCTTATTTGTATACTCCCTTTGCTTGGTTTACGTTCATACATCTGGTCATACGCACGCCGGTTGCAAGAACTACGCACCTGACCTTTCTGAAGAACATCACCCATTTGGTCACTATGTCCTCCTAGGGTTTCCTCGGCGTTTTCACTCACATCAGCCTTGTAAATAACTTTTGTTAATCACCTTTCATTCATTCTTTGAACATGACCGAACCATCTCAGCATACCCTTTTCAATTATTGTCACTACAGCTTCTTTTAACCGCGCCGTTGTCTTATTAAACCATTTTTCAGCCTATCATTCATAGTCACGCCACACATGCTTCGTAAGAAACGCATTTCCACAGTATTTATTCTACTTTCATGCTTCTTTTGCCACATACCCCAACATTTTGTTCCTTAAATAAGCGCAGTTGTTGGTATTTGGACCGCAATCAGTTTAGTTCTTAATAATTCTGTCGGTGTCTCAGTTATCGCATCTTTGTGACATGGCTGCTTTTACTTTTTTGGTGGAATAAACCACAAGTTGTTCAGTTACAACTAAGTATTTCATTTACCACTTAACTTTCCCTTTAGTAGGCACCAGCACACCATTGTGAACAGCCAGTCGAGCCTTCTTGGGCATCGGCTGGTTGGTCACAATCGCAACGCGCCATTTATTTTATATCCGACATTTACTCCCCTTTCCATATCTTCATCAATCATTCCATCCCTTGTAAACTGACTGCCCAAATATACACACTCACTTACTTGCGCCATACTCCTGTCATTTATTTGCACATCACACACCGATACATCCTCTTTTCTTTCAAACACGATTACCTTCGTCATATTCACATTTGTATTCATCCCTTTCACCTGATATGCTTCATCCATCACAGTAACCATGTCTAGCAACTGTTTTGCTGACGATGCACGTACAACTTGAACTTCTGCGTAGACTTCTCTACGCAAATGTCTTCACATTTGACAGGTCATTCTTGAATCCTCAATCCGCACTCTCCCTCTTTCAGATCTATCAACTATCCATGTACAAGTTGAACCGCCACGGTGACGCTGCACAACTCTGTTTAACACCCCTTGAGATGCAGAACCAGTCTGTGTATGCCCTATTTATTCTTACACAGACACTGAATTCTTTATACAAGGATTCCAGTGGTTTTGTTAGGATAAATTACCCGTACCATGCGCCATTCCACACAATCTCATTTACAATAACCATCGTTAGCTGGCCAGAAATGAGTATACAACCATTACGAACTGACCTGATTAGCCATATCATCCAAATGTTTAACCAGGCGATCTTGCTTACTCTTCAGACCAGTCAGTCGAAATATCAAGTCACTTTGGAGCCACACGTTCTGGAACCTATAGGTTACCATGTTCATCACTTGATCTGCTGATTCCATGTACTCTCGTGCGAAATCTTCCACATTTTCGTCAGCGATACCGAATGCGGTCCCTGGAAAAGAAAGAAAAATTGTTTTGTTGTAACAGAAGCACGTGCATATATTATTATAAAAAAAGGACAGCATAATCATCACGCCTGTATTCCTCTAAGAGATAGACAGAGGTGTATAAAGGGTGTACGGGACACTGAAGCGCAAACTGCTACCATGAATTCAATACCTACATGATTCTAGAAACACCAGGGTTGAAATCTTTCATCGGTTATTAAAAAAAAAAACTGCTATTCCATGCATTGCACTTTCTTGTAAAAATGCATTTTTTTTAATAACCCATGTAAAATTCAAGAATCATTTGTGCTGATTTCAAGGTAACACGTCGCACGTCGATATCCCTTACACCGTGTATTATACACCCTCATTTCGGTAGTTATGTGAATTTTCTATTTAATAGCGGGCGTTTCTATAATTGCATTAAATGTGCACTGATCCAGACTTCTGGTTGCTATTGAGAAATTCCTGCTGGAACAACCCAATAACTCTTTGACCACTTTGCACTTACAAAAATAAACACCCGTCAAACATACGGACGGAAAGATGGACAGAAGATCAGAAGGACAGACGGACAGGAAAAAATTGTAGGGGGTTTCGTTTTTGCCACTTGGTTACGGGACCCTTAAAAAAGACGAATTAAAATATAAAGCACACACAGGTCATACTTACTGCTAAAAGTCTGGAAAGCGATGAGCCTCAAGTACGGGGTGATCTCGAAGGATCCCTTCCCAGCATGAGACTCTAGTTCAGTTATAAACTGCTTGGACATATGGTTGAAAATCCCAAGGAAATTGTGTATCACAGGTACGGCGAACGCTGGGTTTAACAGCTTGCGGTGACGCTGCCATAATGCTCCTGACAATAAAAGGGTGACATTTAAAATTAAATACTAACAAAAAAAACAACCTTATTTTGTCAATCTCTTATCTAATTGTGCGAAAGCTTGAAAAAATCAAACATTAAGTCTGTTTGACTACATAAGTATTTTTTTTGAAAAAAACATCTAAAAATTCGTAAATTTTGACACAGTTCGGGAAACACAAAATACAAACAAAATAAAAAACTTAAAATAATCTTTTTAATTAATGCCAGACAAATGCTGGGACGCTAAACCATTCGTGTCAGTTTCAGCATTTGTTAATAGTTTCATCACTGGTGCACTTTCTAAAATACAGTTTATTTCGCGCAAAAATATTGTATTATCATAAAATAAAATAATGATTTTATTCCAAGAATAGCTGAAGTGTGATTATTAAATTATTTTTTTAAATGGTTTGCTAGGAAAAAATACATTACTGACTGGGTTTTTGCAATAAATTGGTCTTTTCTACACTATTTAAAGCTGCTGTTCCGAAGACGACTGCAACCGTAAACCGTAAGCGGCAACGTCGCCCAATCGCAGTGACAGACCGCGGTGACTCGACATGCTGAATTCCGAATGCGACATAACAACTTCGAAAGCTGTGGCATTTCTCTTTTACAGTTTCGCGATAATCGTCTGTCTAACAAATAAAACGTCTTGTCGCACTGTAAGTAATTATTTCGTTTGCTAAGAAAGCAATGAACGATTACACAATAACAGCTGTCCAAATACAGAGCATGTTTTGACACCTTACTGTCAAATACTGGTGAAAATGATAGATTTCATGGCGGTATATTAATTACGGAAATTCTTAGAAACAGAAGTTGTTCTAGGAAACCGTAGCTTTACGGCACTACTGGTTTGGGCACTGCTGGTGGTAACGTCACCTTACGTAAGCATTTTCATAGTGTTCAATTCGTAATGTAAATCCGGCTTTACATAGAAACCAGTCGTATCACCGGTCTGTCATAACGATTGGGCGACGTTGCCGCTTGCGGTTTGTGGTAAAAGTTGTCTTTGGAAGAGCACCTTTAGATAGTTAATCTAGGCTAGGCTCACCTGAAGAAGTAAGTAGTCCATTCCCGAGCCAAGTTCTTGTGTAGTCATAAATAAAATGTTTGTGTAAGCATGTGTTGGCTACTGTTAAAGCGTCATCAGGATCCGATATCACTGCAACATACCACAAATAGCTCCATCATCATTCAAACTATCCTATTGAAAGAATGAATGAATGAATGAATGATTATTTATTTGTTATATGGCACCTGTTCCACTCACTGCCGAGAATGCGAGTAACTATCAACGATTTTATCGCTAATATCGCTAATTATAAATAATTAAAATTCAATTAAAGCATTTTGAGGTCCACTGATTAACAATTTAAAAATTATCTAGCAGGTTTATTGAATTATATACTTTGTAATTAAGTTTTGCATTAAGTTCGGACAGCGGAACCTAATATTAAAACGGGTTAAAATTGTTTGTTTGTAAAAGGCAATTTCTGAAAGAAGTGATTCGATTACAACATTTCATTCACTGATAGAAAAATATCTCCACTACAATGCTAGAAAACGTTGTTGATAAAAATTTGTGAAATGTATTGAATAAACAAAATGGCAGCGTTAGTTCCGATATTGGCCATGCGCTAAGAGATTCAGCTATACAAGAAGTTTCTCATGAACCAAAAGGAAGAAGTAAATAAATAAGAAATAAAATAATAACATGTTTAGTTGAACACAGTTTGTGTTCGTTAATGTTTGTTGTGTAAAAAAATACGCGCAACGAATCTTTGCAAACCAAATTGCTCGCGAAGTACCTACAGTCTATAAACAGAGTTTGCCAATAGTAACCTACTGCTGGGCAAATCACACGGCACCTTTGAATGGATTCATTCCCACGTAGGGAAGTGATTTGGCACGGTATGGGCATGTAGAGAGTGACTAAAAGAGTGATGAAATATAAATGTTGATGGATGGAGAGGGAAAGAAAAGATGAATACTTTTAAAAGAGTAATCGTGGAGTTTCTTGCCGGCTCTTCTCCATAGGAAACGACCAATTGGAACCGTGCACCTAGCTTCTGACGTTTCATAAGTGCCCTTGTAGGTTTATGTGAAATAAAATACTTTGTATTTTTTTTATTTTGAATTTTGAATGAAAGGAATGATGGAAGAGTAGGGAGTGAATGATAGCGTGACGGTTGACAGGGGAGAATGAAAGAAAAAAACGTGGTGTACCGATTCCAGGTAACATGAGACGAGGGCAGAAACATGATGATATCAGAAGAAAAAATGACAACTTACAGTAATAAATCTGTGTTCCAAACTGAGCATACATAACACCGCCATTTTGCATGCATTCCTCAGTTATCATATTTAGTAAGTCCCATATTTCTAGAAAGAGAAAAGGTCTCATTAATAATTATCAGAATAATTACTGCCTCGTCATCTAGTGGTCGCAACTGCTGAGCCTGAGGTCCTGGGATCGATTCCCAGTTCGAGCAGTGTTATTCAGGAATTTTTTAGTAGCTGCCCGAGTGCCCGGAGTCTGGATTTGAGCCCGGTTGAAGGCAATAGACTGGTCCCCTATAACATGGGGCTAGTACAAATTGATGAAATGTGGGTGTAATAAGGGTACACGTATGACCAGCCCTTCGGGGAAGCGTCAAAAATGTATGGGTAAACAGGCGTTAATCATTGCTTAACTTTAAGCAGCGTTTATGAATAACTAAATTAGTTCGTCAATAAATTCAAAATTCAAAAGTCATTTATTCAAACTAGGCTGAGAATCAGCACTTTTCGAACTTCAAAATTACAAAAGACAGTACCCCAAAAACGTCCACCCTGCACCGGTAATTTTATTAAGATTTAATTAAGATTTGCATGCCTCGATGAGTTTTTCTTTACTTTTGTTTTACTGTTTAACATAAACAATTTTTTCTTAACTTTAATGATTTAATTGTAGTTTTAGTTTAAGTAGCATAGTTTGCCAAGATTATTTCTTATATGTATTCCATGGAAAATATTGTTGGTTTACACGTTTGGCCGTATCTTTTTATTATTTCTTCCTACAAAATGTAATTAGTCACTGTTTGTTTGCCATAACACCCATATTTTGCCAGTTAGGTTGAAGTCCTAAGTTATTAAGTCCAAACCACATATTCACTGACCAGCCACTAAATCCAGACACCGGATTGCAATTTGTTTTTTTTTACATTTTAATAACACCTTGGTGAGTGGGACATTGAAGATTGCGATTATTTGATGACCGTAGATTTTTACTGTGGTTGTCACAAATGTACTGAAAGTGTGGGGCTAAATAACTAGGGTAAGGTAAGGTATTATCTACATACTTCCAGTATCCCCGCTGACCAAGTGCGTATGCCCAATTATCGGGATAGCACCGGGCATCTGTGGCGGCAGTGGATGCACAGACTTCTTCGAGTACGCTCTCCACGCCAGCAAAGCGAAAGCACACCAAGCCGCACACAACAGCAACACACTAAGCATTGTGACGCTCTGGCTGAAAAGCCAAACGTTTACTGTTCGACCAAGAATTGATCGAAGCGTTTAGATACTTACTTGTTTTATGAACGAAGTTGTCCTTGAACTACCTTGAAATCATTAAATTTTTATTAGTTACACGAGCTGAAAATAAGCAATATTTGAAAGTACTTAGTCATTAATAATCAAGTCAACAGACAATCCACTCAACAGACAGCTGTGCTGCTGGGGATTTTGTGCGCCACTTCTTCCCAGCTAAAGCACTAGGAAGTGATGTAAAGCGGGCGTTTTGTGGGACGCTCTTATGTAATTTTAACGTTCAAAAAGTGCTAATTCTGAGCCTAATTTGAATATAAATGGCAGAAACGCAAAATTAAATTACTTAGAATGTATGTATTTTTTCTTTGAATTTTTTAATAGTTGCGTAAAGACTAACGCAGATTGGTCGTGGACGCGCCGCTACGCTGACGCATTCATTGCAAAACATCTTCCTACATTACTTTCATACACTTTCTATGAACCAATGCACACTACAAACGAAATGAAATTGTTTATTCTGTAAATAGGATATCGAAATCACTTTTTCACGTCATATGAAAAAGAAGCTAGATGAGTTAATATTATTATTAAAAAAATATTAAAAATAAGCTACATGAGTTCTGCCTTTCCTATATGACGACTCTGATAAGAAAGGCCGAAACAAACTCAGGGGTCGCAGTCTCTTTTAAAGTCCAGACATAATCTTGGTCAAGCCATATGAGAACCATGTAGTGTCTGAAATGGTCTTTTGAAGAAAGAATCACACAGATTTGAGTGAACCTGTCCTGTCAGTGCAAGCATTTGTCAGTAATCGTGGAGCTCAACTCAACGAATAATACCAAAGAAAGGACGTTTCTGTAGGTCACATCATTTATTTTGATGATTTTACATAATAATTAAAATGTGAAGGTTTATGGTTTTGTTACAAGGCTTAGCAAAGCGAGCAGCTCAATCCCAAGTTTTTTTAACTTATAAATAATTTAAAATTTTACAGTACTCTTTTTTGCAAAGTTTGGTTTTAATACAGCTTTTAACGCGTTTATTGGGTAAGTTTCGAATGTCAATGCGAAGTTTGTTGTAAAAGCGTATACATTGACTCATATATCATATATCAGTATGTACAGCGAGGTGTTTATTCCTGGTATTACCATTATTAACTATGAATATCGGACATTTTCTTAAAATTTTATATATTTTTGTGTACATTGTTTATTTCTTTGAATTTCTCTCGAATGGAATCTCTTGGACCGAGGTTGTAAATGGCTCGAACAGCCCTTTTCTGTAGAACAAAGATAGTATTAATGTCCGCACAGGTTCCCCAGAGAAGAATCCCATAAGACATAAGACTATGAAATTAACTAAAATAAACAATTCTACGTCAGTTATCTGTCAATTTTTTTTAACAGCACTGAACTAAGCCAGCTGAACTAAGCCTTCCTGACAATTTTTCTATGTGTGGCCCCATTGTAATTTACCGTCAATAGTTATTCCAAGAAAACTGTTGAATCAACAGGGTCCAACTCTATTCCATTAACTTGAATATTTTCGAACGTCAAAATTACGTATGACAGTCCCCCAAAAGGCTCGTCCACCACTTCCTAGTGAAGTGGCGCAATAAACTCTCCAGCAGCACAGCTGTCTGTTCAGTTAGAAAAACTTGATTCTGTGTGCAAAATAATTTACATTACGCAACACAATACATTAGGTAATTGAAATTATTTGCCATATTATTATCTCAGCTAGCACACGCAAATATACCAACAAAAAACAAAAATCATCGAAAACTATACGCAAGCAGAAATAAAAATAAAACCGGCCAGGTGCGAACCACGCACAATGAAGGGTTCCGTAGTTGGGATAAATTTATCCCAAAAACCAACATAACTTTGTAGTTGAAGAACATGCACTCCCATACATCGATATACGTCACGGTCAATTCTCCAACTGCAAATGTAAGTTTGTAATAGCAAAAAAAAATAACTACAAATTAACGATTTGAGGACTTCTTCCTTTACTTGTGCTATGAGACCTAGGTTCTTGCCCAATTTAATGATTATAGGTCAACGGGAAGGATCCTATATGTTTTGATTTATTTGCGAGTATCAAAATATGCCGCATAAATGGCCGTCTCTTCTTATTGCGTCGACTTAGAAGCTTGTTTTTTTATGAGCTCCAAGGGATCGTAGACTTACTTATTTGATATTAATTTCAACTTGATATCTCTACGCGTTCCTGAGAAATAGGGTCTTGACTGACAGACCGACGGACAACGAAGTAATCTTATAAAAAACTAATAAAAACGGACCTAAACAGAACTTAATACCTAAATAAAAACCTCCAGGCATAAAGGGCATGTCCACATACACTGGGTCTTATTGGTGATGTTCTTCAGAAGGTCTGGTCCTCGATAATTATCCTGATTTACTATGTACACGCCCACCGGTTGCGGTTGCGTAATGAGATAGCTGGTCTTACACGCCTTGTAAGACCAGCTATCTCATTACGCAACACATTTTCATAAACGGTTACGACTAATCGGTTTAATTTTGACAATTCAACAAAATCCATTGCGTTATTTACGTTTGTTGAGCAGATTCTTTTTTCGAACTTATGAAGCAATGGATTGGCAATCTGTTTCAAAACGATTCAGATTCTGATTGATCGTGTATTACGCAATTAGGGTCTCAGATGTATGAATGTAACTGAAGAAAAAAGAGTACGTATGGATCGATTATATTATTTATTTAATTTAAAAGAGTGTCCGTGGAGTTTCTTGCCCGTTCTTCTCCATTGGTACCTACTACGCTTTAGAATGGGCAACTAGCTTCATATTTTTGACTGACCGGTTCCTTGACAATTCAAAAGTGCCTGTAAATGGTTTAATTGAAATAAATGCTTTGAGTTTAAGTTTGAGTTTGATCGTAGAAGTTGGCGTTCTGTTGTTTCTGCCTACTTCCATGTAAAGAGGCATCAGAATATGTATGTATGTAAAACTGTTATTTGCCTACTTTGTATGATAATGATTTTACACGTGGTTCTGAAGACCTTGCAGTAAGTTTATGTTGAATTATAAATAGGTTTTTTAAGAAACAGCCTTTTGTAATTAAAATCTAGAGACCCAGCTTTGTTTATAAAAATATATTCTTACCATAAATTCGAGGCGAGACGGGCGGACGACATTGTTTTAGTTTATTTTTTCAAATCTTTTGGTAATATTAGCAATCGCAGTCTTCGAGGTAGTTTTCAACAGATCAACGACAGTCTAAAGTGTTCTTATTTTCTGATCGGCGATACGGTGGTTTTAAGGTTTGTTATTTCCTTTTTTTAGACTTCTTGCTCTTGAACTAATTTGTTAATGGCCCATTTTCAATGTCACTAATTGGTGCGGAGTCGACGTGGAGTGGAGTGTAGGAAGTGACTTAGAATATGGGTGAAAGTGACTAAGTCACTTCCTACACTCCACTCCACGTCGACTCCGCACCAATTAGTGACATTGACTGTTAAAACTTGATATAAATTCAGATAAACGTTTTCGTCTCGGAGAGTTTTCTTTAGTGCAGATGAGGAATCATCTGCCAAACTCAAGGTACCTTGAAACCTACTTTAGCATTGATTAAAGCAACACGCAGCATGCTCATTATGGGTTTAATAGAGACCGCAAGTTTTTTAAATGTAATTTTAAGCAGCACGCTCGTTAAACGGAACGCTGAACACGTCGCAAAAATGCTTGACTACTTACATTTGAGTTAAAATTTCGGGGAACCTCCAGAAACATGCGAGTAACAATACCATTTGGAGTGCGTTTCTGCGGCGAGTTAGGTCGAGTATATGAGTCGACGAAGTTCCTTCAAACGTGCTTAGAATAGGTATCGGCCCTATTGTATTTTAGCTGTTCGTTTATGGAAGCAATATCATCACTTCTTTTTACAATTATTTTCTTTTGCTTGGTAATGTTTGACAACAATGTCTTGGAACTTTTAGAATAATTATCACAGTTTTGAGTGCAAAAATGCTCTCCAGTAACACCATGGTTATCTAAAAACCGTATATTCTTTGCGGCCGGCGATATGTGTCAGCATTTTATATCATAACTTATCCCACAGGAGAAGAATTGTTTAGTGACTATATTTTTTTTAATTTCGGCGTCACTAACTGGATAAATAAAGAAACTGGCGTTGAGTGGTGAAAAATGACAATGTTCCATCGTAGATTCTGTTCTATTTTTACCGGTAGCCATATCGATTAAATACTTATTAAACTTTTGGAAACTGAAAATATCATTAGTATTCATCAAATCGTAGTCATAAAATTTATTTTTATGTTAATTGTTTTTTTTAAATCATCATTTGAATAATTTGTCATTGTTTTTGTGTTTATTTTTAGACACTAGCTTTTTTTGCGAGTAAAATCCGAGATTCCTAACTAATTCCCGCGCAAATTTTGCGGCGTCGGTAACAACGTTGGTGTAGGTATATCTCATTTTTATCCGAGTTTGCTAAACAACGGTAGGTTACGGCTTCCGCTCTTACACCGAGCGGCTTTTTCCCGAAAATTATATCCCCGTATATTCGATTTTGTTGCCCGGCTGTATCGTGTCATGTCAAGCCGTGCACGCACCCCTCATAACTCACTTTGGTAACAGCATCGATTCTGTAAAAATATCACCGTGAAACTAAGGTGAAGTGAGCGTGAAGTGAGCTGTCAATAGTGATAATCCATAGCATCCTGCGAGTCGATTTGTGACAGTGACAGCTCACTTCACCTAAGTTCCACGTTGATATTTTTACAGAATCGACCGACAGATCTAGAGAATATTGAGTCCACATTACTTTCTTATACATATTGCTAACCACTTCATTGCTATGATTTCGTACGATGCTTCGAAACGACTGTAATTTACGCTAGTACAAGTGCTTAACAAACTTTGAACAGTAAACTTGTCATGTCAAGCACTGAACAAACCTTACCGCATGTTCTTGGATAATGATTAGGGTTGCCAACCATACTGTTAACAACAGTATTATACAGTGTTTTTCACTCGAAAATACTGTTTACTGTTCAATAAAAACAAAGTACCTATATGAATATACTGTTTTCACTGATATCCAGAGCTATAACTTATTAAAACGTTTCATCTACTACGTAGATAATCGTGCATGCACCTGGGCATGGGCGCATAACTTATAATGTAGGTACATAAATAAAAAATAAAAAAAATGCTCGTCAATTCGGTGAGGCTTATGAATTTCATGTTTGAGTTCAAAATTGGTGCTAAATTGATGAGTTGCGCGAGTAGCACTAATCAATTATATAAAACATTTAAAAATATACTTTAAAAACTGTTAAGTACTGATAAGTACTGTTTATTATTACGAAATACTGTTTTTTTTTCCACTTTAACCATAATATACTTTATTTATTTTACAAAAAATTGGGAACCCTAGTAACGATAATAATAATTTTAGGGTACAAACCTTCAAATGGAAACGAAACTTTTAAGTATAACATCAATTTCTTGTCCGTCTGCCACATAAGTTTTTCTCTAGATCTATACAAAGTATGAATTCGAATTTTGTCTAAGTGTTACGTCTCAATGACGCGCACGCAGATCGCCCGACAAAGACAATTTTTTTAAATGTAATATTTATGTAGGGGACAGTTTGATCCTCAAAAAAAAAAGTTTTATTTAATGTATCGTGTTAGGGTAAGTTAGTTAGTTTTGTTTTAGTTATTTTGTCTTTCTACTTGATTGTGACATAATTAGCTTTGACTTTTTTACAAGGCCTAAAATTATGCGCAAAATGATAAAGCTGAAAGAACAGTATTTTAATTATTCTGGATAGGAACTAATGCTATTTAACGAAATTGCTTTATTAACTACGACCTATGTTGGGGTCGGCTTCCGGTCTAACTGGATGCAGCTGAATACCAGTATTTTACATGGAGCGACTGCCTATCTGACCTCTACAACCCAATAACTGGATAATACATACCTCTTGGTAAGACTGGCTGTCAGACTTTCGGGCCTTTGACGAATCGTAACGACTGTCAAAGATCCATGAATGCCAGCGAGACCAAAGGCTTAACCTGCTTTTCGAGGCACGGAGGAGTCTCAGTCAGTATGTAACGATGGTCACCCATCCACCAACCCCGGCAAGCGTAGCTTAAGACGCATATATACCAGTCACCTTGACTGGGCGGTTAGCTTGCGTGTTCTGTAATGAGTTCACGCAACGCGTCGTACGTCCAGCCAGTAGGTAATAGGACTTGCCCATCAAGGAGTGCTGTCCCTAATTTGACGTATTATTAATTTATTAAACATAAAACAAAATCTATTTTAATAAAACACGTATACTAAAAGATTAATAATTAAGTTTTCTTTAAAATGGTAAAGGTTTCAGAAAAATACGCTGATAGATTTTGCGTGTTTCTCAGTTTTTTATACGCGTTAGATATAACTTTACAAATACATTTCACGATGTAATATAAACATAATTTAAAATATTTGTACAGTAAGATATTAAGAAAATGCTCCAATTTAACATATATTTTTTCCAAATCATTAACACCTAGTGTTTAGATGTGATCTTCAGTATAAATATCATAAATATCCGGATACCAGGATATCATGTATCCGGATATTTTTGATATCCCGATAGATAGGTAGGGTAGATACATACCTATAGATAGGTAGGTACTGAATAAATTATGATGGGATCTACCTTTCGTCCCAGCTCTACTTAAGGTACCAAATTAGTCTGGAAAACCAGTTAAACTAAAAATATTTTATTCAATGATAATATGTTCTTTAAGTGAAATGTGATAAAATTGAAAGTGTCGAACGTGTTTGTGATGTTCTAACAGTGCGCCAATTATTCATTCTAAGCATAGTACTACAACCTTCCGACTTTAGGACCTTTTCTATCTACTAAGCCCAAGAAGGTACTAAGCCTCTATAACGTATGCTATAAAAAATCATCATTTTCAGAATAGCAAAAATACCTCTTAAACTTCTTGCAACTGTATTTAAAAAATATTAAATAAGTAAATGCCAACTAGACACATAAATTTAAAAAACATTTAACATGCTATTCAAAAGCGGCCAAGTGTTGCGACTCGTCGAGTGGACCCGCACGCAAAAGGTTCCGTACGACCGTACAATATTTAACACTACATTTTTTTTAATACTTTAGTTAAGAAAACACGATTGATGTATGGGACCTCCTTTAATTTTTTATTTCTTTATTTGTTATAGCGGCCAATTAGTACTTTCTAATGCATTTTTTACACCTGAAACGGTTACAACATCAAATTCAGTGTTATAATTTCAATAAATTATTAATATTCTTGTTCACAAGTTAGCCATATTTCTTATTTCCAGACAGTAATATTGCCAAATTATTCAAAACAGCGAAATATTTGACAACTATTTGCGACGTTGCCCACTTTCAGTATAAACGCTCTTAAGTACCTGGTACTTGTTGAAAGGCCTACACTGCTGACACTAATACCTGGTAACACTGTTACTTTGAAAATATTGTAAAAGCCAATTATTTTAAAAAAAGAGTAAATGTGTAGTTTCTCGCCGCCTCTTCTCCATATGAAACGACCAATGGGAACCGTGCACCTAACGTCTGACGTTTCATAAGTGCCCATGTAGATTTATGTAGAATAAAATTTTGATTTATTTTTATTTTCTCCTTCAAATTAGGCATAGGTCTATTCAATTACTGGTTTTCATAACCCTTCAACTGTTACTAATGACACAAAATAGAATTTTAATGAATCAGCACGCGTAACGACTGAGCTTATAAACACATTAATTAATTATTATGCTTTCAATATTTTAGGGTACCGTTATTAAGGAGGTACCGATGTGTCTTAACTTTCCCGGACATTTTACAACTAATTGCTACGATATTTCAGAGGCGTATTGAGATTTTATTTATGGTTGCTTTGCAAAGAGATGTAGGCGACACAACCTGATAAAGTGGTTACCGCCACCGCCAATCGACTCCTGCAATTCAGGCATTCCAGATGCGTACAATGGCAAGTAGAAACAAAGGAAAAATTTCTCCATAGATAAGATATAAGAATAATTAATACTAGGTAGGTATATAAAAATAATTAATAAGAATAATTTATTCGTTCAAAAATATACAGACCTAAATAATAATTATGGTGATACACTATAAAACACTTAATTCTATGATCAGATATTGAAACATCTGTCGGAACTAGATATAAAATATCTGTATTTCAGACATCAGCGCTCTTCCCCTGTCCTAGGCGACACTTAAAAATTAAATTTGATTGACCTCAATACACATCTTTGCACATTTGATCAGAGATAAAATGAAATAATATTAAAATAAAAGTAAGTGACTAATGTAGGAGAACAAAAATTAGGTGTAAAGTGATGGCCTCCGGTGAGTAGAGTGTAAATGAGTGTATGTGTGTAGGAGGGTGAGTATTATTATAAATATTAAATTATACTGTTACACTGGTAGATAACAGAAATAGTTATGGCCATGGTAGCTGTTACTCCCTCGAAAACACCAAACAGCTGCTGCCATCAACCAGGTTTGGATAAAAGGCAGGTCGGCCTACTTCAGACCTTTCCTGAAAATTAGCAAACAATTTTTTTATAGATTTATTGTTTTTTGTACATTTTTTTTTATATTGAGTACCTACTTGTGACATGTGCCAAATAAACATAAATATTATGTTTTTTTTTAGGCAAATTTGCTATTCATAAAATTAAAATATTGTATTTAAAAAAAGATTGGTATACTGTTGCAGTTTCAACAAATTGAGGCCTAAAAGTTATGCTCGTGCTTTTAGCCTAAGTATGCGAAGTACGAAACCCTCTTCAGCGGCCACTTAACCCCGATTTTTATACGCAAGCGGAGGTTATAAGTTAAACCCAAGAATATTTTTACCTAGTATAGTAAAGAATATAGTCGGTAATCAGTCATGTTCATTTCGTGGATTTTGGTCGTGATTTGTGCTGTCATATTTTGGCGCTCTCGGAGGCCTAAGGCAAAACACCCTTTGCCGCCAGAGTTCCCAGGGGCTTTGCCCCTTATTGGACATACGCATATGTTAGTTACCAGTTCTAGAGGTAGGTACAAAGTTTTTTTTTAAGGACTTTCAGCTTTTTTTGCAAGAAGTGGCGTAGTGCGTAATGTCGGTCCCAGCAGCTTGAACCTCTAAATAATTATGTTAATTTTATAATGCTATGTTGCGATGACTAACACAAGCACACTTATTTATTTTCTTTTCATATTCATACCTCATTAACCTTTTTAAATCAATCTGCCTAGCCTTTTCCCAACTATTTTGGGGTCGGTTTCCTGTCTAACCGAATACCTACAGCTAAATATCAGTATTTTACATGGAGCGACTGCCTATCTGACCCCCTGAGTCTCGGTTTGTAAAGATGGTCACCCATCCACGGACCAACACTGGCAAGTGTAGCTTAACCTGATGGATCGATTGTGTATATGTTATTACTTAGCCACGAGCCCCTCCTTAGTCTTTTTAAATCAGAATAATTAAATATTCGCTATGCCATTTCTTCCAATTTTGCCAATCTGTCAAAAGGTGTCCGAACCCGTGAGGGTTCGGTTAGCGTTCATTAGGTATTTAATACTTTAAGTACAAAAAAAGTCGCATGCGTGAGACAATGCGTTTCTTAGGCCTATCTCGGTGACCACGCCTGTCTTCACCACCCACTGTGTGACAAATAATCATAATCCAAAGTACAAGAGGCCTTAAATGCAAAAAAAATACCACGTTATTTTTTATATTTTTGTTATAATAAAGTATTCACAAAAAATATTAAATTGATAGGTACGTAAAAGAAACACTCTGTACACGCGCACTTGTCTTTCAACGTGGAAAGACAAGTGCGACAATATTAATAAAAATAAAATATATATTAGACAATAAAAAATAAAAAACGCCCTTCGTTATATAACATCCTATCCTAACTAAATAAATGCGAAAGTGAGTGTTTTTGTTTGTTTGTTACGCTTTCACGCTAAAACGGCTGAACGGATATGACACGTGGATAAACCATGACCTGGAAAAGGTCATAGAATACTTTTTATCCCGATATTCTTACAGGATCGAGACTTATGATATTATACTACTAGTGATTTTATAAGTAAAAAGAGGTAAATAGGTTATACACGGTCAAAACTTGATAAATTAGCCTAGTTTTCTTCGTCTTGTCTCTTTTTCGCTACCTATGTATAACTACGACATGCCGTCCTATTTCCTCGTGTCACCTAATAGTGTGACATTAAGACGTTTTTGAAGATCGAATATAGAAAGTAAGAAAGAAAGAAAAAGTATTTATTGAGTCTCGCACAGGACATCACACAGTAAGGCACAGGGTAGAAGGAAAGCTTTCAGTCAAAATGTTCCTTTTGATTCAAGGATTATGGCTACTCATGGAGAGGATGTCGAACTTCTGTGTGGAAAGTGGTGGAGTGACTTGTGGTCAGTTTGGAGCAGATATTTACTATGGTAAGTTTGAACATAAATTCTATAGAATAACTAATAATAAGCGATTGAATGCGTTTTAGGTATAAATTTTGCTAGTTTATATGAGAACAATTTGCTGCTCATACTATGTTACTCATTACAACAATCTCGTAGTCACGAATTATTTACGACTATGGACGTTACTGACCAATTGCCCATTCTTTAAGAATTCACAACAAATCCGGAGGAACATTCTCGTTTTTGCTCTGGATAAGGACCGGTAGACTATTAATTACGTTTCATAATAATTATCTACATTATTAATATTATGGGTGGTATGTTTTAAGGTATTGCAGATCCAGATGATGCCAATACTGTTGCAAACGCCTGTTTACAGAAGCATTTCTTATACAAAGTTGCCCATCCGTGGCTTGGGCAAGGATTATTTACAGGATCTGGTAAGTCAATCGAAATTAATTCGATGTTATTATGAAAGAGAATATGATAAAATAAAAAATAAACACTTTTTTATTAGGGTTCCGTACATCCGAATGAAAAACGGAACCCTTATTATGATCACACTTGAGTGGGTCTGTCTGGCTGGCTGGCTGACTGGCTGTCTGTTCTTCTGTCACAGCCAATTTTCTCCGAAGCTACTGGACCAATTTAGTTGAAATTTGGTACATATATGAATTAGTGAAACGTAAATAATTGAATTTTGAATAATTGAATTTTAAATCATTATAAAACAGAAAAAAGTTTTGCAAACTATTTTGTGTGACATATCAAATGGAAGTGCTTGTTGTGAGGATCGAAATCATATATTTTTTTTATAATTCTAAAATAAATACTATTAAAGATATTTATTATTTTGAAGAAAATAAATGAAAATTGCCCATTCCCTATACATATAATAAAATAATAGAATCCGGTGTCTGTCTGTTTGTTTGTTCGCTCACATAACCGGAACTACTGAACGGATTTTTTAGTTTTCACAGGTAGACAGAGAATAATTTGGAGTAGGCTTTGTTTAATTAAAATCGAATGTAGCCAATAAAAAATCGTAATACAAGACGGTATTCTGTTCACGACAAGTTGTGAACAATTTATTAGAGTATCATAAAAAAGGTCTAGCAATGCATTAGGATTTGGCACACAAATAGCTTATAACTAAAAAAAAACCGGCCAAGTGCGAGTCGGACTTACGCACCGAGGGTTCCGTACAAACTTGTAGGTATATAAGTAAAGGAAAGGCCTAGTAAGTTGACATTATTAAAAATATTTTTATTATACATAATGATGTAAGGAAAAAGTTATGCTTTTCGCAATTTTTTAAGGTGTGTATGTATCGAGTGTGTGTATGAGTGACTACCTACGTATTTTATCAGAGAGGGCCGACGCATTATCTTGTGCTACAAAGTAAACTTTCAGTTTACTCATAAGTCCGGCCGGGCGACTCAGCAACTATTATTTTAATTTCGTTCTGATCTCAGAGTAGCTTTTCGGTACAGTGTAAGTTTTACATAAAGCATTGATCATATCCACATATCCTGTTGCTAATCTGTGAACAGCGTTGTGGGCTGCAATATTGTCTATATTTTTTAATGAATTTCTTGTTTCTATGTTATATATTGTAGCTGTTTGTTGTTACGTATGAATAAAGAAAAAAAAAACTTTGTTCAACAGTGTATTTTTTTGACGCGCTGGATTGTGCGCTGTTGGATTCTCAATGCTCAGCTTAATACCGAGACTTGAAAATCCAGTGCATGATAAAAATCCGCCGCGATATTTTTACGCCTGCGCGAACCTGGGCTAACACAATCATAGATCTGCCGAGCTATTCTGCAATAATCTCACCGTAAAAACTACGGGGAAGTGAGCTTGAGGTGAGCTGTCAATAGTGTCTATCATTACGTGGAATGACAGCTCACTTCACGCACACTTCACCTAAGTTTTCACGGTGAGATTTTTACAGAATAGACTAGCTGTTTACTTTTGTCTGTTTTCTAAAATACTCACTTCTTACCACTTCCGAATAATCTTGGAAAAAGATGAAAAGTTTAAATAACTATTGTACTTCTTCACTTCTCCAGGACCAGTATGGAAGCACCACCGCAAGGTACTCAGTCCAGCATTCAGCATACCAGTGGTGAACGGCTTCTTCGAGGTGTTCAACAGCCAGTCCAGGCGAATGGTCAGCGAATTAGAGGAGCATATCGGTGAAGGGCCTTTTGACCACGTCATGCTGATGAGGGACAGTATTCTTAGGATTTCGTGCAGTAAGTTCACTGGAATCTTTATATTTTCTTTCTCTCCTCATTTTTGAAGAAGCGTTTTAAATATTTTGGCATTTCCGTGCAAATGCGCAGTGTCCTTTTATTGCGTTAGCAGTGTTTCCAATTACTCTTTCCCCTTTCTCTCTCTGAATCAACGAAAACTGTATTATAATAACAAAAACTAAGAATAAAGTCAAAGTCAAAGTCAAATCATTTATTTCAAATAGGCCCTTGTAAGGCACTTTTGAACGTCAAAGTTTACAAAAAAATGAATTGATTCTAGTCGCCCCTTCCAAAAGGTAGTTTTCGTATGGAGAAGAATGGGCAAGAAACTCCACCGTTACTCTTTTAAAAAGTGTTACAATATTTTGTATATGTAGATACATTAGTTACATAATTATAATTATATGTGAAAAGGATGCACCTAAAAAAAAAAAAAAAAAATACCTTACCACAATAGGTAAAAAGAAGAATTAATAAAAATGAAGCAACGAAAGATAAATTAATTACTTATGTGATAGATGCACGGTTCTCACACATTTACAAACATTGTAAAAGTAGACGATTTTCTTAAAAAAATTACAATTAATAAGTCAGTATAATTATTATTATAAGAGAAACTCACATCACTGTTAAGACGTAAAGCACCATATTCACGATCCAGTTTGCTGTACCTACATCCCGCCACGGTCACGAACGATGCAAGACGAAAAACGCTTATTTAAGGCGCTTTTGGGCAGTCCTGCTGCTACGTGTCTTACTGACTCATAGATCACTTTACGCACTAATTTGCATCTACTGAATTTCACTTATCATTTCCCATCATACTCGGCAATTAATAGTCTTTCAGCCTGTTTCTGGAACTACAATCGTCGACGCATCAAAGTCAAGTTATGTAGTGGGCATTACTTTTTAGATAGGTAGGTTCCTGGTTGAGATGTAACTTTATTTAAAAATAAGTAATTAGTGGTCCCAATAAATAGAACAACTCTCTTCCGATTAATATTATTCTGCTAAATAAAAAAATGAAAGTCTTTTGTTTATCAGTTATCTGCGAGTCCAAAGGTTTAATATCATGATACCAAGATTCTGATATACTATTTTTAAATGATTGTATAATATCTACATATTGCTGAAGGTATTTGCAAATAAATAATTTAGAATTAAATTAATTCAACAAATCACAGCAGGTAACGCGCGTTGAAAACTTTTGTGTTTTCGTTCCAAAAACCGGACGTTATAATTGTTCAATTTAACTATTTTGGTTTCTTTTAATTCCAGTAACAGCATTCGGAGATATGGAAGATAAAGACAAAGACTTTGTGAAGAACTATGTTAATGCAGTTGATGAACTGGTACACGTACTAATGAACAGACTTAATAAGGTTTGGTATCAGAGTGACCTGTTCTACAAACTGGCTGGACTGAAGAAAAGGGAGACTGAGCTGGTCAACTTTCTAAATCATATTACTGATGAGGTAGGTGGTTTTGAATATGAATCTAAAGAGGTTTGAGTCTTATTTGAATCTACTAGTGACCCGCACTTGCTTCGCACGGGTGCAATGTACTGATGTGGCGACATGTCAAAACATTGAGATTTCTGTGCTATATCTAAGTTAAATACTAATGTATTAGGACATAAACCTTTCGCAAGAAATTCTCTAAATCGTGGTGAAAACCGCATGAAAATCTAAGCAGTCACACAGACAGATACGAAAAACGTCTTTGTTTTATAACCATAGATACGCAGATAGTGTTTGAAGTTAAACTATTTGAAGAAAAATAATCATGTTCTCAATAAACCAGCAAAAAAGTAAGTATTGTGACAGAGGACGACGAGACAGATACGTTTTGAGAGAGGTAAATAATAATTCTCACAAAGGTTTGTAATCTTTTTTTAGGTCATACAAAGAAAAATAGCATCACTAGAGAATGGATCAATCAAAACTGGATCAGATGTACCGAGTGAGTACTTATGCTCATTTATTTTTTAAATGTTCGTCAAACAAAATTTTATTAATGCATATTTTATTACGATTGAATCTTTGAAACTCTGATTAAAATATACACTCGAGAGCAATGAATCCGGGTCACTTAAAGAATGTTAAAAATCTCGGAAACTAAAAATGATAGGTTAATGCAATAAATTGTATTTAATAGACAATGTAATACTCCTTAAATGAAAGTAAAAAAAATATGAGTCACCATACATTTTATTAACACAAAATTACATAAAGAAAAAAACTGCTGATATCTCCTTAAAACAAAAATAGGAAACATGAAATTTTTGAACTTTATTACGATTTTCTTGAATTTTAATACTTCGTATTGCCTCCTCGTGCTTCCATTACTGCGTTTACGCGGTTTGGCATGCTGTACACCAAGTTCCTTATACGATTTTGGGGAATATTCTCCCATTCCTCTGTGAGAGCAATTTTGAGCTCACGAAGCGTGATTGGGGGAGGGTTTCGTTGTTTTACGCATCTGCCTAGCTCGTCCCAAGCATGCTCGATCGGGTTGATATCCGGGCTGCGCGCTGGCCACTCCATACGAGTAATGTTCATCTCTTGAAGGTAGTCATTCACAATCCTACCTGTATGAGGTCGGGCATTGTCATGCATAAATATAGCATCCTCACCTAAATTGACCATAAATGGACCAAAGTGATCATTGAGGATTTCTTCCACATATCTTACGCTAGTTAAAGAGCCGTTTTCTATGATCACCAGCTCTGTGCGACTTTCAGAAGAAATTCCGGCCCACACAAGTACAGACCCACCACCGTAGGCTACTTTTTCTTCGATGCATGCTTGCTTGAATCTTTCCCCTGGTCTTCGATACACTCTGTGTCTTCCATCGTGCTTGTAGAGCATACATTTTGATTCGTCGGAGAACATAACTTTTGACCAATCTTCAATACTCCAATTTACGTGGCTCTGGGCATATCTTAATCTTGAAATACGATGCCCACGCTCCAGTTTAGGGCCGTTTGCAGGTCTAAGGGGTTTTAAGTTAGATTCAGCAAGCCGACGTCTTACTGTCCATGCACTTGGGTTACTTCCTCCGAGGCGTCGAAACTGATTTGTGAGTTCAGTTCCTGTGAGAAAGCGATTTCGAAGCATGGTGTTCACCAAGTATCGGTCTTCTCGTGCTGTGGTACACCTGGTTCTGCCCGTTCCTGGTCTGCGTAGGTTAGAACCAGTTTCTTCGTAACGTCGGAGAACTCTTTGTACTGTTGACAGCGACACACCGACAGTCCTGGCTGTATCGCGCTGACTCCGGCCGGTTTCCAGCATTGTAAGTATTCTGGTGCATTCTTCAGGCGTAAGCGACATAATTTCAGCTTGAATAATGAATATAGAGCACTATCAACATGGTTTATGTACCCACATAAATGACAGATTACAAACAAAAGCAAAACCAAATGCTGTAATTTCGTAGTTCCATCTTCGAAAGTGGCCCTTTTTCAAATTTGATTTTTTTATGATATAACTTTACAATAACTAAGAAGTTTTAATACCTTCATTTAAGGAGTATTACATTGTCTATTAAATACAATTTATTGCATTAACCTAGCATTTTTAGTTTCCGAGATTTTTAGGATTCTTTAAGTGACCCGGATTCATTGCTCTCGAGTGTATTTATAATGTGAAACAAAAAGATTTTGTTACTACTACAAATGCTGATCTTGAAAATTTGTTAAAATATAAATCTTTGCAGATTTCAGATCTTTCCTAGATATGGTGCTAGAATTGACAGCAGATGGAAGCTTCACTGAAAATGAGATTAGACAGGAATTGAATACAATGGTGGCAGCGGCGTTTGAAACCACCTCCCAACAACTGGTGTTTATTCTCACGATGATAGGCTCACACCCACAAGTCCAAGAAAGGATTTATGAAGAGTAAGTTGATTTGATGGTTTAAGTAATTTCATATTTAACCAAATAAATTGTTGATGATAAGTGTAAAGGGCAAATGATCTAGTTAAGAAATAGGTAGATATAATTCGATATAAATCGATGAATAGAATACTATTTATTATGTACAACATATAAATGACGGATAAAATATGAAAAATTACATAGGGTTACACAATTAACTGTTTTATCACTAAAGAGATTTTAAAGATAACGGATAGATTAACGGGTATTGTTTGTCCTTCAGGGAGAAGGAGAGATAATACTATTATAGATAGAAGTCTCTATAGCACACAAGTCCAAAAGACAAAGAAAGACCGAAAATGTACATTTGGGGACCGTAACTGTATAGATTGACTGAAGCCGCTGTTCCACGCCTTAGGTATACTCAGCAAGGTAGCTTTAACCAATAAGCGACGGGGCGGTGTGAGCGTTGACGAATAAGCGGCCTGCACTTCTGCCCCGTCTCGCGTGACTAAAGGATGGACAAATGGTTGGTATAAAATAGCGGTAGTCCACAATGTACCAATGTTAGAAGAGTTGAATGAAAAAGATAATGAAAACATTAGAAAATTGAGGGATGTATCTACCTTAACGTAAAACTAAATTATTTAATTTCCAGGGTAATGGATGTAATTGGAGGAGACAGAGACGTGGAAAAAGAAGACTTACCGAAACTAGTTTACACTGAAGCAGTGATAAAAGAAGTACTACGTTTACTAGCAGTGGCGCCTCTAATCCCGAGATATGTTGACAAAGATGTTAAACTTAGTAAGTAACAAACATTTAAAATTCTAGCCGAATCCAATAGTAACAATAAATTCAATTACCCTCTTGACCAGAGTGTCACACCGCCAACTGCCTAACACCGGGCCACTACTGAGAGACTCCTGATAGAATAACTCAATAACACTTTGCCCGACCTGGCAAACTTACACAATACTGACGGCACTACGGAATCACATTGGGTTTAAAATTTAAGTAATGCATCTGTATACGCATTAATACTTAAATTTACGGCTAGCGAGTGTTGGGAGGAGGAACCCCTACTACCACGTTGCTGACAAGCGAGCAATTATTTAATGGCACGAGCTGACAAGAAAGAATGATGGATTTACTTACACAATTAAACAAATGAATTAATTATTGGTAATTATAATTGAACGATTAAAATTGTAATTTTCTTCTCAGGAAACTACACCTTGCGTGCTGGCAGCCAAGTCTTCTTTATGCCCCATGGTTTACATCGTACTAAAGTATGGGGAGACAACCCGGAGGAGTTTAGACCAGAGAGATGGTTTGACAACGACAAACTGCCGCAGATGAACAAGTCCTTTGCTGCGTTCAGTTTGGGGAAGAGATCATGTATAGGTTTGTAGAAGATTTCATTATTTTGCAACATGAACTTCATCTAACATTTCGGTTTAAAGAATTTATCTCGCAAAAAAAGATGTAATATTTTTCAATTTCAAAAATCGAAACACAGCGGTAGCCGTTTTTTAGGCTGTTTTTGGGAGCCAACTTCTCTTTATCTAAAAGAACTAGCAACTAATAAAAAATACATTAAATTTCTACATAATCTTGACTCCAAAATGGTAGTTTTTTTTATTTTTTAAGCGGCATAATATTTAATTAAAGGGCCAAAAAAAGCCACAGAAATGAGAAATAATGATTTATAACATGCATCTCCTCCTAAAATAACGATTATTTTGATTTGCTTCCTAAACTAATGGATAGGTAATTTAATAAAGAACATTTTGCTAGGTATTTTTTTCAAAATACGAAAATTTGATTTTATAAAGATTTTATTCTAAAATTTGAGCGTACTCGCTAAGTAACTCTTGCGCAGAGTTAGTGTGCCACGAATGCTCAAGGTTATTTGGTCAGGGTAGCGCCTTAATTGTAATAAAAGTTTGTCTATTGGCTAAATTAGATACATTTTCATAGTAACTGTGAAATACAATCGTGCAAAGAAGTAGGACTGAATTTGAAACCGGAAACCCACTAGCTAAACGAAGAGCATTGAAGTCAATTTCTACTTTGTCGTATAATTGAGCAACAAAAACAAACCAAAACACTTTATGTTACAGGAAAGGCCTACGCCATGACATCCATGAAGGTTATTTTGGCACATCTAGTGCGACATTTACAATGGAAGGGTGACCAAACAAAGATGCAGCTCTTGATCGATGTGACCCTGAGGTCTTCTGGCGGCCACGAGATCGTGTTGGAACGAAGAATATCCAATAACAACTACCAAGCAGAGAAGTTTTATATGAACAGTCCGATTACTGAAGTATTGTTTGGTGATCATGCAAAAGATCTACGTTTAAGTTTGAAATCCTAGTTTTATAAAACAGTTAGCAACAGCTGTTGAGTTGGTTGGAGTGCGACTGCTACTTGTAGCCTGCTTGAGATGTTCACCTATAGTCTGAACTAAATATTTCTCTGTAGATTTACTCACTCTGAAACTCTTTTGTACGTCATAGGTTGCCTTCCTACTACATTATTTTCTGCAGTAAAACTGTCACTGTAACTGAAAAATTTATTTATTTATTATTTTATTGTGGCCCGTGGTGAACCACGATACGTCAGTCCATCAATGCCTGGTTGCAGCCAAGGCTTGTATTATACTTTTCTCAAATAATTTGCGAAAATTTAAATTAAGTAAATTAATTATACATTCTAGAATCAATGACGAACAAAGATATTTTTTCACGTGTTAATATGTTCATTTGTTTCTTCCATACTTTAAACAGTATTTGCAAGCCAAATCTAAATTAAAATAAAATATTTAATAAGTACCTCCTTGGTTACCATGTGATGGAGTAAAAAGTCCGTTTCATTTTTAAATAACATGACAGATATGATTTTCATAGTAAATTATTCGGACGCTAAATACGATAGATATGCATTTTCATACGAACATTGCTGATAGGCGCTCGCATGTATTCAACAAGTCCTTACAGAATTTTCGATTTATTTCGAGGTTGTCAAAATAATGCAAAAATTTCCAAATGTTTGAAGCCACCAATGTGACCACTGCATTAGCGAGATATCTTTTTAGCGAGCAAAAGATACGAAGCTTCGGCACGCATTGCTTTGTCACGATAGACGCAGATGCGACCGCAGAATTACTGTAACACAAACCTTGTCCGGAATAACACATGTTGTATGTAAATTTTTGTGTAACGCTAAATTCTAGACCTGTCACTACAATTTATAAATATTTTTGGTTTTTCCTTTACAATTGTACGGCTTAGAGTTTTGTGGTACAGACACCTGTAAGATCAACAAAGAAGAATGCCCATTTTTCACCTGACTATACGAAATAAATCTTAAAATTCAGCTAATTGTATATTAATTACGCGTATCACAATGCAATGTTTAAATAGTCTGAAACAGTTTTTTGACACAAAATGTTAGTTAAGTAGGTGTACGTACTTTTTATTCTCGAATTTGCATGCTGAGTCTAAACCCGGCAAAACATGTTTGTACTATTTTAAACTGTAAGACCTGTAATACCATGTTTTGAGCAAATAAATAATATTATTATTATTAAGAAAGGCAGGTTTTTTTTTTTTTTTTTCTTTATGCTTATTCTACGTCAAGAGTATTACCATGTTTTGAAAGCATCTCAAGTACCATTTTTTTATGACGTTCCATTTTACACACTGCTAATTGACTTTATTCAACTCTGTTTCTGAGTTTTACACATAATTTTACGTTTATTTAATCAGTAAGTATTTCTTTATTTGTCTTTGTATAATACAGATTAATAATTAAAAATAACATAATAATTAAACAAAATAATCATGCATTATGTAATAATTTTATTTCAATACTTAACACAAATAACTATTTACACTAGGTACTATTTACACGGACACTTAGGCGTATGTTATTGAGTTCGCACGACTGAAACGGATTTGTTTGACAGTTCTGCGATTGGCATAGTGACAATCATCCAGAGTCTAAGCAATGACGTAATGGCAGTTGGTTTCCAGGAATTCACAAAGTAAAAAAGACATTTTAGACCATAGCTGGAACATTAAGTATTATCTTTAAAGCTTATTATTTCGCAAACGGATCCCTGAATCCAAAAAAAGGTTTTGACACACTAACAATATTATTGAATGACCTTTCTAATGATAGCCCACACCATAAGATAGATGAGAAAAAAATCCCCACTTTACGTGTAGGAGGTTCCGATAAAAAAAAATGGAGTCCAGCAGTCTGCTGCCAGTGCCTGAAGGAATTTGAGAGTTGGCAGTTCCGTTGTACAAAGCTAGTATCGCCCTAGGAGTGAACTTCGTCATGGACAACTTACTCACACATTGGAGGGTAGCGGGATCCGAAGTAAGTTCTTGCCGCTGGGCGACCGCAGGAAGTTGGGGGCCCAACTAGCACGCCAGCCCGCAAAAATCCCGAAATGTTCCGCCGTGTCTGTCGGCGACTGGAAGGCAGAACCGCGGCGGCCATCTTCGGAGGGGTCAGGCGTCCCTGCAGTCTCCGGGTGAGTTTCCTTCTTGCCGAATTATTAAGCTCGTGGGAACTGTTAAGCCCAGTTGTATTGCAATATATGGTTACCTAGCGACCTCGACAATTGATCATATTATTTTTGCATATTATTTTTTTGCAGCAAGTTCATCACGCTCCCAGAGATCACTGCTTACGGTAGCGTCTTCCCTCAAATATGGCGAGGAGGGTAATCTTTGTATTATACTCATGAACGGGTGCTGCTTGTGGTGACTGGTCGTCTTGATAACCATGGTTTTGTTATTGTTATAAGTGTTACGGCCCCGCCGCCGCCAGGTGGCGCACGGCGGGACTTACTGCAGCCATGCTGCTACGCCAGCCTGTGCTCTTCGAGCCGTCAGATGTGCCGCGAGTTTTTTGAAAAAGGGAACAATCATTAGATGTCGCAAGGCAGACGTATCGCTTTTTTGGATCTTCAGATTTATTCAAAGAATAAAACAGATTTATTAAATACCAGGCCTAACGTGAATTATTTTCTAAGCCTTTTATACACAGCGGCAACAGCCGGAACAATTAGCAATTAACTGTTTATTTATTTCAGGTCGTTGGTCCTAGTTTATCATTTGTGACTTCGTTACAGCTATATTTTAAAGCTACATGTAAGCGGGCAGGCCCTTTATGCCTGGAGGCTTTTATTTAGGGATTAAGTTCTGTTTACGTTTTTATTTTTTAAATCTGCTTTAGTACTCGTATAGTTTTGTTGGCATATTGGCGTGTGCTAGCCGACATAATATGGCAAATCATTTAATTTAATGTTTTGTACTGCTTAATGTTAATTATTATTTGCATACTATTGTATAGAATCAAGTTCTGCTAACTGAACAGACAGCTGTGCTGCTGGGAGTTTGTTGCGCCACTTTTTCTTCCCAGCTAAAGCACTAGGAAGTGGTGAAGGGCGGGCGTTTTTTGGGGGAGTGTCTTATATAAGTCTGACGTTCGAAAAGTGCTGATCCACAGCCTAGTTGGAATAAATGACTTTTATCGTCGTCAAAATTACATAAAACAGTCCTTTTTTTTTTGTCTTATGTAATTTTGACGTTCGAAAAGTGCTGATTCTCGGATTAACTATTCATCCATCACGACACAGTCATCATGTCCTATGTATAATTAATAATTTGTATATTTTGTGGATCTATGATTTGTATATTTTGTGATTATAATTATGGAGGACAGGTCAGAGAAATAAAATAAACAGAATCAAAATGGAGGTATGTAGATTAAAAAAATATTACCTTGCATAGATAACTTGTTTATTAACATGATATTAATCAACAATATGAACCACCTAGTTTCCATACAATTTGATCAGCATATATATTTTCTATCACGTTTTAATCAAATTCCGTAGAGATATCTAATAAAATACTTGAGTTAGATAAATTCTTCGAGATGATATGCCTAGAAAGGGGTTGACTACCGAGATGACGACTAATAGAGAAGAATAGAAGAAAAAGACCATTGTTGAGTTGACCACAAATAAATTGGAATAAGGACAAGAGATTGATAAAGATGATGATGAGATAAATTCTTCTAGAACTTATTGAGCTCAAGTATAAAATTAGTGTTCTCAGCTTACAGTTTTTTATCTTCTTCTTTCTAAGGTAATGTCGTGTCCGGATACTGCATTTAGTGTGAAGTTGAAATGGTATTGCATCTTGGTGTGATCTGCAGTGATGAAGTATCTGCGCACCATGTGCGCTACTGCGATTTTCATTGAAGTCATCGCGTATGTTTTACCTGTGACAATAAAATTGGATCAGCTATATACAATTATGACCTGCACTCTGCTTTTATCTGTAATTACTACTACAGATATAAGCAGAGTGTTATCTAGGCTTTTTGTAACGGGCCCAGGTGACCTTGACCTCAAGGGTACCGTTACAGTTCCTGCAAATATTATAGCGCTACAAAGTTATTTTGCAGCAGTGATGGTTTGGAGCAGTGGTTAGATTTTTAATTTTGGTTTAGAAAAATTCTTTATTAACTTAAAAAATACATAGCTTCAGAATAAAGTTACAGTTACACTAATATTAATTACAAACACTTTTACAGGCCAGGAGCACCTTTATAAGTATATAATAACGATGGTTACAAACTTATTACAACATGAGGCATATATTATTGAAATCTTTAACATTATGAAATTATTGTAAAAGATGCCCATTCATAGATAAATAACACCCATGTTTCCACAAGTCCATTGCCTACTCTAGGATGCATATACGGTACGGCTCGCAAATCCTTCCACATCCTAAGGGCACGTCTTCCTTACCATTACCGCGCCACCTGGTCTATTTTTTAATATGCAATGGCCAATGGCAATAAGCAATGGGGCTACAGAGCCCCATGAAACATGAGGCTTTAGCGTCGAGGTTAAAACTTATAATTATTGTGCGCGAACAACACGTAGTGATTGGGAAGCTTGTATCATAATGTAACGTATCTATCACGACACGTTGCAAGTCTTTCAACTTAATTTTACCTGTGTTAGCAATCAATGTATTTTGATGACATTTATTTTTGTTGTAAAATTTACGAGTAAGATTTAAGATGAATTTTGTAACTTTATGTTTGTGTGTAGTGCTTAAAGGTTAGTTTTAAACATAGTATTATAGACAATTTTATTTTGAGCTAGCAGTGCGCCGCAATTTCACCCGCATAAATCTCGATTCCGTAGGAATATCGAGATAAC
Organism: Agrochola circellaris; assembly: GCA_914767755.1. Lineage (NCBI taxonomy): Eukaryota > Metazoa > Arthropoda > Insecta > Lepidoptera > Noctuidae > Agrochola > Agrochola circellaris. The sequence continues at coordinate 15,302,141 of OU611863.1, read as the reverse complement.
ATAAATTATATGTCCTATTCCAGGTCATGGTCTAGCAGTGTGCCAAATTTCATCCAAATCCGATCAGCCGTTTTAGCGTGAAAGCGTAACAAACAAATAAACCAACAAAGAGACTCACTTTAGAATTAATTATATTATTAGTTAGGATTATTTTATAAGAGGTTATAATTAGATTGACAAGTGCTACTCCATACCGGACACAAATAGGTGATGTCAGGTCTGATTAGAGTGGTGTATAACCTTAGTGAGACAACCGAGTGCTTGAGCTCCTCTAACGCGTAATTTATTAACATGTTTTTCTCTAGTTGAGGTTTTTATCCAACGTAACGCCAAGATCTTCGCGAACAACGCGAATTTCTGGAAATCAATTGCTCAGCAATATTAAATTTTCTTTTTGTGTACATTGGCGTGTGAAAAGTATCGCCTCATTTTTGGATTCGTTAACTTCGCGAACTGGAGCAGTGGTGGTCCATTGAAGACAGCCACGACTTACGAGTTAGGTATAGGCTCGAACCCAAGCCAGACCTCCGTCAGTCGTTCGAGGTCGCGCACTAACGTACCTACTGCTCACGTTCACCCGGGCGAACAAAACCTAGTCGGTACTCTCGGGCGTCCGCGTAAAGCACACTTTAGCGCGCACAAAATGCCTATAATATTTTTGTAGGTACTTATAGCGCTAGGTATTTATAAGACTGAAGCATTTGTCTTAATCTGTGGCACTGGTAGCTTGTGTAAATTATTCCATCACCACTGCTCTCAAAATGGTGAAGGAAAACGTCACCGTGAGGCAACCCTGTAGGTCCCTGATCTAAAAATCCGAAGACATGTAACATCCACCAACCCATACTGGTCTTGGATTACGGATCACACCCTCTCACAGAGACGAACCCTGTGTCCCAGTAGTGGAAACATTATAGGCTGATTATGCTAAAGTTATTTTTGCGCGTCACCAAAATCGGAACTAACGCCGCCATCATGTTTTTTCAATAAAATTTTCGACGGTTTTCGAGCACCTCGCAGTTAGCACAGGTCTTTCGAAGCTGCAAACTTGATTTTACACTACTGATGTAACAACATCCCAAAAAATCAGTGTAGTGCAGATTTTTGCAAACTAACGTAATTTTTGTTTCTATGGTGACTGACCTATGTACATTGTTCAAAGTCATTTGACACTTTACATGACACAGACTTTTGTCCAATAGCCTCATTGGGCTGCTGAGATAATGCATGGTAGAGTTACCAATTAAATCTGTTGAAGCTTATTTCAGATTTAAAAGTTTTACTAGCAAATATACAGTCCACATTTCTTGATAATTAGGTATGTAGTTAGCCGCCGCCCGTATGAAATATTGTTTTTTTTTATTATCGCAATTTTGCTAACCAGACTTAATTTTTTTTGGATAGTATTACTTTTCTTACGTTGTTAAGCGTTTAAATAAAAGTTCATGAGAATTTTCACGCCTTAAATGATGTCTTAAGATATTGAAGTCAAACTGTCTTAATTAAAATAAATTTTTGTTATCGGGTGTAATAATATCATTAACGAAGCTCAAAGTTCCTTGTTCTTCCTGCTATTATGTTATTTTTTTGTGCTGGATCATACCTGGGAAGCTTCTGGATCCGGAGATATTAAAAGTAAAAGGTTCAACTTTTTTAAATATTTGTTTAGGAAAGTAAGTTTAAAATGTGATAACTTATCTTTATATACTCTCACGATCCCTGTAGCATACAATAATTTGCGTGCGTTACGTTGCTATCGTAAACAGAAAATGTTCACACAAAATATAAAAGTCGTTTCCCAGCAATACTTAGTTTTATGTACAGAATGTAAAGATGACGGCTTCGTGAAGCTTATTGTTACATCTGTACCGGTACCTACCGAGACAAGATCGCTTGCCAAAACTAAAAGCTGCATCGGTAGTATTGTTGGTCGGCAACGTGGTGGTATCCAGCCATCTTTCTGGTCTGAACTGGTCGGCGTCAGGCCCCCAAGATGGATGACGATGCAACCCATGTAGTAGCAAGATGCACTGACTACCAGCACGCATCGTGTAATTCTCTAAAAAGAAAAGTGAACGCTGACAGCAAATCTAATAAAGATATTAATAAACAGTGGTGGACAACTAATTTGGGGCAGTACTAAATAAGTAAGATTTTTGTTCAAGGTCTCAAATCTTAGTAGGTAAATACAAGTCAGTACAGTATGAAGAATCTAGCAAACGGTTGCTTTTACATATTTATCATTTAGACGCATGAGGAACAGGGTGTAAAGTTCACTCGTCTTCCATAAAAAAGGGAGGATGCTCCAATCAGACGGGTGTCGCATCTGGTGTGCAACTGCCCTACGATTGACGTCGGAAAGGTATGATAAGACTGAAATTTTAATGGTTGTTTTCCCGCGGCCAAACGATTTGCCCTAAGTAGTACTATTAAATCATAGAGTTAAACTTAAAAAAATAAAATGTGAATAGTTTCAAATAATTAAAAAAATATGCTAAACCTCGAAAGCATGAGCAACAATAGTAGTCCGCTAGAAATAACGTAGGTACTACTCGAACCGCCATGCGCGGCTGCGCGCTTCCGACAAAGCGACGAGCAATTCGTAAATGTGCAGACCAAAATAATCTGTCGGTTGTAGTAATACGGCATAATCTAGTCCGCACGCACGTAGCGGCGGCGAGCACCTTCACATGCACCCCCGCCCCGCCTCGCTGACGCTGGTTATCTCAGTTGACCCGCGATCGTCGTATGACGCGTAATGCGTTATCGTGATTTGTAAAAATGGATAGAAATTACAGTTATTCCAATTTGGAGTACGTCGGTATGGTACAACCTGTATGCTAGGGCTAGTGATAACTTTACGCGGATCCGCAACACTTGGATCGAAATAATTTTATGCAAGATAATAAACTTGTTTTTCAGTTTCGTGTTCAGTAAGTTGTAGGTGAAAAAGTATTTATGACGATTGTATGCCTGTAAAAGTATGAAGGGAAAATTGGAATAACATTTAGGTAGTATTGTGATTCGTTAACTCAGGAGTAGGTAGTTATCAGATGTAGCGCGAGTTTCAATGTTCTAAGTCATCTTCCAGTTTTGTATTTCACAATTCTAAATCTGCCATTTATGAATCCATTTTTTATTTTGTGTAAATCTATTGTACTACCAAGACAAAATTATTTCACTGTGGAAAAACAACCATTAAAATTTCAGCGTGTATATAAACTCTCTGTGGTAAATATGCGTTATTATTTTGTCCGTATTTTATATTTTTTTATTATTACTGTTGGTATTTCCTGCGCGTGTCCCAAATAAGAATTGTTGCTGATACAAGCAACTCAACGTAAAAATAAAAACCACTAACTTACTTAGTTTTACATCTCTGTCTATAGATCTTATTATAGCTGGCACTGTCGTAATCAGTCGAAGGCTCTCCTTAACCACTGCTTCCGTATATACTAACTTCCTTAAATCTTCCTTAGTCACATCACTATCTGTACCTAAAACGTGCATTATTCTGAAAATGACAAAAAACATTATTTCCATACTACTTACATATAATATTATAAAATATGCGAAAGTAACTCTATCTGTCTGTCTGTCTTTTACTTTTTCACGCCTAAACCACTAAACTGATCGGTATTAAATTTGACAGATAGGTAGCCCGGGACCTGGGGAAGTACATAAATCACTTTACTTATTAGATATTTGTATAAAAATTTATGAAATACAAAATTCACGCAGACCAAGCAACGGACAAAAGCTAGTATGTATTCAATAAAATAGAATTGTATCGTATCATCATCAGTCTATACCAGTCCACTGTCGAACATAGGCCGCTACGATCGCACGCCATTTGAATCCGCTCTCATCAAACTGCTTCCAGCCACCCGGAAATGATCCTACTCTACGTTTGCCGATTCGGGATTCTCATTCAAATACAAGTCTATCCCATCGGTTTTCAGCTCTACTTGCGGGTATATTGCCACTTCAGCTTGCTTATTCTGTACGCAATGTCCACCACTCATTCTCTGTCAAGTCATCTCATTATTGATTCAATATCTCAGAGAAATTGCAAACATAGCGATAATTTAATTAATAATAGCATCTGTATTTTTTATTGAATACAAAATATTTGAATTTGAATAGCCTTTTCTATAGCTCGCTAAACGACTTTGAATTTGGGGACAACTCGTCAGTGCCGACGTCTCGGCTCTTTATATCATACCAGATCAGGCGATAAAATACTGATCTGTCCTGCTTTTTAAGCTTTATCATTATTAACGAACTTGTTCCATCCACTGCTAAGTATATGCCTCTTGACTTTTGTGCCATGCATTCCTGGTCTGTGAATCTCAACCAGGTCTTACACGTAATCTTCCTATTCTTAATAAAAATGCAACCTACTCTTCAAACATCCTCTCTTGAACTTTTGGGAATGATCCTATCATTACCAAAATAGTATCCAACGAATGTGCTGTAGTATCAAACGCAGCTGCAATAGCAGTATGTAGTTCTTCTGTGATCTCCTGGTCAGTGAAGCGATTTCTAGTGTGCTGTTCCAGCATCAGGTCTAAGAGCGGCTGGTATGACACATCTGTAAATATATATATATATACCTATGGCACACCCAGGTTTCGCCAGTTATGTTTAAGTCCCACGTAATGTGGGATAGCCTATTGCAAGGCAAAAATCAAAACTCCGGGCTGTTACTGAGAAATTACTGACGGAAAAACTACTAGACCAATGAAGCAGTTGAATTTTGAACCAAACAGATTTTATTTTTTGTTCAATAATTGTGGCTGTAAACTGCAATATTGAGCAGAAATGAAGTTCAATAAGAAAATAATTAAATACTACTTACATGTAGATACGGGACGTGTATTTGTTCCATTTAAAAATGATCTCTTTGTACGTATTATCTGAAGAAAAAGACAGTTTCATTCTCTGATCTGGGATTTTCGCTAGCTGAAGAACAACTTACTGAATAACCGTATTTTATGTAAAGTGTATTTTCAGACATATACTATACAATATTTTTAGGTTTCAGACTCGTAGTCACACCAGATTGTAAAACCAGTATGACTAACAGGATTATTTTTCCTGTTTATCACACTGTTATTTTTTCTACGTTTACCAAGTATTATTAGTAGTAGTATATTCGGTTCCCTATCCATTTGCATATAATTATTTGTAGGCATTTTACATTGTATGTAGAACGAGTGATGGCGTAGTCAACGCTGATGGCGTAGTCGACGGAGCCACGCTTCGTGGGGCTCCTATTACTGAATGGTTAAAAAAAATAACCACGAAGGGTTTAGCGGGGTCTTTGTTCGCTTACTACGCTCGCTCACTAGACCCTGCCATCCCCATCGAACCTAACCTGTCCGAGTCGGGGGGCCCTAACTCCCGAGCTCGTTTCGCTCGTTCTTGCATCCTAAGTTCTCTAATTAACAGTAGAAGTAACTTTGTAGTAACCACCGCAGCTTTCTAACATTCGATACTCTGTACTTCGATATTGAGGTCTAAAATATATATCAATCTATCTACACTCGAGAGCAATGAATCCGGGTCACTTAAAGAATGTTAAAAATCTCGGAAACTAAAAATGATAGGTTAATGCAATAAATTGTATTTAATAGACAATGTAATACTCCTTAAATGAAAGTAAAAAAAATATGAGTCACCATACATTTTATTAACACAAAATTACATAAAGAAAAAAACTGCTGATCTCTCCTTAAAACAAAAATAGGAAACATGAAATTTTTGAACTTTATTACGATTTTCTTGAATTTTAATACTTCGTATTGCCTCCTCGTGCTTCCATTACTGCGTTTACGCGGTTTGGCATGCTGTACACCAAGTTCCTTATACGATTTTGGGGAATATTCTCCCATTCCTCTGTGAGAGCAATTTTGAGCTCACGAAGCGTGATTGGGGGAGGGTTTCGTTGTTTTACGCATCTGCCTAGCTCGTCCCAAGCATGCTCGATCGGGTTGATATCCGGGCTGCGCGCTGGCCACTCCATACGAGTAATGTTCATCTCTTGAAGGTAGTCATTCACAATCCTACCTGTATGAGGTCGGGCATTGTCATGCATAAATATAGCATCCTCACCTAAATTGACCATAAATGGACCAACGTGATCATTGAGGATTTCTTCCACATATCTTACGCTAGTTAAAGAGCCGTTTTCTATGATCACCAGCTCTGTGCGACTTTCAGAAGAAATTCCGGCCCACACAAGTACAGACCCACCACCGTAGGCTACTTTTTCTTCGATGCATGCTTGCTTGAATCTTTCCCCTGGTCTTCGATACACTCTGTGTCTTCCATCGTGCTTGTAGAGCATAAATTTTGATTCGTCGGAGAACATAACTTTTGACCAATCTTCAATACTCCAATTTACGTGGCTCTGGGCATATCTTAGTCTTGAAATACGATGCCCACGCTCCAGTTTAGGGCCGTTTGCAGGTCTAAGGGGTTTTAAGTTAGATTCAGCAAGCCGACGTCTTACTGTCCATGCACTTGGGTTACTTCCTCCGAGGCGTCGAAACTGATTTGTGAGTTCAGTTCCTGTGAGAAAGCGATTTCGAAGCATGGTGTTCACCAAGTATCGGTCTTCTCGTGCTGTGGTACACCTGGTTCTGCCCGTTCCTGGTCTGCGTAGGTTAGAACCAGTTTCTTCGTAACGTCGGAGAACTCTTTGTACTGTTGACAGCGACACACCGACAGTCCTGGCTGTATCGCGCTGACTCCGGCCGGTTTCCAGCATTGTAAGTATTCTGGTGCATTCTTCAGGCGTAAGCGACATAATTTCAGCTTGAATAATGAATATAGAGCACTATCAACATGGTTTATGTACCCACATAAATGACAGATTACAAACAAAAGCAAAACCAAATGCTGTAATTTCGTAGTTCCATCTTCGAAAGTGGCCCTTTTTCAAATTTGATTTTTTTATGATATAACTTTACAATAACTAAGAAGTTTTAATACCTTCATTTAAGGAGTATTACATTGTCTATTAAATACAATTTATTGCATTAACCTAGCATTTTTAGTTTCCGAGATTTTTAGGATTCTTTAAGTGACCCGGATTCATTGCTCTCGAGTGTATATATCGATGCCTTACGGCCGAAAAAGGATAACCGCCTCTTTTCAAATTTTACAGGGGAGTGATTTTTTATGATTTTTTTCGTTTATTTTGAACTTTAAATCACTCCCATGTAAAATTTGAAAAAAGGCGGTTATCCTTTTTCGCCCGTAAGGCATCGATATATATATAGGAATAGGAAATAGGGAGATAGGGATGGGGGAAGGGGGGGGGATAGGGATTCATTTTTATACATATATAACCTATAATTTCTAATGCATGACAGTTATAAAATATTTATCTATCTGTCTATATATATAAAAATGAATCCCTACTTCCCTTGGTCACGCCATCACGCGTGAACGGCTGGATCAATTTCGCTATTTCTTTTTTGTTGTGTTTGTTACTGTAAGGAGAAGGTTCTTACGGAAAGGAAAATTAAGAAAATTGATCGGTCGAACTATGCTCGTATGTCGACGTAAAAGAGAGTGAGTGCATACACTACAAGGATCATTTGGCGCTCGCTCTATTCGCCAAAAATATACTTTCGCAGCTATACTAATTCCATGACCTACACCATTATTATAATGTTAAGATGTATTTTTGCGAAATAATTTGGACAACTAACATGTTCTGGTAATTTTATCGTCACTTTTTGGTCTTGGATACAAATTGAGATGGAACGCAAAATATATTAATATTGATCTGCTGTATTTATTTATTTATTTATTTATATATACTTTATTGTACACCACAAAAATACATAACAAGAAATAATAATTAAGCACTACAAAATATACAATGGGCGACCTTATCGCTTTCTGCGATCTCTTCCAGGCAACCTTAGAATGGACAGTGATTTGCCTGGACATAAAAATGGGGCTGTCGTTGGTTGGGGCTGTATTTATTTTAAGAGTCGTTGTTAATATTACTGACAATATTTTACTCTATAATATACTCCTACCTCATCTGATATTTCATTGACAGTTGTCACCAGTTCAGATTCTTTCTTTGTTTGTCCTATTAACTTGTATATAAAATCATTGTGCAGCCAAAACTTCCGGAATCTTCGCACTATACGGGACAACATTTCATCGGCTGCTTTCATATATTTTGGACAGAAATTCTCATTTGCGACCTTTCCAAACGTAGTCACTGAAATTACAATCACAAATTAAAATCGTATTGCCAAGTTAAGAGCGTTTATCCTAAAAGTTGCCAACGTCGCAAATAGCTGTCAACAATTCTTTATTAATATACTTCTCGTTCGCTAGTTAGGCACGTTTCTTAATTCCATACAGTAATATTGCCAAATTAATAAAAAAAGCGAAATATTTGACAACTATTTGCGATGTTGTCCACTTTCAGAATAAACGCTCTTAAGTTAGAGATAATCGGCCCCGTCCACGACCTCGGGCGGGCTATGCGACTTGCGACAAGCGACACGCGTGCGTGACATCATGCCATGCCACGAACTGACAGTAGCGACGGCGACTTTTCAGATCGCGCTCACTGGTCGTACAAGTCGCACTGTTAGTACATAATGATTCACTTGCGCGCCAAATCGATCTGTTTCCATCGCTACGCAAGTCGCATCGCGGTGACTCACGGAAGTCTCTAAAAAACTTCTAGAATTAGTTTTGTCCGCAGTCGTCACAAAACGCGTGTCGCTTGAGCGTGTGAGTCGTTTCCACGTGACTAATAAGCCTACAGTCGAACTAGCTATTTGGTATACAGGTAGGAAACTTGCAACTTAACACTTTCAAATAATGTTGTGGTTATGCTGAGTAGTCAATTCTTTTACAGCACCTTCTTACCCCGCATCCCATTTAAAAGCGATAGTCGCGCAATACGTGTATTTGCGCGACTTTTTGTTCGGTGAACCTGAACGTGTGGTTGCGCCGATAGAGGGCGCTTTTTGGTTTTCCGATCAAAAGCATACACCGAGTATGCACGCGACCGTTCGCGTAATTGCGCGATGTTTGCTTTTAAATAGGACGCGGCCATAATGTATGCCGTAAGCTTAAAAAGTTATTAAGTACGTACATAATTAAAATTAATATTGGCAGTGTACTTAGTAATTGGTAAAAAGATGAATATTTTTGGCTGTATACCAAATAGTTTGCTCGACTTTTTACTACTAACGCACTCACAGTAAGATGTTCCCAGAGCAAATTGTTTCAGGTATGGTGAAGGATAAAATTTTCCTTTTCCATTTTGATGGTCTATATCGCTCAGCAATGCCCTTGCTTGGCTGTTAAACACTTCGATGTATCCATTTATTATTGTTAGGTTGAAACTTGATTTTAACATTTGACGGTGACGGTACCAATGGCCTCCTGGATTTAAAGAAAATATCGTATTTATAATGCAGATTTGAGATGGGAAAGCAAGGGTATCTATTCTGTCCCAAAAGTATTTGATGAAAATGTTAGCATTAGGGTCAGAAAACGTAAATCGAATCGTGCGAACGTGAATCGAGTCTGTAGATGACAATTTGTAGTGCCACTTACAAATTGATTGCCTTGATTTGATTCTTGAATTACTTACTTATTATACCTTCAACTCTATTTTAAATGACCTTGAATAATAATTTTTATTTGATAGTTATTAAGATTAATTGTATAACCTTAATTTTCGCCGATGATTTTTCATTACAATTTAATAATTTTATACGAACAATTTGTTAGATAAAGTGGTAAGACATAAAAAAAGAAATCTTCTAAAATTCTGAATTTTACCTTTCATTAATCTTGAAATGATCTTAATTTTATAAACCATATTTATTCTACAAAATACGTAGTACACAGATAAACTAATAAGAGATCTGTCAAAAATTATTAGATCATTAGAGGGCATTACGATAGTAAAATAATTTGGATTCCAGCTACAGCAACATCACTCATTGTAAACCTTCTAGGATGAAGAGCAGGAAGATGAGTTGTATATTTTGTAGTGCATAATTATTATTTTTTGTTATGTATTTTTGTGGTGTACAATAAAGTATATATAAATAAAAAATATAAAATGAGTTATCTCTTACCAGATCCTGTAATTAGTCCTTCACCCAGCCAATATTTTACAAATCTATACAAAAAATGTTTCTCCAAACAGGTATTGGACACCAAAAGAGCATCTTCAGGGTCTGATATGCCTGTAAAAAAATATTGAATTATAAATAAATGTTCATTAGGGTTCCGACGTCTAAATGAAAAAACGGAACCCTTATAGGAACACTCGTGTCAGACGGACTTGGACGGATGGAGAATTGACCGTGACGCTTATCTATCTATGGGAGAACATGTTTTTCAACTAAAATAATAAGTTTGTTCTTGGGATAAATTCATCCCAACTACGGAACTCTTCATTATGTGTAGTCCTACACGCATTTGACCGGTTTTTTTTAGGGTTCTGTACTCAACAAGGAACTCTTATAGTTTTCTCCATGTCCGTTCGTCTGTTCGTCTGCCCGCGGCTTAGCTTAGAGACTCTTAGTACTACAAAGCTGTAATTTGGCATGGGTATACATATTTATCATGCCGACAAAGTGGTTGAAATTAAGTGTCGTCCTCCTGCCAATGCCTATGTGAAACAATTCACGACAGAAATAACGAAGTTAAAAGGAAAACTATCACTTCACCTACAAGAAGCTGGTAGCTCTTGATGTAGACCTAATCAAATCGAATCTTTGTCTACCCCGGAGCAAGTACGGTGCGGACGGAATAACGAACGCCGCACTTCGCCAGCTGCTACCTAGAACGATGGCGGCATTAGCTCGCCACTACTACGACATATTCCGCACCGGCGCCTTCCCTCCTGCTGGAAGCTGGAGAAGGACATTATATTGCCTAAGCCCGGGAAGAACATCTTAAAGCCGGAGAGTTACCAGCCGATCACTGTTCTGCCCAATACTTCCAAGATGTTTGAAACGCTCCTGTTGCACTATCTAAAACCACATCTACCGCCGCACCCGGGACAGTTTGGGATTCGGCCCGAGAACGAAAGAAAGACAGAAAGAAAAATACGTTTATTGGAATTACAGAAAATACACCTTAAAAATATAAAAACAGAAAACATATTATTATAATGCCAAAAGGGCCTCAGCTCAGCATAATGTCAGATGACAACACAAAGTGAACCACTTGACGCTGATGTTCAGCTGCAACACACCTGCCGAGCAAAACACGATGCTCCAGGTGTTGTGCGATATCCTCTGATTGCTCTGACGGCCATCGCTCTCTGCGGTACTCACAAAACTGCGTTACTGCGGGCTGTCAGGTCAGCTGCCCATACCGGGGCCCCATACAGGGCCATGGATCGCACGGTCCCCACATACAGCAGTGCTCGAGCCCCCAAAATTGGGAAGCAACGTTGACAGCGCGCCCGCCTCGCCCATTAACTAGGGCGCCAGCCACCGAAAGTCCCAACGGCTGTCAAGCACCAATCCCAGCTACTTGACAGCGATATAGGCCCCCACCACTATGTGTGATCCCGGTGGCGGACCACCTCCAGACCCAGACGCCGAAGGCGGCTCACACCTGCGAGACCGCACCCGTAGCCAGCAACGCTGATTCCCTGTACGAGATCCCCCGAGATGTGACCAGCGTGACGATGGCGTAACACGTCAGGTTCACCCCCGTCTGCAGCTAACCCTTCAATACTCAGTCGTACCGGATGTCTCACAGGAACGGTCCTAGAACTGAACCCTGTGGAACACCACACAACATCTCGCGCCGGTATGTACCGTCGCGTCCCTTGTACGTGACACACCTTTCTGCCAATTAAGCCCGACCACGTGGTGGAGGTAGGGAGTCACCCGATAATAACGAAGCGCCTCGCAAAAATTTTTTTTTGGCTAATTTGGCTAAATCTAAAATTGCCAGATATTTATGAGTTTAGTAATTTATTCGGCCGCATTTCACACGACAGATCCAGATCTGTCGTGAGAAATGCGGCCGAATAAATCTGAGTTTGAAAATCCAGATTTTTTCAAACTAAAATTTCTGGCCAACTGTTTGCATGTATTTGACCAGTACAGTAATTTCGATTTACATATCTCGAATAAGGTTGTCAAAATAATTATCGAATTTCCAAGCATGTTGGAGAATGGGTACGCCACAATTGTGGCGATAAGTCCCCTTTTTGAGGAGTGGCTAGAGAGGCGCCACGGCGTCCTCACCTTCCGCCTGACACAGGTCCTCACCGGACATGGTTGTTTCGGGAGGTTCCTGTTCAGGATAAAGCGGGAGGAAACGCCCGGGTGTCACCACTGTGTGGATCGCCCGGAGGACACGGTGGAGCATACGGTGGAGGTCTGCCCAGCTTGGGCGGAGCACCGCCGTGTCCTCACGGAGGCGATTGGCAGCGGCGATCTCTCGCGTCCGGCCCTGGTTCAGGCCATGGTCCGGAGCGAGAGTGCATGAGAGGCCGTCACCTCCTTCTGCGAAGCAGTAATGCTTGCGAAGGAGGAGGCGGAGCGCGCGAGGGAGAGGCAAAATGCGCGCCCTCGCGCCCCTAATCGCCGCAGGAGACGCCTCGGGCGTCGGGAGTCGGGAGCCGACTTCCGGCCACCGTAGGCGCGGGCTTGCGGATGGTGAGCAATGGGTAGCTCGCCGTCCGATAGGGACCAGGCCCGGGTCGACAGCGCGTTGTGTTCCACGCGCGCCTCATAGAGATGTCAGCACCAACTGACGGGGTCCGGAAGGGCCAATGCCTGCCGGGGTTGCGGGTTTGTCTGAAAGGGATATCGCGACCTCGGCACACAGGCAACGGAAGGAACACGAGTGGGTTTTTGTCAGTAAAAGTCTGACACGCCCTCCCGCTCCACCCAGAGCGGGAGAAGTTATTTGATAATTTCCCATCCTCAAAAAAAAAAAAAAAGCATGTTGGAGAAAACTATATTTCCTATATTCTTGTCCCAGTTAAAATGTGAGTCTATTTGCACTTCTAGATACCTCATGTTTGTTGTGCTTAGGAGAGTTAAGCAGTCACAATTCGGACTGTGAATGACAAATAGTGCTTTAGGATGGGGGTTGCCCCCTCTCCTCTGGCACCACTCCCATGAAAGGGTAACGCGCCGTTCTTGAGAAAACAAATTATTATAAAATATCGCTTTTTATCTGATTTGAGGTTAGAAACAATTTTTCTTAATTTCTCAAACAATACGTTTTACCAGATTGGTAGTGTTATAATCGAAGACCCAACCCCTAAGACAAAGTCAAAGTCAAATCATTTATTTCAATTAGGCCCTTGTAAGGTAGGTACTTTGGAACGTGAAAATTTACGAAAAAAAAATCGGATGGAGAAGAATGGGCAAGAAACTCCACCGTTACTCTTTTAAAATGTTTTTATATAATTTTTTTCTATTCCGATACAGGGCAAATCCAAGAAGTTAATATCACCAAGGAGTTTCCATCGACTTTAGTAATGGAACGTTAGCGGGGGACAGCCGCACTGCTGTAGCGCATGCGCGGTGATGTGCTGGGTGCAGGCGCCATTCATACGTCAAGTTGTACTGAATTTCGTGGGAAATTTTTATTCTTGATTTTAACTTTGAAATTTTATTTAGTTGGTTCACATAATACCTAGTTAATACCTAGTTAGGTATTAAAACACTCTCCTACGGCTAAACACACGCTCGTATTTTAATACCCCTCAATGCAACAGTTTCACAAACTACTATTTTATAGGTACATTAGTTATATAATTATAAATATGTGAAAACGATGCACCTAGAATAAAATTACTATATGCAAAAAAAATAATTATTAACGACGGATAAATTAATTATGTGTTAGATACATGGTGCGCACATATTTACAAACATTGTAAAAGTCGACTATTTTCCAAAAATTTTACAATGAATAGGTCAGTGTGTGAGGAAATAATCACAGAATGTAAAATCAAAGCACATAATAAAAAAAAATAAAAAAAATACAATTAAATTAGTAACCAGTTTGATTTTGTCTAGATTCTAAATTATCTTATGGAGCAGGACCAGTATGTTTTCAAGCATTCTTATGCTATACCCCATAGAACTGCCATACAATACTAGAATTAACCGCGATATTTTAAGCTGTATGTTCACCATAACACAGTTTTTGAACTATCAAAATCCGATGAATTTTTGATAGGAATTGTGTTACGCAATTGGTGTAGGTGCAGGTGCAAGAATTGTAGGTATAAAATGACTTACAGTAGTAAATTTGAGTTCCTAATTTTCCGTAAATAACGCCACCTTGCTGTAGTGAGCACTCCGAAATATGTTCCAGCAGCGGCCATATATCTGAAAACATATATAACATAATATAATATCAGACTTACATTCGAAGGTGTGATGTGATTGCCAATTATCTTTGTTCCATGATCCATAGAGTTGAAATCCGGTAATTCCTTCTGAACACCTTTATAAATAATAACAGACGCACGGGTCGATAGAAGCTTCGATCCAAGGATAGGTGACCATCTATTTCATATCGAGACCCCACCGTACCTCGGAACACACGTTAAGGCTCGTACAGACCAGCGCGACGCGACGGCGCGACGCGACTCGAACAATACAATTTCTAAGAAAACTTCACGGTATAACAATAGCCGGTGTCGCGCCGCGCTGTCGCGTCGCGCTTGTCTGTACGAAGCTTTAATCCGTCGGTCTCGGCTGTCATTTATAGATCTTTGGCAGTCCTTACGGGTAGTTAGAAGCCCAAAAGTCCGGCAACCAGTCTTAGCAAGTCTTGTATTACACAGTAACTAGGTTGTGGAGGTCAGATAGGCAGTCGCTCATGTAAAATATTGGTATTGAGCTGCATCCGGTTAGACTGGAAGGCGACCCTAACATAGTTGTGAAAAAGCTAGGCAGATTGATATAATTGGGATGATGCCTGGGTAAAAAAATAGAAATTCTAATTAGTTAGTATTTTTTTATTAATCCATAACAAATCCCAATAATATTTAATAAATTACCAAATGGCATTAAGGACCTAAATATTATTCAATTTAAAAACAAATTAAGATATCTATTATTGGAAAAATGTTATTATATACTATTGACAACTTCCATAATGATAAATTGTAAGTTATTTGAAATTGATATTTATAAATTTGACAATGTATTATTATTTTTATTTCCATTCATTATTTATATGTATACTACTCAATAGTTAAGGTTTTGCTAGTTTTTTTCTGTCTTAAGTTATGTTGTGTTTCGTTGTACATAATTATTTTATTTTAATATTGTGATTATACTTTTTTATAATAATTACTAATTATGTGAAAGTCTACTTTTAAGGTAGTTTTATGAGGAACTAATTATTTATTATTAAGATCTCGTGTAAAATGTACCAAAAATCACACCAATAAATGAATTTGAATTTAATTGAACGAAAAAAAAGGGTAAACTAACTCTGTAATGAGTTGCTCGAAATGAGCTTCATTTTGTTGGATACACAAATTTATTCATTTAAGGAATTTATTTGCAGTAACTTTTAATAGCGAGTTGTGATGAATATTGAAAATCGTAGTTTGAACCTCAGTTCTTAACTCGTTTACAGTTGCATAGGATTTTCTGTAACATATCCCTATAAAAAAAAATTGAGATTTTATTACATAGGTATTAATATAAGTAATCCGATGAACCTTTGAGTAAAAGTGCTTTCTCTCTTCTATTTTGTCCCATTAAATTTATAAGTTTAGATTTCAATAGTTTTCCTTTCATTTAATTTATCATGTTTGTTAGAGAGATTTGATCCTTATGATTGAGTCTATCGATTGATTGCATAAAAATACAGGGTGTTATTTTTTACCTCTGAAGTATGACCTATCAAACAAAACAGAATCATCAAAATCAATCTATAATTGGCGGAGTAATATCCTACCCTCATTTTTGAAGTCGGTTAAAACAGGGTATGACATTCTATACATTCATTGTAATTAGATTCACATCACTTTTCGTGTCTGCTGTGTGACCGCGTTGTTCTACTAAACTACGCAACAGATTTTGATTCGATTTTCACCATCATTTAGGGAATTTATTTTGTAAGGTTTATGTGTAGGTATAAAACATTCATAGTATTAAACTTACATTGATTATAAAGAAATCTTGACGTTAAATCAAGTCGCAAAAACCGTGCGAAGCAGGGGTGGGTCGCTGGTATAATATATTAACTAGTATTTTTTTTACAAATTTACGTTTTTTTTTTCCTTTAACCATCAATTAAAAATGTAATTCAATTCAAAATATTTTTATTTCAAATAAACCTACAAGGGCACTTATGAAAAGTCAGAAGCTAGGTGCACGGTTCCAATATTGGTCGTTTCCTATGGAGAAGAGCCGGCAAGAAACTCCACGGTTACTCTTTTAAAAGTAAATGGTTTTTACAATGTTTACAAGTTACAGTGTTAAAAGGTATGAGAGGACAGTGTAGGCCCATCAACAAGTACCAGGTACTTAGCAAAATATTAAATGGTCCACAGATCTACAGTCTATTATGTCTACAACGTTCTCTCATTAAAATTCAATAAAAAGAAAAGTAACTTACTTGATGTGTCAACCAGCAAATGTATGTGTCCGATAATGGGTAGAAGTCCTGGTAAAGCCGGTGGAAGCGGATGAGCCCGAGACTCCACAAGTCGCACGCGCCGATATAAAATTGCGTAAATCAATACCAGCAGACACACTATTAGTAGTACTTCCAACATGGTTACTACACAGTTCTAGGGACACTAAACGTCCATAGGCGTTATAGCACCGCATGCACTTTAATATAGGCTAGCAATTGAGAGGCTATCTTATTAACTGTGATGTCATGTCTCAGTGAGGCCATCTAGCGTATAAAGCTGCAACAGGTTTCAGCAACTTTGTATAGACAAGTGGCGTCATTTCTTTTTTCAGCGACCACCTATAATTTAAACATAATTTCACAGTGCTGTTTTAGTTATATACAAAATTATATGTGCTATAATTATCACCTTATATGTTATCGGAGCTGAAATATTTGTATTTGAAGATTCCAAACAGCTCATCAATTATTTTTTTCTATTTTGAAAAAGCCTTATAGGCTTAGGCTGTTTAGAAAAAAAATAGAAAATAAGGATAGGATAGAGTAATAAAATAGTTGAAATAATTAAACATACTTCTTCCTGCCATTTTAACCACTGTTTGGTGTGGACGCAATTTATTCATAAACCACTATCAGGATTTTTTATTTAGATATAATGGATTTTAGTCAATGCATCAAATGCCCAATTATTTCCTATAATAAAAAAAACACTATTATACTGCATTACATTTATTACACTGTAATTATACATTTATTACATTGTAATTATACACCTTTAGCTTCCTTCGTACATTTCATTCTCAATATCGTGTCGAATAACCGTATCTAAGAATTGTGCGGGCGAAATTACATTATTTGAATATCTCGAGGGTGGGAAATTATCAAATAACTTCTCCCGCTCTGGGCGGAGCGGGAGGGCGTGTCAGACTTTTACTGACTAAAACCCACCCGTATTCCTTCCGTTGCCTGTGTGCCGGGGTCGCGATATCCCTTTCGGACAAACTCGCAACCCTGGCAGGCATTGGCCCTTCCGGACCCCTTCAGTTGGTGCTGACATCTCTTTGAGGCGCGCGTGGAACAGAACGCGCCGTCGACCCGGGCCTGCCATGCTATTCTGTAACCATCTCACCGTGAAAACTTAGGTGAAGTGAGCGTGGAGTGAGCTGTCATTCCACAGGGATTGACACTCGCTTCACCCAAATTTTCACGGTGAGATGTTTACAGAATAGCATGGCTGGTCCCTATCGGACGGTGAGCTACCTATTGCTCACCGTCCGCAAGCCCGCGCCTACGGCCGGAAGTCGGCTCGCGACTCCCGACGTCCGGGGCGTCTCCTGCGGCGACTAGGGGCGCGAGGGCGCGAATGTTGCCTCTCCCGGGGGTTCCAGACTTGTGATGCATATATTGCTACTGCAAATCTGGAATTGATGAAACGACTTATACTGCGGTATAATTTCGTAAGTAGGTATTTTATAATTTACCCAGAATTGACAGAAAATGAATTTTACATTCTTATTTATTATGAAAAACTTTATGACGGTTGGATATCAAAGGAGTCGGTAAAAATGTAACAAGTAAATCTTAACACTTTAGGGGTTCGAGTAATGGGCACGCCACAATTGTGGCGATAAGTCCCCTCTTTGAGGAGTGGCTAGAGAGGCGCCACGGCGTCCTCACCTTCCGCCTGACACAGGTCCTCACCGGACATGGTTATTTCGGGAAGTTCCTGTTCAGGATAAAGCGGGAGGAAACGCCCGGGTGTCACCACTGTGTGGATCGCCCGGAGGACACGGTGGAGCATACGGTGGAGGTCTGCCAGCTTGGGCGGAGCACCGCCGTGTCCTCACGGAGGCGATCGGCGGCGGCGATCTCTCGCGTCCGGCCCTGGTTCAGGCCATGGTCCGGAGTGAGAGTGCATGGGAGGCCGTCACCTCCTTCTGCGAAGCAGTAATGCTCGCGAAGGAGGAGGCGAAGCGCGCGAGGGAGAGGCAAGATTCGCGCCCTCGCGCCCCTAGTCGCCGCAGAAATGGTCCCGACCCAACAACTTCCACGGCCCAAGTTTCTGAAACTTTACTTAACAGTAATACTCAAATAAACTGTACCGAATAAAAACATAACTTTGTTTTTCCACAACTGGTCTAATGTATCAAACATTACCTTTAACATTTAATTGTTTTAAATAGGTCTACTAACTGTAGGTAATTGTAATTTTAATAAATACTTTAATTCTAGTACTATTGCTTTTTATTGTCTCGTAGATGGTGTGAGAAGTAGAGTATTCTCCTCGGGGATAAAGGTGCCTTCGTCTTGGGCGAACTTGAATCCCACGCTGCACTCAGGATTCTTGTCTTAACTTAACGCTTTGCTCGGGATTCAATACGGCGCCCGCTACATAAGACACTACTTTATCCCCTTAGTGCATGATCTACTATTATTAAAAACCTTAGCCTAATGCTAACTATTCCTATTAATTTGATGGTTCAATACACAAAAAAATACAATTTAACTATACAAATATATAGTAGGAATAATACTACTAACAGACACACACAACACTATACCTACACTATTTTAACAAAAAACCTTAGCCTAATATTTCGTGACAGCCCCCCCCCCACCTACATCTATTTACTGCGTCACACCGCGCTCGCATCAAAACCCGAAAAATTTGTTGAAACAAAATGTTAAGTATAAAAACATTAAAATTAAACACAATAGTGTGTAGATACACACTGTCATGTGTTTAATTTTTTTTTTTTTTAACTTTTGAACCTTTGAACCCAAGGCCTCTGACTTTTCGGATTCATGTGCGTATTGTATAATTATCACTTGCTTCAAAAACGGTGATGGAAAACATCGTGAGGAAACCAGCATGCCTGAGCGATATTTCTCGACAGCGTGTGAAGCCAAGTCTGAGGCCCATAGGCGGCGTTAAAACTCTGCCACCAGGTTAGTTAGTCACTAACCACACGAAAAAAAGAAGAAGAAGATTAAATTTATATATATAAAGTTCAATCCCCGATCCCAGAATCCCGGAGGTATACCCATATTAATATAATTTATGAAAGAACTGAATAAAGCCATCAAAAGATATTATGGACAAACTTCTCTAAACTACATCCAAACGGAGATAATATTCGGGTATGTGGCTCATTAAAAATCGAAAATGTTATTATAATTTACTGCGCTATTTTAGTTTTTTGCCATGATTTTTACACAATGAAGGGTTCCGTAATTGGGATGAATTTATCCCAAGAACAAACATAATTATCATTGTAGTTAAAAACCACGTTCTCCCACACATCGATATGCGTCACGGTCAATTTTCCAACTACAAATGTTAGTTGGTCGATTATTATACGTTAACTTGTGAAGCATACTCAGCTGTGATAATTTCCTTTTAATTTATAATACTGCCGTGAATTTTTTCACATATCCAAATACAGCCATTTAGCTGGCAGGGTCGACACTTGACTCTAACAAAAACTTGCACAAAAGCTTAATATTTCGCAAACGGATCCTTGAATCGAAAAATGGTTTTCACTCTCAATATTTTTGACCGAACTTTCCAACGATAACCGACACCACGGGATAGACGAGTAGAACAATAATATACAAGAAGCAGATACAGCCTGATTTTTGGGATAATTGATCCCCAATTAAATTGGAAAAAACAGATTAATGAACTTAGTTAAAAAATCAGCAGCTCGTCGTTTGCCCTGTATAAACTTGCTCCTACTGTCAATACAAACACCTTACTAACGGCAAATTACGGACTTGTTTAATCTTTATAGAGATTTGGGATAATTTTCTGGGACAATTCAACGAACAAAGACAGTGTGCAAAGCGTAAAAGCGTTGTGTACGGGCTGTGTTTGGGTTGCAAACTATGGACAGTCGCATACCAAGGTTCCTAAAGCACTGAATTTTAACACTACTGTCATTCATGTACATATTGGAAATAGCTGTATTTGTAAAAAGTAATACAGCCATGCTATTCTGTAAATATCTCACCGTGAAAACTCGGGTGAAGTGAGCTGTCGATAGTGTCAATCCCTATGGAATAACAACTTACTCCACGCTCACTTCACCTAAGTTTTCACGGTGAGATGGTTACAGAATAGCACTACAGATATATATTTTTATTACTTATATGTATGTAGTATGTTCAGCTGAATCACACATATTTCAGTGAAAAATAAAACTTACCCGATATATTATGTCAATCAGGGGGACGTCAATATGTCATTCCTTATGTAATTGCTGAAAACCAGCGCTGTTGACGTTAGGTTCGTTCGAAGTCACAGCAATTCGCTGAGCAATGACCTGTTCCACGTATGTTTTCAAAAACACGTTTACAGAGCGACTGGGGTATAACTTCCACTCGAATATTTTCTTAAGTTGTGTCACAGTGGAACCACGTGTTACGGTTGAAGTATGGACTATTCTGTAGTTCCAGTCGACAAAAGTCATTTATCATCGCGGTATATCTCTCCGAATTGACAGTTACAGATTGGCCGCGTTGGTTTTCAAAGAAATAAGGCCGCATGATGGCAGATGCAGACATTGCACACCAGACTGTAACTTTAGGTTTATGTAAAGGCTCTTGATGCATTTCTCTTGGGTTGCGGACATCCCAGTCATGGAAATTTTGCTTATTCATATATCCTCCAATGTGAAAATGGGCTGCGTCACTAAAGAATATGTGACCCATTCGAGTAGCAGTATGAAATCTCGACACCATCACATCCGCATAAGTTTTAATGTAAAGTCAGAATCGTGTAAATCTTGAACGATTTGAATTTTATACGGATGGAACTTGAGTTCGCATTAGTACCTGTAAGGTTGATATCGTAATTCCCAATATTGATGAACGTGCACGAAGAGATAAACGGGGATTTTCAGTCTCAGAAACCATAACACGTTCAACATTTTCGTTTGTGGCTACCGCTGGTATAGGTCTGTTTAATGTTGATCCTGTAGCTCTGAACTTTGCTATCCAAGACTGAATGAGGTTAATCGATGGAACATCACGTAATCGACGAATACCGTAAAGATTATTAAATCGACGACGTGCTTTAGAAAGCGAAAATCCACTTGAAATGTACGCCTCAACGGCAAAAGCGCGTTGCTCTCCATTCCACCGCTCCATGGCTACTAAAAAAAAATCGCGTTCAGAAATTACGTTTGTTCAAACTTTGAAATCTGCCACTGGACACCCTGTACATAAACTAAGACCATGTTACAATGAGAATATAAAATAAGTAAGTTCAACGAGTAATAAGTAATAGTAGTAGTAGTATAATAAGTAATTACTATAAACGTGTACAGTTTCAGTATGTTATAAAGTAATCTGTGGTGTGTTTTCCTCTTTTTGCTGTTTGAGTAATTAAAAGATATCTATTTTGTACGTATTTTTCAAAGTAACATAGGTACTCTATGTTCAAGCTTTTTAGCTTTATAAATTATTTTAGTTTTTTTTAGGTCATTCAGTTATTTTAAAATGATTAATAAGACAAATTTAAATTGATGCTTAGAATAATCTTATTGTAGCCGCTGGAAAAAAAATGAGGCCACTTCTCCATAAAAAGTTGCTCAAACCCCTTTGCTATATTACGCTAAATGGCCTTACTGAGCCATGACATCACATTTTAGCGTTCCGTACCTCAAAAGGAAAAACGGAACCGTTATAGGATCACTCGTGTGTCTGTCTGGCTGTCCGTCTGTCACAGACAATTTGCTCCGAATCTAATAGACCGATTAAGTTCAAATTTGGTACACATGTGTATTTCTGTAACCCCAACACGGACGTGTAACGTAAATAAATGAATTTTGAATATGGGGGTTACTTTTGGGGGGCAAATAACAAAATAAAAATAAAACGTTTTTCATACTGAACCGTCTGACATATCAAATCAAAGGAGTTATTGCGAGGGTCTCAAATATTTTTTTTTTTATAATTTTAAACTAAATACTTTTAAAGATATTTAAGAAAATTGATAAAAATTGACCATTCCCCCACCTTATCTTCGAAACTACTGAGCCAAATTTTTTTTTTTTAAATACAGAGAATGGTTCTTTACTCATAGATTACAGAAAAACTTATAAGAAGTCTATGTATGTATGTATAAAATAACATAGTAAATCTCTCAATATTGTGCGTACAAACTTACATTTAAAGTTGGAATGTATTGGAGAACATGACGTCTTTCAACTACAATGATAAGTTTGTTCATGGGATTAATTCATCCCAACTACGGAACCCTTCATTGTGCGTGGTCCGCCACGCACTTGGCCGGTTTTTTGTAATGAGCCTTGCGTGCCCTGTGCATGTGGTGCGTTGTGTGTTATAAAGCCTATGGGCGTTTACTGTCTCTGACAGTGTTAAACTAGAACTCTGTAGTAACCATGTTGGAAGTACTACTAACAGTGTGTCTGCTGGTATTGATTTACGCAATTTTATATCGGCGCACGCGACTTGTGGAGTCTCAGGCTCATCCGCTTCCACCGGCTTACCCTGGACTTCTACCCATTATCGGACACACACATTTGCTGGTGGATAAATCAAGTAAGTTGCTTTTCTTTTTATTATATTTTTTTTAAATTGATGGTTAAAGAAAAAATAATCCGTAAAAAAGGTCTAGAAATAGGTCCCCACCTATGAAATCAGCGTTTTGTATGGAGAACTTTAAAGAAGTTGCATTTTTCATACTAACATTTTCTTAATTTATATAACAACCATGAACACTAATGTTTTAAAACTTTTATGCACTAATCTTTAAAAACTAAGATAACGTAATATGCCACTTAGATTAAGCGACAAAAATAAGTTTTGGCTAAGTTAAAACAAATGGTGGTCATTCCTGTTAACAAAATGAGGAGTCATTTTTAAGGTATTCTTTTTTTTTTTTTTTTTTTTGTTAGCCGACTCTGTCCCACTCCTGGGCAAAGGCCTCCCTCCACTTCTTCTCAGGTATTCTTTATGTGTAGAAAACTAGGTTAAAAGTAATAAGGTTTTTTTAACTATTGGTAGTTGTCTATGATGGTTATTATTCGATATAATACCAAGCAATTGATGAATATTTTAAATCATAGAAGTGACGAGATTCTCTATTTGTGAGAAAAAAAACGCCAATTTCATAGGTGGGAACCCAATATATTATACCAGCGACTCACCCCTGCTTCGCATGGTTTTTACGACTTGATATAACGTCGAGATTTCTTTATAATCAATGTAAGTTTAATAATTATGAATGTTTTATACCTACACATAAACCTTACAAAATAAATTCCATAAATGATATAGCTATTGCTTGCAAGAAAGTGGTAAATCTTTTCTCAAAGTTTTATTTTTCTCTTTCACGTCTTTTCAAAAAACCTGTTTAGGTTCTTCCGTAAATCCAGACCAGATTGAATAATGTGAAAATATAATTGTATATGAGTCGTCATATACAATTATATTTTCACATTATTCAATCTGGTCTGGAGGTAATAATTTCAGAATTAGATGACTCTGAATGAATTTGTAAAAAACTTTCTAGATTGTGATTGTTACATGAAATACTAAAAAGTTTTAAAATTTTATTTAATATAAACATAGGTAATAAAACTATAGTAAGCAATGTTTTATCTGAGATATTTTGTTGGTAGGTGTACAACAAACGTCACGTAAGGCCGCAATACTGTTAAGGGTGTGACAATAGGTACATGAAATTATATGATAAGTTAAAGTTAAGTTATGAATAGTAGACAGGCTTTTCAGGCTCGGGAAGGGTACACTCACTGCCAGTCCCGCAGACTCACGAGACTGATCCGAGATGGCTAAAGTGTAAGTTTGTTTCGGATGTGACTAAAGCGTCGAAAACTCCTTTGGACATATCTAACACTAATTCTTCTTTGGATATATTTTTTATGTTTGTTGGTAACATCTGCATATTATGTTATTCGTTGTTTTAGAATAAGAAACTAGCACTGTCATAGTTTTTGTTCTTTCTGCAGCAAGTATGTTATTAAGTGTTTTAATGAAGCAATTCTCGGAGATATGTAGAACTCCGATATCTTGAATCGTAATTTCTTTTTTTTGACCGTTACTCACAATCGATATGGCAACCGATTTTGTTGTAATGAAGAGCCAAGTGTTTTGCACGAATAATTGCTTCCAGACAACATCTGTCGATATTTTGTAGGCCTTTGACATGCATTGGGTTTGGGTGTAGATCGCAGTTCTAAAGAGTTGTTGAAATATGCAATTTTTATTTAATTGCATGTTCTTGACAGCCACGGGATAGCAGACAAACTATGTATTGCTACTGAGACAGTCTTTAAATTCTTCTTGACTTAATTCAAAGTAACGCGTTGTTGTAATCAAAACCCATGAATGTCTGCTGAATAGTCAAGCACTCGAATGATCCATCTGTTTATTGGTTTTTATAATTTGGAATTGTCGTTGGTTAGACTGTGCTACTTCTTCAGTGCAAAATGACGCCTCTGATCCTTGATCATATAATACTCTCAACAACTGCGGCATCCCAATACGAGTATCATTGTTCTTACTATATCAGTAGCTAGTAGGTTGTATTTTTAGCCTCGGAGTTAGTTGCTGATATGTTTAATGTCGCTATTATAGTTTGCGACCTCTCTGCCCCTGTATTTTTTAGCGTTAGCACTCGGCCCGGCTCACGCGCAACCACATCGTTATTTTAACTGGGCCACGCGTTAGCCGAGCCGAGTGCTGAGTTAATGTCCAAAGGTAACATTGACGCGTTGAAAAGGAGGTACTTAAACCAGTTATTTAGCAACAATAGACATGAGAAAACATCTTAAACAGACACGGAATTTTAAAAATAGTCACACAGGCGAGTTTTATGTTAAGAGGGCGCACAATGGTGCCGATTCTCTTGTCACAAATGCCTCTAAACTAGAGACAAAATCACTAAAATTTAGTTTATGCTTGTCAAACGACGATTTCCCATTCTGAAATAGACTAAAGTGACACAACTTAACTATATTTTAGTTTACAGCACTAAGATAGTACTGAGTTTTTAATTTAGTGAAAACAGCAATTTTGCTATTTTGAATTTGACGTTTTTCACCTAAAATTTTGATTGTAAAAAACCAAACCAGACTAAACCTGACATCTTTTAATCGCGATTAAAAGTGTGGGTTAAAATAAGTTGTCATGAACTAAAATTCACACCAACATCTCGACTTCACGTGCAAAAACAGTACTGTATTTATTTTTTCTTCTGCTTATATCTCGAAAATGGTGCGTCCTATCGCAAAAATAATGAAAATTTCGACCTCCTTTTAAAACTCTTTAACCCATATATCTCAATATGAAAGGTAATATTTTTCATATTTTCCACACAAAAAACTGAAAAATTCCATATAAAATACGTCGAGGCTGCAAACAATGCGCGCCACCGGCTCTAAAAAAAAACACGGGTTAGGGCAAACTACTTTGACTTTGACACGGGTAACACGTGGATTCGCGATTGTCAAATTTGATTTAAGTTGTCAATTTTTTTTTTTTAATTATAGAATTTTATTTGCAGAATAGCTCTAAGATTCTCATAGCCAAAAGTAAGGAATTTTAGTGATAGTTTAGTTCGGTGTACAAGAGAATCGGCACCAATGGTCTACTTCAAAAGACTTCACTTCTTAAGAAAATACTGTCTCGTGACTGAGAAGGAATTATGAATAACGGCTAGTAAGGATCTTCGGTAAATGTGTCTAGAGTTTTCTAATACCTTTTATAAAGTTTCACACGAAGCAACAAAATACGAACTAGGAATGTGGCCGCTTTTCTTTAGATCGAATTTTGTTACTTCGTGTCTCAATATGAACCTTTCTTCTTTTCTACTTTTCAAAATCCGTCGCGTAGTTTAGCAACACGAAAAGCGACTTTGTTTTATAATATTTAGAAATAAATTGATAGGTACCAAATCGAATGGCTTTTCTTTGGCAATTTTTAATTTAGTGAAAGTTAGGTTAGGTATAAAGGATCTTTATTTCATAAGAACATGATGCAGTTCAGTTATATGAGATTTAACTTTTAACTTAAATAATCGTCGTCTCTAATGACGAAACATGCAGAAGTAGAATAAGTAAAACTATAACAACAAATTATGAGCACAACAGCAAACAAAGTAAAAGTGTAGGTAGTAACATGAACAAGTTAATATGGCTGGCCTATTTGACACCAAGGCACCCTCTTATGTACTAATTATTCAGTTTATGAGGAACACGAACAACGATTAAAGAAGCGAACGACTATGTGAATGTGTTTTTCTGTGCTAGTATAGTGCGTGCACGTGTTTGTTTGCTTGTGTGCGACAAGTATAGTCTCGGAAACCGCAAATTATTTATAATTTTGATTATTACTTGTGTGTTCTGGTTTTATGTGTTCCTACATTGTATTACTTATTATGTAAGTATTTTACATTGTGTTTTCTTATATCGTCGCTGCGCTTTCCATAATCGCTATGTGTATTTTACACACTTTACAGGAGACGCAAAAAACAGATTTTCTAAGAAAATACCATAGTATTCAAATAATTTACTTTTACTTTAATACGTTTAGCGTGTTTATAATGGAACTTTCGATGTATGAATGTCACATAGCTACATTCTGTAACTCTTTAAATATTGCATTTATGACCTAGCTGTTTTTACAGTATGTGTGTATTGAAATAACGATTCAAACTGCATAAAAAACCGAAAATCAAGAAATAACACATAGCGACTTTTGCACGCGCAACGACGATATACAATGTGTGTTGTCGTATTCTGCCGTGCAGAATCACGACCTTTAATCTTTCTTTATGTTATTATACTAAACACCTATTGATATTCTACGACACATGTATTTAACTCACCTTTTATATATTCTGTAGCACTGTTTACCTCTGTAAAGCATACTTTTAATTATCTGTTGATTGTTTTAGCATCCAAATTGATTTTATATTATTAACTTTCCCTTTTGCAAAAAAACTATAGAATATTTATGTATATTCTGTACAGCGCGTCCAACTTATCTGTGCAGGCGGTAAAATACAGAACTAAAAATTAATGTACCGAATTTTTCATGCTGTTGCATTTTTCCTTGACAAGTAGCGCCTCCGTGAACTGCACACTTAAGTTGGTCATGCTGTAGTTTTTATCTTAACCTGTCATCTGTCTAATTTACTTTTCTAAACCATAGACAGAACACACCATAGATAAGTATACTCTATCTTCTTCCAGATCTCTCATAAAGCTGGTGAACACACTTAACATTCGCAATAAGCCCGGCAGGTCTAAGATTTCTCCTCTGTAAGCCGTTTTTATTAGTTCTGGCCATAACTAAATTAAGAAATAACTTTGATATGTTTTTAAAATGCTTAAAATTTGAGACAGAACAATAAAAACGGCCTTCACGTTTTTTTTAGCCTTGTCTTGGCCTTAGAGACAGGGTCTTGTTTTTGAGGAGTGACTGTTTTTTTCTGCCTCTTGAATCTTATTCCTTGGTTATTGTTAACTACCTGAACTTTAGCCGCATTCAACTAGCGTGCGCGCGCGTTCATGTTATAATAATACGTGCTTCTAATCTGTGTAATCTAAACTGTCAATGGTCTTAGCAATCAACTTTCTGTGCGTGTATACTGTGTATCATGGCACTATAGAAGGTGCTCACTCAGGCTCCAAACGAACTTTAGTCGCGTGGCGTACGAACACACGCACACAGAGGCCTCCGACGTCAAGTGGCGTGACGTTAGCCTCCGGGAGAGATCTCCGCCGTCAAGTCTGACGCTGACGCGGTCCTCCCGCTAGCGTGACGCACCATAATTGCCTCCGCTATCCACAAATCCTCACACTCTGTCCTCTCCGCTTGACAGGGTCGCCGTTGAAGCACCGGAGCCCAGATCCTCCACGCTACCTGCTGCCTGCGTGTCTACTGTCTGTTCTCTGTTTCCTACCTACCTGACTGCCTGGCTGCCCGTCTGCCTCCTACCTATCCTAACTTGACGACAAGAAAGTAGATGCTATTACGCAGATTTCTAGGAATTTCTTTAGATTCGAGATTGCAATGGGGCGCCCACATTAGAGCTCTTTCAGGTAGATTAAGTTCAGCTGCATATGCAGTAAGAAAAATAAGGCAGTTGACTGATGTAGCCACAGCTAGGTTAGTATACTTTGCTTATTTCCACAGTATTATGTCTTATGGCGTTCTGCTGTGGGGATCGGCAGCTGATGTAGATTCAGTTCTCGTTTTACAAAAGAGGGCAATTCGCGCGATCTATAAAATGGCTCCTCGTGAGTCGCTTAGAGATAAATTCAAAGAAATTGATATACTTACTCAGCCTTCTCTTTATATTTTAGAAAGTATTTTGTATGTTCGCAAAAACTTAGGACTTTTCAAAATAAGAAGCGATTTCCATAATATAAATACACGTAGTAAACATGAAATTGTGATACCCAAATTTAGATTAACTAAAACTAGTAAGTCATTTCTTATAAACAGTACCTATTCCCTTTTATAACAAGTTGCCAAAGTCAGTTACAGAACTTAGCGATGGAAAGTTCAAAGCCCACATCAAACGTGTACTTATCAAAAAAGCATATTATAAGATTAAAGACTACGTTGAAGACAAGGAAGTTTGGCAATAATTCCTTCTGCACATGTGGCTTCCCTGGTGTCTCATTAACGGCATAACTATGTAAATGTCTATTAACTGCTCCCAAATTACGATAATTATTTTAATTTACTTTTTTATTTTATTTTAATTTACAAATTTCCTTGACATAATCTTTTTATTATTTGACATTGTATACTTACAATATTCTATATTTTTTTATTAAATTTGATTTGTTACAGCTGTAGTGACAACCATTGTCATTTGGTTTAAATAGGTTTTTATTTTTATTATTTCATTTATTTTTTATATAGATTATTTTCTTTTAAATTTTGTAAATAAGAGAACGTTGTAGACATAACAGACTGTAGATCTGTGGACCATTTTATATTTTGCTAAGTACCTGGTACTTGTTGATGGGCCTACACTGTCCTCTCATACCTTTTAACACTGTAATTTGGAAACATTGTAAAAACCATTTACTTTTAAAAGAGTAACCGTGGAGTTTCTTGCCGGCTCTTCTCCATAGGAAACGACCAATTGGAACCGTGCACCTAGCTTCTGAGGTTTCGTAAGTGCCGTTGTAGGTTTATGTGAAATAAAATATTTTGAGTTGAATTGAATTGAAAGTTAAGTAAAGTAAAGGTTAAAGTTAGGGTTTTAAAATCCACTAAACACATACACATTATTCTAGAAACATCCTCTTAAAACCAATTATCTAACTGCATGTTAGATAATTGGTTTAACACTTATAAATATTCAGATATATTCGTTGATTGAAGAACCACTCTTTAAAATGTTTACATCGTCGATCGTCTGTGTTGGTTATCGATTATATTGAAGTCTCGATCTGCCTAGCCTTTTCCTAACTATGTTGGGGTCGGCTACCAGTCTAACCGGATGCAGAAAGAGAGAGAGAGAGAATCAAGTGTCCTCGCCCCCCTGTCAGGTAAATGGTTTGTTTTGGATATGTGAACAAAATTCACGGCAGTAGTATATATAATATGTAACGAAATTAAAAGGAAATCTATCACAGCTAAGTTGGCTCTACAACTTAACGAATAACAATCTACCAACTTATATTTGCAGTTGCAAAAGCATGTTTTCCCATACATTCCGTTTGGGAAAACATGTTGTTCAACTACAATGTTAAATTTGTTTGTTCTTGGGATAAATTCATCCCAACTACGGAACCCTTCACTGTGCGTGGTCCGACACTCACTTGGCCAGGTTTGAAATAGTTCCTATTAAGTATGACATACTATGGTCAAATACTGTGGTTACAAACCTCATTTCCAACAACATAAAACACTTACCCTCCCCTGCCTATACATTTAAAAAATATGCAAATTCATTTGAAATTACCAACACTTTTACACGACAAGAGTAAACATACAGTCAAAATATACATTACGCCATAAAAATAGGTTAAGCTTACCGGAGGCTCTAAGTTAAAAATGCACTCAACAAGTACACTAGTCATGTCAATTAAAATATATAATAAGTTACCAGAATTAATTAAAATGTAACAAAAATTTAATATTTTTGTAAATAAATTTAAAAAGAATCTTTTATGTAAATGCTATTATAATATCAATGATTATTTGAATGACAAATTTTAACTTATAACTTTTATAAAATAATCACAATAGGTTTATAGATTGTATTGTCCCTGGATTATGGGACAGTATTATCTTGTGGGGTCAGGAAGATGGTTTGTATTAGGTTGTAATCAACAACTAAGTAGTCAAAATAAAAAGCCCTCTTCCTCTCTCCTACTTTGCTGTGCCCGACAGGGTCCACAATGATCATATTTTTGTAAAACCTATCTCCTAAGTTCAGAAGTGGAAGCAATTAATATATCGAGTATTGAGTACGATCTCCCTGGTAATGTTTAAAGTATTTTCTAATGCCAGCAAATTGTCGGCATTGCTATATTCTATTTCTTTTTAATTTTTAGGTACCTAATCGGTATTAAAACGATAACCTAAATACATAACTAACATGTTTTTTCTTCTTGGTTACCCAGATATCGGTAACCTTAGTCGTAGAAGTAACCAAAATTCTTCCATGCCGGTGCCACAATTTATAAAGTTTTTCGCTCCTTGCTTTTAATAACCTTTCCGAGACCTTTTTTTTTTTTTTTTTTGAGGCTGGGAAATTTTCAAATAACTTCTCCCGCTCTGGGCGGAGCGGGAGGACGTGTCAGACTTTTACTGACTAAAACCCATCCGTGTTCCTTCCGATGCCTGTGTGCCGGGGTCGCGATAACCCTTTCGGACAAATTCGCAACCCCGGCAGGACGTTTCCAAGCCCTGCTGTTATTACCTGGAACAAAGATAATTGGTAGTTCCACATCTCTGCCTATACCTTCGAATGTAAGCGTGATATTATATTATGTTATATTTACAGATCTATGGCCGCTTGTGAAAAAAATTACGGAGTGGTCATTACAACAAGGTGGCGTTATTTACGTACAATTTGGATCACAAATTTATTACTGTAAGTCATTTGCTACAACTTTTACACCTGCACCCTAATTGTGTACCTACCTAACACTTACTAATCTAATACTTAATCTATCTATCTATCTATATATATAAAAATGAATCCTTATTTTCCTTGGTCACGGCATCACGCGTGAACGGCTGGACCAATTTCGCAAATTATTTTTTTGTTGTGTTTGTTATTGTAAGGAGAAGGTTCTTACGGAAAGAAAAATTAGAAAATTGCGCAGAAAAAAGGAAAATTACAGAAAACTTAACGACTATTTTAACTTCTCGCGTTGGACAGTTAACGCATTTGATGAATGTGAATTTAGCAGAGTAGGGTAGGTAGGTGCGCCGTAAATAAGTACATAGTGCTGCTACCCGTGCAAAGCCGGGGCGGGCAGCTAGTAACGTAATATAAAAGGATAACTAGCCAAAAGGTAAGGGCTATAACTGCGCCAGAGGGTAAATTTCGGGCCGCGGATATTACAGTGCCGCTGCTAATTTCCAATGTCAGTATGGAACCAAGTGAAAATAACATTATTAGATAAATAAAAGAAAAAACTAGTGAAAGCGTAGGTATCGCTAAAGCAGATAAATATGAAGTCATTTAAGAAGTATAATGCGTTTAACTTGTTCCTTAATGACGAACAATGGCCAAGTGGCATTGTTTTTAGACGTTTAGTGCACTTTATGTAGCACTACGCTGCCGAACACGAATTAATTAATAATGTGAAAAAATGTGAATACATGATCTTTGAGGTCGGCGGCAAATGCCGTGAAGTGGAATCCGAGCTATTTATAAACGGGTCAGTAATTAAAATATTATCAACTTTTAAATACCTAAGTCACTTTCTTTCCGATGACCTTAAAGACCATGTAGGTAGAGAGGGACCGCAGGGCACTCGCCATCCAGTGTAACATGTTGGCCCGTACATATGCTTGGTGTACAGACCTAGGGTAAATCACTATTTTCAAGGCTTACTCCCAGAGTCTGTACAAGAGTAATTCGTGGTCAATTATACCAAAAGATCGCTGGACGTCCTGCATGTCCAGTATAATAAGTGTTTCAGGATATTCTTGGGACTTTCTCGCTACTGCAGCGGGTCGGAAATGTTTGCGCAAGCTCGTATCGATGGGTTTCACGCGATTGTTCGGAAGAAAACAGCTTCACTACTGAAGAGAGTGAGAGAAAGTCGCAACAACTATTCAAACTGCCAGACCATCATTAAAACTAACTGAGAAAGAAAAAATAAATAAAAGAGACAAATAATAATGGAAAAAAAACAATCCACATAGTGCTCACATTCACAATAATTAAAATAATATAATTCAGCTCTCCAATTGTCAAGCATTTTGTGCGGAGGGTGATTGGTACTAACACTAGATAAGAAGTTGTTTTAATATTATGTTACTAACACTCTATGGATTCTTTGTTCCAAAATAAAGACCAACACTATATTTTTTAATTTTTTTTAACAGGCATATCAGACCCTGAAGATGCTCTTTTGGTGTCCAATACCTGTTTGGAGAAACATTTTTTGTATAGATTTGCAAAATATTGGCTGGGTGAAGGACTAGTTACAGGATCTGGTATGAAATAAGCCATCTTCCTGCTCTTGTCCAATGTTACTTTGGGTCGGCGTAACCCGTTTTCTTCTTCCATTTTTCCCCTGTCAACCATCACGATATCACTCAATTACAATTCTTTCATATCATTCCTCATAAAATCCATCCATCTTTTCTTTGCCCTTCCTCTTCCTCTCCATCCATCATTATTTCAGCATTGCATTGCGATTTTGCATTTCAGTGTGATTAAATGAAGTTTTTATAGTTTATAGTTTATTTATAAATCGTCTAGTCACATGAGTTTCGTCACATTTGATGAGGAGAGACGTAACGCTTGTTACCAAGACAAATGATTTCCATTTAACTTTTTTGTCACTGCCGCCACTTTCGAAGTTTCTCTTTTATACTCATTTCTTACTGTATCCGTTTTCGTCACATCTTACATCCATCTCAACATTCTCATCTCCGCTGCATGCAATCTTTTTTATCCGTCTTCTTCAAGGCTCAGCATTCCGATCCATACAGTACTCGACCACAAAATAAATAGGTACTAAAGGTCGGTTCCATAAAGACATGTCTCTACCTACGTACAGCGAGTGCAAGGGCACTCGCGACCTGCCCCCGTATGACATAGATTGAGAAGTCAGTACATATGCTTCTGTGCGTTTGTGCATGCGCCTGTTAATGGTCGTTGTATGAAGCCAGCGTTCTGCACTTATCTATTTTGTGACTGGCCCTGATTTGATTTTCTTCTTTCTATAATTTGGGTGGCAAACCACTTAATTTCAGACGCCGTATAATTGTTTAAAAGGTTTTACCTCTCCGTACATACCTACAGTTTTTACTATCCTTATGAGTTTTAAATATTAGAGAGAATTGATTGAGATTTGAGACTAAATAATTATCCGTATACAATGTATAATATGTTCCAAAAGTATTTGAATAAACTAGTTGACGAAAGATGAAAGAAAAAGGCTTATAATTATAAACACTTGACGGTTTCTCTGCGACGTATACAACTAGGCTATTATTAACACTATTGAAGTGAACACTTATTTAGGCGTACTTTGTGCTCTTTCTGAACAGTGAAAGAAACAGAACCGTCACGCTCGGGTCGGTGACGCTGAATCGAGTATACTCGGAGCCAGTCGTAAGTTTCCACTTCTTTCGTGTGGTTATACACACACACACTCTTTTAATTTTTTCATTGAAATAACATTTTTACTCTTGTCATTTTGTAACGATGGAATTTGAATTGAATTGAATGTTATTTTGCATACCTACTTGCATACCTACGCACCCATGAAATGGATTGCAAAATATTTCAAATAATTAACTTGATATTAATAATAGGGCGACCAAGCTCTGCTCGGGTGAAAATTGAGAAAATGAATTTTCCCAGATATGAGGCCTAACTAGATCGAGTTTTTGCTCCCGTAAACCTCTATATTGCAACTTTCATAGAAATCGTTAGAACCGTTTTCGAGGACGTGATTACACATATATATATATATACAAATATTACTCATTTAATAGCCATCATCATGTCATTTTTTACCTTAAATGCTGGTTGTTTTTAAACCTATCACTTATGTATTCATAATTTTTTATTCTATAAATGACACGGCATGTAATACTGAGGAGTGAGAAAAATGTCGTCAGGGAAGATTTGAGTATGAATGTGGATGGCTATACGAGTAAGGGAAGACCAAAGAAACGATGGATGGACTGTGTGAAAGATGATATGGCTAGAAACTGTCCCTGGACTACACTTTGGGCAATTTTTTTTGTCAAGACAAATTAAGGAGCCCAAACACGTCAAGGCTTTTTGTTACATTGAGGAGTTGCTTTGGCGAGCTTCCAGCTCCATCATCACACATTGGACTTCACCTTGGGCTAATGGAACTTACCAGGATATCCAAATGATCGGAAAACAACAGGGTTATCTTGTTTAGTTGAGAAATCCCTATAGCCACCATTTGCCTCCATCATCAGACCCTGGACTGCCTTGGGCGATAGTTTTTGTCAAGCCAAAGAAACAAACTCAAACACAAGGAGACTATCTTGTCTAGTTGAGGAGTTACTATTGCGCCCTTCCAGATCCATCATAAGGCCTTGGACTAACCCTTGGGCTATAATACTTAACAAGACAAACCAATAACCCCAAACATATTAAGGCTATCCGTGTTTAGTTGAGGAGTTGGCCACCTTCCAACTCCGTTATCAGACCCTGGACAGTATCTAGTGTCACACTAGTGTAGCACTTGTCAAGATAAATCTAATGAAACCAAACTCGACGGGGCTATCTGGATAACTTGAGGTGTGCCCGTGACCACCTTCCCACTCCATAATCAGACTATGGACACTCTTCTTTTGTGTGGTTGGTGACTAACCAACCACATGCTATTCTGTAAACATCTCACCGTGAAAACTTGGGTGAAGTGAGCTGTCAATAGTGTCAATCCCTGTGGAATGACAGCTCACTCCACGCTCACTTCACCTTAGTTATCACGGTGAGATGGTTACAGAATAGCACTGCTGGCCTCTGACTTAACTTCACATGCCACCATGCCATGAACACTACCTAGTGTAATAGCACTTGTCAATAAATGTCATATATATCCAATGAGTCCAAACACGATGGTGCTATCTTGTTTTGTAGAGGAGTTTCTATGGCTATCTTCAGACTCCGTCATTAAACCAGCTCCATGGTAGTCAAGCAAGGCAGACCAGGCAAGTTATAAGTAAGCCAAGTTTAAGCTCAATTGGATGCCAAGAAGTGCTTGGAAAATGGATAACATGGAGAGTAACCGGAAAAAACACGAACCAAGCAAGTTAATATAAAGCTTGTAAAAAGATACAATCATTCAAATTGTTTTAGTTTTTAGTGGAAGACCTTTCGACAAAATGTTAATGAAAGGTTAAATTCTGACGCAATCTGTATTTAATTTTACAAGATTTCGTTTTTATGTCTTACCACTTTATCTAGCAATTATTGTTCGAATAACATTATTAAACTGTTATCAAAAATTGTCGACGAAAATTAAGGTTATAAAATTAGCCTAACTATCAAATGAAAAACATTTTCAAGATGATTTAAAATGCATTATAATGAAGTATTCCAATAATCAAATCAAAGCAATCAATTTGTAAATGGCACTACAGAGACGATTCACGTTCGCACGATTCGATTTACGTTTTCTGACCCATTTGCTTACATTTTTATCAAATACTTTTGGAACTGAATAGATACGATTATGTCATAGATGTAGCTGCCCTTGCTGTTCCATCTCAAATCTGAACTATAATACCGATATTTTCTTTAAATCTAGGAGGCCATTGGTACCGTCACCGGCAAATGCTAAAATCAAGTTTCAACCTGCCAATAATAAATGGATACATCGAAGTATTTAACAGCCAAGCAAGGGCATTGCTTAGCGATATAGACCATAACGATGGAAAAGAAAAATTTTATCCTTCATCATACCTGAAACAATTTACTCTGGGAACATCTTACTGTAAGTGTATTATTTATAAAGTCGAGCAAACTATTTGGTATAGGTACAGCAAAAAATATTCATATTTTTCTAATTAAATACACTGTCAACACACACACACACACACACACACACACACACACACACACACACACACACACACACACACACACACACGTACACTGTCACTGTGTGTGTGTGTGTGTGTTATTTTGATTGTGTGCGTACATACTTCTTTAGCTTATGGCATACATTAAGGTCACGTCCTATTTAAAAGCGATCGTCGCTCGAATACACAATCAGTCGCGTACACAATGTGTCACTTTTTATTCGGAAAACCAGAAAGCCCCCTGGGTCGGCGCCACCACACGTACAGGTTCACCAAACAAAAAGTTTGAACAATCGTGTTTTTGCGCGACTATCGCTTTTAAATAGGACGCGAGGTAAGAGGGTGATGTAAAAGAATTAACTACTCAGCACAATCACAACATTGTTTGAAAGTGTTTAGTTGCAAGTTAGCTGCCTGTATAGCAAATAGCTAGTTTGACTGTACTTCTTATTAGTCACCCCTGACGACCCACACGCTCAAGCGACACGCGTCTCTCAACAGCGACTGCCGACAATTTATTTGTAGAAGTTGTTTAGAGAGTGCTGTGAGTCATCGCGATGTGACTTGCGTAGTGACGGAAACAGGTGACTAGCGATTTGGCGCGTAAGAGAAGAATTATGTACTAGTTTCAGCGCAGCTTGTACGACCAGCGAGCGTGGTCTGAAAAGTCGCCGTCGCTACTGTCGGTTCGTGGCATGGCATGAAGTCGAGCACGCGTGTCGCTTGTCGCAAGTCGCATAGCCCGAGGTCGTGGACGGGGCCGATTATCTCTAACTTAACTTCGCAAAACGATTTAATTTGTGATTTAACTTTCAGTGACTACGTTTGGAAAGGATGTAAATGAGAATTTCTGTCCAAAATATATGAAAGCAGCCGATGAAATGATGTACCGTGTAGTGCAAAGATTCCAAAAGTTTTGGCTGCAAAATGATTTTATATACAAGTTAATAGGACAAACAAAGAAAGAATCTAAACTGGTGAATACTGTCAATGAAATATCAGACGAGGTACGAGTATTATTATTACAGAGTGAAATTTTCAGTAGGTTAAAGGAGAATGGGCGAAAACAGTAGTTAAATTAAACAACAGTTACCTAGAACGGGAACCGTTAATTTTTCGTTTTTTTTTTGTTCGAATTTCATTTTACCGATAACTATTGACCGACGTCTTTTTTGCGATATGCATTATTTGACATATTTTTAGATCATCGAAGTATCATGTGTCATACATAGGTATTATTTTACCGAACTATATTTCGCCGATTTACAAAATAACTTTTTGCTATAGGCCGAAGCCTCTTTTGAACTTTTTTCATTTGCCAAATGATTAAAGCTAACAGAAACATTCCGTAGCGCCATCAGGATGGAATTTGGTGTAGACAAATATACAGTCATGCATGCAAAGCGAAGGGGATTACGAAATCCGTGGGAACCCAAATTCCATATTCAAATTCGAATTCAAAATATTTTATTTCACATATTATAAGCCTACAAGGGCAATTATGAAACGTCAGAAGCTATGTGCACGGTTCCAATTGGTCGTTTCCTATGGAGAAGAGCCGCCAAGATTTTCTGATTTCTGGTTATAAGAATAAGTATCGAAATAAATAAAAACAGTCTTTATTGCAGAACAAGTTCATAGCATTAAATTTCCTTTAAAATAATAATATTTGTTATATTTATTCATAAAAAAAAAAAAAATCGATACTTTTCATGCGGACGGTACACACCAATTTTTTTGTGTATTGACGTAGTATTTGGTATTATAATTTCGGATCGAGATGACTCGGGCCGAGCTGACACTGACCCGAAAAAATACCACTTAATCGGAAAAAAAGTCCTGTTAGCCACACTGGTGTGACTATGGGTGGTACACTAAACATATTGTATACTAGGTGTAGGCTGAAGATACACATTACATAAAATAAGGTTACAGGTCAAGTTCAGTAAATTGGTCTTGATCCAGTAAAAATCCCATAACTTTTCAAAATGGAACCGTCTTTTTCTTCAGATAATACGCACAAAGAGGTCATTTTTAAATGGAACAAATATACGTCCCTTATCTACATGTAAGTATTATTTAATTATTTACTTATTGAACTTCATCTCTGCTCAATAACAGCCAAAATTATTAAACAATTAAAAATAAATAATCTTTGGTTCAAAATTTTGTAATGATTTTGACTGCCGCGCTGGACTAGTAGTTTTTCCGCCAGGAATTTCTAAGTCCGGAGTTTGGATTTGGGCCTGGCGATAGGCTAGCCCACAATTACACATTTCTGCCGAAATATGGGTACACCATTGTAGCCCTTCTGGCAAAACAGCGCGTGATTTTATGTGTGTGTTTATGTTTACAGATGTGTCATACCAGCCGCTCTTAGACCTGATGCTGGAAGAGACTAGAAATCCCTTCACTGACCAGGAGATCACAGAAGAACTACATACTGCTATAGCAGCTGCGTATGATACTACAGCACATTCGTTAGATACTATCTTGGTAATGATAGGATCATTCCCAAAAGTTCAAGAGAGGATGTTTGAAGAGTAGGTTGCATTTGTTATTAAGGAAAGGAAGATTACGTGACAGACCTGAGACTTGCAGACCAGGAAAGCATGACACAAAAGTGAAGAGGCCTGTATTCACTAGTGGGTGGAACTAGGCTGCTAAAACTTAAAAAGTAGGCCAGATCTTTTATCATTTGATCTGGTATGACATTAGGAGCCG
Source organism: Agrochola circellaris (assembly GCA_914767755.1). NCBI lineage: Eukaryota > Metazoa > Arthropoda > Insecta > Lepidoptera > Noctuidae > Agrochola > Agrochola circellaris. The sequence continues at coordinate 15,262,487 of OU611863.1, read as the reverse complement.
AGACATCGACACTGACGGCTTGTCCCCAAGTTCATAATAATTATATAATTATTACTAGCTTTCGCTGTGGCTTCGCTCGCGTGGAAGTCGGAAATAACCCCGAATGTACTATCGGGATAAAAACTATCCTATAGGTTAATCCAGGTTATAAACTATGTGTGTGCCGAATTTAATCAAAATCCGTTAAGCAATTTTTGCGTGATTGAGTAATAAACATCCAAACATACAAACTTTCACATTTATAATATTAGTCAGGATTAGGATATGACTGCCTCTTTGGTCTTATGGTCGTGAGCACTACCTACTGTTGAACATGAGGTCTTGGGTTCAAAGTGTTATTGGGATTTTCCATCTGGAATTTCTCAGTAGCAGCCTGGAGCCTGGATTTGTGCCCGGTTGAAGGCAATAGGCTCGCCCCCTGTTACATGGGACTTAAACATAACCGTCGAAATGTGGGTGAGCTATAGGGACAGCTCTGCCTGACGCTTCGGGAAATACAATAAATTATGTTATATACGTGTATGTATTATTATATTATACATAAATATTATATTTTATCACCCATAATCGTGATTATTGGATATATTTCTTTAAATGACTCATAATATCTCTCTGTTTGTCTCTCCATCACCCAAAGGTTGACTGGTAGAAAATACCTATGGCATTAAGTCCGCCTCTGTACATTTTTGTGCTTGAAGTATTAAATAAATAAATAACTAGCACTTTTTTTCGGGAAAGCAAGGAAAAGTTGCCTTTTAAAAGGGCCGTCGTAATTTACAGGTCGGATGTCGTGTAAATATGTGGTGATCTAATAATGAAACAAAGGGTTATGGGATTTAATCAATTTAGGGGTAAAGAAATACATAATTACAGAGTTTTATCATATTAAAGAAAAAGACACATACAAATACGTACTTTCGTTACCCAGTTTGACTGAAAAACCAGAAAATCAGAGGCGAAACCTATTAGGGTGTACATGAATTTTACAGTTTTGACAAATGAAAAACCTTTTCACTAGTGAAACCCAAGTGATCAACTGTACCATCCAGATATGACTGAAATTCTCGATGAAACCCCCTAGGTCCCATCAAAATTCATCTCGGTGTCATTCTTGTGTCCTACGTAGGACAAGCTCCTCTCCTTATCGCCATTTTTGTGGGTTTCGTTCAGGTAAACGACTCACGACACACTCGACACACCTGCTGTAGGACAAATAGATGTGGAAGATCCAGATACTTTGCTTTCATCATCGATCGTGTCAAATGGTATGTTTTCTTTTAGGCAAGTTTTATAAAGGATCTTCCTCGTCAGAACTCTCATAAAACATTACCGCAGCTAAGGCCCTAAATAAAAGAGCATACGAGAACAGCAGTGTTACTAAATAATATAAACTAGGCAGTATAAATTGATTGACACCTAAAATAAATTATAAACTCTAACTGGGAGATTTTGTAATAAATAAATAAATATCATTTTTTATTGCAGACCACGTGATCCATAAAAAACACATACAAAATTAAAAATTCAAATTATAGGGGTATGAGGAACAGGGTGTAAAGTTCACTCATCCACCGTAGAAAAGGGAGGATCCTCCGACCAGACGGGTGTCATGTCTGGCGGGCGCGCAGTAAACTCTAATTGCGCGATGCAGGATTTGAGTGACGTCAGGATGTTGCGTGACGTCAGGTCTTTGATGCGTAGTTCGCACGTGGCGATGTAGATTCCGCCACAAATTAAAATCAAAATTCAAACTTCGACCAAAATAAAAATTTAAATAAAAATTAAAACGAACGAATGATGTGTGTGTGTGTGTGTGTGTGTGTAATGTTACGAACTCCGCCAATGATGAACTGCAGAGTTTTCATCGTCGGTGGCATACTCTACTCATGTAGGTAAATGGTAAGTTGGTTCCGCAACAAAATATTTTCATCACCTCGCTCCAACTCCTCAACAATTTCGTTGAGATTGAGCGCTTTTACTGGGGGTATGCTCATTATGAAACAATCATATGACGACCCCTATATTATAACGGGGCTTTTAAAAGGCCATCGATTTCAAAGGTAAAAAAACAATACTTAATATCTGTTTCGAAACAAAGTAATAAGGCCTTATTTTTGAGAACATAAATCTAAAATCAAATATCAAGGTGAAATATTATAATATTCCGCATTTAATATAACATAAAGCTTACCTTTGTTCAGGCCCTTGGGAATAAAAACTCGAAGATCTTCAAAAACACAAAATTTACATGAAAATGGGTATCGTAATCGTACAAGTAACAACATCAAATAAAACGTTGATAGGTACTTAGTAACGTGATAGTATAAATATCTATGTCAATTAATTAAATAAATATGAAAAATACAGTACATGTAATTATTTGTTTGGGCCTTTTAAAAAAAGCTTCGTCGCAGTACCTGGGTTATATTATAATATTATAGATTCGAAAGTAACTCTGTCTGTCTGTCTGTATGTTATTTTTCGACGCCCAAATCACTGTACGGATTTCGATAAAATTTAGCAAGGCGATAGATGGTACCCTGGAAAAGGTGATAGGCTACTAAAATAGGTGTTTTTGGGCATTGTATGGGAAACCCAGCATTTCTTAAGTTACCGATATGAAATTCAAGGGAGAATGGCGAACTCCCAAACCAATTTTTTTTTGGAGTTTTTTTTTTGCTTCTGCCTTTGTAACTAAATATATAAAGCTTATTATTTTCCGAGTGACTAATAACTTAAAAGTCGACTAAATGTTTGCAACAAATAAAATAACTTGCCAGCGATTAAATATTTTCGCGACTATTATATTATGTAAGGTTCAAAATTAAAGGTGTTATAAAAACTAAAAACTAGCAGCTGCGTTTAGGTAGCAAATAAACTATACCAGTCAAATAAAATATTAGGCGAGGAGCTATAAATAATGACTTGGCGACTAATAATGTTAGTAGGGTGGCAAAGATAATATATTACCAGTCTAGTTAGAGTAGGTAATTTTTGTTTTTTTATGGTTAGGTTAGGTTAGGTTAAACTGTGACTTGCCAGAAACGACTAGATTATATAGAAAATCTAAACCTGCCCTAATAATACAATAATAATATATTATTTATGAATGCCCATTTTCTATTTTATTTTCGCCATTAAGTTTCCGCTTAGATATTAATTCTGTTCCCAAAAGAAAAACTTGATGCTAGTTTAAATTAAAACGGAGCTTATTACTAATATATTAATATGCTACCTATTACTTATTACGATACTCCTTATTAGCTGCCAACCCATTATATATGGTACCCACTCTATTTTTTTTTTAAACCTATATTCATTTTACTTAGTTGCCGCATTAAATACATGCCAATATATAATAGAAGTACAGAGTTTTAATTCCTGAGCAGTTTTGTCTTCAGTTATACTTTTATAGGAAGTCAGGAATTTAAGATGGGTGAATTTCAAATAAAATTATTTTTTACCAAATTTTGGTAGAAAATGTTGTTTCTGAATTTTTTATAATATAAGTTGTTATGCAAATACGTACCTATTTAGTAACATAAAATGTAAGACATATTTATTTATTCCTGAAAGCTTCTAATATATTGTCGACACCAGAATTGGTAAGACACCAACATTTATAGCTGACACCAAAATTGTTTTAATTCAGCAAATTATAAACAAAAAAAAAGAAGCTTTTTTAATAGTGAATAAATGGTTCATTACGATAATAAATAAAACATAATGAGATACAAAAAATTACAACGGTTTACCCTTCAGCTTTTTTTATGATACTTTACCTATCTTCCTTTTCTTCGGAATTCCTCCAGTTTGACGGCATCATTCCGATGTTAAAATACGAGTATTTTCCTCCTTTCTGCCATCCTATCCCTCTCCAAGTACTCTCTGCGTGTGTCAACTTTGAATTTTTCTTTGTCATGCTGGATAACAAATCATGTCTAACTTTTTTTTTTTTGCCTATTGACAACCTAAATCCTAATATACTCTAATTCCAGGCCGAGTTAGCTATTACGGTTCTTTTTTGTTTTTCTTAGAGATACGTGCTTCTTAAAAATATTTTTTGGTATATTGTGATTGCTAAAATACCACCAAAACCAACAAAAATAGAATTTTGTTTAATATGTTTTTTAATTTAAAAAAACTACTAATTATTTAATAATTATATTTGTATCATTTTGAAAGCATACCAAACATTTTCATTATAAATATATATATATACATAACAACACCGACTTAGTTATAAATCGTTTTAAAACATTAATTGCAGGTTTTTTGTCCGATCATTACGAAAAGACTTACGTTTGTTGCGGGAAATCACAACAGGATGGCTCAAGTATGTCACTACTGCGTGTGAGCTGCTGGCTAAATAAAGTGAACGATGATAGTGTGGTCCTTCTGGATTTATTCTATACGAGCCCATTTATGATTTCAATACTCCCACCAAAACTTAAAATTTCGCGCGGACAGGTCTTTTCGATTTTCTCTTGCATAAAGTATTGCACTAAATATAAGAATAAAACTGTCATCAGATAGAAAAACTAATACTGAATTCAAATAGTAATTTCTAGTAGTGGACGCCCCACCAAACTTAAAATATTGCTAAATAAGGTTTTTTTTTTCTAATTACTAAAATGTTTTCTACTAAAATTTACAGCCTGATCAAGATAATTATGTACTTACGTCTACTTTCTTTAAACAAAATCAACTTTATTGTACGTTTGGTTTAAGATATGATTTTCTGCAACGCCGCCTTTAAATTATGCTCGAGAAAATCACCCATATTCCAGTTTGAAGATCAGATGGAAATAATATTTTTTGTAATTTTCAGAATAATGCAAGTTGTAGGAACAGATAGAGACGTGTCTAAGGAAGATTTAAGGAAGTTAGTATATACAGAAGCAGTGATTAAGGAGAGCCTTCGAGTGATACCGACGGTACCAGTTATATTAAGATCTATAGACAGAGATGTAAAACTAAGTAAGTTTTTAGTTGACCGGTAAACAGTCCGCGGCCTAATCGGTGCCAGCGCGCCACAACCGTCAAGCCCCGCTGGCTCCGAAATTGACACGCATAGTGTCGCCTTTTCGGTGCCAGCGGGCCTTGACGAAAAGGCGACACTGGTCCTTTACCGCAAAATGCGTTTTTTCCTTGCTTCATAACCGCAGCACATAATATACAGTGTGTGGTGGTAGACAGCTAAATTAGGGGACTAGCACAAAATATGTAAGATAGTCGTTTTACGTCACATGTAGCTTATCTCTTCATGGGGATTTGATTTGTTTTGTTAATGTTTTATATTAGTAGTCCTTTTATTATCTAAAATATACATAACTACGGTTAATAATTTTGAGCATTTGGCTTTTGTAAATATTAATTACTTTGACTACTGGACAGTAGTCGTTTATCCCTTCGTCCTCAGTCTTTTAACCCTTGACTTTGTTACACCATTTCTTCTCAGGGGTACTCGGTAATGTCGACTCCATCTAGCTTATTTTTTATCTTTTTATGACATGTAAAATATGTTGTTCTGATATCCTATTCAGATCTACAGAATAAACAATTTCATTTCAAAATGAATCAAAATAAAATAAAATTGTTTATTCTATGAAATAGTACACACAGGCCAAATAGTTATCGAAACTAATGAAGTGGTTCGGCATTCAATTAGGTACGCGCGGGGGAGGTCATGCCTAAAGTTTACGTATCCTTATCCTTACATTATTATAAAACAAAGTCCCCCCCGCCGCGTCTGTCTGTTTGTCTCAACGCGATAAATTCAAATAATACTGAACGGATTTTTACCAATGGACGGAGTGATAATTCATTAAGGTATTGTGTAAATGGGCTGAAATATGACGATGATTGTTAAATCTGTCGGAAAAAATAATTCCAACTGAGAGCCTTACTGGCGTGTGCCGCGTATACCTTAAGGGATACATAAAATTAATGTTCTACAGGATTGTACATCTTAAAAAGTTCAACTAAAACGTTCGCAATAATATTATGTCTATTTTCTAAGGATTAGTAACCATTTTTATGTTCCAGATTTTGTTAAAAATTTAATAGTTTGTTCCGAAGCTATTTTAATACGGTATTGTACTATAAAAACCCATATGCTATAAAATATGTTATTAAAAATGGGCATTAAATTTAGATTAAAATATGCCTTGACATCATAATTATATCATTTAAATGAATACTTTTAAAGATATAATCATATTCAAAATTACTCGTAACAAAATAATTATGGTTGATGGCGGCGCATAAGCCTACTAAAATATTCACGTATGAATCATATTCCACTGAATATAGAATCTTGAACAAAAATCTTACCTATATAATACCGACCCTAATTACTTGTCTACCACTATTTATTATTATCTATATTAGATTAGCTGTAAGCCTTAACTTTTTTTTTAGAGAATTACACGCTGCGTGCTGGTAGTCAGTGTGTCTTGTTACTACATGGCTTGCATCGTCATCCATCTTGGGGGCCTGACGCCGACCAGTTCAGACCAGAAAGATGGCTGGATACCACCACGTTGCCGACCAACAATACTACTGATGCAGCTTTTAGTTTTGGCAAGCGATCTTGTGTCGGTAGGTACTGGGTGTAACAAGACCCTCACTCACCTTGACCTTCAGAAAACAAGGGCCCAGTGCGGATTAGTGGATTTTATGTCTTCGAATTTTTGGTTCAAGGACATGCCGGTTTCCTTACGATGACGTTTCCTTTCACCAGTTTGAGAGTAAGTCGCGGCCGTTTCCGATGGGGCACCACTGCTCCAGACCATTACTGCTGCAAAATAATCTTGTAGCTCTATAACAGTTATTATAGAGCTACAAAATTATTATTTTACACGAACTGTTTATCTCAAGGTAACAGTTATCGTGACCTCAAGGTCAAGGTCATCTGGGTCTGTTACAAAAGGCCTGTTATAAAAACTGAGTGCAGGTTAATAATTTACATAACAGTTCCAATTTTATTGTTACAGGTAAAATATATGCGATGACATCAATGACAATCGCAGTAGCGCACATGGTGCGCAGATACTTCATCACTGCAGATCACACCAAGATGCAATCTCAATTCAACGTCACACTAAATGCAGTGTCCGGACACGAGATTACCATAGAACGAAGAAGTTAAAAAACTGTGATCTAAGAGCACTAATTATATACTTCTGCCCCCGCCAGAAAAAAAGACGCATCTAAATTTTTTTCCAGATTGATGTAAAAATACAGGCAGATGCGCCTTTTTTTTTCTGATTCCGGCAATATATGTAACTCAAATCTGGAAAAAATGTTAGATGCGTCTTTTTTTCTATCGAGGGCAGACTTGAGCTAATAAGTTATAGAAGAATTTATCTTATCATCATCTTCATCAATATCTTGTCCTTATTCCAATTTATTTGTGGTCGGCTCAGCAATGGTCTTTTTCTTCTATTCTTCTCTATTAGTCGTCATTTCGGTAGTCATCTCCTTTCTAGGCATATCATCTCGAAGAATTTATCTAACTCAAGTATTTTATTAGATTTCTCATTCCACGGAATTTTATTGTAATGTTGATAAATGTATGGTGATCAAATTGTATGGAAACTAGGTGGTTCATATTATGTACAATAAGCAAGATATCTGTGTAACGTTAAAAATATTTTTTCTCTATAAAAACCTCCATTTTGATTCAGTTTATTTTATTTATCTAACCTGTTTTCCCTATTTATAACTATTTCGTTATTTTAACTCATAAATAGATCCCTGAAATATACAAATGAAAAATTATACATAGGCCATGATGAATGTGTCGTGATGACCCAGTAGTTAAGACCTCGCCTGTCTGCACGAGGTTGTGTGTTCAAATCCGAGCAAGTACCAACGTGACTTACAAGAAAAAAAGGTACATGGGCGGATTATAGCTTATTTTTGTGTGTAAATGTGTGCCGCAAATGTAATTGTGTTCATTTACATCCATAAAAAGACAGGTACCAACTTACTTGATATATATAAACTTAAAATAATAGGCAATTTTGTAACTTTCCATAGCAGTTTTGTACTCTGAAGTAAAACAATAAACCTGTACAAACCTGATTGTTAGCAAAGTTAAGAAGGTCATCAACAAGATGAACCCATTGCTTTTATGTGGTCTTGTGACCAGTATCAGTTACCTAGATGCTGTTTTGGTTTTTTATTTATAATACTTTAACAACTTAAGATTAACGGTCGACATAAAATTATTTTATAAGGCAACTGACGTACTGAGGTATTTAATGAGTTTTTTGTTTTTTTTAACTTACCTATAACTGCGACTTGCTCTTTAAATTCGTACCCGTTTAAACTGAAAACCTTTTGCATATTAGACTAGTATGCCTAAATGTCGCTTATTTAGCTTCGAACATGTAACACCTCGTGATGTAGTTAATGTTTTTAACACACTCAAGTCTAAAAACACTGGTAATTACTGGGGCATCTCCATTAAACTTTTAAGTAATATAATAGACATCGTAGCCCCCCTGTCTAGCTGTTACTTTAAATAAATGTGTTGATTTTGGAACTTTTCTTGACCTCATGAAGAGTCGTGTACGTTCTACCTGAACACGTGTTTTACCTGTAACAGTAGCTGCACGAAATCGTTGCTAGGAGGCTTTCCTTAACTTTTTTAGTAATAGCTAACTGCATTCACAGGTTTTGGCAAATGCTACAGTCATAGAAAAACGTTAATTCTTACATTTTATTTTTGGGATGCTAATCGATGCTGTTTCGTATAACTATTCACAAACTCTTTTGGATCAACTGAGGTTAGAGTACTAGAAAAGTCACAAATAGCAAAAAAAATAGAAATATTTGGCTTTATCGCATACTATAATTTATTAGAACATAAAAACCTTGCATACACAATAAGGTATAACAATTATTTTATTTCTATGGATAACCAGAATAAACATTATAGCTCTGGTGCTAAGCTGAAATGGTTTCTGGGAGTTCTACTCTACCATTCAAAACAGTGTACCTATACTATCGATTAGAAGAATAAAAAAGCGATGTCTTTATTTTGAGGCATTTATCACACTGTGTGACGTCAACTTTACCAAAGTAAAAATAAATGGTAAATAGTCCTACAAGGTGAACTGACAACCGATACCTTAAGGCAATAAGAAAAACCGGTCAAGTGCGTGTCGGACCACGCACAATGAAGGGTTCCGTAGTTGGGATGAATTTATCGCAAGAACAAACTTAACATTGTAATTGAATAACATGATCTCCCATACATTCCGTATGGGAGAATGTTTTTGCAACCGCAAATTTAAGTTGGTCGATTATTACTCGTTAACTTGTAAAGCCTACGTAGCTGTGATAGTTTTCCTTTTAATTTCGTTATACTGCGGTGAATTTTTTCACATATCCAAAACAAAAACACCTAACAAAAATTAACACTTTTAAGCCTAATATTTCGCGAACGGATCCCTGAATTGAAAAATGGTTTTCACAAACTTGCAATATTTTTGAACCTTTCCAACGATACCCCACACTATGGGATAGACGAGAAAAAAAAACATCCATCAGAATCATGAAAATATTTTACCATCTTGTTGGTGTGATTAATATGTATACTCATGCCAAATAACAGCTTTCTATTACTAACACTCTCTGACTAAGCCGCGGACAGACAGACGGATAGACAGACAGACAGACAGGTGGACATGGCGAAACTATAAGGGTTCCTTGTTTACTACGGAACCCTAAAAAGCAATAAGGTTAAGATATTGTTTTACAAATTAAATAAAACAATATAAAATTGTTATAATATATTTAACAAAAAATATAAATACAATTATCTACAAAAATAGTTGTGTTAATTTTTTTATTATTCAATTAATTGAAATTCATTGAGCAATTTTTTTCAAGTTAAATAAATAATTACTAATGTCCTAGTGACTTGGTGGTACTACAACTAAAGAAATAAATAAATTGATTCAAACCGACTGCCTTCGAGTGATTCATAGAGAGAAACTTCAAATATTTGAGAGCAAAATATTTTATTTTGTTCTTTAATTGACCGGTGGAGAGTTTTAAAATAGTTTTCATTTTGCAAGTTTTCCTTTTAATGCTATTGAATTATGGACGTTATGTTTTATCTAATAGATCATTATTTCTTTGAGCCATTTTAATAGTTTTTAAGTTTTTGTGAAAATGACAACCGTCGACCTCAATGCACAAAAAGTATCATAAGAAATTAGAAATATAATCGATATTCCCATATGAATCGAATCAAAGCCAGTCGTTAGTTAATAAATACTTAAAAATTAAGAATAAATACCGTCTTGCTACTAAAACTATGTTTTGGACGTAGCTGTCATAACTAAACCTCTTAGTAAATGCAAAATGTAGTAAATTACTAACAATAAAAACTTCTGTAGTAACTTAACAGTAAGTATAGTTGATCTCGTAATTCCTTTACCGCATTTGACAAGAATCCGCTGAAAATTTAAATTTAATCAAAGTTGGAACTATGGAACTGTCACATAGACAAGTATACCTTGTCGTTTTATGACGTGCAAGTGGCGTTTTCCCTCTTGAAGAGAGGAGGTCTGTGTCCTAGCAGTGGGAACATTATAGGTTGATTATACTAACCACGAGAAGACGAAGATGCTAAGTGACATTCAATCTTAGAGTGATAAAGAAATTACGAGGCGGACTGTACAATATAATTCTACCGATAGTCTCCGAATAGGTTTCGTCAAAGTTCGGTATGCTCTGTCCTTTGCTAAATAGTATATTTGTTATTAATAGTTTATATTTATAGTTATTTGCTATGTAGAATAGTAAGAGAAGGACAGCTAATGCCATTCGGAAAATGGTAAAGCACTTTCGTTGTCCTTCGTAGGCTCAATTTATTGACCATAAACGTAAGTATTATACAAATAGTATAACTAAGGTACAATAGAAAAACATGGCTCATTTACACATACTTAATTACAAAATTTTTGATTTAATGCTTAATATGAATTAGTTTCCAAATAGTTTGATCGATAACAGATTTTAGATTATGCCACTGCAAATCAAATATTGCAGGGCTTTGGAAGTGGTCTGAAAAATACTAATAGTTACTTACATTTTGTAGGTAAAAACATACATACATATACTCACGCGTTTTTCCCATAGGGGTAAGCAGAAACTACAGAACACCTGCTAGGATCCTTACATACCCCTTTGTAGGTATTTGTTTTTAAATAAATAAAATAAAATTAGTTTCAAGAATTACTAACGTAATTTAGACGAACATTTTTACATTATTTTTAAGGTTCCAAAATAAATAAAATATTATTTAAACAAACCTTCTTCCAATCAAATTAATAGTATCAATTGAAATGTTGACTATTTTAATTATGATAATATTGTTAGAAATGAACAAACCTTCCAATTTCTGGAAATATTAGGCGTGCTAAAAATGTTGAAATTCATTGTAAAATAAATTACATTTATATATTCCACTTAGCTCAGTCTTTGCAAAAACTGAAATGCGTTATAATTTGCAAAAATTTAAATGCATAATTTATTTGCAAAACTTGAAATGCATATATGATTTGCAAAAAATTAAATCATTGTAAGGGATTTCATTTTCTTTTTCTATTGAAATCTATATTGCAATTTGGGTATGCTGTTAGACAGTCTTTCTGCTCTTGACCTTCGCGAGCTGCTTGGACATATCTATAGTAGTGTATAGCCATTGTGCTGTCCGCTGCTGGAACGAGTTCATTGGAATCTCTGAAAAAAGAAAATTCACAATGTTACTTCAAGAGTCTTTCACAATAATTATAATTATGAACACATTAAACTTTGTAATTTAATCCTGGTATTGTCATTAACTACTGTAACTGTAGATATAAAAGTTGCTGGTGTGCGGAACGTATAATTAAGTATCAATAGGTCACATCTTTTTTAAAGAAATTAATTAACAATGCATCCAAAAGCAGCGAAACAATCAGCGGCCATATTGCTAACGCGATCTTGTACAGACAACCTTTGGATGGTTTAAATTAGATACCTAGTATTTCGTTCTAAAAAAACACGTGCGCCAGTGAATTATTTTATGAAAGTTATGCATTGGCCTACTGGATCAAAAGCCCTCTCACATTAAAAAAAGAAATGTTAAACCTTAATAATATCAAGCAATTTAATATAAAAATTTGGCATATCAAACTGTCTTTTTAAATAATATCTGTCCATGCCCTTAATTTTCAAAATGTTTATACATGGTACAGTTCCGGAATCAAACTAGATAAGCAAGTTACATGCATAGAAAGCTCAAAGCATAAAGGTGATTTAAATGAGAGCATTCGAAAGGCAATTAAAATTCTTCAAAATCTATTTGTGTAACAATTGGGCAAAAGGCTAGTCAGATATATCTTTGCGGCGTCTGGTGAAGAAATATACATAATTCGGATATTAATGAAGAACTAATAAATAACAGGATATGGAAATATGAAAATCGTTCCTAAATGTCAGACTAAAGGTAGCTATCGAATACCTAAGTATATTTGACATAATTATTTATTAAATTATTATGATAGTAACGCAAGTAAAGTTGATAGATTATCAGAAACGTATATGAATAGAATAACATAACCGTATGGTTAATAACAATGACAAGGAAGTAACAGAAAAGCTAGATGAGGGAAATATTTAGACCTTGTAAATACAGAACAACGTAAGAATAATCTTCTAGGTATTCCAATAGAGCTTCGTGAACTTGACTCATGGAAGAATGCGCATTTGATACACCACATCGATTTGTAGATCAGTAGGAATTTATGTCAAACATTAAAATAATGCTTTTATAATACACACGCTGATTAGAGTCGTGCTAATAACTTCACTCTTATGTCTCAACCATTACTGGCAGAATATATTTCGGTGGATAGCTTTGGTTAAGGGAATGTCAACATCAAGCCAGAAAAAAGCTGAATCATCAATATATCAACATAATTTTTTTGCCATGTTTTATTGGTTAATAGAATTTCTTACAATGCTGTTAGTGTCATTTTGTTTGATTGTTTATTGTTTCCCAAAAAATTACACAATACCTGCAATAATCAGTATTTGACAAGCTGCAAAACAGTTTGTTTCAAAAAGTACTTTCTAACTTAACAGAGTATTGTCTTAGAAGAGTATTTTATTTGTCGTCTTAGGGACTGTACTTAGCTATTTAAATTTACCAGTGATAATTGACTTTAAATCCAAGTGCAAGAAAACAAAATGTCAAACTGACACCCGAATACTGAAACGCCACTCAAGACTTAAGCATTACTTAAAACTCGTTTAAAGCCCTTTGATTGGTTGACACTAGTTTTAAGTAATGCTTAAGTCTTGAGTGGCGTTTCAGTATTCGGGTGTAATCCAGCTAAACGAAATCGTTTTACTATCAAAGCGTTCTTAACCATCAGTAAGTCATTAAACCTTGTAATGACTACAACCCGTGACGAATGACGAATAGTAATGACACGTGCCGCGTGGATTACTGTCATTTTTCACAAATACCGTCATTCCACGCCACATGGAGCAGTCGTGAGCAAATAGGGAGGAACATTGGTGATTTGTGTCACTTGAATTAATGGTAGCACAAAAAATGTGAGTATTTAGCGCAATCATTCAAATCAAATAAGACCATAAGCTTATTACTTGAATGATTGCGCTAAATCTCTTACGTCGTTGACCTTCCTAGCGTACTAAGGTAGGTACGCTAGGAAGTTTTTAAGTGCGTGACTGGATTTGACAGACCAACTTTTGACTCGCAACCCACGAGTCAAAAGTTGGAAATAGAAGGAGAGTAAAACTAAAATTTTGCGTCTTTACTATAAATAATTATGCAACAAAGGCGTGTTTTGCTTAGTTATTGGTAAAATTATACATCCAGTCAACGTAAACCTGACCTCACAAGATAGTATGCATCGCTTTATATTATACCCGAAGGAACATCGACTTGCAAACTGTTACCAACTCAGTACGTTCATACACAAGTGCATTACCTACACTGGCAAAATGTATGGAACCATTAATACTGAATTCATGATACAGTTTGCATATCGATGTTCCATACACCATGTATAAATTTCGTAATAATATTCTTGTGATTATCGAAATATTCAGCGCTGTACTTACTTGCTAAGATGACCTGAGACTAAGTTACTGTATGGCGTATGCTTAAAGGGGTCCCCGTACAATGAGCAGACGGCCCGCTCTCGGCAACCGAGGTCGTTAGCTCCCATCTGACTCAGCAACCCATCCACTGTCTCAACCAGCGTTCCGTAGAACTTCTCCGCTGCTATCGTTTCCTGAAAAGTTAATTTTTAAATTGACTACTATGTATGTTTCAAGTATATCCTATATTATTAAATAAGCAATATTTGTATGTATATTTGTAACCACGTTCTCGAAAACGGCTCTAACGATTAAAGTTGAAATATAAGGGTAAAAACGGGGGCGAAAAATCGATCGAGCTAGGTCTCGTATCTGGGAAAATTCGTTTTCTCTACTAAGCCTAATGTTTAGAACAAGATAACCTTAGAATAATGACATGGCAGGTACTAATTATAATAAAAACCTATATTGTCCCATAGCAGAGCAAAATCCTCTTCTCATATCGAGAACGCATGAGCATTGATCACCATGCTTACTCAAAGCGAATTGGCGATTACAGACTTATATTAATTCTGAGTCCAGATTTACTCATGATGTTTTCCTTCACTGATGTTAGTGATGTCCAAGATAACAACTATTATATTTTTGTCTCTTTTATTTATTTATTTAACGGTTTATGTACACACATATAAACAGACAAGAAAAAAGGAACAGGAAAATACGTACAAAGGTGATGCTTATTTCTAAAGAAATCTCTTCCAGCATACCTGCGATAGGAAAGTAGTTAAAGAGATGCAGACAACGTGTGTAAGAGTAGAAGAGAAAAAAATATCTCCTGCTTCCTTTTATGTAGGTAAGTAGTTTTTATAGAAGTTTAAACAGCATTAACACACCAATTTATGCTTCTACTGAACCACCAACCATCAAGATTTATAGAATTAAATATACCCTATTAAAAGTAACCTTGATATGTCAAAGTCAAATAATTTATTTCAAATAATATATAAAAGGAAGTTTTGAACGTCAAAATTTACAAAAACATTGACTTCTATTCTAATCGCCCCTTCCAAAAGGTAGTTTTGTATGGAGAAGAATGGGCAAGAAACTCCAGTTACTCTTAAAATATTTTACAATATTTTGTATACATATATAATTATGTGTGACAATGCACCTAGAATAAAATAACTATACCACAATAGGTAAATAAAAGACAAATAAAGCAATTACAGGTAAATTAATTATGTGATATTTGCATGGTGCTCACTTATTTACAAAAATTGTAAAAGGCTACGATTTTCCTAAAATTGTAAAGTAATAAGTCAGTGCGTGAGCTAAAGAAATCACAGAATGTAAAATCAATGTCATAAAAATAATAAACTATACCTACAATTAATTTTGGAAACCAGGCTGGTTTCCATATGGAACCATATATGTTGTATGGAACAGGACTAGCATGTTTCCAAGTATTTATATCTTGGATATACTACTTACCTACATACAACTAGGTACTTACTTGGATAGTTAAATAATTACAGCGCTTTAAACGCTAAACACTTTTTCTTAAAACACATGTAACTATAGATCAAATATACACCACTAATCTATTTGAATAACATCTTAAAAGAAAGTTTACTAGGAGACGGGGGGGGGGGGTGTTTTCGGGGACTCACCGCGAACTATGCGGCAGACAGTTCTGACTCACCGCGAACTATGCGGCACCCGGTTCCGACTCACTGGAACCACAGCTGGTACTGTGAAGCATCGCAACATACAAGACTCAGCCCACTATCGACCTCCGGTCTCCGGAGGGGAGTGATGTGGCGGCATCTACAGCGCCACATGCGAACTTACGCATCAAAGACTTCACGTCACACAACATCCTGACGTCACTCAAATCCTGCATCGCGCAATTAGAGTTTACCGCGCGGTGGACATATATACAAGCTCACGACTTCAACCTCTGGGCAATTGCCCGCCAGACATGACACCCGTCTGGTCGGAGGATCCTCCCTTTTCTATGGTGGATGAGTGAACTTTACACCCTGTTCCTCATACCCCTAAACTATTATGAATTTATTATCAGCTTTCAATACCAGAAAAGTAAGTGCCAAAGAGTCCATCCATATTATAACTTACTGGATCCAACGCAGACAAAATCTGTTGCTGCTGTTTAACTAATTCAGTTTCTGTCTTGATCCGGTTTGTCTCCTTCAGCTTGACTGCAGATACCCTCAGTATCTCGTCCCTGACCGGAGAAGGCGGAGCCCGAGCTGCTATCGATGCTGCTCGAATCTGAAAATATTGACATAGATGGGGTTAGAGATCTTTTTTTTTTTCTTTATTTGTTTATAGGGGCCTATGGTAGGCCTAGGTATCCTAAACAATTATACTTTCACAAGACGTGGGCCATGAATTTGAACAAACCCTTCGCATCGTCGCCATTTGGTTGGGATATAATTGTATGGAACATGTCTACATCAGTTCTGTTCAAATTCAGGGACCTTACTAAATTATTTCTACTGGACGCATGTTGGACGGACATATTTCATCAATAAAAATGTTGTAGGTCTTTGACAACTCCACATTACTCACAATTGGGTGAGCTTATTGAAATGTAAAAAACTTAAGGCCTTCATGAATGACAATGCTTTTATGTGTCTAGTTCATTAGAGGCAGCTACCCCTTAAGCTAAAGACAAATCATTTAATTTCAAGTAGGCCATTAAACGGCACTTTTAAATGATAAAATTTACAATAACTTAGAAATGATTTTAGTTGCTCCTTCCAGAAGCTAGTTCCAGAAATTTGCAGACTTTTCCAACAAGGCCGTGTAAATACACGAATATTAAAACCCGGCCAAGTGCGTGCCGGACCACAATTAGGGTGGGGAATTCATCCGAAGGATAAACTTAACATTGTAGTTGAAAAACATGTTCTCGCATACATTCCAACTGCAAATGTTACTTTTGTACACACAATATTCGGAGATTTACCATGTTATTTTAAGACTCCTTATAGGTTTTCCTGTAATCTATAAGTATAGAAGTATTTGTATTTTTTTCAAAAGTTTAGGTTTAGTAGTTTCGGTGAAAAAGGGGGGGGGGGGAATGGTCAATTTTTGTCTATTTTCTTAAATCTTTTGAAAAGTATTTATTTTAAAATTACAAAAAATATATTTGAGATCCTCAAAATAAGTCCTCTCATATTTATGTCACAGGGTAGTTACCAAAAGTTTTTTTTTAATATTTTTCAATTTGACCATGAAAAGTGACCCCTATATCAAAATTAATTTATTTTCGCTACACATGCTTAATTGGGTCATAAAAATTGAAATAAGTACCAAATTTCAACTTAATCGGTTCATTAGATTCGGAGCAAATTGGATGTGACAAACGGACAGACGAGTGATCCTATAAGGGTTCAGTTTTTTCCTTTTATGGTACGGAACCCTAAAAAAGGGAAATAATTATGAGTTGATGACTGTGGTTTAATGAAGTGGCTGCTCGCGTTAAAGACTCTAATAATTACTCAATGGATAGGCTAAGTGAAAAAGGTGCTGCAAAACTCAACACTAAAAATTCACCATGCGCTTCTAATGTCACTTATAGAAATAGAAAGCAAGACTTTTCTTGTATTTCTTGCATTCACTGCATGTTTCTGTTACATAGCTCTACCAGTAGTAAATGGAATCCAATCTATATTATCACCACAATGACAAAGCATCCACTTTCTAAGCATCATTATGCAAAATCATTGCAATTAAATTAAGCTCTCATTTAACCAATTTATAGCAATAAATTGGTTAAATGACAGCTTCATTAAACGTCACTGCTCACCCAGTTATCACTAATGAGCCAGGTACAGATTTATCATTGGTATACGTTGATACTGGTAAGACAGTGGATATTCTAGAATGTTGAATAAAGAAACCTGCAGTGCTATTCTGTAACCATCTCACCGTGAAAACTTAGGTGAAGTGAGCGTGGAGTGAGCTGTCTTTCCACAGGGATTGACACTATTGACAGCTCACTTCACCCAAGTTTTCACGGTGAGATGTTTACAGAATAGCATGGCTGTTGTATTGGTTACATGACTGTGAGAAATATATAGGGGTTGCAATTTTTAGTTTATCTCTTACGTCGTCTCGCTGGGCTCCGAATTTTGTGATCTTTCGGTAAGCTAACTTACTAATGTGCATTAATTGACATCATCAAAAAGATCGCTATAAAAATCTTCCTCTTCGCATATCCCATCAATACTTAAATGCCTGGGAAATAAAGTTGCCTATGCTTGAGAAGTTGAGAGCTAGTGATCGTAGATTTAATTTAGTAACCGTGTCTAGTATTTAAATTGT
The DNA here is from genome assembly GCA_914767755.1 of Agrochola circellaris. Taxonomy (NCBI): domain Eukaryota; kingdom Metazoa; phylum Arthropoda; class Insecta; order Lepidoptera; family Noctuidae; genus Agrochola; species Agrochola circellaris. Next base: position 15,243,995 of record OU611863.1, on the reverse strand, counting down.
TATAAACTTACCAATGCTTCCTTTTCAACTGACAGCGGATCTTTCGGCGTTGTCTTTTTGTTATTTCGATAGTACGGATTCGGAGGTCCTAGGGGTCTGAAAAGTAAATACGAAATGATTATTATACAGATCAGTCCATCAGTGATTTTTTCCCGTATCAAAATATTTTATTTCACATAAACATGGGCACGAAAACATCAGGAGATAAGTGCATGGTCGTTTCATATGGAGGAAAGAAACTCAACGTTTGCTTTTTTTTTAAATTGTCTTTTACAATGTAAAGGCATCATTCAATGTTTAAAAACATATAAAATATTTTTTTTTTTATGATAAAGCTTCCACAGAACCCAACAAGAACTATCATAACTTTCATCATTCCATATTCATCGTCAACCTAGATCAAAATTGACGTGGGAGGGTTTTGTCTTTAACCGGTAAAGCCCTGGGTGACCCTCAAGCACGTCAATTAGCACGTTAATTAGTTGTTTATCAGGCCTTTAACGGTTAAAGCGTTTTATTGTTTTTCCCTTTACGAGTTAAGTAGGTCTCCAGACCAAGCTTATATTATGCTCAATGAGTCATTGTTTTCTTCAATCATTTAATTCACATCTATAAAACAGTTTTAACTAGACTTTATATATTCCGTTCTAAGATTTTTAACGATCTTGGTCAGGAAGTAAAATCAGGTGATTACTCTCCATGGGTCATAAAGTAATTTCTCAATTAGTGCACAGCTAAAATGGGCCATATTTATATCGCGGTGATAGATCAAACAAATGCTTACCTTCCAGCATTGTTGGCCGCCACTCTCTGTGGTACATTAGATGATGCTGCCACACTTTGGGGTATGTTGTTACTTGCTGCGTATTCTCCTACGTTCATTGACGGTCCTGAAATATAAATGACTTATTAAAAATCTTATCTCTAACATTAGAAGTTTCCACAGGTTACAAAGATTCTTAATTTGATAGGTAATAGGTTTGTGTTGCCTTTCAATTAAACTGCAATACCAAGCCATTCATTTGCAGTGACGTGACGGAATGATCTTTAAAAGTAGTATTCACATTACCAAATTCTCGTACCATCCCTCAGGACTAGAACTAGTTTAGTAAGTAAGACTACATTTAAAGAATGTCTGAGTTGAGTAAGAATAAATATATAATGGAGGCCGATAATAGTCAATCTATAGATAAAAATGCAGTTTTCTTACCTGGAGCCAAGCCGAGTCCCCAAGCGTTAATATCGTTAGCGTCACCTAGAGTCGGCTTGAAGTTCGATATCGCATTACGATGAATGTCTCCTATGATGTAGCTGTAGGAAACGATCAAATTATTATTTTTCATTGGCCAGGTTATCGTGATCCTCTTGCTCTGATACTGTAGCCATATTTTTTATTTATTCATTTAATACTTTAAGCATACAAATGTACAGAGTATATTTTCTACCAGTCAACCTTTGGGTGATGCAGAGACAAACAGTGGTACATGCCACAACGAAAATTGTGGAATACTTTTAAATATCTTGTCTTTTATGTTTGTTTCATTTTCAATATGTCTGGAGCAGTTTGCAAAAAATAAGGCTAGTTTAAACCTACATTATTTTATTCACCGCTGAAATATTAAATATTTCGTTCTTGGCCAAACCTCTATGGGTAAAACCTGATAAAGGCGATTACTCAATGAAATAATGTTTAGCCCACTAGTTTTCAGGGCGCTCACGCCTTAAATTTCACTCAATAATTATGATAAATGTTGATGTGTAACGATGATCTTTGCCCCCCCTGGATTTTGCATGCCTAAGTACTGTTGTCGATCAAAGTTATGTTACAGTCACGTTAAGACTTACTTTACAATACTTACAGTATCAATCAATAGTACAATACAGTATAGTATTATAATGTATTAGTTTTAGTAAAAATCGGGAGAGAACCTCCTCCTTTTTGAAGTTTTGAAGATGGTTAAATATACGCGAACGCAGCAGCAATATCAAACTATGTAAAACATGTGCGGAGGGAAATTTCTGATTTGCCCCCCCCCCCCCCCCCCCCCCCTGGGCCAAACGCTGGGTACGCCCATTGCAAATGACTTAGAAATGGCGAAAGCAAATTTTTACGGCATTACTACGATAGGTACTTTAATCTTTATGGGTGAAATGTTAATCAATTACATTTATATGCAAAATATGAAAAACAACTTTCGAATTTGCAAAAAAATGTATATCATATTTTTGACGTCGTTGCATTTGGATTGGTCATCAATTCAAATCTTTAAAATTGGCATTCTAAAACTCTCTTGAATTAGTTCTTAGTTGGAAACCGGCTAAACTTTTTGACATACTAAAAATAGCATAGACATAATCTCATAAGTACTTACTCAGTGCCAAGTGGAGCGCCAGAAAGAGGCCAGTTGTCATTGTCATAATGGTCCGATGACGGTGGCGGACCCTGACTATGAGGTCGTACCACCACTGATGATGGATGCGATGCATGGCCTGAGTATGCTGATTGGTGACCATGAGGATTCTTAAATACAAAGTAGTTAGAATTTAATTATAATGGAAAATTTGAAACAATGCACTGAAAAAAAATAGAAATAGAGAAAGAAATGCTAAAATTTCGTAGTTTATGGCTGAGTAGGCCATTTCTTCGCAAGTGATAACATGTTCTGTTAAGGATATTAAATCTCATTACCTTATTATGGGCTTCAACATAAATGGATAATAGTACCTATGTGTCAATTCAAATTACATTATAAAAGATAGATCTGAGAATTTAGGTAGACTATAATATAAGTGCATACAGTAGAGAGAGTAGAGAGAGAGGTGAGAGGGGAGTGAGTAGAGTAGTGTGTATAGTGTATATAAGTGCATATTAAAATTTAAAAGTCAAATGCTTCGTTGCACAATTTTTCGGTTCTCATGACTTTTGAAGCTAGGTGAATATTTTAGAAAAGGAAAGTGCAAAATTTATTTCTAAAAATACATGTTGCTCGAGTTCAAATTCATTTCTAATCGCAGTGGTTTGACCGCTAAACTGTTGCGTGTCAACTGTCTAGTTTATGTTTGAATTGGTAGGAATTACTTCGTAATTGTAACTAATCATTTAAAGAAAATTGTAAATTAAAATGATGACTACATTTATTTTAATTCTCATGATAACAAGACATTGTTATATAGTTATAAGACTTTTAATTTTAATTTATAACAAAAAAGTGTTGATATTGCATTAATTGAACGAATAACATGCATAAAAGAATGTGAACCGATAAACTAATGCTTAAAAATGTTTTCCTAGTGATGAATGAAACCAACTTTTACGCGTACATTGACTTTTTAGAGAATTTAAAGACACTACCGAATACTTTCAATCGTATAAAATGCAATACAGTCATAATTGGCGTTATCGTGAAAACGAAAGACGATGTGCACGCAATTTATGATTGTCACGATAAAAAGTATGATGGTGCACGAACTTATGTAAAAAACGCGGTAGAAGCGTTCGGTATATATTAATTGATTTATGATTCAGATTGAAAGCAGTTAAGTCTTTTACTGAACTTAAAGAATTATAATTAAGTCTTTATGACGGTAATAAATTATGTTAAGTGTTAGATATCTGGAAGTTGAAGTTAAAATCAAATGTATTTGGAGAAAAGGAAAATGTGAATACGAAACGAACAAGGTATAGACAATCGTATAAACTATAAGAGAATATGTATGACTGGGTATGATATAAAAAATAGGGAATAACCCAATACGGATTATAAAACCGTAAATATTAATACAGATCAGAAATCCGTAGGGATTTAATATTATTATTCATATTATTTTTAATTTGAAAGTAACTGTCTGTCTGTATGTATGTTACCTTTTCACGCCTAAACCACTAAACGGATTTTAAGAAAAACTTGCCAGGAAGTAGATGATATCCTAGGAAAGGACTTGTGCTACTTTTTGTCTTAAAAAATCCTTTAGGGGGTCATATAGGGGATGAAGTTTGCTATTGGAAACCCAGCATTTATTAAGTTACGGATATGAAAATTCAAATATTTGCTTTTGGTGAGAAATAAGGAATTATGTTTTACAGCGTTTTTGTAAAACCATCCCCCAAAGGAGTAAAAAGGAAGATAACTTTAAAATGTACCTTTTGTAATTTTGTAATGTGTATCACAGATTTTTTTGTGTATAATGTAGTACCTCTTTTTGAGACATTTAAGGGATTGGAATGGGATATATAGTCATATACCGTATCTTAAGATAACAAGGTACCTATTGGTCATAATCCGTAAATTGAGCTAAGATTTAGTTTTACTTTATTAAAACCGGTTCACTAGGTCAAAAGTTATTACAATTTATTATCTGTCAACTGTAACTGCTGAACGAATTTGGATGAAAGGTATACAGATAGTCCATGATTTGGGTTAGTACAGGATACTTTTATCCTGGTAGCACGTTCTCGTGGGATGATATCCGATATCCACGCGGGTGAAGCAGCGGGCAAAAGCTATTTAGATAATAAAAAACAATAACTAACCTTATGATGATGAGTAATCAAATGATGATGATGATGATACTTCGTCGTGTGATAGTTCTGGTGATACCAAGAGCATAGCTTGAAGATATGGCTCAAGGCAGGGAACACGAACAACAGGAGTTTCAAGAACATCTTCTTGGCAGTCGTCACTCCCATGATCAGAGGTAGCACGAAGACTAATTTGAGGGCTATGAGTTTGATGACTAAGATAATTGCTATGGCCGCTGTTATTAGTTTTTTCTTAATGTATTTTTCTGTAAAAAAATGAAATCATGTTAGTGAAAAACATACAAGACTCGATCTCTAGTAAATGGCTCATATTATGAAGCAGGGACTTTATGTAATTCACATATTTATGTCTGCATGCATTCCTTGATTTCGAAGCTCTAAAGTAAATACAACACTATTTAGAACTAAATGAGTGCACTCTGTAAAAGATTTATTTTGTAAACTTCGTACTTTTTAAACTTCAACAATGGCTACATCATCATCTACATAATTATGAACTCCTCCATTAAGATCTCATTTAATAAATGAATACCTATATGTTGTTCCAATAACTTACTTATTTTCTTAAAAAACAACCTCCCCACGCCATTATTCTCCTGTGGTTCCAGGTCTATGTGCACCAACGCGCCAGTCTTCGTCAGTGCCCTGGGGGACACCCTCAGCGTCGCTCCTTGGAAGAACGTCTCTGGTAACGTCAGTTTCATGTCGTGCGTTACTAGGAATTTGACGCTCTTGTCGTAGAGAGAATCTGTTATTTCTTCTAGTGGTGATTCTGGAACAAAATTATTAATTTTATTACTGCTTGTGGCAAAATAGTCATAGATTAAAAACGATAAATCATGTTGGGTTTTATAAGAATAAATGTGAAAATAATTCTTGTACATCTAAGTAGGGATTTTAAATTAAAGACCCTTAAACATTACAAAATGAAAAAAGTAAGAATACAAATTGTGTTAACCTCGTCAATTGTCAATCCTTAATAGTGGTTTTAAGACATAAAACTATGTAGCCACTGTTTACTTGAAAATACGAAATGAAGCCAGTCACTTAATAAAAAGAAATGCCAGAAATGCATGAATGCCAGAACACTAAACACCAAATTTATGCACTGAATGTACTCGATTTATTCGAACTACTTCATAAATTCGCACCCAAAGTGTAGTTCATTGCCGTGAGACCAGTAACTTTAATACAGTTGTTTTTGCTAAGCTTTTCATACATCACCGACACGTAAGCAAAAAACTATTCATACAAATTGTAATAGGTTACACGACACTTACAATGTATAGAAAACCAAGTTTCATAATATAATGAAAGAATGTCTTCCCACTCATTTCTCATTTCTCGATCTAACTTTTCCTAGACTTCACAATAGTGTTCATTTGTTTCTCAACATTATGATTTAATATCAATTTCCTCGAGAGTTTTAATTTCTCTTGTATTGTAAGCTTCGATACTTTCTTCCGGTATGCCACACGGTCTAGTTTTGCAGTCGATTAAGAACTACATACATTATTAATGCGTGACTGACAAAGATTGCCTCAGATGGTCGTTGATCAAACATTTTCAGCTTTGGACTTGTTGATAGACTTTGATTGAAAATCAGAAGACCAATCCTAAAAAAAATTAAAAATGTGCAAACTCTAGTCTCACTTTAATTTCAGCAAAAATCAATGTCAGAAACTTTGGGTAAACTAGAGTTATTTTTGTCAGATTTAAACTGAGATTAGAATGTGACAGGATCTGTTCTGCTTTTAGTTACTCGGTTTATTAACTCATAACCTCAATTTGCATAATCAAGTGGGTAGTAGAAAGCAAACCTTTGTGCTTATTTCCTTCACGTTTCTTTAGCTATTTACGTTAGTAACAGCAACTTATTACAACTGTAATAGTTTATGAGTCACGTCCGTCAAGGCTAGCCCTTCTTTTTTCCTTTGTTGTCATTTCATTATTTTATTGTATTTCCAGCTGAGGTAGTAAGACAATCAGAACGATTATTCCTCATGTAGATGCAGTTGCAATACTGCCTCAGTCGTATGGTCCATAACAATGTCACATAGGTACTATGTTTCTTTAATTTACCTTTAGTTAAAGGTGAACACGGTTTTAACAAGAACCGGAAAATGCTTAATCATTGATTTTTAACGGCAAGCATGAAAGTTAATGCAATTGACATCAATTTATTAATTCTACGCATCTTTTATGCTTAGCTATTTGTGAGACTGCCGTAAAGCTGTGGTTATTATTATGTTTATTGATGGGCAAAATGCAACGTCTTTACTTAACATTCACAGTGAGTGATGTAAATATAGTATTGTACATAGGGTTTATAATTCTATGAACATTGGATCAGTCTCGATATAACGATTTTTTCATTAAACATTTTCATTTGCCAGTCTCGTAATCCTCTCACACCAGTTTTCCATTACAAAATACTATCGCTGGTAGTGTGTATATAATTGTGTGGTTACGCATAGTAAATTGGACACGATACAGTATTATCCGACTTTAATAGCCTGTCATTTTGTTAGTCGCGTGATTTTTAGTTTTTTATTAGTTTCGTTATGGTATGAGTTTAATGTATTTTTGTGTTCATGATGTCTGGTCTTTAGTAAGCCTTCCGCATGGCAAAAACTAGAGCTGTGGGCGTTGACAAAAATTAAAGATATAGAAAGATGCATATACCGCATGACTTTTTTTACCGTCTCGAAAAAAATAGGGTATAATAGGTGAACGGAGTAGAAGCCTATGGCATAGAAATTTTAAGGCTTTAATTTTTTTCAATAACCTAGAATGAAATTGATTTATCGATAAATACCAAGCGTATAAAGTGAACTTTTCATTCCAGAACATTAAAAATAGAAAATAAAAAAGAACTCTACCCTCATACGCACCCTACTAGATGCACGGAATTTATCATGATATATGATGGATAGTTTTCATGTTTTTTTAAGGATATTTGGAACTTTTTTTTTTTTTTTTTATTGAAAAAAATTAAAACATTTAAATTTCTATGCCATAGGCTTCTACTCCGTTCACCTATTATACCCTTTTTTTTTTTCGAGACGGTAAAAAAAGTCATGCGGTATGTGAAGAAACATGATGGAACTTCTGTAGTTTCTGGTAATCATATAAAGAGGCGATGGAATTTAAACATCAGTCGTGGAAATAAGACAACAATAGGTCAAATAAACATTCTTACATATTTTTTTGACAATGATAGGAAAACCTCGACAACACGTAACGTAATATCTAACAAAAACATATCACTAAAGCCATTGCATGGAATCGTATACCAACTCTTGAAAATAACCAGAAAAGATGGATTTCCATCTTGCACAACGACACTAGAATAACCGTATCACATCACAGCAACCTGTTCAGCTCAAATACATCATATTGTTGCAACAAAATACATGAAATTTCTACCTTTCTTCTGTAGCCGCAACATCTATGTAGTTTAGAGGTGTTTGACGTGTTTGTCAGTCACCATGATAAGTTGCGGACCCTTTGTGGTTGACCACAGAACAAGTGCTACGTTCCATGGGTTACTGACCTAGTGAGAAATGGGCTTTTGTTGATACCTATGTATATTTATTTTATGATTTCTGATATCGTACCATGACATGCAAACACAAAGTTTTCAATTAGAAAATGGCTTTTCATTTTTTGCAAATGTTCGTTTTAGCATTTGCAATGCTTGAAAAAAGTGAGTGACTAAGCTATTCTTTTTTTGATAATGATAAGGTGGCTTAGTGAAAATGGGAAACGACTCTGATAAAACTAACTAAACTCTAATTAAAGCCTAAGCTTATAATAATAGGATAAATACAACAACATTTGAACGCATACATGTGGAAGCTTGTAAAATTGTCTTACCTACCTAATAGTTATAACTTAAAAAAAAAAAACAGGATCCGCTCAACTACATGTAGTTATTTATTACCTACGTCGAATACTATGTTATACAGAAAAAGCATTGGGAAGTTTCATGCAGAAAGTAACTAACGAAAAAAACTGTTACATATTAGGTACCTAATACAAAATGGTTGGTCGACTCTTCACGTGACCAGAGGGCTGGCCAATTTTTAGGTCAAAGAATCAGCATTGCCATCCAACGCGGCAATGCTGCCAGCCTTTTGGGCACTTTTCCCACTGACAGCGATGCCGACGAGTTTTTTGATGCACAATGAGCTCTTCCTTTATTTATTTTTTTCCTCTTTATACTTGTTTATAATTTATATATTTTAGTGTCAGTTGTATATTAGATCTAAGATCGTGTATATATTTTGAATTGCCCTGTAAATAAGTATACAAAATTAAATCCTCGGTTTTTTCCGTTCTTTTGAATAGCTTCGTGTATCCTAATATTTACGAAGAGAAACAGTAAAGCATCTACTGCAATAAATGTTTCAATCAACTTGAAAAGACGCTCAAGAAAAATAAGCACCTTGAACTAGGATTTGGATAAATTTAAAGAAATACGACTTTAACCAATGCTTTCACGACCTTTTAATAACTACAACGTACACACTACAGTACTATTATCACTGTTTTCGCAGCAAAAAAAACCCATTTCAAAATATTATGAATAAAATAATGGATATTGGACATCGATTTTCCTCCATTCTTAGCTCATAGAAATTGTAGCACCTAAAAAGACCATTAGAACATAGCTAACTTTTTCTGTAAACGCGACTCATGCCGCCATCGTAACAATGTTATAACAACAGTTACACAATTTAATGTAACCCTTATTTCACACGCAATAAGAATTACAACAACCGCAGATACTTTGCCGCCTGACACGAAGAAACGATTCGAGGAGTCCCCATTCAATTTCGAACCATAATGTCTATGGAATAAGACTAATATTGTTTACTGTTTTTAGTAGTCTATTTTGCTTTCACTAAGGAATGCAAAATGCTTTCGAAATCACGTTTGCGATGAATTAATTCGCAGACGGTCGATGGTAAAAAAATGAAAGTGGTCAAAAAGAAAATTGTGGTAATTTAATAAGAGTGTGGGTGGTAATTGGTACGTTAATAATATATACAATTATACATAGTTAATATAATGATGTAATGCCATTGTGATTGATGACATCACATTTTACAGACAATAATAAAGATTCACCGTTGTGTGTCAAGAAGGCGGAACCACTAGAGATTCGTGGTTTACTGCATGATTATTGATCACCCTCTTATTAACCGTATCCATCTTGTGATGCTCACAGACAATAAAAGAAGATGCGTGTGAAACAAATACTTACTAGACTACATAAGTGACAAGTGACTTTAAAAACTATCATTATAATTATTATAAAATAATGACACTGTTGTGAATGTCGAGGCAATTCAGCTGCTAGACAACACGGACACAGTGCGTAGGCTAAAGCGTACTAAACCATTTGAGTTACTGTAGTGTGTAAATAGTGATTAATAATAAATAGTAACAATGTTGTGCTATACATGAAACACATGAACTAAGTGTTTTTATCAATTATCAGACCCTAAGAAAGTGCTACGAAATTAACCTTGTGTAAAAGTGCAAATTGACATTATTCTTAGTTATAACATAATCTATCTCGTAAAATATTAAATTAGAATCAAATTACTTATTAGTCTATTAGGTCAGATTGTAATCAATTACTAAGAACGTTAGTTCTTATTGAAATAGAAAAAAAAAAACATGTGAATTTGACCTCCACCTCGAAAAAAAATCAGGACTGAAACGACATCAAAAGTCTGATAATCGTTGCCAAAGTTGACAGCTAAGTATTTTGTAAGTCACAACCTTGTTACAAAACTTTAAGAGTTTCCGATGCTTCTGTATCATCTGCATTTTAACTTACTCTTCTCTATACACATCCAGTTCTACAGTAGAATCTCCATTTATCGTCTAAATCAAGGCTACGTAGCTTGTACTTTTGATGGTCTTCACCTATCTGATTGCCTTGACCTTAAGGCAACTCAAGTGTCCACGTACAACCACTTTCGTTGGCATCCAGCCAGATTACCACGCTCGGTGGCACATGCATGGCACTTGTTTCTGAGTCGGTAGTATGGCACACATAACCACTCACATTGTTGTCAGATTTGCACCACAATGGGTAATTGCTTGTTTGAGTTGTGAGTGTTAACAAAAAAATGGTTTAAAGATGTTGGATGGCTATTATTATTTGTAATGGTAGTGTTGGCTGTAACACTGTCTTTTGGTTCTAGATAATCTTACCGCAGAAAAGTAAACAATATTGTTATTCAAGTTTTGGTCCAATTTTTTAAATGTTATAGTTACTTACCTATGAACTTTACTTCTTTCATAAAGATTGATAAGACCTACGATGTCTATTTAGTAATTTTCACAGTCCTATGTAAATGTATGTAGAATAGAATAGAATACTCTTTAATATGTAGGTACACCATACAAATTACAGCTATAAATCTAGAAATTTTACATAGGGTGACAGAATGGGTGGTCTTAACGCTTATTAGGTAGGCATTTAAATTGATCATACCCTCATCATACTTTGTTTTTATTTTTATTTATTCTTTTGTTTTTATATTTATAAATATATATCGGCATTGTTGCCTATTGTCAAACATATAATTATTGTGGGCGTTTTTGGAAGATATTCAATATACATTCGGTAGTTAGTTATGAAAATAGTTTTATTAGCCTGCAGATTTTGTGATTCAAGAAGTGTGTGTATTATTACAGCAGCAGTGGTAGCCTAGTAGTGTGACCGTCAGACTGCCAAGTCATAGGTCTCGAGTTCCAACCCAAGGCACGCTACTCTCACTTTTCGGATTCATGTGCGTATTGTATAATTATCACTTGCTTCAAAATAGGTGAAGGAAAACATCGTGAGGCATGGCTGAGAAATATTTCTAGACGGCATGGAAAGCCAAGTCAGAGGCCCATGGGCGGATTTAAAACTCTGACACCAGGTTAGTTACTAACCACACGAAAAGAAGATTACCATTTCAACGGCAACTAAAATCTCTCTATACCTAATATCTTTGACCATTATTATAATACAAGAATTGAGTGTTATTTATTGCCATCTTTCTTTTCAAAAGCAATAATTATATTTTAGTCTGACACTCTCACATTTCATAAAATCTGCATAATAGATATCTTTACAGTGAATGGTCTGATCATAGTAATTCACGTCGTCAAGATCAAGGCTTTATGTAACGAAGTCATTGACACTATCACAATGTTTGAGACGGAAACGGACAGTTCACGGTTCTCAGGTGATCTCTAGAAAATATTAATGTTTTTATGTTGTTTGTAGCCTATATTAGACCAGGGTCGATAATTTTTAAAACCAAAAAAAATAATAGTAGGATGAAACCCATTAGAAAAGGAGGGGAATATTATAAAAATGAAAGGAAAAATAATTTACGGGCGATCTGAGGTCGGGAAGGGAATGGGGGTGAGTTTTTAAGGGTAAAAAACGGTTTTTCGCGATTTCCGGCAAAACTAAAAGTTCTATCGAAAAAAGTCAAATGGCAAAGTTGTAGGTAATAAAAAGATGTAAAACTTTTGTATTTACACTTTTTTCACATAACCTCAAAATTTATGTGAAAAATTCAAAAAACCAAGATTTTGGTTTTTTATTTTTATCTTTTACAATTTTTTTTTTTTTTTAACGAAATTTGGTGAAAACTTACCTTTTTATGTCCCAAATACGCAGTAATTTATTTGATTAAAAATATTTATTTTTTCACCTTATTTTGAATTAATATCGAAAAAACACCCTAATTTTCAATCGAAAATTCACCCGTCAAAATATCAGTTTTTTTCAAAAAGTTGGTATGGTTTCTGTTCGTTGAAATCTCTACTTTCCGATGGTGAAAAAAAAATTATATGTTACTACAGCAAATCTTAACAGAAAATGCAAAAAACCAAAAAAAACTCGAATTCGATTTATTTTTTTTAATTATTATAAATAATTTTGAGCTACACTCGAGAGCAATGAATCCGGGTCACTTAAAGAATCCTAAAAATCTCGGAAACTAAAAATGCTAGGTTAATGCAATAAATTGTATTTAATAGACAATGTAATACTCCTTAACCGTTAAAGGCCTGATAAACAACTAATTAACGTGCTAATTGACGTGCTTGAGGGTCACCCAGGGCTTTACCGGTTAAATGAAGGTATTAAAACTTCTTAGTTATTGTAAAGTATTATCATAAAAAAATCAAATTTGAAAAAGGGCCACTTTCGAAGATGGAACTACGAAATTACAGCATTTGGTTTTGCTTTTGTTTGTAAGCTGTCATTTATGTGGGTACATAAACCATGTTGATAGTGCTCTATATTCATTATTCAAGCTGAAATTATGTCGCTTACGCCTGAAGAATGCACCAGAATACTTACAATGCTGGAAACCGGCCGGAGTCAGCGCGATACAGCCAGGACTGTCGGTGTGTCGCTGTCAACAGTACAAAGAGTTCTCCGACGTTACGAAGAAACTGGTTTTAACCTACGCAGACCAGGAACGGGCAGAACTAGGTGTACCACAGCACGAGAAGACCGATACTTGGTGAACACCATGCTTCGAAATCGCTTTCTCACAGGAACTGAACTCACAAATCAGTTTCGACGCCTCGGAGGAAGTAACCCAAGTGCATGGACAGTAAGACGTCGGCTTGCTGAATCTAACTTAAAACCCCTTAGACCTGCAAACGGCCCTAAACTGGAGCGTGGGCATCGTATTTCAAGACTAAGATATGCCCAGAGCCACGTAAATTGGAGTATTGAAGATTGGTCAAAAGTTATGTTCTCCGACGAATCAAAATTTATGCTCTACAAGCACGATGGAAGACACAGAGTGTATCGAAGACCAGGGGAAAGATTCAAGCAAGCATGCATCGAAGAAAAAGTAGCCTACGGTGGTGGGTCTGTACTTGTGTGGGCCGGAATTTCTTCTGAAAGTCGCACAGAGCTGGTGATCATAGAAAACGGCTCTTTAACTAGCGTAAGATATGTGGAAGAAATCCTCAATGATCACGTTGGTCCATTTATGGTCAATTTAGGTGAGGATGCTATATTTATGCATGACAATGCCCGACCTCATACAGGTAGGATTGTGAATGACTACCTTCAAGAGATGAACATTACTCGTATGGAGTGGCCAGCGCGCAGCCCGGATATCAACCCGATCGAGCATGCTTGGGACGAGCTAGGCAGATGCGTAAAACAACGAAACCCTCCCCCAATCACGCTTCGTGAGCTCAAAATTGCTCTCACAGAGGAATGGGAGAATATTCCCCAAAATCGTATAAGGAACTTGGTGTACAGCATGCCAAACCGCGTAAACGCAGTAATGGAAGCACGAGGAGGCAATACGAAGTATTAAAATTCAAGAAAATCGTAATAAAGTTCAAAAATTTCATGTTTCCTATTTTTGTTTTAAGGAGAGATCAGCAGTTTTTTTCTTTATGTAATTTTGTGTTAATAAAATGTATGGTGACTCATTTTTTTTTTACTTTCATTTAAGGAGTATTACATTGTCTATTAAATACAATTTATTGCATTAACCTATCATTTTTAGTTTCCGAGATTTTTAACATTCTTTAAGTGACCCGGATTCATTGCTCTCGTGTGTATTTATTAAAATTTACACTTTAATTACTCGAAAAACGTTAGATTACATGTGACATTGGTAACAAAAAAATTGCAAATAAAAATATACTACTATAATTAACAAACATATAAGTTAATAAAATTAATATTTAATAAGACATCTACAATATTTGGAGAAAGTTGGCGAATCTTCTTTAAATTATATGCGTAGATGCCTATTTATAACTATTTTAAGATAAATTATATATACCTGAGTAGATACACCTGAGTGACCTACGAAAAATTGTAGCCCATCAAAAGGTATTTCGTGGAGAAGTGGGGAAGGGGCTAGGCGGGTCTGGGTCTACATACATACCTACTATTATATACTATATATTTCGTAGCAGCTGTTACAACCGTTAGCCTAACCAGTATTCGAAATACAGTACAGTATACAACATCGTTTATAAAAATACACGTGCACGCTGAGTTTCTTGAAGATAATTGTGACAAGTTTACTTAAAAAAACAAAAAAACTTTTCGAATCTGCATAGGAAGGTTAATACTATCTCTATTTTTATCTGTATCAATCAACTCAAACATAAAAATCGTTATATTTTCTTTAAAAAATAGTATGCTTAACGTAACATAACCTAAAGATTGAAATTAAATGATATTTTAGTACAAGATACAAAAATAATAATCTCCTTAATTTTGCACAAACAAATTTAGTTAATCCCATGAAAAAAAAAATTATTTCAAAATACATAAAAAATATATTAAAAATCTATAAAATATATATCGTAAATATATTTTTAATAACAAACTTTTGGCCGATTTTCAAATATATTTTATACATTTTTAATAGATTTATAATATATTTTTTATACATTTTGACATTTATTTCTTTAATATTTTTTTTTTCATGGGAGTTTATTCACGATAAAATAGTGAAGGCATTATTAATTCTATTTTGTCTTTTCAGATTATCAGTATGGATGAATCTGTTTGTACGAGTATCATCTGCAATAAGGCAGATGATAAACAAGTGTATGCAATAAAAAAAGCAGCTTTGAATCGTTTAGTGGTATTCAGCAAGAAAAGAATCGACAATAAATACTATAAATATATAATAATTAATACTATAAATTATTTATAATAATTAAAAAAAAACTTTCGAATTCGAGTTTTTTTTTATTTTTTGCATTTTCTGAGAAGATTTGCTGTAGTAACATATATATTTTTTTTCACCATCGGAAAGTAGAGGTTTCAACGAACAGAAACCATACCAACTTTTTGAAAAAAGCTGATATTTTGACGGGTGAATTTTCGATTGAAAATTAGGGTGATTTTTCGATATTAATTCAAAATAAGGTGAAAAAATAAATATTTTTAATCAAATAAATTACAGCGTGTTTGGGACATAAAAAGGTAAGTTTTCACCAAATTTCGTTACGAAAAAAAAAAAATTGTAAAAGATAAAAATAAAAAACCAAAAACTTGGTTTTTTGAATTTTCCACATAAATTTTGAGGTTATGTGAAAATACAAAAGTTTTACATCTTTTTATTACCTACAACTTTGCCATTTGACTTTTTTCGATAGGACTTTTAGTTTTGCCGGAAATCAAGAAAAACCGTTTTTTACCCTTAAAAACTCACCCCCATCCCCTTCCCGACCTCAGATCGCCCGTAAATTATTTTTCCTTTCATTTTTATAATATTTCCCTCCTTTTCTAATGGGTTTCATCCTACTATAATTTTTTTTCACTTTTTATTATTTTTAAAGGCTTCTACCCTGGTCTAATATAGGTAGAGAGTTAGGAGCGAAGCCTGATTTTTATATGTCTGTCTTTATTATCATCATATTATTTTCTTCTTGTTTTTAAATTGCTTCTCAAAGTCAAAGCCAAACAATTTAGGTATTTCAATTAGGCACATAAAAGGCAATTTTGACGTCAAAATTTACAAAACAAAATTATTGATTCTAGTCGCCCTTTCCAAAAGATAGATTAAGTATGGAGAAAAATGGGCAAGAAACCCCACCGTTACTCTTAAATGTTTTTACAATATTTAGTATACATTAATTATTATATAATTATATGTGAAGACGATGCATCTAAAATAAGATTACTATACCACGATATGTCAAAAGAATGAAAAATGAAGCAATGACAGAGAAAATTAATTATGTGATAGATACATGGTGCTCACATATATACAAACATTGTAAAATTATACGATATTCCTAACATTCTAACAAGTAATACTAATAAGTCAGTGGCGTGTGGGTTCAAATAATCACATAATTTAAAATCAGTGTTATAAAAAAATACAAATAAATTATACAATTAAATTAGCAACCAGTTTGATTTTGTCTAGACTCTAAATTGTCTTATGGAGCAGGACCAGCATGTGTAATATGCTTGTTTACAAAGTGTAGTTTTAATGGAGGAGCTCGTGGCTAAGTAATAACAGCCGCACGGGTCGATCGATCAGGTTAAGCTACGCTAGCCGGGGTTGGTCCGTGGATGGGTGATCATCTTTACATACCGAGACTCCTCCGTGCCCCGGAAAGCACGTTAAGCTGTTGGTCCCGGCTGTCATTCGTAGATCTTTGACAGTCGTCACGGGTCGTCAGAAGAACGAAAGTCTGACAACCAGTCTGACCAAGGGGTATCATATTACCCAATTACTGGGTTGTGGAGGCCAGATAGGCAGTCGCTCCACGTACAATACTGATATTCAGCTGCATCCGGTTAGACTTGAAGCCGACCCCAACATAGTTGGGAAAAGGTTAGGCAGATAATGACAAAGTGTACTTTAAATATGAATTTTAAATTTTCTTTCATTTAATTGCAATTTATCACAAGGTATTTTGTTGTAACTTTTACACAGTACCCCATAAAAGATGTATGTACTTTAGATAACTACCTACTAAATTACTATTTTCTCTTTGTACTTATATTTTCTACTTGAAATATCAAGTAGGCATTCAAATTTTGTCTATCACTTATTTTTGCCGCAGGCCAACCTAGGAGGTTTATTTATTTATTTATTATTGCATAATGTACACCCAGTTACAGGCTAGGCTAAAACTTATGAGTACATGACCCTGTTAGGGCGCAGCAAGTATTATTACATTTAACTTAAATCTAGGTTTAAATATTTGGGTTGGCGGCTGCTTAACCGGATTTTTCCATGGCTGCCTGAATAAATTAAGGCCTCCAGCCAGGGCATAATACTTAGAAACTAAGTGACTACACACTAAGGGCAACCTCTCTGGGGTACGGACTTTGGCTTAGGGCGTCGCTGGGGGAGGACAGCAAAGGACAGACTGGATCGGATTAATATCAACATCTTCCTGTGCTTAATTATTTATTTGTGGTTGGCGCAGCATATCGTTTTCTTCCATAGGTTCATGTCTGTCGGTATCTTCTCATCATCAATATTTTAAAACCATTTTTAACCTCGTTTTATTCATCATCATCATAACTTTGATCTTAGTACTCTTAAGATGTACTGCACCGTGAAGCATATTTTTTTTAACAAAATCGTCGTTCTGCTCCAAGAATTTCTCTTGGATCTTGAGTACTTTAAGGAATACATTTTAATGTACGCTCAGACACGGAAATATCTGTAGCGCATATGCTTGTTTTGTGCGAAAATCAAACCCACGACCATTCAACATGAATGATGTAACCAATACTTTGTAATTACACACATTACAATTTATTTTATTTAAAAGAGTGTCCGTGGAGTTTCTTGCCCGTTCTTCTCCATAGGTACCTACTACACTTTGGAATGGGCAACTACCTTCATATTTTTGACTGACCGATTCCTTGACAGACTTTTCAAAAGTGCCTGTAATGGTTTAATTGAAATAAATGCTTTGAGTTTGAGTTTCACGTCACGTAGCACCAATGGTCCAAGCGTAACATAGGTGACGTGCCACCGCTACTCGTACAGTACGCGACAGTTTGCTACGTGTCGTGTAAAATACTGAAAAAAATGAGGGCAAAAGAAAAGTATAAAAACTTACCACGTACATACATGGTAAATATCAAAAGGTCTACAATTTTTTTTTTCTTACATAATTTAGAATTCAGTTCTTCCCAGCTAACGCACTAGGAAGTGGTGAAGGGTGAGCGTTTTGGGGGACTGTCTCATGTAATTTTGACGTTCGAAAAGTGCTGATTCTCAGCCCAGTTTGAATAAATGACTTTTGAATTTGAATTTGAATGGTTCTTATCACAGTAACTACCGTTTTTCTTTAATCACACGTTACTTCAAGGCCAACAATGCACACTAAAATACACAATCTAAACACCTTTTAACCAATCAAAATATATAGAATGTTGTCCAAAACCGGAACGAAAGTATAAGAAGTAAAGTATAAGTAGAGTTGGTAAACTCTAGAACATTTTGTTCGAAACCAGAGTTCAAGATAAACTGGTCATCAATGACACTGACTACTATCTTAGAAGCGACATGAATTGCTTATTGTTTGAATAAACAAATGCGTTTTCACCGACAACGTGGATTTCCTCAAGTCTCAATGATGTCAGCAATATGTCTGTAGGTTACTTGGAGAAATCTTTATTTATGTACTGTGTTTCTGATGCCTTTTGTTCATTTGCATGTAGTTTAGGAGTGATTGTTGTGTTGTAAAGCTTTACTCAGTGTTTTGATTGGAAGAAGATCTGTGCATTACCTCCTGGAGAGTTTAATCTGCCTTATTTGACTATTTAAGTGATAAAGCTTGTCCACTCAGAAATGACGCGCCCCAGTACCTCTACCGCATTTTACGCACACGGTAATGCGGTACTGCGGTAGTGGGGCGCGTCATTTCAGAGTGGACAAGCTATACCTATGTGGGGTGGCAGCGACATTGACGCGAAAACTGTTACCATGGATTCAGTAGGTAATTCTGATCCCCCCTATGCTTAAATTTATCGTCAGTTGTTTAAAAAAAAATCTCCTGTTCCATACATTTTGACCGCGTAGGTACCTATTGCACTTTTCTATGACACAGCAGATTATTTTTTAATAACCGACCAATAATCTCAACGCAGGGGCGTTCAGAATCATGTACTGAATGCATGGTAAAAGTTTTCGCGTCGATGTCCCTGCCGCTGTATTTGGTAAATAAGGCGCGTCTGTCGCAATAACAATGTTAACAACATTGTTGTTTTATAATATGTATAGATTATGAGCCCTAAGACGTGAGACTTACACAAGTGACGAGAGGCGCGGGCGTGGCGACGGTGAGGCGCGGGCGTTGCGGGCTCGTTTCATATTTCATACAAAATGTATAGGAACGACGTGGCGCGGAAAATACCCAAGAGGTGTGGCGCGGGCGAGGCGACGATGGTGCGGCGCGGACGTTGTGTGTATGTTCCGCACCACGTCGTTCCTATATATTTTGTATGAAATATGAAACGGGTGGCGCAACGCCCGCGCCACATCGTCGCCACGCCCACGCCACACAGTCGCCACGCCCGCGCCACTCGCCACTTGTGTACGTCCCACGCCCTAGGGCTCATAATATATATATATTATAAAACAACCATGTTGTTAACATTGTTTTTGCGACAGACTTAGATAAGATGGAAGTTGCAAGCCAGGCGGCCTTAGAACACGCTCTACCACCAACAATACCGAGCAGAAAATGTTACCCTCACTGGGAATTGAACCTGGGACCTCTGGGTCTGAGACAAATGGTCTAACCACTAGATGACTAGACCACAGAGGCGGTTCACGTAAATGAACAGCAAATGTAAAACGACAAAATAGTACCTAGTAGCTCTTGTCTCTGTAATGTTCTTGATACTTATAATTAGTTTTAATTAGTACCTCTCTAACATTATTAAGTCACTAAGTGGCTTCACATCATAACTAAGTAATAATATCCAGTAATAAGCGTATTTTATAATTCAAAATGACTTGGTTAATGAACGGTGTAATCAACATTAAAACTAAAAGATAAATAAAGCACTTGAAACCAAAATAAACTTCATAAAAGAAAACAACTATATATAAAATGTAAGTGGCGCATTAGTCTAGACAATATTTACTTTTAAAAATATAAAATTATCATATAAAATTAATTTATTTATTATGACTAATTGGAAATCTTCAAATTAGTCAAGAACGTAACATCGTTGTAGCCAATATTTGCTGACATTTAGAATGTCTCTACAGCAGTTTTGCTTTGTTACGATTAGATTATCTTTTAATGAACTTATTTTGATATGTAAATAGCGAGTACTATCCAGTTTTGAGCTGTGTCCAATTTAATTCTTGAATACTATTAATTCCAAAAAAGTTCTTATTAAGTAAATGTTCCGAATAAAGGTTACACTATATTTGCTATCTGAATCGACGAGTCGTAAGAAAGAATAAATAACAATCATATCTAATAGTTAAATGACCATTAAAAAGTAAGTTACTGGCATTAACAAGGAGGTCGAGGTCGTACGACAGACCATTAAAGTAGGTACATGCCAAGTAATTAACCAAACATGAAATATCACTGCAAGAGAAGTTGCTAATCCACTTCCTAATTATATATACTGTTAAATAAAAACATGCAAAAAGATATCAGTACAAAAACTCAAAACATTGAGCAGAGCTTATAAAACAAAAAATGTGCTTACCCGGTTCACTATCCTCAATTTCGTTTTCTTCATCCATGTACCTCTCCTTCTCTTCATCATTTTCGCTTCCAGTGAGGTAGATAGTATTAGCTTCTTTACTATACTTGTTGATATCCACACTATTCTTCTTGAAACACACACCACTAGACACTTCCACATCACCATTCATCCCCAACCTATCATCTAGATAAGAATAAACATTCTTCTGTAAACAACTCACTGACGGGCTCGCCGTACACTTATTCAAAATATTGTCCCACAACACATTACCAGTCCTAAATGTACCATTTTGATAAACGTCACTAAAATATCTACCGGACACACTTTCGATAATCTTCATTCGTTTCGCTATATCGTCATTGTCACTGCACTGAATCTGTCTGGCACTAACTAATATTATAAATAAAAACTTGGCTATATCGGCGATTCCCATTTTGTTTTTGTTTCTCTCTTCATAGCGGTCCGCCATTGTCAGATCATTACTGGTTTCTATCTACTTGTCGCAGACAGTTTTATTTTGAACACACGGTTGGTCTCGTGGTATATTCGCATGCATCTACGCAAAATGATTCCATTCTCTTGAAGTTTTGTGTATTGTAATTTTGGAAAGTATGCTCATCTATCTCTTGTGACAAGTTAGAGTATTATCTGCTGTGTTGGTCCGGATATATCTTGATATTTTATCTGTAACAAGGGATTTATATCAGTTGACAGTGTGTGACTGACATGTTAACTTGTCGAAAAATAAAAACAGAGGTTGCAGATTTTTTTTTCCATTTCTTTGCTGGTTTTGGTGTGATTCTTAGTAAGATTGATATGTACGAATTCAGCAATGCCTAATTAAACATCTAACCCGAAGTAATAAAAATCACGAGATTAAACAACTCAAAACCATTTTGGTAATTAGAAAAAAGTATTTCAAACCGTCTGGCCTCTTGAAACTTTCTTTCAATACCGTGTTAGAAGATAGCTATACAATTATATTGACGTAGCAACCAATTTTTTTTCAGTTTCCGTTTTCAAAATGGCAGATAATTAACCACATAGCAAAAACTAATACGTACACACAAAGCATCTTCTTTTGAATCTTGATTTTGAAAATTGAAAGCTACTTTGATATTTAGTGTTTTGGCTACGTTTATAATTCTAATAGTGTTGATCAAGATCCGAATTCCGAGTACTCTTAAGTTAACCATAGGTACTTTAAATTCACACCACATTTTCGAAAGCAGTCGTATTGTAGAAATACTAAAGGTGAAAGTGAAAAGATGTCATCATCGGAAATATATATTATGATTTTTACATCCCCATAAATTGGTCATGGCTTGTTAGTCAAAAGATGTATTGTTTGTGACACTAACGATGTTCTGATGGCTTCATGGTTTCTATAAGATTATAGTTATAGATTCGTTGGAGCAGCCAGTCATATAAAATGGGTTATGAATGTAAAGGATCTGGTAATGGTGAAAAAAGTTGACGCCCCTCATTACAAGAACAAAATGTTTAGTTATACAGTCAATTCTGAAATACGAAGATATGTATAGTCGAAAAAGACGTGCTCTGCCGACCCTAAATAAATAAAAGTAAGAGCAATGTTAATAATGATGATGAAGATGATGATGATAAACTGACGACTAGTAAAGTTGAGTTGAAGAAGACCATTTGGTTTTGTAAGCATGCTTTGAACAGGCTTAAAAAATAAAAAACTGCTCTTAAATACGAAGAAGAGCTCAAAATTTAAACATGATGTAAGAAAGCAAAGTATTCCGAAAGGTCACTGGAACACTGATAAAACGAAGTCCGGGACATAATTTAATAACCCTTTTGCTTTAAACGAGAAATACTAGTTCTTAGGTACCTACAAGGTATTGAAACGAGTCAGTATGAATGAGAATTCTGTCCATAAACGTAATGACCAGGAGCTATGATGTTTGGATGTGGTTTGCTTTTTTTTGATAGAATTTAATCTTATCGAATAAAATTACCAAATAAAAAATAAAATGAACTGGCAGACGTAGACAAAAGAATGAGATCTTTCGCGATGATAGATCTACATCAGGAAAAGCATGAAATGAAATGAAAGTAAATAAATAAATTGTCTTACACGTCATAATGAAAAAAAATAAGCTTGATTGAGTCCACATTTTCTATCTGACTACCTACCCTTGAGAAGAAATACCGATACAAACACAGGGAACTTAGCTCATAAACTGTAAAAGGCTCGGAAACCAGTGACGTGTTAAATAAAACAAGGTAGGTAAAGTAAATATACTATACTACTGCTACATGCTAATACATGCATGCTGCTTATACTCTATGCTAATATACTACTGTATTACGGTGTATAGATGTATCCCCAGGAATATAACTATTTCACGGCTTCAGCCATATTACTGCGACATTATATGTATGTGTATTATAATATAAGTTTATAACCTATTTGTGCACCTATTTTATTTCTAAATTCATTATGTTATCTTTTTTAATTTTTTTGTATCCCTCTTCTCCTGCCCTCTTATCTCTTCACCACCCTTAGTTGACTGGTAAGTCCGCCTTTGTACCTCATCGTGTGTGAGACGTTTAAATAAGTAAATAAATAAATATAATATATTATTTCAAAACAGAAGACGGCTAAGAAATATACACGTTGATACAGCAAAATTGTGCTCTCGTAGTTACAAACAAATTTAACAAGGTTATCAAGTAATTTGCACGCATAGTAATCTCACAAATTGCATAGCATTATCGTAATGATTTTATTAGATTCTTAGAACTAAGTAAAAATGTATTTCAAATTCAAACTTTGTCTCACGCAAGTGTGTTAAAATTGGACTGAAATGGAGCTGGATATTGTGGTCAGTAACACTTATTACAATTTATTTAGTTAGGCTTATCCATACATGTGTTTTACTAAAGGTGCTACATACTTCAGCAATAGTAATTAATATATCAGAACTGTTGAGTTCGGTAAAATTCATAGCAGTTTAATTGTTGAATCAAACCGCTATGAATTTTACCGTTCATTCTTCTTCAGTTGTTATAAACCATGCAACGATAGGAAAAAGTTTTGAATTTCCATTAATTGTGCCATAACTGTTGTTAATTACTGCCATGTTTATTTATGACATAAAGTGGGGTAAACTGTTTGCTATGTGTTACTCGGTAAGCCAGTTGAGGCGTGAAGAGGTTAATCAGTTTGTTTTTTTTCTTTTTTCTTTTTTAGCTGCCGTTGTTTCGGATGTTAGATCTTTTGTGGTTGTCCTCTATTCTGTGATTATATGTCATCTTAGGAAAAATATGATTAAAATTGCATTATTTTTTATTAGTAAGTCTGACAATAGGTCCTCATAAACGATATTTTTTGTTTTTAGAATCTATTGCTGTAACTACTCTGCTGTTAGGAGGCATTTCTTTTGATGTAGTATTGCTACTTTTTGTTTAAGGTAAATCCGCAGTTGTAGCCCGCGAAATTAAAATTTTCTTACGTTTTTTGCATCATTAATATATCTCTCTAAGTTAAATTTGTTTCATAAGAACTTTATGGAAAAGATCTGAACCAATCTTACTTAGAGAGATGTAATTATAATGATTCTAATGATTATAATTGTGTAAATACGTATCAGCCATGCGATTCTGTAAACATCTCACCGAGAAAACTTGGGTGAAGTGAGCTGTCAATAGTGTCAATCCCAGTGGAATGACAGCTCACTCCACGCTCACATCACCTAAGTTTTCACGGTGAGATGGTTACAGAATAGCACTGCTGTTATAGTCGCGAATCATATTTTGATCAAGATATAACCTGAAAATGACCTGCAAATTGCAAAAAAACGTAAAAAATAATAATTTCGCGGGCTACAACTACGGATCCACCTTAATGAATTGTATTTAATTTTAATTTTATTAATTGCATTGTAATCTAAATTTAAATTATGAAATTATTATTAGTATTAGTATTTTTTTATGTTATTGCTAATTACTAAATGTGTACTGCATGCTATAAGTATAACCAAGATGTAAAATCTGAATATTTGCACGGCTGAAATGCCGAATATAGTGAAACCAATAGATCTTAAGAACTTATGTTAGCTACATCTATTCTTGCAAATAAATTTATCATTCATTCATTCATTCAATGGTTTTTGATTTCCCCAGTCATCGAAAATTTATGCAAATAAATAAGACATTTATTATATATTTTTTTCGGTATTTACACACAGAAAACCAAATACCAATTACTCGTTAACTTTCTCAAGTTAAATAATCGATCTACATTATCTTTAAGTACATCATAATTTATTCTTGCCTAGCAACTCAGGTAGGCCCGGAACTGTACTCCACTCCTTAAATCTCATCACGTGTGACCTCTTTTAAATACGAGCGTCTTGCATTCTAATTAAAATCAACTGATGTCGAACCAATGGTAGTCTCCACCAGTTTATGGTTGTTTTAGTCGGAGAAAGTAAATTCTATGGAGGTAGAATATTGTACTAACCTACTTATTTAAGCGCCATTGTTACTTATACCAAAATACTGACAAAATGGTGGGAAAATATAATTTATGTAAATATTTAAATAAAAATAAAAATATTATACAATTTATTTTATTAAAAGTATAGAAAATCCTTATTAATAAAGATAAAGCAAGAAATAATGTATAAAATAATAAATATATACAAGCTTGAATTAGTTCAGGTTGGACCTTAGTCTGAAATAACGCTTTCTTTTAATTTAATTTTTATCGTCGTTTTCGCGGGTCTGTTTTGTGGTTGATAAGTTAGCTTTGGGATTGAATGCCATGGTTGTTTGAGCGTGAGGGAATGTTTGGGCAGTACTAAGTAATAGTCGTGACATGTTTGTAGAACTTGGTTACATTTGCCAGAAGGTAAAGTCAGGTAAATTAATAGTTAGTATAGATAGTATGAATAAAGGCACACAGGCAACGGAAGGAACACGGGTGGGTTTTAGTCAGTAAAAGTTTGACACGTCCTCCCGCTGCGCCCAGAGCGGGAGAAGTTATTTGATAATTTCCGACCCTAAAAAAAAAAGAAGGTAAATTAATAGTTACCTACATAGGCAAGTTACCTTATCCTAACTATAAATGCGAAAGTGAGTTTGTTTTTTTACGCTTTCACGCTAAAACGGCTGACCAGATTTGGATGTTTGGCACATGGGTAGACCATGACCTGGAAAAGGACATAGGCTATCTTTCATCCTGGATAGCAGACGAAGTCACGGGCAACAGCCAGTAAAAAATAAAAATCATTGACAGCAAACTTAAATTATTGTCTGTATATTCAAACGACAATTACTACATTTTTTTGACAGATGTATGAAATGGCAAATTGACGTACAGCATGACCAGCTTGAGTGTGCAGTTCACGGTGGCGCTAATTGTCAAGGAAAAATGGATCAGCATGACAAATTCGGTACATTAATTTTTAGTTCTGTGTTTTGCCGCCTGAACAGATAAGTTGGACGCGCCGTGGGGTGTTAATCGGTTTATCAATATATTATTTTTGACTACTTACTATTGTCTTATAAAAAATAAATAAAAGCGTTGTTCAGGCCAGTGGTAACTGACCAGCGCAATACTCTAGAAAACCACGTGTCCAAAAATAATGATGTAAAATCATGAGTTATTATTATAAGCCTTAACATGTTACTTTATAAAATTAATATAATTATGAAGAAAAAAATCGACCAAATTAATTTCTTGATTGTTATCAAATCAGCAGACTATAAAATCAGGACTTTGAATTCAGGAAACTGAATTTAATTAAGTGATTGTGTTTAATCTTTAAAATACTTAAATCCAAAAAAAAAAAAAAACCTACTTAGCGTTTTGAAAGAACTAACTTTTCAAAAAGTGAAACTTCATGAATACTGTAGTTAAATTTTTCATCGGAATGTAGGTCAAATGTCTGAATTTTGATACTTAAATAAAATTACTATTTAAGAATAAGTCTTAATTCATAATTTTATAGTCTGGTGAGTTAAGAAAAATAGAGAATGCTCATTTAGTAGTATAGGATATTTCATGTATAGTATATACAAATTCCATGCTGCCATGATAGCAGGTACTTACTAATTCTATTCTGCTATGATAGTAGGGAATTTACTAATTCCATGCTGCCATGTCAGTTTTCTAAAGTAAGCCATCTTTTTCTAAACTTTGGGCGACCGAGGTGACCGAGGTGCTCGGGTGAAAATACGGAGAAAATGAATTTTCGCAGATATGAGACCTAGCTAGATCGAATTATTAGAGGACACCAGTGTTGAGACAGGCCACAAGAGTTGTCAGATTGTGTATACCTTCTTAAAGCTGCAACTAATAAATCCAAGTCATAAATCAAACGTAACAATAATGTTCACCATGATTTACAATGGTAGATCCAAAGCATGCGTCTTCATACATGCAAGTAAGAAAATTATCTACAAACTGGTTGCCTCGTGTCCAACAGACACACTTTTAAAAGAATTACACCGGTTTTCTCGACCCATAATACGTCTTCCTTCATTTACCTTTAGTTGCTATCTATTTGTTATTTTATTTAATAAAAAAATTACACACGCACATGTACGGTTAAAAGCTTGATTAACAGTAACACATATAATATAAAAGCATTAAAGCTCGGGGCGAATACAGAAGGTTCATAAACCGTATAACAAGGAATCACTTTTTCGGTGCGCGGTCCAGTTGACGGACGTTAGACTGCTGACGACAGAAAAACGGGACTCCGTCGTCTTTTTTTTGACTCACCCGCCCCCTAGCCGAGCGGGAACGGGAGGCATTTCCGTCAGAAGTGCGCGGATTGCGGCGAGAGCGGTTGAAAATAGGTAAAAGTAATAATCATAGTCACAATTAATGTCATTAGAATTGTAACTGATGATGTACAAACATAATAAAATAACCGAGTAGTTTTGACAGCGGCAAAAAGGTATTTTTTAAATGATTATCCTGTTCATTATATTCATAGAATTCACTACCTACGGTCTTATTCACACATCGTTTGGAGCTTAAGTGAATAGAAATGGTCACCGGATATTAAATAATTATACCTTTCTACTGTACTATCGCGTTCCTATTTCATACTAATTCTGTCTATTTTTTAAATACAAATTATCTGGGTGATAGTGTATATACAAAAAGTGTGAGAGTCCTTAAAAATAATATAGAAATTTGAATATTTGTTATAGGTAAACTTGCCATCACCGTTGATAGCAAAAATACTACAATAATAAAGCAAAATGCGATTTGCACTACAGATCAATTCATTCTCAGACCAATATAATGCTAGAACGGCCACAGAATCCGGCGCGATTCGCGTCTGCCATCCGTTACGCTTTCAACGCGTGCACAACTGCTAAGATTTACTTAATTCTGGATGCTGTCCGAGGTATATATTGATATTGTTCTGCTCTGATTGCTGTATAATTGTTATTATGTACATAACTGTGTACATGATGGAGTTTTATTGTTTGTTGAGTGTTGTAGAAGATAATTTATTAAATTTTGGCTGCTTTCATAGAATTTCATGGATAAATTTGCCTTACACAAACTCTCACTACTTTTATCGAAATAATAATCAAAGTATTAAGTATTATATTTTGCATCCTGTGAGTCCAGTCCATGGTGGTCGAATTCACGGTCAAGATTTTGCGGATCAAATTCAGAATAATGACTTTGATACAAATCAATTGTATGATTAAAAGTGAAACTTACTTGAAATAAATAAATTAATTTCTTAAATAACTTTGGCAGAAACGATTAAGAATGAAGATTAAATAAAACACGATAGTAGTGTTGTAACTATGAAAATATTTTCACACGACCTTGCATTGGCATCGTCTTTAAAAAGATTATCAGATTAAATACTGGTCGTTAGTTAGCTTCTATAGAGATAAGCAATCAAATAAGAGATATAAGAGATGATACTAAATATTCTATGATCATTGATATAGAACAAAATGTAGATCTTGAAGGATGAGACGATGATAAGATGAGCTTAAAGGAGAATGAGCAACAGCCAAAAATAAAAGTGATAAATTCTAATAGTTGGTAAGATAGGAACTGGATCTCACATTAAATAGCGGATTCATTACAACATAATGTTCACTCGTTCTCCTATCATGAACAAGTACCTACCTAAGTCTGTCGAATTTAAAATTATTTAATTATCATCAACATTAAAATAAAGAGACTACCTCGTTAGTCTAATGGTCGCATCATCAGGAGTTTCTCAGTAGCAGTAGTCGATAAGTCACTCAGCAGCAGGAGTCTAGATTTGTGCCCGGTTGATCGCAATAGGCTCACCCCCTATTACATGGGACTTAAATATAAGTGGCGAAATGTGAATGTAATATAGGTCACCTCTACCTAACCTTTCGGGGAAAACAGGCGTGCTGTTACGATATTCAAATAAAAACTGAAGATTTTTACACATTGATGTTGAAAGTTGTAAGCAATGAAAAGGTAATGCCCATATCATTAGCTTGATACTACAACTAACTTACTTAGCACATTATACATATATGAAAAGACAATATCGTAAAGAGCAACCATTCACAGAACTCAGTAAGGTCCAAGCTTCGACATGTGCACTTTAACTTTCACTCAGAAAGTTAGTGGACAAATATTCATTAGAACTGTGTATTTAGTTATTATCACCAGCCTCAACTGTTGAAGTCTTAGTATGTCAGATCGTGGTTTTGAGGTGGTTATGTTCAGTTTTATTTTTCTTTGTATTCAAATAGGTTATTCCATTAGTTAGCTGCATATTCTTATCAGCCCTGTTTTCAGCGTTTTCAGGAATTCGTCTTCTGGTGTTGGATGGTCACATACTATGTTATTCGTTAAAAAAAAAACTATAAATAAAGTTTTGTCTTTACTTTTTAAACTGCTCTTAATACTTTCGCATATTTGTCTTTTTCATCATCAATTCGTATTGCGTGGTCATGTAATATTTTTCCTTCAGCTGGGGAACTATTATTTTAACCTGCAACTTCTTGTGTATTTATAACATCAGCCCTTATTCTACTTAGACTTCCCTTAAACACTTCAATCATTTCAATTCGAATGTCTTAATAAAAACTTGGAGAAATTATGCGTAAAACAATTTTATGCATAGTTTAATGCCATTCGTTTGGTCAATTTCGACAAGGCCAGTGACCGTGACCACGAAATTCAATATTATTAAGGAATAGATAAATTATCAGTTTCAGAAATTAAAATAAGCTTATTTTCTCAACTTTTAATGTAACTGTCTAATTTACGTGTTAAGTAGTTACGAAAAGTAAAAGTGATGATCATTTTGACCCTGTTGCTAATGCTATTGTATTTGTTTACTTATTAGCATACTTTAAACAATTTTGTTGAAAGAAAAAATTACGGATTGAAACCTTTCTAACACATGTTCTTTTGACAAACATAATCTATTAAGAATTTCCAATTTGAAGATGGTCGTACATCTTTTATGCTTGATTCTCAAAAAAAACATGGTTTTCAAATTAAAGTATGTCATGAAGTCAAAAGTAAAAGGTAATTGCTTCAAAATTTTGGTTGTACAATATAAAAAGTATTCCAAAAAACTTTGAATTTGCTAATGAGCAAAAACCAGTGGTTACACTTTTTCAAAAACCTGCCAATCAAACGGCTGAGTCATCCTTTAAAACTCAAAGTCAAGGTGCACCAAATTAATCACTATGATTAGATATTATCAATGACTATACAAAAGTAAATAAATGTGTTAGTAAGACATTTTTTGAAGCACATATTTTTTTGAGAACTGTAAACCATCTTTTTTATATTGATGCAGACTCGAAGATGATCATTTAAAAGAATCATTGATCAATGATTTTTGAAAATGATCCTATACATAGGAAGTCAATTGATGTTACCAACGACTCTGGTGAAGGTTTTGGAACTCCACTGGATGCGGGGAGCACAGAACAAGCCGGTATGCAGATGCTTGGGGAAGAAGTAAAGAAAAGTTCTATTTCATTTGCCATCTACTGCGGAATAAATCTTTTAAGACACTTTTACATGTCAATGTTTTGGTAAATTTTTATGAAGTTAATTATTATTAAACTAGACGGCGCGAGCGGGCGTTTCCTGGTTGACTGATCCCTAACACAAAATGCCGAAACAAACTTAGATTTCATGGTCTCTTTTAAAGTAGGTATAAACGATATTTATATGTGAATCTAAGAATGCAGGGCAAATAAAACAACACTTTCAATGTTTGGTATCTAAAAGTGTATGTAATGTGTGTTAACCACTTTCTTGAGTAATGTGAAACAGAATCCTTATGCTGATGTTAATAGAGAAACATTGCAATAATTATTGACTTCACTTTTCTCCATTAATTTGATGTTGAAAGCAAAAGTTAGTGATTATTCAAAGCCTAAGCTTTCATGGGACTTAATGAATGCTTTATGGGCTTGATGAGATACTGATGGCGTATGTCATCATTAGGTATTATAAAACAAAGGTTATGTAGTATGTCATTTGCATAGATGAACAGTTTTATTTATCTTGTGAAATTCTAGATAATAGGAGTTGAATGAAATTAGTTTTGCAATTGTAGAACTTGAACAAAATCATGCAATCCAAATTTTTGCTCTATACAGATGTATATGACCAGCAGAAATTAACCCACAAGAAATTAGCCTTACACCTTTCAAAGAATTATAACTGCTAAACTATAACCTCCTCCTTTTTGGAAGTAGTTTTAAAAGAGTATTTTTATGGAAAGAACAAGAGTCAGATATATTAAGTACTGAAGACTTGTTGAATGAAATTCGTTTTGTCGCTCACAAACACCTCTGGAAAAAAAACAAAAACCCATGCTCCCTGTGAAAGTCAAAAGAAAGTTGTACACTCAGTAAGTGCCATAAAGTGTATAAGGAATGGAAATAGTGGTCAAACTGTTTCGACCATTGGTAATAAATTGTACCTCACATCTTCGTTGAACGTTTTTACGAAAAGGCCATTTTTAAGTGAAATCGAAATTGTAAGGGGGATCTGCTTTCTTATCTAATTATATGCTTTTCTTAGAATCTTGAGGACTTATTTAACTATGATGATTCTAAAAATATCAAGGAATTCTGGCTGTTCTGTTCCTAGATTCTTAGGTACAAGAAAAGATTTTTTAAACTGGATAGTATGTTAGACCAACCTTAGCCCCAACAGGTTGGGTAACGCAATATAACACTGACGATAGAGTCTTTTTGTGAGTAATATTTGATCCAAATATTACTCTAAATTCTGTGAAGAGAATAATGTTTGTATAAGGAATGACTCAAATTATAATGACAAATTAAGGAGTTATTCAGATTAAAGCAACACAAAAGTAATAAGAGATTGAAGATAAAAAAAAAATTACCAGCCAACAGTAATGGATATATATTTATTAATATATCTTGCATAACCGGTATCTATTATATAATATAGTGTTATCTTGTTATGTTGCACTCGAGAAAGTTAGAATTAATAAGTTTTAAATTAACAACATCTCGTCATTTCCAAGCCAAAAAGCAATTATAATATTTTAAGGATATTTTGAAAAGCAATCAACTGAAATAAATCTTAATTAAGAAATAAATCATGGAAAAGAAAGCGATCTTCAAATACTTACCGAAAATTAATATAAAATATCGAAAAAAACATATTATTTCATCATTTCAATGGTAAAGACATGAATAAAACAAGACTTATACTAATAACTACTACAATTTGAATTGCAAAATAAATCATGAGTAGCAGATATTCAAAGTTGACATCGCCTTGACCTTCCATAAATAATGAATTATATATATAACAGCACTTACGTGAAATAAAGCGTATAAAAGTGAAAAATACTTTATAAGTAAATAAAAACCACTCTTCAGACCATTAATTTTACTATAACCACATGAGCGTAGCCGTAGCGGTTACTAGCAAAACAGTTAACAATAAACTAATATCAGATAACGGTTACAACATTAGTTAGTGAAAGTCGGAACGGACGAAAGAAAATAAGAGTTTATAATACGTGAGGTGTCGATGACGAAAATACACGAATTGCAAATCTTGTATGTAAGTATGGATTCGGGAACTGATGGTGATGATAGATTATAATTAATAATGCTAATCGTGAGCTTTGAATGTATCGTGTGGAAAGTTTTGTGATGAATGTGGATACAAGAAAGAGACATAGAAAAGCTTCAGAAATGACTGCTAAAAGAGCTGTTAGAACAAGAAAATATGGCACGCCGACATCAAATAAATAGGGATAAAGGCTGAAGGATGATGATGTGAGCTTTCTATTACTATACAAGAATAGCAAAACTTGAAAGTGCATCCACAGACATTTACAATAATAGTCTTTGATCATACCTATGCATTCTAGCGCTTACTACCTGTATATAGTGGTGCGATAGACAATCAATGGATAGAAAGGGAGAGGAAGACCAAAAAAAACATGGATGGATAATCTGAGAGATGATATGAAAGAAAAAGGAATTAATTATAGAGTGAAGCATGACAGGGGAGAATGGAAGAAAAATACGTGTTGCACCGATCCCAAAGTAATAAGGGACAAGGACAGGTATATGGTAAGTCTTCAAAACATCTGTTGGAACGAATTAATATTAAAAAATACTCATCAAGTGGATTATCGACAAAAAAGCCGATAAGAAGTTTTAGACAAAGTATCAGCTTTTGTAGAAAGCTTTAACGCTGTTGTCGATTGGAGCTCCAAAATTGCAGGGGAGAATGAACGATAATCAAAGAGGTGCCCGTATCGATTGAGGAGCTGGTTTAGAAACATTTGTATTAGATTGTGGACTAGCGTATTAAGGTGAAAGTGCCTTGATTTAGATCAGACACAACATACAGATACAAATATAATCTTGAAGCGAAGCCGACAAAACGGCTTTATTTTTATCTAGGTGTAAAAGAAAATTAGTTGGGTACTTGGTGTTATTGGCTGTTTTATTAAGAGAAATATTAAAGTTTCCGAAAAACAAATTAACTTCCAGCGATCTGTGGTTGACTGTAATACTATCGAAGCTGTGTTAAAATGAATTACCGAAAAAAATACCAAACTTCCGAAAAAAAATACTAAGTTTCCGAAAATATGTTCTGCTAAAATAATCGTCTTCTTAAGCTCTATAGAAACCAGCTTAACTTCTACTATTGGATAAAGAATAACTTTTTAACTCTCAATTTTAAAGAAAATAACTACCTACCGGTAGTTGCGTTCTGATGCAGAGGTGAAAAAGTGGGTGAAATAGGTTAGGTTAGAACTGTGACAAACCGCGCGCGAGCCGAGCGAGCGCTACTTCCAAGTTGCTCGCAGAATTTTTTTCACCAATTGCTAATCCGGGTTTTGGGATAAAAATTACTTACTGTAGTTTTCGTTAAAACGCAATATAAGCTGGTGGAAAAATATTACGTATTACGTCAGCAAATGCTGTATTGGTTTTTCGTAATTTTCAGTATTTTATTCGTTCGTTTCTTTATTTGCATTCGCCTAGAAGTTGTCAGAAAATTAGTATACAAAGTAGTAAATTTCATATTTTGAGTATGGCTCATATTTTAATTTTTTTTCGGAGCCTTTTGATTAATATAATTAGTATAGTCAGGAAATGTACTGTTAAGCAAACTAACACACTGTGTCAATTCATAAACATATCATAGAACTGACAAAGAATTACACTTGTGATTTGAATATACGCAAAATTCAAATTATTTGCGTCACAAATATTAATTTCTCTGATTTAACTTAATCATTATGTTGAACAAGTTATCTAAAATAATCAAATCTCACTTCAAAATTCCAAGAAACTTTCATAGAAATATTCTAGACCAACCTAGTAAATTATCCAAACCAGTATTATTCTAACGA
The DNA here is from genome assembly GCA_914767755.1 of Agrochola circellaris. Taxonomy (NCBI): domain Eukaryota; kingdom Metazoa; phylum Arthropoda; class Insecta; order Lepidoptera; family Noctuidae; genus Agrochola; species Agrochola circellaris. Next base: position 15,209,329 of record OU611863.1, on the reverse strand, counting down.
TCTTGTAATAATGCTTTTATAAGCTTGTTTAAATGAGTATAAGTTTCACAGTTCATGACTTTGTATGTCGAAGTATACTTACAAAGATAATTATGAAAAAAACTAAAGTTAGGTTAAGTAGATTTTTTTTTTACATTTTCTGATGCTTGTTAAACGTTTTTTGCTATGCTTTTTCAACGAACCTGTCTTTTTAATTAAACGGTTTTCAAAAATTAAAAATTAGATACTAAACACATTCTCATTCGTCATACACATGCCTACAAAACTTAAATTCTGAACACGGTTTTATCAATCAAGAACTTTTTGCAAATCTTTCTGCCTTTGAGTAGACTGGAGCCAACGGCCAGACTATGAGATAAACCTTTGGTCCCAATTAAACCTTTTTCTAACCTTTCTTTCATTAAACTGGAAATCGAAGGATTAATACACAGGTACTTTTAAATTGTCAGAAATATGAAGCTAGTTGCCTATCCAAAGCGTAGTAAGTTTCTATGGATAAGAACGGGCAACAAACTCCATGAGCATTATTTTAAATGTTAAAGATAAATGCGGTCCTTTTAGTAAAAGTACTGGGTCCTACTGGAGACTTTCTTTTAATTTCTCTTTCTTTTCGTGTCATGCTAAACTAAAAACGGTAGGCAGGTTTTCAAGAATTAAGATAATAATATTTTTTTGTGGAAACATGAGTCAAAGAAATCTATATATATTCTAAAAAGCTTTAACTGCCAAATAGACACAATTTTTTTGGTCCTCAGGATGTTGATGTAGTACGTAGGTACTTTTTTTTGTTGAAAAAGTGCTATTTAATTAACGGTCCAACGGCTTACTTACAAAATATTGATTAGATGAAAAGCGTTCGACACAGTTAAAACTTGTTATACTTTCAAATACCTTAGTGAATAAAACATTTAAATAATTAAAGGTTTAGATTGTTCTGACGCATTGGCTTTGACATTTATCTGCGTGCGTTTCTTAAATATCCAGTTCTGAAAGTTGTTAAAGGCTTGATAGATGGCCGAATTTTTGGATCGAACTTTTCCATTACCGACTTGGTGTACATAAAACTTAATTTTCCACTTCGTTTTGTGTACAAATATTTGTTAAAGGTGCTAAAAAAAATAAAAAAATAAAAAATAAAAAAAGCTGCGTTAAGATGTAAAAAAGTTTTAGCATTGAAAATGTACACTTTAAAATTTTGATTACTGATAGACATTTTTATTAGGTACTATCTATAGGTATGTCTGTACCAAAAAATAATAATTATAATAAGTTAAAAAGTTAAATAGATTGAAAATGAGGTCTACTTTTAATAATTATGATTAATAAAAGAAGACCTCATTTTCAATCTATTTAACTTTACAAGATAATATTTACATCATTATTTATATCCTAACAGTCTTACAATAACAATAATAATGTACATATTTATAAAATAGGATGGGAAACAATAATAGGGGATCACAAAATTCATCCGCAACGCTGTCAATAAGAAAAGTGCCCAAAAATTGCGACATTTTATATCAATAGTTTACATTCGCTAAGAGAAAAAGTTCTGAACATTTGTAAAAAACACACAATGAAAACTTCGCCCGCATTTGTAAATAACCTTTCTTTTATAATAACCTCGCCGAAAAGAAAAACAACAACAATAACAATTAGTAGTTTTAAGCTTTCTCTCTCAAAATGGTCTAGAGGACAATAGATTACTTCACCGCCCATTATTGGATTAGGTACTATTACGAAGAAAAGTCGTGGATTTGGAAATAAAAGAAACCATGGTTTTGACAAATTGCAACACTGTCTGAGATGACTAAATCCATGTCCATAACAGAGTAATAGAGTTAGAGAATGTAATGAAGCACTGGCTAAGGTGTTCTAAACGCACACGAAGAAGACTGTTCTAAAAATGTAACTCAAGGAGAAATTGAAACTCTTGTGGACGATATAAGTAAGGATGAAATAAATGGTGAACCCAATCCTGAATTTTAAACATAGAATGAAAGTTATCTTAATAAGTGAAGTTGAAAAAATTACTGGTCATGTTTCTAATAAGAAAGGTAGAGGTGATCTTTGAAGTACAGAACCTATAATTATGTACTAATATCACCGAAAAGAGGCACGTAGATATCCCAAGCAGATGAACCAAAATGGTGAATATACAGAGAACGGAGACGCCTCAGCGGCCGTTGCTAGAGAGGATATTCTATACATTCTTTGAAGACTATCCACATAACCCAAAGGTGTCAGCGTGCGTCACCATTTACACATACAAACTGACGGCCCGTGACAATTCTAACAATGTGACAGCCGAAACTTGCGCTCAGAGTTAATTGCGCGGTCACGAATATTATTAGTACCTAGGCGTCTCTAGTCACTGCCAGCGCAGTTGTGTGTTCTGTGGGTGAATACAATATAAAATTCTTCTCAAGGGCGCGGCATTAACCAAGTGGACCTATTAAGATAAGCATCCAAAACCAACCTTCGCACAACAATTTTATAAGAATCCTCCCATAAACAAAAGTTTCACTTCATTTCCTGCGTAAGGGCGCGTTTCGAAGCACTTTCTCTAGAACCGGTAAATTATGACGCAAAACGTGTGGTTCGATGTCCAAATGGAACAAGGTCGAACTTTCGATGAAATTTTATTAGTGATGACCAGCTGGTTATGCTTACATTGACAAATGAATACCTGATGACCATGATACTTGACTGGAATTTGATCGTTATATAGTACATGAGGCTTCAGATGTTTAAATGCCTTTCAGATTTTTTGTGAGGGGGGCGTAATGATAATGAACAATAATATTATACAAGCAATGTTGGATCTTGTTTGAAAGTATGAAATATTAAGATATGATTGAAGTGTTCCGGATTAATCGCTTTGTATAGCACGAACACCCTAAAGTCAAGTAAGTAAGATAAGTCTTTAGAGTCTCCGTAAGTAATATAATTACGAGCTGAGTGAAAACTATTAATCTGTGGTCTATTGAATCGATTTTTATATTAACAGCTAAGAGAACTTCCGTTTAACCTAGACACGATTTTTTACAAATGCAAATGAGGTAGGTAGGTTGAATATCCATGGAAAAAGAATATAATTAATATTCATACGTTTCCAACAAATCTTTGCGAGTAGGTTAATTATATACCGACTACAACGTTCCCGTAGAGATACATAGAGGTATGGCGAACTTAATTTATATGCAAACATTTGAAGAATTGTTTCCATGTTGTTTGGGTACTAAAAACTGTCGTTTGAATGAGTGGAACTTTGAACTTAAATCGAAAGTAGGGCAATAGATGTTCTTTGAGCTCAGATTTGGAAGGAAACCAATAAATCAATCTTGGTGATGGATGTCGCAAAAGAACTTATACGTTACTAACCCGGCGCGTTGCTACTGCAGATATTTTTTTTGTAGGATGAGTGGATATAGTGTAAATCTGTGAGGAATGGAACGCAACGCGTGTGAGAGAGAAGGAACGACAGTGAGAGAAGGAGAGGAAAGAATGGCGCATGAAAGAGGGGAGGAAGGAAACGTCAGTTAGGGTTTGACTGGAGTTTGGAGTTAAGATGAGTAAAATTATTTTAAGAGGGTTTTAATTGTATCGGTTTCGGTAAAGAATAAAATAAACCACCAGTAATTGTTTATAAAGCATTTTACTTGCTCCATAATCCCACATTCTACATTATTGCTGTAATCATCATATTCACTAAAACTGTAATTTTGTATCACGTATCTTAAAAGTCATATGCTTTTTATCAAAAAAAAAAAAAAAAACATTTTTGTAGTAGTGCTCTTCAATGTATCATAATATAATTGCCTTTGTTGTTGTTTTAGCGTGAAACTCTTATTTAAGTTTTGCATGCCTGTCGGTAAGATATGGCTGAACCTATCTGTTTAAAAATTATCACCTTTTACTGTACCCATATTTGCAAAATAAACGACTTACTTACTTACTTACTTACTTACTATTGTAGAGAAAACGTTTGAAATTTGAAAGAGTACTATGCCTATAACCTTTGCGCAAGTCCAAGCAATCAGTTAACAAAGTTTTTTTGCAATCAGATTAACGGCATGGCAGCGCTTAAAATACGAACAAACAAACATTGATTTTTATATATAAGAAGAGGATGATGGTGATGATGATGATGATGTCAAAGTCAAACAATTTATTTCATTTAGATAAGAGGCACTTTTGAACGTCAATCTTACACAAAATAGAATTGATTCTAGTCGCCGCTTCCAAAAGGTAGTTCTCGTATGGAGAAGAATGGGCAAGAAACTCCACCGTTACACTTTTAAAATGTTTTTACAATGTTTTGTATTCATTAATGATGATGGTGATGTTGATGATGGTGATGGTGATGGTGATGGTGATCATGATGATGATGATAGGAACACAACTTGTTTCGAGAATATGTAAAGCCTATGTAGTAGGCAGATTTATAATATTAGAAATAAATTATTTATTTGCCACAGTAGTGGTAGCTTTAGTATTAGATTAATTGAATCTATCTAATCTATATGATTATATTATAATATATCATCTAATGCAACCTCAAAACATTTTTTACATTCTTAGGCCCATTTTTGTACAATAGATTAAATAGAAAACTAAGTATGTATAACTTAAATTACTTTAGCTGTAAAAAAATTATTGTTGAATATTTACTAACCATAGATTATGCGCAGACAGAAGATCTACTTGTTGTCTGCAAATAGATCCGCTAACATGATATTTTACTTTTATTTACCTAATTTTAATTTAGTTAATCCTTTATACTCATTATTAATGTATTACATTAAGTATTTATGCTCTTCCTAGCCTGAAACACAGGTTCAACCTAGTTCAGGCAAATAAGCAACTGTGCTCTATTTTAATGATTAAGTTACTTATTGTAAATGTGCCCCTTTTTATAAATAAACGATTTTATTTATTATTATTTATTAATTAGCCTTGCTTTTAACTACTAAATACTAAAATTCTAGCCTAGATTGCGATCGAAACTCTCGTAAACAAACTAGTCATCAACAAAATATGCTTATAAATTCCCAAAGTAATACCGGTATCATCCGGACGCTTGCTTGAACAATGTCACACGCATTAACACACTTTTACCAAATCGGACGCTTCGACGTATGGTTCGGCTGGTCAAGTGTGACAGAATGAAAAATGTCGTGCTTAGCTGTGATGTGTTCATCTTTTAGTGGTTAACGGTCTCGTAGGTCTAGTGGTCGCAAGCGTTACTGCTGAGCATGAGGTTGCGTTCGATTCCCAGCACGCGTAGCATGACCTGTGGCCACCGTAGAAACTGGTCTTGCCGACGGAAGAATAGACAAAATTACAGACCAACAATCACAATCTGCCATTTTGTCTATTCTTCCGTCGACAAAATCTGTTTCTATGGCGGTCATGCTACGCGTGCTGGTCAGGAAAAGTGTTATTGTATTTCTAGTGCTCAGTTGATGGCAAAAGGATCGCCTCTATTACATGAGACTTTAACATAACTGGCGAAATGAGGTTATACTATAGGTACACTTCTGCCTCGCCACCTCCTACCAACTCTGATAACCTACATAACTCGTCGGAGATTACAGATGGGATGATGTTATGGTTATTTATATCAGCTATGGCTTATATGTCGTGGAAGGTAGGATACCCTGCTGGATATGGTAGATGGTTGGGCCGATGACTGGTAGCTGTAGAGGTCTTACTATACTTTAGCTTGCTACGCACAAAAGACCATACGGATACACCGACAACACCCAGCGCTTTACATTTGCGAACATAAACGGATTTCTGGTATATGTGAGGTTATGGTTACCATCCACCACGAGTCATATGTCGTTACTTTTTTATAGAATTTCATATGTCCGGACTTTGTTGCAAAAGTCCGGCTGTTTGTCAGGACTTTTCAATTAAGAAATAATAACTCTATGTAATCTTCAGCAGTTTTTCTTGGGTCTGCCAGTGAATATGAACATTCATCAAATAGGCTCAAAAAAAAATAAAAAAACCAACGCGCTGAGAGAATGAGGTTTACTCTGACATTTCAGGAAAAGCTTGTCTGATAATGAGTTATGTCAATACTAAAGATGGCAGAGACGTAGTAAACACAACCTCTTAGAAACATAGTAAGTAGGTTACCCATGTCAATACGATACACAACATAGAAATGTGTTTGTACGCTTTCCTTAAAACAATGGGTGAAAATTAACACAATATTTAAATGGTTAGAAAATCAATAAATATTCATGTTCACAACCCTATCCTGTGATTGATCGACACATTGTTTTCTAATGTGATTAGAAAATTAATTTTAATACGTACGAATAAGGTGTAAAGTGCCACAGAAGAAAATGCTATGTTGAAATATTTCTGTGGGAAATAAATTGAACTTTGTATTTAATCAGTAAGATTAAAATAACAATGAGATAATTGAAATTAATTAGACAGTAAGTACATTATTGTTCTTTTGTATATTGGATTATAACAAAGTGCACACAAAGATTAAGAAATAATTTTATTAAATACGATCTCGATCCCGTGAGAATATCGGGATAAAATGTCATACCTACCCTATGTCCTAACCCAGGTCATGGTCTACTCATGTGCCAAATCCGTTCAGCTGTTTTATCGTAGAAAGCGTAAAAAAAGAAACTGTAAGTACCATACTTTGATTATTTTAGTACTTAAGTAAGTAATGGAACTCTTTGAATTTTTTTTACGGTGTTTCGTTCTTAATGCTGGCCCAGTGGTACTTATGAGTTGGTTCGAACCCAGACAAGCGGCCCCGACCCTTACTTGAGTCAGCCCGCGCCCGCGCCGCGTTATAAATTCGATCTAGCCTGTCCCTTGTTGTCCCCAGCGATGCCCTAAGCCGAGGTCCGTACCCCACAGGCGGTGCCCTTAGTGTGTAGTCGCTTAGTTTCTAAGTTTTATGCCCTGGGTGGAGGCCTTAATTTATTGAGGCAGCCACAGGATAGTCCGGTTAAGCTGCCGACAACCTCCTAGGTTGACCTGCAAGATGACAATTATAAAAAAAAAAACCAGACAAGCGATTTACTTTGCGTAAATTATTTTCATGACCCCTGCTCTCAAAAAGGTGAATGAAAACATCGTAACGAAACCGGCATGTCCTAGAACCACAAAATTCGAAGACATGTGACATTTACCGACCCGCTCTGGGCCGCATGGTGAATTAAAGCCCACCCCTCTCACCGAGAGGAGGCCTGTGTCCCAGCAGTGGGAACATTTTAGGCTCATTATGCATTATACTGGTTTTGTTAACACTGACGCGCGGCCTACTATACTGATTGTAGGGGTAAGGCAAGCTGTTAACTTGAGTGCATTTAGAATAATCGAAAGGTGTATGTTCTTTGTTAAAACAGAACGTAAACAAATGACGTGAGACTTTCTATGACACAATGTTTAGCAGCTTGACTAATAGAAGATAAAGAGATTCGGTGAAAACTAATCTTTTGTAGCAGTTTCTAAATTGCGTATATTAGCATAATGATTCACACTATATTTTTGTCGCTAGTTAATATAAATTGGACTATGATAATTATTGTGATCGCTTCCTTGAGAGTTTTGTCGTGGTCGTAAGGTTGCGCCTTACGACCGAAATTCGACATCCTGATTTCTATGCAGCCCCTGCAGCGATATTGGGTTTGATATGAAATGTGCTGGTTATTTTTCACTCAGATTCAGTATTCAAAGATAGTATTACAGTACTTAACAGTATTCAAATTCTCTTGTATACTTTTTCTTTTGAGACTCAGTGATCATTGATGAACTGGAGACATTATAGAGTGGGAGGAATCTTCAGTAACCGTATTCCAAAGGCGGACCGCAATTGAAATACTAGTGCTGTGAGATTCTGGGTACCTACTCATTAGTGATTCGAGTTTTAAGATGTTACTTTTGAGAAGCATGGTCGACAATGAGCCTTACGCTTACTGAAGAGTTTACTAGAGTCCTAAGTTTTGTCTACTGTATCAAGAATCCTGAAAGTTCCTCTTTCATCTATTTGAAAACTAATAGAAAGAGATCGAAACATGTCAAAACTTCAGTGCTAAAAACCTCATCGTTTCTTTCACATCAGAATGACAAAATACTGAAAAGTCAAACGTAAGATGACTAGGAATGCAAGTGGACATGCGAAAGAAAGTTGCTTCGACAGAGAAACTAAATCATAATTTTATGTACCCAATGAGGTATGGCGTGAAGATATGCTGCATTTCCAGATGAACGAATCCTTGTTATTGTGTCCAGTTTTTATTGAAACTGGAAGAGGCAATGGATTACATAGATTTAGTAGTGATATCATTACTAAATCTATTTATCCGGCTCCCACTTCAGACAGAAATGAAATCTACAGAAATATACTAATATTGTAAAGTGTTTGTTTGTTTATAAGTTTGTATGTAGGGTGTAATCTCAGTTGCATTTGACTAATTCTTATAGCATATCTAATGCTATAAGAATTAGTCCCAATTCTTGAAGAATATAGGCTATGTAAAATCACGATACGACCCTTAAGAACCGAACAAAAAGATCAAAGTCAGAAAGATCGTTTAGCGAAAACGAAGTAATAGCTCGGGCGGGCGATGGGATGCGACGTGGTAGGTCGGGGGCCGAAAATACACGCGGATAAAGTTGCAGACAGAAGCTAGTGATAGATAAATAAGCCATTAATCTTATGATTAATGTCTTACTTATAATTTCTGTAATCTTTGAAGATGCTGTAACATGCTGTAGTACCTACTATCTCTTATTGTCGATGTCTCTAGTTCTCATAATGGTGCCCATCATTTAAACCATATTGAATTTATCTGCTCGGACACAATCAATCTGCCTAGCCTTTTCCCAACTATATTGGGGTCAGCTTCCAGTCTAACCGGATGCAGCTGAATACCAGTATTTTATATGGAGCGACTGCCTATCCGACATCCACAACCCAGTAACTGGGTAATACAATACCCCTTGGTAAGACTGGTTGTCAGACTTTCGGGCTTCTGACGACCCCTAACGACTGTCAAAGATCCACGAATGCGAGCTGGTTCCGAGGCACGGAGGAGTCTCAGTATGTTAAGATGGTCACCCATCCACAGACCAACCCCGGCAAGCGTCCCTTAACCTGATGCTTCGACCCGTGCGGCAGTTATTTCTGCTCGGACACAATGATTCTTTAAAAGCATCGAACTGAAAAACCTCAACCTTGGAAGACGCAAGTCTTAGGTCCTATGTTCCTCATTAAAGACAGATTAAAGTCATTTCCATTAGCCAGTGTGGCCTTGGAAGCCTATGCCAAGCAGTGGATGTTTGTCGGCTGTAATGATGATGATGATGGTGTCTCTGCAGCTTTTCGTAGATAACAATCGTTGATCTCGATCATGCCCAAGGTCACACCTGTTCAACTTCCGGGTGTCAAACAAGTAGAAAGTGAAGATGAGTCTGCGCTTCAATATGATAATATCATAGTGTTGACATATGCTTGACGTCACGTAGCTAACAAACGCGCGTTTGCAAATAGACCAATGAAACTATTGATATACTGAAGACACTGTGTTTCAAATTGAGTATTAGATATATGCTATGAATAGGTTAAGTATGAATACGGTTAATTATAAATTAAGGTAGGTCAAAGAATTAATTCAAATCATAAATCAATGTCAGACATTGATCTTAAATTAAATCGCCAAATTTCACATACAGCCACCAAAATCCGGACTTAAAAGACGAAAAAAGCCGTTTTGCAAGCGCAACGTTTTTGTGAAACTTTCGAATAAAAACAACTCGGAAAAACCGGTAGTTTTAGAAAAAATTAAAAATAAAAACTAAGAAAAATTACCTGAATCCCATAATTATAAATCCGTAACACAAAACAATCACGTTTACGTTAATGTTTACGTTCGTAAACAGGTCATGTGTACTAGAAAAGCGCGCGAACCGACGGCTATCGCTTGGCTTACTAAATTCATCTCGACTGTACGGCGAGTGGGAGAAATTGGTGAGTCTCTTTCGCACTGGTCTATAGTGGTGGGCGGTTGTCTTGTCGATATGCGAATACTTTCGATAGTGCTGTCTAGCTGCATTCTTTGTCTTCTTTTAAATTGACCCTTCAAGGTGGAAGATTGTGTCCTAGTTTGAAGCTGCTAGATTCTTAAATGTATTCAATTGCGAAATTCTATTGTTGCAAAAGAAAATATTTAACGAAATCTCATAAAACACATTCCACATCAGCACCACACACACAATTTCTTAATTAAACATTATGAGAACTTATAGGATCAGATGCAGATGAAGCTTTTCATTTAGAGCCTTTATCAGTAACATAGATAGACAACACACAGCCTAAACTGCTAGGTCCAGAAGCATGAAATTTAGCACAAGAATATTTCTTATAATGACAAAAATAAATACAGAGTAAAGATTTTAGAAAATTCATTCCCTAAAAGGGGATGACAGTTTTTATGGAAGTTCGTATTTTTGCCGATGGCAAATCCCATCGGGCACATGGCTTGTAACTAATAACCATTAAGCAGATAGTTAAGTAACATAGAAAGAAAAACTAAATCAAACATTTATGGAAAAAAAAGACAAAAGACTAAAAAGATTCACTAATTAGATACATCATCATCTTTAAAAAATAACGCGATTGGTAGTAATAGCGGCACGATTATAATATAATTAAGTCTACATCGATATCCGTAATAAGCACATCACTACACACGTCAAACCAAGTCCCAAGAGCAAGGTGAAGATCTGGGTCTTTGACCGTATGCAGTGGCCGATTGCAAACGGCCGTCTCTACCAACTGTTAACTAACTGCTAACTTTTAGTTTAGGTAAAGTTGACGCCATCGTTTCAACTTCCAAAGCTAGAAATGTAAAAGACAATCAGAGGTAAGGCTAAAACGTTATGAAGACTACAATATTTTGGATCAGAAAATCACTCGCGTTCTTCATTTATTCAAGTTTCAGCTTTGTTTGGATTATTAGAGTCTGTGTTTATAGAGTAACCTAAAAGTTTACTTTTGTTTAATTAACTCAAACTCAAAGCTTTTATTCCAAATAAACCAGGCATTTTTGAATTGTTAAATAGTCGATCTGTCAGAAAGATGAAGCTAGTTGCCTATTCAAAAGCGTAGTAGCTACTACGGAGTGAAGAGAGAGAGTGGAGTTTCTTGCCTGTTCTTCTCCATAGGATGGCCTATGTAAAAAACGGGCAAGAAAGTCTACAGACAAAATCAAAATATTGGTTACATCATTCATGTTGAAATAATACATGTGCAAAACAATATAGAAAGACGTGTACGTTAAAAGAGTCCGTAATAAAAATCTTAAAACAAAAAACAATTAAAATAAGCCGTTGCAGTTAAGAGATGACTAGTTCCTACTGACGGCGCCCATTTACGAACATAACGCATGGATCAGGACCAAACAGCTCAACCATTTTGTAGGGACTTAATGATACAACACACACGCCACCACCAGCTAGACATTAGAGTGAGCATGACGTACTCTTAGCCGCCACGGCACATTCAAGTCAATGAAAGACTTACCCAGTAAATGGTAGCTTTATAGTATGTACATAGTGCTCACACAGACATGTGCTATGCAATTAGGTATACAATACTAAAATATTTAAAAAATCTAAATGTATAGAGTGCAAAGATAGTTTGTACAATCTTCAGCAGCTCCAACAATACTGATAACTGACAAAACTTCCCTGTAATCTTCAGACCCTGAAGTCATTTACAAAGCATTAGCATTAGCATTTGTGTGATTTCCTGTGCGAGTCTCAATAAATACTTTTTCTTTCTTTCTTTCTTTCATTAATTTGAAAAAAAATGGACCTAACAATTTTTTTTATTGATTTATTTAAATACTAAAATGATTTTGATATCACCCATCCATTCTTTCAAGTTGTATGTATTTTGTCAATCTTCCTGATATTCCAAAATCACTAACCATAGTTATACATGGTATAAACTTCTCTTTTGCTTTCGAAAGCGTTGGGTGCCGGCGCGTCTTAATCGCTCATTGAATACAAATGACTACTTACTCAAAATACAAATTGTATTAGGTTTACAATGTGTCTGTTAGTAATTAGAATGTCGCTATGGATTCATAACGAAAGCATCGTGCGTCTTGCTATCTTCACATGCCAAGGGAAATACTTTCAGGTGACTTAGGCCCGTATTACATGAACCTCACTCAAGATCACAGACTACAAATATATATCGGTGCTCAAGATTCAAAAATTACTATAAGCACAGCTGTAAGCTAGTATTAAGTAATGGTTGAGTACTACTTGAGTCTTAGTAGAAGCGCAGTTCGTAAAAGCATCATGTTATGTGTTCTTTCTTTTTCGTGTAGAATTAACCTGGCGTCAGAGTGATTATGCCGCCCATGGGACTCTGACTTTGCTTCACACGCCATCGCGAAATATCTCTCAGGCATCCTCACGATGTTTTTCTCCACCTTTTTTGAAGCAAGTGAAGTGAGGGTAGGATAACATCCCTGGGAAAGTGGAGTGAAGTAGGTAAAGTAATTTTGCTGATTAAAGTAAAACCAATCACTAAGTAAATTATGACTTTTGCAATGAGTCAGAGATTCCGTAGTAGAGCATGAGTTCCGTTTGTTTACATAAAAGAACATTTTGTAAGTGTCTAAAAAGAAACAGAGAGAGTCATTGCGGTTGGTTGTGAGGTTTTTAAAAATTCACACTATTCATGTAGACGAATCTCGTGAATGAGTTGTGTGCTGAGAGCTATTATTTTTTATGACTTTTTAGACAATAAAATTAAAGACATAAGTTGGTAGGTCAATGATTATCTTACTATGTCGTTGCTGATAAACAAAATTATACGTATGTGTAAATCACACTTCAAATATAATTGTAGTGGCCCTATAAAAACCAAAGTGCCGAAAAATTTCTCGAATGGAACAAAAATCACACACAACCGCAGTCGCGACAGTAAATGCTGTAGTCGAAATACGGCTACTTACAGGGTTTATTTATTAATGGATTACCAACGAACGAAAAAAAATGCTTGAATAAGATACATATAAATTTACACATTCAATTAAAGGCAACCACAACTTACACAATAATGTACAAGAAGTTTAATCAAATAATATAGAAATTGTATGCAAGCATAAATTAAATAAATAGCAACGAATAATGGATGCACAATCTAGCTAGACCATAAAACAGAAACAAATTCACACAGATCTAGAACTAAAAACCAGAGCATGTCAACTGTTCATCTCAGTATTAAACAAAAGGTTGCAGTCGGTAGTTATTACGGTGGTCGTAATGGTATATCATTACACGTTTATGATGTGGTGACAGGCGAAGGTGTTATTACTTGTTTGTTGGTTATACCTTACTTGCAGTTGGATTAAGCTATTTTTAACATACGCACGGTGACATCGCCAGTTACAAATTTCCAGAATGAGCTGGCCTGGCATTGTATGTATGGACTGCCAAATGTAACACACACAGCGACAGCTAGATTAATTATGTCGCCGTGTGGGCGAGCCCATCTGCCTAACCTTATCCCACCTATGTTGGAGTCGGCTTCCAGTCTAACCGGATGCAGCTGGATACCAGTATTTTAAATGGAATGACTGCCTATCTGACCTCCATAACCCAGTAGCCGGGTAATACGAGACCCCTTGGTAAGACTGGTTGTCAGACTTTCGGGCTTCTGACGACCGGTAACGACTCTCAAAGATGACGACGAATGACAGCCGGGACCAACGGTTTAACGTGCTCACCGAGGCACGGAGGATTCTCGGTATGTAAAGATGGTCACACATCCACGGACCAACCCTGGCAAGCGTAGCCTAACCTGATAGATCGACCCGTGCGGCTGTTATTATTTAGGCGCGAGCTGCTCCTGTGTGAGACTTTGGAATTTGGTACTTATTGATAGATAATATTACCATCTTGAACAAGCGTGTTCATCAATGCTCGTGCCCCATGAGAAGAGGCCTTCGCCCTGGAGTGGGACAGTAATATTTTTTAATAATTAATAGGACTAGAAACTAATAAATAACTATTGTGCGAATTGTGGCTACAGTTTCATGTTTCAGTACGAAGCATGTTACGTAATCACAACTCACATGAAGAAAATATGATACAAAAAGTGTGCAAAAAGATTTTCCGATACCGGGAATCGAACCCGAGCCTCCTGGGTGAGAGCCAGGTATCCTAGCCACTAGACCATATCGGATATTGATAATCGAGTTGAAATATACGTTAATATATCGGAAACGGATAATGAGTTCAATTTATGACAATGTTTTCACAACAACGATAAAAGATTTCGATTTATCAGGAACTTTGTACTATATTTTGTACTGTTTACAAGAATGTTTATTATTCTATCAATTTATTGATGCACGCCATCTAGTGGGCACCAGTGACATTGGTTACGACGTCGCTAGTAACACTTTTGGAAAAATCTGTTGGCACTCTTCATTTGTTTTGCTACTCTACTGAAATCACAGATGGCGCTGTTATAAAGATTTGCAGTATAAATTCTACTTTTGGGAAGTTTTAATTCTTTATTAATTTGGTCGGCTTCGTTACATAATTCTTTATCTTCAAAATATTGTAGATAAACAATGTTCTTTAAGAACACAAGAAGTCTAGTTAAGTATAATCATGTTTATATTTTTATGGTCTGAATTTTTGTATCAGGAGGGATTTCCAGTGAAGTCGTGTGTATAAAATGTAATGAGATCTGAGTCATCACAATTTTTATTTCGATATTTTCTTTCAATACTTGTTAAAGATTGGTATGTTACGTCGTAATTATGTAAAGTATGTAATATAATAAGCTTTCTTTGCAGTCGGGTAAAAATCAAATCTTCCAATGTTTGACTAAAACTGTTTATAATCATATCAGGCACAAATAAATACTTATTTACTACTAACAAACCTTATTAAATAACATTAATCTAATACAAATTCATTGATACAATCATACACTTGCCTACAAAAATATAAACGATTTAAACTCAGGTTCCACTAAATTATCTAATACGTAGAACTTCATCAAATAATATAGTCATTCCCACGGATTTTCATCTATAGTATCATTCACTGTCTCTTTCATTTTGTTCATCTTCTTCCTATTCATTCTACTTTCCACTGCACCTTCAACTATCTCCCCTTTGTTAAAATCTTCAGCTGTTATAATCGGCTTAAAACCTTCATCAACATTCTTGATTCTGCTACTCTGTATTTCTTTAGGCAACTTCACCTTTTGCTGTCGATATGGATAGAATACATATTTCACTCCATTTACAATCTTGTATTTCGGATAGTTGGTTGATGTTCTTCTGTTATTGTTGATGCCTAAAAGTTTGTTCATCCAGTATAGGTACGAATTTTGGAGTACATCCATAATGCTTCTTTTTCGTCGTGATTTGGCTGTAGTCCCATTTTTGTTTACCTTGACAACGTCTTCATTCACATACAGTGCTGTCTTTTTATCGATGTTATTGTTGTTGTACCTTACAATAGGTGCTACATACGAAATTATGGGTCTATTCTCTATAATTTCTTCTTTGTCTCCTAGATCTAGTATAGATCTACTTTGCCATTGTCCATTTGCATCGTACCCCCCGCCCCCACCGCCGCCGCCGCCACCGCCTCCTCCATAATCTGGTCCACCTGGATGTCAAAAGGTGAATTTTTCATTCTATGTTGGGTTTGATGTAATAGTTTTGGTTATACTGGGATAATACCTGCTGGCATCCAGGCGCCGCCTCCGCCGCCGCCGGCTGCCCATCCCTGTAGAATTCGAATTCGTTTTTTAAAACTAAAATAATATAATGTTATTTGTTTTTAATGGTTAGGGTTTACCAATTGGCGACCACCATCAAGGGGTGGTGGAGTCTATAGGTAACCTTTAACGCATAGCGTGGAACATTTCAGTGTAGCTTTCTTACAGTACATTGCTAACAGGTTTTTGAAAGGCGCTCTAAACACTATTTTACAGAACAGAATGTAAACACATAGATTACTGACATAATAATCAGATATAATTTTCCTATGGTAATAATACTTACTCCATCACCCCCACCTCCACCACCACCGCCACTGCCGCCCCCACCTCCTCCTTTCTTCTCTAAGATCTTCATTAACAGCATCATCTAAATGTATTAATATCTATTTAATGATCGGTGTCTGATAAACAACTGTAGCGGGGCACTGGTCACCCCCAAATTCATCCTGGTATTATATAAAGGACTGCCTCGTTGGTCTAGTGGTTGCAAGTGCTATTGCTGAGTGTGAGGTCCCGGGTTCGATTCCCAGGTCGGGCAAAATGTTATTGGGTTTTCTATCTGGAATTTTTCAGAAGCAACCTGGGATCCGAATCTATGCCCGGTTGGTGGCAATAGACTCGCCCCCTATTACATGGAACTTGAACATAACTGGCGAAATGTGGTTATACTATAGGTACACCTTTGCCCAACCCTTCGGAGAAACAAAGCGTGATGCTATGTTTTGTATTATTTTAATGCTAAGAAAATACTTGGTTAAATGAATCGCAATGTTAGCTACTTCAGACTCTTCTAGGCATTATGAAAAGGATTGCAGAGAGACACAAATAATTATCTTAGAGTGTCTTGTTAAAATAACGAGCAAAGCTGCGTTCTCTTGGTTTCAAAATTGTATCTCACAGGCATTCATAAAAGTATGAATCTTAGAGAAGACATCGTGTTAATAAATATTACCTTAGACAACATGAACGACATCATACTGAACATCATCCCTTTGAAAGACATCATTCCCATCATGCCCATCATTGCTGGAACCATCTGTAAGATAAACAGTAACTCGTCAATATAAACACATATCCGACTACCTCTGAGAAGATAAACGGTATTATTTAAAGGAAATCTTTTAATATAATTTTACCATCTAGTTTTGTTTTTTTTGTCTATTATTGTTTTACATACTATGTGGCGTCACGTATTGTGCATTTGTGAACGCACATTAGTATATGTGGCGTGACCTGTATTAGTATAGATAAGTATATTATCGTAATGTCTCTCTTATTTTGTTTACCCTAACGTGTCTTTGACATTACTTACATCTTATCATGTAGACTTACCATCATAAGCTTCATCTTCATACACATCATAGCCATCATCATCATCTTCTTTTTCCCGAACCCGTCTCCTCCGTCGTGTCCACCACCACCGCCGCCGCCGCCACCGCCTCCACCTCCTCCTTTACGCTTTTTTCTACCGACAAACTCTTCTACTGTAACATTGTAATAATAATTGTGTGTAATGGTTAAAGTATTTATAAGTAATATCAAGTAAATTATAAGAACAAAACAAAAAACACGACTTCGTACCAAGTTCTTCTAATTCCTATCATTCAATGTACTGAATTTCAACATATTGCAGACCTCTGCTAGATGTAGGCCTCTCCCAATTTCCAACGCAATAATATTTGGTTCTTTATCTTCCACATCCAGTCTGCTCTCGTCGCCTTCTTCAGATAGAAGAAACCTTTTTAGATCTATAAGTACCTTTACTAT
Organism: Agrochola circellaris; assembly: GCA_914767755.1. Lineage (NCBI taxonomy): Eukaryota > Metazoa > Arthropoda > Insecta > Lepidoptera > Noctuidae > Agrochola > Agrochola circellaris. The sequence goes on along the minus strand of OU611863.1, from coordinate 15,191,745 downwards.
ATTTAAATTAGCAATGACACGTCGAACGACAACTGATTGCCGAGTTAATTTGCTTAGTTGATCCTTGTGGATTTAGGAAATATCACTTTTTAACACTGTTAGCTAAGTATTACTACAACAAACATGTAAACTGACAATTATTTCATTCTTTAAAATCAATATAAGGTATATCTTACCGTTATTTGGAATCGGTAGCGAAGTTTCTCTTCCTAAAGCACTGAATCTGATGATATGGTTGTCAAAAAAATGATCAATAGCTCTGTCAATCATGTGTGTAAGCTCGTCCGAGTTTTTTTCAGAAAAATGATCTTCTGCATCCTTATTTTCTTCAACTTTACTGGTATTTAATTTTACTGAAAACATAGGTAATTCAAGTATCTAATAACTTATTTTGCCTAATGACAGTTTTTACTTTGTTGCTAGTGAAAATATTGCTGTCACAAAATGTTCAGGCATAAATATCTATGAAAGTAGGTATGTCAACATTGTATAATCAGAATGTGTCTTATATTTATCATTTACTAATATTAAAACTGCATTCTCCAACTTTATCAAAATGTTGATTAATATTTAACCACTATCTTTCCTAGTTTATCCTTTTAATCTTTTTTGTTGATTCGAACTACCACATTTTCATTATTAAAACTAATTAAACACTCACCAAACTTAACATAATCCCCGATCACGGATACTTCACTCAAATTATTCAACTGTTTCAAATACATCAACGTTTTTCTTTGCACACATGGAAATGACATGTGAAGGAAGCAATCAGCGTATACACCATTGAAATTGTCATCTGGATCGTTTATTTCTTCATCTATAACATCTTTGACACCGTGTTCAACTTTGACAATTTTAGTATTAACTACGACAATACAAATAAGTTCTAGGATGACTGTTCTAAGTTCCATTGTTGGTTCACAAATGGAAAACGCGGTAACGGGCTCATATTATTTATTTTCTTTGTTTATAGGATATAGGGTCAAGTGCCATAGTGTTAGCGTGAAAACATGTAATTTTGTTGTTAACTTACTATTTATTTAAATAATGTTGTGGTTAAGGGATTAGAAAAGACTGTGTAAATAATGATTTGTGCTGTTGATTTTAGTTCGGAGATATCTTATTTTGTAAGTGTTAAGGTTCATTATGGTTAAGATATGAGTTTTGCAATGATATTTGTTGTGATTACTGTCAGTTAAAACGACACTACAGTACAAGAAGCGCCTATAGGTTTCGATTATACAAATGATTTAATAACCAATAGCATTATCAATTCCCAAATTATAATAGTTGATTTTGTATTGTCGATGAAAATATAAATGTGAATACTTATTATGGATCAAGTCCGATATTGCATAAAAGCATAATCAGCCCATAATGTTCCCACTGCTGGGACACAGGCCTCCTCTGTTTGAGCTGCTGTAATCTTTGTCGTTGGTAGATGTCACATGTCTTCCAATTTTCGGTCGATTTTATGTCTAGAACATGCCGACGACCAAAAATTCGCTTCCTCACAAAGTCTGCCATAATAATTGTAAAACAGTAGGTAATTGAGCTCTTAATAAAAATACTTTCTGTTAAAATACTTACTCATTGCGCAAAAGAAAACGAGCACAAAGATTTATAGATTAACATCATTTTCTTAAATTCAAAAGTTTAAATTGTGCATGAAATAGATAAAACAGCAGTTTTTCCAAGTGGAGTACATTAGAAATCACTTGTATCATAGTCATTATTATTACAATGTTGCTAGTAATAGTGAAACTTTGTTACCTACACACATACCTACATGTTTCATATATGTATCAAGCTTGTATATCTAGTAGTGTAAGCAAAGAAATAAGTAGTAATATAATAGTTTAGATAACACTTTTAATTTTTTATGGCTCTAACTTATACTTGACATAGTAAGTGTGCAGCCATGGAAATTATAATTGTCATGAATTTATTTTCAAAGAGCTCATAGGGAGCATCTGTTTTCAAAGAACACATAGGGCGCATTTATTTTCAAAGAGCACATAGGGAGCATTTATTTTCAAAGAGCACATAGGGAGCATTTATTTTCAAAGAGCACATAGGGAGCATTTATTTTTAAAGAGCACATAGGAGATTTTTCTTGATAAGAAACGATAAATTAGTATGGTAGGTTTCAAAATCCTAACTTTTTCGAAGTGCCCGTAAATACAATTATGTAAAGTATTTGATTTATGTATAGTATCATCATGACTTACTACTCAGTGATATTTTGTATACCAAGGTCTAAAATTCTATCAGTACTAAGGTTACGTCAATAAAATGATTACTGAAAACAAAAGCTGATGAAGATGCTATTGTCACTAAGTTAACTGGCGAAATAAAATCATCGTTTTAATTTAAAACTTTTATTTTAAGAAAATGCATCGTTTTGGTAGGTATATAATTTTAAATAATTACACATAAATAGAATGAATAATGAGGTATGACAATATGATTAAAGTAATAATGATAAAATACGAAGAAACAAATTAATAAAGATTAATATAATATTTGGTATAATGAAAGCGTAGATTAGAAGAATAAATTAGAATAAATATCACAGTTAAATATACTGCTTAAATAAACCGTATTAAATAAATATTAAGAATTATAATAAAGAAATAGAGTATGTAATAAATGATACAGTAAATAAATAAATAAACTATAAAGGATACATAAAATAATATACATAAATAAATAGAAATGTTATTTTTAAACGGTGGGAGAAAATAACAAGAATAATAAAAATAGAAATATTGTTATAAAATAAATAGAAATAAAGAGGTAATGAGAATCTTTAACACGCCTTGCTTGAAACTGCAATAAATAAACAATTTGAAAACAACGATGACTTTAAAACAAAGCAAATAAATAAACTTACAGCTATTTCATTATGAAATCTTTCGAATAAATTAATTATCAAATAAGTTATTTTTATACAATGGTTTGTCAATAATATCTAGTATTTTCATTTTACAATAGTAACATCAATGTATCTAGGTTGATCTATTACGATGAATAACAATAAAATAAATGCCACAGACAGTCCCCCGCGATAATGTAAGTCCGGCTTGAAATCATTCATTTATACCCTAAACTTGACTGTAAGTACAATCATCAGATCATAATATAAATATTTGTATATGCCACAATTACCCTTATGCTCAGTTTTAACTGCATTTTCAGGATTATGGTAATTTGGCTAATTCTACATTTCACATTAGACCAACCAACAAAGAATCACTACAAAATCAAACACCAAATATTAATCTACGAACAATTCTCAACTTAACTAGTAGTAGTATCATAAGGCATATAGCTATTATAACTGTTCGGGTCATACGCCCTTCTGTATCCACCATGATGACCATGGTCATGCTCGTGTTGTTCTTCATGAGAATGGGAATGGTGATGGGAAATCTCTGGCTTGGTGATGATTTCATATGTGGTAGACTTGTGTTCGCCATGACCCTTGAGTCCTACTAAGGCTGAGAGGAGAAGAGACATGAGGGCTGTCATCAATGCTTTGCCGGCTAGTAAGGCTAAAGCTCCGAGTGCTGCTGCTGCGAGGGTACCTGGAATTAGAGAAAGAGATGGTAAATGAGGAGAAGAAATGAATGTAGGAGATGGTAGTAAACATTGATTCAATTCACCTATATACTATTCTATCACACAAAAGTATATGGATAAACTTATTATCTTTGCACAAAATTGAATTTTTATAACAGTTACGTCGATATATGGTAAATTACACAGTGAGTTAAAATTGTCTTAGGTGTGTTTTAAAAATATTGTGACAAAATATATCACAATAAGTGATCAAACTATTACAACACAGATTGTTGTTATAGTTTCAAAAATCCTAAGCTATTCAATGTAATAAATCATTTCTGTTTGGGTCTTGATAATAAAATTATGATGGTAAATTTCAAGTATAACTTGAGTATGAGGTGAAGTAAGGCGAAATACCAGTTCTTTGTAAATGTTTGAGAACACAATTAATTACTACATACAATTTATACTGAATTAATCAATATAAAGGTTGACAATTATTTCAACGTAATAATTACGAAAAACGACGAAAAACACTACTATGAAAGCAATTTACTATTTCTGAAATCAATTACCCTTCATCATCAGAGCCGCGGCCAGAAGAGCACCGCCGCCGCCTCCCTTGCCACCACCGAATCCACCGCCACCGCCACCGCCAGACTTCCTTCCAACAGATTCCTTATCTCCCTTTGCCACATCCAAAGCCTCCTTCGTAGTCTGAGGATCCAGCAGCCGATACCTCAGCGAATGCCCATCTAAATAATCCTGAAGACGGTATAGGAGAAACCGGTTTAGCTTCTCTTCAGACTTCCCAGGAAACTGCCGAGATAACTCGGCAGCCATCTCCTCAGGACTTGGAGTATTCCCAGTTTGATTCTCCTTCACTATACTCAATCCCGGCAGAAGGTTTAGCTCATCGCGAGAGCCCAAGTCTTCCAAGAAGGACAGAGCATGGATCTTTAAACATTTTGAATTCAGCAAACTGTTACATTCCTTATGGAGAGTCCTTCCAACTCGCTCCGTATTATTTGGCACAGTTTTAACAGCATCGATGATCGCATTCGGTTCTGATCCGTCGATCGCTCCTTGAGAACCAATCACTAAACTTAGAGTCACTATAACAGCAATGGATACACTTTTGAGATGCATTTTTATTCACGTTTTCACTACACTGCGCCTATCAATCACTGACACATTTCTATGGGGGACCGCTGTGGACTGATAGATTTAATCCGATTGCAATTTATTTTATACCGACCATGATAACAAAAAGAACAAGAAAAAACGTTAAAAAGAGCAATGTCGTTGCTTTTTGAACGTTATTGTGAGCAGTACTTTCATTCTGTAAATAAAAGGTTGTTTTAATGGAAAAGTCGAAAGTGGCTCGCCGATTTTCGATTTCCAATCGGTAATCGGCGGCTGTTAACTAAATTGGGTAATGGCTGAAATTTTATAATTGATTATGAAACTTATTTGAATAATGGCTATGCTGATAACCAATATTATGCATCAACTGTTTACGATTCGATTATTTAGATTCCATTCAAGTAAATAAGTTATATGTATGAATCACAAGATGTTCTATATCAAATCACATAATTTGGCATAGTGACAGTCAACGTTATGCATTCAAATAAAATACTTCAAACTTCATAACCATAAAATTTATTCGGATGCATGACTTAACCATTATATTAAACTAAATTAAAATCTTGTATTTCGGAACCATAAATATTGTCCATTTAGTTAGTATACACACGACTTAGAAACTAGTTAGTTAGTACTTACATATACCAAAATAACAACACAAACTATTCATTAATACGCCACAGCGGCATGTAGGCGTATCCAATGTCTCAGTTAGGGGCTGTTCCACCTATCAGCTATAGTTTTCAGGATGCTGTTGGGGCTGGCGCGTACCCTTTGCATATTAGAAGTGCAACGCTTGCGCTTGATGGCGTGAAAGCCATCTATTTTCACCTCTGCGAATATGCCGGAGGCACTGCAGTCCAATTACATGACCAATTGTTGTCAGCTAATACGTCAACAATAAGTAAATAAACAGCGGGTGTTACAATTAGTTTGGTTTGGGTATTATATTGTGGTAACTATGCGACTAAAAATTGATGGATTAATTTGTTTGAAAAACTGATGGTAATTTACTCATTACTATCAGTTTTTTAAACAAATTAATTCTTTTGTGGCGTACTGTGATTATGATTTGAAAAGTTCCCAGAAAGATGAGTTATCTCACTGAGATTTGCATAGTTAAGACTCTACTATGTAAACAGATTCAAGCCACACACATTATAATCAACGTTTTATTACTCTCAGAAGAAATCGAACTAAAATTACGTAAAAGGTGTATGTAAGGATCTTAGCAGGTGGCGTTCTGTATGTACTGCCTTCCCGTAGGGTGAGTTTGTATGTATGTTGAATCTAAATTATTGTATACGTATGAGTAATCTAAATAACATACGTGAAGAACAAAATATGAAACAAAAACAGCTCTAAGATATTAAAGACCGTGTTTTGGAATATGACGGTAATACTATTCTTTCTTTCTAACAGGCCTTCTCATAATGCAAGCTGGTGTATTTGTGAAAGAACACTCAACATTTTTTATAACGTGTAACTTGCATTCAAAATATACCCGTCGAGACTTGGGTCTCGACGGGTATATTTTACACGGCTAAGAATTCCTTCACATCAAAGCACATTATGTCATAGAAATAGCTTTATCACAGCAATTAAAATCTTCAATAATATTCCAAAAGAAATAAGGGAACTCCCTCTAAAACATTTTAAATCCCAACTACACACGTGGCTTATTGGAAATTGTTTTTATAGTGTAAAAGAATTTTTTGATAAAATAGTAACAGATAAATATGAGATAAGGTAATGAGTTTTAATTAAATTAATGTACCCTTATTATTGTTAAGTGTTCAAATAGATACGAAACCCTAATAACCAACGTTTAGAAATGTGTAAAAAAAAAAAAGGTTTAAATATTTGTATGCCAGTCCATGGCGAAACATGTAAGATCATTGCTATATTATAAGACCTTAATGTACCATGCTTTAAAGCAAATAAATATATTCTATTCTATTCTATTCTATTCATCATCAAAATCTCATCAACTACTAATACAGATACATTTACAGACACAATTTTTTTTTTTATACTTATTGATCTCCTATTACAATAGATCTGTAATGAACTTTTTTAATCAATCCATAGAAGAATGATATTTAATATGAAAGTAGGTATGTAGTTAGCTTATGAAAAACTTGATCACTTTTAGACTTTGTCAGTTTTGTCACATTAAACTCATCAATAGTAATTATTGATGTTCTTGTCTTTATCACATCGACTTGGAATGTGATCTGGGGGGTAATTGCGTACCACACAGTAGTCATGGCTTTCATTTAACAGTTCAACAACATTCATTGCGTTATTTACGTTATTGAGCAGACGAATTTCCAATTTAGAATTTTCGAACATATGTATGCAGCAAGCGAATAGCAATATCCTTCACAATCATTCAGATTGTGATTGCGTTAAGGCTCCCGCGAACAGTACAGGCACGAAAGTAGGCTGCTGTTCTGAGGACACTGAACACAGCCCAGTTGCGGCTGGTTTTGCCAATGAATCAGCCATATTACATTTCGTTCCTTATTTTTCGATTTTTCCTTTAATAGCGTTTATTTTCATACAATTCCATAAGGCACTCTTCAGTGCTTTATCACTTATGTCGCCGTTTGCATCATGTAAGCTGACCATAATCTTATCAGTGTTATTATTTCCGGTGTACCCAATAGCCAATGCTGGTCAAGTTTCCAAGTACATAGATACACGGTTCAATTTGATGAACGTTCCGCTCCACAGTCTTGTTTACAACCGCAGACCTAATGAGGCAGGCCCTGATTTACGGTAATGGTTTCTTCAAACTCATTTATTTTATTTATTATTCCACTATAAGTTTTAAAAGTAGCAGGTGGCCCTCTAGATGGACAATTTTTACCTACCGCCGATTTTATACTTTGGAAGTCACCACCATGGGGTTTAAGCATGCTTAGCTTTTCTAAGACGCTAAATTGAGAACGTTTTATATGCTTATAATTTTACTGGAACCTATGCATTTCTCCTGTCAGTCATGACACAGTACTATTATTCAGCTTGAACCAAACCTTTAGCCACTAGGTAACTTCAAAGCAAGTTAGCTTACTGTTACATCTGGAGATAGTGGCCAAACGAATTTTTATCAATGATTGTACCATCGAAGAAGTTCATATGTAACCACTGTAAGGACTATTCTTGCTTGCAGCGCTCGACGGTTATAGAACCGGGCCGGTAACAGATGTGGTCATCGTGTTCACGGGATTTTGTTTTGAAACTGGTTAGATATGAATTTCTTTGATAGTATATACATATATGGCAGAAGTACTTTCTTGGGTGAATTTAGCTAGAGCTCCACTATTTCTGTAGTTGATTCAAGCTCAATAGGTTTTTTACAATTGCTTGATAAAAATGGGCATTACTTATTGATGTGTCCACTAGGTAAAGGTGGTGTAAAAAGATAAGGTGTTTCTGCTTCATGGTTAAAATTTGACTCCATAGATTGTAATTGTAAGGATCCGAAAGCTGACTCTCTATAATATCGGATTTCAAAATATCAATGAAAGTCATGTGTTTATCTTACCTTAAGTTTATTTTTAAAACCATGAAGATGAATGACCCTTTTCTTTACAAATGAAACAATGGGCGTTCCAGTGTTCGCCTAGCCGATCCATAATATTGAAAATAAAAGAACTTAGCTTTCTCTGCAGTAGTTTTATTACAAAAAGACAAAATGCGGTGAAGTTCATCATTGAATGAAAGTTGCATTTTTTTTTTTTCATCTTTTGTTTATTCTCCTATAATGAAGGGAATTGGAGGTGAGTTTCTTTATAGTGTATCTCTCTAGTTGATGACTAATGTATGGAATATGTAACTGCGACGCAAAAGCAACTGTCAAATATTGACAGTTGTGATTTGAACATACGAACAATTTAAGTTGTAGTAAATTTTCATTACCCAGACTTTACCTTATCTCTTTAGTGGTTTAGTGGTTCTGCTAGATGGTGCAGTGGCTATTGAATTTTAACTCTAATATAGGAAACATGGCAGCCTGCTCCCTAACCAGTTTTCGGTCTTCTTCCGTGACGTCTTCCAACCTTTAATTTGACAGCTGTCTTTGTTTGGAAATATGATTCAATTCTTTTAATTGTAGGGAAATTAATGAAGCATTTCCCTACAATCGAGAGAATTGAGAGCGCTGGATTTGATTTTGTAGCATCTCTAACTTTTTTTTTTTCTTTCTTATTAGTCAGCTGTGCTGCTGGGGAGTTTGTTGCGCCACTTCTTCTTCCTAGCTAACGCACTAGGAAGTGGTATAGGGTGGGCGTTTTGGGGGACTGTCTTATGTAATTTTGACGTTCGAAAAGTGCTGATTCTCAGCCTAGTTTGAATAAATGACTTTTGAATTTGAATTTATCATATCCTTTGGTATTACGTTTATTAGTACATAAAAACAACAAAAAAGTACATACATAGCATATGGAAACAGGGTTGTTCTACCAAGTTTAAAATTATTGTCAGGTTTCCGGGCTCCTAAACTAGGTAGGCAGACCTGTATCTTAGGAGTTTGCGGATTTTGCGGCTTCAATTTATATAATACAATACAACCGTGACTTTTCTGTTTGTTTACATGGAAGGAAGAGGTGGCTTGGTTATATTAAACATTTATTTTTTGGTTTTAGATAGTAAAAACTACTAAGAATTGTTAGAAATGTAATGTGTAATGAAAAAAATAAGTTAAATTGCATATTGTGTTCATGTTCAGGTTTGTATCGTTAGAAGAAAAGGAACTATTTCATCATCTTACTGCCCTTGCCATGTTTTCTTCAAATATTTTTTTATAGTGTGTGTGTGTGCGTGGACTATGTGCACCACTGCCTAACCCTTTGGGGAAAATAGGCTTGTTATGTTAGTGTTCCATCTTGTTTCGGTAATGTCATCAGGAACTTAATTAATAAAACATATTTTATAACAATGATTTTTATTTTCTTTTGGTGCTGAAGTATACGCAGACAGTATATATTTACGTACATAAAAATAATATATTATCATAGATATAAATGAATTTTAACACAATATAATAAAATAATATTTACATACGTATTTACATAATAACATAAAATAAATCATAATTAGCAGTATATAAAATAAAAAACATACACAACAGTAGATAATATTATTATGAAATAAATAATAAACATTATAAAAATATCATTCTAATAAAACAATATATTTTATTAAATACTATAAAATAGGCGGGTAGACGTACAAGAATTAATACCATAAATAAAAAAATATGAATATTGTAACAATACGTAAACAGTACAAAATAAAATATAAACTATGATTAATAAATAAATAAAAGAAAATGAATAATGAATACTAAGAAAAAAAAAAAACAAATGATAAATAATAAAAACAAATAAATAGTAATATTTTTTTTATGATAGTAATATAATGAGAAATTATTCAGCTAAGAAAATTGTGAACTTAACCTAACAATAAATAGTTTCAATAAATAGTGAGTATTTTTGATGCATTCCAATAATTTACATACTTTGTAAATGTAAATGATCCTAGTTCACAGTTTTATGAATAAATATTATTGTTTCATTGTTCTTTGCAGTAATAAATACGAAGTGATGAATTGAAATTCAAATAAAAAATAAAATAAAAAAGAATAAATAAAATGCTAAAAATAAAAATACAATACTATTACATAGTTGTTAGAACAACAGAATAAGAAAACTTTCAGAAAGAACTACAGATAGCAATAAATTAAAAGGGCATAAGTAATAATATTAAAATACAAAAAAAGAAACAATGAGACAAGAACACTACTCAATAAAACCATACTCAAAAAAATAAATTACTCGCTTTAAACCCTAACGTCTCCTAACATTCAAGTTCCTCCCGTATCCTGAATGACCATACCCTCCACCCACATCTTCATGAGCTGTAGAATGAGAGTGAGAGTGACTATACACGGGTTTGGAAACGATCTCATATGTGGTAGACTTCTGGCCTCCGGAGAGAGACTTGATGCCGATGATGGCGGAGAGAAGCAGTGACATCATAGCAGTCATCAGGGCTTTGCCGGCGAGAAGGGCTAAGGCTCCTAATCCGATGGACATGAGGGTTCCTGTGGAAGAATAAAAACGTTATTATTCTGATAAAGAAATAGTCAAAATAAAAGTTTATTTTGGTAGAGATGTCCAAGTGCTGTAAATATTTTTTGCTGCTTGTATCGCGATGGTACGGTGATGTTGTAGCAAATTGTAATAGGCTTGTGAGCCTATGTGCATTGTGGATTCAATCTTACTGCAGTACGTGGTACTGTCTCAATAATATAAGCAGATAGAAAAAATAGTACCTAAAAATAAAACATTGAATGTTGTCAAAAGTATTACAAACAGATTTGAACCATAAACATGTCTTCTTGAGGAAAATACGTAAATTCCTTTACTTCGATTGCTCATTACACAAATTACTCACAACTTTTTACTTAGATTCCAAGTAAAAAAACAGTATAATCTCAAATGACAACCAACAATTTTCTTAGTACGGGCATGCTCTGATTGTCAACAGCAGAACAATTTTAAAATTGAAGAACTAAATTCTCGACGATGCTTTCGAGTAATTATGTATGAATTGATTCTAGATAAAAATGAAAAATATAATAATAATTGTGTTACCTACTTAAAAAATGCCTTTTTTTTTTGCCTTGTGAATTATGGCATGTGAACGAGGGTGATTTGAAAGTCCTGTAAACCTTTCAAACCACTCACGATGACCAAAACTGTAAACTCTTAAGTGTTCATGGCAGCCTAGTATGCCAGATCGGCTGCGACACTTAGTTTGTTAAAATGGTGGTCACGGATGCATTACCATAGTTTAAAGAACTTTTGGCCATTGTCCGCCAGTGAATGACAATGGCCTGGGTAATCAAACTCAAAACGAATTTATAATTTTTGGAAAATTATAGCTGTAGAACACAGTCCCCATTTTATTCAATATTGCGTCTTTCCAATCTGCGATCCGTATCCAAATCTTTCAGCAGATAAGTTGGAAAAATACTTTGTTCAATAAAATTGCTCTTAAGTGAAAAGGATTTTTGATGACGCTCCCGAAAAGCAAAACAGAAACGATATATGCTGGTCATCCAACCGATACCAGTAATAATGGGGTGGTTTTTATAGCAGCAGCATCCGTCTGCATACAGATGACATACTATGATCAAGAACATCTTCAACAAAGTAGTGATTATGACTGCACTATCCTTCCAAGATCACATTGTAGCATTTTATGAGGAGTTATCAAGTCTACGGGTGGTTATGTATGTATGTTATGTCAAATTGTTCAAGATTTTGATAGAGTAACAAAAAAGCTTGTATATAGTAAAACTAATTTATTAGATTGATTGGATGCAATAACTTGAAGTTTTTGCGATAGTCGAAAGTAGGGTTAATTATTTCGCCTAAAAAGTTGGTAGTCTCATTTTTTGTTACTGAGAAAGAAGTTACGCAAACATTATAGTAGTCATGCTTAAATCGTATAGTACGGTTTATGAATACATAAGATACAATTCGGAATGGACAGTATGCCGTCTCAAACTATCAATGGGATTGAATGTATTTATTTTCATGATATAATAGGCACGATTACAATCCAAATGAATTGACTTTTTATCACATACACTTTTAGGATCCCATACACAGTTGAGTAAGTTGTATGTCCCCCGTCAAAGTAACGAACTAAATTCTTAGAAAAAATTTGATAGTTACAGATAATAGACTTAAAGATGGCGGAAAACTACACTAGTCGATCAAAAAGCTCCTTTACATAATTTTAAATTAATAATCACTAAAACAAATTGTTATATTAAAGGTGACCCATATTAAAGGTGATCATAGTTAAGCATAATAAAATAGAAATACAATGATCTTAAGACTATATCATAAGGTCATAACATAGCCTGATCTATTTTTTCGCTTACTACAGCTGACCGTACGCTTTGTCGATCGTCTTTTTTCTACAAACGTACTGAATTACACGACAAACTAAGACATCGATACGATTGAAACAAAGACAATTATCTTCAGATCTAGTTTCTACTTCCTTTTGGCTTTCACTTGAATGTGTTAGATCGCACCTGCCTTCATCTAGATTGCAAAAAAAGTGGTAATGGATATTGATTTCCTACAATTGCTGGTTTAATCTAGCTTGTATCTAAATTTACCGTATGCCTAGTTATGGGAAACATTGCTATTAATATATTCGATCAATAATGTTGACACCAAAAACATTTCTTCGAATATGATGAATATATGCAAATTAAGTTTGTCCGTTAATCACATGAAATTATATTTCGGCGCACAAATTCTTTCAATATTATTCTACTGAATCTAAACTAGTCCATTGGATTTATTGTCCTAGTTCTAAACTACTTAAAATTTTAAAGAACAAGTTACTTATTCTCCTATTGAATGCATTGTATAGAAAATTGGTTAATCTTCACCCTTGTTACTGAAAACTTAACACGTGTAACCAAGTCTTCAACCATAATCACTTCACTACAAACATACCTTTCATCAAAAGTCCAGCAGCTAGCAAACCTCCCATGCCTCCCTTCTTTCCACCCCCAAGTCCCCCTTTGCCCCTCGCCTCCCCAACCAAAGCCCTGGCTTCTTCAGCAGCATTCTCGTCCAACAACTTGAGCTTCACAGTGTGAGTGTCCAAGTAGTTTCCAAGTCTGTACAGGAGATATTTGTCTAGTCTCTCATCAGGTTTTGATGGGAATGACCTTGCCAGTTCAGCAGCAAATTCTTCAACTTTACTTCCATTTTCTTTAGTTGCTTCCTTTACAACACTCACTCCTGGCAGAAGTTGTAATTCTTCTTTTGCACTAAGCTTTTCTAACATCGATATGGCTTCTATTTTCAGGCAGGTTGGACTAAAAATCCCGTTCGTACAATCCTTTTTCATCGCCCTGGCTGCACTTTCAACATTACTTTCCACTAAATTTTTAGGAGATCCACCTATTTCGGGGTTTGGCAGTGCATACACTGCTGTTATAAAAAATAATATCGATATAAAATACATGTTGGACGTCTGTATCGAAACGAATGCTAGTACACTTTGATAAGCAATTGTTTCGTCCACCTTTTATATGTCTCACATAGATGTATGATTAGTACGGAGTACTCTTATATCCATTATATTTTCATAGAAGGCTGACTGCAAAAAGTTCTGTTTTGCCAACGTGAAATAAACCTTAGAATCTTCAGTTAAGGTTGGTTCTGGTGCACAGTTTTTGTTAGCGTAAAGTTTTCGTTTATTATCGCATGCAGTCATTGGAGTAGGCGACCGATGTAAATGTATAGTAATTTTATGGGTTTTTAATATACTAACCACTATATTACACCATATATTTTCCTTTTATTTGGACTTTTTGGACGAAAAAGGTGAAATTAATTTTGAAATCAAGTAGTTTTAGTTTCAGCCTCCAAAAATACAATAAACTTTGTTTCTTTCGTATTTTTATTGGGTATCAGATCCCAGTACATCTGGTATTTCTTAAAGTACCGTAAATACGGTAAAGTTTTTTGATTAGTGGTTGTAATTTACTACGTATAATTTTGGATGCCAACTTTGTTATCAGCTGTCAGAGAATTGTAGAAAAGTTGAAGTTAACACTAACAATTGCCAAAACATAAAACATATTCTAAAACAATTAGTTTCACGAATGCATGTAAAAAGTATCTAAAACTGTACTGAAAGTTAGTCTAGACGTTTTTTATTTTTAGACTACATAACCATTGCGTGAAAATTAGCAACGATTGTAATTTGGCTAACTAAACCAAATGTGCATGTTCCATGAATGGATTCACTATGAATATGCTCTGATCATCACAGTCATCTGCAGCTTTTTCAATCCATTGCATCACCCTTCTCCACCACGAAGGTATTGTATCTTCGTCCTTATTTTCAATCATTCGTTCCGTTATGGTCTGGTTCCTTTCTTAAAATTCGATATAAGACTTCTTAGTGTACCTACATAGTTTACAAAGCACCTCATGTCGATATTTCAGAACATAAATTCTTTTTATCCATATTGCCACAGGAGACGCCCTGGGCGTCGGGAATCCCAGGCCGATTCCCGGCCACCGTAGGCACGGGCTTGCGGACGGTGAGCAATGGGTAGCTCGCCGTCCGATAAGGACCAAGCCCGGGTAGACAGCGCGTTGTGTTCCACGCGCGCCTCAAAGAGATGTCAGCACAACTGACGGGGTCCGCTAGGGCCGATGCCTGCCGGGGTCGCGGGAAAGTCCGAAAGGGATACCGTGGCCCCAGGCAACATACAGGTCACTGAAGGAACACGGGTGGGTTTTAGTCAGTAGAGTCTGACATGCCCTCCCGTTCCGCTCAGAGAGGGAGAAGTTATTTGATAATCATAGTTTTCTTCGACGCAGTTTAATCGTGTCAATAATAAACTAAGAATTTGCAGTTTAAAAACAACATCTTTTGTAATCGTCAGGTTTTCAATCTACATTTTAGTATTGAAATCTGAAATCTTTTCGATTTTCCCAACAAACAATATTAGGTATCTGGTAAAGTATAAACATTGTTTACTTTCTTTGTTCTTTCTAATGACAATCCACCATTTATTTTCGAACTGGAGACCTTAAGATTTAGGGCCGAACAAACAGACCGAATAAAGTGATTTGGCAAGATAACATCCAAAACTAAATAGTTCCCTCACGGTCGTGTGCCCATCTATTGGCTTATCTTTAGGAAAAAACGCACCATCTGTAATTATGTATGTCTGTATAAAAATTAAACTTTAGTTACCACATAACTTTAGACTCAGAGTTAGCCTGATCTATTTAGTATCAATTGGACTGTAGGGTTGCTCGATTTCCCAAAAAAGCAAAACTTGCTGAAGGATAAATTTCACATTGAATTGCAGATTTTCTTTACAGGTGCTTGAATATTACTTGTGCCATCAATTGAAAAACTTAAACAATTAGAAACCTACACCATTGTAACCATGTCTTTACAAAATAACTCTAGTGAATATGAGTCTTTTATGGATCCGCAAAGAAAACATAATAAAATCACACTAGTTACAAACATTTCATTCTCTAAAATTGGACTATATCAATTATATTTTGATGTATTATGAAGACAATAGAAAATTATAAAGATTGTTTTTTAATAATATTTTGGTTATCAAGGTCAATGATGATAGGACAACAGAGTAGGAAAACCATAATTATTTTCAATTTCATTGATTGGTGACAAGCAGATAACTTACAGATTATTAGAGGTGTACTATATTGTGCGTTAGTACCGTTACCTATCTCGAAAATCATCCTTATCCTTTTATTAATTAGTTATTATAAATGCGGAAGGGAGTTTGTTTGTTTGTTACGCATTCACGCTAAAACGGCTGAACCGATTTAGATGAAATTTGGCTCATAGGTAGACCATGACCTGAAGAAGGAGATGAGTACTTTTTATCCCGATATTCTTACGGGATCGAGACTTATGCGCGTGAAACCAAGGGGCGCAGCTAGTGCGTATCTAAATGTGATCTTCCCTTTTCATCCTTAAGATAATGTCAGACGTCTCATATGAGCTTGTAAATTAATTGCTTTTTTCACTTTATGGCATTACCAGAAATGAAACAACTACCATTGCATTTTTTATGCACGTGTTTCTGTGGCAAATAAACTTATTTTTCTTTCTTTCTTTCTTTCTTTCTTTCTTTCCATTGAACTGTTAAGATTGCTTCGTTGGTCTACTGATTGCAATCGCAACTGCTGAGCATTGTTCTCGGTTCGATTCCGGGGTCGAGCAAAGTAAATAAAAAGTATTTGGCAATTATTCAGTGGCCATCCGGCTTTGCCCGTTTTGAGGTACTGGGCTCACCCCCATTACATGAGATTTAATAACTGACTGTGAGTGTACTATCCTGCCCCTACATCAATACAGGGGTGTCGTTATTTTATTTTAATTACTGATCCGAGTTACATCTGTCGATCGAAAAACCACAAGCTTAACTAGACCATTTTATAACCTTCAATAATTGCAAAATAAATACAAATATCAAAGGGAAGTTTTATTAAGATTACCTTGGGAAAACTTTCTTCAGTAAAATACAGAGCTTATTTAAATGAACTTCTATAAATTATGAAAGCGTTAGAGTGGTAATTTAAGCATTAAATAAAAACGATACTCGTTAAGCGAGATGATTTAATAAAGATAGCAAATAATTTGTAGTAAAAACTTAAATGAATCTAAGATATTATTTCAGTGAATGGAAGTGTCTTGACGTCATCTCATAGTTTTGATTATCTAAGTACAGTTATATAGCAGACAACGATGTTCATAATGTATTTGTAAATTGGATCATTTTGATCTAAATAAGATAAAAGTTTTATTCTCCGGGTCAATTTATAGACTTTGAATAGCCGATGGAACCTCTTGTCGGCTTGTAAAAATATATTATAATGCGATCAGTAATCAATTTCCTCAACATTTAATTACCAGTAATTGGTAGGGTCGTGTCTACCAGCAGCCTTAGCAAGACAAGTACAGCAAAATTGAGTGCAGATATGCCCATCTTAGTCTTTAAACTTCAGATCCTAAAGTTAGGGTCAATTCAAGCCAGTTGAACTAAAATATAGCTGTGTTGTAACAGCTTTTAAAATATATACTTCAAATAACATACCTTTCATCATCATCCCCATAGCGAGAAGACCGCCCATACCACCCTTCTTGCCGCCAAGACCCATCCCGCTCTTAGCTCTGCCTTCCGCCATCGCAGTCTTCGCTTCTTCCACAGCATTGTCATCAAGGAGCCTTAGCTTCACTGAATGACTATCCAGGAAGCTCCCGACATGGTACAGAAGCGACTTGTCGAGTCTTTCATCGGATTCACTGGAGAATGACCTCGCTAGGTCAGCAGCAACTGCTTCATAGTTAGATTTACCACCATCTTTCACTAGACTAACACCAGGAATCAAAGACACTTCATCCTTGTTGTTCAGCTTCTCCAATAACGTGATAGCTCCCATTTTTAAACACCCTGGATTTAAAAGTCCATTTGCACAGTCTTTTTTAATACCACGTAAACTATCCACTGATTTGCCATCGTCAGGGTTTGGTAGAGCCACTGCACTGGCGATGGTGATTAAAATGATGTATTTGAACATTTTTACTGGATAACACGTCCACTTTGGTCAGTTCACACTAAAACTGTGTTCATCTTGTATATTGTCACCCTTTTATATTTGATGTTTGTGGTCAGCCAGATGATTGCTCCCAGTTTGCGTGTGGTTCTGAATCTGTATCTTGAAATATTTTTTTGCAGTTCAAAAATTGCCTCTGAAATCTTTATCAACCTTATTACTAAAGGCAGAAGCGTCATTTCCATTGCACTGCTATCAATTTTGGCTTAACTAGTCGCAAAAGTAAGTTGGCGTTTGTCCGTTTTTGGTAGGGAAGTTAGCAAAAGTTTGCTCGTTAGCTTAATAACTTTGATGGGGATTAGTTCTTTATGCATTAGTACGACGGTCGGTTTTTGCTTAACGATTTTTTGTTGATGCATGGTTTCATTTGACCAGACGTACGAGTGAATGCAAAAAAATACACAAGCGAGTAGCTCAGTGTGCGCAACGTTAATTTTGTTTTATTTTTATATGAATCAGTCTAGATTATAATTAGTAATTTCTAGCTATGCATAATGCTTTTTGAAGTCCGAAATTAAGAGTAATCACAGCATTTTGCTTTGTCAGAGTTTGATTTCACATGTTTCTGTGTAATGTGTATTTGAAGGAAAGTAGTTAGTAATAGATTAAAATAGTGTATGTGAAAGATAATGTTATTTTCATCCACATTTTGTTTTAATTATCTTCTTTTTTCAAGTTAATGGTAAACACATGTCTTTAATTATTATTCTAAAAGTTACCTATTCCAAAAACACGAAAGTACTAACACTCTTGTAGCGTCTTGTTCTCTTTTGCTTCCCATATATCTTATCCGGTTTAGTCTAGGATATGTGCAGTAGTGAGTCTAGCATTTCTTTTCAATTACATAATTCAGTCTTTAGTCAACCCACCCAAAATGGACAGCGCAGAACCGGACGTTAGTGGAGGCCTACGTTTAACATTTTGTGGGAGAATTGATGATAATAGCGATAATTTTGTGTATTGTTCAGTTTGTGACTGAGTCCTGGAGTGGGGACCGCGTATCGGCAAGCGTAGTGTGGGATGCCCCCCAGCTAGATAGACCGACGACCTTAAAAATGTGTCTGGGACAGACTCGATGCGGAAGGTGAAACATAGGGTTTTGTGGCGCGGCCTAGCAGAGGCCTATGACCAGTAATGGACTGGTTGATAAGTTGTTTTTTTTTTCACGACGTTTTTATAAAACAATCGGTTAATACAGTCATGGTCATGGTGGTAGTACAGCTCTAAAAGAAAAAGTAAGCTTTTCGAAGAAAGAAAGAATTAGCCCATATAGCCAATTTAACCTTATAGCCAATACCTGTACAATATTATTTGGATTGTATGAGCCTAGTAAAAATAAACTAGAAGAAAACATCAAATTCGGTAAAAACTATGTAGTTTAGACCAACAACTAAGTACACCGTATTTTACACATCATAATGAAGACTTTAAAGTAGGCCGTCAAAGATTTTTATTACGCTCATAAATAACACCTTCGTTTCAATTTCAAAGGAAAACTGAACCTTATGTTGAAGATTTTAGAGTTCTAATTTGATGAATGTAACTCATTAATACTGAATCGCTTACTAGCTTTGCATTAAGTTGATGGAATATCATTATTTATTTAATTCTCGTGCAAAGTGTGAATGGATTTTTAAGGAAACTGGATTTGTGTCTGGAATATGGCAATTAGTTCACCCGCTATTATATGCTGGCGAAAGTGGGTGGTACATAGTTACATGTAGGTACACCTGTGCCGAAATCTTCGCGGATTACAGGCGTGATGTTATGTTATTTAGCTCTATGTTCAGTTGAACATAGAGCTAAATAACACGCTCGTGTTAGGCAGTTGCCTAACACGAGCTTCTTTAGAAACAAACTAGCTTCTGCCCACGACTTCGTCCGCGAGCCTATAACTTTCCTCAAGAATCGGGCTTTCCAGTACAAAAATAATTATTCAAATCGACCGACTGGAAGTTCCGGAGATTACACCCTACATACAAACTTACAAACAAACAAATAATCAGTAGTATAGTATTAAAAGACTAGCTGCACGTCGCGGTTTCGCATAAATCTTGATCCCGTGGGAATATCGGGATAAAAATCATCTTTTTACCCATGTTCCAAATTTCATCAAAATCCGTTCAGCTGTTTTCGCGTGAAAGCGTAACAAACATACAAAAAATTACATCTTTTCTCTTTTTAATATAAGTTTAGATAGTCTATAAATATATAGAAGTAATCACCTTTGGGAGAAGCGTGTTGTATTCTGCAAAGGGATAGGGATTTTTTATCTTCTTCATAATGGTGCCCGTGAAGTAACAGGCACATATTATATCAGACGTTTCACCTTTATTTTCATCCGTTGCCATGCCAGAGGGCCTAGAAAGCCTAATCTACCGATACATAATGATGATGGAAAAATCTATAATGAATGAGACTGACAAAAGCTATCGAAAAGTTTATGTCAGTCCTGTTGAAAGTGGTTCCAGAAATACGAAAAGCTTTTACATGCGATTGTTACTTGTCTTGCCCTCTGGTTTTGGAGCTGTGTATCTACACGGGCGATATATATATATTTATATATTTTTTTAATAGCATCTCGCATGTTAACCTCGGCGGTTGTCTTTCCTGTGGGTGTCTCAATAAACTAAGGCCTCCAGCCAGGGCATCAAACTTAGAGTCTAAGAGACTACACGCTAAGAGCACCCCCTGTGGGGGACGGACCTCGGCTTAGGGCATCGCGGGGGGAGGACAGCAACGGACAGGCTGGATCGAATTAATAGGCGGGCGATAAATGACAGCGAAGTTCTTGCCGAACTATGGCACCTGTTCCACAAAGCCGCCGACAAAGGTACTAAGACTTTACGTCCCGTGCTCGTAAAAGAGTTTATGAGTAGTTCATCACTGACTGTTCAAACCACCGGCGATTACTTATTTGTTGCAGCGACAAGAGCTATCAAAGAAAGTACTCGCTCAGCGACGATATAGCTTGTCCTACCGCATTATCCATTGACATCCGCATTACCGTGTACGTAAATGCGGTAGTGGAGCGCATCATTTCAGAGTGGATAACCTATAGTCGCTCGTCGCTGCCGCGCACTTGCTTGTCAACTCGTTTATAGTTACTAGCTCTACTAGCTTCTCGTTAATCGCTGGCCGAGGAACAGGTACAACTTATAAAAAGTTGTTAGCCGCGTACACACGCAGCATGAAATTAGTCGGTGGTTTGATTTTGAATTTATTCAATAAAGTTTCAGTAAAAGTAACAGCGAGTGTACGTATTGCTTTGTCATTACTTCCAATGATGAATGATGCGATACCTCTACCATAATTGCCTTTCACAGTTTGTGATGTGAGATAAAAACCAATAGCCGCAGCTTTGGTTCTGGGCATTTACTCTTTTTGTTAACATAGATTAATGCATGTTTTCAGTAACACTAGGCGACACTTAACTAAATGAATGTCCAAATAAAAGCACGGGCGCCGCTTTTATTTCGAATGTGATAAACTTTGAACACGTTTGATAGAGAACTTTATGACTTTCTGTGTTTGTGGTTTTCGTAGTAAAAATTTCCACTATCACCAAGTCTAGAAAATGGTGTGATCGGAGTCTGTTGTTTACTCAACTCTTTAAAAGTCGTGCACTGCTTCACGTAAATGTATGTCCCAAGTTGCATTACAACACCCATTTTGTTTCCTCCGTTTTCTACTAAAAGGTGTAGTCCTGTTGAAGAAATAGGGTTAATCCAATACGGACCCTGTCGGGTACAACACCGTTTATGTAGTAGGAGGTAAGAGAATGAGCAAATATCAAACAGGGCGATATAACTGCCATGCCCTTAATTGCCTTTAAACAGTAGATGCTTTCAAGATACGAATACATAATATGCTTTCTTGCTTAAGTACTTATCAAAATTAACCAGTGGTCATACAGGAGTATGACCAAAAATCCAAACAACAGATTTTATTTTAAGTTTTTTTCACTCTATTAAAATATTATCAGTTAAATTGTCAGAAATCGACCTACACGGTGTATCACTCAACAAGTTTAGAAGATAAGTGATACTGGGAGTGCATAAACTAAGCAATAAATAATTGTTTTCTGTAAATTCATGTTAGATATCACACACTAATTTTTCACGTTCAATCTTTCGTGCTAACATTTTTTTTTGTATAATAGTAATATACACTTATTTTGTTTTTTTTTACTAATTGTATTTTATATATAGTTTTCTCTAGTTTATTACGATGTTGTTTTGTGGTGTATACATATAATAGGCATACACACAAGTACTTGTACGAGTTATTGTTATTAATCTGTTTTAACTTTTTGTATGTACTGCTGTTGGTGTACCAAATAAATAAATATGGCTATCAGCAAAGGGCTACTACAATTGATGTATACTGTGTACAATAAAGTACATATTATTATATTCTATGTACGAGTAGATAAATGCAAAAACAAAAGACCACTAAGAATAAACTCTCACTTTCAGACCATACAATTACCACAGTTTACATAAAAAGTGTCATGGTTTCGGCACCAGAAAGTGTGCGACAGTGTGTGTCTAATCACCGCCTGTCAAGTGCCACTGCCATGGAGCGAGGACTTTTGATAAATGAAATAGTGGCAGCGGTACTTTGAGTATTGATGGTGCGTTAGATACTGTATGGAATTGCTTGTTTTTTCATTCAAAAGCTAATATTAACCGAGCTGAAAACCCTTCTAGGAAAAAGAGAAAAAAATGGTTTACTCTGCACAAATAATGCGCACATTATAAAACAAACATAAAATAATCCAAGTAGCCAAAAGTCTCGTATTCGAAAATAAGATAAATAAAAGCCCCAAGCTTACTAGTAATATAATACTCCAAAGATATATTATTTATGTAAATATCTGTGATAGTCGTTACAGGTAGTACCAAAAGTCTATGAAATGGTCTAACTTTAGAATAAAGGTTTAGTCCTATCAAAAGTCCTTTGGTTGTCTGTTTAAATCTGTTTCACCTAAATGATAATTTTACTTAAGTTGGCGCATATTCATATTTGAAGTTTTGGAAGTTAGGCAATTCAGGTAAACAACAAAAATAATGCTTATAAGCGACGAGACGTTAGTGGCTATGCTTCACAGCCTGGCTCGTCGGCGTAATGTTGCTTGCCTGTCGGTCTTCTACAGACTGTACTACTGTACGCAGGACCTGATCCACCACACCATCGCCCTTTTATTACCAGATTACCAGGCGTACTGCAGGGAACCATCCGTAATTGGTTGATATCCCGTCCAGTCGTACTCAGCGCTTCTCCTCTACATTTATTATGCACACTGCCAAAGTGTGGAACTCCCTGCCAGCGTGTGTTCCCTTCCACATATAACCCGTCTGCCTTCAAAGCTAGAGTGAACAGGCAGGCATCTTTTGGGGACTCTGGATCCATCATAAACCTCAAACATCTCTTTCCATCAGGCGAGATCGAGGTCAAGAGCAGGCCCATTCCGCAATAAAAAATAAAACACGAAGATAACGGAGTTAGCTAAAGATTATACAAAGTATAAAATAAATAAGAATTTTAACCATTCTACTTTTGAGTCATGATAAATTTTCATTATGGGTCGAATCTATCGTCAGTAACGCGAACAAACTCGTGCGCATGATCCACAACATGAAGGTAATAACCAGTTTACTACAAAATTCTTTTCCACCGTACCTTTCTTGACAATTATTTGACGGTACCCTTCAATCAGAACTGTAGTGGAACTTCACTATTAATAAGGTAAAATACAGAGCTTTTTAAAAAGAA
The DNA here is from genome assembly GCA_914767755.1 of Agrochola circellaris. NCBI lineage: Eukaryota > Metazoa > Arthropoda > Insecta > Lepidoptera > Noctuidae > Agrochola > Agrochola circellaris. Next base: position 15,168,022 of record OU611863.1, on the reverse strand, counting down.
ATTGAAGATAACTTCTTTTAACTTGACATAGATTTCCTAAATAGTATGACTATAATATCCGCCTAAGATAAATATGTAGGAACTTACAATAGGTATATCAGGTGAAATATAAAAGAATTTGATGTTGTAACCGTTTTAGGTGTCAAAAAGGCATTTGGAAAGTTACCAAATACTTTTTTTTACATCTAAAACTAAATATACGGTGTTACGACATTAATTAGCAAATAAATAAATAAATAAATAAATAAATAAATAAATAATTATTGCATTTCATAATCAATATTTTAGTTCACTAGTTAGCCATTTTTTTTTTCCATACAGTAATATTGCCAAATTAAATGAAACAGCGAAATATTTGACAGCTATTTGCGACGTTGCCCACTCGGGGCTCACTGGCCACTAATACTAATGTAACCTAGCTGAAGGTAATATTTTAAGTTACTTATGTCACGACATTTCAATTTGTGTTGAACCTGTGTACCTGCTTATGTAGTACCTGGATAATAAACTATTAATTATTATAAGAGCAGTGGTAGCCTAGTGGTGTGACCGACAGACTGCCAAGGTCTCGAGTTCGAACCCAAGGCACGCACCACTGACTTTTCGGAATCATGTGCGTATTGTATAATTATCACTTGCTTCAAAACCGGTGAAGGAAAACATCGTGAAGAAACCGGCATGCCTGAGAGATATTTCTTGACGGCATGTGAAGCCAAGTCAGAGGCTTTAAAACTCTGACACCAGGTTAGTCACTAACCGCACGAAAATAAGAATATAAACTATTTTCTATTTCAACTAAACTGTTCGTACACTGCAAACTATTGGGACCAGAAAGATTTTGTCAATGATGCTCGGTTCAAGTGTATTTCAGTTTCTAAAAACCATTACCGTATCAATGTTTTTGATACAGTGTACTAGTCTCGCCTTTTCATTGTTGAATCAGTAAATAAATCAGTATTTATTTCACACATGGTTCATTAAACCCACCAAAACTGGGCCTGCTTCCGGAATACTTTCGTCAAACAATTTTAAATACTAATTAAACCGCTTTATCAGTACACAAACATTTTTTGCAACCTACTCGTAGTGTTCAAAATATTTTTGATTTCTACTGTCTCTCTAGTTTCTATGAAAACGCTTCGTAATACAAAAAGAATAAAACATTTAAAACAACTCTCTCTAGCGACGGACAACGATTGCTTCAAACTTTTTGTACTTTTTGTTCCGCCGAGCCACTCACCTGTCATTTTAGTTTGCAAAAGCGCAAGAGATGGCGCTGATAGCGTATTGTAGAGTTGTAATTACATCGTCAATAGATGGCGTTAGATGTATGCGTATGCGTTGAAAAAGAACAATAAGTTTTTCTTAGTGTTTTGTCTTTTTTTGATATTGTTCAATTTGACTGTGTATTGAGATTTATGTTTTTACTTATTTGCTATCGTGTTTTGTAAGTATATTTTTTAATTAAGATGTCCAATGATTCGTGATATTTTCTTTGGAACTTAAGAAGAGGACACTATGACTAAAATTAATATTAGTATAGTTTTTTAAACCTAGCGAGTCTTTTTCCGATACAGTAAGAGATAAACCAATTTTGGACTAAAATACTATTTAATCGCTATGTATATAGGATTTTCTTAGTTTGTAACACAGCTGCATGATCTAACTTTCTCCAGAAGAATGCAGTTCTGTGTCAATTATTTCCGGAAACAGGGGTTTGTATTGGCTTTCTTTACGACACTTGTATGTGCTAGAGTAAGCCTACTTTCAGGTTATGGAGAATCATAACCAAGAATAGAAGAAATATTGATTGATTCCTAATAGGCCCGTTTAACTTTTTGAGAAGAAGTATATTAGTTCTATCACCAAATTAAATAATTACAATGCCATTGTTCTATAGGGTTTCACCATCATCAGCCTACAGCAGTCCATTGCTGGAGATAGGCCTCTCCAATTGGATGCCATTCAGCTCGATTCTTGGCAACTCCGTCCAGCTGCTACCAGCCACCCTGCAAAGATCGTCGCTCCATCTAGCCTGAGGGTGTCCTACCTTACGTTTGAAGATTCGCGGTCTCCACTCAAGAACACGTCTACCCGAACAGTTATCGGTTCTACGGCTAGGGGCTATCGGGGCCAGGCGATGCTGTCGCTATGTCTCTTAATAAATAATCTTTAAGTTGCAATAAAATTACATCCAAAAGAGAAGAACTGAAGGCGTCATCTCATTTATGAACCAAATTATGTATGTCTGTACAAGTACTGCATGCAGTTTGATTTTTTCAATAATTAGTATCTTTACGTCTACTTGTTCTTTACTTTAGTACGGGCTACAAACTATCCAGAAAAATGTAAAATTTAAAAGATTCAAGTTTCAATTCTAAAAATACATAACTCCTTTTAAAATCATTCGCTTTCTTCAACGTAAGGTCAATGTCCTTACACACTAAATCGTTATGCAACACTGAAAGGCTCATTCATCGTTCGTTGCCTGACTTATATACTTTTACACCATTCTAAATTAAACTTTATACTTTTGACATAAGGTTGAATTTTCTGTAATAATCTGTGAATGGAAATATGAAAAGTTTGTTATTGGAAATTGGAGTGTATCGTCTGTGATATAAGCTGCAGTTTCAAATGTAAGTTGTAGGTGGAAAAATGAAAGTTCGTGAAAGTTAGCACCTGTGTCATGAGTTATATAACTGAGTATGTGTTTGTGAGTATGTATGTATGTGTGAATGTCATGGTTGTAAGGTGTGAGGTGCGCCAGAGTGGTATGATGCGTAGGATTGTAAGTTAATAGGATTCATAACTTCGTATGAAATCAATGAAAACTTAGTTTTAAAGCATTTTTCAGGGAAATGTTTTTTGGTTGATTAATAGACAGAATGATTACAAAACAAACGCATGAACCTAATAATACAGACCTCAATATTTAATACCCATACTTACGTTTTATCTTTGTGTCGCAGTTTGTAGTACAAAAGACATCAACGCGCTATAAATATACATTTTTATGAGAATTCGAAACAAATGTTTTAAAAACTCTGTTTCTTTTATAAAAGAACAGAGTTTTTTAAAAACATTTCATCAGGAAGCTTTATATAAATCATTATTATTTTGTTTCTTGTACTGTTGTTTTATCGATGCGTGACAATAAATCAAAATAGAAAACTTTATGAATACATTTTCTCATTGCAAAACGCCATTATCACGTGCCAAACCCCCATTAAAATCCCACCACATACAAAATCCCATACATTTTGACGCCACGTTTCACATACAACACACAAACGTTGCATTCCTGTGTATACCCCAAATACATAATCTTACCCGACGTTACAAAAGGGGGTCAGGTACACGGATGTGTGTGTGTGTGTATGTGTGAGTGAATGCCAACGGCACTCACACATACACAGTGTGAAAGTGTGAGTACATAGTAGATACCTACATAGCACCTGCTGGAATGGGTGGAAATGGGTATTAATCTTGTATAGGGATATAGCTACAAGAATTAGAAAATTGTTAATTGTACACATAAATTATACTTATATACTCTTCTAGCACGGGCTTATACTAGTTGTTAAGGTATTTACTTGTTTAAATAATAAACCATTTTTCATTTTCATTTATTAAAGTAAGTTAGGTTGTACATAGGTTAAGTATAAGTTAAGTAGTAATAAGGTCCTACTATAAACCCTACTATATCCTACTAATATTATAAATCCTACTATATCCTACTAATATTATAAGTCCTACTATATCCTACTAATATTATAAATCCTACTATCCTATTTAATATTATAAATGTGTAAGTTTGAATGTTTGGATGTTTGTTACTTAATCACGCAAAAACGGCTGAACGGATTTAAATGAAATTTGGCACACAGATAGTTTATAGCCTGGATTAACACATAGAGTATTTTTATCTCGGTAGTACGTTCCAGAGGGATAATATTTCGACCTTCACGCGGGCGAAGCCGTGGGCGGAAGTTAGTTAATAATAAATTAATCTTACCTTTGTTTTTCCCATACAATAAGGAGAAGACTAGAATACTAATTTATCTTTTTGAATAGGTTTTAGGTGACATCGTAGTTTTAACTTATCGAAAAAATGATGGTACCCCATTTTCTTTTGATTTTCTCTTACGGCTGAACCCAACAACCTATTTTCAGACAGACGGCTATTGATGGTACACAGCATAATTCTATCTGACATTGAATGTCGTCCCATAATTGCACAAGGTCCTTATTCTCTGAAACATTATTGAGACGTTAAAACAATAGATAGTTGTTTTATGGGTTCGACCGTTAGTAAAACCTCCACTCAAGAAGATAATCTAATCTCGAACTATCCAATACTTTCCGTATTGGATAGTAGTATTATCTTTTTGGATAGTAATAATGTATCGGGGTACTCTAATCCCAGCCTCATAAATCTACACTAATATTATAAAGAGATCATTTTTTTGGTTTGTAATGAATAGACTCAAAACTACAGGACCGATTAAAATTCTTTCACCAGTAGAATGCTATGTTACTACTGAGTGACGTAGGTTATCATTTATAATGACATCTACCTATAGAATCTAGTGTTCTATATAGTTATAAGACTTAGCTATTATATAGCAATTTGCTACTAAAACAAGGAACTTTGAATAGATATAGTAGTTCGTTATAAATAAAACCAGGAACTGGCCAAAAAAGAAAATTGGTTGCATGGTTACTGATGCGTAAGCGACTATTTCCTTTGAAAGCAATGTAGCTGCAGACAGGAAATGTACATAATTACTGTATCTACAAAAAAAAAATATCTACCAAGGAAATGTATTAAAATGTCATTCCCAAGCAAAATTTGGCCTAAGCTGTTGCAAATTAGAAATATCTGTGATAAAAATAAAGATTGACAACAAATTGAAAACCGCTTCCTTTTTCTGAAGTCGGTTAAAAAGAGTTTAATTCCCTTACATCTTTTTTACATCGTTCTCATTAATGTTCAATTATAAATTCAACATTAATGATATAACTAATATTTTTGTAACAATATAATTTAAAGTGTCAAGGAGTCGGTCTGAATAAGAAATATGAAGCTAGCTACTCATTCTAAAACGTAGTAGGTACCTATGGAGAAGAACGGGCAAGATACTCCATGAGTGCCCATGGAGTATCTTGCCCGTTCTTCTCCATAGGTAGGTTGACAGTTCAAAAGTGCCTGTAAGTAGTTTAATTTAAATAAATGCTTTGAGTTTGAGTTTACATGTAAGCAAACCTTAAAATATTTTGTTCTAAATCTTTTCACAATGTAATTTCCTTCAACATCCCAAAATAATCTCATAAGATTGTCAAAAAAGACAAAACTAAACAAAGCGCACCAAAAAATCATCACAAGCACAACCATTCAAATTTCCAATATTACATAACCAGTCAATACTATAGCTAGTACTCAAATACTCTCGAATGCTCGCGAGTACGTTGGAAGTGTGTCGGGTTCAACGGCCGACTTTCTACGTCGGCCATCTTGGAAAGTGACGTAACAAGGATGCTGTAGTGATGTCACTCGAAATGAAAGTTTGAGTTGAATAACTTTTTTTGTTTTGAGTTTGGGTAATGTTAGGTAATGTTTTGTGTGGTGTGAGTAGGTAATATTGCCGAGATGTTTTTTATTTTTGTTCTTTTGAAGGTAAAAATTAGGATATTTAGGTTATTTTGGATTGCATGAAGACGCTTCTAGTTTCATCTTTTTCGATTTTAATGGATTTTCAATTTGGAAAAGAGGGCCCTAAAACAATTATTAAATTTCTTAAAAGATTCGGTCGGAACTTTTGTTCCAATGTCTCATTAATTTTATTCCGATATTACCATCAATTTATTTAAATTAAATATATTATAAACAGCAGATATCTATTTATCCAGAATTGAAATTTATATTATGTTGATAGAATCTATTAAAGACACAGTATGAAAACAATTATAACACATTTGTATAATAATTCAGAATCCACTAAATCTGGGTAAATAACGTTAATCATGATTGTGTCTGTAATGACAAGCACAGTAAGGTAAATCTTGAAAACCTACTAATGTTACCATGTCTGTCATATTTAAAAAAAACTCCTTCAGAACACGTTTCCGATCTTTGATACGAAGATTCCATATTTAGGTAAGTTATAGCCTATACAATGTTGCCTAGTAGATCTATATATTCAGAGACAACCGGATCTAGAATTTCCATCTATCATGAAAGAAAAGTGCATCAACACAGTCTTTAGAATATTCACAATCAGCAACTAATACGACTGTTATGAGTGACAATTCGGAAAGGTAGTTTCTTTTGCCGGTAACTCTTCATCAACGGTTCCTACCAAAAAATCGCCCACACCAGTCGATCCTTCCTCACGCTTTCGTCTCTCGTAAATTACCAAAACATATCCGCGACTTTACTTTCACGTCACTTTCGACTGTGTGTGCCACTTCGTACACTTTCACCTTCGAGAGAAAAATGCCACATCCGGCTCGCGAATGTTTGTTGCGAAATGTACCACCTGATGCAGAGGTGTGGTGGATTTTTCGGTAGTAAATGTACAGGTACACCTGTGGTATGATGGGTTTGGTTAGAGCTGAGTAATAGGACGTCTTAATGTCGGATCAAGGAACTGATTTTGTTGTCATTCAATTTTTGAATTTATTATTTTATTTTTCTCAGGACTCAAAATCTGTTTTTGTAAAGTGTTGAGATGAGTCGATTCCAAATGTATTTCTTTTTAAATTCGCTTCGAAATAGAAACACAGAATATCTTAACGAATAGTGGAACTTTGTTAATAGAATAAAATAGTATGCGAGCATTGAAAACTGTGTCCTCAACAGTAGTAAATGGCTGCCAATATAATTTTACTGATCTCAGATCGCTTTTCCAGAGATTTTCTTTACGTCTTAAAATTCAGGGCTGAATTCTTTCATCCGTGTTTACACCATCAAGAAGACGTATTTTAATTACTGAGAGTTAAAAGAGATGTTCCTATACCTAGTTCCTAACCGTTCCGAAAATACAGGCGTGATATCCTAACTACATAATAATTCATAATTTATAAATGCGAAAGTGAGTTTGTCTGTTTATTTATAAGGCTTTTACGCTAAAACGCCTGAATGGATTTGGATGAAATTTGGCATATAGTTAGACCATGACCTGGGTTAGGACTTAAATACTTTTTATCCCGATATTCTTACGGGATCGAGACTTATGCGGGTGAAACCGCAGGGTCCAGCAAGTTATGATACGATTAGAAGAGGAAATTGTGTATCTTTTGTTGTTTTGAATATCATACAGTAGTTTTCCTCCTCACATTGTTTTAATTACTTTACTGATAAGAATTATTTAATACTGTACAGCATTCACTTGAACACTGCCAAATTCTTTTGGAATCGTATGTTTTTATAGTATTTTGAAGTTCTTCCGTTTTTCATCGATATTCTAGACTCATCTTGAAAGAGATCAATGAAATCATGTGCAGAATATAAATTAAATATGAAAATCTACAAACAGTAAACATAAAAATCTTTCTCTTTTGGTGGAATATAAAGAAAAAGTTCCAATTCCTTCAAGAGTTCTAGCTTGATTTCAGCTTTCATATCAACTTATTTAGATACAAGACCACCAACATCTGAATATATATTGAGATGTTGGTGGTGACGACGACGAGCTGGCGACTGATAGAGAAGTAAGGAATAAAAAGACATGTTGTGCTGACCACAAATAAGTTGGCGGGTAATAGAATTATGATGATAATGATCTGAATACTTTTATAATTTTGTAACACCTTGCTTTTAATTGAAACTTTTACAGAATTTTCGTCTCTTGCTCAAGAAGTCAACGCTATTGCTCAAGCTATCGAAGCACACAACTTCAATCCCATCAAACATAACCTTAATATAACGCATAGAAAACGCCATATAAATTATGGAGTTATCACACGGGTGGGCGCCTAATCTCACAATGAAATAAAAAAAAAGTGGAAACGACATACCCACCTGTTTTTACTCCTGCATTACCACAATTTTCACCTAGCTCTTAACCAACACCCAGTGAATTTTGAGCCTTATAGTTTGTCAACCAAGGTTGGTTTTCCAGTGGGGTTTTCAGGACTTATGGTGTTATTTCATGAGTTAAATAAAACCATTGAGGGCACTGTGTTTACCCGATCTCACAGTGTGAAAGCGAGAGAAAGGTGTTGTAGCGGACGTCGCGAGGCCCCAAATTCCTTCGCCGGTGAAAGAGATTTTTTCTTTTAGTAATTTAGCCTTATAGCCAATGAAATGGGCTGATTTTTCTTGTATTAGCTGACAACGGTGATGAATTTTAGTTGAAGAATGAAGAAGAAGAGTTTTGCTGACGTGGAATGGACTAGAAATGGATTGATTCTCCTGGATGGAATGGACGTGTAGAACAGAACTTGTAAAACCTCGAGAGGCAAAATGGAGGTAGTGGGATTTTTGAAATGTTTTCAGATACTGAAAAGTTTGAAAACATATTTCTTAATATGTTTTCAAACTTTTCAACTTAACAATCGGAAAAGAATGACTGATGTTCAGCGTCTTTCGGCTGAAATGATGAATGATTGTTTTAGTTAATATTCTTGGGAAAATAAACATGTTCCGAAATAATATTATGTATCCAGTCATGACTCTAAAACAACTAAGCTATTCGGGGATAATAATTAACAATCAGTAACTAAAACAAATTATTATGTTTTCAAAGCATGTTTGATTTTGAAAATGTTTTTCTAACATTTTCAATCATTTTTCATATTTTCAATTTTTTCTAAATTCTATCTTGAAATTAATGAAAAGAAAAAGTAAGTGAAAATCTTTTTAGTGTTGGCAGCTTATTCAAATACATGTGATGATTAAATACAGGGTCGAATTAAATAAGATGGCGATATATAAAGACGACAATAAGCAACAAATAAAAGTTAAAAACTCATAATTTCTAGCAAAGAACTAAAGCTGAGGACGGAATAACGGGCACCGGTAGTATAGTTATTTGAAAACTATGAATTAAGAAAATCTTTTTGTTTTGTTTATCGTCACTAATGATATGATATAATACTCGGTCTCTGAAGTTTCGCCTGCTGATTTAATCTGACCCTGTATTGCCAAGAGATCATGTAGTGACTTAAAGGGATAAATAACATTTTTATGATTTAGCTGTATTAGCATGAAATGCATCAAACTGTGGATTTGACTCGCCCTGGCAAGAATGAAATCGAAATACTTTCCGATTACAGAAACAAGATCTTAATAAATGTAGAGAAATTTTATATCTCCTTTTAGCCTTTGAGTAAAACGAAAAGGCTTTAATTTTATTTACTAAGAAGAAAATTTACTTCTATATTAGGTAGGTACCTATACCTAAATAAATTTGGATGTTTTCTACATAACAAGAGACATTGTAATAAAAAACACAACAAGTTCTTTGAAAAAGTTGTATACATTATACAGGGTGGCTGGGACATCGGCAGTACATAATTTAGATGGCACGGCAAATATGTAAACGATTATTTAAAAAAAAAATTTGCTGTTCCAGACATTTTGACCGCGTAGGTGATTTTTTTGGTGCTTGGTGATTTCAACGCAGAGCGGTCCAGAATCATATACTGAATCCATGATAACAGCCGTGCTATTCTGTAAAATCTCACCGTGAAAACTTAGGTGAAGTGAGCTAGATGTGAGCTGTCATTGCACCTAATGCTAGGAATTGACATTATTGACAGCTCACTTCACCTCACTGTTCACGGTGAGATTTTTACAGAATGGATCAACAGGTTGTCGATCTCCAGGCCACCCTATTTGAAACTGAACATAAGTTTTTTATAATTTTTTCGTTTAAGTGAATAACAAATCAGATTTAACTTACACTTACTACTTAAAAGATTAGGAAACAGAAAACCCAGTGCATAGTTTCATAGAATATGAAAAATAAAAACAATCAACGTGTGTAATTTATCGTACCTCACAATATAATTATTAATATGAGAAAACGGAACAAAATACAACAAAAATGTGTTCAAGTGAAAGTCACTCACACACAGACAGAATGTCTATGTAGTAGTGGAGAAAGTTTCCCGTCTACATAATAGAGATTGCGAAGGCAATGGAGTCGAATAAACATGTTATTTTATTCGATGCAATACAAATTGTTCAGTTCTAAATCAAACGGCCAAGGCTCCAATAGGAAGATGCTCTCTATTCTAAAAATGCATTGTGAAAAACTTTTATTCTGACTAAATGAGTAGTGGGAAAACTAAACTGCTTTTTTGTTAATGTCCTAAAACTACATACCAACTTTTACTAGAACAGGTAATACTACAGAACATGTCGGAAAACAATACGTTTGTTTTTTAGCAGTAAGTAAATTAAACATAATATGGGCACGATTACGTCTGATTTTCAAATAGTTCACTTTTAGTTCTTGTGCAATGAATAAGATATACAATTGCTACTTATTTCTTAATTAACTCCAGTCTCAAGCATTCCAAATTACTGTCACTCTTCTTATCATCAAGCTACTTTTATTTTCAGGCTATAAGTCACTACAAATAAAGAAATAACAAGTCAGTGTTTTCAAAAAATAAAAGCTTCTAAAGTCTACTCCACTCATCTCTCTATCCAATCATTTTCCCAGCGATGTGTGTGAGTGAAAGGCACGTACGTACACGCTCGTACCCACGCAGCTCTGTCTGTGTGCGCGTGAAGATGGCGTGTTCTTTTTTCACATTCTATCTTTATTGAAAACTAGTATAAAAGTGGGTTCGTCCGTTTACATAGCTTAGTTTCTAATCGGCTTGAGATGGGAGAATGTCTTGTTTATGCTTTTTAGGAATTATTGAAGGAGATTTTTCTCAATATTGGAAATTGTGTTTTTGGTAGTCATTTATGTACATGTGTTTTCTTGATGTAATAATATTAGTTATTACTCATGATCATATAATGAAATAAAATAATTATTTGGAAACTCTCCAATAATCTTGTCAAAATGTGGATTGTAAACGGAACTATACACTTACAGTTGATACCTACTTTATTTAACTTTTTACAAAACTTATTTATAATTTGGTATTAAAACAAGTAAATAATGAAAGTTTTCAACTCAAATTAAACTCACTATCTGGTTATGTTTTTAATTATTAATTAAGAAAAGGCTAGCAAATATTGAATCTACCTATGAATCTTAAACCTTCTAATAATCTATCGTCATTTTTTATTATAACCGTAATTATGATATACAAATCTCTCAACAAATCTAATTAATATACAATAAACAATGACTATACAAATAAATATAAAAAAAAGGAAACTTAGGCTAGGCGTCGAAGTACTCGTCCGCATCGCTGCCATCCGGAAACGTGCCCAGAAGAATAATCGCTAATCCATCTAATAATTAATATTATGAAGTTAATACAGATAGAGAGTACCTAGTAGAAGAAAAACTACCTTTATTACTAGATATCATAAAATCTAAGAAAAGGTCTTTGCTATGTAGTCATATAAAAATTGCAAACAATTTAGGCTGGAAAAAATAATTACTTAGGCAAATTTATAAAATAATCGTTTAGTAATTAATTATAATTATTGTGAATTCTTCATGGCAATGAATAGGTGCATAAATCATTTTAATTATTTAGACTAATAATATTGATTTAAAATTGATTTAGGTCGTCCTAATTAAAGATACATGGATTCATAAATAAATTGTAGTATATTAATGTGAATAAACTGATTAAACTTTTTTTCATAACGACATCGAACTTTTCATAACGTTAAATCGAATCTTCGTTTTTCTAAACTTTACTATAGTTACTTAAAGTTGCCAAGAGATGGCGCTACCAGTTCTTTACGAACACTATAATAAAGTTTCACGCTCCGTCGACTATCAACCGTTATGTTAGTTGTATGAACAAACCGTAAGACTGTACTTACTACTGGTAGAAGATAAGTAGGTTTCATATCGATGTTTCTAGAACCTAAGAGTTGAGAGACTAAAATAACCATGACACCATTATAAAAGTCTGGAGTGACCTTTCATAATTGATCTATAAAAGTATTGCACAGTTTACTGAGTTTATTCTAACCGCTGCAAGTATGCTGTGTTGAGGAGCAATCTCGCTGAAGGTGGCGTGTGAGTTGGATTATTCGGTTCCCGTCAAAATGGTTGTGCTTTAGGGTGCTGATCCATGCGTCATGTTCATGAAGGAGCACCGCAAGTTGAGACTGGTTATCTCTTGACTGCCAGGGTTTATCTTTAATCTTATATTTTGAATTGTTTTATCATGTTTTTTTATTACATTGTGGCGGCATCTACATCGCCACATACGAACTACGCATCAATGACCTGACCTCACACAACATCCTGACGTCACAGAAATCCTGCATCGCGCAATTAGAGTTTACCGCGCGATGGACATAATATGTACAAGCTCCCGACATCAACCTCTGGGCAGTTGCCCGCCAGACATAACACCCTCTGTCGGTCAGTCTGGTCGGAGGATTCTCCCTTTTCTATGGTTGATGAGTGAACTTTACACCCTGTTTCTCATACCCCTAAACATTGTTCTCACATAAATAAGCAACAAGAATAAAGTACCCAGGATTTTGTAATAATTTGATTAAAAAGAGTAGTCTACTTGCCTATTCTTCTCGATGGAGATCTACAATTTGGAATGAGCTTCAACTTTCTGACTAAGGCCGTTTCCTCATTGGTCAGTACGGCATCGTTTCAGTATACTATGCGCGGTATACCGAAACAATACCGCACTGCTTTAATTTTTCCTCATTGGTCGGTAAGCAGCAGTGCGGTATAGTATGCTTTGTACACAGAAACGATACCGCACTGCTTTCATTTACGGACCTGATATAATGTTTTCGGTACAAATGATGCAGTACCGCTTATTTAATTGAAATATAGGCGCTCAGTAAGCTATAGGTACCGAGCATGCTGTAAAACGCGAGACGTGACGACACTGGATGTACTAGACGCGGTAAACCGAAACGACCCCGCTCCGCTCCCACGTGTACCGAGCCAATAAGGAAACGGAAAAAGGAATTTCAATGAAATATGGGCGCTCAGTAAGCTTTCGGTACCGAGTATACCGAGACTGCTCATGTACCGCACCGCTGACGTACCGACCAGTGAGGAAAGGACTATGTATATCGATGTATGTTCCGGATTGGCGCAAAAACGGCTTAACGAATTTGGATGAAATTTGGCACACAGACAGTTTATAACCTGGATTAACACATAGGATACTTTTAATATAAGTAGTATGTTCCCGGGATATTCTCAGACATCCGCGCGCGCGAAGCCGCAGGCAAAAGCTATTACTAAATATCCTACCTGGTGTTGATAAACGCCCTTGTCCAGCAAAGAAATGAAAACAATGACACGTCAATAAGAATTCAATTTATTTTATCTCTTAAAAGTAGTTGTACAGTCTTATTATTGAATAATAATATTCTTATATTTAAGTACGTTTGGTTATGACACATAAACCCGTAATAGTTATTATTAAAACTAGTCTTTTTTAAATAATTTTGGATCCAAAGACCGCTTTATACAATAACTCAGCATTGAAAATGAAATATTTTTATAATTATTAGTTTATTTTACCCTGTACCATCCAAACTTTTGTTTTAAATTTGTACAGATACTTCCCATATTTTTTTTAATAATAATAGTTAAAAATAATAGAATAATATAAACACTTTAAAATCCATAACGAATCATGCACCACTTCATTCAGCTTTTAAAATAAATAATTTAAAATTTAAAGCTTACAAACGCACCATCAAATTAATTAAATAATTATCTTAAAACTAATAGTTAATCAATTATGTTTAAACCTTCACTTAAAAATAACAAGATCATTGGAAATCTGTACTTATTTTGAAATTTTACAAAAAAATTAATCCTATGAATATAATTGTATATCGGATAATACTTTTATTTTTTTATTTTAATAAAATAATGAAATAATATTTATTTAAATAATGGAAATCTGTTATAATAAAAAATAAAAAAAATATGCAGGAAACTTACTGCAATTACTATGCGTTTAAAATGAGAATAGGGCTGGCCTGGACCAAATTCGTAATAAAAAATAATAATAATTCGTCATTCTTGTTCATTATTAAAAATATTCGGGGGTCAACATAATCTTGAAAGTCCTAATATAGCTTGATGTCAACCCCATTCCAATTTTAATCGCAGAGTCCTTAATAAATTTTAGCACAAATAATTTTTACTCTCCCAGGCTAAATCTACACTTATGAGCTAATCTGAGCCTTGTAAGCTAGATCATTGGCGTCATTCGCGATGTTTGAAGACCTGGCGTAAGGGTAGGTTGCTGCTGATGCTGTAGGAGACGCCCACTGTTGAGATGACTGGAAGCCGGCGAGCTGTGGAATAAGTTATTTTATATTGATGTTATATTCCTTTAATTATCATAGAGTCAAAAATGTTCACTGCTGGAGTAGGTCCTCTTGATGACCGCCCCAGTATGACCATACAGGCTAATACATCGTCAGCCTATAATGTTCCAACTGCTGGGACACAGGCCTGCTCTGTTCGAGAGGGAGTGGGCTGTAATCCATCACGCGGGCCCACTGCGGGTTGGTTGATGTCACATGTCTTTGAATTTTTGGTTCCAGGACATGCAGGTTTCGTCACGATATTTTCCTTCACCGTTTTTGAGAGCAGCGGTGATGAAATTATTTACACAACGTAAAGCGCCTGTCTGGGTTCGAACCATGAGAGAAGTGGTAATGGCCCCGACTTACGAGTTGTCGTAAGTCGGGGCCATTACCACTTCTCTCATGGGCTAATATTACGTACCAATTGTAGTAGTTCATATTTGTACAGTAATAAAATCAAACTGCAATTCAACGACCATTAGAGACCATAGTATCCCGGTGAAATTCACAAAGCTCAGCGTGGTACGAATTTTTAAAGAAATCAAATGATGGGAACACGAACTCCGTCAAAAAAATATTCCGATTCTAAATTCTAAAGCTAAGAAGTAATATTTTAAAGTACACAGTCAAGTTCAATAAAACTCCAGCTATTTTCAATCAAAATATTTAGAATCAGACAGCCCCCTAAACCAAGAAGAAAGACGTTCAAATTTCCTTACATAATCGCTCACCTTTCCACTAATATTGTTGAGTCCTCCACCACTCAGCAGCTTCTGGATACCCAAGGCTGCAGCTACCAGGAAAGCCAACTTAGCAATCACCAGAGCCTTGGTAACCAGGAGAGTCAGACCTCCAAACAATAGACCAGCTATTGCAAGAACCTTGACTCCAATGCCTGCTAGGAGTGGCGAATATTTCTTGATTTTACCTCGAGCTAAAACAAAACAAAATCATTATTGAACTGGTCATCGGAATTTGATGGCGAAGTATTTTAAAATAGAGACAAAACAGAGAGTGTGACGTCTGCTGCTTATCGTAACCAAGATTTTTCGTTGTTTACCAATTCGGTAACCGATACAAAAACCGTTTATTTGTCTTGGGATCGGTGTGGGATTCTGGTCGCTTATAGACCATTGTTTTTCATTCGTGGTGGTGAAATCTATATAGTGACCAGTTGTCTCATAATGTAAAGTAAATCTAAGGTCGATATAGAACGTTTTTATCACGCGCAGAGGTACTCGTACTCTCCTAACATACTGGGCCCGCGAGGTGAAGTAAGGCCCGTTCATCTGACAGAGTGAAGAACTGTATCCCAGCATTGGGAACATTATAGGTTTCCTGATTATGCTAACCACGGGTCCAAGTGCAAGCATCCGATCGTCCACCACCGGCGAAACTAAGTTAATTTGCTTAGCTGAGCCAGTTTTTCCTACATGTGCGTCCTCCGCAAACTATGCCAGCAGCCGGGCGTCGGGAGTCGCGAGCCGACTTCCGGCCACCGTAGGCGCGGGCTTGCGGACGGTGAGCAATGGGTAGCTCGCCGTCCGATAGGGACCAGGCCCGGGTCGACGGCGCGTTGTGTTCCACGCGCGCCTCAAAGAGATGTCAGCACCAACTGACGGGGTCCGGAAGGGCCAATGCCTGCCGGGGTTGCGGGTTTGTCTGAAAGGGATATCGCGACCTCGGCACACAGGCAACGGAAGGAACACGGGTGGGTTTTAGTCAGTAAAAGTCTGACACGCCCTCCCGCTCCACCCAGAGCGGGAGAAGTTATTTGATAATTTCCCATCCTCAAAAAAAAAAAAAAAAGCTAAGCTGCTAACATGTATGAAAAACTGGCTCAACTATGCAAACTAACTTAGTTCAACTGGCGGTGGACGATCGGCTTTATACTCGTCGTAATGTAACCTAGTACTAACTTGTATTACGTATGTTCTACGTCACCGCAATCCCAGATACAACTTAATTGCGTAATCTTGACCGCGAGTATTATTACAGTACACAGTGTATTACAGTATTATTATTAGTGTTTAAGATGTGTATGTAACTAACTAACAAATTGGATTGTATGATCTGTAAATAAATAAATTTGATTTTGATTACATTCAGTCATGTGTGTGTTGTGTGTGTGTGTGTTGTGTCATGTGTGTGTTCATTGGATACTCTACGATTCTTATAGTTATCAATGGAGCCATTGACATGCGCATAGGTATATCATACTCACGCCTTTTTCCCATGAAGGTAGGTAGAAATAATCAAGATCCATTTGCGCATCAATGTGTATTACTCACGTAAAAATTGACAATTGGAATTTATCGTTTCGGGCGTTTATTCTAAAAGTTGGCAACGTCACAAATAGCTGTCAAATATTTGCCTGTTTTGATTAATTTGGCAATATAACTACGAGTATATGGAAATATGAAATGTGGCTAACTAGTGAACTAAAATATCGATTATGACAATAATTAATATCTTATCACCAAATATTTAGTTTTAGATGTAAAAAAGTATTTGGATACTTTCCAAATGCCTTTTTTACACCTAAAATGGTTATAACATCAAATTTCTGAAAATAATTTTCAGAATTCTCAAAAACGAGGCTTTAAAACCAATATTAATTGTATCAAAAAAGTTTGTGTTCGCGAGGTCTACTTTTCGTTTCGCAGAACTACTAGTATTATTTACCTAAGATACATGAATTCACCACATGTCAGCCCTAATCCTAACAGTACCCGCACGACGTAACCTTGACCACGCGACCGCTCTCTCACGTAACAGTTCATTCACACACTATACTTTCATTACAATATATTTTATATTAATTATCATGAGCTTTACACACGCCATCATTTATTGTTTCCGCAATAATATAAACTTACAAGCACGAGTTTGTTATGGCTGGATTTTTACAGTTCCGTAGTCTACAAGGAACCCTTATAGTTTCGCCATGTCCGTCTTTCTGTCTGTCTGTCTGTCCACGGCATAGCTCAGAGAACCTTAGTATTAGAAAGCTATAATTTGGTATGGGTATACATATTAATCACGCCGATAAAGTGGTAAAATATAATCATTCAAACATATTTTTTGTTACCCTACACTGAAGGAAACTGACCCGTGATACGCAGACTCCACGTAAATTAGTTTTTTTTTTCTCGTCTATCCTATGTTGTCGGGTGTAGTTGGAAAGGTTGTTTAAAAATATTGTGGGTTTATAACTATTTTTAGATTCTTAGATCCGTTTGCGAAATATTAAGCTTTAAAGTACTATTTTTTGTTTGTTAGGTAAGTAGGAGTTTAACCTATTAATATTTAGTGTAAAATCCTTAGACTAAAAACATTATGATAAGTTACCATTTATTATTATTTCACAAAGGGACAGCTACATCCCATTCGATAAGATTTTTTTTCATTGATCGTTGTGTACAAGGATCTTTTGGCGCGTGGCCAAAATCTGAACTAACGTCGCCATCTTGTATTTTAATACAATTTCGCAAAAACAACATACAAATGTTTACTGCTAAAACGTCCCCGTGTCAATGTCATTGAGGCGCCAAAAGATCCTTGCATCGGTGTCTATTCGTAGTTTTAATCGCGTAGTAGATTTTTAGTCTGTGGTAGCTAGAGGTATATCCTCGCTTGTAGTGTAAACCCGGCTGACGTAACCTTGACCGCGCGGCCAATGCGCTCACGTAACAGTGCACTGACCCACTCCACAACTTTCATTTCTCTGTATATCGAGATGTTTTCTTACGAGTGTAGTAAAAATCGATTTACATGTAGTATCAGAATTGTTTTTAAATAAAGATATGTACGTTTTCCGTATTTTTTTTTTTTTTTTGGCAATTTTTTCATATTGATAGCCATGAAAATCAGTAACCGGAGGATCAAGTACAATGACGTGATATTAGAGAGGCTAATAAATAGCCAGCTATGGAATATAGAAACTGATTCTAGCGTAAACCTATGGATTTTAAACACTGATGATGATGTCAAGATTTTAATATCACTCGGCAAAAAATCTAAATTTTCTTCGTAGACCGAACATTGGCTGTGATGATGACGAACTCGACCCGACCCGACCCGATTCTAGCGTAGGCTATTTTGTTACTACACAATGTTACACACATTATTGTATTCTGATTAAATAACGTTTATCATTAAAATGTACGTACCTTCTTCAAACGTTCTGGCAGCTTCCCTCAGTTCACCAGGTTCAAACTTGACGTTAAGCTTCTCTTCTCCAGTCACATCCCTGCAAACAAAGGAAGAATATTAATTAATGTTTATATTTTTCTGAATCGTTGGTTTAGAGATCGCAAGCGCTACTGCTGAGCATAAGGTCCAGGGTTTGATTCCCGGATTGGGTAAAGTGGTACAGGGTTTTTCCATCTGGAATTTCTCAATAACAGCCCGGAGTCTGAATTTGTTCATGTTTTCAGTCGGTTCATGGATCGACATTTTATAACATAACGTTACATGACGCCTGTAATCCTTGAAAGGTTAGGCCTCTGCCTAAACTTTCAATACATTATTTGACTTTGACTTAAAACACATAAGCAAAGACAAACTCCGTAACAGCCCACATAAAATTTCAATCTTTAAAAAAAACCAGTAAACTCCTAAACTAAAAATATTAACAAAACAACTGAAAATTCTCAGTAGCAGCCCGGAGTCTGGATTTGTGCCCGGTTGATGGTAATAGGCTCGCTCCCTATTACATGGGACTTAAATATAACTGGCGAAATGTGGTTGTACCTATGGGTTCCACCTCTGCCTAACTCCTTGGTGCATACGAGCGTGATGTTATGTAATGTAATGTTTATTCATGTACCATGAACGTCTGTCCGTCTATTGGTAGACTATCTAGTCTCTGTTTCGATCAAAACGAATTTGTTCCCAATTAGTTTCAAATTTTACACTTATTTAAAAAGAAAACAGTAAATTTCCTACTATTTTGATTCGGTTCGAAGCTCGCAAACCACTCTCCAGTTTTTGCATCCAACAGCCTCACAAACTAATGTAAGTCTTGATGCTTATCATCACAGAAGCTAACAATATTTAAAACTCAAAGATGAAGAAATATGTTACAAAATTCTAAACATCCCACGGATGTAACAGCAGAACTCAATAATTATTACGTAAACAGAACAGTACATTAGAAAACATTTTTCTTTAAAGCATATTTAAGTTATTTCATAAGCGAACTGAAACAATACGATTTTACACGCAATTTCACTTGATTTACATTTCAATGAAAACCCAAGTAAGTAAAATGTTAGTGTACTGCGAGAGTACTGTTGTGAAGAATAAATTATTATGTTGAATATACATCTATACATGTTAAGGTAATCATGGAATGTCATTTAACTCTCTGATAAAGATTGAATGCTATTTAATTTCCTGCAGATTTTATAAAAATCTGCTTTTGAGTGTGTCCTATTTATAGGATCATGTTAGTTACACTTTGCATTGTTTGAACGTATTAGGTATGAAATTAGCATACTTGAACACTGTATGACTCTGATTTTAGTCGGCACTGAGGCTCTCTTACTCATATCATTATTAGCCTTCAGCAGTCCACTGCTGGGCATAGGCCTCTCCAATTGCATGCCATTCATCTCGATTCTCGGCAACTCTCATCCAGCTGCTACCAGCCACCCTGCGACGATCGTCACTCCTCCTAGTCTGCGGGTTTCATTCTATTCATTCTCATTGTATCTTTTGAAATAAATAGGTACTCGAGCAAGGAATTTAAATCCTTTTTATTTGGAACTAGCTGTTGTCAGCGGCTTCACCTGCTTTACAACTTTATAAATTATAACCTAAGAATTTTTTAAATCTGTCTAGTAGTTTTTAAGTTTATTCATAACAAACAAAAATACAAATCTTTTCTCTTTAAAACATTAATGTAGATCTTCCTTCCCGTATCCGTTGTTAATAATGTGTTCAACTCAATGGGTAGGTACCTATCTATTTTCTAACAAATATCTATGTGCTTTTATATTTGTCTTCTTTCATTGCCTTATCATCTTCATTCAATTAATTCATCTCGTGTTTAGTCTGTCTCTTTTCTTTTAACTAACTTCTGCCTACTTAGCATTAGTTATTAAGAAAATATTGTCGTCGTACTTGGAGGAACCAAGGGATAAATGTACGAACTTATAAGTGAAAACTTTGAATACTTTTATACAATACAGTGAAAGTTTGTATGTAAATCTCATACAATCTGTACTGTATGGCTTAAGCGTATTGTATTGTGTATTGGGCGGAGTTATCTCTGATTTAAATTAGTTGTCAGAAGATTATAATTTCTGTTCCTATTGTTTTGAGTGTCGAAACTAAAGGTACTCAGGATCGGAAGTTGTAAGCTGTATTGGGCAATAATCATGACGAATTTAAGTGTACGCTAAGGATGATTTTTCACCTTTAATCAACGTTTAGGCAGAATAATCCTAGTTTTAGTTTCATTTTCTTCATTGATTAGTGACTGAAAGCAGCATCTGATGTCTAGATTCTAGATCATCTTCTTTAGAAATACAAGATGGCTTCATAAGTAGTCCTTCCGTTAAGTTACGCTTTTCAATATTCTCATGAAAAATCCCAGAGTTAAATGACTTGCTATACTTAGGAGCCTATCCCTTTTTTATATTCTGAAAAACGTTAGAAAATCTTCTTTGTTACAAATTGTATAAAGCTTCAAGTGTCAATCTTCCTCGCACTTCCGACCACACATTTTTTAAGTAAACAAAGAACAGTTCTTTTCAAAATCACTCAGTTACCCAACTACGCATGACAAAGTGTGGTGTATGTCACGTGTTTAAGGTGAATTACCCGTACACCCATTGTTTTATTATTTTCACTTTAAAAACAGAGTTTGGAAAGTTGGTTGTTTGTTTTCTAGGGACAGAGAAATGCCCTTAATGACCTTTACGCCTCAACATACCTAACTTAGCTGGCTTGATCCCTGATTCTGTAAATCTTTTGAAAGTAGGTAACTTTTGAAATTTCGGAAGTTAATATCTGGTGGAATAATCAGGGGATCTGGATTCTGATTTAGAAACACTGAAACTCATTGAAGGTGTCTCTGTAATTCCATTATTAATATTCCTAAATCAATTTTTTTCTATAAACAAAAGCTGAATTAGATTTTCCAAATACCTGATAACAATTTGCTCTTCGACACGACAATATTGATAACCTTCGACTAGGTAAAGACCAAAGTAGGTAATCCATAATCCTTATTTAGCTTTGTCTCGCAAACCACCAAAGAAAAACAATAATTTCCCCTCACCCACCACCATTCTCCCTCCATTCCGCCCCTTATAAGCAAAGTAGCCACTTACTTCTCAATAGCCACTCCTGAGAACAGCTCAATTCTTCCATCTTCTTCATTGGAACCTCCTGGGGCGGCACTGCAGGCCACGACAGCTACCACCAAAAATAAACACAGCACTCGCATTTTGGAAAAAAATACTGGATCTAGGCCAAAATGATCCAAAAAAAAAATAGGTTTAGGGTTAAATTGACCTAAAAAATGGACTTAGGCTTTTAAGGCCTTGGTTGTTAAGTCCTTAGTGCACGAAGGTTTAGGGTAAAGTGAGATGGGTCCGGGATGCCGCTCGCTTTTATATTCAACGTTATGTGTTCGGTAAGGATGGCTGTTACGGAATATTGTGGAGCGCGGCGAGCAGTTTTGATCGTTACTTGCATTTGTATGAGAAAAGTGTTGGGTTTTGAGGCTTAGGTAGGTAACGATTTAGTTTGAATAATGACGAATGTGCATAGCTTATCTGAAATCCTTTTAAATTTATAAAAAACTTGAAGGAAATCCCTATTGAAGTTTTTCAATGTTGACTTCATGCCTACCATTAGGATAAAAACTAAATTGATCCATGCAAATAAATAGTTTATGTATTGAAATAAAAGAGATATGATGTTCAGTAGGCAATGGCAAAAAGATTGCTTTCAGTCTGAAAAATTGATATTGCTACACGTGTAGGACGTTTAGTTAGTACATCATCTTGTAGTAAAATGATATGTGTACTTGTGGGAAAACGTGGACATAAATAAAATAGCCAAATGAGTTGAATGAGAAATTGGAAAAAGAAGAACTGATTATTGTGTAAGAAAAATTCTTACTGTATTCAACAAATTCCGATTTTTGAAGCGAACTAACGACTGGAACAGAAATAAATCCAACATGTTTCAAGTATCAAGACCTCTCACACGTGGGACTTGACACTCATTCATATTTAACCGGCGCATACGCCGAGTTTTCAACAAGCGAAAAACAAAATAAGGTATTATACAAATAAGAAAAAAAAAATGTAAAATTATATTACAAAAAAAACTTATAACTAATCAGTGATCAACAGTCTTGCCTGATCATTTGCTAATTACTTCTTTTTTAATAGACTGTTTTTTATGAGAATTGTGCGTCCATTTCTGGACCTTTCATCATAAACCACGACTCTAGTTTATCTGCTGGGCATAGCGTCTGTTTGCTTGTGGCAATCTCCACACTGCTATGCCAGCTTCATCCAGGTTTGACCCGAAATGGCATCATAATAACTCTTTGTTGCTCCTCATCATGATAACAAATAGGATTACGTTCTAAGGCCAAGACTTCCTCAAAAACGGTCTCAAAACTTCAAGAGAAATTATTTTAGGTCCTGTATCAGTTGGCAGAGCGCATGTTATTGTTGCATTCTTTTTCCATTTGCTGTCAAAATTGTACTTTCTAAAGGACATACTGTGGCCGGATCCTATGGTATATGACGTTATAGGTTTACACAATTGTGGCATGATTTTCTTCTGTTGTTGGATGAATTTTAAGTAGAATACTAGATGAGTCAGTTTTCAATGTAAATGAGGTAGGCACTAGGCATAAATTACATGTTTGTTGAATGGCTACTGTAGAAGGTGAGTATTCTGAATGACAGCAATGATGTTAGTCAATCGGTGAAAATATTTTGTTGATTACAGTATAAATAAATGAATATAAATGTTGATAGATGGGGAACCCGCTCCATCTATCAACAGGAAGCCAAAGAAAAGATGGTTGAATTGTGTGAGGAATGATACGAAAGAAAAGGGAGTGAATGATAGCGGTTGACAGGAGAAATTAATAATGGAAGTAGAAAAAGTGTTACGCTGACCCCAAGTAACATGGCACAAGGGTAGGAAGATAATGATGGCAGTGAAATGGTATTGCTGAATTTCTCAATCTCTCGATTTAATCATCTTATCATGAAACAGATGATGATAAAGGATACCTAACAGTTCGGAAGAGCTGGCTTATGCTTTGCCAGAAACCTGTTGGGAGCCAATGCGACCAACAAGTTTCTGGCCTACATAGTTTCTTCAATAGCAAACGTAGTAATTTTATCATATTTTATGTGAAAAAGGAGGTACTTTGAAGTGAAAAATGTAACACTAAACGAGAATATTGCCACACTTATTCTAAAAAGGTGAAAAGTATTCTCATATCAGAATTTATAAAAATACGTCTGTGACGTCCAAAACTTCAAAATCATTATAAATCTCTCCGAATTAGAAATGCTATCTGATCTCCCAAACGTTCGTTTCTTCTAAACAGGTCAAGGATGATACTGGAGACTTTCTCCAATAGCCCATAGGATAGTCCCCTAAGGTGGAGCGTACACCAAACTTTTTTTTTCTAGAGAATTATACTTCTAAAAAGCACGTTAAGCTGTTGGTCCAGGTTGTCATTCGTGGATCTTTGACAGTCGTTACCAGAAATCAGAAGCCCGAAAGTCTGACAACCATTCTTACCAAGGGGTATCGTATTACCCAGTAGCGCGTTGTGGAGGTCAGATAGGTAGTAGCTCCATGTAAAATACTGTAAAGTTAGAAACAGTTACAAAGTTAGAAAATTTAGCGAATGAACAACTTCAATACAAAACTTACTAACCTTTTCAGACCCTTCGGGGGTGGAATTATCAAAAACGCTGAGACACGTATAAATTAATTTTTAATCGTTAGCTTAAAAACAAAATTTGAAGATCCTAACTTCAAAACTGACGGACTTTTATATAAATTTCTATCCCCTATTTTACCCCTTTAGGGGTGGAATTCCCTAAAACCCTTTCTTAGTGGATACTTACTCTTCACAAAGAATACACCCTCCAAGTTTCATGTCTCTAGGACCAGCGGTTTGGGCTGTGTGTTGATATATCACCCAGTCAATCAGTCAGTCAGTCAGTTTACGATTTTATATATAAAAGAAGAAGAAGATGACCATCATAGACAACTACCAATAGTAAAAAAACCATATTAATTATAGTTTTCTTAACATAAAAAATACCTTAAAAATGACTCATCATTTTGTTTGCAGAAATGACCACAATTTGTTTTAACTTAGCCAAAACTTATTTTTGTCGCTTAATCTAAGTGGCATATTACGTTATCTTAGTTTTTAAACATAAGTGCATAAAAGTTTTAAAACATTAGTGTTCATGGTTGTTATATAAATTAAGAAAATGTTAGTATGAAAAATGCAACTTCTTTAAAATTCTCCATACAAAACGCTGATTTCATAGGTGGGGGAGACCCAATATATGAATGAAACTGAGAATGTAAATAAGATTGTCATTGACTTGCAAGAATGAGAATAAAAATAAAAATAAAATGCTTTTGGTAAGCGCATCGAATATAAACTTTTTATGGAAATTAAAATTGCAAAAGTGTACCGGAAAATTATCAAATTCGGGAAAAACTGAACGTCCTTTTTCCTATGGGATTTTTGTATAAATGATTAAAAGGACAGGACAGCGTCAGGTCAATATTACGACTGAATAAAGAACAAAAATAAAAGAAAGATGAGCACATGTGCGTTGAGCGTTAGATTGATGTCAGTTGCATCGCTTGCTCAAGGTCGCGACAATGAACTTGTATCGTCGCTTACTTTCTATTTGATACTGCTTCTAGTATATGGTCGGATGTGAGATAAAAATAGCTTTGCTTTTAAAAGCTATGTGTAAGATACTTACAAAAATGATTAACTTCAAGAATAATATCATAATGGCCAGTCTGGAAATTTGTTAACGAGGCTGATTACCAACGGACCGTTGGAAAGGGTGCACCTACCTATTTTCCTATAGCCAAAACCAGTTTTTCAGAGTTGGCTTACAGTTTTCTAAGTACAGCGAAATATTCACCAGCGGCTTCGCCAGCTTGGAAATCTTTATAAATTATAGCCTATGTTACTCAGCATTCTACTGGTGAAAGAATTGTTTAAATCGATCTAGAACATTTTGAGTTTATTCCAAACAAAAATACAAATCTTTTATCTTTATAATATTAGTGTTTACAGGTGAGGCAGACTCTGACCCTGTATCACAATATCTAATTAGGCACTTACCAGTCGTATGAGATTAGCTGCCAAATAAGTTATCCGGAACTTACAAGAAGATGATGCAACGGGTAATATCCAGCCCAGGTAGGTAATAGCCCAGAGGTATCAGCGCCGACTTACGAGTTTTAGGTCGTGAGTTCGAACCCAGACAGGCACATTACTTTGTGTATTTAACTTCATCACCACAGCTCTCAAAACAGTGAAGGAAAACATCGTGAGGAAACAGGCATGTTTTAGAACCAAAAATTCGAAGACATGTGACATCCACCAACCCGCCTCCGCCAGCCTACTCCTTCTCATACAGAGAGGAGGCCTGTGTCCCAACAGTGGGAACATTATAAACTAATTATGCGTATCACGAAAAGCTTCTTGATAAGATAATCAGCCTATAACGTTCTTCGAATCATTCATGGTTGATATGAAGAATAATTATTATAATCATATACAATAATTATTCTTCAAATCAGCATCAGAGAGAAACATCACCAAACTAAGTTCTGTAAGCACCCTACAGCTTCCATAGCAAAATTGAGAGTGGATTGATCATACTTTACTTCAGTACCTACTAACTTTTATCTATGATTCTCACATATACTATCCCCCGTGAGAAGCAGTGGGTGAGCGTTACGCAACGATCTGAGTGCGTTGGCACACTTCACGTTGTATAACAAGTATTAATACCAAGCCTCGGTCAGCTATATGAGCTGAACAAATTATTATTTATTACCAAGATATTTTTACAGTAGAAAGTGGGGATTTATTTAATTAGGGATAAGTATTATTAATAAGTATCTGGAGAACGATTATAAAAATAATATGACTTTAACTAATGTACCTAATTGGCCTCTGGCCGTGTCATGTTATAGTAAAATAATAAAGAGGTTCTAAGAGAGTGGTAATGGTAATGTTTGATGTATGCCCAGATTTGTCAGTATGAGAGAAAGGTTTGTCTTATCCTGTTACTTTTTTATTTTGTATTTTGTGTTTCACGAACTGTGTCCAAATAAACATTATTCTTTCTTTCTTTCTTTTTTTTCTTTGCGTCAAGGTAGCCCGCGAAATTCAAATTTTCTTACGTTTTTGCAATTTGCAGGTCAGTATCATATTCTATGTTGCTCTAAATATGATTCGCGGCCGTATCAAATGTTTATTTATAGAATTATAATCATAAAAATGATCAATAATTATAAAAATGTATACAACTCTCTAAGTTCGTGTAATCCCATTGAATGACTATTTCTTGAAATCATGACATTTAAAAAACTCAAGAAAATTTGAATCTCGCGGGCTACCTTAGCGCATCCCCCTTAAGTTAAATTTTTATGTATGTCCTGTTCTGTGTGTTTTTGATTGTTGTGACCATTAATATTCGCAAAACTAAAGTAACACTCAGTAGGAGTGTTACTTTAGTACTGCTTCTTTCTTACAATGTTCTGCTTTCAATACTCCTTGCTTCTTTTTTGGAAAACCTTTGCTAAGAGGCTGGCAAATTAATAAATTCTGCCAAGTGTTTGCTGATAATAACTCAAGATTCTGTAAAACCAATTGAAAGTGGAATTAACATGGTGTATGTTAATAATTGAATTTGAGGTCCTGAAAAAGAAATCCAATTAAAACTAAATTTAAATTTGCCTGTAAAATATTTTAATATTGTTATCCTGCTTGAAACTGGTGTTGACACTATGCATCGAGGCAGAATTAAATTAGCAGGCGTGCTGTAGATTTCAGTTAGTCTTCACACTACTTAACAGTTTACTTGTAACTAGCAAGTAATCCACACTAGGTTTGTATGTATAAAATAATATCACTAAAATAACATGTATCAATGCTAAGACACCAGTAAAACGGACCAAGAACATAAAGTAAACTGTTCATTTCGATCCCAAATCATTTTGCGGCGACACATTCTTTCCTACTGTATAGAACAACGGTCTTCATAAAACTGCGCGCTAAAGGGGTTGTCCAAAGCCATAGTACTTTCAGCTATCTTATCCCTGACTTTATCTGACACAGTGTATATTCTTCCAACCACTTTCCTCATATTCTTGGAGATGAACATCCTTGGGTTGTGTTTGTGGAAAAACGCCTTCATTTTTCGGTGTCGCAACGCCATTTTTCGTCTAATCGGGTGTGGTCTGCTGAATACAGATCGCTTCTTTTTTGGGAAAATACGTCTTCTTCTCTTCCCCATGATTTTGATATCTTACCCGCAGTTACCTGATGACATTATTTTCCATGTGTTTTTTGTTGGATTTTGTTACAATTATTTTTCTTTTAGTTTTCACATTGTGATATTTTTTTGGCTGTCAAATATGCTACTGTCATGTTTGAGATTTGCAACTGCTTTTGTTTTTTGCCAGCGTTTTTACTTTTTATAAAAACTCGTTCTGTAATAAAAACTCTCCAACAAAGCAGAAGAAAAAGTTTGGTATCTTCAAGTAATTTATTGTGGGATGGATGGACTGCAAATATTATTCTTGGTATAGAAATTAAATAAAACAAAAATTACAAGAATTCACTACTTAAGTTTATTTTATCGTACAAATAATTCTTTGGTTAAATAATAACACACAAAACTTACAAACACACAAACCGTTTATCTGCATCGTTCTCAATAAAGAACGAAATTGGCGTCACTATTAGTCATAGATAAATGCATTTGTCTTTATCATTAAATAAATAATAACAAACAAAAAGAACACTCAAATCTAGAACTACTTATAATTTAAATAAATTGCTACTAAGCTACCTTTTTTTTTGTTCAAAACCTTTATCCCCATCAGTGAACCATAACCGGTACAGGTATATAATCCCCTCTTTTATAACGCTCATCATAATACACATGATCCTCAGTCTTCGAAGGCACCTGTATGATTTCCACCTGGGTCTTGGTGTCATCCTTCCGATTCTGGTAGCTGTGGTTATGGTCGAAAGACGCTTTGAGGCTAAGGACGGAAGACATGATGGTCGAGAACAATCCCATCATCAGCCCTGCAGAGAAAAATTTAAAGTAATTTGCTGTTGCTATCAAGAATTCGTTTTCATTTTGTGCTATATGTTGGCACTAGTGTTTAGGTTGGACGAAGTTACATCTAGATTGAAGTCTTTTGGCATCGTAGAAAACAATTTTTTAAACGTTTTTTTAAATTGTAATCACATTGCTTACCAATAGAGCCTACCGCATTTCCGTGATAATAAGTTTACATTGACAGCAACTTTATGTGGTAACAGTAATTTTTGTAGTTCCAGTATTACCACGGACGTGGTTGACTGTATTGTACAATATACAATTTTCTGTCATTATAGATTTCATAGGTGGCAATTGTCATAGAACCAATTTACGCTGAAACTATTGGTGCTTTCCCAAAGAACTCGCAGTAAATACAGACTTACCTTTAGCGGACAAGAACGCCAAAGCCTTCAAAGCTATAGGGATCAGCAGACTCTTAGCAGCTAGTAGACCAATAATCAGTGGCATCATATACTTCTTCGAATACTTGTTACCACCTCTCTTGTTCTTCTTGTTTTTCTTAAAGAGCTTGAAGACGCATTTCTTGCCTTTACCTATACGCTTCTTAACTTTATTAGAATGCTTCTTCTTAGAAGATTTTCTGGCTTCTGCTTTTGGTAAGGGTTTGAGGTCTCGTGATTCTGCGTCTGGAACTTTCAGGAAAAGCGAAATGAATCTTTCTTTTTATTGAAGGTATGGTGAATTTGAATTCAGTCTTTGAAATCTATACTGCCTGATAGAGAACTGATGAATTGATGAAAAAGAGAATAAAACTTTAGAGGTTAGGTTTAATATTTAATTTGACAAGGCTGGGCTTTTTAAATTCTGATATGTTTTATCTGAAGAATAAATGTAGGTGCTCGAAATATTTTCTATACAGCAGCCGCCAAACGCAATACTTATACCTCAAAAAAGTTATCTAACTACTGAAAAATCGTCACTTAAGCAACAAATTAACTTGTCATTTACTGTTTACTAATTCGAAACAGTGGTGAGCCGGCGAGAGCAGTGGCAGCCCTGTGGTAATGGACCCGAATTACGAGTTGTAGGTAGTGGGTTCAAACACGCGTGTAAATAATTTCATCACCACTGCTCTCAAAACGGTGAAGGAAAACATCTTAAAAAAACCGGCATGTCCTAGAAACAAAAAAAATCGGAGACATTTGAAATCCACCAACAGGGCCCGCGTAGTGGATGAATGGAATAAACTTGTGCGTATATGTCTGGTGTTCTGTGAGAGAACGTATGCAAGGGAGTCCATTGTTCCATGTTAGTTTAATTAAATTATATACAAAAATTGACAATATTAATCTTTTTATTTTTCTATGTTAATTAATGTAATTGGTGTTGTACCGTTTTAATTAACTATAAATAAATAAATAAATGACCCACTCCCTCAAACAGGGAGGAGGCCTGTATCCCAGCAGTGGAAACATTATAGGCTGATTATAAGAATGCCTGTCTTTGAGGATTAGAAAACTATCAATCTAACACGAACAACAAATCATTACCTTGCAAAGACCGAGGTGCGAAGTTGCTGCTAGCTATAATCCACTCCAGTGGTTCAGTTGAATTGAAGCCTCCATCCACATAGTTATCATGACTGGTCGGTGCAAATCCAAACAACGTCTCAGTTTTCACAATACCATAATTATTTGTATTATCCAGTATCAAACCACGGGAGTAGGGAAGCATTCTGATCACTTATCTTTTGTGTACGTGTTAAAGTTGAATTTTGTTTAATTTTCGCATATCTTTTTTGCGATATTTGTTCTGTTTGACATGCACAGACGAAGTGGTGTTACCATCAGCTGTCACTGAGTTTTATAGCGTCAAAATGGGAACATTATGGCCTATCATGCGGTACGTTTTAATGACTCCATGAGTTTTTCTTAGTAATTAGACGTTAATTTTAGTGTTAGGGAAAGCTTTGACACTGTGTCTAGTTTTCTTTTTGTAGTAGGTACTATTGTCGAATCCGACTCTGCTGGGCAGCGTTTTTTTTGGAAGTCAGTTTTTTTTTTAATTTGTAGATTAGTCACACAATTTTTTATTTCTTTTTGCGATTAGACTTTAACGACAGCAAATGTAGCTGTTGGAGAATTGACCGTGGGGTATATCGACGTATGGGAGAACATGTTTTTCAACTACAATGTTAGGTTGTTGGGATGACTTTATCCCAACAAAATTGGGATAAATGCCGGCCGGCTTTTTTTTATTAGAAAGAGACAGAGAGGGTGAGAAAGTTGCATGGACGCTTTTTCCTTATGTGACGATTTTTACCAGTCAACTCCTTTTTTTTTTCTTTTTTTTTTTTTATCGCTGAGAAATGCGTTACGCATGCGTAATGCGGCTCGTGGGGGACGAGTCGGGGTATGTGGGACTCCTGTGTAAATACAGTATGGTGGGGGGCTACGGGAATGGCCGGGAGCACCTGGCCATTCCCGTCCGGCACTGGTGGAGGCCTGTGCGATGCAGGCGAGGGTGCCCCCGCACCCGTTGCCTGCTGGCCTCCACCTGGGAGGAGGAGTCGGAGATGACTGTCGAACTGACGTCTCCTTCGACCCCTCCTCCGCCTTCGGAGCGGCGCCGCGTCGGGATCGTCCTCCCGCACTCGCTCCGCCGCCTCCTTCTGGGACATGACGTGCTCGCAGAAGGAGGCGACTGCCGCCCAGGACCCCTCGTCCCTCAGCATGGTGTTAACCACGCCGGGGAGCGAGAAGTCCAGCCCGATCGCCGCGACGAGACTGCGGCGCGGCTCGGACCACGACGGGCACACCTCGAGAGTGTGCTGCGCCGTGTACTCCGCCGCTGCCACAGTGATGGCACGACGGCGTCTCCTCCCGTCCGATCCGATGCAGGTACGATCCGAAACAACCGTGTCCGGACAGCACCTGCACCGGCCCGATCGCGTCGAGGGTTCGGCGGCCGAAGACTGCTGTGGCGAGGTCCCTCGTCCAGTGGACGACGATGGCGTCCCTCGCCTCCCACCGGACGGCCTCCCGCTCTTCCGGGGCGAAGCGTTGGCCTGACGCCCTCCGCCCCGCCTTCCATTCATACACTCTGGCGAGCACCCACGCCTCGAGTTCCCAAGGAGGGGTGCTGGCCAGAGCGCATGCCCCGGCGAAGCTCACCGTGTGGTGAGCCCGCGCCACCCGCTGGGCTATCGCCCGTTGTGGTGCCCGCAAGGCCGCGGCGTTCTCTCGTCTGTGGAGGGACTCCTTCCAGATGGGGGCCCCGTAGAGGGCCATGCTCCTCAGGATGCCGGCGTAGAGATGCCGGCATCGCGCACTGGGCCCCCCCAAGTTGGGAAGGAGCCACGAGAGAGCGCCCGCGGTCTTCAGCAGGCGCGATGACAGCCCGCTGAAATGCGGGCCGAAGCGCCACCTGCTGTCGAGTACAAGGCCCAGATATTTCATCAGGGCCCTCACCTAAATCCTGACGCCCTCCACGAAGATGTGGGCGTCAGGTGGCGGGAGGCGCTGCCGAGGACCTCGGAAGAACACGGCCTCGGACTTGTGCAGCGCCACCGTCAACCCTAGGCGGCGGATCCTCCCTGCGACCAAGGATCCGCCCGCCGAGGCCAAGTTGGCCGCCTCCCTGAAACTCTCCCCCCGGGCGGTGAGGAGAGTGTCATTCGCGTAGCAGACGACACTCGTGCGTCGGAGGAGAGTTCCCCGCAAGAGCCAATCGTAGCCGACGTTCCATAGGAGAGGTCCTAAGACTGACCCCTGTGGAACGCCGGCTTCAACGGCGTACCGCCGGATACCAGTCAACTCCTACCGCAAGCCGCATTAAGAAAGTTCGTTCCAAAACTTGAGTAAGTTCTGAACCTTAATTTCGTCTGTATCTGCATGACAGGAGTTATCTTGTCGTAGCCATAACTGTAACAGATTAATAACTGTTTACCTACCGGTGGATAGGTAAACAGCTTATACAAATAAATTCCTTAAAATACATAATATGTATCTTAATTAAAATCTTTGTTCCTTATTGGAAGTAAAGTCGGGGAAAATTGTTAGGCAAATTGACACCTTGTGCCAATTTGCAGAGTAAAGGACATCGCCCATTATAACAGCACCGCTCCAGCGCACTAACGCCCCGGCACCGTCTCGAAAAATCTAGTCGCCAACGCGCCGGCAGCAAGACGACCGCTAGTCGCCAACGCGTCGTCTGCAAGGCGACTGCTCGTTGCCGCAGCCGGCATGCCCCCGGTGAGGTGACAATTTGTTGTTCATGGGCGGCAAGGCTTCATGGACGGCACCTTTTCCGTAATGTGATAGATGAGTCTTTCAATTATTATGGATATGAAAAGTATGCCAAAAGATCATTCTAACTGTAAACTTTCTGAGATATGATAGTTCTGCCTTTTAATGATTATCGATATGAAATGTATGTATGCCAAAAGACGATTCTGACAGTGAACTTTCTGCAATATGATGGTTCTACTTTTTAATTATTATGGATCTGCGAAATGAAGTTTATGCTATGCGCTGTTATGCAAAATAATATTATGACATAAAAAGTTCTGCTATAAAGGGTAGACCCGTTTAAATCCCATGTAATAGGGGGCGAGCCTATTTCCATCAACCGGGCACAAATCCAGACTCCGGGCTGCTACTGAGAAATTCCAGATAGAAAAACCCAATATCACCTGGGAATCGAACCCAGGACCTCTTGCTCAGCATTAGCGCTTGCGATCACTAGAAAAATGAGCGCATTGTGTTGTTACTGCATCGGTAACTTATCTTGTGGATCTGAGTTTCTTAGATGTAACCATAAATGGAAAGCATGAATAAACAGAGGTTTATTGAAAAATACTGGAAATGGCTATGTTTAATATTGGGTATTGACAATCCCAAAGGGAAACAGTTCCGTATAAAAAACTGATGACCTGCCAGTACGACCTAGCATATACATTAGGAGGTTCGTGAATTCCTGATTTTCTCTCATTAGATTTAGAAAATGTTACCATTTACCATTACATCCATGTCACATCAGACTGTCATTAAACAATACAAAGCTGCTTTCTTTGATGGTGCCTTTGAAACAAAGCTAGTTCAAGTTCAATGTTACAGGTGGCGCTGATCGATGTTCAAGCAAGTTTGGTTATTGCTGTGCCTTGCAGTTGGCTTGAGAATGGACATGTCTAAGACGAAGGTGATGTTAGGCGTCCCGGATGACTCAGTTTCAGCTATTATGGTTGGAAACGAGAGTCTTGAGATGGAACACTATTACAGTTATTTGGGACATGTTCTATCTTATGAGAAGGAGGATCCCAACAAAGAGATGTCTAGGAGAATACAGTTTGAGTGGGCGGCATTTGGCAGGCTGGAACATATTTTTCGATCAAAAAACATTCAACAGTGCCTAAAAACCCGCCTTTTCAACCAATGTGTCCTGCCAACAATGCCCTACGGTGCCGAGACATGGTCGCTCACAAAAGAAACTGTCGATTGTATATGAGTAGCACAAAGGGCCATGGAGCGAGCTATGGTAAGCATAACCTTACTAGACCGAGTGCGTAACACCGAAATCCGTCGTCGGTCGAAAGTCTACGACGTCGGACGCAGGGCGATGTGCCTCAAGTGGAGTTGGGCAGGACATCTAGTCAGACGCGGAGATGGCCGATGAAGTGAAGCTGTGACCGAATGGTGGCCAATGTTAGGCAAAAGAAACCAGGGTCGTCCAAAAGCGCATTGGGTCGATGATATCGTCAATGTCGTGGAAAACACCTGGAACCGAGATGCATGGAACCGGGAAGTATGGCAGAAAAAACGGGAGGCCTACCCAGCAGTGGGTGATTCCGGGCTGAAATGATAATGATGATGTTCCTTGCTATGAGGAAATCTATGTCAATTCAGATTTTTATTTGTTAGACCAAAATGACAGCTGTGATTGATCTTTTTACATAAATAACTCGATAAATTAATTATAATACAGAGATAACATTATAACAGTGAAGGTCCTCAAGCAGAGAATGATTCAGTGGTCCTTGGTGAGAGTCACTCGGTAACTAGATTTATTTACTAGGTTATTTTTATGTCGACACCAAATGTCATTTTAGTCCAGCAAATTAAAAATCAGTGTATGCTTTATTTATTTAACAGTACCTGGTCGACCGAGCTCTGCTCGGGTGAACATAGAAAATGCTCATTTAATAGTATAGGATAGTTCATACTAATTCCATGCTATCATGTCATTATTCTAAGGTAGTATACTTATTCTAAACTTTGGGCGACCGAGCTCTACTTGGCTGGAAATACGCAGAAAAGGAATTTTGCCAGATATGAGACCTAGCTAGCTATATATTTGTAATCACGTTTACGAAAACGGCTCTAACAATTTCGATTAACGTTCCAATATAGGGGTTTACGGGGGCGAAAACTCGATCTAGCTAGGTGTTATATCTGGGAAAAATCCTTTTCTTCGTATTTTCACCCGAGCAGAGTTCGCTCGCCCAGATACTATAATATTATATGCATACAAATATTGCTCGTTTAATAGTAGGATAGGATGTTATCTACAAACTGAACTTGCGAGACTACTGTAAACAGTAAGAAAGATATCTAGTAATGACTCAAATGTTACAAATTTATTTAGGCTGATTGTTAAATATGTAGGTAAATTATTGTGGTACACTATAATTCATATACTCTAATGGTTGCGTTACAAAATCGTCAAGTACCTACCTACTGCTACTGTAAAATTATTTAAAGAAACTAGCCCGACCCGGGAATCGAACCCAGGACCACAATACCTCATTAAATATGATATGATAACTACTTCTAATTTTTAGACGAACGAGGTTTTTCAAACTAGATTTTTATGAAACATAAATAATTATTTTGAGTAAAAACCTTTTCTTGAATTGCTTCGATATAAGCGACCACAAAATATGGGTTTAGAAAATGATGGGTCGGTAAATGGAGCTTAACACCAAAGTCGTGGTTATCTGCGGTCGTTTCTGCAGCTATTGATTTTCGTATCAACGGATTTTCCTTTTTTAAGTAAGAAACCTTTTCAAAATTCTAATAATCTCAAATTCTGAAACTAGTTTAGATCAGTAGTAAAAATATTATGCTACTAAACCTGATTTCTTCATGGGTTTTAATTTAATACCCAGTAGATTATCAGAAAGTAATAATTACTCAGCGATAATTCAGAACTTGTAACATTTTTGGTTATTGTGGCCTGTACCTACTCAGCAAAATTAAATCTAGCATGCATCTTTTAGACTGATCATGATAAAGCAATCTATTTGACAGCAGCTAATCTACATTTTTTTGTTCTGATTTTGTTAATAGTTTTCTATCCATAAGTAGATAATAATTTATTCATAATGTAAGAATCAAACTCCTATTCTTAAAATTAACGTATTAAATAAAAATCATAAGAAATGAAAGCACTTGCGTATAATTATATTATCATTGTTAGCGATACATTTGTCTACGTTATAATTGGTAACTACATTATCTATTCGAACTAACAATAAATAAATAAATAACTTATTACTAGCACTTAATTATATTTACATTTGCGCGAGCTTAAAAATAGCGTTGATTGTATTACAAAAATAAATACAGAAAAATATAGTCCAAGTTTTGTACGAAAAACAGAAAATAAAAAAGAAACAGAAAAATCTGCCAATCAACTATCGGTGGATTTTCTTTGTTTTCGACTTCAGACTAGCAGGGTGGAATCCGGATGGACGCTTACTTAGACTGAATGGCAACTGCGAGTCGTCGACTTTATTTTAAACTTCATTTTCATTACCGACTTCAAAAACTGGTCCTTCTTTTTCAAACTTCTCATCAACTTTAATTCTCTAATCTATAATATCGAGTTCGTCTAATTTGAGATTCCGTTCCAAAAAAAGTACAACCCTGTTAGTAGCATTTTGGTGCGGAGCCTCATTCGAATTTAGTTCGTCTGTCTGCTTGATACAGTCGGTTTTCCTTCCAGAAATTTGAAGCCGGTGTCCTTGGTCCTTTTTCTAATATCCTCCTTTCTGTAATCCCATGACCGCTGCGAACAATGCAAAGAAGAATCCTGCTAGACCAGTGGCTCCGATCAGAAGGACTAACCCTGCAATCATGACCGGTACTAGAGCGAAGTATTTCATCTTGTAAGCAAGAAGTAGTGGCAACATGTATTTCTTAAGCTTCTTTTGCTTGACTTTCTTCTTCCTCTTGTTCTTGTGTCTTTCCTCTTCGTGCCCCTTGATGCTGCCGATGTCTTCCTCTTCAAATTCTCCGTCATCATCTTCGAATTCGTCCTCATCGTCGTCGTCTTCACCCATTATGTCTGGAATAAGAGAGAAAGGGTTTGTTAGTCATAATGATAATAAAAAAGATAGTGTGTATAGATAAAATAAATAACTGTTTGGGAAGGAATGAATCACTGAATATAACTTATAAGAATGATCATAAGAGTGATCCTAGACGGTACTTAAAATAACTCCAATAAACATAACGATCCTTTCTGAAGTAGAATACTTTTGCGTTACTACCACATAACCATATTTGTCTGTTTGTTAAGGCGAAATATATACAATTACATATTTATTTAAAGAGTTTGACTCTACACTGACATTGGACCCAGTTTGAAAGTATTTGTGGTCAAATCGTCGGTTTCTACTTTTCTTCGAAAGAAACTTGTGAAGCTGCTTCTGTTATCAGTCTCATCATTGTTGGCATAATGTGATAATTATTGACTAACTAGTAGTCAATAATTATCACATTATGCCAACAAAAACAGCCCGATAGCCTGATAGGCTAACAACCTGTTACGATTGTTACCGTGAAACATCCGATGAGATCCGATTACATGTAGAATGCGTGTCTTAATGATAAACAGCGTAATTGTTGGCATTTTAAACGTTGGCGATAATACTTTAATTATTATCGTTGTCACACTAAATGGATGCACATTCTTGTTAGGAAAGTTGTACGGGCTTTGTTGACCGTGACTTTGTGATCCTTGAAACGGTGTTCTCTGGGATACAAAGAAGACTGGGATAAAAGGGTACTTGATGTTTTTTGGCACTGAAAGTTGGCTATTTTACATGTGCCCATTTGCTTTAGTCATTTTCCGGATTATGCTCATTAGCTCCGTTAACGTGTTTTTATACTGACAGTACCTGGGCGACCGAGCTCGGCTCAGGCGAAACGTTTTCTCGCTCCCGTAAACCCCTATATTGCAAATTTCATCGAAATCGTTAGAGCTGTTTTGGAGAACGTGATTACAAATATATATAAATAAATGTTGCTCGTTTAATAGTATAGGATAAGGATTATACTGACTTACGTATATAACATCGTTACTACTTAGTTAAGAAGATGCTAATAAAATGAAATAAATTTTGTCTTTTTTAATTATCTTTAGGTACATCATTATTATAACAAAAAAAAAACAAACGCTTAACTAGAATACGACCCAAAGATGAAAAAGTCGCTCTACTTAAACATGACTTCCATAAATTAAGTTTGCTTGAAATTAAAAGCCCAGATGATGCAGGCATGATGTTTTAATTATTTAGAAAGATGTTTCGGATATAAATCGTTGATTGATGTTTTTATTAGGTATACCTATAATAATCTTCATAATATGTGGCATTTCTTTTTTGTAATTATATGTTACCAACTTTCAATCAAATTGCGATTTTGACATTAAATGTTTTTTTGTCAATTTTGACTTTTATAATTTTTTGTTTTGAAATTGCAACTTTCTTCTTTTTTGTCAGTTATTACTTTCTAATTGTTTATTATCTTCATTTGATTGGCAAATGAATAGCAATGATTGGTCATTAATTCCTTCATATTATCCATTTAGGAAGATGCATCCTTTCAGATTAATCTTTTGAAACATGGAATTTTTCTTTACGATAGTCGGTTTCAATATCTATCCATCAAATACTTGATGAAACATAAATTATTAACAATAAAGAAGATGTATGGATACATATTAATACTCGATCAAGATTGATATTGCCATTGTGTAATGATCCGATGAAGATCTTAATTTGAAATTGATCAGGTAATGAAGCCTAAAATATTAGTGTTTTGATCCATAAGTTAAACGTGTATGTTCATGCGCAGTTTTGCTAGTTTAGAATGTCTGAGACGATGTTTATGAGACCTATTTACGGAGTGAGTTATGGATAACTGCCTTGTTGGTCTAGTGGTCGCAAGCGCTACTGCTGAGCATGAGGTTCGGTTCCCAGGTCGGGTAAAGTGTAATTGGAATTTTCCATCAGGAATTTCTCAGTAGCAACCCGTAGTCTAGATGAGTGTCCGGTTGATGGCAATAGGCTCGCCCCCTATTACATGGGAGTTAAACGTATTGAAATGTGGATGTACTATAGGTGCTCCTCTGCCTAATCCTTCTGGGAACACAGGCGTGATGTTAAGTTAATGTGGTTGCTATAAAAAAAAAATCTTCTAATTTAAGCATAATATTTGTCAAGAACCCACTCCTGAATACCCATATCTAAATGAGCGAATTAATACTCAATACTCAATACGTTTATTGCATTCCACAATGTGAACTTAGGTGGTAGGTACATAGAGACATACTATACTATAATCTATTATTTAAGAAATAAAAATCTCTTATCCATTCATAATCAATAGAGGTCCCAACATCAAACACCCCTCAGAATTGATCCCTTTCTATCAGTCCACTGCACTTACCGCCCTGCTCACCCAATAATAGAGAAACGGTCGCAATCATACCACTATCATTACCAACCGTTACAAATTTACCGTCGACTGAATACTAACTCAAAACTTTGGAACAGAATATCCACTTCACACAAACTTATTAGGTTACAAACTAGAATGATAGATTACATGCTCAGGGATAATACTGGCCACGCGCGCCTCAAAGAGATGTCAGCACCAACTGACGGGGTCCGGAAGGGCCAATGCCTGCCGGGGTTGCGGGTTTGTCTGAAAGGGATATCGCGACCTCGGCACACAGGCATCGGAAGGAACACGGGTGGGTTTTAGTCAGTAAAAGTCTGACACGCCCTCCCGCTCCACCCAGAGCGGGAGAAGTTATTTGATAATTTCCCATCCAAAAAAAAAAAAAAAAAAAAAAAAAAAAGGGATAATACTGGCAGCTTGTTGAAATACACGGCTTAGTAATCAAATATGTTCCTAAAGCTTACAAAGAAAATTCTGAGTAAATTTGATCCCGGTTTTTCTCATCATATCCTGAAAGTCCTTCACGACAAGTGGACGGCTTATGGAAGACGGCTTATTATAAAACCTGGGTCGTCTATAGGAGCCACCAGATAACTTATAACAATTAGAGATAATAAAAAGAATTGGAGCTATTGCGAAAAGTGCATCAGCATCAGGGCTACGTACGTTGAGAAGCTAAAAATATAAAATGCGGACATTACAATAAAATATGATGATAACATTTATTGAACCTGACTGCAAAAGCCTTTGAGCTTAAAAAGCTTTTAACTAACCACCCACATAATGAAATGGTCCTTCTGTATTAACCACCACATGACACCGCTAACTAGCAATAACTCTCGATGAACTGAATTTCATCAATATTGTAGTTCTGACAATCGTTTCCGCTTGTTGACTACAATGTCCGTAAATATATATTATAACTGTATACTCCGATACGTTACGTTACGGCTATCGTTACAGGCTGTTGGCAGCATATCAAGAAAAAAAAATAGACATAGTAATGATGGTCATCAATTTTTTTGTTAGAAATACAGAGCTTTCCCGAACTTTTCATCGAGTTCGACTTGTATGCATGAGCAAATAGAATGATTGTTAGTTTAACGGTTTCAGTGAATGACTTTGTCATAGGATATACTTGATATAAACAACCCAATTAGAACTGCTGTCTTGTAAGTTTCCAAAATAAAATTTACTGAAGAATTTATGGACGGTGACAGCCAGGCCACCCCAATTGGCTATAAATATCCGAAGGATTTTCAATGAAATTAATCCATTGCTTCTTGTGCTTGAAAAAGTCTTCTGCTCGATAACGTAAATAATGCAATGAATATTGTTGAATAGTAAAATTGCAATGCTTTGTATGCACGCACCACATACTTAGGTTGTTGGTTGATGGCATCAATAAAATCTATAAAGCTCTAGATAATGATAATTGCAACAAAAGAAAGAAAGCCAAAACAAATCTAAGCAAGGGGTTCAAATAAAATATTAATGATGATGATAACTAACAAGATGATTCTAGAAAATAAATAGAGCGTAAACAAGATAATAATTACAAACGGGTTGAGGAAATTACTGGTATGGATACAAAAGGGGGAATCTTTTAGAAATTATGATTATGAAAGGCCGGTACTAAAAGTTGGATGTATTATGAGATGAATACAACATTATTAAGTGCAATTATGTGGAATATATAAAATGTTCATAGAAAACCAAGTCATCCTAAGAAAGCTCTTTTATAGATTTTAATAATTGGATTAGAAAAGTGTTTTCATTTTCTATTCAAATTATGTAATGGTCATTATAATTAAATGGCTTGCTTTATTAAAGTGAATGAAAATGTATATATAAAGGAACATATATTAGAGGATGATGATTACATACAAATATATATGTATAGACTTTCTAAGTTTGGAATGACATGTTATTTATCCAAAAGAACTTGTTTGAATATCAATGGTTATTATAGTTTTTAATGTAGGTACTAAAGATCCTTTAATAATGTTTGCAAATGATGATACAAGATAAGATTATGAAATAATGTAATTGTAATATTATTTAAAAATGCTCTATGACTAAAATGCAAAATGAATAGAAAACAGATTCTGTAATTAAAGGGTGCACTAAAGACAAGAAAATCAAACCACTATTAGTATGCATCGATTCACCATATTAATTCACTTAGAATTGTAAATGTCGAAAAAAGTCGCACCACGAACTTCCTAATGGATGTATATAGGAACGAATAACCAATTTATACATTTCCTAATATGCAATTATGTTCCTCAATTTTAATTGACTTGACTCTTCCTGCAAAAAAGTGCACTTCTGAACCAAGTCCTACTAAATGGTAATCCGTGA
Organism: Agrochola circellaris; assembly: GCA_914767755.1. Taxonomy (NCBI): domain Eukaryota; kingdom Metazoa; phylum Arthropoda; class Insecta; order Lepidoptera; family Noctuidae; genus Agrochola; species Agrochola circellaris. The sequence goes on along the minus strand of OU611863.1, from coordinate 15,126,098 downwards.
CTGCAATTACTATAGCGTTCACTAAATCCATCTATCAATTTTCAGTTGATTCATGTTACATGTCAACTAAATCATGATCAGATCCATATTTCAATAATTTCTAGAACATTAAAGAAACATCTATTATTCCTTCGTCCATTTGTTTGTCAACATGCAACCTAAGTTCAATGATACTAAATCCATAATTTATTTATGAAGGATTGCGTGATTCCATTACTTGAACGTACACAGTAACATTCGATAGTTTCGTACATAAATCAATTGTTTCAAAATCATTATCGATTTATAGCTAATTCGTGAGATGAAATAAATGAAAAAATTATCGATGTAAATTAGGTAGAATGTGTTGATTTGTGGGCTGATAATTAATATGGTGATGAGGTGTTCATCTGCATAATTACATGAATAGCAATTTGGTGACGAAATAAAATGGGTTACGGTGAAGAAAAACATGGTGGGGTAAGCTGGAATGTGTGCACAACGGTCTAATAATTATTCATGTAATAGATTAGTGAGGCAGTGTATGTTGTTTTGTTTAGCTTTATTAAGTTAAATTGGAAGCTTTTTTGGATCATGATATATGTTATAGATGATTTATGATTATTAGGAAGACTCAACTCCGCGAATATTTCAATGAATAAGTTCTGAAAAGTAGTTAATTATCAACAGGACCATAAATTACTTTTCATCATATTATATTAACTCCAAACGTTCAGTCTTGTATTCTGATGGTCCTTGATTACTTCGAAGTCAAATCTTAAGCAATGATTTGTTCAAAATATTAGTATTATCATTAATCAAATACTCACATGATAATGATCTCCGTGAGACAGAAGGTTCCGAGAACCCCTCAGGCTTCTCAATGATTGGTTCCTCAACATCCAAAGATCTCTTCTCGTACTCTTCTCTTCTGATCAAGGGTATTGCTCTAACTTGGAAATGGCCATCATCTGTCAAATTACTTTTCTCTTTGGCAATTGGGATATAATTACCAGGGAAAAGAACATTGGAGTTATTCTTCACATTTGCGTAATGCACGTTTCTTTCTACTTGGGGCTCTTCCGGTCTTAGCGGGATAAAGCGAGGCTTGAAGGCATACCGTTGGTAGGTATAAGGGAGCCTAGAGTCCCTTGATTCAAATCTCGTAGGTTTGATAACTATTGAAGCACTGGTGACATCAATCACAGAATCACTGTCTTTGTTCCAAAGCTTCTTCAAAGCATCCTGGTACTCGTTGGCCGAAACCAAGGCCACACAACAGAGCACTAAAGTCTGGTAGTACATATTGATAGTTAATTAATGTCACTTATTACACAACACAGAACACTTCACTTTCCTTAGACCATCACCCTGTGTACCACCATTTTGCATCAAGCGGTCGCGCAAAACTGAATTACTGTCGCTGCAAGACGGTATATTTATACATGTGTAAGTATAAAGTTGCGTTTTTCCAGTCAGTTCACGGTCGGACGGGCCTTCGGGCTTCCTTTGGTTTCAATTCCGATATGAACGAAATGTGTTCGAAATGAAAAACTTGTCCGTTTTCGCGTGGCTTCTTCCGTTAATAGTTGGGGACAGTTTCTCCAATTGATTGTAGTGCAATTTGTACTTGTTATCGTATTATTAGATGGCAGGAGATGCTCTGATATGTTCGGACGGTGAAAAGCTGTCATCTTGTCTGAATTTGAGATGTTGAGTGAACATCTGTATTAGTAATCATGGTTTGTGCTCATTCGCTTCTGAGTTAGTAGGCAAAGAATAACTGTTTTATATTTTCGGTTATTATTAATTTTCTTTATCCTATGTACCTAGATTGTTTTTTGTCACTTTTGCCTTGTCATTTATTTAATTATTTATTATAGAAAACCTTGCATCTATCTTTACAGGTTGCCCTTATACGATAGTTAAGTACAAATTGTCCTCAAGCATATCATATAATTTAACGTTGATATTTGTCTGTAAGCTTTCTGTAAAATAAAGTAAATAAATAAATAAATAAATAAATAAATAAATCAAATATATACTATTCACAATAAAATAAACAAACTTAACACCAAAATTTAACTTAATTATTCATAACACCCTAGAGGTCGCCAGAGTAAAGTCGTTCAGTTTACAAGAAAACAAGTCTAAAAACCTACGGGCTAGAGCATTTTGTCTGATTTAATGTCCCAATACAAAAATTACAATATGACAAAATGAGTATCGCTTAGTGCCAAAGCACTTGTGAAAACCAAGTTCTGTCGGTCGATTCTGTAAAAAGATCAACGTGAAACTTAGGTGAAGTGAGCGTGAAGTGAGCTGTCACTGTCACAAATCGACCGGCAGGATGCTAGGGATTAACACTATTGACAGCTCACTTCACGCTCACTTCACCTAAGTTTCACGTTGATATTTTTACAGAATCGATCGGCCGAAGTTTTGTAAAAGATTAGAGTAAAAATTCAATCGCACAAACGCAGTACCTACTGGTTGATATCGTTCAAACAACTGACAGATGCTAGAGTAGAAGCTTTGTGGTCACTAGCTCACCCGACCATGGTAAAGGGCTCAAGAACAGCTGTTATTTGAGCAAATATTTTTTCAATTAATCGCCTCATTGATTGTTTATAAACGCGACCACCAGGCTAAGGGAAATTTAGGAAGAAAAAATCTTAGGAAAAGGGGTTTTCCGTGAGAAAATGAATAAATCAGTAGGGGGTTTGCAAGTATGTCTAAATATGATAACAACTGAGCCTATTTTTCTGTAAAAACTTAACTTTTTTTAACTTCATAGGAATAACTGATAGGTATTCCTAAAATTGTACGTCCAGGAGCTCTCGGTACCGTCGGAGACAATGGCAAAGTGTGTGTGTATGTGTACGTGTGTGTTATGTGCTGACGCTACTCGTCTTCACGCATACATTCACACCTCACACTTGGTTACCACAAGTAAAGCGCGCGTCGCTTTGTGAAATAAAAATACTGTACCATTATCTTTTCAGGTAAACTTTTCAGATTCATGTGCGTATTGTATAATTATCACTTGCTTCAAAAGCGGTGAAAGAAATCATCGTGAGGAAACCGGCATGCGTGGGAGATATTTATCGACTGCATGTGAAGCTAAGTCAGAGGCCCATGGGCGGCTTTAAAACTCTGACACCAGGTTAGTCACTAACCACACGAAAAGAAGAATAAAGAAGACTTGCAATAGGCTGTTTGTCCACCGACCTTGACTGTGGTCCTTCGGTACGTGGTCAATATTTAAGAACTCTTCGGAAAATCGTGCTAGAAGCAAAGTGTACTAACAAAGCAATCTTAGCTATCAAATACGGAAAGGGTTTATATTCAGTTTTTTTAGCATGTGTGTTCACCATTTTTCTGCCAACCATACTCACAACAAGTATCTGAAAATCATTACCCTCTTTTTTCAAACAATCGAGTAAATCGTGTACATAATGACGCATGCACTCTACAATTATTTGAATAAACACTGTTACTGCTTATCTCATGGTATTATTAACACTATGATAGTAATTAAAAACTATTACAATTCCTTGCGATTCACGAAGCCGTTATTACTAGCGTTGAACGTTAGTAATGAAAGTGATGGGGTAATATCGAAAACTGCTAAATCGATTTTGATGTGATTTTCTAAATATGATTGATGGAAGCGTCTTCGATCATTATGGGGCGTTAGCACTTTATATAATTCATGGAAAACTTGTCGGATCATTGGCAAGTTAGTCGGTAGGTATATGTTGCAAGTGGTTTTAGTAATGCAGAGCTTTTTGTGGAAGATACTGTAAAGGAAAGTACTACCCTTTCACCTTTCTTCTGTAGCTCGTATTTAGCTGTGGCTTGAAGGAAAAAATGATGGCAGATGACGCCCTTAAAGGCAGGTTTATACGACCCCAGCAATGTGTAAGTCAGTTCAGCTCTGAGCGCTGACTTGCAACTGGGCTCGTATAGACACTAGTTTCAACCCAGTCTAGGGCTGACTTCGCGCCCTCTACTCAGTCCAGTTGACTGAACTACCCGTCTATTTTCGGGCCCAGTAGCTTCTTCCACCTTACTGCCGATCTTATCTACATGAACCCACTGACTGGGTCTGAATTTCCGGGTCACTGGGTCAGTCACTGCCATCGTATATACCAGGCGTTATCATTTGCTGTGGGAGTCAGGTGCAATATAGTAGTGACGTAAGTAAAAAACCTTCTTAATCTGTATTCGCAATTAATTTGCCAAACATGTAAACAACGCCGCAGGAATACGCCTTGGGCGTCGGGAATCGCAGGCCGATTCCCGGCCACCGTACGCGTGAGCTTGCGGACGGTGAGCAATGGGTAGCTCGCCGTCCGATAAGTCGACGGCGCGTTGTGTCCCACGTGCGCCTCAAAGAGATGTCAGCACAACGGAAGGGGTCCGCTAGGACTGATGCCTGCCGGGGTCGTGAGAAAGTCCGTAAGGGATACCGTGGCCCCTGGTAATGTACAGGCAACTGAAGGAACACGGGTGAGTTTTAGTCAGTAAGAGTCTGACACGCCCTCCCGCTCCGCCCAGAGCGGGAGAAGTTATTTGATAATTTACGACGCTCAAAAGAAAAAAAAATACATCATATTTTTTATGACTTTTTCAACGATATTAGTCGATCTATAATCAACTTTATAGACACTTGCATAAAGTTGATGTTTGTCTATGTGGAAAACTCGTGTTTGTTTACATGTTTGGCAAATAAATTGTGCACGCAGATCATATCTGTTATTATATGAAGCCAATAAAGTAGATAGGCACTAATCGAAGATAAGTTTTTTGCCTTTTAGCTTATTTAGAATATAGACTAATTGTACTATACATCATAGACTGTTGTACAATACATAAACTATTCTAATAATTTTCTTAAAACAGGAGTGTTCTTTGTGATCGCCATGAGAAAACCAGTTTGTAATACTATTATTATTTAACGTCTTTTTAAATGGCCAAAAAGTGTAATAATTATCCTCTCACTTTATTAAGTTTTCAAAATGACAAAAACAGATCGATACCTAATGGGTTCACTTTTTAAACTTAGAAGCTTTGTCATCATCACCAGCCTATGGCAGATCACTGCTAGTCATTGGCTCCTCCAATCGCTCGCTATTCTCAGCTACCCTCATTCCACTGCTACAGCCAGCCTGGAAAGATCGTTACTCTCGGGCTTGTGTCATGTCATACTGAAATTCAGGTCTGAATAACGAACTAGGTCATTGGCAGGAATTCTCTGGGTCAATGGTGTGACCATCCGTATAAGCCGTTGTCCAAGAAAGCATTTAAAATTATCAGCAACTGCTATTAGCAGCAACCAAATTGAAGCAAATAATTTCCTACAGGAAATAAAGTCGGCAAGCTCTATGTGGCTCGTGGCCATAAAACTAAACAGGTGATGGATTTGCTAGTTAGGATGTATTTTTCGCGTTTAGATTGTGGATTGTCGACCTTTTTTGATACTATCTTATCTAAGTCTGTCGCCATAAGAACAATGTTAACAGCATTGTTGTGTTTCGGCAGTTAGAGGTAAGATATTCAGTTCCTTTGTGGTTGACGATCTCTGGTGAAGCTCGCTTCCACCTTCGGCTTGATCATCACTTACCATCAGGTGAGATGCAGGGCAAAAGCTACCCAGTTGAGGTAAAAATAAATAAAAGAATATCGTGTTTATGACCTCGTCTTTCCAATAGAGAGCAGGATAGCAAGCTACGTGCATATCCTCTCTTGGTTGTCGGTGGTAGGCCATAATTAAACGGTCACTCTTGGCAACCATAATATTGTGTTCGTTCATATATAGGTATACAATGTCGCCCATGGGACCACCCGTATTTTTCTGAATATTCCTGAATAATTATCGAAAATTACCTTAAAAAGGGGGTTTTATTTTTGATGTGAAACATCTATAGCCGCACGTAAAACCGATTTCTGGCGTGCGACGCATGCCGTGGCGACGTGTCGCCACGCTTTATGATGGTATATATATACAGTCTATATGCAGTAGTGTGTACGGTGTGGCGACGCGTCGCCATGCGCAATCGACTGTGCGATTCTATTAAGTAGTCACGATTTGAAATAAATTCGTAAATTTTTGTATTTAATGAAAATAAATGTTTATTCAATAAATAGTCATCGTTATCTGGAAAAAAAATCGTAATATTTTATCATTATGACATATTTAGTTCCTACGAGTATCACAATCTGTTCTTTTCTGCATATTACTTTTACAAAATAATGTCGATGTTTCACATCTGCCAGGCGTCCCGTGACGGCTCACATTTTTTTTAAATCCTTTTTTGTTTTTCTATATCCTCCTAAGTTTTTGAAATAATGTTTTTTTTGTTTTTTAAATTGCTTCGCCTACGTTTTTTTTTCATAGTCTACAAATTTTAATAAAAAATGTTAGTTAATCCGATAAAATAACTCTTTTAGAAATAATAAACATAATCCAAATCGAGCCAATCCTTTGATCGACCCGTGCGGCTGTTATCATTGAGCCACCGTTTATAATAATGCAGCAAATTATGGTTTTTTATGGCTAATGTTGGTAGGTAATTAATTTGAACAATAATGGTGAGAATCTGTTGCTATTGAACTGTATTCAAGTTACCCTTTAATTATG